>CM060709.1:330928724-332353724 GCA_030686995.1 Artemisia argyi
AGCCAATCAAATAGTTTATAACTCACAACAAAGCCCATACCTGAAGGCGATAGAACACTTCCTGATAGATCAATGCGATGTAATAAACTGGCAACAGCTTCAATGTCGCTAGTGTTGTAGCCACCAAACACAAAGTAGCATAAGCCTTGGTTACAGGTGGGAGTGAATTGTAGAATCTGCAATGCCAGATGCAAAAAAGAGATTAATGACATAAGTTGTGATCCACCTTGCAATTTTTTTATATGTCATGCGTAGTTATTTTCAAACTTCCAAGTTGATACAACTATTGACATTTTTTAAGCGAAAATGCAGTATATGTACTTCCAATGTGATTATTCATCGACGCATAATTCTACTTATGTAAAAATGGTGGACGAGAAATGTTATAGCATCTCACATCAGATTAACAATAAGAAACCATGTTTTCACTAAACAAAGATGAGACACGATAATGCAAATATATGCACAGTTCAATCAATCGATAAACGCTAATGGTGGTGGTAACTGGAACTTTTTACACAAAAACGCGAGTACAAAGACTTCCTATCCAGGCCTTACAAAAGGCGAGATATGAATAGTGATCTAGAAATTGTACTCATATACTCTAAACGTAAGCAAAAAGGGTCAATTCGTAAACAAGTTTCGTCTTTAAGCATTCATATGCTTTGCTGAAAAAAAGTTGGCTTGAAATGATCATCCATCGCATGAGAAGAAAAAATACAAGACATATTTAGAAATTTCCTCGATCCTAACATTTTTATAAAAAACAGAACTTATATCATGGCTGCGAAAGTTGAACGTTTAACACAAACAGTTAGTCAACTGCACTATGACACGCCCTGTTAATTAAGGCATCCCGCTCCTCTTATGTTCCTAATTACTAGTACTACTTTAGTGTAAACCACATGATTAAGTAAGAATGTAGGACTAGTGTGAGATTAGAGCACCATTAGATATCACTCAGTCACAATCCTATTAGTTTTCCTCATGCCCCTCACTACTTGCCTGCTAAACTACCATTTATCCACTCTAGCCCCTGAGTGATCACTAATTGTGAGCCTTAATTACATAAGCGCATACATCATCACCATAACCAAGATTAAAAACACGTGGATACTCAATACCAACTCTCACATAGCTAAATCATGACTAAGGGGATGTTTTTTGAGCTTATATAACGGGGGCTTATGGCTTATTTGTTTTTCGGCTAATGTTTCATAGGGGGTGTTTGTTTAAGCTTATATGTGGTTTATGAGCTCATTTGTGTTTCAGCTTATGTTTCATAATCAGCTTATTTTTTAGACTTGAGAGCTTATATAAGTTTATTATAATAAGCCCAAAAAGTCTTAAAATAAGCAGGAAAATTGATGCTTATTAGGAAACATAAGCCGAAATCAAATAAGCTCATAAGCCCACATATAAGCTTAAACAAGCATCCCCATCAGCTCATTTTTTTGAAACTTTCCGGCTTATATGAGCTAATTATGACATGATAAAGTTAAATAAGCCGAAAAGTTTCAAAATAAGCCACAAAAACCAAATAAGACATAAGCCCGTTATATAAGCTTAAACATACACCCCCGAAGGGGGTGTTTGTTTCGGCTTATATAGCATCTTATATTTCATAAGCTCACTTTTTGTGGCTTATTTTGAAACTTTTTGGCTTATATAAACTTATCATGCCATAATAAGCTCATATAAGCCGAAAAGTTTCAAAAAAATGAGCTGATGGGGATGCTTGTTAAAGCTGATATGTGGGCTTATGAGCTTATTTGATTTTGGCTTATGTTTCCTAATAAGCATCAATTTTCCTGCTTATTTTAAGACTTTTTGGCCTTATATAAACTTATCATGTCATAATAAGCTCATATAATAAGCCATAAGGCCGTTATATAAGCTTAAACAAACATTGTAATTGACCAAACCTAAGAAATAACTCAAAGCTAAGCAATAATAAAGCATAACATAAGTTAAATTTAGCTAATTCAAAATAAACCTAAAAATGAATAATAACATTTCTAATTTCACAACTAACAAAATTAAAAATAAAAATAGGAATTATAGAAAATTACTCTCCGGGTGATGACATTGTTATTATTATTATTTCTTGATGAAGAAGAAACTATGAAAGATAGATTAGATATATAATTTTATTTTGATGTTAATTTATATATACATTGATCTGAAAAGGTTTTTAAGATGACGTCATTATCTACTGGAACCTTCGTGGTTTTACCCGACCCGTTTTTATATTTGAGTTTTGGTGAGTTGCATAAGTGGTCCCTTAAGTTTTGTTTTTGGCTTTTTAAGCATTCGCGTGTGCAGTCATGAGTCATAAATTATACTTGGGGGCGCTCAGTTGAAATGAGGAAATGGGAAAGCAATGATAATGATAATGCAAAGGAATGTAATGAGGCAAATTTTCATTACCCCCAAATTGTTAAGGAATGGTGAATTACCCGGTAATGGGTAATTGCATTCCTTCTAACCAATCATCATTATTAATTATCTTTATCATTCCTTAGTACAAATAACCTCCAACTAAGCATGCCCTTACTTTTTTGAGTTGTCGGAAATTAATTATCTGCTTTAAAAAATAGATAAGAAATTTAGATCAAGTTGATCATATTACGCTCACTTGAGGTGATTAGCACAAACTTTAAAAAAGCTACAAATTAATTAGTTAAGTGTAAAATTGTCATTCTGTAAAAAGTTAATGATGATGTTTTTCTTAAATTATTTTCTCAGTGGACAATTATTTAGGAATGGAGAGAGTACTACTAAAATGTATTTAATGACAAACAGAAAAAATATATGTGTTCATGTTATTGTCGATGTCGAGATTTTAACCCAACGAAGTTTGAGCTATGATATTTTTTAAAACTTGAGACATTATCACTATGAAGATGGTTTATAACAATCAACAAGGTGCTCTAGTAGTCGTACATCATAAAATTCTTACAAGAGTTTTTAAGTTTAAACCTTACTAAATAAACATTATTATTCTTAAGCAGGGATGAACTCACTTGGAAGTCGAGTGTGGCGCGCATCACACCTGATTCGAAGTTACGAAGTGTAAATTATTTTCTAAAATATGTTCTTTTTTTAGCATGTACAACCCTTAATTTGAGCTAAAAAAATTTATGGTGCAACTTTAATACTTATAATTTATAAACAAAAGTTTATGCACTATTTTCTAAAAAATCCTGACTTCGTATATGTTTTTTAGGGTAAGAACAATAATAAGTTTACAAAACAGCCAAGAGATTACATACTAAACTCATTCACTTGCGTGTATTTGAGTTAAAGACTCTACATCTTTAAAATTGAGGGTGCGTTTGTTATATGGGTTTGGGGATGTGGTTTAGATGCCAAAGTAGAAAGTGATGTTTGTTTGAACTTTTGGGATTTGATTTTGGGCGTGAGTCCATCATGGACGGTAAGAACCCCATCTAGATGTTCAGCTTTTGAACTAATGATGGACCTAGCTTATTTTCCTCTCGTTCTTTCTCCTATTTCGTTTTATTACTCCTTCCGTCTCATATTTATTGTCCACATTTTTTTTATAGATGTCTCAAATTAATTGTCCACTTTCTATTTTTAGTAAAAACAAGAGAAGTTAGTAGGAGAATATTCTATTTGATTGATTGAAAATTGTAGTAGTCTCACTTTTATTAAATTGTGTGATTATTGTCTTCTCACAATAATTTTGAAACGGGGGGAGTAATATTTTCTAGAAATCAATTTTATATTAAGTGTTATAACAATAATTTAGCAACTAATTATATTAGGGAAGTGATTGACACATTTCAAAAATTCATTGGGACACTTACTCTAAAAGCAATTAAAACATATCATACTTAAAGTACAACTGTCTTCTGCATACAATAGAGTGTTTTAATAAATTTTTAAAATGTGTCAATTACTTTCCATTATATTAGTATTGTATGTGTAAATAGTATCTCTCATTGTTTAATACTAGGCGAGTACCCGTGCATAGCAACGGAATTCCTAGCGGTAAATAATTAATGATTTGTGATATTGTGGTGAGTGTGTGTAGCGTTCAAAATAGAACGTGAACCGATCATAATGTAATTGCAAACGGTTGTACTACACGATAACTAAAGTCTAGAAAAAATTCTTAACATCTATCAAACAACATATAAAAACATTTAATGAAACTGAAAGTAAAACATTACATTAGTTATGAGATAAAAACTAACAACACACGTTACTCTTCGCATAAAACTTCTTGATAAACGACATTTGAGGTGTAGATTCCTGCTTGACGGAACTCTTTAACTGGTTTAACCAATACCTTTGTTGTTCTACGGGATATCCCTCTAGACAATGCCACATAAAGCTGGCCATGCGAGAAAACAGAGTCGGGCAAATAGACACCCACATTTGGAATTGTTTGGCCTTGAGCTTTATTAATAGTCATCGCAAAGCTAAGGCGAATAGGGAACTGTGTTCTCTTTAGTTTAAAAGGGAACATGTCTTCTTCTGATGGAGCAAGAGGAATTCTTGGTAAGAGCACTCTAACTCCAGCGTGTTGTCCGACAGCAATCTCAGCATTGATGATATTTGGGTCAAAACGTTTACATATCAACCTCGTGCCAATAATATGCATGGGGATGGGGACGCATGGGGACCTTTGAATAATCAAGGCAACTGTATATAAGTTCAGTTTTTGAATAATCAAGGGGATGGGGACGCATGGGTGTTTGAGAGCTAATACTTGATATCACTTTGGTGTTTGAGAGCTAATACTTGATATCACTTTATGTTTCGGGTTTCTCCAATAGAGAACATCTTTAGGATTAAAGATATAGATAGTCTAAAAGGGCGTTTTTTTCTTTTCTCTTTTTGATTAAGTGGTAAAAGAAGTATTCTAGTTTAGCGACTTATTTTAGAAAGAAAGATTTTTATAAGTCATCTTAATAAAAGATATAATGCTTTTGGGCTCACTTTTCATTAATATATGGACGACGATCTTCGTCTTATATTACGTTTCTACATTTTATATTTTATTAAAACTTAATGCATTATTAAAATGTTTTCACATTTTTATATTTTATTAAAACTTAATGCATTATTAAATGGACACTAATATGAGACTGAGAAATTAATTCTTTTATGTGGTGCCAACATTTGTCATTGGGAATATTAAATCGATGGAGAGTTTAACTAAGAATCCACATACCAAAGCTTATCAAAGAGAGTATTTTAAGGTATAATAAAGTATAAAAGATAAATAATAGTGGTAACTAAGTATTTATTTTTGAAGTCAAAAAAGCAAATCTGATGGATGAGACGTAAGAGGCTGCAGAATTACTTTACATAGCTTTGCTCAAAAGAGATACATAGCTGTCTTATTTTGTCCTCATGCTTTTGGCCTTTTACGATTATACGGAGTAATTTTTAATTGTTTTCGAAAAATTTCATCAAATTTCAAAATTTTACAAACTAAACAGTAAACACTCTTATTTCCATTTTAATTGTTTTCGGAAAATTTTCATCAAATTTCAAAATTCTAGCCGAGTACCCGCGCCTAGCGGCAGCGGTGTTTAGTTTTCGACAAAATTTTAATTGCCAGTGATTTTTATTCAAAAGACTATACTCTTAGAGGCTTGGGAGTGATGGATGGTAGTATGGTGTCACAAGTGTTGCCAACCCCTTAGCCGAGTATCCCCATCATTAAATAGCACTGGTGTATATTTGACAACAATTTTTATTAGTCATTTTGTATTTTTGTATCTCTTCGTGAATCTATGTGTGGTTTAAAGGTATGCATGTCATTGTAGATGATGAGAGTCGAACACATGTCATCAAATATAGTCTTTCAAAAAAAAAGATTTCACCAAGTATACCATCAATAAATCATTTTCTACAGTTGTTATGAGTATTTAATTATTTGTGTGTGCAGCTACTAATCACTATTTGAATTTGATTTGACCTACTAAAGTAATGATCAAATTTAGATGTTAATGTCGAGTCAATAGACCATTGGCTCGGGGCTCGCATATGTAGATGCTACTTACCTAGGTATTACTTAAAAAGTTAAAATGTGTAAATATTTTACATTTTAAAGCATCTTTACTTTACTTAGATGAATATATACTTACTTTTAAAACATTAGAGCACAGCATCACATGCACCATTTCTTAAAAGCCTAAAGTTTATAACCTTAAATTTGAGTTTTAACAACCTGAAGAAATAACATCAATGATTTCTATCTACAAAGAAATAAGCCATTACTTGAGACGAAAAAAAAAAAAAAAAAAAAAACTTTAGCAACCTCAAAATTGGCATCACCTATGACGTCAAAAATTAGAGATCTAAACAAAAGAGTTAAATAAGCCAACTAACAATTAAATGCAACCCTCAACCCTTTAGATCTAAATAAATAATAGAACAAATGCTTTGTTGAACTTTTTTTTTGGACAGACTCGCAACAACAAAAAAGTTCCAAAATACAATTTCGAACATCAGTTGCAATAAGTACCCACACTTAAAACTAACATCCTCTTTAAATCAAAAACCATGTGTTACCAAGGAGCTTGTTATAAGACATAAGTCAAGAGCTCAAAAAATTTAAAAACAAAAAAGATAAAAGTCGAGGTCGCCAAGCGGAGAGAATCTCACACTCAAACAATCCTTTCAGTTTCCCAATCCAATAGATGAAAAATCAAGATGTTTATAAATTTAATATCTTCATTACTGTGCGTCTATTTTCATTTCAAAGAAAAAAAATAAAATAAAAACATAGTATAAAAAATACTTTAACAACTAACAATGCAATAGATCTAATAAAACCCAGCCTCAAATATCTCATTTTCCGGTCGGCAAAACAAAACTTGTTTTACAAAGTCAGCGTGACCATTATCTCAAATATTTTCCTCAAATATCAATATTTGTTAGACAACAACAACCAATACCAAGTGACCATTATAAGCACAGATCTTCAAAAACCAATAGATCTAAAAAAAACCATAAAGACCAGAAACAACCAACAATCACAATAAACCACTTCTAGTTCTTTCTGAAAACCACCAATATTCGTTCACATAACCACCAGAAAAACCACCTAGCCCACTGAAACCACCTAACAACCGAGAAAGGGTGGCAATTTCAGCAGACGGCGGAAAGAATGCTGGTTATGCAGGCGGCAGTGGGTTAGAGATAAAGGGTTGTATAAAGGGTTAGAGAGAGAAGAAATGAAACTAATGTGTAGTGTGTGTGTTTGTATGTTTGTGTGTTTTTTTACTTTTTTATGATAGGGTTGAAAATAATGTGGGTAATCGTGATTTAATCTCAACCTTCGATTCAAAAGAGTTTCAAAATGAACGGTTAAGATGGTGTATAAAGGATTTGGTAGGTAGTTGGCTTTATATTTTCTTTTATTAAAAGTTCAGTTTTTGATGCTAACGAATTAAATTTTTTATTAAAGATAGTCAAGGGCAATTTCGGTATTATTGAAAGTTCAGTTTTCACCCATTGACTAAGTTGACCATACACCCTTTATAATTAGTTAAGATTATTTCAAATCAAAATCTTATGTATATTAAAAGTTTAAAATTACATTCTAACCTCATTTACTTTTTCATATACATAATATTAAGGGTGAGCATCGGTCTCACCAACAAGACCGAAGATCGAATTAAGGTAAAAATCGAGACCGAGACCGAGACCGAGACCGAATGTGGTCGGTCGGGTCCGGTCCGGTCTTCTGTCGGTCCAGTCCAAATAGGCAAGATTTGACAAATTTTTTTTGTTTTTTGGTCGGTCCGGACCGGACCAAAGACCGAATTAACCAAAAAGCCTAGACCGAGAACTGGACCGAATGTGGTCGATCCGGTCCGGTCCGGTCCGGTCAGTTTTATCGGTCGATCCGGTCCATCCGGTCCGTTTACTCACCCCTACATAATATTAACTCTCCTTAGTATAATTGTCATGGATGGCTTCATTCATTTTTAAGTGAAAGGTCTTTAGTAGCATTCTTAGTAGTGTAGGGACGTTTCATGTCAATGTTTAGTTTCTTTCAAATGGTGTAATTTAAACGTCATTTTAGCTACGTGGCTGGTCGTGATTGGTTGTTTTCATGTGTTCGTTACATTTTGACTCTTTGTACACGAGCAATGATCAATTTTAATATGTCATTATCTTATATAATACTTTAATATTATAGTTTATATTTCTCATTTAGATGTTTTAAAATAATTATCAATTTTATCTTCTAAGTAAAAATTAGAAAATTTAGTATGAAAATTTTTTATTTGAGTTATTGAAATTTAAATTGGTCCAACTTTTATTAAAATATTTGATTTTTATCTTCTAACAATAATTTTGTGACCTAAAAAGCAATTCATTTGAACAAGTGTTAACTAGACACAAGTATGCCGAATATAAAAGCTTTTGGTGAAGCTTGAACCCACAACAATTAATGTAACATTGTATAAAGATTTAGAAGTGAAATCCTCATAGGAACATGTGTGGCCTTTTTTTTTTTTTTTTTTTTTTTTGTTTTTTTTGTTTAACAATGATTTTCGACTTTTGGCCGACTAATTCATAGGGTTTGAACCTACCGCCACACAGACTCAAATTAGGTAAAGCCCTTCTTTTTCAAGAAGTTGGCGTGACCACTTAAATTTGTTTGCACGTAATAAAAATTGAATTTGAGAACTCACACATTATAAAATGATAATAACAGACTCTTTTGGCACTAGACCCTTAAGTGGTTGTGGCCTTTGATGGTATCTTTTAGGGCTGTAAACGAACCGGACGAACACGAATGGAGCCTTGTTCATGTTCGTTCATTTAATTTTAACCGAACAAATAAACGGACACGGACATTTAAACGGGCAGATTTTCTTGTTTATGATCGTTTATTAAGAAAATAAATTGTTCATGTTCGTTTATCTTCGTTAATTAAGACACTAAATGAACGCTAAACGAACATAAACAATCGAACATAAATGAAAATACACAAACAAACATAAACTTTATTGAATTTTTCACAATATATTGTTTTATAAGTATTGCTTGTTTAAACAAACCAATTTTTAAAATTATAAAATTAAAAGATATGATATATGAACATAAATAGATAAATAAACATAAATGAACTTTAACGAATGCCTAATCGGACGTTCATGAACATAAATGAAGGAACGAGACTTTTGTTCATGTTCGTTCATTTAACTAAACGAACGTAAAATATTGTTCATGTTCGTTCATTTAATAACGAACGAACATAAAAGAACCTTTTACCGAACGGTTAATGAAATGTTCACCGAACGTTCAGTTCGTTTACAGCTACAGTATCTTTAATATTTAAGGCATCAAACTTTAATTAAACATCGTTATGACAATTGCTCCTTATAAGTCTTTTATATGTTTTGGCTTATTTTAGCAACAAAATAACAAGTCCAGAGGCTTTTAAGACTTTTTAGTTAATATTAAATCTCAATATAGGAACATTACCATGTATGTGAGGCTATCCATGTCATACTTTCTCTCGTGACTAGCTTTACATTATTTTGTGGTCTCATTGGCATTATTTTGGTACGCATCAACACATAATGACCTTTTCATTATGTTGTGTGTTCTGTGTTGTGAATTGTAATGAAGGTTTGTACCAAATAAAATAAAAAATTGTGATGAAGGAATTATAGGGGTTAAAAAGAAGTGTGTGGTTTTAAAGGCTGACGAGGAGGACAAGAAGGGAATTGAATGCAGTTTGGGGGGCTCGAGAAAGTTACTAATATGTCTTTTCTTTGTTGTTTTCTACGTATTTGTTTGTTTCTGCCCATCGTCAAATGAAACATCGGTGGACAAACATGTATACTTTTTCATTCTTTGTATGAAGGTAAAACGAAAATAGTTTATTTGAAAGTTATTCCAAAAGAAATTTTTTTTTGTACGCCTGGATGCTAGGTGTACATATGTGCGCCATGGTTCATTTTAGTAAAGTGAAAAAAATTAGTTCGAATCCGTAAAAGAGGAATATGATGGTCTTCTGTGGTAATTTTGTTTTTCCTTTTACCTTCTCATAAAAACCTATCACTCATCAAATGAAACCAGCAATAGCATGATAGAACAAAGTTAAAATTTTTACAAAGAGAACTTCTTTATGTTTGATCACAGAAACATAAAGGTAACATAAACCACCAAGTTTATGACTCAAAGTACGGTAAGCTTATCTTCATCTATTCAGTAAATTGGGTCCTTTTCAACCCTCAGTGAATTCATCAGCAATAGTATGACTGAACAAAGATAGAATTTTTACAAAGAGAATTTCTTTACAGCAGTGGTAAGCTTGTCTTCATTTGGTTCCTTCTCAACACTTTTTATGACTCCCACAGCAACTGTCTGCCTCATGTCACGAACAGCAAACCTACCAAGAGGAGGGTACTCAACAAAGGTCTCAACAACCATGGGCTTGGTTGGAAGCATTTTCACTAGACCAGACTCGTCTTTCTTTAAACACTCAGGATTAGGTTCAATTTCCTTTCCAGTTCGTCTGTCAATCTTGGTCAAAAGCTTATCAAACTTCACAGGAATATGACATGTATGGCAGTGAAGAACAGGTGTATACCCAATCCTGATTTCCCCAGGATGGTTCATGACGATCACCTGAGATGTAAAGCTCGCAGCACCCTTAGCTGGGTCATCTTTGGTGTCGGATGCAACATACCCACGTTTCAAGTTCAACTCCTTGGCTCCAACTTCCTTCACAGCAAATCCGACGATATCCCCCGGAATTGCCTCACTTAGACCATCTCTATGCATCTCTATAGACTTGACTTTAGTCGTGAAACCCGTAGGACCAAACGTAATACTCATTTTGGGCTTCAAAGAACCTGCTACTATGCGACCCACGGGCACCGTTCCTATACCTCCTATGTGATACACATCACTTAAGGGAATACGAAGAGGCTTGCCGAAATTCCTCTTTGGCTCATAAATTTCATCAATGGCTTCAAGTAAAGTTGGTCCATTATACCAAACGATGTTGGAAGATCTTTCGATAAGGTTGTCACCAACAAAACCCGATATAGGAATAAACGGGACTTTTGCTAAATTGTATCCAATAGTCTTCAAGTAGGAAGAGACTTCCTTCAAAATCTGTAGATACCTCACCTCAGAGTACTTTGGGATAGTATTATCCATCTGCATAAATGAAAAAGGGATAGTCCAAATCTTTTGGGTCAAACTATTTTAGGAAAAAAGCATAACTAAGAAACAACAAAAAAGTGATTTTGACCCATAAAAACTACAGTATATAATGTGGAACTCCTTATAGATATTACCTTGTTCACACAGCAGATCATTTGCTTAACTCCAAGAACAAATGCAAGAAGAACATGCTCACGGGTCTGTCCATGTTTAGATATACCAGATTCAAATGCACCAGCAGTTGAATCAATAACCAGCAGAGCACAGTCTGCTTGGGTGGTACCCGTAATCATATTCTTGATGAAATCACGATGTCCAGGAGCATCAATTATTGTGCAGTAGTATTTGCTGGTCTGGAAGCTACACATGGAAATATCAATCGTGACACCACGTTCACGTTCAGCCTTTAGCTTGTCTAATATCCAGGCATACTTAAATGATTTCATGTTCATTTCAGCGGCTTCATTTTCCAATTGCACAATGAGACTCTCGTCAACACTCCCGAGCTGATAAATCAAATGACCAGCCATCGTAGACTTGCCAGAGTCAATATGCCCAATCAAAACAATGCTGACATGGACAAGTTTCGTTCCAGTCTGGAAAAATAAAAAACAGTCAAGCATAAATCTAAGAACCTAATACAATTACAAACAAGTGGATCAAATATCATTTAGACAACTACAAGTGATAAAAACAATATCGCAAAATACATACAAACACAGTAAACTTAGACACAAAGTCACAAACAAAACTCAAATCAGTTCATCTCAAACAAGCTGCACAGCATAACTAAATTACACAGCAATTCTATAAACCAGTAATGAGCAAAAAAAACTAGCCTAACTTAAAATTTCATTCTGCAAGACATTAAAAAACATACAAAGAGATTTTTCCCATTAACTGAACATTTCTTAAATTTTATAGCTAATAACAAACTAGATAATAATTTTAACATATCCACAAAGCTTAAAATGAAAAATCACGCAAAACCTCAAGGAACAATACAAACTATCTGCTTAGCTTTTTAACATACAAACAAAACTTCTAGCTAACAAGTAAACTCAAATCACTTCTACTCAAACAAGCTGCGCAGCATAACTAACTTATGCAGCAGTTCCATAAACCAGTAATGAGCAAAAAAAATAAAATAAATAAAAAATAAAAACAATGCTAACTTAGAGTTTCATTCTGCAAGACATATTACAACTTTCAACAACATCATACATAACAGAGCTACTCGTTAACCAAACAAAAAAATTATCAACACTTGGGGGTGTGTCTAAGCTTATTTGATTGGCTTAAGAGCTTGTTGAAAATCTGATAAGCTGATAAGCTCAATTTTTTTGGCTTTTGAGCTCATCATTTGAGCTTATAAAGTTCGTAAGCTAAAATAGATTAACTCATAAGCCCAAAAAATTGAGCTCAGGAACGTATCGGTGTTTCAATAAGCTTAAATGCCAATCAGAAATTCTTAGACAAACACCTCCTTATATCTGTTAAGACAGGCAAAATTTAAGCACCCCTACAAATTAAATTTATATTTAAAACCATAACAACTAATATCAATATACATTAAGATATATACAAAATAATAAACAAAACAAGTTGATGCTCTTACCAGCTCAATTTCAGATTCAAAGTCATCATCTGCAATTTGATGCTCTACGACTTCATGTTCTTCTGCATGTTGAGCCGCGATTTCCTCCTAACATTCAAATAAATTTCAATCAGATACAATACAAAATAAGTTGTGGTTTTAGGTTTTAACGTCCAAACCTGTCTTTTTGCCTCTGCAAGAAACTGTGCTGTTGCTTCTAGGCGCAAACGCTTTTCTTCAAGGCGTCTCAGCTGTTTGTTTGTTATACTTTTTACCTGCAACAAATAATCAGAAATTAAACAATAGACATTCAGGTCATATAAATTATATAATAATACAAACTTGTTCAGAAATTCTTACGCAGAGCCTAAAATGTTTCAAGACCAGGTAAAAGTCAGAATATATCTTGTTGCAACGACGGCATTTATGCTCTTTAAGTTTGTCTTTCGATCCCTTTCGACCCATTGCAGACCTATATACAAGTTTTAAAACATATCAACAATGAATTCAACCAAATAATAGATTCGGGCAAACAAATACATATATTCGGACAAAATCTTCAACTACATCCTTATCAACCTATAAACCACAAATTCGTTCTATAAACCGCAATAGATTCGGTCAAACAAACACTTATATATACGCCCATAAGTCATAATAAACGCATAATAAGAGATAACGAACATAAAAACTAAAGGTGGGCGCATATGAGATGGTACAATAGCTAAAAAAACCTTAGTTGAGTCGAAGTAACTAGTGAACAGAGACACGAATTTTTTAATCCTCAAAACATGTATAGCATACTAAGTATATGTTAGACCTTAATTGAGCAGAGTAATCTACATGGAACCTAAAAGAAAGACCTGATTCTTAATCATCAAAAACTGTACAATAGCAAATTCAGTATATATGGACACAAATTGTACCTAGAGTAATTTACATGAAAGCTATAATTGACAAATATGTGCCTTGTGGCATTCTGCTCACTGAATCTCTTACAAAATGCAGGACATATATACTATACAATGTGTTTAGTCACAGTTAACCACATACTACATATTCTACAGAATGGTAGTTGCTATATAGATGAATAGTAGCATAATGGAAAAACCAAGTTACTAAATGACGTACAATATACACATTTATGCTCCTACATTCCTGATAAAGTTGACTACGTAACGTGAAATCTTACGTCACAAGTTGAGTTAAAAACAGGCCTAGATCATCAAGTTATAAATTCAATAAAAGCTTATTCTGAGCCGATTCTTCTCCCCTGAAATCTCATTAACTGATCCTATTACACGCAAAACGACTTGCAACAATAGCAATCAATCGATAGTAATAAGTAAAACAACCAGTGATACTTAAACATAAGCTACACGTTACTGAGATCATCATGAACATGAATTGAAATGTCGATAACATACATCACAAAATGCATCATGAATTTGTATCTAACATAACTAAGAGGACATGTAACGCAGCATCAGAGACAAATCGGCAAATCCATAACTAGTAGAGCAGAATTCTACTCGCTAATGGATGAAATTCAAATGAAAACACATAAATCCACTAAAACTATTAACTATAAAGTAAACTCATCAGAAAATCAAGCGATAATCACCAATGAAGACATAACTTGTGTCTAATCTAACCAACAAGTATAACTTACAATTTACATAACTAAAATTATTATGAACAGGTATCTAAGTATCAGAAAAGTTGTTTCCACAAAATGACTTAAAATCTTCATAGATCAAGCAAGAATTCCTTTTACAGATGCATAACTCGCGTTTAAGCTAAAAAAACTGAAGATAATGACAGTCATACATTAGTGACGTCATAATCATAAACTTGAATCCAGCAACACAAATCACAAAATAACTCAGAATCATCATAAACTCGTTACTACTTGAGACATGTCATTTAACTAGCGAGATTGACGTTATCATGAACTTGAATTCAGCCACATAAAACACAAAATGACTCAAAAATAGCATCAAATCAAGTAGCATTTACAGATTTACTACTTGAAACAGATCATTTGCATTTAAGCATAGCTGTCATATGTGATTAACTAACAACATCGTACGTGGTCATGATTTTATTTTTACAAACATCAATCACAAAATGTCTAACTAGCGTTTAAGCTTCAATCTACCAACTAAGTCACTAAATTACTCAAAATCATCATACAGTGAGCATCAAAGCTAAGTGACGTCACAAAATTCATGTCAACATTATAACTAGATTCAATCATTGAATACGATTATCCTAACCACATAAACAAACTCATACTACATAACTTAACATAAATCAAAGTTATCATAAATCGAAGCTATATACGAAAGTGATGTTAACAACGTAAATCACTATATATCTTCGTTTCAACACGAATAAATTCAATACAATTATCACCTAATAATCACATAAGTTGCAACACAAATCAAATTTATCATAAAACTAAGCTAAAAACTAACATGACGTCATGTCATCACCTGAACATGAATTTATAACAAGTTAACAGCATAAATCACAAATAGATGACGTCACAAGCACACAAAAGTGACGTCATCACGTTCTCGACATCAACAACTTAAGTCATTTCAAAATCAACACAATATATAGTAGCGATGATGACGTCATACTCATACACGAAGTTTTAGCTTAAATCATTTCAGAAAGCGAACACGCTAGGAGCGACGATGACGTCACAAGCACACAAAAGTGACGTCATCACGTTCTCAACATCAACAACTTAAATCATTTCAAATTGGTAACAAAAGTGACGTCATACTTATAAAAAAGTGAACAAATCATTTCAGAAAGCGAACACGCTAGGAGCGACGATGACGTCATAAGCACACAAAAGTGACGTCATCACGTCCTTGATATCAATAACTTAAATCATTTCAAAATCAACACGATATATAGTAGCGATGATGACGTCACAAGCACACAAAAGTGACGTCATCGCGTCCTCGACATCAACAACTTAAATCATTTCAAAATCAACACGATAATAGAGATGATGACGTCATACTCATAAAAAAGTGAACAAATCATTTCAGAAAGCGAACACGCTAGGAGCGACGATGACGTCACAAGCACACAAAAGTGACGTCATCGCGTTCTCATGATATAAAACAGCACAAATCAGATAATGTATCAGTTACGAGTAAATAATGAGTGAAAATCGAACATCAAACAGTTTGTTAATTTTATAAAATGATGGGAATATCTGTGTGTGTTTTTAGTGTGTGAGAGAGAATATGAATTTGTTACCAATTTGAGAGAGAGAAATGAGCGGGAGAAGACGAAATGGAGTTGAGACTATTTATACTAGCTAGATGGGAAAATTTAACCGTGGTTGGGTTAAATGAGGGTTTTGAGAATTTTGACTCGGGTTGGGTTAAATCCAGCATGCACAAGATGTGTTTGTTGGAACGGTTATACAGTGGCGTTACACGTCAGAGTGATGGTTAAAATTCAAAATTATTTCCTCTTTCACAATATTTGTGGGAAATTTTCATTTTTAACTCGAATGAACAGTCATGACTTCTTTAGTGTGTTCTAAAGTTTTTTTTTTTTTTTTTTTTTTTTTTTTTTTTTTTTTTTTTTTTATACTGTAATGGTTTTTTTAACTCGTGTCTTAGGGGTACAAGTTAAGTACACCAAAAGAATGGTGGGACCTATGAAAAAGGACGTTCGGACTCACATTATTTATTTGAAAAGTATACTTTTCTGTAGGTCCGGGCGTCCTTTTTCGAAGGTCCCGTCGTCCTTTGAGTGTGTTTAACTTGTACTCCTAGAGCACAAGTTAGAAAAACTCTTTTTATAAAAGAAAATAAATGATTAGATAAGAAAATGAAAACATGATATTAAAAAAAAAGTAACATAAATGTACATGTTTTCAAGTTGAAAGAAAAGGAATAATATCTTATTTGTTTTGTGTTGTTAAGTTGAATGAAAAGAAAAGCAAATTAATATTTTTTTTTCTCTTCATTTATATATAAGAAAACAAATGAAAAATAAGTTAAAGGACATATCTATTAATCTATAATTATATTATAGTTCATTTAAAACTATTTTATAATTAGAATAACTTAAAATTCAGACTTAAACTTGCTAAAGAATAGTCTCCATTGTTTGTGGCAAGTGTTGTACACTATGTTTCATCATCTGCAAAGTGGAACTACAGCAGAACTGATGATGATTGTCTGTTCACATGGACATGGTGCAGTTTTTATCTATGAATCGTGAAAGACATTTGCTTCCCACAAAATTTAGTTAATGGATACCCGCCGCATCACGCAAATACTGTTCTATTCTATTATAAACAAGGAAAGGATTTGGTTTTCTTTTAAATTCGGGATGAAACAATATGTAACCACATCTGCCAAAATCTCCTCCCCTTTTTAAAAAAACTCAAAAAATTATATATCTTTTGTTTTCTTTTAGTATTTTCTTTTGCTTTAAAAACCAACTCGACAACACAATAAGTAACATGAAAAGCATGACTTCCCCAAAGTCAGAAGAATATGACTTCTTTAAGAGCACCAGGTATGGTAACACAATAACACCCACTTTTCAATAAGTAACATTATAATACCAAAGTGGCCCACTAACCAAAGCCTACCCAACTTTGAAAAAAAAAAAGAAAAACGTGGAGCAACGCCGAAGCCAACACCGGTTTTCCGTGTGTGATAATGCCGGCAACACAGCTGCTACACCTGCTGCTCTAAGTAAGTTATCGATTATGCAAATCAAAATTCATATTTATTAACCAACATAGATCTTTTTTCCGGTTACTTGGTATATAATATTTTAACGTCATATTATATCAGATAACGAAATTTTAAAGCATACTCAAACTTTTAACGTCATATTAAATCTAAATAAATGTGGTTTAACAAGTATAAACAATACAGTATTAATCATCTTAACCAATCGAAACTTAATACCTATCGATATTACAAAGATTAAACACAATTCATGCAAGTTTTTAACTGTAAGTATCGAAACTAAACACGAAATGCACATTGAATGATACGAAAATGACAAAATGTATACAATAAGAAAAGATAAAATATGAAAGAAAAAAGTTTTATCGGTACTAACCAGTAACCAAGTGACAAGCGTGTAAAAAATTGGAAAGTATATATGATTATTACCAAAATCTTTTATCAATTCACAATCCTTTTATTTATAAAACATTTATTTGAAGACCAAAAAACAGGTGTTATTTTGTCATTAAGTTAATGTTGAGTATCACTCATTTTGATATTTTTAGCTAGGTATGAATTTTTCATATGAGAGGGATCCACTACTAATATTAAACACATACATATTGTTATTTATGACATAATAACAAACGCACCCTAAGAATTTTATGAGGAGAAATAAAAGTGGGCCCTTTAAGGTTAGATTTTTATTTGTCTTAGGGCCGTTTGGTTTCTAAAGGTTTAGGATTAGGATTCGGATTCGGATTTGAATTCGGATTCGGTTTAAGATTTGGATTTAAAAATGATGCAGGAGAGAAAAAAAAATAACATACAATTAATTTATTTTTTTATTTTAAAAGTTATTTAATAAAATATTCAAAAAAAATCATGATATTATATTTTTTAATGGGATTTGCTAACAACAACCCACTGGGTGTTGTTTAATCATTCCATATTTAATGAATTCATATATTCTATAATTATACACTTTTAATCATTTTAAACATTAAATGTAGTGGTAAATATAGAATATTTAGAATTTAGTAAATGCTAATTTTTTAAATATGGAATGCTCAAATAACACCCAATGGGTTGTTGTTAGCAAAACCCTTTTTAATTTATTTATTTAGATATGTTTTGATAGAAAATTTTATATGGGCTCAATTTTTGGGATTGGAATTGCCGAAAGACACATAACTCGAGGGGAATCACATTTTGATGCCATGGCCCAATTTTTTTAATACGTTTTTGTTTTTTTTTTTATAATTTTTATATTTCTTCATCCGTTTTTATATGTTTTTTTAAGATTTTTGTACGTTTTCATGCTATTTTTTTCCGTTTTGGACGTTATTATACGTTTTATACGTATTAAAACTTACAAAACACGTATAAAACAGATAAAAATCATAAGAAAATGTATGAAAACAACGTGCAAAAACGTATGAAAACGTATAATGATTTCCAAAAACGAAAACAATTGTAGAAAAATGACAAAAAATCCTATAAAAAACGTATGAAAATGTACAAAAATCGTAAAAAAACGTAAAAAAATCATATAAAAATCGTAAAAAAATGTAGAAAAACGTCCAAAAAAATCGAATAAAAATGTACAAAAATCGTAAAAAAACATAAAAAAATCGTATAAAAAACGTACAAAATTGTAAAAGATTGTATAAAAATCGTATAAAAACGTACAAAAAATCGTGTAAAAATGTACAAAAATCGTATAAAAATCATAAAAACATATAAAAACTGATGAAAACGTATAAAAAAAAATACAAGAACGTATTTAAAAAATCGTTTAGTACATATGCCCAAATTTAATTTTATTTTTTTATTAAAATTTTTATAATAGTAAAATTTTAAAAATTTCAATAAAACTAAAAAAAGTTTTTTTTATATTTTTTTAAATTAATATTTATAATTTTTTTAATGAAATTAATTTTTTTTTATTTAAATTTTAAAAATTTCGTATATTAAAATTAAAATAAGTTTTTTTTCTTTTCTTTTTTTTTTAAGTGTGAATTACGTCCTTGTGGTTGTCTTTTTAGATGGAAAACCCAAATCCCAAGGTTTGCCCTCACGTTAGTTCATCAATGTCAAGATAGGTCCTTTTTAACGATCGTTAGGAGTCAGGTTAAAGCTTGGATAGGATCCGTAAAAATCAAAAACCACTTAATAAAAGCACAGGGACAAGATCCGTAAAAATCAGCAAAACACAAGGATGATTTATGTAATTAACTCTTAAAATTTTATAATAAGTTGTGTTTTATTAAGAGATGACTTAATGCAGACACCTTCTCAGTTTTATTATTTAATATTTTCATCTTTCTTTATTAGGCTAGGCACGGTCGTGACCGAGCATGACCCTGCAACATCAGGTTTCTCTTTCCGATGACTAGACACTACCAAATTGCCACAGTCGGTGAGCGAGTTATTTTTTATTTTTTATTTATTTACTTTTTTTTAATTCAATTATTTTGAATAACAAATGTAATGTGGTAAAGTTTAAAAAAAAATATGAAAATAAAAATAAAAATAAATATCAAACGGATACATTTTTTGAAGTTTTGTGTGTGCAAATTATCGGTCGTTATTTAGACCGGTCTCTCTCAAACCTTGCCCCTCGACCAATATTCACATTTTGCTCACAGTGGAGATGACCGACCACATAATCGGTCGACCTTGCCTCTTAACTGATCGATGTGTCAAGCCTTACTATCTATATTTTGAAAAAGATTATACAAATAAATTAACCAATCCAATATAACACCACTTAGATTGGTGATATTTGATTTCGACTTAATTGACTTAATATGAAAAAAACTGAACCTGAATCTAACCCATTTAAATCATCGGGTCAGCTATGTCAACCCTAACCTATTTACACGTAACCCGAACCTGACCCATTTAACCCGTGTATATACTTAGGTTGACAGGTTAAATAGGTTACATGGGTTGAATATGTTAAACGGGTTTCGAGTTGACCCATTTAATCCGTTTTATATATAAAAGTTAGCACATTACACGAGTTAAATGGGTTAAACTTGTTAGTGGGTCGACCCGTTTAACCCATTTAACCCGTATAATTAAATATAAATAATTTTTAATTAAGAAAAAAAAAAACTTAAACGGGTTGCCGGGTCAACACGTTTATTTTATTCCTAACCCAAACCTGACCCGTTTAATAAACGGGTTAGATATGTCGACCCAAACCTGACTCACAATCTATTTAGCTCAACCTGAACCTGTTAATTTTCATGTTGGTTTTAAGTCAGGTTTCGTGTCGGGTCAGAAATTGCCCCACCTACTATTTATCCTACCTCTACCTCCACCCCGGAGATAAAAATCAAATCGTAAAACAACGTAAATGTGAAAAGTATATGCCATCAGTTTCTTAAGTGTATTTTATTTTTGCAACACAAACGAATTGAAATGCAAATTATGTCAGTGGGTTACCATTCATCAACAGTAAATTAACTTTTATAAATGACAAAATTAGTCTATGTCGTTAAATGCAATTGTAGAAATAGTTCATACGTTAAATGAGCTGACACTGTTTGTGTATAAAAAATTACACAAGCAGTCCTTTTTAGTTACATACTAATTTTAGTAACGGTCCTTAAGTTGAACTTACATATTGCACAATTAGTCCGTGCAGTCAAATGCAATTGCAGAAACAATCCTTACGTAAAATATGGGACTGTTTGTGCAACAAAAATTTACACAAATAGTCAATTTAGTTACCTACCAATTTCAGTAACGATCTCAAAGTTAAATTTAATGATTACTTGTGTAACAAAATAGTCATTTACTCATTTTATTTCCTCACTTTATAAACAAACCGAATACTTATTGTTGATTAATTTGTTATCCCGCTGCAACGTACGCGTAAATCCCACTCGTTATCTTTATTTTAGAAAGGCAATAATAGCTAAATATGTAAATGATGAACGACAGTACAAAGAAAAGCGAAAAGCTGAAAACCACGACCAAAACAAAGCCAACCTAACTAAAACATATGAGGTGATAAGGACCAACACAAAATAAAACCAAACACCACCCGACATTAGGTTGAATTTACAAATCTGTACCCATTCCCATACCACTGTTCCTTGCTACAAATTCAAACGCCAAGTATCAAGAAGTTAACATGAGAATATACAGTACAAAGAAATTCAAATATGTTACACTGAACGTCACGTCGTCACTCCTATAAATACACTGATTTAGCTACCTACGCAAGGACTCATATGTTACAATTGAACCTTAAAACTCATATATACATGCTAATACAGATACAGATTCATACATACACTCTGCTTCTAAAAGAGCATTGATATTGCAGATCTTTTAAACAGAATTGACCTTCCGGGAGCTTTCATTTTATGAAATGAATGAACATAAGGTCTCAACAGCAACCTTCCATGCAAAACCGCATTTCCTACCATTTGCATAGCTCCAAGCGGTGTCGTAAGTTGAATGATAAATCCCTATGGCTTCATTATAAATATCCTCAGTTTTTCTAGTATTTTTTGCAAAATCATCGGCGTCATACAACATCTGCACTAAACAGATTAAAGATACAGATGCAAGTTAACTTACGACTCAAAGGTGTGGGAAAAGGGCAGGTCAGAGGGTTTGGACTTTGGTAGTGTAAAGCTATGATGTTTACTATAAAGCAAATCATAAGCATAAATCGGCTAAGGGCTAACCTTTAGCATTGAGAATTCGAATTAGATATAATAAAATAACTAAAACAGCAAAAGGTTTATAAGGCCCAGGTCTCATATACCATCTTTCATAAAAAGCAAATCATAAGATTTAACTTCTAGCATTAAGAATTCGATAAACACAATATAAAATGGCTAAAATAGCTAAACAGCAGAAGGTTTGATATCCCCCCAAATGAGATCAAACATATTAAGAAAATACTACTCCTAACAATTTAGTCAACTAAGACCAAGTGGGTTCAATCCAAGCATGAGGGTTGAAAGGATAATGCTTGGTTCCAACAAAATCCCCAAAACTTTCTTCAATGTTTTTGGCATTGAAAGTGTGATACATGCCAGTTTCAAGTGAATAGAACGCCACCTTCCCATTCTTATTATACAATCGTGCAAAGAATATTTTGTTTTCCATTTCCGGCATTTTGGCTACACTGCAGTGGCAGGCAGTATCGGAGATATAAATCACATGCCTTCCTAAACCATTTATTTTCTCCCATTTGCTCATTAAATCATTCAGTTTGAAAACCTCAATTGATTCTCCAAAATGAGCCACAATGACAAGTAAAAGATGTTGACCACATTTAGTTAGGAAACATTCATTCGAAGATCTGCAACAACTTCTTGGGGCTTCGGCTACATCTTTTTTCCAAGAGAAATCTTCTTGAGCCAAATTTTTAAAAACATGAAGTTTTCCGTCATCACTCAAAGCATAAAGATCTTGGCCACACAATGTTGGGAAATAAAAGTGAAGATCATCATCATCATCATCATCATCATCATCATCATCATCGTCATCATCATAATCCAGACTAATCAAACGCCAGGATTGCTCTCCATGTACAAAGTGGATGTAAATACCTTCTGTGTTAAATCCAACAACCATACAATCGGGGGAAGTAGGTGGTGCTGAGATGCATAAGCTATAGAAAAAGATATCCGGCCCGGGAAGATCATGGACCTCATCTGTGAAGGGATTACAAAACTCCAATCCGCACTCAGTGTAAAACAACAACCAACTGTACGCAGAATAACATATTTCAGCATCACCGATTGAATCAGGTAGTTTTTTCATAAAGTACTTGTAACCGGACAAAGGATCTTCAAAAGTAACAATGTCTTGTTTTTTGTCTACTACCATTAGCCACGGCGAAAGTAAAGAATAATTCTGCAATCTCTTTAATGCTGCTTCATCCCTCCATTGTAAAACAGGCGCTGCTTGATGACAACGTTTGCATGTAGCACGGAAGTTCAAGTAATCCAAGCCAATACAAAACTGCATAATCATCTCCAAAACACCAGTTGGAAGATTGAGTAGTTGTGATTCATTAAGTTCACCATCATCATCACTAACTAATCTTACCACAATCTCACGGTCCTTGTCCTCTACTTCTTGTTTAGCTTTAGCATAATCAGCTGCTAACCTGCAAAAGATAATTTTTTTTAAGGTAAACATTTATGGATATAATAGAAGAAACGGGAATCACATCTGTACAGCAAGGGTCCAACATGTAATTTCCTCCCATTTTCAACAATTTATCCCGTCACCAACTGTTTCAAAACTCTCCCACAGCCCAATCACAACCTTTAAATGCTAACGGCACAAACACCAACTACTGATAAATTGAGATCCGGTTTAAACAATAAGTTTGAAAAAGACAAGAATAGTTACTGAGTAACAAATGTAAACATGAAAAGGGTAGAAAAAGATGAATGGGAAAATTGTTTGAAAAACAAAATGTGGGTGAAAGTGCCTACATTTACAACCCTTGCTGCACACATCATACATACTGTTATTGCGGTGCAGATACGGTGCAGATAATATTCCCAAAAAAGAAATACACAAGTCAAAGAAATATTCCGTACCTGCATTCCCACACTGAGACACGGCTAGTTGGTAGCACTGGAAAAGGAACCATAGAAGACAGCAAGATTGTTCTATCATTCAAATTGTACGAGTATATTATTTTCCCAGCTTTGCTACGGATGTGTATATTACCCCCAAACTCAGAGGCAATTGCAGGACTATAAGCCACGGAGTTATCACGAGCAAGATCCACAAAAATACTACCATCTTTTAGGTCTTCCATTTGTTCCCATATTTCACTACTCTTGTACATACTGTTAACCTCTTCGTCCTCCAATTCTCCAGGCCTCTTACCAGATATGTCCCACTTTTTGAGGCCTTCCAATTTTGCCCAGTCTATACTTGTCATATCAACTTTATTTAAAGCCACAACAGAGAATGTTGTATCTGTTTCCACATCAAAATTAAGACCTATCATAATACAGAACAATTCTGTATCAGATCCAGTCATAAAATACATTAATTTATTACCCCGTTCGAACGGAGGATCAGGGCATCCCGCAAATAGCATAAGTTTGATCACAACTTCCCCATCCTTAACCACAATGCCAATCTCAATGACAAAACTATAAAAAGTATTGTCCGTATTCAAAGCAAATACTTTACCATTGCAAAAACTTAGGCTATGTACTAAACAGCCATACCCGCTTATTCTTTTGAGTTGCTTAGCATATGACACCTCGGTCCATTTTAACTTCTTTCTTCTACAGTCTAGCAGGCAAAAAACAAAGGTAGGTTTATCTGTTCTCGTTAGCAGTAGAATTGATTTGGGATCATCAGGCGGCAACGACAAACAACATTCTTTGATAGATGTAGAATCCCCGTCCTTCAGATTCAAGGGAGGAAGACGCATGATCTTAGAAGTAACGGGGTTCCAAAGAGACCACATGTTGTCATTGGAGAGAATCAACCAACCATGAAAACTCCCTCGAATACGTTTTCCGAGCAACTCAGGGATTCGACAACGATAACAAGACAACGGGTCTTGTACGTTGTAAAAAAACTGGTCTCCGGTGCCTTCTTGATCATCTTCGGGGCTCTGAGCTACAAACCATTGATATTTTGCCGATAGGGGGGGAAATCGATCATACACTGGACCACAAGAAATTTGGTTCTGCTCCATCTAGATGTCAATAACATAATTACAAACTTAAGTAACAACATAATGTTTGATAAACCAAAAGTATTAAATACAAGTATGTTAATGAATCATAACATATACAATAATCAGAACTAGTGAACTACTATAACGAATTATATATATAAAAATATTCACCAACAAAATCATGAGCAAATTCCAAACAAATGACATGGTACATGAGCAAAGTCAGTCAGTTTTTTAACCAAAATTGATTAAAAAACACTACTAAGAAGCTAAAAATGACTCGATCATAAACGTAAGCAAAATTAAGCTTGTGAGTCACTGACCGAAACCAGACCGAACCGAACCGACCTTTTTTGGTTCGGTTTTGATATCTATTTCTCGGTTTGAGTTTTTCCTTTTTCTGTTTTTGGGTTGGGTCAGTTTTTGTCGGTTCGGGTTGGGTCAGTTTTTGTCGGTTCAGGTTGGATTTGACCCAATGCTCACCCCTACATGTGACATCGAATAATAGTAAAATCAGTAACTGTTAGCCCTAATTGACTAGAAGGAAATATAAACTAAATAGGCTTGATACTTTATCAATTTTTCGAGCCAAACAGAATATATGGCATTAAGTAATCAGCAAAACCAGCAGTTAACCTAAAAAATACTAAATTTTATGTTTAAAGTTTATACAAATTGACGCGCATATGACATTTCATGATAGCATAAACGGTAGTTGTTAACCTTAATTAGAACGAGTCAAATACTACTACTTAGAAGCTAAGAAAGACCACTTACCTTAAAAAAAACTGTACCCAGATGAGAATCTACAATAGCAAAAAAGAAACAGTAGTTGTTAACCGCAACTGAGTCAAAGCAACTACTAAAAGGCTAAGAAAGGCAGACACATATTAGATTCTATAATAGCAATATCAGTATCTGTTGACCTAACTGAGTAGAACAATTCACACATAGAAAGGTAACAAAGACCCGAATATTACTAATCAGATTAACAACTGAACACCTAAAAAAGACTAGACATGCATCTATAGAAACTCAATATCAATGCATATGATATAGAGGGGTGGCAATTCAGGTCGGGTTCGGGTTGTCAGGTTGGCGGGTCAGAAAACCCCAACCTGAACCTGACCCATTTAAATCATCGGGTCAGCTATGTCAACCCTAACCTGTTTTCGAGTAACCCGAACCTGACCCATTTAACCCGTATATATACTTAGGCTGACAGGTTAAATAGGTTACATGGGTTGAATATGTTAAACGGGTTTCGAGTTGACCCATTTAATCCGTTTTATATATAAAAGTTAGCACATTACACGAGTTAAATGGGTTAGTGAGTCGACCCGTTTAACCCGTATAATTAAATATAAATAATTTTTAATTAAGAAAAAACTTAAACGGGTTGGCGGGTCGACCCGTTTATTTTATTCCCAACCCGAACCTGACCTGTTTAATAAACGGGTTAGATATGTTGACCCAAAACTGACCCACAATCTATTTAGCTCAACCAGGACCTGTTAATATTCGTGTCGGTTTCGTGTCGAGTCAGAAATTGCCACCCCTGAGTGAGCTGAAAAAAGACTTTATTTTTATTCATAAAAACTAAAGAAGTATGCATAAGAGACGGAACAATAGAAAGAAAAAAACTTAACTGAGTCAAAGTAACTAGTAAAAAACAGCCCGATTTTTAATCATCAAAAGCAGTATATGTTAAACTTTAACTGAGTAGAGTAATCTACATTGGAAGCTAAAGACACGAAAGCCGTATAATCAATAGCTAAAAAAAATCATTACTCGTTCTATTACCAACAAAATCCACTAGTACAATTTAGCTAAAAAAAAGACATGATTTTTATTTTAAAAAAAAGAAAAGAAAAAGAAAATAAAGTTGCATACCTCAAACAGTGCCGTTGTTTCCCGAACGAATTCCAGTGAGATTTCGTTATTATAGAATTGAACAAATAAAAAACCAGGGTCGTTAAGTTATTATATAGGAGGCTAAGAATCGAAATCCTAGACCGACTCAAATTATAATTATAGTTTCCTAATTAAAATAAACTAATTGTTCAAAAAATATATATACAAGCTATTTTCATAAAAACTAAAGTATATATACAAGCTAAAAAACAAAAAAGTTTACATACAAATTGATTATTAGCAACTAACATTTGATACAAGATGTGTAATTATTTTGTATAATTAATCTATTAAAATGTAACTTTAGAGTGGAGGGAGTGGTCACCACTTCACCAAAGTTTACCAAATTTCCACATCATCAATACCCAATAAAAACCTTCCAACTCACATTTCACCAATTCACCCCAATTTTCACCAATTTGGTGGCATTGGTTTCACCAAATTTCCACATCATCAATACCCAATAAAAACCTTTTTGATTCACCAATTTGGGCCCACAAGCAAATTCCCTTCCTCTTTCTCATTCGGTAAAACTTACCGATTCTCTCCTTCACCGAACATCACCGAGACCCTTGCGGCGGTGTTACCGAGCTTTACCGAGCTTCACCTTTAGAAAGAATAAAGAATAGCACAAAACGAAAATACAAGTATAGAGATAAAGACCAGAGAGAAAGAGATAAAGACAGAGTGAGCATGTGTTCTAGAGGTGTTTCTGTTGGTGTTTGTACTTTGTACTTTGTGAAAGGGCGTTCTAGCAAGTTAATGATTTTATAAGTATTTGGTTTTGGGCTATAAAGCTTACTTTTTTTGTCTTATTTTGAGGAGTAAATTGCATTTTTGGTCCCTGTGGTTTTGCCATATTGCAGGTTTGGTCCTTATCTTTTCGAAAGTGCAACGATGGTCCCCATTTTTAAGTTTCCGTTGCATGTTTGGTCCCTGGCCAAAGTTAAATGACTAAAATACCCTTCTCTTCTTCTTTTTCTATTTTCTTCCAGTTTTCTTTTTTTCTTTCCAGTCAACACACATCACCGGAAAATCAAACTCCAACAAAACCCACATCTTCATACCGAAACAAACACATACGACACTCACAAAATCATCCTCCAAATCTCTCGGTCAAGAATCACATATCCACAACACAAAACCAAGTCACAAAAATACCACTCAATCAAAAAAATCCTTCACGAATAAACAACATCAACACAAGAAACCCTCTTCGAGAAACCATCACGAGCCAAGAACAACTACAAGCTAACAAGGCTACAATAACCATTACGCCATCATCAATATTAACTAAAAATTAACAAATGAAATATCATTTCGACACACACCCACAACAGATGCGAAATTAAAAAGTGAAGAACCATAGATCTCGAGTTTGCTAATTACAAGATAAAGATCTAACCAAAAACCCATCATCGATCTGGGAAAGAAACCAAAGAACAAATCTTACCCGAGACCCTTTATCAAAGATCCTTGACGTCAAAACCCACAAAAAAATAATCTAAGTTTGTGTTTCGGTTTGGGTAAGGATTCGTGGTAGCTGAGCAAAAAAAATTCGTTTGTGTTTGTGGTATACAAGTCAGATGCACAGATCTAAAGAAACCTGATAGTGGCGGCAACGACGTGGCGGCTGTACATGGTGATGGTGGCGGTGGCAGTTATAGAGGAGGTGACGTGGGCTTTGATTTGTTTATTGATGTTTTCGGGATTTGATTGAGTGGTGTTTGTGGTATATATATAATGGAAGCTTGGATTTGTTTAATGGAAGCTTGGATTTGTTTATTTATCATTCTCGTATCAAATCTGATGGACGTTTATATAATGGAAGCTTTGTATTTTTTGGTTTTTGTCTTTTTTAATACTTGTTAAATCTGAAATTGTTTTTGAAAGTGTTTGTAATTGTGTTATTGATTTGTGTGTTGGAATTGGGAGTGATTTTGTTTTAAAAGTAAATTGCATTTTATCAATCTAGGTTTTTGTTCATGTTCCTGAGCATGTGATATATAAATAAAAAGAGAAAACTATCTGATAATTAAAGGGGAAGAAGACAAATGGTATTTTAGTCATTCAACTGTAGCTAGGGACCAAACATGCAACGGAAACTTCAAAATGGGGACCATGTTGCACTTTCGAAAAGATAGGGACCAAACCTGCAATTTGGCCAAACTACAAGGATCAAAAATGCAATTTACTCTATTTTGAGACTTTTCAATTTGGGTAGTGATATATCCGCATATCATTTTACTTCATACACAT
The DNA here is from genome assembly GCA_030686995.1 of Artemisia argyi. Lineage (NCBI taxonomy): Eukaryota > Viridiplantae > Streptophyta > Magnoliopsida > Asterales > Asteraceae > Artemisia > Artemisia argyi. The sequence goes on from CM060709.1 coordinate 330,958,099, forward strand.
AAATTTAGTGGGATCCACATAAATTTTACAAATGAAATTTGTGTGGACCCCACTAAAATACTAAATCTATGTGTATATGATTGATGCTAAACAGTCAACTTAAATTGACCAGGAAAATAGTCAACAAAGTCAAACTCTCTAGACCAATACTCCGTGGATAGTATAGTGTTTCCCCGGGTCGTTAAAGTCCTAGCGAGCTTGAAATGGTGTCGTTTGAAATCGTTTATGAGAGAGTGGCACTGAGGACAGTAGCCCAGATGATATGGAATTGATATTGCTACTGTTATTTTGGTATTGGTACACAGATATAATATTCACAAAAATCAGATACCAGATATATGCACGTATTCACAATTCAGATTTACGTAATCGGGCTGAAAAAGTGGGATTTGGTGAATTACAAACTACAGGGGGTGCTTTTGAACTTTTTGAAACTTGAAATTTAAAAAGAAAATGAAAATGAAATTGAAATTATGAAAATGATTAAAATATTATTTAAATATTATTTAATTATTAAAACTATTTAAAATCTAAATTAAAACCTAATTTAAATTAACTAATAATTATAAGTATTACAAATTAAACTAAAAATTTGCAAAAATAATTTCTAAACTTAAATTAGAACTTGAAGAAAGTATAAAAAATAAAAATAAATATTTTTGTCTTTTTATGGGTTTTTTTATAAATTAAAAACTATTTAACTTAATTAAACTAATTAAACTACTTTTAATTACTATTAATACTAAATTAACTTAGAAAATTATAAGAAAATTTATAAAACTATTTTATAACATTTAGAAGCTAGGAAAAATATAAAAACTAGGTTTTACTTTATAAAAACTAAATATGCTATTTAAAACTTAATATTAATTAATAATTAATAAAACTAAAATTAAATCTAATAATTACTAAATGACAAAATAAAAATCTGAAAAAATTACTAAAATTACTTTACTATATAAGGTAATTAATAAAAATATAAAAATGACAAGTACTTAATAAAAATTTAAAAATGAAAATTAAAATTAAATTACATTAAATAGAAACTATCACTTAAAATTAAATTAACTTTTTTGGATTTTTCTTTTTGAAAATTGATTTATACCTAAAAACAACTACTTTTTGTGAAAACAACTATTTTACAACTTGAAAATAAGCTGAGATTAAGCTAAAAAGTCACACAGTTGACTTTGGTTGACTGAAAAGGAAAATGAGCTCAAATGAGCTTGTGTGGGTCCCACTTTGATGAAAATAGATACAAATAAGTTACTTACACTAAAATAAGCTAGAAACAATGAGAAACAATCACTGATAAGCTGAAAAGATGGAAATAAGCACTTTGGAACATGAGATTTCACTCAGAAATGGGACAGATTTGATTGGCAATTCCAAGTGGGGTCCACTGGGTTTGGGGTCAAACTAATGGTCAAGATTTAATGTCACACCCCCAAAGTCGGGTCCAGCGGAAGCATACATGTAGCTGGGGTGTAACTCCATTGGTATCTCGACACAAGTTCAAAAACGGTTTGCACTTGAATCATTTTGAATAAAATAGTTAAATCAAAATGTTGAATTTACATTGTTAAAAGTAATGCGGAAGTAGGCCATTAAAATAGTTAAAAACGGTCCCCAAATGATTAAATCAGAGTCTTCTATGACCATGCCCTGCCCTGCCAAAACCTCTTGTAGCGTGCCAATGCTTAAAACCTGAAAATACATGCTAAAGTGTCAACACAATGGTTGGTGAGTTCATAGAGTCTTGTGAAAAAGAATGTAATGCATTGAATTGAAGATTTCCCAGCAAAGGCATCGTAAATCCACTCAGTTGCAAGTCCCGCCATAAGAGACTTGTAACCTGTGTGTTTACAACCCACTGCCAAATGTAATAAGTTTGAAATAAATCAGTCGTAAGGTTGTTGCAAAGGCATTGTAATTCCGTAGTAATAGTGGTGGAAAAGTATCGTAATTCCATAAGTAATTTTCGTATGTACAATAGCCATGGCGATGTCGCCACAAAATGAATCTGACCATAAGCAAAACGCATAAAATGAATATTGATTGCACTAAGTTCAAGGCACCGAAAAGGTTTTCTAGCTATCTGTAGGAGGTTACGCTCCCAAGTAATTGTAGGTAATCAAACATACCCATGTAATTGTAGGTAATCAAACATACCCATGAAATTGTAGGTAATCAAACATACCCATGAAATTGTAGCTACCGGTCCTTAACTTAGGCAATCTTAGGAAATCGGTAAATAGTTTAACTTTATGCACTCATGTCCATGAGTAAATAGCAAGTATGTAGCAAGTGAATTGTTTTGTACTCGGATAATCAAACAAGTATTTAGATAAAGCTGAAAATGTTTGAGTAATCAACCATGTAAAGCAAGTAATGCGTTTAAGTAAAACGAACACGTATTCTCCCCCAAAGAGTTTGCAAAACAATTTAAAAGAGTAGGGGCTATGACTCACCTGATATGATGGTACCATGAACATGTAATGAGCTGAAAACAAGGCGCGCACACTAGCCGCAACCTAATATGAATGATGAACGATCTACTTTAGATCATGAAATGATGTTATGAATGTCCATGCACATGTTTCCTATACCACTCTACTCTTTGAAAAATACTTGTTGTTATCAAAATATACATTTTCCAAGACTAAGGAAAATATGGCTATTAGAAAAATAAAACTAGTTGCAATATATATACTTATATATATATATATATAGTATGTACCAATGTTTGTGATGAATTCCTTGCTTTGAAAACCTTGAAATAACGTTTAATAGTCGTATAAATAAGCTTGTAATCATAAGTACTTCGATGGTTAAGAATTTGGCACTTTGGTAGTATTTATAGAAAATATAGGATTTAGTACGTAGTATTATTACTTCTATTAGTGACAAAATGGTCTCGCAAAACTAGTCGTGAAATAGTGAATATTAGGAGTTAGGAAAGAAGCTCAGTAGTTTTGAGAAGATTTTCACCATATCTAAAAAGTCACAGAAGTGAAGTTTGTCCATACAGGTCTCGATCATAAAGATAATTAGCCGTCAAGGCTGTTTTGGCAGATTCTGGGCAGTTTTCGGGAAAGTTTGGAAGTCCATAAGTTGTTCGTTATAAATCCTTTTGACAAACGGCTGGATGTTTTGAAAACTAAGCTGGGTGAACTAACTTTTTGTCAATGATGTAAATTTTCCAGAAATGAGTTTATCAATGAGTAAATTGGCTCTCAACATGATGTATTACAAAAACTGTTTTTCTATACTTAGTAATATTTTGCTAAAAAGCTGATGGAAATAAATAGAGTTTCGCCGATTTTGAAACGTATATATCTTGGTCGTTATAAGCTTGTTTTCTACGTTCTTTATATCCCCGAAATCGTGGGACAACATACTAATATATTTTTGATAAGTCGGGATGGCTAGATCAAGTTTTACACCTCAGATTGCCCATTGAAAATCGTGGGACAGCATGTACAATTTTCAGAAAATAGTTTTCGTCGTTAAACTTGCAAAAATCATATCTCCTTCGTTATAAACTCGTTTTAATCCATTCTTTCGCCCACGGCTTCGTTTTTGAAAGTATTTTCTAAATCTTTAGCCCAAAGTTACCCGGAATCCCCTGATTTTTCTGGATTTACAAAAATGGGACAGCATGTATATATACTTGTTACAAATCCATTTCCAAGGTTCAAAACTAGTTTTAACTTCAACCAAAACTCTTGCAAACACCACAAATCTATACTAATCCTACCATACACCTTCTTAGGGTGCCATGGGTTCCTAATGACTAGTAATCAAGTTAATTTAACAAAGAAATACCTAAATCACAATCTAGGGTTTGTATGTTCAAAAAGTATACAAAATAAAGTGGTATAACTAGTATGAGCATGAAATTAAGCATGAATACCATGAGATATAAGTGTTAATTAGAAGAAAACTTGAAAATAAATTTGTATACTCACTTTGAAATAAAAGGTGGTGAGATGATAAGAAACCTTGGATTACTTGTGTGTTTGATGCAATATTCTTGATTAGAACCACAAAATGAACAACTTTGGTGCTTTGATCTTTGAAAAATAATGGATCTTGATCCATGGTGTTTCTTGGTCGTGAGTCTCCAAGGAGAAAAGAGAGAAATGAGTTTTTGATCTTGAAAAATGAACTAGTGATTGTTTTAGTTGTTTTTCTTGCAAATATCTAATCTTGATGGCAAAATGGTAATTAAATGGTCAACTTGAAGTAACATGGGATGGGGGGGCTGCACATGGTTGATGAGTATGTAGTAAGCTTGGTATTATCTGGTTCACGGAGTCGGTTTTGGTTCCGTTATTCGCAAAACGTAAAGTTTTAAACCGCGAAACGTAAATTCGGGCATCGTAAAAATATGAAACTTGAAAGAATGACTAAACTTGTCAAAATACTCCATAATAAAATAAAAATGAATGGTAAGTTCCATCGGGTTGCTTGAACGTTGTTAAAACTGGAAACGCGGGTTAAAAACGCGTAATTCGCGTAAAACGCTGAATTGAAAAACGTAAAATTCCAAAACTTTTAGAATTGTCGTAAAATGAAAGAAAATCATATTTTTGTTGTTTATATTGTTTTATGGACATATCGGGGTGCCGGAAGGACGTTTAAACCTGAATGTAAATCTCGGACACGGCTTCGTGATTTTTGCAGAAATGATCCGACGAGCGCCAAACTCTCGGATTACCGTTAAAATAGTTTAACTTATGAGAATATGAAATAAAAATTTTGGATATGAATAGTGTTTTGTGAATAGTAAAAATGAATAGTAATTTTCCGAGATAAAAAATTGGAATTTCGACGTTTGAAACAGGACATGAAATTACGAGTTGTGACATTTAATGTCTGGTAGGAGGGGGTTTGGAAAACCTAAATCTAGGGTGTGGGGACCACTGTGGTGGCCACAAACCACCACCAAATGTGGTGTGGTGGCTGTGGTATCTGCTGCACAGAGCAGTGGGTTGCCCTGCAGCCCCCTTTGGAGGGTTGTGGGGCCCATACAAAATTGGCAAAAATAAGGGGACTATGGGACTTAATAAATGAGCTAATGGACTATAATTCCACAAAGGCACAAGGTATAGATCTCACTACAAAAATCTAAACAATTCCTACCATTTTGGTAAAAATCTGATGAAGGCACAATTTGACTTTTATAAAAACTTGATGTTTTGACTTTTATGGATTTCTGATGGATCCTAGTGGCTTATGAAGTTATGATAAGCTATAGTAAAGCTAACCTAAGCTAAAATTATGATCTATAAGCTAATGGTGAGGTGAATGGAGCTCAAACACATCACAGTTTAACAGTTAAGTGAGATTAGTGGTGAGTTTGACTTTTGTATGTTCAGGGTGCCAATCTTACAATGCCTAAGGCCTTACTAAACCTAATGTGAGCTAGTGAAACAAAGATTAAAGCCAAATATCCACTGGAAGCCTCAGCACTCACCTAAACCAAACACTCCTTAACATCTAAACTTATACTACAATTATGAAATTAAGCTTTTAACCTACAAATTTTTTACTTGAAACAGAATCTAGTGACAATTTAAAAGCTAAATGAGCAAAAATAACACGTAAATAACAATAAATACTAATTGTGGTAGATTAGACTAAATTATAGCAGTTAATATGAAAAATATGAGCATAAGAAAATCTACTGAACAACTAAGCTATATTAAGTTTTAATACCACTAATTAAGCAAAAGTAACACAAGAACACAGATTAACATATGTGAGAATAGATTGAATCAGTAAATGACTAAGATGAAAAATTAAGACTTACAATTTGGATTCAGCCAACAACTTAGAACCATGGACCAATTACTCAATTCCTAAACCTCCCATGAGGTACTACAACCCAGAGAATTCCAAAAATCCACCAGCTCCTTGCTTCAATCTTCTTCCACACTGAATTTTTTATTTTTCAATGATTTTCCTTATATTTTTTAATTATTTTTTATTATTGATTACAACTGAGTAACATGCCTTAGATACTTAAGAAAACTTTGAATTGAACCCAAATGAACTTACAGAACCACTAAATAACAACAATTAACAATATTGGGTGAAATTGTCAAATTCACTCAAAATTGCTAAATCTGAATTTATTGAACAAGATTGAAATTAAAGGTTTAAGATGGTTTGCATTACATTAAATGAACTGAGTACAACAATTTTAAACTTAAAATTACACTTGAAACAGAAATCACCCTATCTACGATTACCTAAACTACCACTACTCTAATACTTGCTCTCTTTGGCTCCTTCTTCTCTTTATAGCATCCATTTGAGCTCTATGGGTCCCAAGGATCAAATCCCACCACTCTTATCAGCCATTGGATGAGTCTTGCCCCTTACTCAATTTGGCGGGAAAATGGCTTTTAAGCCAATTGGGGTCTGTGGTAGACCATAGGGGGGGGGGGGGTTTGATATGATTGGTGTCTTGGAAGGTGTAATGCAGCAGGGATAAGGTGGAGGGGTAAGGTGCAAGTGGTGCAAGGGGGGGGGGGGAATACCAGGTGGTGGTATTCTGGTTTTGGTTTTGGAGGTAAGGGAAGGGGTTTGACTGGGGGAGTGGGTTTGACCAAGGGGGTGGATTGGGCTGATATGGGAAATGGGCCAAGGATAGTGGGTGGGTTTGGTTGTTTGGTTTATTTATATAATAGGGTCCGTTTGGATTTGTAACTTAAAAACACAAGGACCAAATGTGTAATTAATTGAAAGTTTGGGGGGCTGATGTGGTATTTTCCAAAGTTAATCAAGGGGCCATTCCTGCCATATTAGAATAAACCAAGGACTATAATTACATATTTTTCCATTTTTAAATATTAAAGGACTATTTATGTAATTTTCAGATTTTTGAGGGACTAAATATGTAATTTCCCAAAATATTATCAAAAGGTCCAGTTTTGTAAAAGTTGAATAGTATAGGGACCTTAAATGATAATTTTTCATTTATTGCAATTTAAAACACCCCGGGGACCATTTCTGCCAAACTTTCAAACTCCAGGGACCAAACATGTAATTTTACCAAACTTTTCACCCAAGGACCATTCCTGCAAAAGATTAGTAATACAAGGACCAAAATTGAATTTCTCAAAGTTTTTAACATCCCAGGGGCCATTTATGTCAATTTCCAAAGTATAGGGACTAAACTTGTAATTTTGTGAAACTTTGCACTAAAGGACTAAATATGTAACTTTATGATTAAAAAGGACCTTTGGTGACTTTTTCAAGTTTTTAGAATAACCAGGGACTAGATTTGACAACTTTAGAAAGTTGAGGGACTGAAACTGCCAATTTTGCAAACTTTGTGCGTTTTTCATCTGTTTTTGGTATTTTTGCATTTGAAACATATAAAACACATTCCTGGGATTTTTTCACTATTTTGATGCAATATTGAGTGTTTTTAGATGTTTTGGCAGCTCAGAAAAGGTAAAAATGATGAGTATTTACACACTCATCAGTATAAAATAAAATGATAAGTGGAGATATTATTTCCCTTTCAATTTATATAAGCTTATTGTATTTATTTTGAGTTTTGACTTTAGGTGATTAACTTTTTGTCAAGTTAAAAGCATATTTGCTTAGGAGAAACAAATTTCACAGGGATATTTTATGAGGTGCAAAATTATATTATTTTTAGGGATATTTTCAGCACCACCTTTTTCTCCTGATTGTATGGTTGTTGGATTTAACATAGAAGGTATTAACATCCACTTTGTACATGGAGAACAATCATGGCATTTGATTAGTCTGGAATATGATGACGATGTTGATGATGATCTTCACTTTTATTTTCCAACATTGTGTGGCCGAGATCTTTATGCTTTGGGTGACGACGGAGAACTAGGGGTAAGCAGAAAAACCAAAATATCCAAATAAACCGAAAATCGAAACCGAACCAAACCGAACCGAACTAATAACTGAACCGAATTTGCCAAAACCGAACCAAACCGAACTTTTAATTCGGTTCTCGGTTTGGATATGGTTTTGGTAATCAAAACCGAAAACCAAATTCATATAAATTTATACATACATATATATATATATATATATATATATATATATATATATATATATATATATATATATATATATATATATATATATATATATATAGAGGGAGGTTATTGTAAGATAGTTGCTTAAAGTAGGAAGAATAGGAAGTAATCTTGGCCGTTAGATGTATCCTTAGTGATCTCATTTGATGATAATTAAACTGATGGCAGTATCGTAATAAATCTAAAAACTAATGGGATTGTTTACCATTCAAATAAAAACGAATTAGCAGGAAGTAGTCCCACGTTCTCATCTCCTTCTCGCAAACGTCAAATATTTTTCTAATTGTTAAATATTATATATAAAATTAAGTATTCAATTAAATATTAATTTATAAGCTTCAATTCTATATTTTTTTGCGAAGTTTCTTCAAGAAAATGAATGCGCGTACATGTTATTCGAGATGTAAATGATTCAATTATTTAACATTATAATTATAATATTATATATTCACAAGATTGATCCATCAAACAGACATCTAATATGTATAACGAGTGGAGGTACCCGCGCGTTGCGGCGGAAATGTCGTGCTATATATATTTTTTTTTTTTTTTTTCACACCTTAAGACCCAGGGACTAAATTGCAAAAGACTACTCTTGCTTCCACTGTGTCACTCTAAATGAATTTTGTTAATGGATTTTCCAAATCTTATCAAAAATGTATTTTCATGAAAATTTTTAATAATCAAAATATCATTTTTTTTTTTTTTTTTGTCAAAAAATTACAAAACAAAAAACAAAAAACGAAAAACGAAAAAAAAAAAAAAAATGTTGCTACAGTAACAGTGCTACAGTACCGGAATATAAAAATATGTGTTACTGTAGCTACTCACAAAAAGTACTGTAGCAGAGTGGAACAGTAAATCCACGCCAAATGTAATATTGTATAATGTATCCCACTGATAACTCGTCGGTGCATATACATTAGAGATCGACCAAAATTACTTGAAAGTTGAAACTTTTGCTTCACAATTGATACACACGCCAATTGCATCACAGACGGCGGCAACAAATAGACTATAACTTAAAACTTGATACACATTACACACACTAATAAATTTGATACACGCACTACCCAATTATAAACTTGTTATAATATTAATACACCTCCATTGTTTGACGTTGGCACAATCTACATACACATCCAGCAACAATTGATACATACCAACCCGAAGGTAGAGTGATACATAAATATCGATACACTACCGGAAATACATAGTCACGTGGCCGGAAAAATTGATCGCTTTTCTTGGCTATTGTTCACGCCAGAAAATCAGATGATTTCGACGTTTGTTGTTGATGGTAGTGGTTGATGATGATACCGACGGCGAAGGAGGAAATGAAAAACATTAGCAATGATGTAGTGTTGTTGATAAATGATGGCAGTGGTCAAAGTTTAGGTTGTGACAATATGGTGAGGTACGGTATATGTATTTGATAAAGAGAAGGAAACGTTTTTTCAGGTGTATGATCAATACCTAAATTACCCCTTTAGATTATTTTGTAATTTTAACTCAATATATTTAGCTAATTTCCACATGTTGATCTCTTATTGGCTTTTTATACTATCTCACTTTAAACACTATCTCACATGAACCTCATTCTATATATATATATATATATATATATATATATATATATATATATATATAAAGATCAATAAAACATTATAATGGTTGGATCAATTGAAATGACTTTTAAATTGAGAAGAAATCATGTTCATTCATTTCATCAAACTATCAAAGGGTATAATGGGTATTATAAAACATTCATTAATTATGTTTAAATGTAATGGTTTTTTCTTCTTATTACTCCTTACGTAAATTAGGGGTGGTAATTCGGGTCGGGTTCGGGTTGGCGGGTTCGGATTGCCAAGTTGGCGGGTCAGAAAACCCTAACCTGAACCCGACCATTTAAATCATCAGGTCAGCTATGTCAACCATAACCTGTTTACACGTAACCTGAACCTGACCCATTTAACCTGTATATATACTTAGGTTGACAGGTTAAATAGGTTACATGGGTTGAATATGTTAAACGGGTTTCGAGTTGACCCATTTAATCCATTTTATATATAAAAGTTAGCACATTACATTAGTTAAACGGGTTAAACGGGGTTAGTGGGTCGACCCGTTTAACCCAATTAACCCGTATAATTAAATATAAACAATTTTTAATTAAGAAAAAAAACTTAAACGGGGTGACGGGTCGACCCGTTTATTTTATTCCCAACCCGAACTTGACCTGTTTAATAAACGGGGAAATTCCCCTTTACCCAAAAAGAATGATATAAGGCAACTGAAGTAACTAGCTGGTACTAAAGTCTTTTTACATAACTGGTACTAAAGGCTGTCATTACAAGGAAAATTGCGTGTGCACAGATTTATTCTTACGTGTTAGTTTCGTCTTGGAAATTAAATATTTAGATCCCTGGTAATAAAAGCAAGTTACAATAACAGTACAACACTTTTGACCTCCTTTTCTTTTAGTTTAGTTCCACACGGGTCTATCGGAGGAGGTTCATCGTACCATCAAGGGGGCACTTTGTATCTCAAGTATGAATGATATATATGATATATGTGGTGTACTACTTGTATGCCCATGACACTAACACTTGGTTTTCAGCTTCTACTATGGTTTTTTATGCAGTTCTATTGTATGACATTTACTAATAGTTCTTAAATGATAAACCTAGAGTATATTTTCGTTCCCTTATGGGCGTTTTCACTTATTATTACAGGTATATAAGATGCCGAGACCATTTTAGATTGATTATATATACAGCCATTTTGATAGAATATATACTTCTTCATTCGTGCAATAGAACGGGACCATTATTTCTCGCGCCAAGTAAATACTGCTACCACCCACCGCCACCGTCCGCATAAACAGCCCTATTAACATCGACTGTATCCACCACCATCCGCAAAAAATCTGAGGGTTCATGATTGAACTGAATTGAATAGTGTGATTATAATTAAGAAGTAGTGAATGTTCTTGGTCATTTAGAAAGGGGTAAACCAACGCATTCTAACCTGTGTTACTATGGAGTTTATATTTCCAATCCCACATCGGGCTAGGAATAAGAACTTTTGTTATTTATATACAGTTTGTGTGATGATTTTGATATCTTGAGATATGTGTTATGTTGGTCGTCATGTTCGTGATTGTTTACTGTTACTGATTTAAGTATCAGTAAACAAATTGATTGACCATGGCGATCAACTTGTACAAATTCTCATTTTTTTTTTTTTTTTTTTTTTTTTAAATCGTAGAAAATTTAACGCGAAAGTAATTAACTATGGTTTTAAGTTTTTAATTTTGGATATGATAGAGGTTGTAAACAATATACACTTAATTTTCTTCGCGTGATAAGAGACGGTGATTACAATCATATTAAACATTGGTCGTGTCCACTTTCACCCCGTGAAAATTAATATACACCTAATTTTCTTCGCGGGATAAGAGACGTTGGTCATACATTGGTCATGTCCACTTTCACCCATGAAAGTTATTAGGGTCAACAACCCGATGCCTCATGGCGTAAAGTGATGAAGACCTCGAAGCGTGAAGTTGAATACAAGTCCAACCTGATGTAAAGTGATTAATACATGGTTTGAGACCATAAAATCTCAAACATTGGTCGTGTCCATTTCACCTCATGAAAGTTATTAGAGTCAACAACCCGATGCCTCATATTAAACACTGGTCGTGTCCACTTTCACCCGTGAAAGTTATCAAGGTCAACAACCTGGATTAATTGATCTATTGATTTATAAATTTAGCTGCTCAAAAAGATCTGGTCCACGATATCACACACACTTAACCAGTCACCACCACACACCACTCCGGCCACCGTAAACCACCATCATGACCACCCGCCACGTCATCACCACCACCATCCTCATCCTCCTCACCTCCCTCACCACCACCACCCTCTCCCACCGCCTTATCCGGACCACACCACAAGACCACCACCAATCACCGTCGTACACCTCCGGCTACTGTGAAAGCTGGAAGTTTTCAGTAGAGGTAAACGACGCCGGGACGTGGACACGTGTCCCGGAGAAATGTGTGGAGTTTGTTGAGGAGTATATGAATGGGGAGAGGTACAGGATGGACTCGGAAGTGATTGCGAGTAACGCGTTGAAGTTTGTGAAAACTGTGGGAGTAAGGAATGATGGCAATGGAATTCTTGGATTTTCTTACTACCCCATAATAATTTAGCCAGCTAGAACCAAGTGGGTTCAATCCACGCATGAGGGTTGAAAGGATAATGCTTGGTTCCGACAAAATCCTCAAAACTTTCTTCAATGTTTTTGGCATTTAAAGTGTGATACATGCCAGTCTCGAGTGAATAGAACACCACCTTCCCATTCTTATTATACAATCGTGCAAAGAAGATTTTGTTTTCCATTTCCGGCATTTTGGCTACACTACATAAGCATGCACTATCGGAGATATAAATCACAAGCTTAGCTAAACTATTTATTTTCTCCCATTTGTTCGTTAAATGATTCAGCATGAAAACTTCAACGGATTCTCCAAAATGGGCCACAACGACAAGTAAAAGATGTTGATGACCACATTTAGTTAGGAAAAATTCATTTGAAGATCTGCAACAACTTCTTGGGGCTTCGACTACATCTTTCTTCCAAGAGAAATCTTCTTGAGCCAAATTTTTGAAAACATGAAGTTCTCCGTCGTCACCCAAAGCATAAAGATCTCGGCCACACAATGTTGGAAAATAAAAGTGAAGATCATCATCATCGTCATCATAATCCAGACTAATCAAATGCCAGGATTGTACTCCATGTACAAAGTGGATGTTAATACCTTCTGTGTTAAATCCAACAACCATACAATCAGGGGAAAAAGGTGGTGCTGAGAAGCATAAGCTAAAGAAAAAAATATCCGGCTCCGGCAATGGAAGATCATGGACCTCATTTGTGAAGGGGTTACAAAACTCCAATCCGTACTCAGTGTAAAACAACAACCAACCGTAAGCAGAATAACATATTTCACCATCACCGATTGAATCAGGTAGTTTTTTCATAAAGTACTTGTAACCGAACAATGGATCTTCAAAAGTGACAACGCCTCGTTTTTTGTCTACCACCATTAGCCACGGCGAAAGTAAAGAATAATTCTCCAATCTCTTTAATGCTGCTTCACCTCTCCATTGTAAAACAGGCGCTGCTAAATGGCAACGTTTGCATGTAGCACGGAAGTTTAAGTATTCCAAGCCAATACAGAACTCCATAATCATCTCCAAAACACCGAGTGGAAGATCAAGTAGTTGCAATTCATTATGTTCAACATCATCATCATCACTAACTTGTCTCACTACAATCTCACGGTCCTTGTCCTCTACTTCTTGTGTAGCTTTAGCATAATCAGCCGCTAACCTGCAAAAGATAAGTTTTTCTAAGATGGCAGAACGAGTGGCATATGAAAAGTTAAAGAAGAAATACACAAATCAGCGCACCTGCATTCCCACACTGAAACAAGGCTAGTTGGTAGCACTGGAGAAGGAAACATAGAAGACAGCAAGATTGTTCCATCACTCAAATTGTAGGAGTATATTATTTTCCCCGTTTTGCTACGGATGTGTATCTTACCCCCGAACTCAGAGGCAACTGCAGGACTATAAGCCACCAAGTTATCACGAGCAAGATCGACAAAAAAGTTGCCATCTTTTAGGTCTTCTATTTTTTCCCATATTTCACTACTCAATTCCATCTCGTTAAACTCTTCCTCCATTTCTTCAGGCCTCTTAGCAGTTAAGTCCAGCCTTTTGAGACCTTCCAATTTTGCCCAGTCTATACTCGTCATATCTACTTTATTTAAAGACATAGTAGAAAATGTTGTATCTGTTTCCACATCAAAATTAAAACCTATTATAACGCAGAACAATTCTGTATTAGATCCTGTCAGAAAATACTTTCTTTTACTACCCCGGTGGAAGGGAGGATCAGGGCGTCCCGCAAACAGCATGAGTTTGATTACAACTTCTCCATCCTTAACCATGATGCCAATCTCAATGACGAAATAATAAAAAGTATTGTCCGTACTCAAAGCATATAGTTTACCGTTACAACAACTTAGGCTATGCACAAAACAACCATCCCCGGTTATTCTCTTAAGTTGCTTAGCGTACGACATCTCAGTCCATTTTAGCCTCTTTCTTCCGCGGTCTAACAGGCAAAAAACAAAGGTAGGTTTATCTGTTCTCACTAGCATTAGAATTGATCTGGGATCATCAGGCGGTAACGACAAACAGCATTCTTTGATAGATGTGGAATCCCCGTCTTTGAGAATCAAGGGAGGAAGACGCATGATCTTAGAAGTAACGGGGTTCCAAAGAGTCCACATGCTGTCGTTGGAGAGAATCAACCAACCATGAAAACTCCCTCGAATACGTTTTCCGAGCAACTCAGGGATTCGACAACGATAACAAGACAACGGGTCTTGTATGTTGTAAAAAAACTGGTCTCCGGTGCCTTCTTGATCATCTTCGGGGCTCTGAGCAACAAACCATTGATATTTTGCCGATAGGGGGGGAACTTGATCATACACTGGACTACAAGAAATCTGCTTCTGCTCCATCTTGATGTTCATAAAAAAATAAATAAATAAATAAAATCATTCATTGTTAGCCATATTTGACTAGAAGAAAATATAAACTAAAAAGGCTTGATACTTGTATCAAAATTTCAAGCCAAACAGGGGATATGGTATAGGTAATCAGCAAAGTCAGCAATTAACCTAAAAAAAAAAAAAAAAAAAAAAAAAAAAAAAAAAAAAAAAAAAAAACACTACATTTGATCTTTAAAAATCTATACAAATTGACAGCTAAAGAAAGACCTGATTCTTGGTCATCGAAACCCGTACAAGAGCGAAATCAGTATGTGTGGACACAAACCGGAGAGAAATCTACATGGAAGCTAAAAAAGACTCAACATAAAACCTAAAGAAGGACGCATATGAGATGGTACAATAGCAAAATCATTACTCCGTATAACCTTAATTGAGTAGAGTAATTTACATGGACGGATATGAGATGGTACACCACTACACCTAGTAATCATCATAATCAGTACTATATGTTAAACCAATGATACGAACCTATCCCATACTAGTCTCATATCGGTTCATAAGAACCTATATATCCCATACTCATATCGGTTCATAATCAGTGCTATATGTTAAACCAATGATACGAACCTATCCCATACTACTCGAAAAAGCTAGGTCAAAGGAGGAGTGGACACCTAGACTTTATAAACGACCAACCAATGACATACTTGGCCGATGTGGGATCGTAACAACCGAAACCTTAAATGAGTAGAGTAATCATCAAAAGAAAAGACATGAGTTTCATACCTCAAAAAACACTGTCTTGAGAGATTTTCTTATTGTTATTATCGAACAAATAAGATAACAACAAGGCAGGAAAGTCGTTCGTTCCCTCTTATTATATAGACAGACCCACACACCAATTCCAAAATCCTAGATCGACTCAAATTCTACTAGTTTCCTAATTGAATAAATAAAAAATCAAAACTTTTCCTAATTAAATTTAAAAAAATAAAAAAATCTAACATACAAAACACAAAGTTTTCTCAGAATAAATATTTGATTATAACCAAAAAATAAAAAACATTTTACAGTATATAATTATTTTATTCTATAACACAAAACTAAAATACGTGTATACAACCAAAAAAAAAAAAAAAAAAAAAAGTATTATTTTCGGGTGGCGGTGGGTGGCCTTGGTGATTCATCGGAAGAGTGTTTAAGCGGCTGCACGACAGTTTGTGAGAGAGGGGAGAGAGCATGTGTTTGTTTGTACTTTTTTGTCTTAGTAGTAACTGTTTGTACTTGTCAAGGGCAAATACGTCATTTTAATTTATTTTTTTCTAGTACTTCTATACTTATATACTTATATGGGAGATGATTTGCACACTCAACAAAATATTTGGGACACTCAAATTTGTTGTGTTTTGACATTTATACCCTCATAGTTACCCTTACATTTTCACACATGTGAGGGTATAAATGTCCAAACACAACAAATTTGAGTGTCTCAATCATTTTGTGGAGTGTGCAAATCACTTCCCTACTTATATTTGTGACTTTGTGAATGATACTACAATTATAAAAACATGAAGAGGCGGTGGATTTGTCAGAAGCTCGAGACAGAGAAGATAAGTATGAATATGCATGCGGTGGATTTATCAGAAGTGGCATCGTTAATATCAAACGGCGAAAAATAAAGGCTAAGATGTTGGGTTGGACAACAGCAATGGGCTAAGCGAAAGGAAGCAGGTATCAAAACGACAGAGGTGTAGTCGTTTCATTCCATGAAATTATATATATAGTAATTTTACAAAATGTTTTCAACACAATCATGTGTAAAAAGAATTTGTGTTATCTTTTGTGATTCTACCAATTTTTCTATATTCTTTACTCAAAATTCACTTTTCCAATGACAATATAAAACAAATAGGCAAATTTAATTTAAATACACTACTTAGTACTAACATCTGACACTATTTATTTAACGGCAAGTAAGATGACGTTTGATTCGTAAAATGTTTTTGAAGGAATTGTATTCTTTCAAAAGAATTTGTATGTAATGTGAATAAATTGTAATATGTTAAAAAAAATGTAATTGTAATTTGAATTAATTGTAATGATAATGAATTGTAATATGTCAAAAGAATTATAATTGTAATCTAAATTAGTTGTAATGTGTATGGACTGTAATTGTAATTAATAATAATAATAATAATAATAATAAGTATAAAAAGTTAAAATAATAAATAAAAAGAAGTATACAAATTTAAAAGTAGAGAAAAGAATAATACGTTAATAAATAATAATAATAATACTAATAAAAAATTAAGTATAAAAATTTAGAAATATAACAATAACGAGGAAGTTGGTTATCACGCGTTGCGCATGGACCAATTTACATATGATATTTGTTCTGATATTTTCGATAGTAACGCGACTCGTTCATTAACTTGCTTCTACACAATATGCTTTATGTACACTGGTTATGTGAATATCATAAGCCCGTGAATTTTAAAATTATGGGTTTCATAAGTATATTTTAAGTGTATGTGTTAATATTAATATTTGTCTTTAGTATTTTTGGTAGTTTTTCTTCTAAAGTCGATTGGATATAGGAATATGATAAGCCAATCAATTGTAGACAAGATGGCGATTTATGAAAAGCCCTTAAATTGCAGATAAGTTGTTCATTTAATGACAGTGTTTCGTTTGAATCTTGATATCCTTGCTCCATGGAGTATCGGGATACCAAACAGGTTCTGAGATTCTTAACGTTCAAATGTGTTAATGTTTTCCTATTTAACGTGTTCATCATACCCGATTTTTAGAAACCCTTAACAAAGAAAAAGAAAAACACATAGGAAAATCATAATAATGGCTCGTCTTGTAGAACTTGCGGTTGTTGTTAACTCAACTATGATGAGAGAGCAGATGCTTGTGTATATTCACGATGAGATAGCTATAGAGTTGAAGATTGTGGGGATCGGAGGTGATGTTGTGGAGAGGGATGAGCTGATTGCTGAGCTCGAAAAGTTGTGTGGGTCGGTGATGACTGTGAAGAGCATGCAATATCTTAGGGTAGTGGCAACCCAGCGGTTTGGCCATAACCGCCGGTGAACACCGCCGTCACTCCGGCGGTTTGGTCCAGTGGCATCTTTCACCTCCGCAGTTTGAAGTTATCCGTTGAAAACATATGAACGTTGGGGAGTTAATGATTCGACCGTTAGGGTTAAAAAAAAAAAAAAAAAAACTTTTTTGCATTCGTGAATAATGTGTGTGTGCAGATAGAGAAGAAGCACATTTTTTTTCTCTTGGAATATGTCGCTGTTGGAGTTTTTTAATTGAATGGATTCAAAAATAAAGTTGACTAGTCTTTAGCTACTACCTAGTCTTCAGCCATTACGTTTAGTAGTTTCCATCGTGTATTAATTTTTTTTTTAGTTTGTATTTTCTTTAAATGTTATGTTTGTATAATTTAAAAAAAAAAAAAAAAAAAAAAAAAAAAAAAAAAAAAAAATTAGTTGGTGGGTTGGGAGGTATAAAAAATCTATGGTTGCCACTAAAAAAGGTTGGGAGGTATGAAAAAAGTATGGATGAGGTGGAATGATATTATTGGTGAGTTGGGAGATATGAGTTTTTTTTGGAAGGTATGGTTGCCACCACCCTTAAGGAGTTTCCAAATTTACATGAAAAGATTCAAAAAAAAGCCCTTAAAGTTTATCAAGTTTGTATGAGATGGCGGTGAGGGTCGACGGCGGTGGCAGAGAGATGGTGGTGGTGACTGTCGGCAATGGTGGTCAGCGGCGACTGTCGACAGAGATCGAGTTACTTGTTATTGGTGATCTTCACGTGATAAGTCATAAATATTAAATAAAAAACCATTGTACTCTCATATGACTAATGACGAAAATACCCTCATGTGTAATGATTTAACGACAATTAATAAAGTCGTTAAAGGGAGGGACCAACGGTAGATAACGTTTCGCTAACCACAAGAACGATACTCGTCGGTCAACGCTAACCACAAGAACGAACAATAAAGTTTAACCAAAAAGATATGCACTAATATAAACACGAAATAAGTAGTTTACTAACCATATACTATAGAAACTTTGTGTGTGTTTGACAAAAGTAGCAGCGAAAGTAAATAGTAGCAGTGGGCAGCACTTGTAAGGAGTAACGATTTTTTTTATATAAAAATATTTGATAACATAACTGTACATATCTATACTACTATATAATGCATTTGGGACTATTCTATAAATAGAAAGGCTTAAAATTCAGAATTTTACTTGCTTATTATGGAAGTATTTCAAAATTAATTTGTTAAGAAGCAAGTTGGTTATAAAGTTTGTTAGAAAGTTTGTTGTTCAAACTAAAATTATTTGGATTATCCATCTCTACCATCTCTACTTATAAAGCATAAAAATAACTAAATGTGTAACCGAACAACGCAAAATATAAAAATAACTAAATATGTAACCAAATAACGCAACCGCTGTCGCATTGCGCGGGTACCGTTCTAGTATAATCATAATGTGTAAAACAACAATTAAATGTTCAACGCTTTTAAATAATACTTCATGAAACATTAAAACTTAAACATTCTAAAAAATATGTATATAAAACTAGGGGTGAGCAGCGGGCCAAAACCGACCCGACCCGAATCCGAACCAACAAAACCTAAACCGAAACTCTGAAAAAACCTAAATCGAAACCGAAACCGAAATTACTCGGGTTTCTCGTTTCGATTCGGTTTAGAAACTCAGTTTTCTCTGTTTTTATCGTTTCTATCCCGGTTTTCGACCCGAACCAAGAACCAAAAATCAGTAAAACCTAAACCGAGAACCAAACCGAAGTTACTCGGTTTGGTTCGGTTTTTCTTGGTTTTATTGGGTCGGTTCGGTTGTTGGTCGGTTTTGCTTAACCTTATGTATAAAACTAGTTGCTTCTTTGTCAAATAATAACCATTAAATACCACAATCCTTAATACTCTAGTGACATAACTTAAATATCTGGTCAACGATATCACCACCACCACACATCACTCCGACCACCGTAAACCACCGTCATGACCACCTGCCACGTCACCACCATCCTCATCCTCCTCACCTCCCTCACCACCACCACCTTCTCCCACCGCCTCATCCGCACCACACCACAAGACCACAACCAATCACCGGAATCTGACTCCGGCTACTGTGAAAGCTGGAAGTTTTCAGTAGAGGTAAACGACGCGGGGACATGGACACGTGTCCCGGAGAAATGTGTGGAGTTTGTTGATGAGTATATGAATGGGGAGAGGTATAGGTCTGACTCGGAAGTGATTGCGAGTAACGCGTTGAAGTTTGCGAAAAGTGTGGGAGTAAGGAATGATGGGAAGGATGTTTGGGTGTTTGATATTGATGAGACGCTTTTGTCGAATTTGCCGTATTATGTGGATCATGGTTACGGGTGAGTTTGTTGCGGTTTTTAGTGTTCACGTTACTATTTCAAGTTTTTTACGTGTTTTACTAGGTTTAGGGAGGATTAGTTAGCGGTCAAAGGTGTTTAAAATGTCATTAAGGTAAATAGGGTCGAGAATGGGCTTATTATGGCTACGGGTGAGTTTGTTGCGGTTGTTAGTGTTCACATTACTATTTTAAGTTTTTTACGTGTTTTAGGAGGTATAGGGAGGATTAGGTAGCAGTCAAAGGTGTTTAAAATGTCGTTATGGTAAATAGGGTCGATAATGGGCTGTATTATGTGAATTATTATGGCTACGCGTGAGTTAGATGTGGTCATTATTGTTCGTGTTACTATTTTATGTTTTTATTGTGGTTTGAAGTTGTGAGGACGGGTTAGTTAGCGGTCAAAGGGTAAAATTGTCATTGTGCTAATTTAGCATGATCAATGGTAGTAGTAAATGTAATTAATGTGTGTTTTTCTGTTTGGTGGAGGATTATGTAGATCATGGTTAGTTGGTTATGGTTGAGTTACTTGTGGTTATTAGTGTACACGTTACTATTTTAAGTTTTTAGCGTGTTTTGAGGTTAAAAGGTTGAGTTTGTTAGCTGTCAAAGGCTAAAAATGTCATTTTGCTAAGGTTGTCTCGGGGAGGTAGGTTGCAAGCCTTATAAGAGCTCAAGCGTCTAAAATAGCCTACCTTATAATATAAGTTTTGTTTGTCACGCAAGCTTATTGTAGCTTTCATAAGCTATAAGCTTCTAAAGCTTAAGGCTTGAGCTCGAGCTTTTAGAAATGAGTAGAGCTTGTCATTAGTCAAATTACTAAAATAATACCCTTCAAAATATTATTGATGAGCATGCAAAATCTAGGAATATGTGTGAATTTAGTTTGATGTTTTTTTAATGCAATTTTACAATAGTAAGTTCTAGTTACAACTAATTCATTAAACACCTCTATAATAATAAAAAGTCCAGCTTCCATCTTATAATATAAGCTCTAGCCAACTTTTGCCAAACACACTCGAATACCCGATGTAGATTACCTTAGATATGCATATGCCTTAGGTCTTATGGAAGCACTACTGAGTCTCTCTACTCTTGGCCTCTTGGGTAGAGGTATGAGTGTTTGCATCGTACCTCCCCATACCCCATTCTTGGCGGGATTGGCTGATTAGGTATTGATGTTGTTGTTGTCCGTCTTACTATTTAAAGTTTTTAACGTGTTTTGAAGTTAAAGGACGGGTTTGTTAGTGGTCAAAGGGTACAAATGTCATTCTGCTAGATTGTAATGGTAGTGATTCCTTTGTGTTTTTTTGTTTGGTGGAGGATTATTTTGGGAAGAGCAATCAATTGTAAGTTATGCATTGGAAGTTGTACAATTGGGTTTGGATGATGTAGGTTGATGTTATTGGAAATGGGCCGTATTATGTAAATTATGGTTACGGGTGAGTTAGATGCGATTTTTGAGCTTATGATATTGATAATGCTGTGTGAATGTTTATGATTCTGTGATAAGTTGTAAGTTGTGCAGTGAAGTTATTAAGAGGAAGTTGTTTTGTGTCATGCAATTGCTTCTGCTAATCTGTGTATTTTGGGGTAAAATAAGCAGTTTCTTATGCGTAGGTAGAGAGTTGCTTTTCTCAAAGTGCTTATTTGTGATGAGATTACAAAATAAGCAAATCCAAAAACTAATTTCTGAAGTTCTTATTTTTAAGTAGCTATAAGTGTTTCTCTATAAGCATGAGCAGAAAAATAAGCAATCCCAAACACCGTCTTAGATGCCACTCTATTGCAAAATGCATATGATGTTTGTCTTTGTAAATTTTATGTGACTAGTTTTGGATGAACACCAAGTAGGCGGACACATTACTTATAAGCTCTTAAGTTTAAAAAAATTGGGAAAAATGGGCTTATAAAACATAAGCCGAAATCACATAAGCTGATAGGCCCAAAAATAAGCTTAAACAAACACCCCCTTAGTTTGTACTGTAGTGAATGTTTTGAGCTATGGTGGGTTGCGTTGGGTTGGTGTAAGCTCATCTTCTAAGCTAGTTCTGTTGGATGTAAGTGCACCTGTTAACAGATGAATATATATCTTTCATTGGACTGTAGTGGATGTATTCCATGCATCTAAATGTATTCTATAGCATATCATTTGCTGAATAAGTGACTTGTTTTTTACTTCTATGCTATTGTGACTTAAAACTAATGCATGAAACTGCAAAGCTGAAAACTAGTTTGACATGTTCCTAGTTAGCCTACTGGAGAAAATCTATCATCTGCACGGGTAATTCCCTAGTTGCAGTGCAGTTATCACCAAACTATTGACTGTGTTTAGTTATCTGCACGGGTCGTATCTTGCCTATACTCTAGGATAAATAAAAGGGTTGGTGTTGGGCTCTTAGCTCTTTTTCTAAGCTATACCTGTTAAGTGTAAGTGCACCTTTTCGAAAATGAACATATGAATATATGATCCTTGGACTAGAGTTGTAAATGTATTTGAGTTCTTTACTTGGATCCAACAAGGGGATGTATTACGAGGAGAACCTTATTTTCTGTTTGCCCATTTAACGCGAATGGTCACATCTAAGCTATTCTAGGGTGCTATCCTAGTTGCTTCTTATTTTAGCTATCGCTAAAATAATGGCTATTTTAAACTTATGCAACTGATGTGAATATAGCAGAGCCTTCCCGCTAAATGGTTTTCGTGAATCATTGCTAACCAGCTACAAAATTGATTATTAGTTATCATCAAGCCAGTAGCGGAGCTAGAAAATTTTTCGTGGGAGGGCCGAAGCAAATTTTTTTCGGGAAATGCATTAAATGGGAGGGCCGAAATAAATTTTTTTCCGAAAATACACATGAAATCGCAAATAAATACACTAACGGGCTTGGACCTAGGGGGGCGAGGACCCTCCCTTGTCCTCACATAGCTCCGCCCATGCATCAAGCTATGCTAACAGATGCCCGATCATAATATTTATTACTTCTGCTCATCGACCTTCCAACTTGGTTTGTACCTCAGTTGCTAACTTGCCAAATGCTACACCGATCATTAAATTTTTTAGCTGAAATTTCATGCTCTAAACATAACAGTATCCTTTAGGGTTAATTATATTGCTTATGTGTTAACAGATCAGAGGTATTTGATGAGAAATCTTTCAATGAGTGGGTAGACTTGGCAGTGGCCCCTGCCTTGCCTGCAAGTTTGAGGTTGTACACAGAACTTCAACAGCTGGGATTCAAAATTTTCTTGCTTACCGGCCGAAGTGAATTTCAAAGAAATAGTACTAATAAGAATCTTGCCTATTCTGGATTCACCAACTACGAAAAGCTTCTCTTGAGGTATTTTATTTCTAAAACCCAACAATTATCTTAATTTCATCACCTAAACGATGTATTTAGCGCAAAAAACATAGAAATTATGTGGGTAGCAATTTTGACCCATTTTTATGAATGGTTGAGTGGGTTGTGATTTATCTTAACGGGTCAAGTTAAAACTTTTAGCTAAAATGTGAACAGTCAAATGGGTTGACAGTCGTTCAAACTTCAAAGTCTTTATATAAACCATCCTCCTGAATAGTTTTTTAAGGATTTAGACTAACGTAATAATACTGGTATTGTAATCATAGTTAAAGAATTAGTTATTCATAAAATGTTTTAAAAATGGGCAAAAAAATGCTTGTGGAGTTGCAGGTCAGTTTGGCCTGGCCTGGCCTGGCCTGTTTCTGCCCGTATGAAAAACCAACAGTTTCAAACCGCTACTGCATACACTCATTTTGCCACCTCTAACATGTTCATGTCTAATGCGTCGCTCAACTTTAAATTGTTTGTGGATGTAACAGGGGAGACGCGGATCAAGGTAAAACAGCTACATTATACAAATCCGAGAAGAGACAGGAACTCATTGATGAAGGTTATAGAATACATGGCAACTCTGGAGACCAATGGAGTGATTTAATGGGTTTCGCAACAGGAGAAAGATCCTTCAAGCTTCCAAATCCATGTTATTACATCGCTTAAATTCTTAGACCAATACAATTGTTGGACCTTCGGTCACTTTCATTCTTTGTCATTAATTGGTTTCATGTTGCAAGCTACGTTTGCCGAATTCAAATTTGTGTATTCGCTACTATCTCATGTAAGCACTGTTTCCATATTTGTGGGTATTTGATGACTATTTCTTCTTCATTAGTTACTCTTAATCTAGCTTCAAATGTTTCTAATGACAGTCTTTGAAAAGCAGCCATGGGCTCAAGTTTCATAGCTTCAACATCATCATCACCACCAGCATTTGGTAATCTATTCGTCTTATTATAGAAGCATCATGCATTGATGTCTTAGGTTAATCATGCATTCGTATGCTCATCTCTTCCTTGCTAAATGTGTTATGGAAGTACCTAATGCATTATGCAGCTATTTAAGTTCTTTCAAGTCGCATTCCTAATAATATTGCCTATGGGTGATTGAATTTCATCGATTGAACAAGCATAACCAACATGAACCATTTGTTGCTAGATTTATATAGCTACTCGTAGCGACCAAAACAGAAGTAAAACTAGCCACAATTTCATTCGACAAACATCACTGTCAAGTCCGTTGTTTCTCAGAGTTTAAGAGTGTTTGACTAAATTCTCTATTAGTTCAATGACAGTTTTGATGGCTACTATGAAATTTTTAGCTAGATGTGGTAAAATGGACGGTTTGGTAACGGATGGAAACATGTTTGGTGACCACAAAGGTTTTAAGCATTTTCACTCTGCATCATTTCGACCCATTCGGCTTGTTTAACATGTGATGTTGTGAGAGATAAAATATAACCCACATCAATAATTATGCGGGGTTGAACCGCATACCTCTCTTGAGTGGGGGAGGGTCACTTTTTGTTATAATGAGCCGCATCTCCGCGCGTGTGTGTTGTTGTTGTTGTTTTTATTTTATTTTATTTTATTATTTTATTTTATTTTATTTTTTTTCTCGAGAACCAAACTTTAGATAACAGATTTTATTACTATTGCTTTAGTAAGTAAATAGTGCTATCGAGAAAGGTACTCCTCAACTAGGAAAAACAAGAAAAACAATGGCGAATGATATAGACTAATGGTCCAAATTAGAAAAAAGAAGAGGGAGGCCATTATTGCCAACCGAAAAGGAGGCACAAAGAGACCTACACTTGAAAATGAAGGCATAGTGTGACCGACGTTTTCATGAGGTAGACACCCCGACATAGAACCTAGGTGAGGCCGGATACATCACAACAAAACATAAACCTGTATTTTAAGCATATATATTATTTCTCTGAAGTTCGATTATCAGACATGATGATTAGAGTTAGTTACCCCCGTGGTAGCAAGTCTAATAATGTTGGCCAAGCCAAAAAAGTTATAGATGTGCCAATTTGGAAATAGTAAAATGACACTTGACCTATAATGCCACTCACATGTGACATGGGTCATACGCAGGACAAAGTTGGTTGTCTACTAAATACTCTGATATCTGAAATAATGGATATTAATTTAAACAGCTTCTCTTGAAAGGTCAGTTTTTGTCTCTCATATTAGCATGTGACTCTCCTTCATCATCAACCAATATACTTTAATTAAAGACCCTTGTTTGTTTATTATATGCAATCACATGAACACCTTTTGTGTTTCAAGTCTTTCATAATGTTACCTAACTTGTTTTTAGGTAAAATTACAACCAGATTGTTTTCTGTGATGTGCATATTTTAGTGTAGTAGTGTGTCATGAATCATATTTTGACATTTCGGATACAATGCGTCAAGTGTGTGTGTGCTTGATAGAGTTTGCAAAATGGGCAGATAAATTTTTTTTGTCCCGGGTTAGGTTGGAAAACTTCTAACCTTGGTTACCTTACCAGTCAAAATTTTTTTGTTTTTTGTTGTTTTTCGAGTGTTTAATATTGTATTTCGCTATCAAAGGTTTTAAGACACTTTGAATGATTTCCTACCTATTTTACCTATCTATATACATGTTCTACTGTAACTAAGTTATGTAATTGCAAAATGCAACTCAGAATTTATTTCTTATAAAACAAACGCAAGCATGCATTAACTGAGGTTAACCAGTCAATATAGTTGTGAACTGGCATAGTGATGTTATGCATTCAATTTATAACCAAAAACTTTGCAATATTTAAACAGGACACTTGCTATGAATAAGGCATGAGTTAACCGGACCCTCCCTATAGGGAGGGTTTGTGGAAGATGGCGCTGCCGCCGCTTGTACTGTCTGCTTTAATACTTGTACATTAGGAGACAAAAAGTACAACCTAGCCCCATAGAGGGGGTTCGGTCAACACATCCCATGAATAAACCAATAAGTCAACATCCTTTATTAATGCTAGTCAAATACTATACCAAATACAGTAATAATTACATAAATTAAGTAATTTTTATCATATTACCCCTGACAAATCCTCTGCCCCTTCTCACTTAGTGAGAAACATCCATCAGAGCACTGTCCTCCACACCAAAATTCCGAGCCAATTTGATCGTCTCGGGCTAGGAACATCTTCAATCTGTAACTCATTGGCGCACCAGGCTCATGGAGCCGATGAGTTTAAAGATTGAAGCAATGTTCCACAAGCAAGAGGCCTAATTGACGGTAGTCTAAGACAACTCAGCCCATCGCCAGGAATCAAAGAACACTCAGGTTGTGGTCTTTGCATTTGTAACCCTGGTATACAATTTAACGCAATATCAAACCCAACGTTCTTATCATATAGCTTTGTACATTCTTGACTAAACCCTGATATAAAATTATACGCAACACTAAACTTCAACAAGCTCCTTAGCTCACAAACCAAATCAGGCAACTCACCCGATAACTTATTATGCGCCACATTTAAAACCTCGATCTCTTCCAAACATGATAGTGTATCAGGCAAATGACCCATCAATGAATTAAAACTTGCATCAAAAACTTGCATATCAGACCACATACCAATCCCTTGAGGTATACAACCAGTTAAATGATTGTTCAAAAACAGGATCTCTTTCAGTTTCGGACTTGCATAGCCTACATTTACCGGTATGCTACCAGTAAGCTTATTGTTAGCTAAGTTAATAACCGAAGCAGGCGAATTAGCTAAGTTTTGTGGGATGTCACCTTCAAAGAAGTTATTATTAAGAAAAATTGCATCAAGATTCTTACTGAATAACTCTTGAGGTATGGGTCCTGAAAAAGAGTTGAATCTAAGGTCTAAATATAAAAGATTTGGTATTTGTAAGGCTGCTAGTGGAAATGGTCCAGTAAACTGGTTATTACTGAGGTCAAGCTCACTGAGGGAATAAAGGTCTTTAAAACTAGATGGAATTGTACCGGTGAATCTATTACTATTGAGATGAAGTAAAGACATGTCAGTGAGCAAAGACAGCTCTTGTACTAAAACACCCTTAAGGTTACCATGGTTAAGATCTATACCTGCTACTACTGGCCCAGAAAGATCACCCATTTCATTAGATGGATCTGCACAAAACACACCTTTGTAAGCACATACATTTGACCCAACCCATGATCTTAGTAACCCATTTGGGTCACTTTTGATAGCTGACTTCCATGCTTGCAATGCAACATAAGCATTTGCAAGACTAGATGGTGGTGCACCTGAAGGATTTGGGTAGCTAACACCACCAACCCACCCATCATCATCACCACCACTACCACCAACTCCAACTCCAACACCAATGCCAACTCCAACACCACCACCAACACTAAATGAAGCACCATTGGCCTTAGTGGTGATCAAGAAAAAAGTTGCAAGAAATATAAAAAGGAAGCATTTTTCTTCCATTTGTTCTTGTGGGGTGTTTAGTTGTTTTGAAGTAAAGATGGTTTGTATTTACAGGAATTAATTGATGAGGGAAGGGAGATATGATGGGTGGGTCTTGAATTTAATGATTTTGTATGGTATGTGTGAGTGAATCATGTAGTATAATTCTTCTTCTTGGGTTTTACATGTTGTATAGAAAGTACATTTGACTTTTCACTTGTACTCTTGTTTGACTCTACTACTATTCTTCACCTAATCATATGCTAATCCTGCCATGATTATACAAATATGGTCCTACATGCCAAGGAAAAATAAAAATAAAAAACTCTTCTAAGAATAAACCTGCTGAATGGGCGGCTACACTCAAATGTTGACACGTGACACATTTTTTATCAATGAAGTATATAAGCAGCGGGAATTTTGACATGTGTCACATATTTTATTAATAAAGTACAAGTTGCTAAGTTGTCCCGGCGTATTTTAGGAAGTGATTTTTTTGGAGCTAAGGAATCGGCTCCTATTCAAGTGAGGAGATTAGTAATTTAACGAAGCCGCCAGTTACACAAAGTCAATTTAGGCTAATTATTTTTGGCATGATTAGTTGACAAAATAGCAAATTATTAGTTTTCACACTTTTGTCGATCAACACATTTTTCAAAACAGAGAAAAAAATGTCAAATGGTGGGTCTTACTTTTAATTAGACAAAAATGTCATGACAGTCTAGCAAAATAGAAACGGCACAAAACGTCAGTTCGGTCAAGTAAAAAACATCGCATCAATTTCGAAGCGAATTAAATATTCGATTTTTGATTTTGTATTGTTTTAGCAAAATGAAAATCGAATTCACATATAACCTCTTTTAAGCTTGGATTTTTTTTATTATTAAAAATCTATATGATTAAATGAAAAAAATATATTAATTATGTAATTCGGGACAACCCGTAAATTAAATCCAATTCAAATTCAAAATGAAATAAAATTTAACTCAGCTAACCGGACAAAATAAACCGAAACGAAACACTAGGGGTGTAATCGAGTCGAGCCGAGCTCGAGCTTAACAGGGCTTGAGCTTGGCTTGAAATTTATAAGTTAGACTTGAGTTTGGCTTGATAGCTTGACGAGCTTTAATCATCCAGGCTTGAGCTTGGTATGAAAAATTCGATTAAGGCTTGAGCTTGGCTTGAAAAGCTTAAATGTATATAAAAACATTATATCTAATAGCCTAACTCATCAATAAATATATGTATAAAATAAAACAAACTTAAACCATAATAGCCAAACTCACTAGTGTTTAACACAAATGATAACACTATAACAGTCGACGGCCCGAGAAGTGTGAAGAATACATAAGGAAGGATACAAAAGGTTTGGATTAATTAGGTTTAAATGACCTTTTAGAATACATGTTTAATTATTTACAAATTAAGTCGTTATAATTATTTTAATACTCAAATTATAATTATTTTAATACTCAAATGATCCCTAGTTAGTTATATAAATTTATAATGGAAATATATTTATATTAAAGCCCGAAAAAGCTTGATAGGAGCTCGAGCCGAGCTATCAAAAGCTTGAGTTTGGCTTGTTATATGTTTCGAGCTATTTTCTGGGCTTGAGCTTGATAAAAGCTTGACTCAATCGAGTCAAACTCGAGCTCGAGCTTGAGCTCAAGTTGTTTGATAAAAGCTTAACTTGATTAGAGCCCTACGAAACACCCCTAAGTGAGAATGTTAAATGAGACAATCCGGGTAAACCTTTTACCAAAAAATTGAGACGAATGATAGTGGGTGGGGTTCATATTACCAAATATATCTAGGACACTGTATTTATAATTATATTCGTTACATCTTTGTTTCATTCATATACCATGCTCGTCTTATTCATCATTACCTTAAAAGTTTTCCTTGACCTTGACATGGCCCAACTTTAATTAAACCATAACACATGCTTTTTCTTTTTCATGTAAAAAAACATGATAAGGAAGTACAAATGTTTAAAGGTGTTTCTAGCTGCAAAAAGAATACATGTAAGGCTACTCGGATTCAATTATCTCATTTTTCTTTGCCACGTCAGCTTTCTTTTTTTAGCAGCTTGCAGGTGATTAGATGCCCCAATAAAAACGACCTACACTATAAAAAACATGCCACACAAAATACATTTTATATTTAATTAAACACACACACAAAGAAAAAAAAAAAAAAAAAAAAAAAAAAAAAAAAAAGGCAAGCAATTATCGATCGCTTAGACGACCAAGTTTGAAAAAAATCGTGTCGCGATCTAGTTGCCACAATAAGAGGATCGATTGAGAATTGATCGTGGGAGTCGATCTCCAACCCTTACTGCATGCAGCCTAAACAATATATGCAATGTGAATTGGTGACATATAAACGATTCGAGTTATGTCATTTATCCATTTTAAATGTTAATCAAGCTTGATAATCGTTGTCACTTTTGTTATCTTGAACATAAGTATCTTCTTGTTATGCAATGTCGAGTGTTTGTGATATTTATAGTTAACTTTGTAGCGAAATTTTTTACTTGGATTAATAGTGTGTATAGATCTACAAAATTTAGTTGGGTAGGTTGGCTTTAAAACCCAACTCTTCTTACTTCTATGATGTAATTTGTTTTGTTCTAGCTTCTTGCTAACTTAATGAATCTTCGTCGCTCAAAAAAAATTACAGTTAACATTAGTAAAAAATAGATAAGATTATAAACACATTTTTGGGGAAAACTGGACCAGGTACGTTTCCGTAAATTTTATACTTTTTTACAAAACATACTACGTCGCAAAATTCATGAGTGTCTCGAGACCCACCCTGATTCCGTCACTGTATATAGTACCCTTAACCAGTGTTCTAAAAGGCGCGCCAAGGCGTCGCCAAGGCGCGAGGCGTAGCTTCGCCGCCATGAAATGGACCTTGGCGGCTGATCTAGGCGTGACTCAAAAAGGCGTGACTTAAGGCGAGAAAAGGCGTGAAAAGGCGCGCCTTTTGGTAAGGCGCGGCACCACTTTTGAACCAGTTTATTTTTTATTTATTTATTTTTTTTGAAATGTTTAGAAATAGTATTTAGAATTTGGGCTATTTGATATATGAGCATAGTAATTATATAGTAAGCAGTAGTCTAAATGTCTAATATAATACGAGTAATATGATCTAAAATTATAAATACATAAATCTATAAATATTTTTCTGCCGCTTTAGTGACGCCTTACGAAAGGCAAAAGCTCCGCCATGGCGCGTAAGGCTTGAGACGCGGTCATGCCGCCACACCACGCCTTACGTCTTTTATAACCTTGCCCTTAACATATAAAACCTCATGCGTGTTAATCAGACAAAGCTAAGTAGGTGTTGTTTGTTTATTCACAGGCTTTGAATCTGAATCTGAACCACACATTTGAATCTGAATCTGAAGCGTAAACGTTTGAATTTGAATAAAAAATCTTGTTAAAGTAAGGTGTTGTGTCATTTGCTTGCTCGTACTATTTTTTTTAAATTTTTTTTTCTTTTGGTTATTTTGTGTCAACAAGAGGCAACAAGATGCATTAAGACATCTCTCGCAAGTCTAGACCATTAAGATGTAACTGCCTCTGAACGCGTTTGAATGGGGAAAAAAAACAAACGGTCTGAACGCCCAAAACGTCTGACTGATTAAGAGGTTTGGCTCGTTAAGAACATTAAGAGGCTCTTAAGACATTAAAAAAAAAAAAAAAAAAAAAAAAAAAAAAGTAATATTCGAATTTGATAATTTTCGTTTGTTAAAAAAATTCTTTATTTTATAGCATGTGGTGGTGGAATGGTACAAAACGTAGAGCAAAAGGGATGTCCACGGTACCCATGCCCTGTTTTCACTCTGAATTATTAGTACTACATTGCCATTTTCCTACTCCCACATGGCCACATTATTTATTTGAAAATTGATTTATAATTAATAAAAAAAATGTGTGATTGTACTCGATAGCAAAATATGAGCTATGAGCAAGGGGACCGAGTCACGATTTTTGGAGGTGTTCGCACAATTTTTTTTAAAAGTCATTGCTCACCGCTTATCGTCTCAAAAAGCTCTGCGCCAAACATAGCGGTATAATGATAAATCTTTTAAAAGTTTTAAATATTTCTTAAATCATTAATTTATACTACCTCCGTCCCATAAAAACTGTCCAGTTTGACTTTTCAGAGTCAAACTGGTTCAACTTTGACCTTATATATTTTTGTGAGTATTATATAATACTTTATGAAAAATATATGAATGGATTGAGTTTTAAGTGTGTTTTTCATTGGTATAATTTTTCGCCAATTATTATATAACAAATAAAAAATATTTAAGGTCAAAGTTGAACCAGTTTGACTCTGAAAAGTCAAACTGGACAGTTTTTATGGGACGGAGGGAGTAATACTTTTGATTTTATTAAATCGTAGTTGTTTAAAAATGTTTATGGCATCGTAGTTGTAACTGTAATTATAAATTGTAAAACAAGCAAATGCTTACCGTTTGTCGCTTTCCGATAAACCATTTAAGATTGGTGCAGTTGATCATGTTTCAAACGCTTGTTGAGATATTGCCAAACAAGCAAATGCTTACCGCTTGTTGCTACCAAACACTTCCAAAAACACGTTACCAAACATGACCAATGTATCATCCGTTTACAATGTCCTTGTGGTGGGATATGCGGATCACACATAGTTGTGTCTCATTTGAAATATTTGCAAAATAATGTGAGCTAAAAAAATTACAAATTAAATTTTTGAGTAGTGATATAATCCGTAGATACTAAACCATATGCTTAAAAACGTGCCTAATCAATTCATTATTTGACACATGTTATATACATTTGCTTTCTCATTATCTTTACCATTTATTTTAGAAAATGTCACAATCTTATTATTAGTCATATTTTTAAGCAAACCTTAAAATTTTTATGCCATTTACCTTTGTATTACTGAGTGTGGTGTTAAGTTTATAGATGGGTCCAAAACTCCAAATCGAAATGATGTATTCATACTATGGGCTTATAGTGTGTTGGACCTTTCATGGACCAGTATATGAGACTTTAAAGTTAAAGATAAACTATCAGCCCAGTTATGACTCCGAAAACAGGAATACAGGATATAAGTACAACCTTAACCGTATTGTATGCAATTCAGGAGGAAACAGATATTCACATGACTTTTTACAACATGATATTGATATTTCACACATGTTTTCAATCAGGATTTAAACTCGCAATCTCTTGCTTAATATGCCAGTCACATATCACTAAAACAAAGATCGACCGTATGATATTTGTAATAAAATTTCAAGGCTAATTCTTCTGGAACTTCATGATAGTAAAAATATGAAACAAGGTAAAAGTTAGAAATTGACAATACGAAAATTGGGTGAATTATATTGACACGCTACCAAATTGATTTAACAATGTTAAAAAGACTATTATAAATCTATAGCTAAACGCCTTTTAAAGTCGATATATAATAAACTTTATAATAAATCTGTGCAGGGTTGTTATGGAATGAGATCGCTCCTGTGTGGGACCTCGCTCCTGTGCGAGATGTTATTAGTATACGGTTCACATATAGGAATTTATGTTTTGTGGTTGACACACTTCGGTGTGGGGATGAGATTTTGGTTAGTGCCTTAGTTTAGTATAACAAACTTATGCGCGTTTCGGTCCATTGTTATGTTATGTTTTGTGTTTAAACCTTAATTGACTTTTTAGCATGTATTCTCATGATTAAGGCGATAGCTTATTTTGGAGGCGCTTGGTAAGGGGCACAGTCATAGACGACTCTGATAAATATTTTGGACCGCTTTAGTTATTTTATAGGCCTTATTTTCGCATTATTTTTTAATGATATAAACTTAATGTTTTTTATTATGAAATTTATTATAAACGGTTGAGGTAAAACCATTCTTTGTACCTTGTGTTGTGATACCAATTGAGTAGCACCCTAGTGACATTATTATTCGCTGAGACCCATTTTTTAGAGTGTTACAAGTGGGCATTAGGAATTTGACTTACAGTGGTTCCAGCCTCAGCAGTCAGCACTCACTTCACTACCATTTTTAGCATTAGTCCTCCTATTGGCTTCACTAAGTGAGGGAACTCCTTACTAGACAAATCAACCCCTCCCTCATTGACCTCAATCACCTCCTTGCTTCCCAAACTTTCAGTTACATCACTTACATCACCATTACCTAGTATCTCCTTAGTTCCAGCTTCTTTTGTTCTGTTCACCATGTCCTTATTCTTTGTTAGATCAAAAACAGTATCCTTATACCTATTAGGGAATTTAATATTCCTTTATGATGTTCTTCCTCTATTTGACATGTTTAAAGTTCAAATTGATCTCACAACCAGTGAAAGATGAGGTTCAGTAAGGCGATTTGGGTGTACATTTGAGGGTGGATTGTAAACAAATTCTTTCTTTAAGTGAGCTTTTATGACATTTACAAAAGCAGAGCAAAACTACTTGAAACTAGGAAATGTAGAAATTCTGGATAAAAATTTGGAAAAATAGTATCAATCGATCTGGAATGAGAAGTTGAATCGATTACACTAAACAGAATTTGAAAATCATGTCAAACCAAAAAAATTGGATGAAACCCTAAAAATCGTCAAAAATGGTTAGTGCCTTAGTTTAGTATAACAAACTTATGCGCGTTTCGGTCCATTGTTATGTTATGTTTTGTGTTTAAACCTTAGTTGAGTTTTTAGCAAGTATTCTCATGATTAAGGCGATAGCTTATTTTGGAGGCGCTTGGTAAGGGGCACGGTCATAGACGACTCTGATAAATATTTTGGACCGCTTTAGTTATTTTAAAGGCCTTATTTTCGCATTATTTTTTAATGATATAAACTTAATGTTTTTTATTATGAAATTTATTATAAACAGTTGAGGTAAAACCATTCTTTGTACCTTGTGTTGTGATACCAATTGAGTAGCACCCTAGTGACATTATTATTCGCTGAGACCCATTTTTGAGAGTGTTACAAGTGGGCATTAGGAATTTGACTTACAGTGGTTCCAGCCTCAGCAGTCAGCACTCACTTCACTACCATTCTTAGCATTAGTCCTCCTATTGGCTTCACTAAGTTAGGGAACTCCTTACTAGACAAATCAACCCCTCCCTCATTGACCTCAATCACCTCCTTGCTTCCCAAACTTTCAGTTACATCACTTACATTACCATTACCCAGTATCTCCTTAGTTCCAGCTTCTTCTGTTCTGTTCACCATGTCTTTATTCTTTGTTAGATCAAAAACAGTATCATTATACCGATTAGGGAATTTAATATTCCTTTATGATGTTCTTCCTCTATTTGACATGTTTAAAGTTCAAATTGATCTCACAACCAGTGAAAGATGAGGTTCAGTAAGGCGATTTGGGTGTACATTTGAGGATGGATTGTAAACAAATTCTTTCTTTAAGTGAGCTTTTATGACATTTACAAAAACAGAGCAAAAATACTTGAAACTAGGAAATGTAGAAATTTTGGATAAAAATTTGGGAAAATAGTATCAATCGATCTGGAATGAGAAGTTGAATCGATTACACTAAACAGAATTTGAAAATCGTGTCAAACCAAAAAAATTGGATGAAACCCTAAAAATCGTCAAAAATAGTTGATTTCTCAAATCTTAACGAAAATCTAATTCATTCTTATAATTGTGTGGACAATGAAAAGACAAATCTAATGATGTGATCAGAACAGAAATTTGTTAAGAACTTGAGTGGGAAATGAAGGTTTTTAGGTGATTTTCAACAATGGAGTTTGGCTGGAGATTCAGTTGGAAAAGAGTGAAAGGAGAGAGAGAAAAAAAATCATTGTATCGAAGCGTAAGTATTTAGCTAATAGTAGTATATGCTACTAGTATAGGAAAATGATTCTCATGCCGAAGTGATATGCATAAAAATATACCTAAACAACTCATTGTGTAACACATGGATTGCACTAAATCTTCTTTTCCATAAAACTAGTATATAGCTAGCCAAGAGCATTATGTTTATTTTCAAAACCTGAAAGCGTGAATACACTAATACCTTCTTAAAAAAATTAAGATTTTATTTTTATTATAAAACTGTGAAACACAAAGTTCCGAACAAAAATATAATGTTCGACAAATAAAAAAGAATAAAACATAAAATATATGAAACAGAAAACCATAAAAACTGGTTCAATAAATATATTGAGTAATAATGTCAAAAAAAAATGAGGAGCATAAATATAAAATTTGACAAGTTATAAGGAGCAAAATACAAAAAATAAGAGGAGAAAAAATAAGGGCGTGTTTGGTATCTACCTATAACACCCTCAAATATTGTGTTTGAAATTTACCTATAACACTCTCAAATATTGTGTTTTATGAAAGATATCTAATATGTGCGATTTCTTGACAAAAAGTAAGCAATGATTTTGGAAATATATAACATAACTTTTGTTTTTAGTTACTTTTATAATTTTTAATAATATTTAAGTCATATCTAGTGAGACCTTATCATTATAATATATTTGTTTTAATTATTTTAGATTTAATATAAAGTTAATAAATCATATATATTTATATATCATAATATATTTTCTCTCTCTTACTTTTCCCTTAAATCTTTCAAACATTTCTTAAATTCAAATCCAATTCTAAACCAACCTACAAAACAAACGGGCCCTAAATAAATAAAGACAAAAATACACCGTTGGTCCCTGAACTTTCCACAAAGCATCGCCATGCACCCTACCTTTCTAAAAACGTCGTGGGGCGTCCAAAACGTGGGGCCTCCCATCAAATGCACCCTACCCAGCCACAAACCAAACACATTTACACACCATAATAACACAAACCCTTCTCCAGACCATCATCGGTAAATCAAAAACTAAAACCAGACACCCTTTTCCGAAAGTCAAAGACCCAACTAAAACATTACAATGTCTTTTGGATACAATGTGATCATTGATATGGCAGATTATATCAGCAAGATGCCAGATAACGTGACCACTAATATTATGAACCGATTGCCACTAAAAGATGCGCTGAGGACCGATAGTTTAGCCAGAAGCTGGAGGTTTAAGTGGACTTTGCTGACGGATGTCATAGTTGATGAGGATTTGTTTTACTATTTAACAAATACCTTTGATGGGAGGCATATTACTAGGCTTTTACTTCAGCTTAATGGGCCAGTAAGAAGGTTAGTGTTCTCTGTAGAGCCCAAAATGCTATTTGGACAAGACGACTTGAATTATGAAGACATTCATGAGTGGCTTTTGTTTTTGGCTCGGGTCGGAGTTGAGGAGGTCACAATTCGAAACTGGTATGGTGAGCCAGTTACTTTGCCAACCCAACTTTACTATCGTCAGGAGTTGAAATTTCTCGAACTTTATTGTTGCACTATTCCCACTATGACAAGTTTTAGGGGTTTTCCAAAGCTACTTAACTTAGAATTGTGTAATGTCAATTTTCATAGTGGTACAGTTTGGGACTTAGTTGCTGGTTGTCCCTTGCTTGAGTCTCTAAAAATGGATCGTTGTAGTACAAACGAAATGAGACTATGGGATATTGCAATTCTTAGGAATTTAAAGACGTTAAATTTGTTATTTGGTATTTGGAACCATCCTATGACAATAACAACTTCCAATATCTTTCAGTTGTCAAATGTTCCTAAACTTGAGACCCTTACCATGGATTTTCAAGATACCAATGTAAGACCTATTTCATTTTTTCACTTCAACTTACATAATGTTAAAGTAATTTCTAACATTCATGCAATGTTAGCTTTGAAACTAAAGGAAATTCATCCTTTTGTAGTTGTTGGAAGAAGTTACCTCATGGATGAATGTCCGTGTGGCCTTTCTATCCCTCAAGTCTCTTAAGATATATGAGGTCAATTTTGGGAATAATGCAATGGTTTCATTGATCATTCAAATGATTCGTGGGTCTCCAATTATGCAAAAGCTAGAAACCAAGGTAAGTGGAATGCATATGTATGAAAGACATCATATTAAATTCCAATTGTTATGCATATGAATAGTCTCTCGTTTTGCAGGCCTTATACACACTTACTTATGTACCTTTGGAGATTGATTCATTTGATATAACCATCAACAGAATGACCACGGGGCAGCTTCAAACTGTGGTGTTTCTTTCTTTCCCTAAAACAGAGAATGAAATAGCCATAATAAGGTTCATACTTGCATGATCCCCCTTACTGAAGAAAATTTATATCCATGATTGCAATTTGACTCCTGATGAGAATCAAAACATCAAGTTGAACTGGGATTTGGCAAGGAGGCTGTTGAAACTCCATCGAGCTTCCAGCACAGCCGCGGTAGATTTCTTTTGCTGATTCTAGTTTATGTATGGGTTGAATACCCTAAGACAACTATTTTCGTATAAGTATGTTGCTATTTACTTTTGACGTTGTGAATATGTCAGTGATTCGAATGGTTACTTTGTATACTTCCTATGTTGCTCATTAAATGCAATGGCAAGTTTGAGTTTAGGAAGTCAAACATGCAAATGGTAAAGGTTATTTGGCATTTGCAATTTTTACAAACAAAAGTCAAAATTGCCATTCCATTAAACATTATTAAATAAGCCAAACGTGGTCACAAATATTGTTACACAATACGTATGTCTTGTGATTGGATATGAAAAGGCACGAAAATAAACCATACTTTATTTGTTATATGTATTCATTTTTTATGTTTAGTGTTTTTAGTAATGAATATATTATTTTTGACTTTCATATGGGTCGGTAAGGATTTAATGTGGTGCCATTAATTTTACTCAAATTACACCGTAGGTCCCTAAGCTTGAAAACTCAATGTAGCATGTTGTGAACACGTCACTACATTTTGGGCGGGAATTGTACCTACGTTGACGAAAATGTAGACAACCTTAGGGACCAAGTATGAAATAAAATTTGTTATTAAACCCCTTCACCATCTCTTCACTGAGACGGTATTAACTTTAGCGCGTAATCCCATATACCCATCAACAAGCTTTTCCTCACACATTTCCCATGGAAGAAGATTTTCCAATGTTGAATGAACTCATAGAAGTGGCTAATTCACCACGATTACATGATCGTATGAGCCTCTAGTTTGGTCAAAAGGCTGTTGAAGCAGGGTTTTTAAAAAACCTTATTTGTGCCGCTATTGATCATCTTAAGAGGATGATACCAA
Organism: Artemisia argyi; assembly: GCA_030686995.1. Taxonomy (NCBI): domain Eukaryota; kingdom Viridiplantae; phylum Streptophyta; class Magnoliopsida; order Asterales; family Asteraceae; genus Artemisia; species Artemisia argyi. The sequence goes on from CM060709.1 coordinate 330,997,201, forward strand.
AGCGTAGGGAGCTGATTCAGGAGAATGAAGCTTTGGGACCTCGTGGTGTGGCGCTTAACTATTTGTAGACTTTAAAAAAAACCCAGGTCATTGAAATCGACCTACTTGCACATTTGATCAAGATGTATGGTGAAGCTGATGCTAATATGCGTATGCAGGAAGGTTTTGTTTAGAAAATGGCTGAAAATAATTAGTGTAATGGGGTCTTAATTTAGGGTATTTCCAGGGGTAGGTTAATGGGGTATTTTGGGTTCTTGTTTTTGGATTTTAATGTTCTTGTAGGCTAATTACCACTATTATACATATATAATTCTATGTTTTCTCGTTTAATCTTCTTGTAGTATCCAATTTTGTTTATTGTACTTATGACAAAAAAAATAAACACCCCTTTATGTTAGGAAAACCAAAGACAGTGGTTTGGGCCAAAATGCAAAGGCTTTTGATCATTAAATGTTATTGTATGGACAATGGTGGATTTATTATAAAAAACTTGTATGATGTTAGTGTTGACAGTGGGATGGAACAAGTGAATATAACAAACCAAACACCCCTTTTTTGTACTGTTTGTAACGGCAAAACCAAACACCCTATAATATGATGAAAACCAAACACAGTTGATATAAATTTCGTAACAGCAAAATCAAACACTCCCTTTATTGACATTTTTTCGTTGTTTATGGCCCTTAATGACTTCCATGAGTCAAACCTATTTATCTAATGTCACAAATTGTAACCTCAATCGGTTTGACTTCCCTAAGTCAAAATTATTTATCTAATGCATAACCAAAGCAAATAACACAAAAAGGAAACGGGTTGCCAAGTAAAGTTCATAGTTGGTCACTAAAATATCACTCTTGGTTGATTAACTAGAGTGTAGCACACACTTGGTACCTAAAGTCATATGTCATGGTTGATTTAATCATAGTGTGGTGATAAATGTATTTTGCCTATTATACCCTTGGAAATGTATCAAAATATGAGCGTTGACCGAGACAAAAGTGATCAAGGGACGCATTCGGCCTAAATTTCTCATGTTTTAGACGTCCCACGATGTTTCTATAAAGGTAGGGTGCATGGCGATGTTTTGTTAAAAGTTCAAGGACCAACGGTGTATTTTAAATAACTATCAATGTTTTATACCGTTAATAAAGTAGTTAAAAAATGGGTATGAAAAGTAACATACAGTACTACTACTTCAGTAATTTAATGAAGCTGGTTGCACACAATACGAGTGGTCAATAATTTTTTTTTTTTTTTTTTTTTTTTTTTTTTTTTGGCATGACTATATCGCAAGTCGCAACGCATAATTAGCTTTTCTTAATATTTTATAGTTTTACCGACCATACAAAATACTCGTTCGAGCTAGAATCGACTTTCATTCTTTTGAACCTTTCATCGCTAAAGTAATCATATTTGACTTGATTTTCTCATCAATCATAATTACTTGACTCCCTTAATTCGATTTTGGTTTCTCAAGTAAAGCAAGACCAGGCAAGAGGGGAAAATGATAACATTAAATGGTTTAATTCGACTAGACATGTATAGTTAAATGATTAATTTGGTTTGAATTTTGATAAAGCACACTAGATATGTTAAAATCAAACGTTATAGCTTACGAACTTATTGAAAAATTGATAAACTCGTAAGCTCAATTTTGAGGTTTACGAGGTCATCCATTTGAGGTTAATGGTGTAAAGTTTATAAGCTTAAATAGAAACTCATGTGATCTCTTGAATGGAAGTCAAGTCAGAATAGGGGTGTTGCTCACTAAACCTTTTTAGCAACGTTTTGAAACCCGGGTCGACCCGGCCGGTCGAACCGGTCGGACCGGAACCCGGTCAAAAAACGGGTTGTTTTGACCCGGGTTTCTAAAACCGGGTCAACCTGTGTGACCCGCCGGGTTTTGAGTGACCCGGGTTTTGAAACCCGGCCGGGTTTGGATTTTCTCTATTTTTTTTTTTTTTTTTTTTTAAATTTAAATTTTGACACTTTTTTATTTATTTGTCATTATTAAGGTGCTATTTTTGTTTGATATGACTTTCTTATGGTGTTTATTCACTCATATTTGTGCGTAAAATCGATTTTTGGAAATGTGCGTAAAACCGGGTCTAACCGGGTTGACCCGGGTTGACCCGGTGACCCGGTGACCCGGTAACTCGGCCGGGTCGATCCCAAACCCGGGTTTCAAAACATTGCTTTTTAGTAACACTTTTAATCGTCCCTTTGCACTTATTCTTTTTTTAGTGGGAGTTAAAAAGTTGGCAATTACTAATATCTTAAAGTAAAAGTGCAGTTAAATAAATTGATTTAGTTAATTAATGCTTTCATAAATAAACAATCAATATGGTTTAGAACTTTAGATAGATAATAAATTTAAAACTCCTTTGATTTGGGAGATACTTTTTATAATCCTTAGGGGGTTGGCAATGGGTGCGGTAGCATGCGGTGAGGGATGGTTCCCCTGCGGGAACACCGCCGCCTTGGGTGCGGGGTGACTGCGGTGGACACTGCAGCGGCAAGCTTTACCGCACAAGAGATGAAGCAAAAGTTCGACCGTTGGGCACAAGAAGACAAAATCTAGAATATGAACAAGTAATACTACTACGTAAATTAATGCCACGAGCCACCAGGTACAATAATCTAGAATATGAACAAGTAATACTACTACGTATTCTTATAAGTTTCTAAAACACACGAGTACGTCAATACATTGTCTTGAACGGTTTTTGGTCCTTTAGATCATAAATCACTCCTGCAAATGATCCAGCTGCAGCGAAAAGGGATATGATAAGACACGTGATGCTAAATAATTGCAGTAAAATCCATCGGCTACTCCACTTTGGTATCTTATTTTTAGCAATGTACATTTTAACGGGGAAATAGATTGTCAACGGATAGAAACCAAATACTCCAAGGATCCCAACAGCAACAACGTCATCGAAGAAAGGCATCAGCATTGAAAATATTGAGGTCAGGCATACAAAAGATGATCTCCAAACTAATTTGAACATGTTCATAAACCTGCTTTCAGGAAAGTATCTAGCTGCTTTGCTTTCAACAAATATGAATAAGGGTTGGCAGAACAGTTGATAAACTCCGATAAGGTGAAAAACGACAGCGGCATTTGCAATATCAACAAGCCAATAACGGTTGTGGAATCCAAAACCAGTGAGGATGTTTCTAGGGGTAATGTCGCCAAATGCAGCATAGCCAAAACATCCAAAAAGTATGTAGAACACCGTTACAGTTGCTACGCTTATTAAAGTTGCTCGTTTCATTGTTTTGTGTTCCGCTGGCGAAGATTTAATTTTGTCCTGAAAATTTTAAAATTTCAACTACCTTTCTGTTCGAAATTTACCAAGGAAACTAATAAGAAGTAATTTTGTACCTGAATTTCGATAAGGACGAGAGTATACGAATAATTAAAAGCAATGGAAACAAGGGATTGAGAAATTCGCCAAAATTTCTGAGTTCTAGTAACCATTCTAATGCCAGTTAGATTACCCTCGATTTTACCATTCTCTGTTGAATAAAAAAGAAAAATCAACAGTTAATTTACCTTATTAATAAACTTTGCTCATGCTTTTGTATAAATACGTAAATATGTATTCTTACCAAAAACTTTAGAAATCGCAAGACCAAGACCGATACCGGAGAAGGTAAATGACATGACAGCTGACATGATTGAAAGCCATGATATTTTGTGGTGATCTGGGAGCAGAGATAAGAGGATTTGTACAATACCAAACATGAGTACGCATATTGTCCCTGAAATTGTACATGGGCTGTGAAGTCCTATCTTTTGAAAGCAAATTGATTTTTCGATTTCTCTGTTCGCCAACAACAAAAAATAAAATTAGGAACCCACCCTCTACAAAATGATGTTTATAATAGAGAAATGCTTTTTATGTCATCATAAATTACTTGTTAAAAGTCAAAAAGGTCCTACTAAAAATACGTTATCCCTTTCCTTTAGACCATGTTTATCAATCAGGTTGGCAACCCAATTAGTACAATATTTATACAAATTAATAATTTTTTAATCCTCCCATCCAATCTTTCCTTCCAACCTAAATCACACAGCAACCATCACAACCCTAATCTTCCACATATCAAGATTTTAATGCCTACTTGTTTTTTTCTTTACTTTTTCTTTTTGATACTTATATTATTTTAAGTTGGGTTGTTGATGAATGATAAAAAAATATGAATGGGTTGTATGTATTGATTAGGGCTGAGCAAACGGACCGGATGGGCCGGACCAATCGACAAAACCAACCGGACCGGACCGAACCGGACCGACCACATTTGGTCCGGTCCTCGGTCTAAGCTTTTTGGCTAATTCGGTCCTCGGTCCGGTCCGGACCAACCAAAAACCCGAAAAAACTTGCCAAATTTTGCCTAATTGGACCGAAGACCGACCCGACCGGACTGAACCGAGACCGGCCCGACCACATTGGGTCCGGTCTCGATCTATGGTTTTTCCGGTTCTCGGTCTTCGGTCCGGTCCGGTCTTGATCGGTCCGGTTTGGTTTTTAGACCATGATCACCCTTAGTATTGATTGTGTAGGTGGAGGAAAGAAAAAATAATATTTTAATAAAAAAAAATAGGTTGGGTTAGCTTGTTGATAAACATCGTCTTAGTAATATTCCTTGCAACTTTAGCAAAAAGTCAAAAAGGTTTTTGTATACTAACTACAGTAATTTTCTCTCCCATACCAACCCCTTATCATAATCACCATCAAGTATTAACAAACAACCTATCACCATTCACCACCACCCGAAAGCATCGACGCCTATGGTCTAATATGGTCACGACCGAATATGGATCTATAGGACGATCGATCGGTTGCTTTTTTTTAGTCCTCTGGCCGATCGACTCAAACACACACATACAAACAACAATACTTTCCCATAAACAATTAAACACAAAACATACACATATTAACACAAAACCCACAAAAAGAAAACGTGAAAACGCAAAAAAGAAACGGGAAAACGTTGGGTACCTAGGCCTCTTATGATTGAGATGCATTTAAGTTGTAGTGTGTGTGTGACAGCGCCCAGCCTTAACAACCCATCTCCACCCGAAAGCATCGATATCACCATCATAAATCAGTTTAACAAACCATATACTGTATATCTTAAAGAAAAAGCCAGAATAAATACAGTAACACATACCACAATCGAAACACTTACTGTCATCTCGTCTCAACTACCGCCGGATACATACACCAAATACAAAAACACTAACAACCGATCAATCGACACCTATAAACGGAATGGGTCAGCGACGGTGATGTAGTGGTAGGTGGTTGGTTTTCATTTTAAAGGGAAAAGAGATGATGTTTGAAGCATGAAATAGAAAGGATAGGTCTCGAGAATATGGGTATCTAGGTTTAGTCAAATATTCCAACCTTTGTTTAATATTTTTAAGGAAAGGAGGAAAAAAAATAAAATAAAATAAAAGAAGCTAACAAAAACAATCATTATGTAATAAATGTTTACTTTTTGAAAACAACGGCTACGGTTACAAGTCTAGAATCATTAATCCAATTTCTCAGCCACAAATAATGTATATATATATATTTTTTTATCATTTATACTTAATTTCTTATTATCTTAAAATAATACTTTTATATTCAATTAACTTGTAAATTAAAAATATAATTACGCTATTATTTTCTTTTTTATATCTATACTAAATTAAAATCACAAACCAAATACAAATCTAATTCCAATCTATCTGTAAATCAAAAGGACCTTAAGTTTAGAGATGGCAAAAAACTCCAAACACGACAGAGAATCCAATACCCGACCCGGATTTGACCGGGTAATCCCCGAGATGACCGGGTATGTGGATGAGGGCCGGGAATCCCCGATACTGAAAAGAGGGTATGGTAATACCTTCAGATCTCCGAACCCGTCCCCGAATATATTTTATGTACAAAATACACTACATGTCTTTATTATGTTATGAAACCTTATTTTATCATTCTCTTTTTTCAATTGTTGTAGTAAGGCTTATGTATTTATTATGAAACCTTATGTACAAAACACATTTTAGGTTTTACTTATGATCCAAGGTTGATATAATAAGTTTTCTTCATAGAAACAATTTTTGTTATACATGTTAATGTTTTTTAAACATCAACAATCTAAATGTTTTGTATGATTTTTTTTTCCAGAAACCTATGTACAATCATCTGTTTATAATATGACTTAGGCTACCCACAGTAAGGGGATTCAATCCCCTTACTTTTCCCTGCCACGTCAGCTTTCTCTCTCCAGCGACCTGCAGGCGATTCGGTGCCCCAGTAAGAAATAAAACACAAACGACATTTTTGAATAAAAAAGGCAAACAAAATGGAAATGTGAATCGATCTAGCCTGCGACCCATTTGGGTTTTTGTCGTCCCACGACCGAATTATCACAAAAGCAACGATCGAGTAGAATCGATCACATGAGTCGATCGTGTAACCCTTTTGTGCCCAGCCTTAATCAACATAATACTAAAAGAATCAACTTTATCTGTGGCGATATCGCAACCTATATTAACTTGTATTATATAACCCTACCCTAGTGATAGACATATGTATTATAACCCTACCCTAGTGACATTTTATCTGTCGCGATATCACAACCTATATTAACTTGTATTTTATCCATTCTAAAAAAAACATGTACTCCGTATTTTATCAACATAATACTAAAAGAATCAACTTTTAGAAACGTTGAGTCACTCACAACAGGGCAACCAAGGCCGTAACGGTATATCCAATAGCTAACCCAACAAGATTGAAATACTGAATGAACCCACATAGCTTTACATGAAATCCGCCTAATAAATTCAAGAAACATACCATTAGTTAAAAGACAAAAGATATGCCAGAACTCATTAGTATAATTCTCATTAGCTAGTAAAGTAAAATGCTCATGTCATTGAACATAGAAAATTACCAAGAATATTCTGAATAGCTTCCATGTAGGAGTAATTTCTTGTGCCAGTTTCCTCAATCCGATAACACGCGACAAGAATGCATGAGGAGTAGTAACTTATTACAAATGAGAAGAGAAACAGAACGATTGGCCCCGCAATCCATCCGAGCTGAGCAGTTGCCCACGCTAACGACAACACCCCTGATCCAATAACTGCAGCAATGATACGTTTAGTCGTCGTCCATACAGTCCCTATATTTTATTCCAACAAAATTACATTATTTACACCCGATCCAATAATAACAGCAGTTATAAAATATTTAAGCCATGCTAACGAGAACAACAATACATGCATTAAAGTATGAACATATTCATTTTACCTGTTCTCTCAGGATGACCATCATCATCAAAGATCTTAGATGATGCTTGAGGAGGGAATGGAGGTGATTCAGCAATTATTTCAAGAGCCATCTTTTCAAAACGATAACACTGTTAGGTTTTATATATAGAGAAGTATAAACTTTTATTGGGAGAGAAAACTTTGTTGCCTAAGGTTTATGTTTTGTGAATTGGAAATGAGCTAGTGTGTCGATGCATGATATATATAGCATTATTATTCATATGTGTTTACGTGGCCACTAAGTATTATACTATTTAACACAATTTAGACCACCCTTTTATTATAAACTAGAATTTAGAATAAGTTTATTGGATTCTCTTAGAAGCATTTATTTGATTTTTCTACAATAACTAGCGGGGTTGCCCGCGAGTTGCGACGGTTGTGTTTTGTGTTTTGTATTTTGTCGGTTGTACGGTATAATTAATAATTTTGTTATCTGAAGTATGCATATGTTTACTTGGAAGCATAATTTGTTTATATTTACGGTTTTTTTTTTTTTTTTTTTTTTTTTTTTTGGCGTTGCGGTTGAAATTTTTTTTGGTTGTTTGTTTTCTCGGTATGTTTTTTTTTTTTTTTTTTTTTAAATAAACAAATTTGTATAAGAAATTTTTTGTAAGTGTATTATTTTTTGTATTTTTTTATTTTTATTTTTTGTATTTTTTTTTAAAAAACAAATTTTCTTAAAAAAATTTATGTTAAAAAAAAAAAAAAAAAATCTGTACCGACCGAGCACTGTAGCGGCGCAAAAAAAATGTATTATTTTTTGTATTTTATTTTTTTATTTTTTTTTTAAAAAACAAATTTTCTTAAGGGAGAAAAAAAAAATGTACCGAGTACTGTAGCAACGAAAAAAAAGTTACTGTAGCGTATTTACTGTAGCACTGTTCATGCTACAGTGTTTGGACACGTGTCGCGATGTGAGAGAGTGCCTGGGTTTTAGATATAACTAGGCATGAGTTAACCACACCCTCCCATAAGGAGGGTTTGCAAATGATTGGATGCATCTCTCGGTTGTACGGTATGCATTACAGGTTGCACTGTTTGATTAAAAACCTATGATGTGACATCATAGAGAGGGTTGGGATAACACAACCTATAAACTAATGTAGCATACTAGCATTGGATGAGAAAATAGGAATATGCAACATGCAAGGGGCAAGTGATCCCGCCTGTCAAAACTTCCGAATGTTTACCCTTTATTCGAAACACACTCCCACCTGTCAAAACTTCCGAATGTTTACCCTTTATTCGAAGCACACCTCTTATTCGAAGCACACTCCTTATTCGAAGCACACCACTTATTCGAAGCACACTCCTTATTCGAAGCACACCACTTATTCGAAGCACACCTCTTATTCGAAGCACACCTCTCTATACGTGCCTTCATCTTAATTCTTTACGTATAAATTTAAACGAGTTTGGTACCCGCGCGTTGCTGCTGAATTCTTTTGTTGCTGTTAGCTACCTAACGTGAAATTAGTTACCTAGGACTGATTTTGCAATTGATGTATAACATGAAGGACCATTTATGTAAATTATTTGAGAACTAAATTTGCAATGAATCACTGAGATGAAGGACAAAGTGCGTACAATTTTTTTTAAATGTTAAAGATAACGGTCATTAATTAACAGCTGTTAAATAACTAACGACCGTTAATACTACTACTACTAAAAAAAAAAAAAAAATTACTGTAGCAAGTACTGTAGCAAGCACAGTGCTTGTTACAGTAACCTCTTGGGGTTTAGTATATATATCTATACTATCTAATAAACAAAGGTTTTGTACAAGTCTTCCTAAGCGCGCCGCATTAAAAACCCAGTTAATACTATGAGGTGGATTGCCTTATTTAGAAGCAATTGTACAACCCATCCTCTGCACTACATTTTCTAAAGTCAAACCGAGCCTCCATCAATTCCTCCATAAGTTTCGGTGTGAATTAACAACACCTTCCTCCCTACGTTTGATATTCTAAAATAAATCCACCGATTATTTTTTATTCAAACCAAATCAATGACATCTTCTCCACACCCCCATTTGAGTTATAATCATTCGATTCGATTTTTTCATAAGCAATCTGGAAAACATTATCTTCATAGAACCATTCATCTTCTTCATCTCCGTGAAATGAGCTATTCACGAATGGCTTTTGGCTTGTGATTTTTTTTCAGGTCAGTGTTCTTGACTTATGTTCTTGACTTTTCTAAAGGTATTCTTTATTATTTGTTTTTATTTCGAAAATCCGATTATTAATATGTATCACGGAGATAAACTATTTCCATCAATCCATAGTTTCTTCATCTTAGAAAGTCCAAAAAGAAAACATTTATTCTATCTCCTGTTAAGCTATATAATTGATATAGATACCATTAATTTAAGTTTATTGGGAATAGCTCATTACTTCAATTTTTTGGTGCTTATGAAACTGAAATTTATTGTTATTGCTTTTTCAAGGTAATATGCATACCAAATGTTTGATAGAATACCTAAAAGAATGCTCTTGTGCTTTGCAAATAAGGAACTCCTGTTTACTTGATCTTTTTCGAGTGTAGAAGGTCACGTATCCTTATTCACTTATGCAAATAGGTATCATGACTTTGATTTTGTTGTTTTCTTTTTATTTTGGATTTTTTGTAATGCATTTTAACTGTGTAAAAAGAAATTTTGTAAAATTTTCTTGATGACGGATTGTTGAAAACATTTGTATGCAAGAGATATCGGAGAATGTCAGAAAATCAATTTGTTTCAGTGTTTGTTTCAGTGTGCATGATCTATGTCAGTGAACATCTTATTGCTTCCAACTTTAAGTAAGAGTAAATTGCATAAATCGTCCCTAAACTTTGGCCAGATTGCATGTTTCGTCCCAACCATTACAAAAGTGCAGAAATCGTCCCTGTGGAAAACCTTTGAGCAAATTTTCGTCCCTAAACTTTGGCAAGATTGCATATTTCGTCCCAACCAAATTGCATGTTTCGTCCCAATCAGGGACGAAAATTTACTCAAAGGTTTTTCACAGGGACGATTTCTGCACTTTCGAAATGGTTGGGACGAAACTTGCAATCTGGCCAAAGTTTAGGGACGATTTATGCAATTTACTCTTTAAGTAATGAAGTAAACTATAGCAATATAAAATCAAGCAACATAGAGCACCTCTTTGTAGCAGAATCCTATGTTTGTTTATCTTAATTTCGGCTACATTATGTCAGGAATTACTAAATATGCAAAACAGCGTGTTATAGTGTACAGTTTATGTAAGAAACCAATATTGTCCGCTTATAAATAATTGCAAGAGTGAATGAAATGGTTAGATTATTGGTACAAGCTATGTTAAATTTCGCTCCAATGAGGTTAGGTAAAATGTAAATGGAGAATGAGTTAGCTAAAAGAATTTTGCTTTGCATTTCGTGATTGTTGTCATTAATTGTTAGTTGTTACTTATCCTCTATGGAAGTTTCAAAGGTAACATTAACATTTTAGTATGTATGTTTGATAATCAGACTTAGAAAGTTCCTGTTGGTGCTAATTATGGTATAGGTTTGGTCATTCAAAATGTAGATTTTGGTGCTCCACTTGACCTTTGTTTAAAATATATGTTTAATTGGCTTCTGCTTTACATCTACATAACATCATATAAATATTCCCGAGTAGTCTAATGACAACTACAGCTATGCTTCTTTACCTTTATTGAATGTTGAGAACTCATCTATGGCTTGATGTTTGCAGGTACCATTTGTGTATGGTCGGATACATGTTTTATTTTCACTAGACTTGGAGTTACATTTTTTGCCCCGGACTACAAAGTGAATTAGAGGTATCCTCGCCTTTCCCTTTTCATTTATTTCTACTGATTGTTGAGCTCTTTTCTCATGGATTTAGGCAATTGTTGGATTGGTTTATTAAACTCATGAATTCACCTTAAAAAAATTATTTGAAGTTAATATGTTTCAAAACGAAGTTTCAACAAAATCATTAGGCGACATCATAAATATGATCAACATGTTAAAGGTATTTATTCGTGTTGTAATATCATGAACTTTGAGATGATATAATTACTAATATATATAAAATCATAATCGATTATTGAATGTTTGTCCTTCAAACACAACCAATAAGCATATTGAATGTTTGTCCTTCAAACACAACCAATAAGCAGGTCAATACAAAAGTACCACATTCTCTTTTCCATTAGTTTCATTTATTCCATCCATTTAAGTTGTCTTTCTGATTTGTTTATTTTTTTATGGAAAGCGCTTATCTGATCATTTGAATGCGATGGTGAAATAATTTGTCGAGAAATAACCAGCTTCATTAAAACTGCTTATTTGACGTTAAGAGTCTTGAGACTAATCAAGTAATGTCCTTCTTTTTTACTACACAAACACTCACACATACAGTATGTTATATATTTCATTACGTTTTCCATTTATTTTCTATTTACCTATTTCATTATTTTGACAGAAGCAAGAGCCAAATTAAGGTCTACATGATGGCCATTCAACACAAGACAAACATGTCACCATCCATCTTAGGTAGCGGAAACACATCAGGTAAGCAGCACATATATTTTACGTCTTTTGAATGACTAACTGTATATACAAATTTATATACAGTAAGTTATTGGCCCAGAAATTCAAATTATGTGTGGGTAAATGATGAAACAGATTTTGAATTACCATTTGTGATTACATAGATTGCTTTGATCATACATATTGATTTTGTTAGTTAAGTTTATTATTTTATGAACCTTTTAAGTTCTTTACAATGCGTTAGCCGGGAAAATATGGGTTAAGGCACCATGTTACATAGAATGATTTAGGATTGGACTTGATACGAGTTATAAAGGCGGATGGGTAATGGGTTACCCGGGTCAGTGTGAAGTTAGTAGGCTAACCTGTTGTTAAAAGTCCTAAGAAATGCAGACAAGTACCAGGAAGAATGGTTGTCAATTTGAGTGTTCGATGTGCATGACTTAGTGCAAATGAAGCCTTAAAGGGGCTTTATATATTTTTTATCAATTCTCAACTCTTAGTCTCTGATTATTTCTCATTACACTGATTTTTTGTTTGAAATTGTATTTTTAAATTAAGAAGTTTTTAATTCTAACGGTTTTTCAAATCTCAAGTTGTTTTGTATATGTGGCGTGACCGAAGTATCGGCGATGCAAAGTACTAGAGGAATGAAGATTTGCATTACTCAGGTAAATACTATTTTTATGTTAAAAATTTGCGAAACTTAGGCTAAGGGAATATTATATATGTTCGGTCCGTGTTTGAGTATGAATATATGCTATGGAGTAGTTATTGAATCCTTTGTAGGCCTATAACACCAATTATAGTTTGTACTTCATTGTAATGTAGGCATTAAGTTGATAAAAACTATTTAGTATTAGTGTTGCTTCTGTTTAATATTTACTTAGGTTGAGATTTTATGTCGATAAAAACTATTTTCCTGATGCTTGAACTGTTGAGCCATTTTATGGGCGGTATAGACGGGTTAAAGAGCCTGTCAGAATACGTATTTTATATATTGGTTAGAACTGGTATTCAAATGGGTTGCATAGGCTGTTGGGTTTTTAAAAACGTGATTGGCCGTGTTGTATCATGTGATGATTTAGACCTCTTTGATATTAATGGAAAACCAGGTCAGAAGCTTCAATGCTAAATTGCTAATTTTATTAAAAGTGCTAGGCTTTAGGGGTGTTTGGACTATCCTATTGATGCATGGTGTGTAATTCATGTGGTATGGTTTTGTGTTCGCAATCTTATGAATCACAATTCTATGACTGACACATGCTTCTTTTACCATATCAAAATGTTATCCAAATTTCATTAAGCTTGCTTTACCGTTTAATGTTTTGACTATAAACTTTGTATTTGAATCTCTTTTGATTTGTTTTCTTAAGTTATATTAAATTGTAGCCATGATCTTGATTGTGTTTTCAAGAGACATGACGAAGGAAATTCATGAAGTCAGGATGTAGGTATGTCTCATGACCCATTTGTTCTCGACTTTCATGTCCTTCACTATGAACTCCTTGATTGTACATGTTCCTTGATCAAACCAAATAAGATGATAATGTTCAGCTATAATACAAGATAAACTGATAATGGTGATGTTTGTATGCACTATTTTCATGATATTAATGGATGGAAAATGGGAAGCATTATATACTTGGATGTCATGAGGATTAAATAACAAAATCTTCAAAGTGATATATGTTAGGATTAAATAACGTATAGCGTATTGAGGGTGCTCATATTACGCTCTTGCATTGTTTGATCAGAGGGTCATATTTGACATTCTGAGTCTTATGTTTGCATATATCGACTATTATTTATACATGTACATGGCAATTGTTTATCATATCATTGATACATTACTTATTATTCTCTTCAAAAAAATAGCGGAACCTATTTGCGTTCTTTGTTGTTTGTTAATTTATTCACACCCGTAACTCCTTAATAAATAATTTCTTTAAAAATTTCTGTGATTCCACGTGAATCAAAAAATAACTTCGTGCACAATATTACTGAAAGTAAGGTCGTTTTCGTCTTTTTCGCGTTTAAAAACTTCTTGCGTCATTTAAGTTTCCATTAGGCTGCTGAATTACAGCCCAAAAATCATACACGCATCGATAACAAATGGCCCCCGCTACAACTTAACACATTTGCAACCTGTTCTTTGTGCCTGTTAACAGTTAACGGTAAGCATTATTAGTACATGTAGTAAACATGCCGTCTTCGATACACAAAACATGAGATCATCTTTAGTGCAAGTCTTTAACTTTCGAATTGCAGCCTAATGCAGAAAGTAGCAATTATATTCTATCCTTATCTATTTTGCAGCCTGATGCAGGGAGCGGTAATTTTCAGGAGACCGACTATTGAAGCTTAATGTAGAAATAAAGTGTCAGGTGGAAGAACCACGTTTTACAGGTGCATTTCTAAATTCTTTATGCAAAAATGATCGTTCAATAAAGGATAAATTAGAGCCGGCCATTCCAGTCGGTGGCTCAAAACAAATAAAATGTTACATTCAAAAAACCTGATCTAAATTTTTGAATACAATAATTTTGGGCGCCACATGCAGTACAAATAGCGTTTAGGAAACTTCCAACTTTCAACCCGTCCGATTAATAATTTTGGGCGCCACATGCAATACAAATAGCGTTTAGAAACTTTTAATACATATGCTTAAAGGTGATATTATTCGATGTATGTTTGTGACTCGATGGGCGATGGGTGTTATTTCATTTACGATTCTTTGGTTAGGATTAATTTAAGCATTTAGAGACTGATTTTGGTAAGTCATCTTCACGTTAAATGACTTGACTCACTCATCGCTATTGTCACAACCATACAACCATTGTGGTCTCTTTAATTCTTTATATTTTGAAGGTAGAAACTTAGTGTTTATCAATTTCAAATAGATTTCTATATCTCTATAATTTTTATTTTTATTTTTATTTTTATTTTTTTTTATTATTTTTTTTTTCTGGTGGTTATCCATCCCAATGGAGTGCCAAATATTTTAATATTGCAATTGTTGATCTTTATCATGAACGAATTTGTAGCTGTCGTCGGTCTTTAGGAGACTATTTGAATTTGTAGCAACTGTTGATCTTTATCATGTAAGAAGTTTAATCAAAATATGTTACACTCTACACGGCATATAAGTTCTTGCTTCATATGTTTGGCATATGAAGACTTATGTCACGCTGTACATGACACATATGTTCTTGGTTCATATGTTTGGCACTTTGGCATGTGATGACTAACACTTAAATTGATACAGCTGCTGGAGGAGGACTTACCGGGACAAAAAAAGGCGAGAAAGCAATGAAGCATTAATGAATTCAAGTTTATAGCCGCAGTGAAAAACTATAATCAAGGCGTGAATTCTTTTTGTCTCTTTGTTTCTATACAAGGTGAAAATTATAGAGCTGTTTGGAAGGTAATGTAAAATATCGAAATAGATAGGGTGCTGAAGTCTTTATGTAAGAATATGATATATAATTGGTGTCCTTCTTTAGAGAGTTTGTTGTCATCTATGTAAAAAAAAAAGCCCATATAAATAAAATATTGAAATAGATAGGTTGCTGAAGTCTTTATTATTGTGTCCAAATAATTAAAAGTTTTAGTTATTTGAATAATAATCTACAATGTGGGCGACAAACAATGTGAGGTTATATACATGAAAATTTTAGCGCCTCTTTTGACCTGTTCATGTTGTGATAAATTCCAAATGTAGCATGTTGTGAACCAACATAGCATTCAAGATATTTATCACCCTTAATAATCAGTTTCATCATTAAACTCATACTACGTAATAAAAAGTTGTTTTTGAATACCAGTCCCAGTCCCAACATAATATTGTATTAGATCACAAGGAACAATATGTTAAAAATAATTACTAATTGTAGTTGGTGGTGGAGGGAAATGTGAAGTGGCGTTGAGTTGGCGGTAATGATCGCAGTCATTACACCCAGTTTAAAGTACAACCATTATAACCATTTTGCATAATTTTGGTTCTTTACATGTTACCATGAAATTATGGATATCCTGAATTTCACACATACATGTGAACAAATTAATGAACTAAATGTTTTTCCTACTCATTATGATGAAGTATGCCATGTGAGTGATGGAGTTAAACCACTAATTAAGTTTCTAATACCAGATGCAACCAATATTAATTGATCGTTATCAGCCTTAGGATATGGTTTTAATCTTTAGACTTGCATTGGACTTGGACTTGGACTTTGAAGGATTTAAAAAAGGAAAGCAACTGCAAAGGAAAAGTGGCGTAATAGAAGATGGTAAGCCAAAGCTTCATAAACCAGATTGTTATTTTTTCTTTCTAAAGGTGCAAAAGACGATAGATCAACGTTTATTATTTTTATAGTTAAAAACCAGATTGTTTCCCTTAATGAAAATAGGATACCTATTTATGTTTGTTGTTGTTTCTTACTTTATTTGTGCGCGCAACTACTGAATAATTTCTTTAAAATTTCCTGCAATTCTGCGAGTCTTTAAGCTTTTTATGACGTATAGAGAAGTACTTGAAGTCCTATCATCATAGCATGGATTGGGTTTTGAATTGATAGGCGCTCACACAAATCATTTTATGTTTGAGACAATCAATTTTACAATCACCAACGCTTGGACGTTTGTTAGTATAATTGTAACAAACAAAATTGCTTATCGGATAATTGATGCATTGTCTCACTCTTTCTTGCATAATTTAAATGGAACATGTTTACGTTATTACTTTTCTTATCATCTCATTTTCTCAATTTCTTTAAAAAATAACCCGGTGTCAACCAGTCTATAAGCTACCTCCGTTATTTTTGCTGTGCGGCATATGTTCCCACCAAACTTCCTCCTCCTCAATCCTAAGATACTTCTAGAGAAACCATTATCACACACTACACAAACCAAGCTCTTCTCCACAAACCTCATAAACATCATATCCGAATTCATCCATAATTTTCAAGAACGTCCAATCCCCATATCAAAACACACACTCACAGAAATAAAAAAAAAACAGATTGAAATTAAAACGAAATCATTACTTTGAGAAACAAGAAGCAGCAACAATTTAATCTTCAAACTGTCTGCCTCCATAACTCGATTGGGTAAGTTTTATCAACCCTAATTCCATGTGTTTAAATTAGTTTTTTTTTTAATCGGGGTTATAATTATTTTATATAATTAATGGTCAAGTTAATTGAATTATTTCTTTTTCAAACATTGATTTGTGGACGATGGCAGATCTGATTATGTGTTTCATGTGGCAAAATTGGGTTGATCATGAAAATTGGGTTTCAACTGAGATGGATAAGGGGAGCAGGACATATCCATATAAATGTAACCGAGTATCAGCTGAATAACATTCATTGGCACACGCCTACTGAACACACCATCAAAGGACAAAGGTACATCTGTATTTGCAATTATCTGGCTATACTTAGCCCATAAAAAGGAAAATAAATATGAGGAGAACTTAATTAATAGCTACCAAAACAAATTGAAATTTGTTATATAAATATGCTACATTCAAAAGAAGTTACAAAATACGCTATAAATTATTTCTGTCAAATGTTTCTGAGGGTGTAGTCAATGAAATGATTTTAGTTGGTGGTATTTGTATGATGACTAAATTGGTGGATCATGTGTTATGGAATCAAAATGCTATAAAAGAGGTACTTTTTATAACTGTTATGGTTTAATTTGCGACAAGTTTGTAAATTTCTATCATGGAAATTAAGGTGGTTGATCAAACACATGCCTTTTTGTAGTAACCGTGTGCAGTAATCACAATGTAGTATTACGTGCATTTGTTAGAAAAAGTGGTTAAATGCAGTTTATAAGAAACAAAATGAGCAAATCAGATTCTGAGGTGATCCCGTTGGTTAAACTATACATAGTCGACATGGTCAATTAGTTAAGCATATTTTTATGTGCCTTTTGTTGTTTTGTTAGGCGGTGTTTTGATTAGCTTAGTTTCCCGACTTATGAGCTTAGCTGATGTGGCGGTTATGGGGGGTCTTGAATCTCTCGAAGGGCTTTGAGAAGAGGGGCAACAGGGAAGATGCCGAGAATGGCCGTGTCTATGGGGATTACCGGTCTTAGTACTACAAATATGTTGTCTCAGGTATTTACATTCTACACATACTAGAGTTACTAAGTGATTCAATTTTGACGGCTTACGAACTGTTATTCGTTTCACACGTTGATGAATTGTGGCACATTTAACTCTTATTGGTTTCTAGCTTCATTTTTTCTTCAAACACGGAGGTAAGCATATAAGAGTGTTCAAAATATGTTATTGATCATCTGTAAAGATCATAAGCGTTTTACATTTGTTTAAGGTATAATGTTATTCAGTATTATTTACTTATCCTAAAGAACAGTTTGTCACATGCAGATACGATGTTGAAAAAGGTCTCCTCGACAGTTGCCACAATCTGCGTAGGGTCTGCAACTGCAACTTTCTTAGGTCACACTCTGACTATTATTTTTATGCTTTCAATTTTCATCATCTTCAGCTCAATGAATTAGGTATCACAGATGGAGTTTCTTTATCTAAATTAATCAAATTGATATGAAATTAACCCTTTGCCTCATTCTTTTTCCAGTTATTTTTGGCTTTTGCGAAAGTGGCAGAAGAAAATGAGGTGTTGTAATTGGAACCAGTTCAAACACAATGTATGCCAAGATTTCTAGGTCCCGCATCTTATCATCGTTCCTTTTACTACTCTACATGTTCTGGTATCATTCCACCAGCATGGACATGTTATACAGAAGGTAACTAACTTTGGTTATAAATCATTTATATATATATTTTCTAATTTTACCCAGTAAATTTAACACTTTTCTAACTTATATGATACAGATGTATCAAGTCTATATATTGACTTGGGTGACCCCGATTGGACCTGTGATTGCAATGCACGGTTTTCGTATGGGGAAAGATTAAAAAGAAATGGCGCACACAGTAAACCAAAATACCACTGCTGCTGTGGAGGAGGTCAGATATATTTTGAAAAAGAGGTGGAACCCCCAAAGTATTTCAAAGAATTACTCAAAGATAAGCATTTCCTAGAAAACATGCGTGCATATAATCAAATGTTCAATATGACATCTTTTGGAGCACGTATAGACGAATCAATAAACGATGGAAGAGGGTCGTATGTGTTCAAAATCTCAGGTCAAGTGTATCATTGGATAGGCACAATGGATGGAAGGATAATGGATTTGTAACTCCAACAAGACCTGCTTTTCAATCATCCCACATTGTCTTTTGTAAGTTTATCTTATTCTCTCTGAGTGAAAAGGAGGTGTGTTTATAGGTCTTTGATGTGAGTTTTATAAATGCAACAAGTATTTGATAAAAAAAAAACTCAACTATTCCATCAATTTCTTGATTTGTTTACTTAAAAACTGTTGCAGGAAGGCGTCAGAGGTCTCATGTTGGCTGCTTGGATGATAACAGGTGCACAATATAGGCTCCAGCCAGTAAGAGTTATTCATTGTATTTAATCATTATACCTTACTCAAAATTGAAACAATTCTACGGTGATTGTTAAAAAAATACATATTACACAATTTTGAATTATTTGGTAATTATTGCTATAAATTTTTTTCCTTCAATTTACAATGCAGCTCAAATCAAGCCATAGTTCTTTTTCCTCTCATAACCATTGATAAAAACTATAGATCTTATTAAATCCATATATGTTACTTTGACCAATTTTAACCTCAAAAAATCTCAATCGTCAACCATTGTTAAAAACCAGACGGCTAGGATCTTTGATGAAAGGCAGGGACATTGTGTGGCCACCAATGGTTGTCATCATGAATACATGATTACATGAACAAGGTCTAGATAATAAGGTATATCTAAAATAGGTGAGATGAGCTTCTTATTGTATGTTTGTTATGTGTCATGGTTCTTTTATTGTATGTTTGTTATGTGTCATAGTTCTTCGTTTTGAGAATGTGTTGTACTGTTGTAGTATGTGTTAACTATGCCAAAAACATATATGTTTGATTTCAATTAGCCTACGCTTAAAATCCTCTTAATATAAGTATATGTTGGTTTTAGATCTTTCTGTATTCGCTACAAATAAATGATTTATTCATTATTAATGTTATGCTGGGTTGCTGTTGGGATTTATGCAGTTGTAGAAGAGGAAGAAAAAGAGAAAGATGAAAGGAAGCGCAAATACAATATCAAGTGGGATGACCAGACAGATGTATTTTTTTTTTTTTTTTTTTTTTTTTTTTTTTTTTCATACTTTTGGACTAGAATGTAATTTTTTGATAAAATTGCAGTAATCCTTATACAAATTGAGTTTATCTCTGGCCCTTTTATCTCAGAATAGCCACCCATAATCTAAATCTAAACCTCCATCTAAACAAATCCCACCTCAAATCAAAACCCTAATACGAACCCTGCAACAAGAAAACTCCCTTCTCCAGTCCTATGTGCAGTGGTCGGGTGAATAGGTATCTACCTCTTTGTGAGCACGATATCTGCCCTCCAGTATTCAGCGTAGCTATTGTGGGGAAGGATGATATCAAAGGTAATCAAGACACAAGCTTAAAGCAACAATGCCGGCCTTTGTATGAGCATTCATATTTATAAATGTAAGCTCAAAGGAACATTGCCTTTCACTATTATTTATTGTATTTTCCTGTTTTTGTGAGCATGTTTGAAGATTATTTATTTACTTTTTACTTCTTTGCGTTTCAGATGTGCTATATAGAGGCTTCCAAAAAATCATATATCACGACAACCTGCTCTTGAAAAAAATACACAAGAAGGTATTTTTATGTTTGATGGCATTCTTGACTGGTATAAAACTTTCTTAAAGAAGCACACAATTTGTTACAAATATGAAAGAAGCACACAATTTGTTACAAATATGTATATAGGTATGGGTATAGCCCTATATAGGTATAGGTATATAAAGAAGCACACAATTTGTTACAAAGATGAGAACTTTAGTCTTAAAGTCCCAATTTAGACCAGATGATGGTCTTTTAAGTTTATTAGTTGTTGTAAGGAGACATATAAGCCTATAATTAATGTAGATCTTATGGTGCATAAAGTTAAGAGTGACAGTCAAACTTGCTTTTGGATGGATTCTTGGTTAAGAGACAAGGCTCTCTGAATCTTTTGGTGCTGATTGATGGTTTTTGAAAGTGTCATTGGAGGGGGAGAAGGGAGCCTCATGGTCAAATAGAAGCAGAGTTATCTGCTCTTAATAATCTTATTAGCAGTCTTACTTTAGAGGTATTTAATGAGGACAAATGGGACTGCCCCATATTTTTACTTGAGATCTCTGCGGAAATAGGTCATGAGATAAGGTTATGTAGAATAAGTTAATTCGGTTAGGTCTTAGCATAGGGATTTGACAAGTAATGAATTATACTTCGATTCTAAGGAAGCAAACATACCAAAGATCTTTACCACATAATTCAACTCATACCATAAATTTTTACGCCAATGTTGCTTAACGGATACTCTAGAAGTGATATAACATTAAAGTTGCAAGACTTATTATCTGAAAATTGTGAAACCAAAGAAGAACCTTTGGGACTACTAGAATGATAATAAAGGAGAAACAAAATACTATGCTTTACAACCTTTTATGATAGCCATTCTGATCTTCACATAACAGCTTTCAGTGTTACTATGCATACGTAAATATATAAGTAGGTCTAATGAGGTTGTTCTTAAAATGTAGAAAGTTATTGGCTTTTGTACGCAATGTGAGCATTCCATGATTTAAATAATGTTTACGGAGTTGGAATTAACAATACAACCCCCCCCCCCTCCCCCCCCCCCCCCCCCCCCTATTCTCTCTTTCAGACAAAATTATAGGTATGGTTTGACCCCAAAAGCTTAGTAATGAAATTCTGAGATCTAAAGGTGGCGCAAGTTCACCTGACTTAAGTAAAGAATAAGTGTTACTCCCTTTTGCTTTCATGTAATTAAACTCTTTAAACCTACTCTTCTATAGGGATTGAGTTGTCTTTGCCCAAACGGTATTATTAGGAAGTGAAATTGGCTTTTTTGTCAAATTTACCATCAACAGTAATCTCCACTCAAAGTGAAATGTATTTTCAGATGGCAGAAATTATAACGTCTGCTCAATTGCTTCTGCAAATTGTCATGTACGTAGTTGAATGTACATGGGGGCTGTTTAGATTGAGAGTTCTGGAATGAGGGATTGGGAGTGGAAATGAAAAGTTTTTTGAGATGCCAGGACACTAATCCATCAAAGCCTGGGATACATATAAACAAGCTGGTCATTTTTTTTTTTTTTTTTTTTTTTTTTTTTTTTTTTTTTTTTTTATCGTAATAGGATTATTAGATTTGGCAAAAAGAATAAAAGTTTTTTTATCTACATGCTTACCATCAATTTGCGCCTAAGCTTCAAGAAATAAGTACAACTTCTATTAGAATTATTTCATACGTGATAGAAGATCTCATCGTTCACATGTAAGCATTATTTGCTTAAATGTTTTGTTTGTTATGGGCCAATCCAATTATCAAAACATACTACTGTGGTTAACTTTTCCATAAATAATAATTGTTATTGCCAATTGTAAACAAATCCAGTAACTTCCCGCTTCAATTAATAATTAACATTTTCTCTCGCTATGAAGTATACACTAACTACAGACAATAAAATGTAAATTCGCTTATATGCAGCCATTACACTTTGATGTGCATGAAGATGAACAAACAAAATTACGGATGAAAACATGTACATGACTCAAGTAACAACAATTTATGAAAACTCAAATTTAATTATAACCCTTACTTATTACAGATACATTTTTGTTAACTAATATTACTTTCAAGTTTTTGAAGATATTTAAACTTTCTTACCATCTTGAACAGGATTTAAAGTCATTTGCAAATGAAATTAGTTTGGTGGCACTGGTACGAGAAGAAACAATACTTTATTTGACACGTATTCTTTAAATCCAATTTTTTTATAGCTGAACCATTAGAAGTGCAAGTTGGAGACCGAGCATCCTTTTCATGCTATCGATTCAGATGGTTTGGGTAGCTATTGTCGTTAGTCGTTAAGTATACGCAAGTAGATACATGTGCGATTTTAGAAGGAAGTAATTTTTCTACCAAGTTTTCTACAACATGTAGGCAATTGGTCTTCTTTCTTTGGTGCCAACATCTTCTAAATTTTTGATGCAATATTTCAATGTGGTTTACTTGATCTTTAAGTTGGGCTTATTTTAAAATATATGAATCAACAATTGACCAATTGTATAGTTTAAATCTTTAGCTTATGGACATAGCAATAGTATAAAGGTATTCTGGTCATAGAAAAATGATATGCATGACCTTGCACTTAATTTTTTGCTAGAAACATCTCATTTGTATGTTTTGAGTCATTCCAGTTGGCGATTCATGTGTTTATTTAGGTACAACAATGCTCCATGTATGGATACTTAGCAAAATGTAGGTTACAATCAAGAATATCCAAGGCACAAGATAGGGGTGGTCGTAATTCCCGTAGTCGAGGACGGGGAAGATACAATGATGACTCTTAAAAAGATATGATCTTTGGAATAATAATTGAAGAGTTTAAGATCTTTGGACAAAAAGAAATGAACATGACCTAAACAATATAGAAATTAGTTGCTTTGATCTAAATGCTTTTACACCCATTAGATGACCTTCTGCTCACCCATTTTGTCTATATTATATTAATCTCATTAATCAGGCTTATGTAACATTTTTTGGTAATTTTGCAGTCAATATATCATTGGCACAGAAGAACACAAGTTTTGCTGATATGGCAAAGTGCCAAGAGTTTACAAGAAGACGATGATGATAAATTTGAAGAGTTTGTTATCAAGAAACAGCCATCCACACACTACAAAGGTATCCTCTTATTCTAACAATCTTTATTTCACACAATCTGAATAATATTTATCAAAATTAAGAACTTACGAGGAAGATGGGTTGAACTGGCTGAAATGACTGAATGCTTATTTTTAATATAACTCCATGTGGATAAACCCTGATGATGCTAGATTGAAATCTAACCCCATCAAAAAACTTGAAGCCAATACCCGGGGAAATTACACAAAATGATGAGATACCAAAAGCATATTCATATAGATCAAGAGAGAAAAACAATATAAAACATTATCGACACTTAAAAAATACAAAAAAACAAGTACATTGCCAACCTATTATTTTTTGATATACTTTATGCACTAATCCTATTGCAGTGTTAGAACTCTTTTATTTAAAAATTTCTAAGACTTACTCTACGCCTATAGGCCTATATTATATACTAATCGATTTCCATTATATTTGTACAGTATGATCAAAGATAATGATTTGTTCATACTAATCAACTTCTAAAACATGAATTGTGGCTGGAAAGGTATCTTGGTGTATATGTTTTACTTCGATTAAATGCTTCGTAAATTTTAATTAGCATCTTCAAGGTTTTAATTTTATCGAATGGATGATAAAGTTTGGAATGTATTACATAAGGGTATCACAGATGGAGATGGTTGCTTCCAAAACATGAAATTGTGGCTGGAAAGGTATCTTGGTGTATATGTTTTACTTTGATTAAATGCTTCGTAAATTTTAATTAGCATCTTCAAGGTTTTAATTTTATCGAATGGATGATAAAGTTTGGAATGTATTACATAAGGGTATCACAGATGGAGATGATTGCTTGGTTTGAATGTTTATTTCAAGTAAGTTTTCGTAGTTCTTATTTTTAATTTGAACTTCTTAGATGATATAAAACACCTGTAAATTTTTTTTATGGTTATTGTATACCCGAAATGTCAATGCCTTTATAATCCCATTGGTTTTAGATAACCTACATCTTTCTTTAAGCTCCAGCGATACTATTAGTGTTAAAGTCCTGTATTCTGATGTTACGATCAACTGATCCATATTCAAGAACTCAAATTTAACTAATTACCTTCATAGTTTCTGTTATTGGTAGCAACTGTAATGTAGTCGCATGATAATGAGTTGATTTAGTTTATGCTCAATCTTAAAACTGGCCAACACATAGTAAGAGCAATGTATTAACTAATTACCTTCCATACTGGATGGATCCTTCGAACTCTACGATCCAGTTCCTATCCAGTATGGAAGCACCTTCTTTGTACTCTACGAGTCATGCTCCTTTGTACTCTACGAGTCATGTTCCTTTGAACTCTATGAGTCGAGCTCCTTTAAACTCTTTAAATCCATCCAGTATGGAAGCACCTTCTTCTTCCAAGCAAGATGAGGTGTTACCTGATACAGATTATTCAGAGAAGTATTTTGTTGCTCATATTTTTTGATATGTTGCAGAAAGAAGAAAACATTTAATGGACAAGGTCAAATTGATGGAATGGATTTTACAAATGAAAAATGTGGCCGTCCTCTATTGGCATTCTTATATCATTGTTCACGGGCTATCATTGTCTATTGAGTACTATTTTTAAGATCTACTACGTAATAATTTAATCATCCTTTCATGAAACTGCATGTTTTTGACAAATGGAAGTGTGGTGATTTTAGCTTTATGGCTGAGTCAAGCAGCAATCTAAGAGCAAAACAATTGTTCTTCACAGCATTCGCGTAATTCATCATATAGTGACATTTAACGAAAGTTTTCTTTTAGTTTTGAGGGATTATATACATGACCAAGTTTTTCATCGACTTTATGGGATGTATCAACTTTCCTTAGCTATGAGCTCTACTCAAAAGCTTTTATTTATTTATTACTCTCAATTGTACCCGTAAGACAAGATTGATTCATAATATGAACAACAATGGTGGGTGCTTAAATTTATGCGATAAATAATTTAAAGCATTTATCAAGTGGATACATGATTTTTAAGATGAATAATTGATATAATCCTCCCCCTAGAATGACAAAATAAATGAGAGGTTGTTTTATTAGCTTGGCTTCAATGAGTGGTAAAATAAGTACGGAGTACAATTTTTTCCACTATTTAAATTTTGTAAGCCCGAATAGTGAGGGTCACTAATGGTTTAATATCAAGATTATGCCAGCCCTTTGTTCGTTGTAATCTTTTCAAAATTTCAAATAATGAAAAAGGAAATCACGATGATCGCTCAAAGTTTTTAAGAAGGAGATGTTTCGTAACATTATTTGAAGAAGCAATATTTAGTGTGTTTTCAAACTAATCTTTGATCTAATGTGTTTTCACTTTTTACTTTTTTAGTTTAACAACAAAACTTGAAGTATATTTGTAGAATATAAGATTTTATTGTGATCGTGATCGTGTAAGAAAACAACTATTTTCATATAATAGTTTTGCTTCTTGTGTTGGTATAGCACGAACACATTTTGTGTTGTTATTATGTTGTACATATGATATAAGTATGGATTTTTTTCGCTTTGGGGTTTTTACACAAAGCCAAAACTGAACGACAACATTCGGTTTTAATGAAAACCAAAATACACTAATGAAATAAATAAATTATTATGTACAACATAATCATATACATAGTACAATTTAATTCAAACCTTTTGTTTGAAGTAATTTAATTCAAACTCAATATACTATATACCAAAAAATTTATGTTAAAACCCCGTGCGTGCACGGGTATTATAACTAGTTACTAATATCTTAAAATAAAAGTGCAGTTAAATAAATTGATTAATGCTTTCATAAATAAACAATCAATATGGTTTAGAACTTTAGATAGATAATAAATTTAAAACTCCTTTGATTTGGGAGATACTTTTTATAATCCTTATAGGGTCGAAAAGAACTCGGGGCCAACCATAAATTAATGCCACGAGCCACCAGGTACACACTCTTATAATAATACTACGTATATAACATGAAAAAGTAATACTACTACGTATTCTTATAAGTTTGTAAAACACACGAGTACGTCAATACATTGTCTTGAACGGTTTGTAGTCCTTTAGATCGTAAATCACTCCTGCAAATGATCCAGCTCCAGCGAAAAGCGATGTGATAAGACACGCGATGCTAAATAATTGTAGTAAAATCCATCGGCTACTCCACTTTGGTATCTTATTTTTAAAAATGTACATTTTAACTGGAAAATATATTGTCAACGGATAGAAACCAAATACTCCAAGGATCCCAACAGCAACATCATCGAAGAAAGGCATCAAGATTGCAACTATTGTCGTCAGGCATACAAAAGATGATCTCCAAACTAATTTGAACATGTTCATAAACCTGCGTTCAAGAAAGTATGTAGCTGCTTTGCTTTCAACAAATATGAATAAGGGTTGGCAGAACAGTTGATAAACTCCGATAAGGTGAAAAACGACAGCGGCATTTGCAATATAACCAAGCCAATAACGGTTGTGGAATCCAAAACCAGTGAGGATGTTTCTAGGGGTAATGTCGCCTAATGCAGCATAGCCAAAACATCCAAAAAGTATGTAGAACACCGTTACAGTTGCTACGCTTATTAAAGTTGCTCGTTTCATTGTTTTGTGTTCCGCTGGTGAAGATTTCATTTTGTCCTGAAAATTTTAAAATTTCAACTACCTTTCTGTTCGAAATTTACCAAGGAAACTAATAAGAAGAAATTTTGTACCTGAATTTCGATAAGGACGAGAGTATACGAATAAATAAAAGCAATGGAAACAAGGGATTGAGAAATTCGCCAAAATTTCTGAGTTCTAGTAACCATTCTAATGCCAGTTAGATTACCCTCGATTTTACCATTCTCTGTTGAATAAAAAAGAAAAATCAACAGTTAATTTACCTTATTAGTAATAAACTGTGCTCATGCTTTTGTATAAATACGTAAATATGTATTCTTACCAAAAACTTTAGAAATCGCAAGACCAAGACCGATACCGGAAAAGGTAAGTGACATGACAGCTGACATGATTGAAAGCCATGATATTTTGTGGTGATCTGGGAGCAGAGATAAGAGGATTTGTACAATACCAAACATGAGTACGCATATTGTCCGTGAAATTGTACATGGGCTGTGAAGTCCCATCTTTTGAAAGCAAATTGATTTTTTGATTTCTCTGTTCACCAACAACAAAAAATAAAATTAGGAACCCACCCTCTAATAAATGATGTTTATAATAGAGAAATGCTTTTTATGTCATCATAAATTACATGTTAAAAGTCAAAAAGGTCCTACTAAAAATACGTTATCCCTTTCCTTTAGTAATACGAGGATGGCTTCGACCCGCCGCGTTGCGGCGGGGCATTGGTCATGCACATAAATGCGTGTCGGTTTTTTATAGCATGTTTAAGGTGTACGGTTTGACATTTTTAGCGAAATAGTACAAAAGACTCAGGCAACGTGATCAGTCATCGAAGCAGGTTTTGCGGAGTTATTTGATGCAGTTGTTTTACGTCAAAATATTTTTTGTATCCCGAACTTATACGAAAAAAAAAAAAAAAAAAAAAAAAAAAAAAAAAAAAAAAAAAAAAAATTCTTCCTATAAGTTTCAAAAAACAGAAAAAAAACAGGCTAACAGTTGTTTAAAAAAAAGCCTAGCAATTATTGCATTGGGCCTAAAAAATAGGCCAAGATTAATATATACACAAATAGAGTATAATAGATTAATAGCAAAGGGCAGGAAACTTTTTGGGCTGGACATGCGTAACAGATTGGGCAAAAAAAAAAGTTGAAGATGACGTGAGCCTGCGTCATTTGACGCTACATTAGTATATACGAGGTGGGCGTCGATCCGCCGCGTTGCGGCGGGGCGTTGTTTCGTATCGTTGATCAGTGCACCATGTAATTACGTACGAACTGGTGCTAATTCTATGTAAAAATCAAAACTAAACTCGTATGTGATTTAGAAGTCATATCTTAGACTAAAAAAATCATATCATAACACTGCCAACAATTTATGGACTAAGAATTCATATGGACAAAAAAAATATAACAGTTACTACAAGAGTTCAACATCATCTAACCTTATTATATAAAAACAAATTTGGACCGGACTTCGTTTAATTTCTTAGGCTTGAACAGCAGCATTGAGCTGAGCGAAGGAGGCGAGAATCAAAACGACAGCCTGTGCATCGTTTTCGATGGTCTATGTTAGTATACATAATATGACCACGCATTATAGGATAGGCCAAATATTATTGCCTTTTGAGGTATCTAATATTCAGAAGCTATTGTTATATCCTAATGCAAAATCACCCAAGGCCCAATTGTAACCACAAAACATATCAGTAGTAGCCTAGTGGGAACTAAATTAAATAGATCGGCTGGACAAATGAAAGTAAGTGGGCTGCAATGTTGACGTAAGATGGCGTCATTTGACGCTACATTATATATAGAGTAATTCCTTACAACTTTAGCAAAAAGTCAAAAAAGGTTTTTGCATGGGGAATACTAACTACGTACAGTAATTTTCTTTCTCAAACACAAATTCCTCCTCTCACATACCAACCTCGTATCAATATCACCATTAAGTATTAACAAACAACCAATCACCACCACCCGAAAGCATCGACGCCTATGGTCTAATATGGTCACGACCGAATATGGATCTATAGGACGATCGATCGGTTGCTTTTTTTTAGTCGATCGACTCAAACGCACACATACAAACAAAAATACTTTCCCATAAACAATTAAACACAAAACATACACATATTAACACAAAACGAAAACCTGAAAACGCAACAAAGAAACGGGAAAACACGAGCCACGGTACCCAACTCGCGCCGTCCGACCGCGTTAAGAGGGAAAACGCGCACGGGAAAATGTTTGGTACCTAGGCCTCTTAGTGTGTGTGGTCACTACTGCGCCCAGCCTTAACAACCCATCTCCATCCGAAAGCAATGATATCACCATCATAAATCAGTTTAATACCACAAAAACACTAACAACCGATCAATCAACACCTATAAACAGATGTGTGGATTGACCCATTCCGCCACCAACCCTATTTCTAAACCACACACGAAAACCAATCAATTAAGAATCAATCCACAGATCCGTTTATAGGTGGTGGTGGCGGAATGGGTCAGCGACGGTGATGTAGTGGTAGGTGGTTGGTTTTCATTTTAAAGGGAAAAGAGATGATGTTTGAAGCATGAAATAGAAAGGATAGGACTCGAGAATATGGGTATATAGGTTTAGTCAAATATTCCAACCTTTATTTAATATTTTTAAGGAAAGGAGGGAAAAAAAGAAAAAAAGAAAAGAAAAACACAATCATTATGTAATGAATATTTACTTTTTCAAAACAACGGGTACAGTTAGAAGTAACCATTAATCCAATTTATCAGCCACAAATAATTATATATACAGTATTTTTTAATCATTTATACTTTCTTATTATCTTTAAACAATACTTTTATATTCAATTACTCTAAATTATAAATATAGTTTCTCCATTATTTTCTTTTATATATATTTATATATATATATATATATATATATATATGAGAAATATTAGCTACAATTCCATTGTAGCAAATTCTCTACAATATTGGCTACAAATTGTGGGTCCATGAATCCTTCTGTGGGTTCCTGACTTCTTTCTGTGGGACCCTGATTCATTTTCTTATGTATTTTAATAAGGTATTGTAGCCAAGTTATATATATATATATATATATATATATATATATATACACTAAATTAAAATCTCAAACCAATACAAATCTAATTCCAATCTATCAATAAATCAAACGTAGCTTAAGTTTATCGCTCCCAAGTCCCAACATGACACTTTTTTTTTCTTTTCTTTTACAGTTTTACAAATTATAACCCTAGTGATAGATATATGTATTTCAAAGTCCTATATTTTATTTAAACAATGAAACCATACAACATTGACATGCTTATTCCCTCTTTTATCTGTGACAATAACGCAACCTATATAAACTTGCATTTTATCCGTTCTAAAAAAAAACACGTATTTTATCAACATAATACTAAAAGAAGAAGCAAAATTTAGAAACGTTGAGTCACTCACACCATGGCAGCCGAACCCGTAACGGTATATTCGATAGCTAACCCAACAAGATTGAAATACTGAATGAACCGGCATAGCTTGACATGAACTCCGCCTAACAAATTCAAGAAACATATCATTAGTTAAAAAGACAAAAGATATGCCATAACTCATAAGTATAATTCTCAGTAGCTTGTAAAGTAAAATGCTCATGTCATTTAAACATAGAAAATTACCAAGAATATTCTGAATGGCATCAATGTAGGAGTAACTTCTTTTGCCAGCTTCGTCAATCCGATAACAAGCGACAAGTATGCATGAGGAGTAGTAACTAATTACAAATGAGAAGAGAAACAGAACGATTGGCCCCGCAAACCAACCGAGCTGAGCAGTTGCCCACGCTAACGACAACACCCCGGATCCGATAACTGCAGCAATGATTTGTGTAGTCGTTGTCCATACCGTCCCTATATTATATCCCAACAAAATTACGTTACGCGATCCAATAACAGC
Organism: Artemisia argyi; assembly: GCA_030686995.1. NCBI lineage: Eukaryota > Viridiplantae > Streptophyta > Magnoliopsida > Asterales > Asteraceae > Artemisia > Artemisia argyi. The sequence continues at coordinate 331,028,522 of CM060709.1, forward strand.
AGTTATTATATGTGCACAATATATTCCAACAAAATTATGTTATTTCTAGCCATTTTATTAAGCCATGCTAACAACAACAATACATGCAATAAAGTATGAACATAAAGATTTTACCTGTTCTGTTAGGACGACCATCATCATCAAAGAAATTAGTCGATGCTTGAGGAGGGAATGGAGGTGATTCAGCAATTATTTCAAGAGCCATCTTAATTTTCAATACGAAAACAATGTTAGGTTTTATATATAGAGAAGTATAAACTTTTATTGGGAGAGAAAATTTTGTTTGCTAAGGTTTATGATTTGAATTGTCGAGTGAGTGTCGTAATTGCGAGATATATATAATAGGAGCAGTAGTATTATTATTATGTGTTTACGTGGCCACTAAGTACTATTATACTAATTGTCACAATTTTTTATTATAAACTACTCCGTATTATATTATTGATATAAATATAAGAGCTTTGATACATGGACTTAAAAAGAGATCTAATGCATAAATGAATTGTACAATGCATAAATGAATTGTACAAAATTGTACAATTCATTTATGCATTAGATCTCTTTTTAGGTTTATTTATTAGATGACTTTTTTAACAAATGGGAACTCACAAAATGAAAGACAAAGTCACTATATTCGGTCACTATCCGTTTTGGAAAGATACTGGAAAAAATAAAAGAAAAGAAGAAAAAACATTAATTTCTGTGGACCTACCATCCTTTTAATAATGTCTCACTTTCGCAACACAAAACCATCCTTTTAATAATGGGTAAAAAAAACCATACAATAGCCACGTACTTTTCAAAATTGTCCGTCTAGAATCACTTACTTTTTTATTATCTTACTTCACCAACGAACTAACAAATTCTGTTCCGACTTCACCAATATAACCTTGAAGTGACAATTTTACCCTTATCTTCTTTACCCTCACTTGCATCGTTAGTCCTTAATACTAACGTACGTTAGTCCTTTTGCACATTTTTGTTAATTTTTTCACGTTTTTGACAGGTTTTGCACATTTTCATACGTTTTTGCACTTTTTATCTGGTTTTACACGTTTTCATCCGTGTTTACACGTTTACGTCTGTTTTACACATTTTTTATTCAAATATTTTTCTAAAAAATTTTTAATTTTTTTCTAAAAAAATTTTAGAAAAAAAAATATTTTTCTAAAAAATTTTCGAAAAAAAATATTTTTTCTAAAAATTTTTTTTTTTTCGAAAATATTTTAGAAAAAATATTTTTTTTTCTAAAATTTTTTATTCAAATATTTTTTTTTTTTAAATTCGAAAAAATATTTTTTTTATTCAAATATTTTTCTAAAGTTTTTTTATTTTTTTCTAAAAAAAATTTAGAAAAAAAATATTTTTCTAAAAAATTTTCAAAAAAAAATGTTTTTTAGAAAAAATATTTTTTTTTCTAAAATTTTTTATTCAAATATTTTTTAAAAAAAAATTCGAAAAATATTTTTTTTATTCAAATATTTTTCTAAAATTTTTTTTTTCTTCTAAAAAATATTTTAGAAAACAAATATTTTTCTAAAAAATTTTCGAAAAGAAAATATATTTTCGAAAAAAAAATATTTTTTCTAAAATATTTCCGAAAAACAATATTTTTTAGAAAAAATAATTTTTTTCGAAAATATTTTAGAAAAATATTTTTCTAAAAAATTTTCGAAAAAAAATATTTTTTTTTTCGGAAATATTTTAGAAAAAATATTTTTTTTCGAAAATATTTTTTTTCGAAAATATTTTTTTTCGAAAATATTTTATTCAAATATTTAAAAAAAATTATTCGAAAAAAAATTGTATTCGATTTTTTTTTATAAAAGTGGAAAAACGAAAAAAAAAACGTGCAAAAACGGACCAAAACGTGTAAACACGGATGAAAACGTGTAAAACCAGATGAAAAGTGCAAAAACGTATGAAAATGTGCAAAACCGGTCAAAAACGTGAAAAAACGAACAAAAATGTGCAAAAGGACTAACGTACGTTAGTATTAAGGACTAACGATGCAAGTGAGGGTAAAGAAGATAAGGGTAAAATTGTCACTTCAAGGTTATATTGGTGAAGTCGGAACAGAATTTGATAGTTCGTTGGTGAAGTAAGGTATTAAAAAAGTAAGTGGTTCTAGACGGACAATTTTAGAAAGTACGTGGCTATTGTATGGTTTTTACCCTTTAATAATTTCTCACTACCGTTCAAAAAAAAAAAAAAAAAAAAAAAAAAAAAAAAATCTACTTTTTTAACAAATGGGAATTCACAAAATGAAAGACAAAGTCACTATTCGTTTTGGTAAGATGACTGGAAAAAATAAAAGAAAAGAAGACAAAGTCACTATTCGTTTTAATAATTTCTCACTTTTACAACACAAATCAATCCTTTTACTAATTTCTCTTTTGCAACACAAATCCATCAAAGCCATGAAAGTCAAAGTGTCAAACTCCCAAAGCCGACTTTTATCAACTACATCCCCCCACACGTGTTATTTCCATTTATTAATATTATAATTATGTGTCTTTGCATATTGGTTTCGTTTAGTTTATAGTAGTTTATAACATGTTGTTCTATACAACTTTTACAGACCATTTCCATTTGTTAATATTATAATTATGTGTCTTTGCATATTGGTTTCGTTTTGTTTATAGTTTAGTTTATGGTTTAGTACTTTACTTGAAAATGGTTTCATGTAGAGTAAGAGTGATTACTCTTTGTTTACAAAGAATGATTCAGGTGTGTTTGTTACTTTACTTGTATATGTTGATGATATTATTGTCACTGGTAACAATCTTGAGGCTATTGAAAGTCTTAAGGTTTATCTTAAGACTAAGTTTCAGATAAAAGATTTAGGCAAGTTTTAATATTTTTTGGGTATTGAAGTTGTTGATAGTGATAATGGACTTTGTTTATCACAAAGGAGATATTGCCTTGATTTGTTATCAGAACTTGGTCTTCTTGCTTGTAAACCTGCTACTTTTCCTCTTGATCAAAATCTTAATATTTCTAATGAACTAACTTTGACAGACCCTGTTTTGGATCAAATTACTGAATATCAAAAGCTTATTGGAAAACTTATATATTTAACTCACACTAGGCCAATGTTCTGAAAGGCTCAAGGTACACTAAGACTCAAAGGAGGTTAAAGAGCCTCGAGTCGAGGCGCAAACCAAGGCGCGGGATTCATAAATATGAGGCGCACTATACATTTAGGTTTTTTTTTATAGCATATGTGACAATTTATGCAGCTTAAATAACACAAAAATATCAATATTCAATGCATAATGTCACTTAATAGTTATTACATCTAACAAAGGTTGCATTTAAACCAAAAATATTAAGCAAGAAGCATATCAGAATCCATGAACTACCCTAAATTCCTGAATAAACATTACAATATATGGGTTTATGACTTATAAAATTTAACAAATTACAATGTATCAAACTATCAACTATCAACAACAAAAATTTATAGTTGTTTGTTAACACTTAAAACTAAAGAATCAACATTTGTATCTGTTAATAATCTACTATTCTTAGACATTAGATTACAAATAAAAAATAAAAAAAAGCATAATTCTTTGTTAATTGTGTGTTTTAGTTATCTTCTAAAATATTAGGGTTATTAGATACTTTATAACTTAAAAGGCCAAATGTATATAGCATGTAAGCTCAAAATGTATCATACTATTAAGAAAAAAAGGCCAAAACCCCATTACATCTTCTAGGCGCACAAATCCCCAAGGCGCTAAAGCGCAAAAATCCCAAAGCGCTGCAATTTTTACGGGATTCATGCATGTCGTGAGCCTCGATCTAAAAAAATCCCAAAGGCTAGAGCCTCGTGGGATTTAGGGAGTAGGCGCGCCTTTGGCGCGATTTTTAAAACATTGCACTAGGCCTGATATTTCTTATGCTGTACATTGTCTTAGTCAGTTTATGCATAAGCCTTTTAAGTCTCATCTTAAAATTGCTCTTAAAGTTTTAAGATATCTTAAAAGCTCTCCTGGAAGAGGAATTCATATTGTTAGAAATTCCTTTGAAAGTCTTGAGAAAAAATTGGACCAATAGCAGAGCTCGATTTTGCCACGTAGGCGAAATCGAGCAACGTGATTGGTCAATAAAAAGTCAAAATTAAATTGATTTTGGTCAAACTTTAATAAATTTGGTAGAGAAATTTGGTTAAGAAAAAAATACATAAAAATATAGGTGTCAAATTTATGAAAGCAAAAACTTAAAAAAAGAATAAGTAATTAATAAAACTTTAGTACAAGACCATAAAATAACAACTTACTTTCTTAATTTTACCGAGATGAAACACTTACTTTTTTATCAACATTTAAGCCAACGAAACTTTTAAATATTGTTCTGAGGCTGAGGTGAAACACTTACCTTTTTATCAACATTTAAGCCAACGAAACTTTCAAATATTGTTCTGAGGTCAACAAAAATACCTTTGAAAAAAAAAATGTTTCATCTCAGAACAATATTTGAAAGTTTCATTGGTTTAAATGTTGATAAAAAAGTAATTGTTTCACCTCAGAACAATATTTGAAAGTTTCGTTGGCTTAAATGTTGATAAAAAAGTAAGTGTTTCATCTCGGTAAAATTGAGAAAGTAAGTTGTTACTTTATGGTCTTTACCCTTGAATTTTAAATAATTTATATAGAGTAAAGTGTAAAATTAAAAGTTTTCATGTTTTTTAATAATTTTATAAAAAACAAAAATAACCCCTTACACTTTATACCTCATATACTTTATAATATTAACTTTGTTTAAAATTACGTGAGTATTAGTATTAGTTTTTAGACTTTCATCCATTAAAATTACAAAATTTGATAAATATGCGAATTAGTTTTAATATACGTTAAATTTTTTTAAACTAATGTTAGTTTTAAACTTTCATCCATTAGAATATTTTTTTAAATAAGGTCTCATGTTACCAATGTTGCAAAAAACGGCCTACAAGGCCTTGTAATCGCCGATTCCAACCTACAAGGCCCTGGAACTTGGAGACATTTACAAGGAAGTCGGCCGATTAATCGGCGATTACAAGGTTTTGGGCCGATTAATCGGCTAAAAAACGCAACTCGGCCCTCGACCGCCTCAGGACTGATTCACGATTTTTGCAACATTGCATGTTACTATTTAAAAGTTTAATTTATTCGTACACGGGTTTGAAATACGGCTAAATTATTAGTAACGGGAATATAAATATCAAATGGTAAGCATGATACTGTGATATGAAAATAAATATACGTGATTCTACATATAACAACGACTCATGAAATTGTTGTTTAAAATTTGTAAATGGATATCCATAAAAACATTTTAAAAACTTTACGAAGCATATTTTAACTTTATCAACGCTCATTATGTGCTACTAAATTCACACATTTTGTACAACATGATATCAATAGTTAAAGTTAAACAACAAACTCAACTTCAACCTCAACATGTCTGTCAGTTAAAAATGTTATACAAAGCTAATTATTAAAAAAAAACAAATAAACACAAGGGTTAGATAGTCATTGTTTAATATAGAATGTGTTTTCCTTAAATTATATAAAAAAATGCATGCATCACAATCCTTATTTAATAACAATCAACTCCTAAAAAAAATAATAAAAAAATAATAAATAAAAAAAAACGTGATAACCTAACTTTATTCATTGACGTGATGTTTTATCACAAAAACATAAAAAAAATAAAATAAAAATAAAAATAGTTGGCCGTTGTAAACGAATTAAAAGTATGTACATGAGAATTATTCAGCAATAATATATAGTTTTAATCAGGTTATTACGTTACTATACTGCGATAATGTTATTGAGTTGTTGATGAGGCGAAAAATGATCCGTTTTTAGGAGGTCATTTAAGCCCGGAATTGAATTTATTTGATCAAATATTACCCTAAATCATTCCTTTTGTGATTTTAGGTACTTTTGGAGTGAATTCTGGAAAAGGAAGCATTTTGGACGTTTTTGGAGCATAAAAGTGAAGAAAACGGCAAAGTCTTAATTTTCCTTGCTAGGAACAGTGCCTGACGGCGTCACAAGCTTCTTAATGACGACGTCAAGAGGAAAAACAAGAGGAGAAGTGGATAGAGTCCATGACGGTCCAGAATGTTTTTGCACTAGGGCATGATGGCGTCACCATAGGCCGTCATGGTCCCTTTATACGTGACGGCCAACAGAAAAATCACTCTTGACGGCGTCAGATCTGGATCTAGGCAATCCGATTTTATTATGGGCGGCGGGTTGACGGCGTCAGAATTTCCTTCTTGACGCCGTCACCTTGGAAAATCTATATATAGTATTGTAATTTTCATTCATTAAAAAGAGGACAATTTTAGGAACGACTTGGAGAAACCCTAGCTCGATTTTAACAGTATTTTCAAGAGTTTTCACCCCTTGAATCCTTTCATGTTCAATTAAGATAAGTATCATTTCAATTCATTCAATATGTCTATGTGTTGTTTGAATATATCTTACGCTTGTCTTGATTTTAACATGCTAGGCTAGATCTCTTGTGTGTTTGCTTAGATGTAATGAAACCTAGATGTTGATTATGGATTGATTGCTTGTTTATAGTTGTTACGGATGAATGATTTCGATGTTAGGCTTAAGAAAACTGGCAGACTTCCATAGTGTAACTTGCTTGAACGTCTTAAGAAACATGAACCAATGTGTACTAGGTTTTTATGGTTGTATTTAATGCATGAGCGAATTCTAGTGATCCCATGTTAGGAGCTTCTTGCAGGCTCGACATAGGAGTGAAGTAGGAGCTTATAGAGATGGGGAAGTACGTACGCCACCCCACGATTGATATTAAGGAATATAACCCGTCATCCACGCAACTGTAACAAACTATCAACATGTAAAAGATATCTAGGGAGTAATGAAATATAAGTAAACACAATTTTCCCATTTATTGTTCACACCACTAGTTTAATTAGCTTAATTTACATTTCTGTTATTTTATTTTGATTGCATCTTAGTTATTGGGTTAGTTGACTAGCAACTAATTCCGCCCACTCTTCCAATACCCGAGATTTTAATTGCTTTTATAAAATATAAAAAATACAAAAAGAATCATCTCTCACCTTTAGACCTAGTTTTTAGGCTTTCTAATCCTAGCGACACTATTCCTGAGTTGAACGATCAATCCCCCGGTACTTGTCACTATACTATACTACAACGATCAGGTACACTGCCTGGTGGGGGTTTTAAGCTTCTCGAGATCCCTCGAGAGGTAAAGCCTGGTGCAATTCCCACGCATCAAGTTTTTGGCGCCGCAGCCCGGGGAATAGTTATTGTCTAGGTTAGGATTTCTTTTTATTAGGTCTACTTGCTAGATTCCTTTCTAGTAAGATTTTATTTTTATTTTTAGGTTTTCTTTAGTCTATCTTATTTCTTCGTGTCTTAGTTCGTAACTTTTACCATCCGACATCATGGAAGGCGGTATCATCTTTGAACCCATCAACCCACCACAACATGGTCACCCACAAAACCCACTACTAGCAAACCAACCTCTTAGGCCCCGAACCCTAGGAGAGTATTCCCGACCTAGCCACCAAGGCTATCGAAACACTATTGAGCTCGCCCAAGGAGCCAATGTGTCCCCCTTGCGATCCGACACCATCCGGTTGGTGCAAAGCGGATGTGCGTTCCATGGACTTCGTTCCGAAGATCCTAACCAACATCTCAAGGACTTCCTTAAAATCGCAGATTCTATAGACCTTGATGTTACAACTAGATAGTCAACCCGATTACGCCTATTCCAATTCTCTCTACGTAATCAAGCTAGTCAATGGCTTGAATGTTTACCAGCGGGATCCATCACCTCATGGGATGATCTCACCACTCGTTTCCTTGCTCAAATTTTCCCACCGGGGAGAACTACCAAGCTTAGAAATGATATCTTGATGTTCCAACAACGTCAAGGTGAAACTCTATATGAAGCATGGACTCGTTTCAAGGACTTACTCCAAAAAGTCCCTCATCATGGCGTAGATCTTTGGCTCCAAGTCCAAATCTTCTATGACCATATCGATCTCTCCACAAGGCGAACCATTGACCAATCGGCCGGTGGCAAGCTACGTGATCTAAGTGCGGAAGAATCATGGGAACTCATAGAAGATCTTGCTCTCTATGACAACGAAAGTTGGAATGATCCCCGTGATTTGAACAAAACGGTCAAGGCAATATCTTTGCCTTCGAACAATTCTAGCACTCCCGACCGTAGGATCATGGAACTTGAAGACCAAGTCAAGTTTCTCATGAAATCTTACGAAGCTCCTAATCCTTCAAGCCAAGTGAACAAAATCAGTTCTTCATGCGAATTATGTAGTGGTCCACATGACAGTCGTGATTGCGTGGAACTCCCCGGAACAGCTTTTGCGGACTATGCATCCTCGCGTACCGACGAAGCGGGAGAAAAGTGGTACACTTTCAAACCCAAGCCAAACCCTTACGGTGATTTCTACAACCCTCCTTGGAAAAATCACCTGAACCTTAGGTGGAAACAAAACCAAAACAACTCTTCCAATCTGCCTAATCGTTACCAACCAAACGATCCGCCCTCCAACCGTACTTTCAAGAACAATCCTTCTAATAACTATGGTAGTACCAACAATATTGAAGGATTGATGTCCAAGTTTATGGCATCTCAAGAAGCTCGCATATCTAAGTTTGAAGCCGATTTCAAACAAAAGCAAAGTGAGATGACCACCAAAATCGACACATTGTTGAAAGTTCTCAATGACCGAGAAATGGGAGCACTCCCAAGCGACACAGTCAAGAACCCGAAACTAAACGTTAATTCCATATCATCAATTTCGTCACCCACTTCTTGTCCGCAATACTACTCGGTTAAATCAATGAGCACGTGTTTCAAGCAAAACCAAATTCTTCAAAAGGACCAATCAAATGAAACACCCGATAGCAAACCGGTCAAAAGCATAGTTGAAACACCCCCTACACAAGACCTTGACGATGAATTCAAGGAGCTTCACCTTGAACGTCCCGTCATTGATGTCTTAGCCCGTGCTCCCTACTATAGTGCCCTCCTAGAAAAATATGAGAAATTTAAGCTAGGTAAAAATGGGACCGCCTTCGTTCAAAACAAGTTGCCTAAAAAGCTTGATGATCCAGGTATATTTGTTTTGCCTTGTAAGATAGGAAAATCCAAAGCTTTCGACACACTAGCAGATTTAGGATCAAGCCTCAACTTGATTCCCTTATCCCTTTTTCACCACTCTCAAATTAGGAAAGTTAGAGGAGACGGAGGTATAAATTGGTCTAGCGGATGGGAGTATTGCCCACCCGGTTGGGATGATCAAGGATGTAGTTGTTCACGTAGGGAAGTTAACTATTTTAGCGGATTTTCACGTCCTAGATATGGTTAGTGATACTACATGCCCATTATTAGTAGGAAGAGGATTTTTAGCAACCGCTAGCGCCATGATAGATTGTAAGGAGTCTAAGATAGCGGTAGGTGAGGGCGATACTTGGTCGGTATATGATGTTAAGAAACATAGCTACGATTGTGAGGATGAACCGACACCACATTTGGTAGAGATGAATAGGAGACCATCTAGATATGGACCTTGGATAGAAAGAAACTTTATTGGACCTCAACGCCCATTCTATCTAGAAAAAAGATTTCATCGATAAAACATATTCGGTGGAACAACTCATAGCTAGAGATGAAGAGCTAGACCCTTTTGAGGACCCCCTAGTCTTTAGGAAAATGATTGAGTTCTTAGGCGTAATGCCTATTAACATTGAGATGAACAAGTGGAAAAGAGAGGGGGATAAGTGTAAAACTGTAAATGGAGGTGGGACAAGCCACCTATGGAAGGTGACAGATCATGGCATATGAAGATGACTTTGTATGATCCGGATGGAGAAAAGTTTGAAAGGTCATACCGTACTAAGAAAACCGATAGGAAGTTGAAACCTAAGTTTGATCCCAAAGATGTCCTCAACGAGGAACTCACCCACGTCACGTAATAACCCATGACCTTGAGTCTAGCTACAAGACTCGTAAACAAAGAAAACCGCTTCTTGGGAGGCAACCCATGCTTTGTGTGATTTTTTATTTTGTTTGATTGTTATTTGTTTCCGTATGCATGCTTTATTTTTATTGTTGGTAGATCATGTTTCAAAACTAAAATGGTGAAATACTTTATTTTGTCGTTTAGCTTAGTCTTAACTTCATCCAAAGGTATTTCGCAAAAGATAAGTGTAAGGGGAAACCCCAAATATGTTTTTAAGAAACAAAATTGATCATGATTCTCCACAACATTAAATGGACATGTATATTCGTATTTGTTAGAGTCAAATGCTTGTATCGAGTCATAATGATGTTTTGCAGGATTTTCCAGGAAGTAGGACATAAGTTTTTCCAGAAACTTAACGTAAGGATTTCTGCAGATCACTTCTGAAGGCGTCATGAATTAATTCCTGATGGCATCATGTGTAAAATTCTGGAAATTTTGCTAGTTTTGTTTTTCTATCGGAGTCTTAAGGTTTTTGTTGAATCTTTAGTTTTATAAACTCCAGGAAATCTGCAAACATTCATTCCACAAGCATTATATCTTACATTGCTTTCTAGGATTTATTAGTATATATAGATTGCCGCTGATTTTACCCGAGGTTGCCTTGTTTGTTTGTTTTCTCAGGTTTAACAGGTTATATATGACAAGAAGATGATTTATATTCTGGAAGGGAAGCTTTGATTGTTCATTTTTCTTGGAGAAAGATCTAACCTTGTTAACACACTATCCACACCAAACGAATCAGGGGAGTATTTAATTTCATTCTTTTACCTATTTCACTTTTACATTCTTTAATTGAACATTGGGGACAATGTTCATCCTAAGTGTAAGGGGAGGGTAAATGATGATACCTTATAGGATACACTTGCACTTGAGTTTGTTTGTTTGATGGTAGGTGTGTAATAAAACTAAGAGAAATACTTGTTAATGTAATTTTAGCGACAAATTTAAAAAATTTTACAACATTTAGGAGTGAAACTTTAGCCTTAGCAAGCGTCTCATGGATATGAGTCGTATGACTAGCACAAAACCGTATCATTCAGAAAAATTTTCCACCCAAATATGTGAGGTTCGCCTTTAGATTTGATAGAAAAAGCATTTACTATTAGTGCTTTTGAGTGTACCGGTAGCATTTAGATTCTAGAACTTGCGTTAGTGATGCATCCCGAGACCGCTAGTGAGACTACATTCGTGTAGTAGGATTTACTACATTATAAGAGGCATTAGGATCACCCTTGTGCTAAACCCGTATCATAATTACTTGACTATTTAAGTCATATTACTTAGCTAGTAAAGTCAATTAATTTTTCCCACACCTTAGCGTTGTACTCATTTTTAGTACACGAAACCCCTAGTACATCCCTCCGAGCCTATCTTTTCGTTTCTAACTTTAAGCATCTTACTTAAAGGAAGAATTTATTACACCCCACTTAAATGTACACCCAAATCGCCTTAGCCTTCCGTGTATGCACTCATCTTTAGTGCATTATTGTTATTTGTTTAAACCCTTAGTTAATTATCTAATTGATTACATGGTTGCTAAGTCGAGTCATATCCTTGTACATATTGTTTTGGGACGATTGAGACTCATGGGTAAAGTACTAATGTTATGGGGTAATGGGGAAGAACATCATATTATTACCCCCATATGTACGTTAATCTTAAAAGTACTTCAAGTGTTTTGATTATCTTAATTCGAGTCATTAGCTTAATTTATTGTAAAGTATGTAAAAATTCAAGTGTAAGGGGAACATTCATTCTCTATGATGTATTATTTTTGATGGTAGGGTAAGAGTGTATGCAAAAAAAAAATCAAAAAATCAAAAAAAAAAAAAAAAAAAAAAAAATCGAAAAAAAATATAAAAGAAAAAAAAAGAAGAAAAAAAATATATATATAGAAAAAGAAAAGAGAAAAACATACGGACTACAATCCCGTTTCATTCTATGTTTATTTTATGTTTTTGTTATTTTTCATTTATTAGCTTAAGTCGAGTCTAGTCTTGGCTTAGCAATGCCATATTGTACATGTAATTAACCAAGATTATTAACTCGCCACCAGTAAAGATTACCTATATCCAACAAAACCGTGTATTCCATATCCCTACACCTAACGTTATAACCCTTTGAAAGACCTCTTTGATAGTTTATCCTTGGTGCTTACGCCATGTGGTGGAGGTTTGATCCTTTCCCAAGTCTATGGTAATCTATTTTGCTATGACAGGTAGTGAGAGATGTTTTCCATTTCCATATTGTGATATATACTTTATTACACCCGAGAGATGTGAGTATCTAAACACTATTTGTGAGGTGCTAGTATATAACCTCCGTGCTTGTCTTTGGTCTTTAGTGGAACGATTATTTGTTGTAATTACTTTTATATTAGTGTTAAATGACCCCAACCTTGTATTTTGACTAGAATAAAAGCGCATTTGCTTGAGGACAAGCAAATCTCAAGTGTAAGGGTATATGATGAGGCGAAAAATGATCCGTTTTTAGGGGGTCATTTAAGCCCGGAATTGAATTTATTTGATCAAATATTGCACTAAATCGTTCCTTTTGTGATTTTAGGTATTTTTGGAGTGAATTCTGGAAAAGGAAGCATTTTGGACGTTTTTGAAGCATAAAAGTGAAGAAAACGGCAAAGTCTTAATTTTCCTTTCTGGGAACAGTACCTGACGGCGTCACAAGCTTCTTAATGAAGGCGTCAAGAGGAAAAACAAGAGGAGAAGTGGATAGAGTCCATGACGGTCCAGAATGTTTTTGCACTAGGGCATGACGGCGTCACCATAGGCCGTCATGGTCCCTTTATACGTGACGGCCAAGAGAAAAATCACTCTTGACAGCGTCAGATCTGGATCTAGGCAATCCGATTTTATTATGGGCGGCGGGTTGACGGCGTCAGAATTTCCTTCTTGACGCCGTCACCTTGGAAAATCTATATATAGTTTTGTAATTTTCATTCATTAAAAAGAGGACAATTTTAGGAATGACTTAGAGAAACCCTAGCACGATTTTAACAGTATTTTCAAGGGTTTTCACCCCTTGAATCCTTTCATGTTCAATTAAGATAAGTATCCTTTCAATTCATTCAATATTTCTATGTGTTGTTTGAATATATCTTACGCTTGTCTTGATTTTAACATGCTAGGCTAGATCTCTTGTGTGTTTGCTTAGATGTAATGAAACCTAGATGTTGATTATGGGTTGATTGCTTGTTTATAGTTGTTACGGATGAATGATTTCGATGTTTGGCTTAAAAAAACTGGCAGACTTCCATAGTGTAACTTGCTTGAACGTCTTAAGAAACATGAACCAATGCGTACTAGGTTTTTATGGTTGTATTTAATGCATGAGCGAATTCTAGTGATCCCATGTTAGGAGCTTCTTGCAGGCTCGACATAGGAGTGAAGTAGGAGCTTATAGAGATGGGGAAGTACGTACGCCACCCCACGATTGGTATTAAGGAATATAACCCGTCATCCATGCAACTGTAACAAACTATCAACCTGTAAAAGATATCTAGGGAGTAATGAAATCTAAGTAAACACAATTTTCCCATTTATTGTTTACACCACATTAGTAATTAGCTTTATTTACGTTTTTGTTATTTTGTTTTGATTGCATCTTTAGTTATTGGGTTAGTTGACTTGTAACTAATTCCGCCCACTCTTCCAAAACCCGAGATTTTACTTGCTTTTCATAAAATATAAAAATACAAAAAGAATCAGCCTTCACCTCTAGACCTAGTTTTTAGGCTTTCTAATCCTAGCGACACTATTCCTAAGTTGAACGATCAATCCCCCGGTACTTGTCACTATACTATACTACAACGATCAGGTACCCTGCCTGGTGGGGGTTGTAAGCTTCTCGAGATCCCTCGAGAGGTAAAGCCTGATGGGTGGTGGTGGTGGCAGTAGATGGTGGTGGTGGGTGTTGGTGGCAGTAGTGGATGGTGGTGGTGGGAGGCGGAGGTGGTGGGTGGTGGTGGGAGGCGGTGGTGAGAGGCGGTGGTGAGAGGCGGTAGTGGGTGGCGGTGGTGGTGGGTGGTGGTGGTGGTGACAGTGGATGGTGTTGCGAGGTGGTGGTTGCAGCGGTGGTGTTGGGACACATATCCTCCGGGTCTACGTCGAATGGAACATATCCAAACATAACCAAGCAGAACGGACCAACGTCCGAAAGGAACGGATCGATATCTTCCAGATCTCAATAACCGAATGGCCTAAACCCTCCGGACGAATTAACCGTTCGTATATTCGATGACTGCGCAAACCAAAGTACAAATAAGTACAACAAGTACATGATAATGTAGCATAAACTAGCAAACACTAAGGGATTAAGTATAAACCACCCTGGCACTCCATGTGAGCAGTCTGTAAATAGAGGAGAAACCCTCACTTAAGGTTAACTAATTCTCTCACTCTCTAAACTCTACTTATACTTTCTCTCTCTAAAAATATATACTTATTCTCACGCCGGAGGTTGGTCATGGGATACACTCCCGGGGTGAGACTAATGGACGTTTCTGTCTTATAGGTAACCGAAGGGACAGGGACGTACGAAAGAACAGAGAGAATTCGAAGGACCGGTCATCGTCCGGAGGATTTATCTTGATTGCTTGGGGTCTAAACGAGATTTTACTTCAACAAATTGGAGCCATCCGTGGGACTCGTCATTCACTCTACCAAAGCTAAGAGATGACATGTCCTACTCCAGTAAAACCCAAAAGTAGCAGAAGAAACAATGATAATAACGCTCACAATAACAGCATAGAACAAATCCAGAACCACATCACTACCCTAAGGGCCCTAATCCAGGAACACAATACCGGAGGGGGGAACACCGATCAAACCCATCCAACTCGACTTTAATGACGGAGAATATCAAGATGACGGAGCTCAGAAAGCTGAAGAAGAACTGATAGATGATCTATCTAGACCTTTTAAAGCAGCATCTAAGAGCCCCTTCACCCGAAGGATCATTGACTTTTCCGGACCTAAGAACACAAAGTATTCAATGCCCTCTCATCTAAAGCTGTACGATGGGTCTACCGATCCGAACGACCATATCACAAGATTTGAAGGAGCGACTAATCAAGGTGCATGGCCCATGCCAATATGGTGTACTATGTTTCAGCAGACTTTGGATGACGCAACCAGGGGATGGTTCGATCGTCTTCCGCGAGGTAGTATTGACAATTTGGATGCCTTATGCGAACAGTTCGTGCAAAGATTTGCCCTTCGGAGAAAATGCGTCAGAGATCCCATGGAAATCACAAAGATCGTCCGGAAAGCCAACGAGGCTTTGCCAGAGTTTAAGGAACGATGGACAGACGAAGCTAGTCGTATATCAGGTGTCCCAGAAGTAATGCAAATATCCTCTTTCATTGATGGTTGCAAATGTCTGGAACTAGCAAAAAGATTCTCCGAAAAAGTTCCTCGAACAGTGACTGAAATGATGATAAGGGTTGATGATTTCATCCGTTCTGAAAAGGCGTACCGGTCAGCCGAAGTGCCAAGAGGAGAAAAGATAGACAACTACAAAAGAGATCCCATTACAGTCTGTACAATTACAGGTATGACCTAAACACTCAATGACCCCCCTTCAGAGGAAATCGCTAACGGGATAACCACCAGGATGAATTCAGGCCTCGTCAAAACAATCATTTTATACCTGATGAGGCGAAAAATGATCCGTTTTTAGGGGGTCATTTAAGCCCGGAATTGAATTTATTTGATCAATTATTGCCCTAAATCGTTCCTTTTGTGATTTTAGGTACTTTTGGAGTGAATTCTGGAAAAGGAAGCATTTTGGAGCATAAAAGTGAAGAAAACGGTAAAGTCTTAATTTTCCTTGCTGGGAACAGTACCTGACGGCGTCACAAGATTCTTAATGACGGCGCCAAGAGGAAAACAAGAGGTGAAGAGGATAGAGTCCCTGACGGTCCAGAAAGATTTTACACTAGGGCATGATGGCGTCACCATAGGCCGTCATGGTCCCTTTACACATGACGGCCAAGAGGAAATTTGCTCTTGACGGCGTTAGATCTGGATCTAGGCAATCCGATTTTATTATGGGCGGCGAGTTGACGGCGTCAGAATTTTCTTCTTGACGTCGTCACATGGGAAAATCTATATATAGTTTTGTAATTTTCATTCATTAAAGAGAGGACAATTTTAGGTATAGCTTGGAGAAAACCTAGCACGATTTTATCAGTATTTTCAAGGGTTTTCACCCCTTGAACCCTTTCATGTTCAATTAAGATAAGTATCTTTTCAATTCATTCAATATGTCTATGTGTTGTTTGAATATATCTTAAGCTTGTCTTGATTTTAACATGCTAGGATAGATCTCTTGTGTGTTTGCTTAGATGTAATGAAACCTAGATGTTGATTATGGGTTGATTGCTTGTTTATAGTTGTTACGGATGAATGATTTCGATGTTAGGCTTAAGAAAACTGGCAGACTTCCATAGTGTAACTTGCTTGAACGTCTTAAGAAACATGAACCAATGCGTACTATGTTTTTATGGTTGTATTTAATGCATGAGCAAATTCTAGTGATCCCATGTTAGGAGCTTCTTGCAGGCTCGACATAGGAGTGAAGTAGGAACTTATAGAGATGGGGAAGTACGTACGCCACCCCACGATTGGTATTAAGGAATATAACCCGTCATCCAGGCAACTGTAACAAACTATCAACCTGTAAAAGATATTTAGGGAGTATTGAAATCTAAGTAAACACAATTTTCCCATTTATTGTTCACACCACATTAGTAATTAGCTTTATTTACATTTTTGTTATTTTGTTTTGATTGCATCTTTAGTTATTGGGTTAGTTGACTAGCAACTAATTCCGCCCACTCTTCCAAAACCCGAGATTTTACTTGCTTTTCATAAAATATAAAAATACAAAAAGAATCAGCCTTCACCTCTAGACCTAGTTTTTAGGCTTTCTAATCCTAGCGACACTATTCCTGAGTTGAACGATCAATCCCCCGGTACTTGTCACTATACTATACTACAACGATAAGGTACACTGCCTGGTGGGGGTTGTAAACTTCTCGAGATCCCTCGAGAGGTAAAGCCTGGTGCAATTCCCACGCATCAAGTTTTTGGCGCCGCTGCCGGGGATTGTCTATCTTTGCATTTATTCCTTAACTTTCGCAAAATAGTGCGGCGCCACGCATCAAGTTTTTGGCGCCGCAGCCCGGGGAATAGTTATTGTCTAGGTTAGAATTTCTTTTTATTAGGTCTACTTGCTAGATTCCTTTCTAGTAAGACTTTATTTTTATTTTTAGGTTTTCTTTAGTCCATCTATTTCTTCGTGTCTTTGTTTGTAACTTTTACCATCCGACATCATGGAAGGTGGTAACATCTTTGAACCTATCAACCCACCACAACAAGACCACCCACAAAACCCACCACTAGCAAACCAACTTCTTAGGCCCCCGAACCCTAGGAGAGTATTCCCGACCTAGCCACCAAGGCTATCGAAACACTATTGAGCTCACCCAAGGAGCCAATGTGTCCCCCTTGTGATCCGACACCATCCGGTTGGTGCAAAGTGGATGTGCATTCCATGGACTTCGTTCCGAAGATCCTAATCAACATCTCAAGGACTTCCTTAAAATCGTAGATTCTATAGACCTTGGTATTACAACTAGAGAGTCGACCCGATTATGCCTATTCCAATTCTCTCTACGTGATCAAGCTAGTCAATGGCTTGAACATTTACCCACGGGATCCATCACCTCATGGGATGATCTCACCACTCGTTTCCTTGCTCAATTTTTTCCCACCGGGGAGAACTACCAAGCTTAGAAATGATATCTTGATGTTCCAACAATGTCAAGGTGAAACTCTATATGAAGCATGGACTCGATTCTAGGACTTACTCCAAAAAGTCCCTCATCATGGCATAGATATTTGGCTCCAAGTCCAAATCTTCTATGACCATATCGATCTCTCCATAAGGCGAACCATTGACCAATCGGGCGGTGGTAAGCTACGTGATCTAAGTGCGGAAGAATCATGGGAACTCATAGAAGATCTTTTTCTTTATGACAACGAAAGTTGGAATGATCCCCGTGATTTGAACAAAACGGTCAAGGCAATATCTTTGCCTTCGAACAATTCTAGCACTCCCGACCGTAGGATCATGGAACTTGAGGACCGAGTCAAGTTTCTCATGAAATCTTACGAAGCTCCTAAGCCTTCAAGCCAGGTGAGCAAAATCGCTTCTTCATGTAAATTGTGTAATGGCCCTCATGAAACTCATAACTGCATGGAGCTTCCAAAACATGCTTATAAGGAATTCACATCGTCACACGTTGGTCGAGGTCCTCGAAACTTTGACGAGGCCTATGAGGCATGGAAGGATAAACCTAATTTCATAGGATACCAAACTCGGAGCGTATCCTTCAATGATTCCTCTCCACTCGAATGGTCCGAGCATTTTCCATCACAGAGCACTCCTAGGCAAAGCTATGAAGATGCCTTGCGAAAGTTCATCCTATCTCAAGAATTACAGCTCTCTACGCTCGAGACTAAATTTAGACAACAACAAGCCGATATGAATAACAAGATTTGTAATTTGTTAACTGCTATTAAAGAGCACGCTGTTAATAAACCGATTCAGGCTGAAGAGGTCAAATCTGTTACCGTCATGAATCAGCCAACCTCTCCTGTGAAAATAAGAAGTCCTAGTAAACTCTTTGAACATCTGTCACCAAAGGTAAAAGACGTAAGGGACCCTGTTAACCCCTAGGACCAATCCATTTTGTAAATACTATCACCACAATATCTACTCCTACACCTAACCAGAGCCAATAACCAACTGGAAATATGGGTCATAAAGCTAAGGATGAAACCTCAAGGTTAGACCACGAATTGGCCAAGAGCCCTACCAACTCATTCAAGGACTCCATCACTCAAGAGTCAGGCAAATTAGATGAAGTGAAAGAGAGACCGAAAGAGCATACGAGGAATCCAACAATTTTGGGTAAATCTATTATAGAGGAACCCGAGAAAAATTTGGTGGATATGACTAAAGGGAGTAGTGATAGGAGTGAGGGAAGCAACTCTAAAGTTTTCAAGATTTCCTGCACTATTAGGAAGAGGCTCTTAACCGATACTCATATAGATCCTAACCTCCCTGTCAACATAATCCCCCTTTCCCTTTACAACGAAGCCTTCCCTGAACGCACATTGTATGAAAGAATCAATGACGCCGGGGTAATAAAAAATTTATCAGTTATGATTGGAGAATTTGTCTATAACATCGACCTCACCGTGGTCGATGACATAGACCCTATCACTAATCTAACATTAACCAACATTGTTCTCAGGAAACCATTTGTCAATGAATCGGGAGTAATCCTTGATGAGAAAGATGGTAGTGCCTTATTCACCAATGGCGTCAAGAAGGTAATTTTTCGGAAGGGTAATGAGGAGGTGTACGAGTACTGTCCATCACTGGAAGGGAATCTATATGGATCAAGGGATGGAGGATTGGGGAGGATAAGGCGGCGTGATCCGAATAACCTCAAAATGCCCTTCATGATCGGTCATAAGTATTTCGATAATGTCTACATTAACGTATTCCTACCTAAGAATTTTATGTCCCTATTCCACTATAACAATATCTGCAGATGGGGAATGATTTATAAGGGAGAAAACATTGTTGGTAGAGATCATGAAATCTAGGTATTCGTAGGAAATATGGCATTCATAATGGAATTTACGATCGTGGACAACATCGAAGACTATGTCGACCCAAGGTTGTCACAAGTTGTTTTCAGAGCACCCTTTTGTGAAATCACTAATTTAATGGTTGATGACCGGAACGGAATCATGACCTTCGCTGATGGAATTAGGAGGGTGTCATACCAAACGCCATACAAGAGAAGGGATCTCAAAGGAATCGATTTTGACGGGCTCGATAAGCTAAGTTCTCAACTTATCTTATGTGATGAAGATGTTCGGAGAGGATGTAAGAACACTTCTGATTTATCATGTGGATTCTTTAAGAATGTTAGTAAACTTGGGTCCAAGTATCAGAAAGATGTCTTTGAGTTTGAAGACCCAAAATACCTGCACTATGAAAGCGATACCGAGATTGGAGATGACCTAGAGAGTGAGACCAAGGACGAGGTCACGTAATTACCCATGACCTTGAGTCTAGCTACAAGACTCGTAAATAAAGAAAAGCGCTTCTTGAGTGGCAACCCATGCTTTGTGTGATTTTTATTTGTTTGATTGTTATTTGTTTCCGTATGCATGCTTTATTTTTATTGTTAGTAGATCATGTTTCAAAACTAAAATGATGAAAATACTTTATTTTGTCGTTTGGCTTAGTGTTAACTTCATCTAAAGGTATTTCGCAAAAGATAAGTGAAAGGGGAAACCCCAAATATGTTTTCAAGAAACAAAATTGATCATGATTCTCCACAATACTAAATGGACATGTATATTCGTAATTGTTTGAGTCAAATGCTTGTGTCGAGTCATAATGATGTATACCACTTGATGGATCTTAAACACCTTGAACTTGTGTTAGATTGATACTTTGAATTATATCACTAAGTATGCGGAATTTACTTAGTAACACTTAGAAGTTTGATTGTGAGTAAGACAGTTGTATATAAACAATGTATGTAAACAAACTATTAGCTCCAATATTATTAATGATAATAATACGAGTGATCTTGATATCACTAGGGTTACACCTTGAAGCTCTAGAAAACGTATATCAAACCTTTAACCTAGGATCTCCTTTTATAGCACAAGGAGTCCTCTTCTACAAGATAAGTATAAAGCTAATAGAATAAGATATACACAAGATCTATTCTATATTTATCTAGACGCGTTTCCTAACAGTTATCTAATAAGCAGTGGTAATATATTGTTCTTGCAGTGGTAATGAGTTTCCACTGCAAGTACAATCTTCTGCAGTTGTAACTTCTTCTCTTAGCCATGGTAACTATTAGTATAATTCCCAACAATCCTCCCCTAACTTATGATTAATACATAAATCAATAAGTTTCTTCAAGTATTCAGTAAACATGAGGATATGGGAATTCTTCCAAACACTTATCTTTTTCTTCTTAATTCTCTATCAGCTCTCACACTTTGATCATAAATCCTTTGTAGCAAATCATCTATGACTTCAGTTCTTTCCCAACACCTAAGCTTCACAGTTCTCATCACATCCAATACTCCAGCTCTCAATGGATATTCTTTCTTAGCCAGCATAAAGACATCAACTCCATCTTGAGTAGAAACATGATGCACAAAACTTGAATCATAGAATTTCCACAAGGTTCTTTGATCATGAGCTTCAAATATCCAATATCTATCACTTGGGTCAGGTTCATATAATCTTCTGAAGTGAACACATAACTCTTTAGCCTTGACATCAATAAGTTCATCCTTCTTAAACTGATCTTGAACAATTTTCCACAAAGTATCCAAATCTTCTCTATCACAAGATCTAACAATATCTTCAAAATCTCTGCAAATACTTGTGACACTTCCAGTTCTGATGATCTTCCAAGCTACACCAAAACTATCAGAAAAGATTTCCCAACCAACTACTGGATATCTTGATTGTAGAGGTTCAATATTAAGTATATCAGTCTCTATAAACAACATGTTTGTAACTTGCTCTTGTGTCAACTTGCTAGAACCTTCTTCTGCTTGAGATGATTTTTGAGTCTTCAACTTCTTTGCTTCTTTTGATTCAAGACTCACTCCAGTCCTTTTTGTCTTCAAAGTTATTGGTTCTTGATCCATTGGAATGAATTTACTATCTTGTCTTTTGATCTTGTAATAAATTCCTTCAATCTGATTATGTGACATTCCTTTGAATTGAGTCATCTTCATATTACCAACATGACAACAAAAAGTCTTCATCTCAGCAATAATATGTGCCTTTGTAAGTTTCCTTGGCTTCTTTTGACCTTTTCTAACATCCCCAATGATTTGATCAAGAGCCTGCTGATTCTTCATTTGAATGAAATCTTTAAGTTGAGCAGACCTTTGTTCTTCATCCAATGTTGTATTTTCAATCAATTCAATAGCCTTCTTCCTGATTACTTGATCATTATTAATCAAATAGTCAATTTCTTCTTCTGTAGGCACATAGGTAAACAATGGAGGTTTCTCATGCATGACAGTTGGTGAGACACTTGAAATAGGTTCTGCCATTACAGCTTCAAGTTTATCCAACCTAGTTGCTTCCATAAAGCTAGCAACTTCATCTTCTTTAAGCTTTTTATTTCTTTCATACTCTTCAGTTTGTTGTTGCTCTGCTAATCTTGCATCAAAATCAATCTGAGCTTGTTCATTCTTAGAAATCTTTCTTGTCTCTTGATCTGAAGCAATTACAATAGCCTTTCCTTTAACTGATCTTATTCTGGCAGCTTCTTCCTCTGCAGTGGAAATTTCTTGACTAGCAGTGGGAACATTTTCACTTGCAGTGGTAATTGGTTGATCAGTGGGAATTTGTTTTGCTTCAGTGGTGGAAATTGGTTGAGCAGTTTCAACTAAATCATCAAAGTTAAAACCTGCATCAGCATCCATATCTTCAAAATCCAATTTTCTCCCCTCAGTATCAGCTACATCATCTATTTTCCTCCCCTGCTTGGAAGAACCTCCCAAAACTTTAGTAGAACTTGCAGAAAACTCGTCTGAAGGTGAAGATGATGATAATACAACCTGAGATCTTTGCTTCTTGAGAGTCTCAACTTCATTCTGCAATTTCTGAATCTCAGCCTTCAATGTATTCAGCTCTGTGGCATGTTGTTCTTTGGTCTGTGCCAGATCTTTCTCTAGAGCTTGAACCTGCTTGACTAATTTGGTACAAATGTCCATCAATTCATTTTGTTGCACACTGCCTTCATCACTTCCAACTGTGTAACCTTCTGGGAGAGGTGAATCATGAGGCATGGTTTCAGACTCTTCCCTAGTTAGACTAGGAGGAAGCCTTGAACCACCACTGCTTGTTCCTAAACCAAAAGGCTCAGCAACATGCAATGTTGAGATGAGAGAAGTTGGCTGTTTAGACCTTCTCTCATAAGTGTGAGTGACTGCAGGGGTATGTTGAATTGGTGGAACAACAATAGTGGGTGTGTTATGAGATGCAGCTGGGATTGGTGCATCCTCACCCTGTACTTGAGAAATTTTAGCAAGCATTTGAGGGAAAAGTGGATGAACCTGCCCATTCCAAAGTTCTGAAGCCTTAGACATATTTTGAAAAACCTTTGGCTTAAGAGTGGAAGGTTCATAAATTCTTTTGTGAGGTCGCAGTTGAAACTCATTTAACACTGCTTGCACAAACCTTGGATACATCAAAAATTTATATTGACTCCTTACATTGCCTTTCATATTATTGAAAATAAACTTTGAAAAATTTAAAGTCCTATCTGTTGCCAAACAAACCAAAGGATAAGCCATGGTTGATGCAAATTGTTCATAAGAAGTTTTCTTAGGACTTAGACAATGTAAAAGAGTATGAATTAAAAATCTCCAATGGGGACAAAAACATCCTTTTCTAAAAGTAACTTTTTGTTCAGATGTATCATAACCCATTAAAGCAATATTGGCAAAAATATCTGAATTAGGTAATGTGATGATACCATTGAGATCATCCAATTGGAGAATTCTCCTCAAGGATGACTCAGTAACATCAGTAGTTACCCCATCAACTGTGGCTCTTAGAGCATCCACAGATTCTTGTGTGTCTCCCTATTCAAGAGTTATGGACTCCACAGTGTTCTAGAACTGTTTGATATGAGAGACATAGATTGTGGGATTAATAGTTAAGGCATACCTTATATGAGTTGTGTTTAGAAAATCCACAATCTGATGAAAAACAGGGCCACTCTTCTCATTCGACTTTTGTAAGTAGGCCACTTGGTTGTGCTCCTCGACAAAGTTTAGAATCGCCATGATATTTGTGAAAAAGAGAATAAAAGTGTTAGTAATCAAGATAAAAAGCAAGCCGTATGATGATCAATTTATACTAATAGGGTTTGAGGAGGTTACGCAATGTGAATTATCTTTGGAAAGAATTATCTTTGGAAAAAGAATAATTTATAATAAGTAAGTAGATAATTCACAAAAGATTTTACCCTATTAATAAGGAATGACGGTTATTTTTACAACGGCTAGTAAAAAATAGATTACTGACACAACAGTTGTAACGGCTAGTCATCAGTGGAAAAATTACTCTTGCAGTGGTAACTGATGAACTAGCAGTGGTAAAATTTTCACAAAAATATCAAAGAGCAGTGGTTAATAAAACATGAACATTTGCTGCTCTTATCATAGTTTTTAGCAAACTTTCAGCTATCAACGGATTTGATATGTCTTTACCATTAGCCGTTTGCTATGGACTAGCCAACTCTTGATCACATGGATGTATGGTGAGTTGATAACCTAGTTTTTGGCAAACTATCAACCATAAACGGATTTGAGAAGTCTTTACCAGTAGCCGTTTGCTCTGGACTAGTTGATTCTTATGTGGATTAGACATGGTGAATCAATAACCATTTGTTGTGTGTCTATGATACACACCTTATTACTCCTATGACGCCAATAATATGGGTTGTAAGCATCAACTCAACTTAACCCATAAAACTTAACTCAAAGTAACTTTTTAACCAAGTTACTATTCACAAAAATATCTTCCAAAAGTCAACCCGATAATTACCAAATTTACTCCTCCAACCTACCAAAACAAGTAGGAGTAAATATCCTTCATTAATTATAATTCAACCTTGACTTTGCATATAAAAGGGGGCTCAACATCTTTTATCTTTCATCAACAATCTTCTTCAATAAACACAAACCCTATAAAGCATCATGAGTTGGTTTCCACTAATCTACATCTCCTCTGATGATTCTTCTGATGAGGAAATCAGCTACTACTCAGATTCTGAAGAACTTTCTTCTGGATGGAGTGGATATTTTCCACCAAAGTCTGCAACTGCCACATCTTCAAGCATGAAGCCAAATAAGAAGATATCAGCTGATCCTGCTCCATCTCTTGAGTTTTATTCCAGCTCTTCATCAGATGATGACAATGACCCAACTTTTGATCTTTCCAAGGAACTCCCAAAGGCCCTTACCACAGCATTGACATCTGCAATAAACAACATGAAGTGGCCACCTGTAGATAAGCCTACACAAGCACCAAGGCCTCCCAAGCAAGTTCTGGGTCTTGCTTGTCCAAGGAAACAACTCTCTTTTGATGACAAGAGAAAGAAAATTTACAAAGGCAAGCAGCAGTATGAGGGAAAAGGAAAGAAACCCATGGAGTAGATGTTAGGTTGTAGGGTTATGTCAGATGTAATGGTTTTCTTGTTTAGGTGACAATGTTTTCATAATGGTTGTGATGTACTCTTTCTGAATAATCAATAAAAGTACTCTTGTGTTCTTGCTATTATCACCAATCTTTCCACTGTTGTATGTTAAGTACCACTGTGCTCTTGATAACTCTGCATACAAGTTAGTAGAAAACCATACATACAATACAAACAATATCAGTACCTAAAAAGTATCCTACAACACTGAAAAGTATTTAGACATCAAATATTTATGGATTGAGCATTCCAATACCTGTTACCAAGTATTGAAATCTACCCACATCAAGCCCTTTTATTAATAAATCAGCATAATTGTCATCAGTATGAATCTTGACAACATTAATAAGCTTTTTCTCAAAACAATCTCTAATAAAGTGATGTCTAATTTCAATATGTTTAGTTTTAGTGTGTTGCACAGGATTTTTAATAATGCAAATGGTACTACTATTGTCTATATAGATAATGGTGTTCATGAAATTGTACCCATAGTCCAATATTTGATTCTGAAGCCAAAGGATTTGAGCACAACAACTAGCAGCTGCAACATATTCTGCTTCAGTGGTTGAAGTAGCAACCATAGTTTGCTTCTTGCACTGCCATGACACCAATCTACATCCAAGAAATTGACATCCTCCAGTAGTTGATCTTCTATCCAAACTTGCACCAGCATAGTCACTATCTGAGTATGTGATCAATTCCATTGGAGAGTCTCTTGGATACCATAATCCAAGATTTGGATAAGTCTTCAAGTACCTAAAAATCTTTTCCACTGCTGTCATATGTGATGTCTTTGGAGTCACTTGAAATCTTGCACAAGCACATACAACAAACATAATGTCTGGCCTTGATGAAGTAAGATACATCAAAGAACCAATCATAGATCTGTAAGTGTGAACATCAACATTGACACCACTAGCATTCTTCAACAACAAGTGAGTGGTCTTGTCAGCAGGGGTATTGGAAGATTTTGCATCACTAAACTTGAACTTCTTAATAATCTCAGCCACATACTTGTCTTGGCTGATAAATATGCCTTCCTTACTCTGTTGTACTTGTAGCCCCAAAAAGAATGTAAGTTCTCCCATAGAACTCATTTGAAATTCATCTTTCATGAGCTTCTCAAATTCTTTGCACATCTCTTTTTTAGTAGATCCAAAGATAATATCATCAACATATACTTGCACAAGTAGGATATCACCCTTGTCTTTCTTGATGAACAAAGTTTGATCAATTTTACCTCTATGAAACCCATTATTCAACAAATAAGTAGCTAAGGTTTCATACCACTTCCTTGGAGCCTGATGTAAACCATAAAGAGCCTTAACCACTTTGTAAACCTTATTTGGGTGTTGAGGATCTTCAAAGCCTGGAGGTTGAGAGACATATACCTCCTCATCAATAGTTCCATACAGAAAGGCACTCTTAACATCCATTTGATAGACTGTAAAGCCCATAAATGATGCATAGGCTAAGAATAATCTAATAGCCTCAATTCTTGCAGCAGGAGCAAACACTTCTTCATAATCAATACCCTCCTCTTGAGTGTATCCTTGAGCAACCAATCTAGCTTTGTTCCTGATTACAATGCCTCTTTCATCTTTCTTGTTTTTGAAAACCCATTTAGTACCAATGACCTTCATACCATCAGGCAAGTCACAAAGAACCCAAACCTTTTGAAGTTTAAACTGCAACAACTCTTCTTGCATAGCTTCAACCCAGCTAGATTCTCCTAGAGCCATATATACATTCTTAGGCTCCACCTGTGAGAGAAAGCAGAAAAACAAACACTCATTCTTCTTGCTATGTTTCTTGGACTCATATACTTCACTTATGAACCCATGAATATCATCTTTCTTTATCTGTCTTCTAGTCTTCACACCTGATTGAAGTTCACCAATAACATTATCAAGTGGATGCACTTTGTGAATGGTAGACTGTGATGTGCTAGGAATATCATATGTTGTAGGCATGTTTGAGATCTCTACATCATCACTTGGTGATTCCTGAGAAGTATTATCCACATTTGGACTTACAGTGGAAACTTCTGGTGTAGCAGTGGGAATTGAGTTACCACTGCTAGTAGGAATTTTTTTATTCACACCATCTGCATCACTTGGTTTTTCAGAATTATCACCAAAGTCCCAAAGTGGCATAACAATTTGATCTTCATCATCTTTGCAAGCTTCATCTTCATCAATGAATTCTTCTGAATCTTCAAGATCTTTGTCTCCAGTACTTGAAGTGAGAGGAACATAATTCATTGTATTTGATAAAGTTTCAAGATCAAATAGCCAATCTGGACCTGAACCTGCCATGTTTGCTTTATTCTCAAGAAACTGAACATGTAAGTTCTCTTCAATCTTCTTTGTTCTTAAGTTATAGACTCTAAAAGCCTTGCCAACCATAGAGTATCCAACAAAGAAGCCTTCATCTGACTTTTCTTCAAATTTGCCCAGATGATCAATGGTATTAAGAATAGTAACATGACACCCAAATGGCCTCATAAACTCCAAAGTAGGAGGTCTTCCTCTGAACAACTCATAAGGTGTCTTGTTCTTTTTTTTGACCACTAAAACCCTATTCTGAATGTAACAAGCAGTGTTAACTGCTTCATCCCAAAAAGTCACTGGAAGCTTGGAATCAGCTAACATGGTTCTAGCAGCCTCAATTAGTGTTCTATTTCTTCTTTCTGCAACTCCATTTTGTTGAGGAGTTCTTGCAACACTAAATTCTCTTTTAATACCTTTGTCTCTGCAGAAATCATCCATAACTTTATTCTTGAACTCTGTCCCATTGTCACATCTAATGATCTTGATTTTCTTTTCAAATTGATTTTCAACCTGAGTGATGAATGTCTTAAGGATGCCAGTGGTTTCATCCTTGGTACTCAAAAAGAAAACCCATGTGAATCTACTGAAATCATCAGTTACAACTAGACAATACTTCTTCAAATTGATGCTGCTTACAGAGGTAGGACCAAACAAGTCCATATGCAACATAAAGAGGGGATGATTTATTGAATTGAATGCCTTGGTCTTGCATGAAGCTCTGTGTTGCTTTCCTTTGAGACAGGCAACACAAGTTTGGTCATTTTCAAATCTTTTCTCTGGAAGTCCTCTGACAAGTCCATCTTTTACAATCTTGTTGATGGTCTTGAAGTTAACATGACCAAGTCTTCTATGCCAAAGCATTGATTCATCCAAAGTGGCTTTAGCAAGCAAGCAAGTAACATCATTATTTGCCACTATGTTCTGCATGTCAATGCTATACAAATTTCCTTTTCTAGGGATTTTAAGCAAAATGTCACATTCATCTGGAAGCTTATAATCCTTAGATAAGATATAGCATTCATCTTCTGTGAATAGAACTCTATGCTTTTTGTCACACATCTGTGACACACTAAAGAGGTTGTACTTGAGTTCTTTCACATACTGCACATCTTCAAAATCAATGTTTCCAGCCTTGATTGTTCCTTTGCCAGAAACTTTGCCACCAATTCCTCCTCCAAAACTGACAAATTGTCCATCATAAGGTTGAAAGTCTGAAAGATAGGACTTATTTCCAGTCATGTGCCTGGAACATCCACTGTCTGAGTATCCTTGATCATTAGTAGTCTTTGAATGTCCCTGCACACAAAATAAAGGAATTAGTTCCTTTTGGGGACCCAAGCCACAAATGACTTGGATCTGCCTCGTGTATTGTAACACCCCCTAATTTGAAATGCGGCAGCGGAATAGAAATTAGGGTGTTACGGTGAGGATCGAAGTCATAATGATAGAAAACGACTCGAAGAGACATTTTAAAAACAAAATTTCATTTATAAATATTTGAAATACATTAGGTCCTTATCAGAGTATTATAAAAACTTGATGTTTTGAACTAAATCAAACATCATTTATTTTACATCATATTTGAAATAAAGTAAACATAATTGGAAGATTTTTGCCGCC
The DNA here is from genome assembly GCA_030686995.1 of Artemisia argyi. NCBI lineage: Eukaryota > Viridiplantae > Streptophyta > Magnoliopsida > Asterales > Asteraceae > Artemisia > Artemisia argyi. The sequence continues at coordinate 331,057,893 of CM060709.1, forward strand.
CGTTCCATGCTTGCTTCCCCTGCTAAATACCTGAGATACATGCTTAAAAGTCAACAAAATTGTTGAGTGAAATCATAGAGTTTGAATTTAATAATCATTTTGATACACAAGCAAGATTGTATTGGAAAATACAATCAGTTTGAAAACATTGATATTGCAGTTCATATATTGCACTAAGTCTCATGACACGCAAACGTTAACAAATACCGTAAACGGCGGGTGTATATCAAATCAATGATAAATTTGCCATCGTGTAATAGGTGATTTGCCAATTCTTATTTTTACTCAAATATAATTATCACGACTAATGCGGCTAACCACATGCATAATGGCATTCCGTCAAGCATTAGTGGGACATGCTGTCAAACCTTAAATAGATCTATTCATTATATTCGCGTTCACCGCAGTGATTAATGGCTCATGAATAAGGGTCTTTTGGCAATAGCTAACTTAGGCATATATCAGTCAGGAAAGCATACAGAAAATACTTGTGATCTATTTATAGCATGTATCCCCCTCACGGAGTTTTGAAAATAATTAAATGTGAGGCTATGACTCACCTTGATTGATACTGAAAATGAAGAAAATAAAGTCGGATGAATTTTATGAAAACGGCTTTCAAACACAACCTGATAAATAAATTTATCTAAGAACTTGACCAAAAACTTTTTGGTAATTATAAAGAAAATAACGAATATTAGATATTCGTTATGACGATTAAGTGATGTGCAGTGAAAATATTGTGATATGCATGATATGACAAAATATGATTTTTAAAATTATCCATCGAAGTTTTTCCTTTTTAATCGCAAGTAAAATCTTAACCTTTTAAAATATCGTTATATATTATTAACGTTAAGTTAATAATATATATATAAATATAAATAAAATTTAAACATGATATGAAATAAATTTACGAAAAATGTAAAATAAATAAGAATGATAAATAAATTATGTTTAGTCTTTGTCTGCTTTTCCAATTTTTACCATTTTTATACTAACGATACTTGCGTTACACTGTTAGTCCTTTATATATATTTTTCAACTATAGTCCTCTACTTTGTCCAATAATCAATACAAAACTTCTAATATTAATTTTTATCACATTTTATCCTTAAATTTCTGTATTTACAGGTTTAGTCCTTGATTTTCAATATTTACACATTTAGTCCTTCTAGGTGTCGTCGCGTTACATTTTTAGTCCAATTTTACAAAAATGATTATGGAACTTTTCTAAAAATTTCCGTAGCTTATTTATTAAGTATAAAGCTTATTTTACTGCTTATTTTTATGGCTTATGGGCCTGGTTCGAATTATCTTAAGGCCCGTTAAGATTTTTAGAGGCGAGGGCATGGAAAAAGTTTTGGGCTTGGCTTTGGACTATTTTTATGATTCTAAAAACATTTCTTATAGGCCCAGTGGGCTTACGGATTTCAAAAGCTTAGTGGGCTTTAGTTAAGCCCACTCGACAATAATGAAATTTTTATAAAGATTTTTAGTTTTGAAATCCGGTTTATGTACATTCAAAATGGTTCAATTGTGGTGTCAAGATGTGATTATTTTTACAAGTTGTTTACATGAAAACTTTAGTTTGCTAGGTGGTCTATGACGTCGTGAAAAGATATGGTACCATTATTAAACTAAATTTTAAGTTATACGTTGATTTGGTGACATGGTTGGGTCGATATATAAAACTTGAAAACTAGCCAAATTTTACTAAGTGTTATACTATATTTAAATCGATGGATGCAAGTTAAAATAGATGCATGAAATGATTAATACGTTACAACTAAAGTGAATGGTGTGTGCTACGTGATTCCTAGGCCTTCCAAGATAGAGGCTAATCACGTCTCGTGTACTAAGAACAAGTATATACGTGAACTAAACGTGCAAAGTGTAGACGATTGAAACAAACATCACAAGGTGCATGAACATATAAATACGTATGAAATGGATTAAAATTGAGTGTAAAGGACTTACAAATACTTTTAAAGTGATCTAGAGTCGAGCTAGGTATAAAAGAACACAAGAATTCACGTCCAAGCTATATAACCCAAACGTTATATATTAATTTGAACCCGATATCTTTTCTTTGCTTCCAATATAGTTCCACTCGACTTGTAAGTTTTACGAGAAGGATTTGAAGGTCCAATTATTGCAGTGAAAGAATGAGAGAATGAATAAGAATCGGATGCATGCAATGTACGTATATATATTACAAATATAATACGTTTTAGTGAGAAAGTTCAATGCAAACTTCTTCCCACACTATTGCATGTCAGTACTAGACTCCTTAGGTGAGATTTTATATTGTTTTTAGAGGGTTTGTGAGAGCACAAAAGAAGGAGGGTGTTGGGTGATTCATGCTATATGTCGACATACATATTATTATACATACGATTTACAAAATCGTGTACAACTTGAATATACATGATCATCTTTAACATTTGAGCTTAGAATCATCTTAGGAATAATATTGGGAACGTTTAGAAACAAACTAGATTCAAAACGGTTAAGTTTTGAATATAGTCCAAATCGAGTTGGGTTTGCTAAGGTCGATTACTATGCCTCTTAATAACGTATCAATACTCAACGTAGGAACGCGAGACTTGACACACTAATTGTTGGATAGTAGGTTAACGAGATGGGAAAATAAAATATATTGGTCGTGTGCTAAATTTACGAATAAAGGGTGCGATTTGGAGGTGGTTTGGAACATGTCGATCGGATGATAATTAGATAAATTGGATTTTGGGCTTGTTGGCGTGGGCTTATGAATAGTAAAGATGGAGTGGGCCGAAGATAATTAAGGGTCCGGTTTGATTAATATAGTAATTAGTGGATTTTAATTATATTTAATAAATATAATTAGGATTAGGATTTAGGTTTAGGATTAAATGAAAAGTTTAAGTTTCGTGTAACGTGTCGAGGATTAATTCCGTCATTTCGTGAATTATATTATTTTGTGAAAATCGCCAAAATAATATAATAAGAAAAATTTTAAATTTTTCCGAGAAAATGGGAATTAGAAACGATAACGAACGATTATATATTTATTAACGATTTAATTACAAGAAATTTTTACAGGGTTCTACAGTACCCACTTGTCATTCTGAATTTCGTCCCGAAATTCGATTTTTAGAAATCGAACAAGTGCGTTCTATGAAAATAAGTGCGGATATTTCTCACGGAATCTATCTTCTCTTTCCCATGTATAAGTCGGTCCTCGCTTAGAGTCCCATCTTACTTTTACAATGGGGATACGATTCTGTTTGAGTTGCTTAACTTCTCTATCCATTATTTCCACAGGCTCTTCTGTGAACACTAGTTTGTCGTCCAATCTAATCTCTTTTAGTGGAATGACGAGAGTTTCGTCTGACAAACATTTCTTGAGTTGGGATACGTGAAACGTAGGGTGTACTCTACTAAGTTCATCCGGCAGTTCTAACTTATAAGCAACTGAACCAATTCTCTCCAGAATTTTGAAAGGTCCAATATACCTCGGATTTAACTTTCCACGTTTTCCAAAACGGATCACTCCTTTCCATGGCGAAACCTTCAACATGACTTTGTCTCCTACTTGAAATTCCATAGGCTTTCTCCTGACATCAGCATAACTTTTCTGTCTGTCACGAGCAGCTTGCAAGCGTTGCTTGATTTGGAATATCTTCTCAGTAGTATCATGCATTAGCTCTGGTCCGGTAAGTTGCATATCACCAACTTCTGTCCAACAGATTGGTGATCTGCACTTTCTTCCGTACAGTGCCTCAAAAGGTGCAGCCTTTATGCTGGCATGGTAGCTATTATTGTACGAGAATTCAACTAATGGCAAGTGTCTATCCCAACCTTTTCCGAAATCAATCACACATGCTCGGAGCATGTCTTCCAAGGTTTGGATTGTTCTCTCACTTTGTCCATCGGTTTGCGGATGATAAGCGGTGCTCATATCTAACCTAGTACCAAGAGATTTCTGTAGCGATTCCCAAAATCTTGATGTGAATCGGCTATCTCTATCAGAAATAATAGATATTGGTACCCCATGTCTAATCACAATTTCCTTAAAATACAACTGAGCGAGTGTTTCCATCTCGTCAGTTTCCTTGATTGGTAGAAAATGTGCAGACTTGGTTAATCGATCGATGATAACCCAGATTGTGTCTAATCCAGTCGAAGTCTTTGGTAATTTGGTAATAAAATCCATTGTGATTCGTTCCCATTTCCAGACTGGAATTTCTGGTTGCACGAGTAATCCTGATGGTTTCTGAGTCTCTGCTTTTACTCTAGAGCAGGTCAAACATTTACCAACGTACTCGGCGATATCAGCTTTCATATTTGGCCACCAATAATTCTTCTTAATATCTTGGTACATTTTATTGGAACCGGGATGAATAAAATATTTGGATTTATGAGATTCATGCATGATAAGGTCTCGAATACCTCCAAATAGAGGAATCCAATATCTTTCCTTAAAACATAACATTCCATCATTTCTTCTCACAAATTCTTTTTCATTATTTGACATTCTGTCAACCTGATCTTCCAGGTTTGACCTCCTGTCAATTTTCTCATATTGCCGGTTTTCTTCTTGTAGAGCTTCCATTTGAGCTTTGATGATTTGAGCAGGAAGTGGCGAATGAATTGTCATTCCTAGAGATCGAACTCTAAGAGGTTTAATTCTATCTTTTCTACTCAACGCATCGGCTACTACATTCGCTTTACCAGGATGGTAACGAATTTCACAGTCGTAGTCATTGAGTAATTCTAACCATCTTCTTTGCCTCATGTTTAGCTCCTTCTGATCTAAGATATGCTGTAGACTCTTGTGATCGGTGAAAAACGTACACTTTGTACCATATAGGTAATGTCTCCATATCTTAAGAGCAAAAACTACTGCTCCTAATTCTAGATCATGAGTAGTGTAGTTTTCTTCATTCTTCTTCAGCTGTCGTGAAGCATAGGCTATAACTTTGTCTCTTTGCATTAGTACCGCACCTAAACCATGATGAGATGCGTCACAATACACTACAAAGTCCTCATTGCCTTCTGGTAACGCCAATATTGGTGCTTCACAAAGCTTCTGTTTCAGCAGTTGAAATGCTGACTCTTGCTTCTCTTCCCAGTTATACTTCTTGTTCTTCTGGGTTAGTTCCGTCAATGGTTTTGCAATCTTTGAAAAACCTTCTATAAATCTCCGGTAATAACCAGCGAGACCTAAGAATTGACGAATCTCGGTTGGGGAGGAGGGTGACGTCCAACCTTTAACTGCTTCTATCTTCGCGGGATCTACATGGATACCTTTGATGATATGGCCTAAAAATTGAATGGTAGAAATCCAAAAATCACATTTGGAAAATTTGGCGTACAACTTTTCCTTCTTAAGTAACTCCAAAATAGTCCTTAAGTGTTCGGCATGCTCTTCTTTATTGCGCGAATAGATTAAAATATCATCAATGAACACAATAACGAATTTATCCAAGTATGGTTTGCATACTCGGTTCATTAAATCCATGAATACAGCTGGTGCATTGGTAAGACCAAATGGCATCACCTGAAATTCATAATGTCCGTATCGTGTTCGAAAAGCTGTCTTGGGAATGTCCTCTTCCCTAACTCTTAGTTGATGATATCCTGATCTAAGATCGATTTTTGAGTACACACTTGATCCTTCACTACAACAAAAGTGGCTTTTTAGGACCCTTTGTGTGGGACGGTATGATAATAGAGTCCTAAAAAACAATTTAATAGGACATATGAGCGTTTGGGGTGCTTTTTAAATATTTGCTACTTAGGCGGTGTCCTAAAAAGTTATATAATAGGATGGTTGATTATTTGGGGTCTTATTATCATATAACTTAATAGGACACTTAAAATATGGATCCTAATAAATTACTTTATAAGACATTTAGTTGTTGGCGTCCCATTATGTGATAGTGTAATACGACACTTGATCACTAGATGTCCTATTATAACATAACCTAATAAGACCCTTGACACTTGGGTCTTATAACTTTAACCTTTATAGGACGTTTATTCATTATGGTTTTATTATAATACACCATAATAGGACACTTGAGTTTTGAGTCATAAGACATCAGTTAGTTAAAACGCTTATTCACAAAAGTTTTATTATAACAAAATTTAATAGGACCTTTGACACGTGGGTATATAATCTTTTGATGTCTATGTAATTTCTAGCTTTTTGCTAGACATATTAGCATTTAGGCGGTTCTTCAAAAATCAAATGAAAATACTTAAAACTTTTTGGGCGCTTTATTTCCCTCCCTGATTTTCATTACCTTCACAATACACTAAAAACTTTTCCCCCCTCTTCACTTTCTCAGATTCACTTTCACTTTCACAACAACATCCCTTAACCACCGTCGCACACCATTGCCGTCACAATCCACCTTCATCACGCGACCCCAAGCCAGCAACAGAATAATCAAATTAGGAGGTATCAAACTGCTACAATTGACGTTGTTTTTCAATTAACCTTTTTAATATATCTCATTAATATTGTTGTTAAGTATTATTCAAGAATAAGGTTATAAAGTCTTGATTTTGGAATTAAATTGTTTGTTTTATAAGCTCTGTATGGGAATTAAAATTATATGACACAAAAACAAATCTTAATTTTAATATGAAGACAAAAATAATTAGTTGTAAATTGGTGTTTTGATTGTGTTTTTATGCGATAAATGGGTGTTTTTGGCTGTGCTATTTACTTTTATAATTGGGGCGTTTGGTCAAAAAAAAAATTGCCTCACAAAGGGATTTGAGGACCTGGTGTTTGCTGTCATAAATGGGTTTTTATGCTTGCGCTTTTGTCATACATGTAACAATGCATATTGTGATTGAACTATTGATGTCTTCAATGTATACGAGTTTTTATTATGAGATTCAACAAATTTTGAAGGCATTGAAGGTACAGTTATAATCTTTTTTTAAAGTAATTCCTCTCACTGGCTTTGATTGAAGGTAATTCCTTTAATGTCTTTCTTATGAATTGACTATATAAATTAAAATCTAACCAAGTATTGAGTTTACTCAATTGTCTATGTTCATGGTTTGAACTGATATTGAGTTTACTCACTTGTCTATGTTCTTTGGCTTAGTAGAGAGGAACCACAAGTTTAACATATATACGGAAAGGTGTCTACATTTTGCCTACCATAGTGAAAGAAGCTTTGGAGCAAGGTAACCATGAAGGGGTGGGCATTCCTTCATAAGCTGATAATTGCCTTTTTAATGTAAAAAAAAACAAGATAAAAACTTTTCATTGTAGTACACCCCCCTAAGATCCTTTTGCCAAGACAATGCTACCCGCTTGAAAATCCTAGACCCTGAACTGATTTTCTAGTATCTGTTATGTGGATGTAGCTTTTTTGTAGTTACATGCATTTTTTTTCCTCTATGAAATTATCTGAATCATAGTTTTCTTGATGCACCCTTCTGTTTGCAGGCGATGGATATTGGAGAGGAAGTTGGCTTCATCGGATGTTCCTAAAGAGGAACAAATTAATCTGATTAAAGATTTAGAGAGGAAGGAAACAGAGTTTATGAGACTAAAAAGGAACAAGATATGTGTTGATGATTTCGAACTTTTGACCATCATTGGAAGAGGAGCCTTTGGCGAGGTTAGAGATCTGCATAAACTATGAATGTTTTTATTTTCATATTATGTTTGAATCTAGGTGTATATTATCTTTACTATCCCCCTATTGAAATAAAATTCGCTTGCCACAAAATGAAACTTATTTAGGAGCCGCGAGATGAAGAGATATAATATAAAGATTGTTTGAGTGGTTTTAGAAAATGTGGTCATTTGATCACTATGAAGTATGAACATTCTGTAGAGTACGTAATTGATCATTGTCCCATTTTTATGGGGTTAAAGGTTTATATTGTCCTATAATTTATGTACAAACTATGAATGAAGTTTTGTGCATTTTAGTTTTTAGAATCTTTATATTGTTCATAGAAATAGTTTGATTATCTGTACATCTCTAAAGCTATCCTGTTTTATGTCTCACATCTGAGTAGTTGTATTAAACTTATGCAATGGATGATGATGTAGACTGATAAAGAGTGAATTCAAAATCATATGGGAATATTAATGAGTTTTTAACGTTAGAAAAGGTCAACTTACACATGAGAAGTTTCCAACTAGGGACTCGTATCACTTGTTTCGGGAAAGAGGGCATATGATAATAATTAATTTTTCTATAGGGTAAATGTCAAACAAAAATTATGACATTACAATATGCATGTTGACATAGATTTATATACCATATTTGTAATTCATATCCATGATCATCTTTCGCGAATCCATATCAATGATCATATTTGTGATAGAGCATTGCTTGACCACTACTTAGCTACTAAAATCTTAACCTACCATACAAATTGTAGTACCCTTTTGATGATTACAAGCTAGCTTCATGGTGCCTTTAAGCCAATTATTTTTTTCCTAAGAAAGAGAAAGGACCTCCTATTTAACTACAAAGTGGCCAATGAGTTATCATACATTTCCTATTAAGTTTTTTGTGAAGTTATATGACTAAAGGCTTCAAATGAAGAATTGTGTGTAAACTGCTATGCTGATATTGTAATGGATATATTCTCTAAATAGACATTACTGGTTATATATGATGTTGTCCTGAGATTATTTAATCAATAATGTATTATAATATTTTATCATATAAGGTCGCATGTTTAGATTATAATTCAAGTTCAGTAAACTTAAAAAACGATCATAGTTCATTTGCCACTGAATCATACACTAGAGAAAATCGTAATTTTCTGTGATCTAGGCCGCCCAGTGGCCACTGAAAACGCCTATCAAACAGTCATTTTTCATTCAAAATCAAGTCCGGAAAACTATAAAGCATATTGAATTACTGTATCAAATTGCCCTTTTGTGACTTAATGGTCTTGTACTATTGTTATTACAGGTAAGATTATGCCGGGAGAAAAAATCTGGCAATATCTATGCAATGAAGAAATTAAAGAAATCAGAAATGCTTGTTAGAGGGCAGGTAGATATCTTCTTATTTACTTGGTTACTTTTTTCCATCTCTTATTTTTTGTGATTTAAAGTGTTATACTTATTTTACAGGTGGAACATGTTAGGGCTGAAAGAAACTTACTTGCAGAAGTGGCTAGCCACTGCATAGTAAAATTATATTACTCGTTCCAAGACACCGAGTATTTATACCTCATTATGTTCATGGTTTGAACTGATATTGAGTTTACTCACTTGTCTATGTTCTTTGGCTTAGTAGAGAGGAACCACAAGTTTAACATATATACGGAAAGGTGTCTACATTTTGCCTACCATAGTGAAAGAAGCTTTGGAGCAAGGTAACCATGAAGGGGCTTCTATGGTAAGTACAAAGATTGTTGATCAACGCATTGGCAATAATAAAATTAGATGACTCTTTGCGAATTTTTTTTATTGTTGTTTATTTAGTCTGGCAGATTATCTGCACTTGATTGTACAACACTGAACGCTCTTAATTCAGCTTGGTCGAATATGGGCTTTAAAAACCCAATGTCGTAGGTTCAAATCCTACAAAGAGTGCTGATCTAAAACTTTTATGTTTGATGTTAGTAGTAATACATGAATTATTGTTAAGTGTCTTCTCATTAGTAATAAAAGACGCACTCATAGAGGCTCGAGAAAGACTAGAAAAAGCATGCATTACCAACCATTGTTGTTGACTATATCTTTCATTGTTGTATGTTTTGGGTCTATCTCGATTCTTGACTAATTGGATAGTAAACGACAGGACAGGATCTGCCTGGACTCACTAATTGGATTGTAATCAGCAGGATATGACAATGTCAAACTATGACAGAAAGTGGTAAGTTATGTTTTTCTTAGAATTTAGTGAATTCGTAATCATTGAGGTCTAGTTGGGCACTGATAAGCATTAAGGCTATTTGGGATTTCTAATTTAAACTACTTAGGTTATATGGGGCTGTATGGAATTGGTGATTGAATTGCTTAGGTTGTATTGCAGTTTGACAAGAAAACGCTAGAGTTAGACAGAATTATTTCCAACGTTGTAGAAATGCAGGTAACTAGTGTTATGTTTCAATTGGATCTTTTGAAAAGGGAAAAATATGTGTTTACACTTTTGAGCTGTTAAGAGTTTTAATTGTGGCATTTGATTTATTGCACTTGCATCTGGAATTGTTTAAAGTCAAAGGCTGAAGAAGTTGTTGATTTGGTTTCTTTACACCTCAAAGTTTGTCATAACAACTGGAATTATAGCATTAGAATCCAACATAGACCACTAAAAGTCCAACATAGAATCCAACTGTAATCCTTTTTATTCATAGAATATCACTAGAAGATATTTGTCATATTAATGCATACATACACACAGTTCTATGGGTTTGATTTTTCTGCATGACAGAGAGCATTGGCCTTATTGACTATTGAGGGTTACACTGGATATGGAGCTGAACAAGGAGAAAATGTATGTATAATTTACTAGTCATGTATGCTTATTTTGGTTTGGACTTATATATACTATATCATTGAAAAGTTAGACTCGCTTTATTGCGGCTTATGTTGATAGTTGTAACATTACTGCCAATCATATGTTTGAAGCTCGAAAAAATAGTAAAGTGTGTTTGTTTTAGTTTGTGCAGGTGGTCAATGTGGTGTATTGCTAGTTATTAGTGTTGTTTGGAGCTTATACTTGGATAGGTAAATTCGATCAAGATTTATTATGTAGTCATCATGTGGCTTGATTCTCAATTCTAAAGGTAGATAGGAGACGACATCAACTTCATCAAACCACATCTGTTTTTTTCGAGTTATTCAAAGGCAATGATGATAACGAGACTTAGAGTGGCGTATATGGTGTATGTTTTACTTTCATTTCTGTTCAAGTACTTAATGAACTTGTAATGTCAATGGATCTTCGTTATTTGAATCAATACTATGTTCATTCGGAAAAGAAGAGCAACAAATTCATTCATGGCAGTTTTATTTTTATTTTTATTTATTTATTTTATATTTTTTTTGTATTTTTTATTCACATAGAGCCATGTTTTTAAGTAGAAAACCGGGCTTCATAACCAAGAATAGAGCCCGTTTTTTGAACCGGGCTCTATATGCATTTCAAATAGAGTCCCTCCCCCTTTGTGCCCTCATGCAAAACCGGGCTCTTTGCACCTTTTTAATCGGGCTCTATGCCCCTTTTTGTAGTAGTGTGTCCTATTAAACTTATTAACCGTCCTAACAATTAACTTTTAAGGACGCTTAACATTGTAAAAGTGTCCTAATATGTTGTTATTAGGACGTTATTTAGGTTGTTAATAGACATTTTATACAACCAAAAAATTGGTTTCATAATCTTCTTTGAGATATTAGGACCCTTTTCTTGGTTGCTAAAATAGCTATGATGTTACATATAAGCGTCCTAACAATACTTTTAAGGACGTTTTTATGTGTCTCAAAAGATTAAAAGTAGGTAATCACATGTGAAAACAATGTAAAAGTGTCCTAATATGGTTTTATTAGGACGCTATTTGGGTTGTTCATAGACATATAATACGACCATAAAATTGGTTTCATAAGGGTATTTAGATATTAGGACGCTTTGGACCTATTACAACCGCCTTACATGAAACCCTTTCATCCTTGGTCCTATTAAATGAAAGGTCCTAAAAAGTACCATTTTAGGACGCTTATGGGGGTACTAAAAAGCCACTTTTCTTGTAGTGCTTGTAATTGGTCAAATAGATTGTCGATCCTTGGTAATGGATATCGATTCTTCACCGTGAGTTTGTTCAACTCTCTGTAATCGATACACATTCGGAACGTTCCATCTTTCTTTTTGACAAATAGGATTGGTGCTCCCCAAGGGGATGAACTCGGTTGAATGAAACCTTTATCTGATAGTTCTTTTAACTGTTCAGATAATTCTTTCATTTCGGAGGGCGCTAATCGATATGGTGCTTTTGCAACGGGTGCTGTTCCAGGCACTAAATCGATTCGGAATTCTACTTGACGGGTTGGTGGGATTCCAGGTAAGTCTTCGGGAAATACATCAGAAAATTCTCTTACAACTGGCACTTCATCAAGTTGTTTCTTCTTTTCTTTTGTTTCTCCTCCCGTTACTTGGATTTGAAATACATGGCATCCTTTGCTTATGTATTTCATCGTTTTGGCGTACGAAATGATATTGAAAGAAGTTTTTGGTTTATCACCTTGGATGATTAAGGTTTCACCGTCGAATGGAATATGGATGATTTTCTCATCACAAATTATTTTGGCACGGTGTTTAGATAACCAATCCATACCAATGATGACATCAAAACTTCCCAATTGGATGGGCATAAGATTGATAGGGAAAGATTTATTTAGAAGGGTTAAGGTGCAGTTTTCGATTAAGGTATTGGTACTTAAAATATTTCCATCTGCTAATTCTATTTCATAGATAGTATCTAATTCTACAGGAGTAATACTTAGATTTGCGGCAAACAAAGTAGACAGAAAACTTTTATCTGCTCCTGAATCAAATAATATCTTAGCATCTTGTTGATTTAATAGGAACGTACCAGTAACAACATTTGAATTCTGCGTTGTGTTCCCATCACCAAGTACATACGCTCTTCCTCTGGCAACATTATTGGTAATTTTCGGACATTGAGGTCTGTAATGTCCAACTTCTCCACAACCATGGCACTTTACTGCTATCGGTTGTGTGTTGGCTCCAGTCCCTCAACAGTCCCTTGTCATATGACCAATTCTTTTACAGTTGCCACAAGCAGCCCTACATGCTCCATTATGATGCATGTTGCACTTGTTACATGGGGGTAGCGTTCCAGAATAACCTTTACTTTCTGCAGGCACTGCTGCATAAGCTCGGGTAGCTTCTTGTCGACGATTTTGTTGCTGATGATGATTACTACGGTTCTGCTGCTGATCTCTGTTGCGATTTCTGCTTTGATTGTTGTTGTTGCTGTAGCTACGGTTACCACTGTAACTGTTGTTATAGCTGCGGTTGTTGCTATTGTTACTCCCTCGGTTGTCAGCACTTCTCTTATGCTCATTAATCACAGAGGTAGAACCTCTTTTGATTACCCAGGTTAACAATCTCTGTGCAAGCTCCATAGCTTCTTCTACTGACTTTGGATTCGATGAGGTAACATCTCCTTCAATGGATGGTGGCAGTCCCTCCACGTATTTCTCCAATGCTTGTTCAACATCGGGTACTATAGTTGGACACAGCACCGACAACTCCAGAAACTTTCTGTCGTATGTCCTCAAGTCATTGTACCTTACAACTAGCTGATGAAATTCATCCTCCAGTTTTCGAATCTCTGTCCTTGGACAATACTTCTTCAACATTTTATTCTTCAACTCATTCCACGAAAGTCTGAAAGCTTCATCTGGACCCATAGCATTCGCAGTAGTGTTCCACCACGATAATGCCTCTCCTTGAAGAGTTCCTGTAGCAAAGGTAACTTTGCTATTCTCAGGACAACCACTCCTCCTGAAGACTGTCTCAGTATGCTCAAACCAATGTGCCATTTCAGTCACTCCTTCAATTCCTTTGAAGTTTGTTGGCTTGCAAGTCATGAAATCCTTATAAGTACAATTACGTGGAGTAATTGTATTAGCTTCACGATTTGCACCATTGGTATTATTCAAACGATCCGCTTCATGAGCTACAGATATTCCCTCAACAATCATTCTTTGAACCTCAGTGGGGGTCATGATCACTTCCGGGTTAGAGTTTTCGCTACTTGCATGCTCCATTTTTCTATTAATAATACAAAAATATAGCATTTAGAATTTTAAACAACCACTTGTTTTAAAGATTCTTTTGAAGTAGGGAAAAATAAATTTTTGAGTCTTAATAATAATTGGGCATCATATGTAGTTTTTATTTTGATACAATAGTCATAATCATTCCGATATGTTAGATGCAATTTATAATACACATGAACAACCATAAGCATAAGTTAACATTTGTATATAGTAATATCCAAACCAACAGCATAACATTAATAACTTTAAATCAGTTGAGTTGTTATAACAAAACGATACAAGCTTATTAAATGCCACATGCGGCAGGCTTGAATGCCTTATTACTAGTACAAATACTAACTGCCTCTAATGATTAGGTATGTTCACATGTCCTCCCATCTCTAAGATCTGAGATCGGAGCTCTTGCATCTCGGTATGATGTTGCATCTTCATATCCCCTACAATGTTTTCCAATGTATCTGCTCTTCGGCGTGCAAGCTGGGCTTCCCAAGTACGGTCCTGTCCCTCTCTCCGCAATGATATCGCGAAAGAACGTGTCTCAGAGATATCCGAACGTATCTGAGCTAACCCTTGCTGCAAATCTATCCTATCGGCTATAAGGTTATGTAAGGTGTTGTGGGTAGTATCTGAATGATCGAAAGATGAATAATCAATCATTTGGAGAAGTGAGTCTATCTGATCTTCGTGATGCTCCAATCGCGTCACTACTACAGAAGGTGAAAAGGTAGAAGGAATTTCCATCCTAGCACTCTCACCAGTTTCATTGATATGAGCTGGGGGAGTAAAACCAAGCGGATAGGGTAATGATGGTGAAAGTGGAGAAATAGAATTAGAAATATGGAGGCGGCTGGATGTAGGTATATCTACTTCAGGGATAGGTTTTCTTTGGTGAAAATTATACGGATAAGTTTGGCTAAAAAGGTTGAAGAGGCGATCGGGTGCATATGAATTATGACGTGGTAATAGTGTCGATAAAACAAAAGTATTGGGATTCTCAGGCGTTGTAGCAATTTCGTCTTGCTCGTAGGGTTCTGTTTCTTGGGAAACAGCGTCAGGTACAAAAGTAGAACGATAAACAGGCGAAGTAACGGACGCGACGGAAATATCAGAGTCGGATTCGAACATACTCATATTGACACAATACTGTAACAATTCATAAATAGCGCAAAATAAGAATTTATTATCATAAAATTTTAACATATCACAATCAAAATATCATAGCTTAATGATTAACTTACGAAGTGCTGTAGCAAGCAGGTACGGCGGGCAAAAATTTATATGATAAAACTTTAATTTATTTGAAAGTATGGTTATAGTTCAATGTTTGAAAACATTTGGTTCTCTATAACGATGGCTCTGATACCAATCTGTAACACCCCCTAATTTGAAATGCGGCAGCGGAATAGAAATTAGGGTGTTACGGTGAGGATCGAAGTCATAATGATAGAAAACGACTCGAAGAGACGTTTTAAAAACAAAATTTCATTTATAAATATTTGAAATACATTAGGTCCTTATCAGAGTATTATAAAAAGTTGATGTTTTGAACTAAATCAAACATCATTTATTTTACATCATATTTGAAATAAAGTAAACATAACTGGAAGATTTTTGCCGCCCGTTCCATGCTTGCTTCCCCTGCTAAATACCTGAGATACATGCTTAAAAGTCAACAAAATTGTTGAGTGAAATCATAGAGTTTGAATTTAATAATCATTTTGATACACAAGCAAGATTGTATTGGAAAATACAATCAGTTTGAAAACATTGATATTGCAGTTCATATATTGCACTAAGTCTCATGACACGCAAACGTTAACAAATACCGTAAACGGCGGGTGTATATCAAATCAATGATAAATTTGCCCTCGTGTAATAGGTGATTTGCCAATTCTTATTTTTACTCAAATATAATTATCACGACTAATGCGGCTAACCACATGCATAATGGCATTCCGTCAAGCATTAGTGGGACAGGCTGTCAAACCTTAAATAGATCTATTCATTATATTCACGTTCACCGCAGTGATTAATGGCTCATGAATAAGGGTCTTTTGGCAATAGCTAACTTAGGCATATATCAGTCAGGAAAGCATACAGAAAATACTTGTGATCTATTTATAGCATGTATCCCCCTCACGGAGTTTCGAAAATAATTAAATGTGAGGTTATGACTCACCTTGATTGATACTGAAAATGAAGAAAATAAAGTCGGATGAATTTTATGAAAACGGCTTCGAAACACAACCTGATAAATAAATTTATCTAAGAACTTGACCAAAAACTATTTGGTAATTATAAAGAAAATAACGAATATTAGATATTCGTTATGACGATTAAGTGATGTGCAGTGAAAATATTGTGATATGCATGATATGACAAAATATGATTTTTAAAATTATCCATCGAAGTTTTTCCTTTATAATCGCAAGTAAAATCTTAACCTTTTAAAATATCGTTATATATCATTAACGTTAAGTTAATAATATATATATAAATATAAATAAAATTTAAACATGATATGAAATAAATTTACGAAAAATGTAAAATAAATAAGAATGATAAATAAATTATGTTTAGTCTTTGTCTGCTTTTCCAATTTTTACCATTTTTATACTAACGATACTTGCGTTACACTGTTAGTCCTTTATATATATTTTTCAACTATAGTCCTCTACTTTGTCCAATAATCAATACAAACCTTCTAATATTAATTTTTATCACATTTTATCCTTAAATTTATGTATTTACAGGTTTAGTCCTTGATTTTCAATATTTACACATTTAGTCCTTCTAGGTGTCGTCGCGTTACATTTTTAGTCCAATTTTACAAAAATGATTATGGAACTTTTCTAAAAATTTCCGTAGCTTATTTATTAAGTATAAAGCTTATTTTACTGCTTATTTATTTCAAAAGCTTATTTTTATGGCTTATGGGCCTGGTTCGAATTATCTTAAGGCCCGTTAAGATTTTTAGAGGCGAGGGCATGGAAAAAGTTTTGGGCTTGGCTTTGGACTATTTTTATGATTCTAAAAACATTTCTTATAGGCCCAGTGGGCTTACGGATTTCAAAAGCTTAGTGGGCTTTAGTTAAGCCCACTCGACAATAATGAAATTTTTATAAAGATTTTTAGTTTTGAAATCCGGTTTATGTACATTCAAAATGGTTCGATTGTGGTGTCAAGATGTGATTATTTTTACAAGTTGTTTACATGAAAACTTTAGTTTGCTAGGTGGTCTATGACGTCGTGAAAAGATATGGTACCATTGTTAAACTAAATTTTAAGTTATACGTTGATTTGGTGACATGGTTGGGTCGATATATAAAACTTGAAAACTAGCCAAATTTTACTAAGTGTTATACTATATTTAAATCGATGGATGCAAGTTAAAATAGATGCATGAAATGATTAATACGTTACAACTAAAGTGAATGGTGTGTGCTACGTGATTCCTAGGCCTTCCAAGATAGAGGCTAATCACGTCTCGTGTACTAAGAACAAGTATATACGTGAATTAAACGTGCAAAGTGTAGACGATTGAAACAAACATCACAAGGTGCATGAACATATAAATACGTATGAAATGGATTAGAATTGAGTGTAAAGGACTTACAAACACTTTTAAAGTGATCTAGAGTCGAGCTAGGTATAAAAGAACACAAGAATTCACGTCCAAGCTATATAACCCAAACGTTATATATTAATTTGAATCCTATATCTTTTCTTTGATTCCAATATAGTTCCACTCGACTTGTAAGTTTTACGAGAAGGATTTGAAGGTCCAATTATTGCAGTGAAAGAATGAGAGAATGAATAAGAATCGGATGCATGCAATGTACGTATATATATTACAAATATAATACGTTTTAGTTAGAAAGTTCAATGCAAACTTCTTCCCACACTATTGCATGTCAGTACTAGACTCCTTAGGTGAGATTTTATATTGTTTTTAGAGGGTTTGTGAGAGCACAAAAGAAGGAGGGTGTTGGGTGATTCATGCTATATGTCGACATACATATTATTATACATACGATTTACAAAATCGTGTACAACTTGAATATACATGATCATCTTTAACATTTGAGCTTAGAATCATCTTAGGAATAATATTGGGAACGTTTAGAAACAAACTAGATTCAAAACGGTTAAGTTTTGAATATAGTCCAAATCGAGTTGGGTTTGCTAAGGTCAATTACTATGCCTCTTAATAACATATCAATACTCAACGTAGGAACGCGAGACTTGACACACTAATTGTTGGATAGTAGGTTAATGAGATGGGAAAATAAAATATATAGGTTGTGTGCTAAATTTACGAATAAAGGGTGCGATTTGGAGGTGGTTTGGAACATGTCGATCGGATGAAAATTAGATAAATTGGATTTTGGGCTTGTTGGCGTGGGCTTATGAATAGTAAAGATGGAGTGGGCCGAAGATAATTAAGGGTCTGGTTTGATTAATATAGTAATTAGTGGATTTTAATTATATTTAATAAATATAATTAAGATTAGGATTTAGGTTTAGGATTAAATGAAAAGTTTAAGTTTCGTGTAACGTGTCGAGGATTAATTCCGTCATTTCGTGAATTATATTATTTTGTAAAAATCGCCAAAATAATATAATAAGAAAATTTTTAAATTTTTCCGAGAAAATGGGAATTAGAAACGATAACGAATGATTATATATTTATTAACGATTTATTTACAAGAAATTTTTACAGGGTTCTACATGTATCAATATAATTATATCTATCAAAGGTCATTGATACACCATTGGGATTGTTTGAGGTGATGGTTCCTTTTGGTTTTCATTCCCAACGTGCTGAGGCCTTAACAGCATTTCCCCATTTACCCTTTTCATGTTAACTGACCTACCAGTGGTAACCTTTGGCCTTGCAGTGGTAACTGCTGCCTTAGCAGTGGAAACTGCTGGCTTAGAAATTTTAGGTACCCACTGCGGAGTATTGTTAATTTTCTTTTCAAAATTGCTCTTTTTCCCTGTTTGAGTAGATTTAACAAAAGTAATAACAGGGGGCTTAGAGTAAACTCTGTTTTTATTCCTGGCAGTGGCAACTGCTGGTCTAGCAGTGGAAACTGCTGATCTAGCAGTGGAAATAGGTTTAATGCCAGAATGAAGCAAAACAGACCTAGGAATCATCTTGCTAAGTGGATTTGGGTGAGTTAAGTTATTAACATTTTGTCCATTCACCCTAGTATTCCCAAACACTTCCCTTCTTTCCAAGTGGTTGGTACAGCCTTTAGCTAAATGGTCAAAGCTACCACATATATGACAGGGTTTGTTATTGAACACAAAGTCACTACCAAATTGCCTAGATTTGACATGATTCCAACTCCTCATATTACCCCTAGGAGTTGGTGAACTACTTCTGTACATCTCTGCATATCTAGTAGTGGGCCTAGTGAAATTAGGTTGTGACCTAGGCTTCTCTTTGACTACATCAGGAATACTTTTCTTAACCTCCACTTTAACATTCTCAGGAACACTAGATTTAGACTCAACATTTAAATTTTCATCTTTAAGAGATGAGTCACTAGCACTATCAAATACATCAACCTCAACCTGAACCTTTTCTATTTCAACTGGTTTAACAAATTTTGGTCCATAGGTCATGGTTGGTTCCTGGAATTCTTCTAAACCTGTGTGAGCTAAGTCAATGCCAGGAGGTGATGGAACACCTCTTAGAGGTGGTGGAACAGTTTTGTATCCAAGACCAGATTTAGCTTTGCTGACAATTTGGGCTTCCCAAATTTTATCAATACACTTGGATTGATGATCCAGTGTTTGCTTAGTTATCATAATATTCTCACTAGCCACTTTAACTTTTTCTAGTTCTTCTCTAAGAACCTTATTAACAGCAACCTGATAATCTAAGTCTCTTCTTAATACTGTAATATCATCATTGAACTTAGATTCATTTGCCCTATAATGCTCTAATTGAGTTTCTAAAACACTTAGGCCTCTTTTATGATTTGATAAGTTATAA
The DNA here is from genome assembly GCA_030686995.1 of Artemisia argyi. Lineage (NCBI taxonomy): Eukaryota > Viridiplantae > Streptophyta > Magnoliopsida > Asterales > Asteraceae > Artemisia > Artemisia argyi. The sequence goes on from CM060709.1 coordinate 331,077,695, forward strand.
TTAGTATGAGTTAACTCTATGTGTTGCTCATTAAATTGTGCTTTAAGTTTCTCATACTCTTTTAAGGCCTTACAGGATTTAGAACAAGCATTATCAATTTGTACTTCAGAGTCAGAAAAATCCATTAGTGCAAGCTCTGTAGCAACCATTGCAGACTCTGAATCATCATCCTCTTCTTTAGTCATAAAGCTCCAATCAAAGCTCACTCCATCAATGGCCAATAGCCCCTTTGGCTCATCAGTAGTAGGTTCCTTCTTCTTGTCCTGCTTGTACCAAGTTGACCTGTTATCAGACTTCCTTGGCTTCCTACACTCTCTGGCAAAGTGCCCCTTCTTATGACAATTGTAGCACTCCACCTTCTTTTTGTCAAAACCTACTGTTTCATTGCCACTGATGTTGATCTTTCTTCCAGTCTTCTTCCAAAACTTCTTTGTCCTCAAGCTTTGTAATGCCACTTGCCATTTAATGTCCATCTCCTCCATATCATTTTCATCAATTTGATCCAGATCCTCATGATTGAGGATTGAACCACCCACTTGACTTGATATAAAGGCATAGAAAGTAGTATCACTAAGCCCTGCAATCTGTCTCTTTGAGATACTAGTGGAAACACTTCCACTACAAGTGGAAACAACAATGTTAGCACTGTCATCATCACTATCACTTTCTTCATCTGAACTATCATCAAGAGATGATGATATGAGTGCTACACTTCCTGAACTTGAGCTTATCTTGCCAGCTTTCTTCAACCTTTGTTCAATAACCTTGAAGTTATTGTACAAGTCATTAAGTTTCATGGTCTCCAACTCTGGCTTATCTTCCCACACAGCAACATTGGTTCCAAATTCAGAGGGTAAGCTTCTTAAGAACTTTAGATTGAGGTCTTCTTTTTCCACCTCAATCCCAAAAACAGTGAGTTGAGAAACAATCTTTTGTAGCCTTGTGAAGATGCTATCAAGAGATTCATTACTTGTTGAACCAAAGTTTTCATAAGTTTGCTTCAGCAGGGTCTTTTGAGTCTTCTTGGTGGAATCATTACCACCAAAAACTTCACAGATCTCATCAAAGAGAGTCTTTGCAGTCTTGAACTTGCTGAATGCTACAACTTGGTCTCTGGGAAGTGTCATCAGCAACAGACCTCTGGCCTTCAAATCATTCTTCAGTTGAAGTCTTTCATAATTAGTAACAGGTCCAGTGTTGACCTTAATTACTTCCTTGCCATTAACCATCTCTGAAGTAGAACTTGGTTTGAAAGAATTTCCAACCATAATGATCTCCCAGAGTGTGTAATCTTGGACCATAAAGAATTGTTCTATCATTAGCCTCCACATCTCAAAGTCATTCAACTTAAGCTTTGGAAGCTTAGCAGCAATGTTTGAGTTACTGGTTTCTGTTTCCATTGATTCTTCTGAGTGAACTTGAGTCTTCTATGTCAAAGTATCAAAACCTGGCTCTGATACCACTTGATGGATCTTAAATACCTTGAACTTGTGTTAGATTGATACTTTGAATTATATCACTAAGTATGCGGAATTTACTTAGTAACACTTAGAAGTTTGATTGTGAGTAAGACAGTTGTATATAAACAATGTATGTAAACAAACTATTAGCTCCAATATTATTAATGATAATAATACGAGTGATCTTGATATCACTAGCGTTACACCTTGAAGCTCTAGAAAACGTATATCAAACCTTTAACCTAGGATCTCCTTTTATATCACAAGGAGTCCTCTTCTACAAGATAAGTATAAAGCTAAAGTTTTGATTTGGTTATCTTAATTCGAGTCCTTAGATTAGTTTATTGTAAACTATGTAAAAATTCAAGTGTAAGGGGAATGTTCATTCCCTATGATGTATTATTTTGGATGGTAGGGTAAGAGTGTATGCGAAAAATAAATAAAAGAAATAATTTTATAAATAAAGAAAAAAAAAAAGAAAAAGAAAAGATAAAAAACATACGGACTACCATCCCTTTTCATTCTACTTTTGTTTTATGTTTTTGTTATTTTTGATTTATTAGCTTAAGTCGAGTCTAGTCTTGGCTTAGCAACGACATATTGTACATGTAATTAACCAAGATGATTAACTCGCCACCTGTAAAGATTGCCTATATCCAACAAAACCGTGTATTCCATATCCCTACAGGCTACAGCTAACGTTATAACCCTTTAAAAGACCTCTTTAATAGTTTATCCTAGGTGCTTACGCCATGTGGTGGAGGTTTGATCATTTCCCAAGCCTATGGTAATCTATTTTGCTATGACAGGTAGTGAGAGATGTTTCCATTTCCATATTGTGATATTTACTTTATTACACCCGAGAGATGTGAGTATCTAAACACTATTTGTGAGGTGCTAGTGTATGACCTCCGTGCTCGTCTTTGGTCTTTAGTGGAACGATTATTTGTTGTAATTACTTTTATACTAGTGTTAAATGACCCCTAACTTGTATTTTGATTAGAATAAAAGCGCATTTGCTTGAGGTCAAGCAAATCTCAAGCGAAAGGGTATATGATGACGCAAAAATGATCCGTTTTTAGGGGGTCATTTGAGCCCCGGAATTGAATTTATTTGATCAATTATTGCCCTAAATCGTTCCTTTTGTGATTTTAGGTACTTTTGGAGTGAATTCTGGAAAAGGAAGCATTTTGGACTTTTTTGAGCATAAAAGTGAAGAAAACGGCAAAGTATTAATTTTCCTTGCTGGGAACGGTACCTGACGGCGTCACAAGATTCTTAATGAAGGCGTCAAGAGGAAAACAAGAGGTGAAGAGGATAGAGTCCATGACGGTCCAGAAAGATTTTACACTAGGGCATGACGACGTCACCATAGGCCGTCATGGTCCCTTTACACGTGACGGCCCAGAGGAAATTTGCTATTGACGGCGTCAGATCTGGATCTAGGCAATCCGATTTTAATATGGGCGGCGAGTTGACAGCGTCAGAATTTTATTCTTGACGCTGTCACATGGGAAAATCTATATATAGTTTTGTAATTTTCATTCATTAAAGAGAGGGCAATTTTAGGGATAGCTTGGAGAAACCCTAGCACGATTTTATCAGTATTTTCAAGGGTTTTCACCCCTTGAACCCTTTCATGTTCAATTAAGATAAGTATCTTTTCAATTCATTCAATATGTCTATGTGTTGTTTGAATATATCTTACGCTTGTCTTGATTTTAACATGCTAGGCTAGATCTCTTATGTGTTTGCTTAGATGTAATGAAACCTAGATGTTGATTAAGGGTTGATTGCTTATTTATAGTTGTTACAGATGAATGATTTCGATGTTAGGCTTAAGAAAACTGGCAGACTTCGATAGTGTAACTTGCTTGAACATCTTAAGAAACATGAACCAATGCGTACAAGGTTTTTATGGTTGTATTTAATGCATGAGCAAATTCTAGTGATCCCATGTTAGGAGCTTCTTGCAGGCTCGACATAGGAGTGAAGTAGGAGCTTATAGAGTTTGGGAAGTACGTACGCCACCCCACGATTGGTATTAAGGAATATAACCCGTCATCCACGCAACTGTAACAAACTATCAACCTATAAAAGATATCTAGGGAGTAATGAAATCTAAGTAAACACAATTTTCCCATTTATTGTTCACACCACATTAGTAATTAGCTTTATTTACATTTTTGTTATTTTGTTTTAATTACATCTTTAGTTATTGGGTTAGTTGACTAGCAACTAATTCCGCCCACTCTTCTAATACCCGAGATTTTACTTGCTTTTCATAAAATATAAAAATACAAAAAGAATCAGCCTTCACCTCTAGACCTAGTTTTTAGGCTTTCTAATCCTAGCGACACTATTCCTGAGTTGAACGATCAATCCCCCGATACTTGTCACTATACTATACTACAAGGATCAGGTACACTGCCTGGTGGGGGTTGTAAGCTTCTCGAGATCCCTCGAGAGGTAAAGCCTGGTGCAATTCCCACGCATAATACCCTACGGTCCGACAAGGAACGATAACCAAACAGACTATCGAACGGATAATCGTCGTAATGATGCAAACCGGAGAGATATCAGACCGATAGACTTGAATGCATTCACCAAAGCTCCTAAAGAGATCTTGGCAACCGAACATCAACTTAGACTTCCGGTACCACCTCCGTTGAGAGGAAGGCCATCCAGAGAAAATATGGACAAATATTGCGACTATCATGGGGAGAAAGGCCATCTCACAAATGATTGTCACAATTTGAAAGAACAACTTAAGAAGGCCATGGAAACAGGAAAACTTGACCATCTGATCAAGGATGTCCGGCAGAGAGACAAAGCGCCTCCGCGGGGTAATAATCAAACCAACCATGGGCGAGTCATCAATATGGTTCAATATCAGGAAAGGGGGCAGAAACGTAAAGTCTTGGACCAAGAAGAAGAACGGATGAATGCCCCTATAAGTTTCCCACCGATCTTACCCGAAAATGTTTCGGACGAACCACTTATAGTCGAAGCATAAGTAGAAGGATATACGGTCAGAAGGGTTTACGTTGATCAAGGTGCTTCGGTGGAAGTAATGTACGAACACTGTTTCCTAAACTTTGATTCCTCCATCCGGTCTCGACTATAACAGACAAACACACCCTTAGTCGGGTTCGCCGGAGAAGCTATCTAACCGTTGGGAAAAATTGAATTGGAAGTATGTTTCGGAAGTTAAGGACTGTATCGCCGAACAACTATGAAGTTTGCGGTAGTTAAATCTCCCTCCACTTACAACATAATACTAGGGCTATCCGGAATCAAAAAACTAAGGGTCATCCCTTCAAAAATACATTCTATGATGAAGTTCCCAACACTGAGAGGCGTAGCCACTTTGGTCACCCGTTCAGTCATCATTTCAGAATGTAGGAAGCTGGAAGAAAAGTTCTTACTAGAAAAAGAAACCAAAGTGGAGACTCCCCCGGCAACCACAGTCATGGATGAAACCACGAAAATTGAAGAAATATTGGTCCATCCGGTGTATCCGAATAAGTTGGTGACGATAGGAAGAAATTTGTCAAAGGAATGACGGAGACAATTGATAACTTTACTAAAAAATAGCCAGGATGTCTTTACCTGGGAACTATCGGATATGATGGGTGTACCCCGATGGGTTGCCGAACACAAGCTCAACGTAAATGTCCACGACAAACCTGTTGCTCAAAAGAAGAGATTCTTCTCGGAGGAAAAGAACCAAGCCATAAACAAATATGTGGAAGTATGGTTAAAAGCCGGAATCATTAGGCCCGTCCGATACCCAACGTGGATCTCAAACCCGGTACTAGTAAAGAAACCGGATGACAGTTGGAGAATGTGCATCGACTTTAAAAACCTTAACTCATCTTGCCTAAAAGACTACTATCCACTGCCTGAAATCGATTGGAAAATTGAATCAGTAATGGGATTCCGTTACAAGTGCTTCCTTGATGCCTACAAGGGATACAATCAAGTCCAAATGGCAAAAGAGGACGAAGAGAAAACGGCCTTCTACACAGATCACGAAACATATTGCTATGTCAAGATGCCATTCGGATTAAAGAACGCCAGAACAACATATCAGAAACTGGTAGACACCGCCTTTCGGATACAAATTGGTCGAAACTTAGAGGCATATGTGGATGACATGGTAATCAAGAGCCAAATAGTAAAGGAGCTATTGGCCGACATAGCCGAGACGTTTGACAACCTCCGAAAGATCAACATGAAGCTGAACCCTAAGAAGTGTTCCTTCGGAGTAGAAGAAGGGAAATTCCTCGGCTACATGGTAACCTCGGAAGGAATAAAGGCAAATCCCAATAAGACCAAGGCAATTGCCGGCATGCAATCGCCAAAGTCACTCAAAGAAATGCAAAGCCTGAGCGGCAAGCTTGCCGCATTAAACCATTTCCTATCCAAGTCTGTTGAAAGATCCCTACTTTTTTCAAGACTCTTAAAAACATCACCAAGGATAACAAAGAAAAGTACCAGTGGACAGAAATGGGCGAGAGGGCTTTTCAAGAAATAAAGAAAATGATTTTAGAACTCCGATACTTAACAACACCAAAACCAAAAGAAGACATGTACGTGTACCTATCTGCCGCAAAAGAAGCAATAAGCAGAGTAATGCTAGTAGAAAGGGAAGGACAACAGATTCCGGTGCACTACGTAAGCTGAACGTTGCATGAGGCCAAAAAGAAATATGCTCCGGTAGAAAAATTAGCCTTGGCTCTCTTACACTTATCCAGAAGATTGAGACGATACTTTGAAGCTCACCCTATCAAGATCATAACGAATCAACCTATAAAACAAATACTGAACAAAGCAGAAGCCTCCGGACAGTTAGCCAAATACACCGTGGAGCTCGGAGCTTATAATATCACTTATGTACCGCGAAATGCAGTCAAAGGACAAGTCTTAGCTGATTTTATCAATGAAATACCCATCGGACCGGCTGGACAAGATCCGAATGGGAAAGACAGGAAGATATGTGATATCTCTCAAACTGAAGAATGGACACTGTATACCGACGGAGCATCGAGTAAAAAGGGTGCCGGAGCAGGGTTGGTTTTAATCAGTCCGGACAAAGAAGAGTATACTTATTTCCTCCGTTTGAACTACGACACCACTAACAACGGAGCGAAATACGACGCACTGCTAGCCGAATTAAGAATCGCAAAAAACATGCACATTGATGAGGCGAAAAATGAACCATTTTAGGGGGTCATTTAAGCCGGAATTGAATTTATTTGATCAAATATTGCCCTAAATCGTTCCTTTTGTGATTTTAGGTACTTTGAGAGTGAAATCTGGAAATGGAAGCAATTCGGACGTTTTTGGAGCATAAAAGTGAAGAAAACGCCAAAGACTTAATTTTCCAAGCTGAGAACAGTGTATGACGGCGTCAAGAGGAAATTCCTGACGGCGTCAAGAGTAAAATCCATGACGACCCAGAAGAAACATGAAGGCGTCACAAGAAGAGCGTCAAGAGTTAATTGTGTGACGGCCTGCATAAGGGGACTACATGACGGCGTCAGACCCAGATCTAGGCAGTCCGAGGAACTATTTGGCGGCGAGATGATGGCGTCAGACATTTGTTCTTGACGCCGTCACCTTCTAAAATCTATATATAGTTTTTCTATTTTTCATTCATTGAGAGGAACTTGTGTGGAGAAACCCTAGGGCCGAACTTTGTGAACCCTAGCTCGTATTTTACAGTAAATTCAAGGGTTTTCACCCCTTGAATCCTTTCATGTGCTATTGAGATAAGTCTTCTCTTTAATTCAATCAATATGTCTATGTGTTGGTTGTCTATATCTTGTGCTTGTCTTAATTTCAACATGCTAGGCTAGATTTATCTTGTGTTTGCTTAGATCTAATGAAACCTAGATGTTAATTATGTGTTGATTACTTGTTTATGGTTGTATTGGATGAATGATTTCAATGTTAGGCTTAAGAAAACTGGCAGATCTCCATTGTGTAACATGCTTGAACGTCTTAGGAAACATGAACCGATGTGTACTAGGTTTTATTGGTTGTATTTAATGCATAAGTAAATTCTAATGATCCCATGTTAGGAGCTTCTTAGCCGGCTCGACATAGGAGTGAAGTAGGCACTCATAGGATTGGGAAAGTAAGTACGCCACTGATGAGGCGAAAAATGAACCACTTTTAAGGGGTCATTTAAGCCCGGAATTGAATTTAATTGATCAAATACTGCCCTAAATCGTTCCTTTTGTGATTTTAGGTACTTTGGGAGAGAAATCGGGAAAAGGAAGCAATTCGGACGTTTTCGGAGCATAAAAGTGAAGAAAACACCAAAGACTTAATTTTCCTTGCTGGGAACAGTAGGTGACAGCGTCAAGAAGAAAATCCTGACGGCGTCAAGAGTAATTTTCATGACGGCCCAGTACAGAATTGAAGGCGTCACAAGGTAGAGCGTCAAGAATAAAATACGTGACGACCAGGAAAATGTTATAACGTGACGGCGTCAAAAGTAGATCAAGGCAGTCCGAGAAGTATTTTGGCGGCGAGATGACGGCGTCACCAATTTGGTCTTTACGCCGTCAGCCTCAATTTCCTATATATAGTTTTCTAATTTTCATTCATAAAAAAAGAGAAGTTTTGGAGAAACCCTAAGGCCGAACTTAGTACGAACTTTACAGGTTTTTCAAGGGATTTCAGCCCTTGAACCCTTTCATGTGTAATTGAGATAAGTATTCTTTTAATTCAATTTATATGTCTATGTGTTGGTTGTCTATATCTTGTTCTTGTCTTAATTCCATCATGCTAGGCTAGATCTATCTTGTGTTTTCTTAGATCTAATGAAACCTAGATGTTAATTATGTGTTGATTACTTGTTTATGGTTGTATTGGATGAATGATTTCGATGTTATGCTTAAGAAAACTGGCAGATCTCCAAATGGTAACATGCTTGAACGTCTTAGGAAACATGAACTGAGGTGCACTAGGTTTTATTGGTTGTATTTAATGCATGAGTAAATTCTAATGATCCCATGTTAGGAGCTTCTTAGCCGGCTCGACATAGGAGTGAAGTAGGCACTCATAGGATTGGGGAATTAAGTGCGCCACCCCATGAATGGTATTAAGGAATATAATCCGTCATCCACGCAACTATAACAAGTAATTAACGTGTAAAAGATATATAGGGAGTAATGAAATCTAAGTAAACACAACTTCTCCACTTGTTGTTCACAACTTTAGTTAATTTAGTTTATTTTCATTTTTAGTATTTTATTTTGATTGCATCTTTAGTATTGGGTTAGTTGACTAGCAACTAATTCCGCCCAAATCCTTAAAACCCGAGATTTTTACTTGCTTTCTAAAAAAATATAAAAATACAAAAATAATCATCCCTCACCTTTAGAACTAGTATTTAGGTTTTCTAATCCTAGCGACACTATTCCTAGCTGAACGATCAATCCCCCGGTACTTGTCACTATACTATACTACAACGATCAGGTACACTACCTGGTGGGGGTTGTAAGCTTCTCGAGATCCCTTGAGAGGTAAATCCTGGTGCGATTCCCACGTATCAGCCACCCCATGAATGGTATTAAGGAATACAATCCGTCATCTACGCAACTATAATAAGTAATTAACGTGTAAAAGATATCTCGGGAGTAGTGAAATCTAAGTAAACACATTTCTCCCATATATTGCTCACAACTTTAGTTTAATTTAGTTTTATTTTCATTTTAGTATTTTATTTTGATTGCATCTTAGTATTGGGTTAGTTGACCAGCAACTAATTCCGCCGAAATCCTTCAAACCCAAGATTTTAACTTGCTTTCTAAAAAATATAAAAAATACAAAAAGAATCATCCCTCATCTCTAGACCTAGTCTTTAGGTTTTCTAATCCTAGCGACACTATTCCTAGCTGAACGATCAATCCCCCGGTACTTGTCATTATACTATACTACATCGATCAGGTACACTGCCTGGTGGGGGTTGTAAGCTTCTCAATATCCCTTGAGAGGTAAAGCCTGGTGCAAACCCCACACATCAAGTTTTTGGCGCCGCAGCCTGGGGAATAGTTATTGTCTAGGTTAGAATCTCTTTTTATTAGGTCTACTTTCTAGATTCCTTTCTAGTAAGATTTTATTTTTATTTTTAGGTTCTCTTTAGTCTATCTTATTTCTTCGTGTTTTTGTTCGTAACTCTTCACCACCCGACATCATGGACGATGGGAAAATCTTTGAACCCGTCATCCCACCACAACAAAACCCACCACTAGAACCTCTTAGGCCCCGAACCTTAGGAGAGTATTCCCGACCAAGCCACCAAGGCTACCGAAACACCATTGAGCTCACCGGAGCCAATGTGACCCCCTTGCAATCCGACACCATCCGGTTGGTGCAAAGCGGATGTGCATTCCATGGACTTCGTTCCAAAGATCCAAATCCATCTCAAGGACTTCCTCAAAATCGTAGATTCCATAGACTTAGATGTTGCAACTAGAGAGACAACCCGATTACGCCTATTCCAATTCTCTCTACGTGATCAAGCTAGTCAATGGCTTGAGCTTTTACCCGCGGGATCCATCACCACATGGGGTGATCTCACCAATCGCTTCCTTACCCAATTCTTCCCACCGGGGAAGACTGCAATGCTTAGGAATGACATTTTGATGTTTGAACAACATCAGGGTGAAACTTTCTACGAAGCATGGGATCGTTTTAAGAATCTCCTGCATAAGGTCCCTCATCATGGTATAAACCTTTGGTTATTAGTTCAGATTTTCTACAACCATGTTGACTATCACACTAAACGTACAATCGATAGGGCCGCAGGAGGTAAATTGCGTGATACGAACGCCGAGGAGTCTTGGGCAATTATTGAAGAGCTTGCAGCCGATAATCAAGAGATGTGGGAGTTTAATCATACTATAAAAGCGGCCATCAACGCAGTCTCAACACCTGAAGGGACTACCGAAATCCCCGATGAACTCCTATGCAAACTCGAGGCAAAAGTTGACTATTTTGAGGAAAAGCAAAGGAGACCTTTAAGTCCTAGACGGGCTACTGTCAATTCTGTCTCGAAAACGACTTCAACACTGTTATCAGAGTCACCCTCTAGAGAGAATGTCGAGACTTTTCAAAACTATGCCCCACCTTATTCCCGTCCCGAGGAGCTTAGCCCGGAGTTTGAAGCTAGAATGAGAGAATACATGGCAACTCATTCAGATCGGCTCGCTAGATTCTAGGAAGTAGTTTATAAGCAAAAAGAGGAGATGCAAGAGAAAATGAATGAGATGATGAGTCTATTGGAGGAGTATGCCAACCAGAGAACCCCCGAAAGAATGTTACTAAGGAAAGAAAGCGCTGTCCCCACTACCCGATTTGTTAATTCCATCACAATTGTCCACAAGTATAATGAGAAGGTAGAAACCCCTACTAAACAAACCTTAGAAGAGCCACCAAAATCCCAACCTTTGAGTTACTACCAAAAACATGATATAAACGAAAACACAATAATAAATTGGATAAAGGGTGACGGGCGTAACAAACCTTCCAAACAGGGTTCTAAGAAGGAGGAAGGGGAAAAAGATGAGTATGATACGTTACCTGGGGGGCCAATATTCGAGAAACTATTTGTACAAAAAGTGGCTACTAAGCAGATGGCGTGTGGGAACTTTGAGATACAAACTAGCATCGTGGATTTGAAATATCTTAGTGCTTTCGCTGACCAAGGATCGGAAGTAACTCTTATGCTCCTAACTATTTACATCCAAATAATGTCAAAAATGCCAGCCCCCACTTGTGTTAGGTTATCCCTCGCTGGACACTCTTACGTATACCCCCTAGGAATCGCAGAAGATGTGTTAGTTAATGTCGCAGGATTCATGTACCCAGTTGATTTTATGATCATCGATGATAAGGGAGATGGATGCATGCCAATAATCCTTGGGGCACCATTCCTCACCACCGATAGGGCTGTCATTAAGTATGAAGGCAGGAAAATTGAGCTTAAATCTGGAAAAAGAAAGATTAGCTTCCCCATGACCCCGCGAAGTGGGCATGAGAATTTGAGTTGGAGAAAGCTCAAAAACGACATTGACACGACACCCATTCTTGTTGATTGGTCCTAAACGGTCAACTAAGTTTCCCAGGTGATGGTCAACCTAGTCAAACGTCTAAAACCAACTAACCAAGGAGTACAATGTATTCCCGGGTCGTTATGTCCCAGCGAGGTAAGCAATTGTATTAAAAAACGTTTAAAATGATCGGGTGATTTAACAGGAGGATCAGAAATTAGATTTGAGTGATTATACTACAAGATTATGATTGAAAATGACTTAGGAATACTACTGGAACAATTACTGATAATCAGATATCCTAGAAACGTAAGTTAACCTAAAAACGCGCGTTTGAATTAAAAATAACGCGAACGCGCAAAATAAAAAGTGAAACGAGAGCAAATAAAGTCCTACGAATGTGAAAATTATATTTTTATAATCCTAATGACTTAAGAAAATTTTTAAAAAAAGAAAAATAATTTTTACACTTCTTAATTAATTACTTTTTAATTAACTAAATTACACTAATTATTAATTAATTATGAAAATTAACTAGAAAAATGAAAATTAAATTTAGAAAAATCAAAAATATTATAAAACTATTTTTAAAACAGAAAACCTAATTTTTCTACTTTTTAATTATTGAATATTAATTAAAACTAATTATTTAATTAATTTAAACTAAAATTAATTATAAAAAATACCAAATGAACTAGGAAAAATCTGAAAAAATTCCTAAAATTATTTGAACTAAAAAGTAGCCTAAGAAAAATTTAAAAATGAGAATAGCTTATGAATAAGCTGAGAAATAAGCCAAAGTGCTTAAATAGAAGTTATCACTTTCTAAATATTTGACTTTTTCCAAATTTTCTTTCACCAAACTGATTTACCACTTAAATTAAGAGACTTTAATGAAGGGACTTTTGAATAAGCTCAAAAATAAGCTGTGTGCTAAGCAAAAAGCCACACAGTTTGACTTTCATTGACCATCTAAGAAAATAAGCTCAATTAAGCTTGTGTGGGGTCCACAGTGGTGAAAACCAGTTCAACTAAGTTATTTGGGCACTTTTAATCTAAATTTGATCAAATAACCTCTCTGAGTGAGCCTTAAGCTCAACAATAAGCTCCAAAGTTCAAGTCTGAGACAGATTTCTGGGACAAACAAACACCCCTTAAACAGGTGGGGTCCACAGAGGGTAAAAGCCTAAGCTTGGTTGGATAAGCTAGTGTGCTAGCTAGTGAATGATTTGGAACCTAAAACAAGGCTTGGGGCCCACTGAGGTGGCCACAATCCACCACCAAAGGTGGTGGTGTGGTGGTGAGGGTCTGTGCACAGGGTAAAGAAATGCCCTGCAGCTGTGTTTGGCTGTTTGTAGGGCCCACAGAGAAATTACCAAAAATGTAAGAGCAATGGAAATCAATAGATTAGCTGGGTGACTACCACATATCAAAAGCTCAGATCCTAGGTTTACATACAAAATTCAGGAAAAATCATGCCATTTTTGGTTTTCTGCACACAAAAGAGAATTTGACTTTTGAGTGAAACTTGATATTTTGACTTTATTGAGTTTTGTTTGATTCTAATGAGCTGATTATGTAATATTATGCTATAATGAGACTGACTAAGGCTATCTTAATAACTTGTGAGTCCAAATGAATGAATCAATACCAAAAATCCTTCACAGTGCACACTCAAATAATCTTAGAAGAAGATTTTGACCTTTGGCTGTTTAAAGTACCACTTTTATGACTTGCAAATCCTATTTAGACCTGAGAAGTAAACAGAAACCAACATCAAACATACCCTGGAAAGCAGGGTATCACCTTGTCCCAAACACCCCTTTATGTTATCTGTTTTGCCATTTTCAAAGCCTTTGCATGTTTCAGTCCACAAGACCAGTGCACAAGGTGATATTATGATGTATTATACTGACTTGGGCAAAAAACAACTCATGTAACAACAACACAACACAGATTTAATCAATTCAAGGTGCTTATACAGTTAACTAGTATTTAGGAAGCTAATGATAATCTAACCTCTAATAAGCAACACAGTGCAATCCAATCATCATCAGATACTTAATAAGCATAAACATACAAATAAGCAACTAAATAAGCTGAGTGAACAGTAGAAATCATAAATTTAAAGTGAAGGCTTACTAGTGAGCCAAGCATAGAACCAACTATCTCAGGACCAAAATCTCACCCCTAATACTCCCCTGAGTACTAAACCAGAACCATCCATGAATTACTCTTCTCCACAGCTTCTTCTTTCATTCCTTTTTTTTTTCTATATATTTTTTATTTTTTTTATATTTTTGAGTTAACTATAATTTAACTTGAAAATGGAATTTCTAAACAAAGAACTTATTTTATTGATAATGAAACAGATTACAACATTGAGTTTACTGAAATTGAAAGATTACATTAAATTTGAACACAACAAAATTAAGCTAAAAAATTCCAACACTAGTCTTCACTGCTTCTCTTCTTCTTATAGCTCCACATTAGGGTTTTGTGGGACCCTTTGAGCTTTTCCCAGCTTGAATTACCAGCCCTAGGATCAAAACAAGTAATCTAACCCGTTTAAATTCTTTGGCGCCCAAAGTATTTTTGGCTTCTTCTCGGTATTATTGATGCCAGGGAGGGTGTTTTGGAGTGTAGCTTTTGGAAGGGGATGCAAGGGGGATAGGTTACGAGGGTTGAGTGTTGAGGGGGGGGGGGGTGATGATGAAGGTTGCAGAGGTTTGCAGGTCACGGGGTCAAAGTTAGGGGTGAAGAGGTCAATGGGTCAAACGGTCAAAGTCTGACCGTTCTAAATAATACTCATGGGTGGGATTGGGCTTTTGTTGGTGGGCTGAGGTATTGGAGTGGGTTTGAATTTTGGATAAAAGGAGTATTGGATTAGGGAGTCCGTTTGGTTGTAATTCTAAAACACCACAAGGACCAAAGTTGTAATTTGGCCAAACTTGAGGGCTGCAAAATGGAATTTCCCAAAGCAATCACAAGGACCAATTTTCCAATCACCAATATTTCAAAAATCATCTTTTGCCATTTTTATTTTTCAAAATTTCCCGGGGACAAAAAATGACATTTTTCAAAGTTAAGGGACCATTCTTGCCATTTTGTGAAAAACTTTTATCCAAGGATCCATATTGAATATTTTTAAACTTCCAAGGATTAAAAATGGTTTTCCATCCAAAAATATCCCACCAGGTACCAAATCTGTCAATTTCTGAAACTCCAGGGACCTTTTATTGCAATTTTGGATTTTGAGGGGTAAAAGTGTAATTTTCTCAAACTTTTCACCCGAGGACTTATTTTGACAATTTTTCACTTTTCTTTGCCTTGGGTTGACTTTTCTTTCGTTTTAAACTTCCAAGGACTAGTTTTGTAAATTTTTGAAACTTGAGGGACTGAAACTGCCAATTGTGCAAACTTTGTTCATTTTTCATTTGTTTTTAAACATTTTGCATTTTAAAACATATAAAACACACTTTTGGAATAATTTCTGTATTTTGATGCGTTTTTGGGTCTTTTTGGATGTTTTGGCAGTCCAGATACGATAAAAATGATGAGTGTTTGAGCACTCATCAATCCCTCACACTAAACTATTGCTAGTCCCTAGCAATCTTTTGAGAAAAACTTGATGGATTTGAAACTCTTTACCAAAAGCCATCACTTCTGGAGTAGCCAGGTGTAAGAACTGTGGCACACCTGATAACCGTGTGATTTTTAGCAAACCACCAGCTGTCAACGGATTTGATTAGTCTTTACCAAAAGCCGTTTGCTTCTGGACTAGCCAAGTCTTGATGGAATAGTCAACATCTTGGTGAGCTGATTACCAATTATGGATTTTCCACGGCCTTTACCACAAGCCATAATCTTACGGGCTAGCCAACTCATTTGTTTTTGGGGAGTTGAGGAACCATACAATTTTGGGCAAATTGCAAGCCATAAATGGATTTGAGATGTATTTACCAAGAGCCGTTTGCTCCTGGACTAGCCAATCCCTTTTGTCGTTTAGACACGGCGGACTGATTACCACAAAAATTTTGAAATAAAGTGAAAAAAATTTTGAAAAATTTGGGCCAAAATGGGGGTACTTGAAAGTATTTTGCGATAAAATTCGCTAGAATTCCCCCCCCCCCCACACTAAGAAATGAATATTGTCCTCAATATTCAAAGTCCCGGCTATTATGCCGAACCGATGAACGTAAAAAGATAATATTCGAAGCTAACTGTGGAAATATTGTTTTGTATTTTTCACTTTATTTATCTGTACATACAATCACACTTTTTTTTTTTTTTTTTTTTTTTTTTTGAGATATATACATTTCAAATAGCTGGGGGTTGGCCATTCCCCCACACTAGGGTGGTAGAAAGTAGAAAGAAATCAGAGACATGGGTGAAAACCCATGTTGTTGCTACTGTTTTTGTTTATCGAGTCGCTAGCTTGACTCGATCCCCGAATTTAATTGTCCTTGGGGAAAGTTTGGAGATCCGGGACAACCATGGATGGTATGTCCTCTCCAAAGTAGTGTTTCAAACGATGTCCATTCACTTTGAAATTAGGGCCGTCATTTTGAGATAACTCGACGGTGCCATAAGGATAAACCTTAACGATAGTGAATGGACCAGTCCATCGGGTTTTGAGCTTTCCCGAGAAGATCTTGAGTCTAGAGTTGAAAAGAAGGACTCGATCACCAACGTTGAAAACGCGGTTTTTGATTTTGGAGTCATGTATCTTCTTTGTCTTTTCCTTGTAGATCAAAGAGTTCTCGTAAGCTTGATCACGGAGTTCATTTAATTCATTGAGTTGAACTTTCCGATGATCACCCGCAGTTTTGAGGTCAAAATTTGCATGCTTGAGAGCCCAATAGGCTTTATGCTCAAGCTCGACCGGAAGATGGCACGCTTTCCCGTACACAAGTTTGTAAGGCGTACACCCAATGGGTGTTTTGTAAGCCGTACGGAAAGCCCAAAGTGCATCATCTAATTTATCCGACCAAGATGCACGATTTTCACCAACGGTTCTTTCCAATATTCTCTTTATGCCTCGATTGGAAACTTCTACTTGTCCACTTGTTTGAGGGTGGTACACAGTAGAAAGACGGTGAGTTACACCATACTTTTGCATGACTTTATCAAATTTGTCATTGCAAAAATGCGTACCACGATCACTAATTATAGCACGTGGAGTTCCAAATCGAGCAAAGAGAGCTTTCAAAAATTTCACGACTACTCGGGCATCATTTGTGGGTAAAGCTTTCGCTTCAACCCATTTTGACAAATAGTCAACAGCCACGAGTATGTATTTGTTTCCATGAGATGACGGAAATGGCCCCATAAAGTCAATGCCCCATACGTCAAATATTTCACAAACTTATATTGCATTTTGTGGCATTTCATTCTTTTGTGAAATATTCCCGTGACGTTGACACGCCTCACAGGATTTGACTAATTCTTGGGCATCCTTGTAAATCGAGGGCCAAAAGAAACCGGAATCAAACACCTTTTTGGCGGTGTAATTTGGATTGTGGTGGCCCCCCGTGGGACCAGCATGGCAAGCCTTAAGAATTTCAGTGGCTTCTTGACCATATACACACCGCCGGATGACTTGATCCGCACATATTTTGAACAAGTAGGGGTCGTCCCAGAAATAATGTTTCACATCTTTAAAGAACTTGTTCTTTTGTTGGGACGACATCCCTTTCACAATAAAGTTACCCGCAAGGTAGTTTGCAAAATCGGCAAACCATGGGGTAACAGAATCTCCACGAAAGGCAACCGCATTGAGTGTCTCAAGAGGGAAGGTTTCATTAATTTCCCTTTTTTCGGAGACATCTTGATGGGGGTTTTCCAAACGGGAGAGATGATCAGCAGCTAGGTTCTCAGCTCCTTTTTTATCGCGAATAATGATATCAAATTCTTGCAGGAGGAGAACCCAACGAAGTAGTCTCGGCTTTGCATCTTGTTTTGCAAAAAGGTACTTCAAAGCCGAGTGATCTGTATACACTATGCTTTTGGTCAAGATCAAATATGACCGGAATTTCTCAAAGGCATACACCACAACTAATAATTTTTTTTTAGTGGTGGTGTAATGACTTTGGGCCTCAGTCATCGTTTTGCTTGCATAGTGTATAGGCTGAAAGTGTTTAGACCTGCGTTGCCCCAAGACTGCCCCTATAGCATAATCACTAGCATCACACATAAGTTCAAAGGGCAAGTCCCAATCGGGGGCAACAAGAATAGGTGCCTCAGTAAGCTTTTTCTTTAGAGTTTCAAAAGCTTCTACGCACTCAGGTGAAAAGATAAAAGGAGCATCCTTTTCGAGGAGATGGGTCATAGGCCGGGTGATCTTAGAAAAATCTTGAATAAACCTACGGTAAAAACCGGCATGACCCAAAAAGCTCCTAATACCTTTGACGGTAGTGAGATGAGGTAATTTTGCAATGACATCAATTTTGGCTTTATCAACCTCAATCCCATTCTTTGAAATTTTATGGCCGAGGACAATGCCCTCTTTGACCATAAAGTGACTCTTCTCCCAATTTAGACATAACTTTGTGTCTTCACAACATTTGAGCATGTTGTCTAAATGGGAGAGACATGATTGAAACGAATCCCCAATGACCGAAAAATCGTCCATGAAGACCTCCATAGTTTTCCCGATCATGTCAGAAAATATGGACATCATACATCGTTGAAACGTGCCCGGAGCATTACATAAGCCAAATGGCATACGTTTATAAGCAAAATTTCCATAGGGGCACGTGAAAGTGGTCTTTTCCTGATCTTGCGGATCAATGGGAATCTGAAAGTAACCCGAGAAACCATCGAGGAAGCAATAGTACTCATTCCCCGCTAATCTCTCGAGCATCTGATCCATAAAGGGCAAAGGAAAATGATCTTTGCGGGTGGCGTCATTTAACTTGCGATAGTCAATGCATACACGCCAACCCGTAACCAATCGAGTGGGAATCAACTCATTTTCCTCGTTTGTGACAACAATAATGCCACCCTTCTTTGGAACACAATGTATTGGGCTAACCCAAGGACTGTCCGAGATAGGGTAAATCAATCCGGCATCAAGAAGTTTTAAAACTTCTTGTTTAATGACCTCATGAATTTTTTGATTCACCCTTCTTTGGTGTTGGGCTGCTGGTTTGAAGTCATCCTCCATTAAAATCTTGTGAGTACAAAATTCAGGGTCAATGCCCTTGATGTCGGAGAGTCGCCAAGCAATTGCTTGTTTGTGCGACTTCAAAACCTTTATGAGAGCAGCCTTTTCCTCAACACTTAAATTTTTAGCAATTATGACGGACAATTTATCATCACCCTCCATAAATGCATACTCAAGGTGAGGCGGCAAGTCCTTAAGTTCAACCACAGGCAAGTCATCAGTTATTTCAACATTTTTGACTTCCTCTTTATGAAGTATTTTTGGAGGAAGAGGGGGAGATGGATCTTCGTTTAACAATTTTTCTAGCAAAAGAATATCCCCCTCAGGATCAAGATATTTCTCATCAAATTCACCCGAAATTGAACAATCTTGGGCGAGAAAAGCCTCGACCTCTTCCAAAAGAAAGTCACTTCCCTCAAAAGGAGTGAGAGAAGGGGAAGAGTCGGATATGATAGGCTCAGTAGATGGAGTGGGACTGCCACTCGGTAAGTAACCAAGAAGTTCTTGAGAGTACTCCTCAGACGCAACATCAATGACATCAATTCGGTTAACCGTTTCGGCGTCATAATTAGAGGAGTACCTCGAAGTTTGATCGAGGTTAAACGTTACTGCTTCATTTCCAACACGAAGAGTTATTTCCTCTTCGTGCACATCGATTAACGCACGACCCGTCCTTAAGAATCCTCTCCCAAGAATGAGAGGAACTCGTGGGTCAGCATCGAAATCGACAACCACAAAATCTGCCGAAAAGTGGAAATTTCCCACATTTACAAATACATCCTCGGCAATGCCGAGGGGACGAGATGTTGAGCGGTCTGCAAGCTCGAGAGTCATGCAGGTGGTGGTGAGTTCCGGAAGAGAAAGCTTTTTCCATATGGAGTAAGGCATCAAGTTGATGCTTGCACCTAGATCGGCCAAGGCGAAGCACTCAACCACTCCGGGGAAAACACATGGAATAAAGAATTTTCCCGGATCTCCTAGCTTCTCGGGAAGCTGTTTCAAAAGAACCGCAGAGCAGTTCTCATTGAGTGGAGTTTGTGCCATTTCAAATAGCTTCTCTTTATTGTTTAACAGATTTTTGATTGTCGATGCGAATTTAGGCATCAAAAGGAGAGCATCCACGAAGCTGATATCAAAATGAATATCTCGGAAAATTTGAAAGAACTTTTCCATTTGATGATTTGCTTTTTCGCCGAGCTTTTGGTCTTGTAACCGAGATGGGTATGGTAGTGAAGGTTTGGATTTAGGGTTCTCTTCAGGAGTTGTTGGTGGTTCAAACACAACTCCTGGTTTTGGTACGGTTTCTGGGACAACCTGAGGGTGGACGTGTGCGGTACTTCGTGTACTAGTAAATTGCACCTTTTCCTTAGTCACCTCAGGCTCATTCTCTACTACCTTGGGAGGAGAAGAAGAGGTAGTAGGAGCTTTGGGTCCTTCATAGGAAACACCACTTCTCGTTGTGATCGCTTTAACATCGCCCCTCGGATTAGCGAGCGTGTTGCTAGGTAAAGTATTACCTGAGCCCGAGGGTCGATCATTTAAAGAATTCTTAACAAGGTCAGCGATCTGAGTCATCATCACCTTATTCATTTCCTCCTGAGATTTCATGAATTGTCTCAACAACTCCTCATGTGAAGGACCCGTTGGAACAATTTCTTGAGTATTGTTGGGAGGAGCTTGGTTAGGGTAATTCTGAGTAGTTGTAGTGATGGCTTGATTTTGATTGGGAAAGTTTTGAGCCCGGTTATTATGATTAGAACCGTGGTTTTGAAAATTTCCCTGATGTTGGTTGCCATGTCCATGAGAATTGTTTCCCTGATAGTTGTTTTGACCTTGGTTTAGATTGTAGTTTCCATGATTTTGGAAACCTTGGTTTTGGTTATGATGGAAACCTTGGTTTTGGGTTTGATTGACATTTCCTTGGTTTTGGTAACCTTGGTTTGTTCGATTCTGATTTTGGTTCTGGTTACGGTTTGGGACATTAGGGTTTTGATTGAATCCGGGAGGTCCAAGGAAATTGTTAGAACGATAGCTTAAAAGATTGCGGTCCCCTTGCGGTTGGTAGTTATTACCTCCCGAGTTATAGGAACCTTGAGCAGCATATACGTCCTCATGAGGGTAACCACTAGTGGCTGGACACTCGGAATAAGTATGTGGACCTCCACAAGTTTCACAACTTTGACTAACGGCTTTGGCTTGTTGAGTTTGGACTTGTTGATTTTTGATACTTTGGTTCATCCTCAACATAGCCGTAGCGAAATCATCCATCTTTTTAGTGAGGATCACTATTTCAGAAGATGCTGGAGTGACAGACTTACATGACTCTTCCCTCTCAGCTGAGGAATCCCAAAAATTATGGTGGGCAGTCATGTCCTCAATGAGATCATAGCACTCTTCGGGGCGCCTTTTCATAAAGGTCCCACCAGCAGCAGCATTGAGAATATCACGGTGTCTCAAGGTCAACCCATTATAGAAAGTATCTATTTTGGTAACGAATAACATGTTATGGTTAGGACACCGATCAATTGAGAGCTTATAGCGTTCCCATGCCTCAAATAGAGACTCTTCGGGATGCTGACGAAAGTTACTAATGTCATTTCGTAACTTGGAAACCATGGATGGTGGAAAGTGATGAGGCGAAAAATGATCCGTTTTTAGGGGGTCATTTAAGCCCGAATTCGACTTTATTTGATCAAATATTGCCCTAAATCGTTCCTTTTGTGATTTTAGGTGTTTGGAGAGTGAATTCTGGAAAAGAGGCTATTTTGGACGTTTTTGGAGCATAAAGTGAAGAAAACGACAAAGTACCAAATCCAAGCTGGAATTACAAGGTGACGGCGTCAAGGATTTACTCTTGACGGCGTCAGAAAGGATGAATATTTTACCGTAGGTTGTGAAGGCGTCAGATGAAGAGATGACGGCGTCAAAGTGGCCAAAGATTAATTTACCGTAGGTGGTGACGGCGTCACCAAGGCCGTCACAATTGGATCTAGGGCGTCCGAGGAAGTTATTGGCGGCTGGCTGACGGCGTCAGAATTAACTCTTGACGCCGTCAGGACGATTTTCCTATATATAGTTTTCTAGTTTTTTCATTAAAAAAGGAGAAGTTTTGGTGAAACCCTAAAGACGATTTTGGTGCCTCTTTTACAGGTTTTTCAAGGGTTCCAAACCCTTGATACCTTGCATTGTAATTGAGATAAGTATACTCTTAATTCAATCAATATGTCTATGTGTTGGTTGTTTATCTTTTGTTCTTATCTTAATTCTACTATGCTAGGCTAGATTTACTTTGTGTTTGCTTAGATCTAATGAAACCTAGATGTTGATTATGTGTTAATTACTTGTCTATTCTTGTTCTTGGATGAATGATATTATATGTTAGGCTTAAGAAAACTGGCAGATCTCCAAATGGTAACATGCTTGAACGTCTTAAGAAACATGAACCGAGGCGTACTAGGTCTTTATTGGTTGTATTTAATGCATGAGCCACTGTTTACAATCCCTATAGTTGTGCTGGGTCATGGTGTAGGAGGAGATAAGAGCTCATTGAGTTGGGGAGTTATGTATGCCACCCCACGAATGGTATTAAGGAATACAATCCGTCATCCATACAAGTGTAACAAGTAATTGACATGTAAAAGATATCTAGGGAGTAATGAAGTCTAAGTAAACACAATTTCTCCAAATACTGCTCACAACCTTAGTTTAATATTAGTTTAATTTCATTTTCATTAGTATAATTAGTTATAAAGTAGTTTTTGGGTTAGTTGAATAACAACTAATTCCGCCCACTCTTCCAAAACCCGAGATTTTACTTGCTTTCATAAAATATAAAAACACAAAAATAATCATCTTTCATCTTTAGAACTATTAATTAGGCTTTCTAATCCTAGCGACACTATTCCTAAGCTGAACGATCAATCCCCCGGTACTTGTCACTATACTATACTACAACGATCAGGTACACTGCCTGGTGGGGGTTGTAAGCCTCGCGAGATCCCTCGAGAGGTAAAGCAAGGTGCGATTCCCACGCATCAGAAAGTATTTGGCTAAAAATTTTGTCACCATTTCTTTGAAAGTGTGAATCGAGTTCTTAGGAAGTCGATCAAACCATGCAGTGGCATGATGGGTAAGAGAATAGGGGAAAAGAGATAGACGAAGGGCATCATCGGAGACACCATTCTGCTTCATGCTTTGGGTGACGGTAAGAAATTTATCAAGATGCTTGTTTGCATCGTCACCAGGTAAGCCATGAAATTGGCACGAATTCTGGACTTGTTGAATCATGTGATGCTTAAGTCCAAAATCAGTGGCAACAATGTTAAGAGGGGCAATGGGGCCCCCTCTTCCGAGCATTGTGGGTTGACACAACTCTTCCATCGTTCGGAGATCAGGAGCTGCATCATCTATGATGGGTGGTTCTTGATTACCGTCCATTCTCGGAACTGGACCCTCAACAATAGGACGTAACTCAGTTACGTTTTTAAGTTGACGATTTCATTTCGATTGTGAACGAGTGCGCATGCACTAACACAAAATTTCAACAAAACAAGATCGAGACAAATCAACAGCGAACTTAAACCAATAATCACAAATGAGTGGCTTCTTTAAGAAAGGTACACCACTCACAAGGATACAAAGGCAAGTTTTTATCTTTTGTTTGGGAACTTATTATGTCCACACCCCTAGTTGGTAGGTGTTCTTCCTTGGTTTGCGACGGTTTGTTTTTATGTAGTTTATTATTCACAAGAAAGAGATGAATGTTTTTGGGCTTTTGTGTATGGGTTAAAAACTTTTGGACAATATTTTTGGTATCGATTCGTTTACCAAAATCGTATTTCTTTAAGAATCACCTTAAAGAAACGCGATATAGAAAACGTAACGATATGTTTTGTTTGTTTTTGATTTTTTTTGGTGTTGTTAACACTTTAGGAAAAGTGTTAATGACGTTTTTGTTTTATGATTTGAATTTACAAAAAGGTGGTGGGTTTATACAGTGACGAATGAAAAATCACTAATCTCAAAGAAACGTTTTAAACACGCAGCTACCTCCCCGGCAGCGGCGCCAAATTTTGATTGGTCCTAAACGGTCAACTAAGTTTCCCAGGTGATGGTCAACCTAGTCAAACTTCTAAAACCAACTAACCAAGGAGTACAGTGTATTCCCGGGTCGTTATGTCCCAGCGAGGTAAGCAATTGTATTCAAAAACGTTTAAAGTGATCGGGTGATTTAACAGGAGGATCAGAAATTAGATTTGAGTGATTATACTACAAGATTATGATTGAAAATGACTTAGGAATACTACTGGAACAATTACTGATAATCAGATATCCTAGAAACGTAAGTTAACCTAAAAACGCGCGTTTGAATTAAAAATAACGCGAACGCGCAAAATAAAAAGTGAAACGAGAGCAAATAAAGTCCTACGAACGTGAAAATTATATTTTTATAATCCTAATGACTTAAGAAAATTTTTAGAAAAAGAAAAATAATTTTTACACTTCTTAATTAATTACTATTAATTAATTACTAATTTTTAATTACTTTTTAATTAACTAAATTACACTAATTATTAATTAATTATGAAAATTAACTAGAAAAATGAAAATTAAATTTAGAAAAATCAAAAATATTATAAAACTATTTTTAAAACAGAAAACCTAATTTTTCTACTTTTTAATTATTGAATATTAATTAAAACTAATTATTTAATTAATTTAAACTAAAATTAATTATAAAAAATACCAAATGAACTAGGAAAAATCTGAAAAAATTCCTAAAATTATTTGAACTAAAAAGTAGCCTAAGAAAAATTTAAAAATGAGAATAGCTTATGAATAAGCTGAGAAATAAGCCAAAGTGCTTAAACAGAAGCTACCACTTTCTAAATACTTGACTTTTTTCCAAATTTTCTTTCACCAAACTGATTTACCACTTTAATTAAGAGACTTTAATGAAGGGACTTTTGAATAAGCTCAAAAATAAGCTGTGTGCTAAGCAAAAAGCCACACAGTTTGACTTTCATTGACCAGCTAAGAAAATAAGCTCAATTAAGCTTGTGTGGGGTCCACAGTGGTGAAAACCAGTTCAACTAAGTTATTTGGGCACTTTTAATCTAAATTTGATCAAATAAGCTCTCTGAGTGAGCCTTAAGCTCAACAATAAGCTCAGAAGTTCAAGTCTGAGACAGATTTCTAGGACAAACAAACACCCCTTAAACAGGTGGGGTCCACAGAGGGTAAAAGCCTAAGCTTGGTTGGATAAGCTAGTGTGCTAGCTAGTGAATGATTTGGAACCTAAAACAAGGCTTGGGGCCCACTGAGGTGGCCACAATCCACCACCAAAGGTGGTGGTGTGGTGGTGAGGGTCTGTGCACAGGGTAAAGAAATGCCCTGCAGCTGTGTTTGGCTGTTTGTAGGGCCCACAGAGAAATTACCAAAAATGTAAGAGAAATGGAAATCAATAGATTAGCTGGGTGACTACCACATATCAAAAGCTCAGATCCTAGGTTTACATACAAAATTCAGGAAAAATCATGCCATTTTTGGTTTTCTGTACACAAAAGAGAATTTGACTTTTGAGTGAAACTTGATATTTTGACTTTATTGAGTTTTGTTTGATTCTAATGAGCTGATTATGTAATATTATGCTATAATGAGAATGACTAAGGCTATCTTAACAACTTGTGAGTCCAAATGAATGAATCAATACCAAAAATCCTTCACAGTGCACACTCAAATAATCTTAGAAGAAGATTTTGACCTTTGGCTGTTTAAAGTACCACTTTTATGACTTGCAAATCCTATTTAGACCTGAGATGGCTTAAGTAAACAGAAACCAACATCAAACATACCTGGAAAGCAGGGTATCACCTTGTCCCAAACACCCCTTTATGTTATCTGTTTTGCCATTTTCAAAGCCTTTGCATGTTTCAGTCCACAAGACCAGTGCACAAGGTGATATTATGATATATTATACTGACTTGGGCAAAAAACAACTCATGTAACAACGACACAACACAGATTTTGGATTTTGAGGGTTAAAAGTGTAATTTTCTTAAACTTTTCACCCAAGGACTTATTTTGACAATTTTTGACTTTTCTTTGCCTTGGATTGACTTTTCTTTCGTTTTAAACTTCCATGGACTAGTTTTGTAAATTTTTGAAACTTGAGGGACTGAAACTGCCAATTATGCAAACTTTGTTCATTTCTCATTTGTTTTTAAACATTTTGCATTTTAAAACATATAAAACACACTTTTGGAATAATTTCTGTATTTTGATGCGTTTTTGGGTGTTTTTGGATGTTTTGGCAGTCCAGATACGATAAAAATGATGAGTGTTTGAGCACTCATCACTTGTTCTGAAGAAAATTCTTGCATGGGAGGCAAGAATCAAAAGCTACAAGGAGGGTAAATATGAAAGAAGCAAAAGCAATAAAGTTCATGTCGAGTTCGAACATAATCGACCAGCAGAAAGCCATGTACCATTCGAGGAAGGGAACTTGGTACTCTTAAGACACTTGGAAATAACGATACCACCCGATAAACCGAGTCCTTGGTGGTATGGGCCTTTCACAATTGAGAGCATGAGCCAAGATGGGATGGCTAACCTGAGAAGTAAAGTAGGTGGAGAGTTGATTGCAAGTATCGACAGATTGAGGCACTACCACCACAATAGTAATGATCACAACTACATGGGGTACATCATCTCAAGGGATGAGGTCACGTAGTAACCCATGACCATGAGTCTACCTACAAGACTCGTAAATAAAGAAAAGCGCTTCTTGGGAGGCAACCCATGCTTTGTGTGATTCTTATTTTGTTTGTTTGTTATTTGCTTCCGTATGCATGCTTTATTTTTATTGTTGGTAGATCATGTTTCTAAACTAAATAGTGGAAATACTTTAATTTGTTGTTTGGCCTAGTCTTAACTTCACCCAAAGGTATTTTTGCAAAAGATAAGTGTAAGGGGAAACCCCAAATATGTTTTTAAGAAACAAACCGATCATGATTCTCCACAATATTAAATGAACATGTATATTCGTATTTGTTAGAGTCAAATGCTTGTATCGAGTCATAATGAAGTTTTGCAGGATTTTCCAGGAAGTAAGACCAAGTTTTTCCAGAAATTTTCTGGAAACTTAACATAAGAATTTCTGTAGGTCACTTCTGACAGCGTCATGAGTTTACTCCTGACGGCGTCACGTGTAAAAATCTGGAAATTTTACCAGTTTTGTTTTTCTAATGGAGTTTTAAATTTTTTTGTTGAATTATTGGTTTTATAATCTTCAGGAAATCTGCAAACATCATTCCACAAGCATTATATCTTATTTTGTTTTCTAGGATTTAGTAACATATGTAGATTACCGCCGATTTTATGCGAGGTTGCCTTGTCTGTTTTCTTAGGATTTACAGGTTATGTATGACAAGAAGATGATTATTATTTTGGAAGAGAAGCTTTGATTGTTCATTTTCTTGGAGGAAGATTTAACCTGGCCACCTTATTATCCATTCCGAGCGAATCAGGGGAGTATTTGATTTCATTCTTTTTACTTATTTCACTTTTACATTCTTTACTTGAACATTGGGGACAATGTTCATCTTAAGTATAAGGGGAGGGTAAAATGATGATACCTTACAGATACACTTTCGCTTGAGTTTGTTTGTTTGATAGTAGATGTGTAATAAAACTATGAGAAATACTTGTTAGTGCAATTTTAGCGCCAAATTTAAAATTTTTTACAACATTTAGGAGTGAAACTTTAGCCGTAGCAAGCGTCTCATGGATAGGAAATTGTATGACTAGCACAAAACCGTACTATTCAAAAAAAAAATTCACCAAAATATGTGAGGTTCGCCTTTAGATTTGATAGGAAAAGCATTTACTATTAGTGCTTATAAGTGTACCGGTAGCATTTAGATTCTAGAAATTGCATTAGTGATGCATCCCGAGACCGCTAGTGAGACTACATTCGTGTAGTAGGATTTACTACATGATAAGAGGTATTAGGATCACCCTTGTCTTAAACCCGTATTATAATTACTTGACCATTTAAGTCATATTACTTGGCTAGTTAAGTCAATTAATTTTTCCCACACCCTTAGCGTTGTACTCATTTTTAGTACACGAAACCCCTAGTACACCCCTCCGAGCCTATCTTTTCGTTTCTAACTTTAAGCACCTTACTTAAAGGAAGAATTTGTTACACCCCACTTAAATGTACAACCAAATCGCCTTAGCCTTCCGTGTATGCACTCATCTTTAGTGCATTATTGTTATTTGTTAAACCCTAAGTTAATTATCTAATTGATTACATGGTTGCTAAGTCGAGTCATATCCTTGTACACATTGTTTTGGGATGATTGGGACTCATGGGTAAAGTACTTATGTTATGGACTAATGGGGAAGAACATCAAATTATTACCCCCGTATGTGCGTTAATCTTAAAAGTACTCCAAGTGTTTTGATTATCTTAATTCGAGTTATTAGATTAGTTTATTGTAAAGTATGTAAAAATTCAAGTGTAAGGGGAATTTTCATTCCCTATGATGTATTATTTTGGATGGTAGGGTAAGAGTGTATGCAAAAAAAAAAAAAAAAAAAAAAAAAAAAAAAAAAAAAAATCGAAAAATCAAGAAAAAAAATAGTAAAAGAAAAGAGAAAAAACATACGGACTATCATCCCTTTTTATTCTATGTTCATTTTATGTTTTTGTTATTTTTCATTTATTAGCTTAAGTCGAGTCTAGTCTTGGCTTAGCAACGCCATATTGTACATGTAATTAACCAAGATTGTTAACTCGTCACCAGTAAAGACTGCCTATATCCAACAAAACCGTGTATTTCATATCCCTACACCTAACATTACAACCCTTTAAAAGACCTCTTTGATAGTTTATCCTAGGTGCTTACGCCATGTGGTGGAGGTTTGATCCTTTCCCAAGCCTATGGTAATCTATTTTGCTATGACAGGTAGTGAGAGATATCTTCCGTTTCCATATTGTGATATTACTTTATTACACCCGAGAGATGTGAGTATCTAAACACTATTTGTGAGGTGCTAGTATATGACCTCCGTGCTTGTCTTTGGTCTTTAGTGGAACGATTATTTGTTGTAATTACTTTTATATTAGTGTTAAATGACCCCTAACTTGTATTTTGATTAGAATAAAAGCGCATTTGCTTGAGGTCAAGCAAATCTCAAGTGTAAGGGTATATGATGAGGCGAAAAATGAACCACTTTTAGGGGGTCATTTAAACCCGGAATTGAATTTATTTGATCAAATATTTCCCTAAATCGTTCCTTTTGTGATTTTAGGTACTTTGGGAGTGAAATCTGGAAAAGAAAGCAATTCGGACGTTTTTGGAGCATAAAAGTGAAGAAAATGCCAAAGACTTATTTTTCCAAGCTGAGAACAGTGTATGACGACGTCAAGAGGAAATTCCTGACGGCGTCAAGAGTAAAATCCATGTCGACCCAGAAGAAACGTGAAGGCGTCACAAGAAGAGCGTCAAGAGTTAATTGTGTGACGGCCTGCATAAGGGGACTACATGACGGCGTCAGACCCAGATCTAGGCAGTCCGAGGAACTATTTGGCGGTGAGACGACGGCGTCAGACATTTGTTCTTGACGCCGTCACCTTCTAAAATCTATATATAGTTTTCTATTTTTCATTCATTGAGAGGAACTTGTGTGGAGAAACCCTAGGGCCAAACTTTGTGAACCCTAGCTCGTATTTTACAGTAAATTCAAGGGTTTTCACCCCTTGAATCCTTTCATGTGCTATTGAGATAAGTCTTCTCTTTAATTCAATCAATATGTCTATGTATTGGTTGTCTATATCTTGTGCTTGCTTAATTTCAACATGCTAGGCTAGATTTATCTTGTGTTTGCTTAGATCTAATGAAACCTAGATGTTAATTATGTGTTGATTACTTGTTTATGGTTGTATTGGATGAATGATTTCAATGTTAGGCTTAAGAAAACTAGCAGATCTCCATTGTGTAACATGCTTGAACGTCTTAGGAAACATGAACCGATGTGTACTAGGTTTTATTGGTTGTATTTAATGCATGAGTAAATTCTAATGATCCCATGTTAGGAGCTTCTTAGCCGGCTCGACATAGGAGTGAAGTAGGCACTCATAGGATTGGGGAAGTAAGTACGCCACCCCATGAATGGTATTAAGGAATACAATCCATCATCCACGCAACTATAACAAGTAATTAACGTGTAAAAGATATCTAGGGAGTAGTGAAATCTAAGTAAACACATTTCTCCCATATATTGCTCACAACTTTAGTTTAATTTAGTTTTATTTTCATTTTAGTATTTTATTTTGATTGCATCTTAGTATTGGGTTAGTTGAATAGCAACTAATTCCGCCCAAATCCTTCAAACCCGAGATTTTAACTTGCTTTCTAAAAAATATAAAAAATACAAAAAGAATCATCCCTCATCTCTAGACCTAGTCTTTAGGTTTTCTAATCCTAGCGACACTATTCCTAGCTGAACGATCAATCCCCCGGTACTTGTCATTATACTATACTACGTCGATCAGGTACACTACCTGGTGGGGGTTGTAAGCTTCTCAAGATCCCTTGAGAGGTAAAGCCTGGTGCAAACCCCACGCATCACACATAAAGGCTCTGGATGTACGAGTGGACTCAAACTTAGTAGCAAGTCAGATCAACGGAGATTTCACAGCATATACGGAAAGCATGACGAAGTACCTCGCCAAAGCCAAAGAGTACATCACCTGCTTCGACCGTTTCAAAATAAAAAATATTCCAAGAACCCAAAACCTAAAAGCCGATATACTAAGCAAGCTGGCATCCGTAGTATTTGATCACCTTACGAAAGAAATCCTGGTGGAAGTATTGGAAAAGCTGTCCACTGAATAAGAAATTATTAATGCAATAGTAGAAGAAGAGGAAGAGAACTAGATGTCACCCATCCTCCGGTGTTTAAAGGAGGGGATTTGGCCGGAAGATCAAAACGAGGCCCGAGCCTTTCGAATGAAGATATGCCACTATACATTGATCGACGATGTGCTGTACAAAAAATCATATCTAGGACCAATGCTACGATGTGTAGGACCCCTTCAGGCCAACTATATATTTCGAGAAGTACACGAAGGGGCACGTGGAATGCATTCGGGACCACGATCCGTTGTAGCCAAGCTCATGAGACAAGGCTATTATTGGCCAACCATGCACCGAGACACTAGAGAAGTAATCCAGAAATGTGATTCGTGCCAAATACACGCTCCGGTTCCCAAATTACCAAAAACGGTGTTGACCTCCGTTATGGCTCCTTGACCTTTTTACCAATGGGCAATGAATGTGTGTTAGGAATTATACTTTGAGTTGATATTGACAAATATGAAAGATGAAGGACTTATGGAGACAAAGGAAGAAACTGGCAAAGAAAGAAAAAGATTACAGCATATCTTTTATTATTCTAGTTTATTCCTTGTAACCCTAGTATCTCTATTATATAAAGAGATACAGGGAATATGTTTTATATGTCTTCCACAATGTAAAATCAGAAAAACGTGTGTGTAAGTCTAGGGCTGGAAAAACGCCTAGACTTGTGTGTACAGGTGTTTTATGGGAAACACCTAGGGTAGATTGTGTTAAGCCTCAACTATCTTAGATAGCTGTTAGGATGTAACCGTGCTACACTTGATCACGTAGCATTGGGGCTTTGATGTATGTTAGAGTAGAGATGATGACGAAGAAACCTTGTAGCAATAATAAAGATGTTTTGTTTATTCCGCTGCGTACATGTTCTTTATCTTTATTATTGTGTAATCCCTAGATGAGGTCTAAACAACCTCGAGCTATAAACGATCTTATCAATTGGCATCAGAGCCATGGGGCTCGTGATCGTGGGATTAAACAAGGTTTGGTTTGTCGAAGATGGAAGAAAATTCGAATTGGTTCGTATCTTAAAAACTCACTGCAGGGCTGTTTTCAAAGGGCGATATCTCCTTCGTTAACCGTTGGATCGGGCTGAAATTTTTATTGGAGCTTCTCAACATATCAAGGAAGAGTTCCACCAGAGGGATCTTCGATCTGAGCTTCCAATAAAAAGATAAAAATTCTTGAAAACTGCTGCAGAGAGGTATATTATTTCGAATTTTTAGGGTTTTTAGTGACTCTAAAAAGTGTCACTAAAGGCTTGAAAGTGTCGTCTTTATACTAGGGTGTCGACTTGATGATATGTGGTCGAATTTTTCTGTTTTTGGTACAATGTTCAATTCGTGGCAATTAGGGTTTTCTCAAACCCTAAATTTAAATAAAACAGGAATGAATGCTTATAGGGATCTGATGAGGGTTGCACGAAAACCCTAGCTGGTACAATGATAAAACATAACAACTAGGGTTGTTGGTCAAGAAGAGTGTGGCTACGCTCTGATAAGTAAAGGGTTTGATCTATTTGTTCTTACTAGTCTTGGTGAGTCAATTCTAGGATTGACGATGAACCCTAGTAGGAATACGTGGTGGTAGCTGCTTGGTGGTTTTTGTGATTTATTGGAGCAGCGAATGAGGGTGACTAGGGTTACTGGTGGCTTGGTGCTGGTATGGTTACTGATCGTACAAGACAAAGTTACCACTGCTCGCTATCACGTTTCCACTGCAAGGCTAAATTTTACCACTGCACGCTTATCAGTTACCACTGCAAGTGTATTCGTTTCCACTGCAAGTTGATAGTTACCACTGCAAGCTTAATTATTTTTCCACTGCTTATACAAGTTACCACTGATGCCTTAATTGTTTCCGCTGCTGTTCATATTTCTTAAAGGGCATGTGGTTGGTACTTATTCATGTTGCTATATTTCACGTGGAGACTTTGATTATTTCATTGGCAACCATGAGTTACAAGCAGTGAGGGGAAGTATATATTATTTTGGAACAGTTGGTTCCAACACACACACAGGAGAAGAAACACACACACAAGAGTTATGATTTTTGGTTTCGGTGCTTAATAGATTTATGGCTCGTTTTTATTTGTTCTAATTGGTTACGAAGAAAGGTTTTTATCACCTATTTGAAGTTGAAGTGGAGGTTCTTGGATGCGTGTTCTTATCATATCTCAAAGTGAGTATGGCACTTTGAAGATAACTTGTTTGTTCGTTCAGGTGAATACGAATTGGCAAAACACTTGAAGGAGTTACGTTATTGTGCTCAGTGATTTTTTTGTCAAGAGGTTGCGATCTCCCTATACGTTAGGTATACGTTCGAAGTCAATTTTAGTACAAGATATAAGACACAAGTTTGGGTGGTTCTACTTCAGCATCAAGTTGGTTATACTTAGTTTTCTTCATTAGTAATCATTACATAAGAGCGTACATAATTGAAGATTCAACAAATGGTTAACATATGGGTTTCAGGGGAAGCTTAATGTTTAAATGTTTAACCATTTATGTGCTACATCGAGGTGAAGGTTTTTGCTACTGCTAGTTGTTATTACTACTGATGGTTTTGATTTCTATTGTTTCAAGTACATCTATAGATGCGGAAAACTTAATGGTGGGCGACTTAGAAACATTGGAAAGATGAATTGGATGTGTAATATTGATTCGTGGTTGTGAAGATCAAGGTTGCTTACATTTGTCCCCTATTTGATGATGACAAAAAGGGGAAGAAGATTTACAAGATAGCAGCTTGAAGATCCTTGATGATATGCATGGTTTGAGGGGAAGACGACATCTTTCATATACTTGGTTTTGTCATATCAACTAGGGGAAGATTGTTAGGAATTATACTTTGAGTTGATATTGACAAATATGAAAGATGAAGGACTTAGGGAGACAAAGGAAGAAACTTGCAAAGAAAGAAAAAGATTACAGCATATCTTTTATTATTCTAGTTTATTCCTTGTAACCCTAGTATCTCTATTATATAAAGAGATACAGGGAATATGTTTTATATGTCTTCCACAATGTAAAATCAGAAAAACGTGTGTGTAAGTCTAGGGCTGGAAAAACGCCTAGACTTGTGTGTACAGGTGTTTTATGGGAAACACCTAGGGTAGATTGTGTTAAGCCTCAACTATCTTAGATAGCTGTTAGGATGTAACCGTGCTACACTTGATCACGTAGCATTGGGGCTTTGATGTATGTTAGAGTAGAGATGATGACGAAGAAACCTTGTAGCAATAATAAAGATGTTTTGTTTATTCCGCTGCGTACATGTTCTTTATCTTTATTATTGTGTAATCCCTAGATGAGGTCTAAACAACCTCGAGCTATAAACGATCTTATCAATGTGTTAGCCCTTACCCGAAGCTCCAGGAAAGGTTAAGTACGTCATCGTGGCAATAGACTATTTCACAAAGTGGATGGAAGCAAAACCGTTAGCCACAACAACCGGCAAAGAAGTGAAAAATTTTGTATGGAACAACATTGTCCGTAGGTTCGGACTGCCTAAGATAATTGTCACAGATAACAGAAGTAACTTCATTTGCGACCCATTCAAAAGCTGGTGTGAAAGGTTGACTATCTCCAGATCTACACAGCCGTGGCTCATCCTCAAGCCAACGGATTAGTAGAAAGGGCCAACAAAAGCTTAATGAAAGGGTTCAAGTCACGGCTAGGAAGAGAAAGGGCCGGATGGGTCGATGAATTACCAAACATACTATGGGCATTCCGCACCTCCTTGAAGACCAGCAATGGAGAAACACCTTTTAGCCTGACCTACGGAAGTGAAGCAGTTATCCCGGCGAAAATCGGCATGCCTACCTTTCGGACCATGATGGCAAACGCTGAAATCAATGACGATAAAATCAATCTAAACTTGAACCTACTAGAAGAACGACGGGAAATGGCAGCAATAAGAAAGGCCAAATAACAAAAGAAGGTGGAACCATATTATAACTAAAGGGTTCGACCTGAAGCATTTAAAGTGGGAGATTTTGTGTACCGGAAGAACGAAGCTAGCAGAGTGGAAGACAAAGGAAAGCTAGGGCTGAACTGGGAAGGTCCCTATCGAATAACGGAAGCTTACCAACACGACACCTACAAGCTCCAAACCATGGATGATATAGAAGTACCCCGGACCTGGTACGCCATTAATTTAAAAAAAATGTTTTATGTAATAGGAAAGCAAGCTGCCATTTGCCTAATATTATTGTTGTTCAACACGTTAAATCACTAAGGCCAAGTACCTAACGACACAGGTTCCCCTAACGGCCAAGAGCCAAATCGCTAAGGCCAAGTGCCTAACAGCCAAGAGCCGAACCACTAAGGCCAAGTGCCTAATGACACAGGTTGCCCTAACGGCGAAGAACCGAATCACTAAGGCCAAGTGCCTAACGGCCAAGAGCCGAATCACTAAGGCAAAGTGCCTCACGGCATAAGTTGCCCTAACGGCCAAGAGCCGAATCACTAAGGCCAAGTGCCTAACGGCACAGGTTGCCCTAACGGCCAAGAGCCGAATCGCTAAGGTGATGTGCGGGATTACGCCCTCACAAAAGGTTTTACCTCTCAAGGGATCTTGAGAAGCTTGCAATCCCCGCCAGGCAGTGTACCTGATCGTTGTAGTATAGTATCGTGACAAGTACCGGGGGATTGATCGTTCAACTCAGGAATAGTGTTCGCTAGGATTAGACAATCTACTAAACTAGATCTAGAGGTGAGGGAAGATTTTTTTTGTATTTTTTTATATTTTATAAAAAGCGATTAAAATCTCGGGTTTTGGAAGAGTGGGCGGAATTAGTTGCTAGTCAACTAACCCAAATTAACTAAAGATGCAATCAAAATAAAATGAAATAAAACTTAAACTAATTGTGGTGGAAACAATAATGGGAAAAGCTGTGTTTACTTAGATTTCATTACTCCCTAGATGTCTTTTACCGGTTGATTAGCTTGTTACAATTGCATGGATGACGGGTCATATTCCTTAATATTAGTTGTAGGGCCGTGTACAATATTCCCTAACTCTATAAGATCCTACTTCACTCCTATGTCGAGCCGACTAAGAAGCTCCTAACATGGGATCATTAGAATTCACTTATGCATTAAATACAACCAAAAATCATAGTACACATCCGATCATGTTTCTTAAGACGTTCAAGCAAGTTACCAGTGGAAGTCTGCCAGCTTTCTTAAGCCTAACAAAGAATACAATCATCCGTAACAATTATAAACAAGCAATCAACCAATAATCAACATCTAGGCTCACTACATCTAAGCAAACACAATGAAAATATAGCCTAGCATGTTAAAGAGAAGACAAGCGAAAGATATAATCACACAACACATAGACATATTAAACGATTTGAATAAGTACTTATCTTCAATTCAACATGGAAGAATCAAGGGGTTGAAACCCTTGAAAAAGCTTGAAAATCGTCTAGGGTTTATTCCCTCAAAGTTGCACACAAAATGAATGAAATTTGGAAAACTATGTATAGATATTACATCTTGATGGCGTCATGTATTAGCTCGTGACGCCGTCAACTCGCCGCCATGATAAATCGTATTGCCTAGATCTATTTGTGAGGCCATCATGTAGGAATTTACTCTGGGCCGTCACGTGTAATTGGACCCTGACGGCCTAGGTGACGCCGTCAGGCCAATAAGCTTGAAAACTTTCTGGGCCGTCACGTTATAAGTTCAATATCCACCTCTTTTGTAACTCTTGACGCCGTCACTTGTAGAAGCTTGACGCCGTCAGGTACTATTCCAGCAAGGAATTTTGAGACATTGCCGTTTTCTTCACTTTTAAGTTTTAAAAATGTCCAAAATGCTTCCTTTTCCAGATTCTTCCTCAAAAGTACCTAAAATGACAAAAAGAACGATTTAGGGCAATATTTGATCAAATAATCTTGAATTCGGGCTTAAATGACCCCTTAAAAGCGGTACACTTTTCGCCTCATCATAAGGCCAAGTGCCTAACGGCACAAGTTGCCCTAACGGCCAAGAGCCAAATCACTAAGGCCAAGTTCCTCACGGCATAAGTTGCCCTAATGGCTAAGAGCCGAATCACTAAGGCCAAGTGCCTAACGACACAGGTTGCCCTAACGGCCAAGAGCCAAATCGCTAAGACCAAGTGCCTAACGGCCAAGAGCCGAATCACTAAGGCTAAGTGCCTAACGGCATAGGTTTCCCTAACGGCCAAGAGCCAAATTGCTGAGACCAAGTACCCTACGGCACAGACAACTCACATGACCAAGAAGTCGAATAGCTAGAGGCAAATACCAAATAATAAATTTACAAATGACTTGAATCTTAAGACATGTCGGAACAACAAACGCAATAATCAGCATACAATCAACACCAAGTGACTCACACCCATCGGCATATTCTTATATTAAAAATTGGATAAGGAAGCAAAAACATACTTTAATAATCGAAAGGGAAAGTAAAATGATATGTATATTCCAAAAGCTCAAACGCTATTACATCATTTGTTCTGAAAGGCCATTAAAGCCCTGCACTGCCAAAAATCGGAACCCTATTACACCTATCAACCATACTTTCGCCAAGGCTCAACATCAGCCATTGGACGTATAAACTAAACTAAACATCAGCTTCACAAGAAGCCCGGAGTACCTAAACCCATAGTCAAAATGGAGGTACCCAGGCCCCAACAAACGGTAACCAACGGAAAGAAATATTGATAAAAGCTTCACATAGAATTTGTAATACCTAAATCCATAGTCAAAATGGAGGTATACCAATCCCGAGATAATAAAAGTTTTCAAACAAGAGCAGAAGCTTCTTGAGTAGCACCACCCTGGACTTCCGGATTTTCAACAGCAGGTCCATCCCCAACAACCACATCGGCAGATCCCGATGTGGCCCCTCCACATGGGCAGCCACAGATACGGAGGGGGCGGGGTCAGGGAACATCTCTATAAGCTCATTGAAGGATCTAAAAACTGTCTTGCGGATCCTATGGACGTACAGATAGTGTTGGGTAAGAGCTCGATCATACAAAGGTTGATACTTGCTATCAGCATCCAGGTCAAGATTTTCCACCTCCTCCAACACCTTCATTGCATTCTCCGGTTCCACTGCCAAGTTAACCCCGTCTATGAGCCCAGACTGATAAAATAGGTTAAAAGGCTTAGCCAAAGCTTCCTTAAATTCGTGGCTACTCAACAAACGACGGACGAACTCCGAAAGGAACTCATTCACCACTCTGTTATGATCAACCTTCACATTTCCAGAGGAAATGGCCAAATCTTGTTTCTCCTTTCGGAGCTCCTGACTAGTCATCTCTTTGTCACTTAAGGCCAGTCTAACCTTAGCAAGTTCAGCCTCCAGGGAGTTAATCTTCTCAACCTGCCCAGCCGAAACCCTCATCCACTCTTCCTTCTCCTTCTCCAGATCCGAGACCCTCCCATTTAAACCCTCCTCCTTGGCCGCACAACCAACATGATCAGATCTCAACTTCTTTAATTCTTCCGGTTCACCAGAATCACATCCAGCATGTTCGTCTTTGAGCTTCTCCAACTCACCCTTCACAGCTTGAAACCTTTTGAGACTATCTTTGAACTTGCGATCGCAATCTTTGTGGGCCGTAACGGCTTTACCGCGTTCCTCCACAGCATTCTCAAAACGGAACAAAAGATCTGCCTGGGTAGTGGCATTTTTGGCCAACAGAAGCCAAGCGTGATTGGTGGCCTCCTCATCATTATGGGCATCAATATACTTCTCTTCTCCAGGAGTGGCAAGATGGATCATCATATCCCCGACACACGGAGGAGTTGTTCATCCTGGTCCCTCTCTTAACCGACCATTCCGGAACAAAAGCCTCATCGAATGAATCACCCTCAATATCAACATCCGTTTCCATGCCCTTCCCGGCAGTAGCACCCTTCGACTTACCTAATAACAAGAGAAACAAATACACAATAAGAACCAACTGCTAAACAACAATGGGCAGAGAGAACGAAGGAAATAATTTACCAGCCTCAACACCCCCTTGCTGACCACTACTTCCCTCCCCACCAACGAAGGATTGCCTTTG
Source organism: Artemisia argyi (assembly GCA_030686995.1). Classification (NCBI taxonomy): domain Eukaryota; kingdom Viridiplantae; phylum Streptophyta; class Magnoliopsida; order Asterales; family Asteraceae; genus Artemisia; species Artemisia argyi. Next base: position 331,116,381 of record CM060709.1, read on the forward strand.
CGGCAGAAGTGAACGGATGGGAGAAGGGTTGGGAATGCTCTCGGTAGAATCTAAGTCATTAACCGGAAACTCAGCAGCAGGTTTACTTCTCTTGAGAATGCGAGAAGAGACGTCCTCCCCGGATCTATTCACCGAGCCGGACGATCTACCACCAGCACCAATCGCAGGCTTCTTAGAACCCGTCCGGGCTGCCTGCTCCTTCTTCTTGTCCTTTGCAGCCAAGACCTTGTCATCCGGAACCTCAACCCTCCGGAGCTCAGCAGTCTTCTCTGGAACGTTAGCATTTGAAGCCAACGGCTGAGTCAAATGCATCTCCACACTTTGACCCTCCCGGAGCTTGTCTCCCCTCACAACGTTGACATTCTTACGGATAGAAGGTTTCTTCAGATAGTCAGCCATAGTAATACCTGCAAAGAAAAAGATCCGAAGGTAAAATAACAAAAAAAAATGTGGGGGGGGGGGGAAGACAACACAACACAAAAGACAAAGGCTATACCCCTTCCCACCTCATCCCTCAGTGCCTCCCGTTATCTGGGATACTTCCAAGAACTAGATAAACCCAGCATGTACAAAAAATCATATGGAACTTGAAAAGGCTCAATAACATACTCAGCCAACTTCTCAGCATGGACGACATTATACTCATTCTTCCGAAAAGGATCTGAAACATGATGAGGCGAAAAATGATCCGTTTTAAGGGGGTCATTTAAGCCCGAATCTGAATTTATTTGATCAAATATTGCCCTAAATCGTTCCTTTTGTGATTTTAGGTACTTTGGGAGTGAAATCTGGAAAAGGAAGCAATTCGGACGTTTTTGGAACATAAAAGTGAAGAAAACGCCAAAGTCTTAATTTTCCATGCTGGGAACAGTAGGTGACGGCGTCAAGAGCAACTCCTTGACGGCGTCAAGAGCAATTTTCCATGACGGTCCAGTAGAGATTTGACGGCGTCATGAATGTAGGGTGTTAGGTCACCATTTAGTAAACACAAGTATAATGATAAGAGAAATGAGATGAGAATGAGAGTGGGATGATTATGAGAAATTTGAGAAAGTGAAATGCAAGAGTTTCCTTAATGTTTTCAAATAACCAACCATGTTTACAAATGCCTAAGACTAGTATTTATAGGAAATGAGCTAGGGCAACACTCCTACTCCTTCCCTTCACATAAATCGTATGGGCTTGAGGCCCATGGACCTCATTCTTAAGCCTAGTAAACTTAATACAAAATGTAAATGAAAGTAAATAATAACTAAGCAACCTAGCGTTATTACAAATGACCGAGACTTCATAAAATAGTAAAACTATGGTTCCAACAATCTCCCCCTAAGGATCGGTCATCATGGTTGCTTGACGTCTTTGTCGTAATCTTTGACTTTCATAGCTTCAGACGTCTTCAGAAATGACTAGAATAATGATGAATATACTTTGCTCTTTGTCTTTGTTCTTTGATGATGTTGTAGTGATTATGTTACGAAGTAATCTGCCATTCGTCACTCCTGCGTCTGTGGTGGTTGTCCGCCATTCCAACATACTCATACATCTTTGGATTTAGACTTTCACGTACAAGAAGTTCCTTTTTCATACAATGAGATCTTTAGTCTTTAAACTTTGTAGATTCTTCTTAATGTTGTAGAATCTTTCTTTGAACTTTGTGTTGCTAAGATCTTTGGGGAGCTTTCTTTGACTTCAAGATGTATGTATGAGCATGTTGGAATCTACCATCATGGAAGTGAGGTACCTGCGAGTAAACAGTTAGAAATAAAACAACCGGTACTTACGGATAAGGAATTAGAGCTCGTCAACAGCATAGTGTGAAGACTCCTTCTAATCCTTATCCAGGCCGTTCCCATATCAGATACTCCCGAGGGAGCTTACTAGACCTACTATGTAGCTCAATGACTGGGTGAGTCGCTGGGGATCACTCCACGACTGTAGACCGTAATGGAACCACCGCAAACACTAAGCGTAACCCTTGTGGGGTTACCGAAGTGACCTGCTGTCAGGGCTGTTTGATGTTGACCCTGGCAGGATTTCCGTTCAATCATTGAGAAATACCTAAGTAATCCTCTCATAAACGTTCACGGCAGATTGCTAAGATCTGCGAAGGACTCGATAGTTTACAACTGATGCCCATTGATGTAGAGCATCAGTCGTAGAAGTACTAAGTGTTCCTAAGAGATCTTTGATGTATCTCAAGGCTCTAGAATCTATAAGTGCACACCTAGGTTTCCTATGCGGAGACTGGGGAGGTGTCTCCTGCTTCAATATCAACCGTCTCTAAGAGATGGGTCGATAGGTTACGCGGGTTCCCCGTGAGAATGAAACAAGTCCTTTTAAGAGAACTTGAGTGGTTAAGAAGGTTTAGTGCATTGCGTCACTGGATCCATGACGACTTAATCTTCAATACCTGTGTTGTCTTAAGCAACAGCCAGTAGCATACGTATTGAACCCGGTGTCTGCCCTAAGGTTGAACATATGGAGGGCTATTTCTTTTCACCCTTTTCTTTTGCTTTTCTTTTTAATTCTTCAACTCCTTCTTTCCCTTTTATTCATTTCTCCTTTTTTCGTATCATACCTAAGGACTTCTAATTCTAACTATGGGAGATGTCCTTGGGTAGATCCCTCCGGCTCTGGCGGATCATAGGACGGATATTCCTATCTTAATCACCTTATAACTCCAACAGTAGCCAAGAAACCTTTGATAGAAAATCTCTCAAAGTGTTTGTGATATTCAAATAATTTGGTTAACACTTCGAGAGTTTTGTGTACACTTTTGAAGGGCTCCCCCTGCACATGTGCTCATAAGTATTTAATAAATTTGCACATGCGGGAGGAGCAAGCACTTTTGAATTGATCCACTTTCCGTGAACAAGACCGATTCGAGACACGCTTACATCACTAGTTAGACTAGCTTGAAGTTATTACCCGGCCTGGTCAAGTCCACAAAAAGTTTCTCGAGATGGTACGTTTCTACTGAGACAAATCCTTTTCGAGACACGCTTACGTGGTTAGTTAAAGAGATGCATTGTCAGCTTTTAGGTGACAACTAGCTCTAGTAACTAACTTGATGTTATTACCCGTCGAGGATATGTCCTTTCGATATTACAAACTTGTATTATCTCGTCAATTCCTGGGTCAATGCTGAGTCTAGCTCGCTTATGATACAACTTAAAGCTTTGACTTCGTATGTTTTAATCACTTTTACATTTTCTCCCCCTCAAAAATAGCATACAAAATGGTGTTTTTGACAATCTTTGAGATTAAAATATGCCTTTTGAGTTTTACGGGGAGATTCACCACGAACGTTTGATTTTGAGCAAAGTATTTAGTTTTGACAAGTGCTCCCCCTCAACAAGTGATTAGGTCTTATTGAGGTGAAATACTTGTCCTTTTGAGCAGAATTATGAAAAATCAGAAAAGTTTGATTAATTCTACTCAAAAGTAAGAAGCTTTCGCTCCTTATGTGAGGATTGAGGCACTGATGCGTACCTCAGGGTCCTTTAAATACAAGCACGGGTTGTACACTGTAATGTGTACACAAACCATAATGGAAAAATCATTTAATCAAAATAAACTAATCAAATGTACCAAGTTATTCTTCGTCCGGTAGTGGAGCATCAAAGTCAGTGAACTGGGGTTCAGGTCTTTCGAAGTTTCTGACAGGAAATGATGGTCTGACGCCGATGTAACTTTCCAGTCGTCTGATCTGTTCCCGTCAAAATAACCTTTCCTCAATCTTTAAGACAAAATTCCGAACTTGTCTTCTGATGCTGGATTTCCATCTCGGTTGTTCCCCCTTAGCTATCTTACGTCGATCATCATTCAACCTTTTGACCAGCCCATCACGAACAGATTTGAGGGTAACATCACAGAATTTATGCACTTCATCAAATCTCATGAAACTTTGAAGTTGTTTGCTGTTGATGTAGGTGAAACCAAAAGGGTCTTGGTTGAGAGTAAACTGTGACGTTTGATAAATCCCATCAAACGTGAATTGCGGCTTAGTCAAATTGATCTTCTGCTGATAACTTTCCACACCCAGTTGAAGATCTTCCACCCTTTCTTGAACTATCAGTCGTCGGATGCAGAGAAGTAGTGATGCCATAAAGTTGTACTGTACATCTCTGTCGAATCCCCGCATTCTTCCTTTAACCTTTTCGAGATACATATCTTCGATGTCATTCAGATAAAGGTCTGGAAAGTCTGCTTCGGAGAACTTATACTTCTTTTCATCCTGACGTTTAACCACAATTTCACGCATGAATTTGTAGTTAAATCGTTGTGATTCGTGAATCTCCAAGATGGCGATGATCTTAGATTTATGCTTCACATCTTCCAAAGATTTCTCTCCCAATCTGCTAGTGTAACCGAGACGACGACGGTCTGGCCAGTGTTGAATACCATGTAGGGCATCTCTGTCGTAAGCTACGATGGAGTTGCTGAATACATGAGTTGTTTCTTCGATGGCAGGGATCTCGTATCTGGCGGCTGGTACGGAGATTGTGAGTGATGAAGCATATTTCTTCTTGTTTTTTCTCTTGGGTGAGTTTGATATTCTGAAGATCTTTGTTGAAGAAATAACTGTAGGGTAACTTGGGCTTATCTGGAAATCCTGTCAGAGGCAATGGTTTTGTCCAGTCGGTGAAGTAAGGTTTTTCATGGTTCTTTGAACTGAAATCGATATTCATTTCAGGATTTAGCCAGTCAAATTCGGCAGACATTGCACTGGCTATATTCTGCAAATGAAATTCGTATTCGACTTTGTTCCCAGATCTTTTCTTGAGAAAATCTTGTGTGTCCTTATTGATTCTTCTCAGCTCCGTCTTTGTAAGTTTGTTGATTTGAAGATCCTTCATGATAACTTGGGTAAACTGTAGAGTATTGCCCGGAAGGGGTTCTTCATCTTCTAGAGGAGGTTGTGCTTGAACCATGTCTGTCAACCAGTCATTAAGAGGAGTATCGTCATTGTCGAGCCATGTGTGACGGCTTTTCTTCTTGGATTTCTTAGACTTAGATGGAGCATCTTTGTCTGTAGCTTTGGACGGTGACGATGGTCCAGCACGAGAATCATGAGTTGGTGGAGCACGGTAATCGGTGTCAAGTTGATCCTGGAAGTCATCAGTGTGTTCCATGAAAATTTCTTCATCTTCGGTTTGACCTTTACCGGTAGTTGAGGGTTGTTGTTGAGTTTCCGGAGGAGTGGAGTCCTTTTGAGGCTGTAGAGAGGATGAGGGACCTGTTCCAGACTTGGATTTCTTGCCTTTGGAGTTTGGGTCAGGATCGTCATCTTTTCTTGTCCGTTTACGGGTTCCAGCAGCTTCTTTGCATGACTCTTTTGACATGTAAGCCACCATAGCATCATGTAGTGCCTTTTCTTCAGCTGTCTGTGTGGTTTTGGTGGCAATGTTGTCAAAGAGTTTGACAAGCATGTCATTGAAGGACATTTCTGGGACGGTTGGAGCCACAGTAGAAGGTTTAGCGGTGTGAAGTGTGAATGGTGTAGTAGACAACATTTTCCTTGTAACACTTCTGATTCTGTGATCCAAATTGTCATTGATAGGTTCAAGAAGATTAGCTACTGTAGGAGTGATCATATCAACCAGATTTTCAGTGAGAAAATCATGTGTTGCAGTTCTGATGAATCCTTCGTAGTCAGAGTTCAAGAACTTATCGATCAGCTGCTTTGACTCCTGGAATTCCTCAACTTGTTTAGTGAGATTGGTAACAATGTTGGTGAGTTTGTTCACTTGCTCCTGAAGATCAACTGGTTGTTTTGGTTCATTGATCGAATGTTGTTTAGATTCGGTCTCAGAAGGTGTGGGTGATGAGTGCTCAGGTGATGATTCGGACGATGACTCGTTGTGAGAGTCTGAAGAAGATGCGGGAGGAGTCGGATCCTTTGGTGGAGAGTCTTGTGGAGGTGGAGGTTGTGCGGAGGATGTCTGTTGAGAAGATGACTGAAGAAATATGTTGGTGTCGAATGCGTTCTTCTCTTCGTTTTCCTTTCTACGACGTTCCTCTGCTTCCTCTGCTTCTCGTGCAAGAAACTCTGGAGTGATGAGATATTCTTGTTCCTGATCCGTAGCAGTGTGTACTTGTCCGCCAACATTTTCCTCTAAGTTAGCAGTCTCTGTCATGTGGACATCTTCAGCCTTGTCAGTATCCTTAACGTTGTCATCAGGTTGTGGAGCTGATTCTGACGTTGTGGGAGGAACCATGCTGCTTGTAGCCCCTACATGTTCTGACTGATCAATAGGTGGATGTGTTGGAGGATGTGATAGAAGTCGGCTTTCAAGACTTGCTTTCCTTTGTTCTTTGAGTAGTCGCTTTTCTTCAGCTCGAGTGTCGACAACTATACTCTTGAGTTTGCGTTTATCGACCAACGGTTCAACGATTGGTTCGTCTTCATCATCATTCGGCTCATTGATAGTGACTCCTTTTCTTCTCCTTGTCTCTTCTTTATAAGTTTCAAGACTTTGTTGTACGGCAATCTCTGTAGCAGGAAATCCTTCTTCAGGTGCTCTGTATCTCAGTTCATAGTCTGGTTCTTCTTCATCAGATTCCGTATCAAACTCGGATTCGGTGTCAGAAGGTGGAGGTGTTGGTTCATCACGAAGAGTGTATTCTGGAGTTACCTTCTTCTTTGGCTTGGTAGCAGGTTTGGGTTTGGATGTAGGTTTAGGTGTGGTAGTAGTCATGGGTTTTGCTATTGAAGCAGATTTAGATCTTGTGTGAGGTGATCCAGTGGTGCTTGTTGTACTCCCAGACTTTGCACCTCCCTTGCTACGAGTCTTAATTGTTGCTTCTTCCTGTACACCTTTGTAAGCGTTGTCATACAGCTTGTAGTTCAGACTCTTCTTGATTTTGTCATTCAGTAGGTATTCTGGAAGCCTCATTCCCTTGATCTTTGTTGAGGAAGTGGTTGTTTTGATGAATGAGGTGGTGAAGTCGTCCTCGAAGAGGTGCTTCGGCTCATTAGGATCAGCCATCCTTTTGATGAATTCTGGAGAACTTTTGCAGAGATATTCTATGATAAGCTTGGTGAATCTCGTGAATGGTATCATAGTCTTCACACGTTCAGTCTGAATACTGTGGACGATATCATTCATGATAGGAACTGCAAAGTCAATCGGTGTCAGAGTCACCATTCCCCAGAATGTTTGCAGGTGTTCGAGCCTTGGATGTTCATGACCACTTTTCCTTCCAGATATAGATCTTACCACCAACAGACAGAATGTTCTCCAAGGCTGAGGGATATACTTGACATTGAATTTGGAAAGCTTGACAAGAGGTACATCATCATCAACCTCATATCCTAGTTCAATGAAGAAGTCAAGAAGTTCCAGGTCAGGTAGTATAGGAGCAAATTCATTGTCAGGTTGTGGCATGAGAAGGGCTGTTCGAAGAACGTCATGATCCACAGAGTATTCTTGGCTATCCAGTGTAACAGTGAAAGACTCATCATCCAAGTTGGCCTGAGCAGTAAGCCAGAACTGATGAAGGTAGAACAGCGGAACTGAGGTAGAACAGGTGAGCAGAGGTTTGCAAGGATGTGCCAGTAGGATATCTTTCACAATCATGCATGATTTCTCTGTGATATTCAACTTGTTGAAATCAACTCGGGGGTTGTTGTTGCCAATCGTGACATTGTAGTTCTCGGGAGTGATGTCATCCAAGGTGAGTAATGGAAGAGGTTGTTCTGCGACGTTCTCATTGTGTTCAGCCATGTTTATCTGAAAAGTATCACCATAAACCAAACATCCAAATTTGTTATGTGTTAGCACAGTTTAGAGTTTGGATACAGATATCTACTTGAGACAATTAAGCACAAATGCGTCATTTTGTTATGAGTCAAATAATGCATATTGCAAATAAGCACAACATGACAAGCACAATTCACAACTACATCACATTACACAACAATAATGAATCACACCAATGATACATAGATATAACATGACAATACCAAACAAGATTTCGAAAAATACATCATGGACCTTTTATCGCAAACTTGAGTAAAGAAACAGATTTCGAAAAAATGTTATAGTGAAGCTTTATTGAGAAAGTGACTTTCTCGAAAAAATTCCACATAACTGCCTTTTATCGAGATTTCTTTCTTTTTCGAAAAAAATTGATGTTATCGAGAAAAACTTCTTTTATCAACTTATCGAGAAACTGGTGATATCGAGAAAGTGTAATTTACTGAATGATTTCGAAAAGTGAAACTTTATCGAGAAAGTGTCTTCTCGAAAAGTTTCCTCAGAATTGACTTTTATCGAGATAAGTTATCGAGATCTTTCCTATATCAGGTTTTTGCGACAAAACTCTAAGTTATCGAGAAACCACAATTTTTTTTTCGATAAAACAATTTTTCGAGAAACTGAAGATTTCGAAAAATACAGTTCACAGAAAGATTTCGAAAAAGTGAAGTTTTCGAAAAATTTGAGCATTGAACAATATTTATCGAAAAACTTAAGTTTCTCGATAATTTGAAAAGATTTCGATAAAACTCAGTTTTTCGAGAAAATTCTTATACAAGAATTAAATCGAATTTAATTGAAGTCATACGTACATTTCCTTCACAAATAACTTTTCCAATGATTTTGGCCTGTCACCAAGATAGATAAACATAACTTAGGCAGAAACACGAAGATTTCGATAACAATCAAGAACATGGTTTTCGATAACTAAACAAATTTGAGCCTAAGGTGAATCAATGGTACTACCATATCTCAAACATATGTAGCAATCACATTGTGACAGTATGTAACACTTATGGACTCAGATAGATGTAGACAATCAAATAACGAGGCATTCATGGCTATCGAGAACATAGCATCCATGGTGTATATCAACAAAGATAAATCAAACATGCATTTATAAGACCTTAGAAACAAATCCCACCAATAACATCAAACAAATAAGCATAGAACCATATAAACCCAATTCGACTCAATATAACGAATTCGAAATCAAAGTTAACATGATGGAATGTGTAAATAAATGATGGGAATGTGTTAGAAACAATCTTAGTAACTAAACCCCATCAAGAATTAACCACCACAACTTGTTAAGAGCAATTTCGAAATCCTAACCCTAGTTCTCGAAATCTTGATAACATGAGATCGAGCCGTTGATTTTCCAATTAACCAAGATCCTATTAGTGTAATATCCTAGTGATAACATAGGAACTTACAGATTGTTGATCAAGGTCGTGGATTATCCAATTGATTTGGGGCTGTTTATTTGAGAAAGGGAGGTTTAAGAATTTTGAAACCGTGGGTTTTAGATGGTACGGTTTGTTTGTTTTATTTATTTTGAAAAGTTTAGAGTTTAGTCACTTTTAGTCCTTAGACTTTTATATAAAACAAACTTGTGTCCTAAAGTTTTCTTGCAAAAAAACATAAGTACCATTAAGATATGCCTAACTTATGAAGATTAAAAACAAATGAGACAAAGTGACGTAAAAGAAATCGTCCACACATTCTGAAGAACCGTAAAATGCGAGAAATATGCAAGTATACCAATTAATTGGTAAAAGATTTAAGCGTGACTCCCCCTCAACACTTGTAAAGTAAGAACAAGGTGTTGAATGGAAGCGATATACTTGCATTTTTTTTTTTTTTTTAAGAAAAAATAAAATGTGAAAAATCTTTTTGGGTTTTGATTAGTTTATAGTAAAGAAAGAAAGACAAAATATTATACAGAGATAGTTGTGATGTTTGACGATCAGTGGTATTTTAAAAACTTTTCCAGATCCTCTGGTGTCAAACATCTCATACCAATTTGGTGAACAAGACTAGCAAACCTTGATGGTGCCAAAGATTTGGTAAGTAAGTCCGCCAATTGATACTCAGTTCCAACAAAGTAAAGTTGAACTGTACCCCTTTCCACATGCTCTTTGATGAAATGATAACGGAGATCGATGTGTTTGGATTTGCAATGATGCACAGTGTTGCAGGAGATAGCAATTGCACTCTTTGAATCACAGTAGATAGGAATCTTGTTGAATAGGTAGCCATAATCTTTAAGTTGTGATCTCATCCAGATGACTTGAGCACAACAAGCCGACATGGCTACGTATTCAGATTCTGTAGATGACAAAGACGTGCAGTCCTGTTTCTTAGATTGCCATGACACAAGTTTGTCTCCAAGAAACTGTAATCCACCAGATGTACTTTTGCGTGTGTCTAAACATCCTGCATGATCAGCATCTGAAAAAGCAATTAGTTCAAAACCAGAATCCTTCGGATACCAGATTCCCAAGTTAATGGTTCCCTTTATGTATCGAAGGATTCTTTTGACCTCATTGAGGTGTTTTTCAGTTGGTCTTGACTGATAACGTGAGCACATGAAGACAGCAAAAACTATATCAGGTCTACTAGCTGTGAGATACATGAGGGACCCAATCATACTTCGGTATTTGGTGGGGTCAACGGGAGTCCCATGTAAATCAGCATCTAGCTTTGTGGTATAGCCCATTGGTGTATTATAAGTATCACAAGTCATCATTCCATGTTTCTTTAAAATTTCAAGAGCATATTTGTACTGATGTACAAAAATTCCACGGGGTGATTGATGAACTTGTAGTCCTAAAAAGAACGAAAGTTCACCCATCATGGACATTTCAAAATTATTTTTCATTAATTTTGCAAAATCATTAGAATAACTTCGTTTTGTTGAGGCAAAAATGATGTCATCGACATATATTTGAACAACAAGTAAGTCCTCCCCGTAGGTTTTTGTAAATAGTGTGGGATCCACTGATCTTTTAAAAAATTTATTGGCCAGTAAGAAAGTGGACAGTTTGTCATACCACGCCCGTGGGGCTTGCTTGAGTCCGTAGAGAGCCTTTTTGAGTCGGTAGACGTGATTAGGATGCTCAGGATCAACGAAGCCTTCAGGTTGGCTGACATAAACTTCTTCACGGAGTTCTCCATTCAGAAATGCAGTTTTCACATCCATTTGGTAAACCACCATATTCCTATGAGCAGCATAAGCCAAAAAGATCCGAACAGCTTCATGTCGTGCCACTAGTGCAAAGGATTCAACAAAGTCTAGACCTTCAAGTTGAGAGTATCCTTTCGCTACCAGACGTGATTTGTTGCGGATGACTGTCCCTTCTGCATCAAGCTTATTCTTCCAGATCCATTTTAACCCGATGACAAAGACTCCGTCAGGTCTTTCAACTAATTCCCAGACTTCTAATCTAATGAATTGCTGAAATTCCTCTTGCATAGATTCAATCCAGTTGTCGTAAGTCATTGCTTCTTTGATGTTCTTGGGTTCTTCATGACAAACTGTGAGTGCGTAGATGCAAGTTTCTCCATCGGTGTGAAGTCGTTGTCTTGTCATAACAGGTGCATCTGGATGGCCAATAATGTGAACAAGTGGATGGTCACGAGTCCATTTATGTGTTGAAGGGTGTAGTTGATATGTATCTCGCATGTTGGCAGGATCCAAGTTCCGTGTTGACGACTCAGCTATATCAGGAACTGTAGTAGCTGGTGCAAACGGATTAATGAACGCATCAGGATCATGCTCTGCGGATTGTGGAACTGATAGTTGTGGTGGATCTTCAGCTGAAAGGCGGGAAGTAGAACCAGTTTGTTCTGCTGTAGATGGTGATACAATTGGAGGACCGTCTCTCTCAACACTTGTTGAAGTTTGTTGAGGTGAGTCTGGTACTTGTATGTGATCAGGTTGAGCAGCGGAATTTGGTGAGACCTCAGTAGGACGGTATTCAATTGTGTCATCAAATAGTGGAGCAAACAAGGTTTCTAATTCTTTTCGGTTAAGTGGCAAAGGTTCAGCTGAAGATGCCGGAGAGTTGAGACGGTTAAATTCGGGTCCTAAGCTGTGTTGCTCAGAAGCCATTTGAGTGAGTTCATCAAAATTAGCGTGAATTGTTTCTTGAATTTCTCTTGTTCGACGATTCCATATCCGAAAACCTTTGGAGTTTTCACAATATCCAACGAACACACCGATGTCTGCCTTAGCTTTGAGTTTACCTAAATCATCACGATCATTTTTCGGATAGCAAAGTGCTCCAAATACATGAAAGTAATCGATGTTCGGTTTTCTTTTGTGAACAATTTGATATGGTGTTTTGCGATGGCGTTTTGTGATCATGCAACGGTTTTGAGTATAACATGCGGTTGAAACAGCTTCTGCCCATAAGTAATCTGGTAATTGAGCATTAATCAACATTGTTCTAGCAGCTTCCACTAACGTCCTGTTGCGTCTTTCAACCACACCATTCTGTTCTGGGCTTCTAGGAATAGATGTCTGATGTTCAATTCCCACTTTCTCATAATAAGACCGAAGTGTCTGATTCTTAAATTCAGTTCCATTGTCAGTTCTGACGATTCGTACTGTGTTGCGAAGCTGAACTTGAATTTTGGTGAGAAAGGTGATGATCATTGAAGGAGCTTGATCTTTACTTCGAAGGAAATAAACCCAAGTCCATCGGGAGAAGTCATCCACAATTACTAGTATGTAGCGTTTACCGTTGATACTTTGAACACGCATCGGTCCACACAAATCCATATGTAGCAGTTGTAAGACATGATTCGTACTTTGCTCAGGTTTGGACGGAAAATGAGCATGAGTGCTTTTGCCTTGTTCACAGGCTGGACATAAGTGATCTTTGGTGAAACGGAATCTTGGAAATCCATCGACAAGTTTAAAACGAGCAAGGTCAGTCATAGTTCTGAAATTCAAGTGCGAAAGACGTTTGTGCCACAACCAAGATTTAGTCGATTCAGCTTTGGAGAGAAGACATATCGGAGATGTTGCGATTATATCTGACATTGAGATTGTATAAAGATTGGAGCCGCGTGAGCCAGTCATTAGATCGTTGCCTTGTAAATCACGAACAAAGCAAGTTTTCTCACGAAATGCAACCTCGAGATCCCCATCGCAGAATTGACCAACAGAGAAAAGGTTGTGTCCAAGGCCTTCTACGTAGTAAACACGACTAATTTCAATGTTCCCGCTGATATAGTCACCACATCCCATGATTAGAGCGTAATGATCATTCCCGAATCTGACAGTTCCAATAAACTTTGAGACAAAGTTGTGTAGCAGTTTGAGATTGCCTGTCATGTGTCGGGTGCATCCGCTATCAACAATCCAGAGAATGATCTGAACTACCTGCATCACAAGAAGAGGACACAGATGGAACAGAAGTAAGGGTGGAACCCAAAGATAGTGCGGGTTCCTGTTGGTTAGACACACATGTATTCAACAGTTTAGGAATCCATTTAAATTCTGGTTTGTATTGTAACCAACGTTGCCAGTTCCAGGTAGTTTTTGCCTTCTTAATGTTAAATGCATTAGTCGTTGGCTCATTCCTAGATTTGTTCTCGGCACCTATGGGGGTAACTACAACATCATCAGAAACCGTAGAGGACGGCTTTCCTAAGTTAGACTTAGAGGCAATAGTGGGCCTAGAGGGAATGCGTGTCCTACGTTTCTTATGACGAGTGAGAATAGAGTTAGCTATACATTTTGTATGATCACCAGATGAGACGCTTTTACGACAAAACACACAAGATGCATTAATATTCAAAACATTTAACGGTTCATCATTTGTTACATTTGGATTTTGATTACAATTTGCCAGACTAGAATCTAAATCTGATGCAACATGATTTTTATTCAAATTCCTAAGTTGATCTTCTACTTCTTGAGCTTCTAGTTGTCCTCTCTTACGTTGCAAGATCCTATTCTTCTTTTTACTTTTTCGCTTGGGTCTGCTAACGCTATTAGTGGAGACTAGTCCTGTAGAAGTGGAGTTATCAACATTAGTGGTGTGAACAACTTTCCCTTTAGTTGTTTTGTCTAATTGATACAATCCTGGTGCTATCACCGTGGTGTCAACCATTTTACCTTTTTGAAATAGCTTAACTTTCTCTTTTAAATCAATGATGATGTGATTTTTGTCTTGAATTTCAGACTCAAGTAAACCATTGCAATATTTGATGTCATCACGGTTTTGTTGCCATTCGGCATTTTCAATTTTCAAGTCCGCAATTTCTTTCTCGTATTTGAGACACAAACTTTTGAGAGATTCATTGTTTTTGCAAAGCTGACAAGAGTTAGAAAAATTTTGACTTTGAAATTTCAATTCCTTTTTAAGACTCTGAGCTTGACACCATTCAAGCCTTTGTTTGAGTTGACAAATTTCTTTTGAAAACTGTTTTGTCACATCATCATTCTTTTTCTTCAGATTTTCATTCTCATTTTTAAGTGTCTCTAATTCCACGTTCAACAAATTGTTATCAACACAGAGATCATCTACAAGCATAGAAGTACCAGATTTATAGAGATCATTCATGATAACAGACAAAATATCAGCACAGAGAACTTGTTCCAAGAGTCGATCAACATCATTTTTGAAAACTTTAGTTTGTAGCTTTTGGACCAAAATCTCATTTTCAGCAGTATCGAAAACGTTTATCATATTTTTTTACCTCCTTTTGAAGTTCCTGATCCCAACGTGTAGCACATAGACGGAGGTGTTGAACAATTGGTTTCATTTGTTTTTGAAAAATATCTCTCTTTTCTCGCTCGTAAGCGGATTGAAAAGTTTCAATTTTTATTTCAGAATTGCGTTCAATTGTTTCCTCCAAAATATCGATGTCTTCCATAAAGGTTTTGAAATAATTTAAGACACGACATTTTGGTAAAGGTGTAAGTTCACCGGATGATGGTAAAGGACCATTTATTTGTGCTACAGGTGGGACAGGAGCTGCATTGTGAGATGAAACATATGACTCTTCAATAAACCATGATTTCACAGGTAATTCCTTTTGAGTGACAAAAGATTTTGAAAGTGGAGGAGCTTTTGAATAGTCATATGGTGTCCAATATTGAACTTGACTCATTTTAGACCGACTCTCTTCTTCAAGTTCTTCTTCCTCCTCAGTATAAAAAACAACAGCACGCACAATCGTATTATCAAGAAAATAATCCATACTGTAAATTTTTGGAATTTCTTTGAATGTCGTGTGAAGAAACATTGAATTGTAATCACCAAGTGCATATCCGCAATTGGGTCTCGGTTTTAAAGTAAATTTCTGAATTGTTGTGACAGAGTTCCCGTGTTTGTAAACAACGTGACGAAATTCTTTGAGTTGTTTTTCAAGATCAACAATATCACCGAGTAAGTTATCTATGTACTTCCTTTTTCGTATTTTATGTTCATGAAAATCCTTTTGACAACTTGACAATTTTGTTTCTGTTTTTGAAAGTTCAGTTTGAAGACATTCAACTTGTTTTTTCAATTCACACTTCTCACTTTCAAGTTTCGAAATCAACTTTCCGTGTGACTCAATTAAATCTTGCATTTTGCGTTGAAGATCTTGTTCTTTGTTGTAAGAATCTTGAAAAGCTTTTTCAAAACTTTTAGTGTGTTTAATCTTTTCTTCTTGATTAGAAAGCTGAATTTTATAACACTCAATGTCTCTCGCAAGTGCTTTATTAGTTTCTTTTAAAACTTTGTTTTTCTCGTTGCACTTTGCAAATAGCAATTGTTGAGCATTCAGTTGTTTAGATAACACTATGAGGTCAGGGTCTGGATCAAATGATGGTTCATGTTGTTCTAACTGATCATATTTATCATTCTCAATAGGATCATCAAATGAGACAACTGTGTCATCATCAAATATGACAACTGTGCTTATTTGTTCATCTGTTTGAGAGGATGAAGATGATTTAGATGGAACAACTTGCACCATATCTGATTCAGAAGCAGAGGGTGAGATAATATCATTAATAAAGCATGCATTGAAGTCATGTACCTGAGACAAGCCGTCAGTGTCATACACTGGACCTGAATCATTGAGCCTCAGTTCCTGCATGTTGGCCATAAGCATCATAGCTGCATTAGCTTCCAGATCTTCCATGTCATCATCATTGTGTACATTTGCCATGAAGTTGTTGTCTTGTTCAGGGAAATGTCCATCCTTTTCATCTTGAAGAGCCATGAGTAATGCTTGCTTGTGAAACTTACTACCCCGAGTACGCGGTTTAGTACATGCAGTCGCAATATGACCTTGTTCATTGCAGTTATAGCACCACACTGCATTCCCTGAGTTGGAGTTTCTAGTTGCAACTGGTTCAGACCTTTGCTGAGAAGATCCTGAGTTGTTCCTGAACCCTCCATTGTTACTAAACCTCTGACCATTCCCATAGTTTCCTGAAGAGCTTCCTGAACCAGATCGACCATAGCTACGATTCTGAATTTCCACTCTTCCATCATTAACAACAGCTTGATTCCTTGTGTTAGAAGATGAACGTTGACGGTTGTTAGTTTTGTTGGAGAATTTGCTGAAAGCACGAGCAATAAGAGCAAGTCCCTGATTCAAAGTGTTAAAGTCATCATCGTCATCATCATTGGAGTTGGAGTAGTACACAGCATCATTGTTGTTTGACGGAACAAGTTGAGTAGAAGAATCTTGTGGAGATGAATCATAAGGGACCATATGATTCGAGGTGGAAGATTGTGGATAACTGAAGTAGTTCTGCTCTTGAACATATGCATGATTTGACATTGGTGGTGGAGCATAGGGAGATTGAGCTACGAGAGCCAAAGAATTTGGTGTTGATGTTGGTGAGTATCCACCTCGTAGAGCTCTATCTTTTTCCACTTCAGGTTCATGGTGTTTCAGAAAATCATACAACAAGCCATATGGAGCATCATGAAGATTCTTCGTTTGACGAACAAATGTCACATATTTATGCCAATCAGGGCCAAGACTACCAACAAATTTGGAGTTCACAGCGATCCTTGGTACAGTGATTTTGTGACGTTCCAGATCATTGACCACATTTGTGAAACGGTGATAGTAGGATTCAAGTGACTCTCCAGGTTCAATTGTGATGTCAGTGTATTCCATGTATAGCTTGGATTCCATGTCATCTTTGTTCAA
Organism: Artemisia argyi; assembly: GCA_030686995.1. Classification (NCBI taxonomy): domain Eukaryota; kingdom Viridiplantae; phylum Streptophyta; class Magnoliopsida; order Asterales; family Asteraceae; genus Artemisia; species Artemisia argyi. Next base: position 331,133,321 of record CM060709.1, read on the forward strand.
TTGAGTTCCTTCCATGAGGAGATGAACGTGTTCCCACATAGCTTTGGCTGTTTTCTGAGCATCGACACTTCGATAGATCGGATTAGGTATCCCTTGAAGTATATAAGCCATTGCATACTGATCAGCTTCACGATGTAGTTTCTGTTCTTCAGTAAGTGCAGTTTCTGGAAGAGGTCTATCACCAGGAGGACGTGGAGGATCAGCATTTGGATCACCAGCTTCAAATCTTGTTGGCCACTCAAATGGTCCTTCAAGTATCACTTGCTTCAAGAATTGCCCATGAGGTTTCTTTAGTTCAAGAAATCGTAGGAATCGACTTGACCATTGCACATAGTTACCAGGTGTTAGCATTGGAGGTGTTTCAAGTGATCCTGCCTCATGTCGGGATTGTTGAGTTGTAATAACTTCACACATTCTGTCAAACCAGTGAGGTTGTTTGGAGGAGAACTGAGTGTTTTGTTGTGGCACTTGATATGGTTGTTGTTGAGGAATGATCTGTTGTTGTTGCATCATTAGGTAATGATGTAGTGGATTGTATGTTTGTCTTTGAGAAGGTTGTTGATTCATTTGGGTCGAAAGGTAATGTTGTTGCTGATACTGCTGAGGTTGTTGTTGCTGAGGTGGATGTTGTTGAACATGAGGGAAGTAGTGATTAGGTGGTTGAGACATCTTATAACACTTGTGTAGAAATGGATCTTGTAGAAAGTGTAGAATTAACCAATTATCGAGAAACTTAGCACAACTAGGGTTTGCGAAACTTGTCAAGGTTTTCGATAACTTTGTAGATTATCGAGAAACAAGATTTTCGAAACTTGGCAGATTTATCGAGAAACAAGGTTTTCGAAACTTGGCAGATTTATCGAAAACTTAAGATTTCGATATTTTGCAGGTTATCGAAAAAGTAATATTTCGAAACTTTTAAATCAGTTTCTCGATAATCTTTTGTGATTTCGAAAAATGTAAGTTTTTCTCGAAAAAACACAAAATTGCGAAACTCAGTTTTCGAAATTATACAATTTCGAAAACTTTCCCAAAAGTCGAAGTACTTAACTTTCTTATACAAGAAAGAAAATACCGAGTCCACACAAACGAAGTCGAGGTAGTGCACTTTGAGAAGATCTCGAAAAAATGAACTTGCAGGTTCTCGATAATATGTAATTTTTGTTTTTCAAAGAAAGCAATCCTAAAACTCGTTTTTATTTCAAGATGCTTGTACTTTTGTGCATAAAATGAGTAGATCTTAAAGAAAGTAGAAAACTTTAAGAAATTTTTCAAATTTGATAAAATCTCGATAAAAGTACAAGGAAGCAAAAATCGAATATTTTTGTAAAAGTTTGGAACTTTATGGTTTGTTTTGATTTTAAACACAAGTTTGTAAGCAAAGATGTGAGAAAAACCAAGAAACTAACAAAAAGTTTAAAATTTCACAAAAAATTCGATAAGAAAAACGAATTTTTAAGATAGAAATCAATAAAAAAACAATAACTACACCTTCCTCTAGCGAATGATACCACTTGTTAGGTCACCATTTAGTAAACACAAGTATAATGATAAGAGAAATGAGATGAGAATGAGAGTGGGATGATTATGAGAAATTTGAGAGAGTGAAATGCAAGAGTTTCCTTAATGTTTTCAAATAACCAACCAAGTTTACAAATGCCTAAGACTAGTATTTATAGGAAAGGAGCTAGGGCAACACTCCTACTCCTTCCATTCACATAAATCGTATGGGCTTGAGGCCCATGGACCTCATTCTTAAGCCTAGTAAACTTAATACAAAATGTAAATGAAAGTAAATAATAACTAAGCAACCTAGCATTATTACAAATGACCGAGACTTCATAAAATAGTAAAACTATGGTTCCAACATAGGGCGTCAAGAGTAAAAAGTCATGACGGCCTGGAAAAGATTAATACTTGACGGCGTCAAATGTAGATCAAGGCAGTCCGAGAAGAGTTTTGGCGGCGAGATGACGGCGTCACCTAATTGGTCTTGACGCCGTCAGACCCATTTTTCTATATATAGTTTTCTAATTTTTCACATTTAAAGAGAGAAGTTTTGGGAGAAACCCTAAGTACGATTTTGGTGTAACTTTACAGGTTTTTCAAGGGTTCCAACCCCTTGATACCTTGCATGTTTAATCAAGATAAGTGTTCCTTTAATTTAATCAATATGTCTATGTGTTGGTTGTCTATATCTTGTTCTTGGCTTAATTCCATCATGCTAGGCTAGATCTATCTTGTGTTTGCTTAGATCTAATGAAACCTAGATGTTGATTATGTGTTGATTACTTATTTATTCTTGTCTTGGATGAATGATTTATATGTTAGGCTTAAGAAAACTGGCAGATCTCCAATTGGTAACATGCTTGAACGTCTTAAGAAACATGAACCGACGCGCACTAGGTCTTTATTGGTTGTATTTAATGCATGAGCCACTGTTTACAATCCCTATAGTTGTGCTGGGCATGGTGTAGGAGGAGATAAGAGCTCATAGAATTGGGGAGTTAAGTGTGCCACCCCATGAATGGTATTAAGGAATACGATCTGTCATCCATGCAATTATAACAAGTAATTAATGTGTAAAAGATGTCTAGGGAGTAGTGAAATCTAAGTAAACACATTTTCTCCAATTACTGCTCACAACTTTAGTATAATTTAGTTTATTTTCATTTCTAGTATTTTATTTTAATTGCATCTTAGTATTGGGTTAGTTGATTAGCAACTAATTCCGCCCCTTCTTCAAAAACCCGAGATTTTAAATTGCTTTCTAAAAAATATAAAAAATACAAAAATAATCTTCCTTCATCTTTAGAACTAGTATTTAGGCTTTCTAATCCTAGCGACACTATTCCTAGCTGAACGATCAATCCCCCGGTACTTGTCACTATACTATACTACAACGATCAGGAACACTGCCTGGTGGGGGTTGTAAGCTTCTCAAGATCCCTTGAGAGGTAAAGCCTAGTGCGATTCCCACGTATCAAGTTTTTGGCGCCGCAGCCCGGGGAATAGTTATTGTCTAGGTTAGAATTTCTTTTTATTAGGTCTACTTGCTAGATTCCTTTCTAGTAAGATTTTATTTTTATTTTTAGGTTTTCTTTAGTCTATCTCATTTCTTTGTGCCTTTGTTCGTAACCACCCAACATCATGGACAACGGGAACATCTTTGAACCCGTCATCCCACCACAACAAAACCCACCATTAGAACCCCTTAGGCCCCAAACCTTAGGAGAGTATTCCCGACCTAGCCACCAAGGCTACCGAAACACCATTGAGCTCACCGGAGCCAATGTGACCCCCTTGCGATCCGACACCATCCGGTTGGTGCAAAGCGGATGTGCATTCTATGGACTTCGTTCCGAAGATCCAAACCAACATCTAAAGGACTTCCGCAAAATCGTAGATTCCATAGACCTAGATGTTGCAACTAGAGAGACTACCCGTTTACGCCTATTCCAATTCTCTCTACGGGATCAAGCTAGTCAATGGCTTGAGCGTTTACCCGCGGGATCCATCACCACATGGGATGATCTCACCACTCATTTCCTTGCTCAATTTTTCCAACCGGGGAGAACTACTAAGCTTAGAAATGACATCTTGATGTTCCAACAACGTCAAAATGAATCTCTTTATGAAGCATGGACTCGTTTCAAGGACTTACTCCAAAAAGTCCCTCATCATGGCATAGATCTTTGGCTCCAAGTCCAAATCTTTTATGACCATATCGATCTCTCCACGAGGCGAGCCATTGACCAATCGGCCGGTGGTAAGCTACGTGATCTAAGTGCGGAACAATCATGGGAACTCATAGAAGATCTTGCTCTCTATGACAACGAAAGTTGTAATGATCCCCTTGACTTGAACAAAACGGTCAAGGCAATATCTTTGCCTTCGAACAATTCTAGCACTCCCGACCATAGGATCATGGAACTTGAGGACCAAGTCAAGTTTCTCATGAAATCTTACGAAGCTCCTAAGCCTTCAAGCCAAGTGAACAAAATCACTTCTTCATGCGAATTATGTAGTAGTCCCCATGACACTCGTGATTGTGTGGAACTCCCCGGAACAGCTTTTGCGGACTACGCATCCACGCGTACCGACGAAGCGGGAGATAAGTGGTACACTTTCAAGCCCGAGCTAAACACTTATGGTGATTCATACAACCCCTCTTGGAAAAATCACCCAAACCTTAGGTGGAAACAAAATCAACCCAATTCTTCCAATCCGCCTAATCGTTACTAACCAAACGGTCCAACATCCAACCGTACTTTCAACAACAATCCTTCTAACAACTATGGTAGTACCAACAATCTTGAAGGATTGATGTCAAAGTTCATGGCATCTCAAGAAGCTCGCATAGCTAGGTTCGAAACCGAATTCAACCAACAACAAACGGAGATGACCAACAAGATTGACAACTTGTTGAAAGCCCTCAACAACCAAGCGTTAATCACACCTAGGAAGGACACTAGGGACACCAATAGTGGAATCCAAATTAAGGATCCCTCATCATCCAAACATGTCCACTTTGTCAATGTTGTCACTATTAAGCCGATAGATAAGGAGATAGAGGAGAGTGACAAGGATGAAGTTAGAGTAGAAGCCGATATTAAGGATGAGAGTAGAGAAGTTGAGGTTAATAAGGATGAGGAATTAGAGGAGGTAGAGCCTATAGAAAAATACTTTGATAAGTTGCCCACCGAGGAAGAACGGGAGTACCATAAGGATTTATTCGATAGTCCCGAGAGACCATATATCTTCGGCACACCCCTTATCAAAATGGGAGACCCCTCTAACATTAACATCCCATGCAATATCGGACACATGCATATATGGAAAGCTTACATCAACCCTAGATCCCCTGTTAACATCATGACTAGGACTTATTACAATTGGGTGATGAAGAAGCAATTTGATTTTAGGATGATGCCCGGTAAGAATTTGATAAGTAATTTTGCAGGAAGAGTGAAGGGACTGCATGTTATTATAGGGAATCTCACTTATGAGATCGATTTTATGATAGTTGAGGACACTCGTCCGGTGATTGATGCTTGCCTAAGCCAAATAATATTCGGAAAACCATTTGTTAAGGCCACTAGGATGAGTTATGATCCGACCTTAGGGATAGTTAGATTTAAAGAAGAGAATGATGAGGTTGCCTATCAAATGCCCTACAAGATTGAGCAATACCGCCTTCTCTCTAATTTTGAAAAAGAACACAAGCAAGCGGCTTATTATAGGAATGAGGAGGATAGACGTAGAGGAGTAGAATATGTAAAGAATAGGATGCTTGGTTTCTATAAAGAATGCTTACAACTAGGTCCGGAATACAAAACTGGTTTAGAAGACGACCTAGAGAGTGAAACCAATGATGAGGTCACGTAGTAACCCATGACCTTGAGTCTAGCTACAAGACTCGTAAATAAAGAAAAGCGCTTCTTGGGAGGCAACCCATGTTTTGTGTGATTTTATTTGTTTGATTGTTATTTGTTTCCGTATGCATGCTTTATTTTTATTGTTGGTAGATCATGTTTCTCAATTAAAAAGTGGAAATACTTTACTTTGTTGTTTTGGCCTAGTCTTAACTCCACCTAAAAGTATTTTTGCAAAAGATAAGTGTAAGGGGAAACCCCAAATATGTTTTTAAGAAACAAACCGATCATGATTCTCCACAATATTAAATGAGCATGTATATTCGTACTTGTTGGAGTCAAATACTTGTATTGAGTCATAATGAAGTTTTGCAGGATTTTCCAGGAAGTAGGACCAAGTTTTTTCAGAAATTTTCCGGAAACTAAACATAAGAATTTCTGCAGGTCAATTCTGACGGCGTCAGGAGTTTACTCTTGACGGCGTCAGGTGTAAAAATCTGGAAATTTTACCGGTTTTGTTTTTCTAACGGAGTCTTATGGTTTTTGTGAATTATTAAGTTTTATAATCTCCAGGAGATCTGCAAACTTCATTCCACAAGCATTATATCTTATCTTGTTTTCTAGGATTTAGTAACTTATATAGGATGCCGCCGATTTTACGCGAGGTTGTCTTGTCTATTTTGTCAGGTTTTACAGGTTATGTATGACAAGAAGATGATTTATATTCTGGAAGGGAAGCTTTGATTGTTCATTTTCTTGGAGGAAGATTTAACCTGGCCACCTATTATCCATACCGAGTGAATCAGGGGTGTATTTGATTTTATTCTTTTTACTTATTTCACTTTTACATTCTTTACTTGAACATTGGGGACAATGTTCATCTTAAGTGTAAGGGGAGGGTAAAAAGATGATACCTTACATATGCACTTTCGCTTGAGTTTGTTTTGTTTGATGATAGATGTGTAATAAAACTATGAGAAATACTTGTTAGTGCAATTTTAGCGCCAAATTTAAATTTTTTTACAACATTTAGGAGTGAAACTTTAGCCATAGCAAGCGTCTCATGGATAGGAGATTGTATAACTAGCACATAACCGTATATTCAGAAAAATTTTCCACCCAAATATGTGAGGTTCGCCTTTAGATTTGATAGGAAAAGCATTCACTATTAGTGCTTATGAGTGTACCGGTAGCATTTAGATTCTAGAACTTGCGTTAGTGATGCATCCCGAGACCGCTAATGAGACTACATTCGTGTAGTAGGATTTACTACATGATAAGAGGCATTAGGATTACCCTTGTGTTAAACCCGTATCATAATTACTTGACCATTTAAGTCATATTACTTGGCTAGTTAAGTCAACTAATTTTTCCCACACCCTTAGCGTTGTACTCACTTTTAGTACACGAAACCCCTAGTACACCCCTCCGAGCCTATCTTTTCGTTTCTAACTTTAAGCATTTTACTTAAAGAAAGAATTTGTTACACCCCACTTAAATGTATAACCAAATCGCCTTAGTCCTCCGTGTATGCGCTCATTTTTAGTGCATTATTGTTATTTGTTAAACCCTAAGTTAACTATCTAATTGATTACATGGTTGCTAAGTCGAGTCATATCCTTGTACATATTGTTTTGGGACGATTGGGACTCATGGGTAAGTACTTATTTTATGGAGTAATGGGGAAGAACAACATTTATTACCCCCATATGTACGTTAATCTTAAAAGTGCTCCGTGTGTTTTGATTTTCTTAATTCGAGTCATTAGATTAGTTTAATGTAAAGTATGTAAAGATTCAAGTGTAAGGGAAATGTTCATTCCCTATGATGTATTATTTCGGATGGTAGGGTAAAAGTGTATGGAAAAAAAAAATCGAAAAATCAAGAAAAAGAAAAGAAAAAAATAGAAAAAAAAAAAAAAAAAAAAACATACGGACTACCATCCCTTTTTATTCTATGTTCATTTTATGTCTTTGTTATTTTTCATTTAGCTTAAGTCGAGTCTAGTCTTGGCTTAGCAACGCCATATTGTACATGTAATTAACCAAGATTGTTAACTCGCCACCAGTAAAACTTCCTTTATCCAACAAAACCGTGTATTTCATATCCCTACACCTAACGTTACAACCCTTTAAAAGACCTCTTTGATAGTTTATCCTAGGTGCTTACGCCATGTGGTGGAGGTTTGATCCTTTCCCAAGCCTATGGTAATCTATTTTGCTATGACAGGTAGTGAGAGATATCTTCCGTTTCCATATTGTAATTTACACTTTATTACACCCGAGAGATGTGAGTATCTAAACACTATTTGTGAGGTGCTAGTATATGACCTCCGTGCTTGTCTATTGGTCTTTAGTGGAACGATTATTTGTTGTAATTACTTTTATATTAGTGTTAAATAACCCCTAACTTGTATTTTGACTAGAATAAAAGCGCATTTGCTTGAGGACAAGCAAATCTCAAGTGTAAGGGTATATGATGAGGCGAAAAATGATTCGTTTTTAGGGGGTCATTTAACCCGAATCCGAATTTATTTGATCAAATATTGCCCTAAATCGTTCCTTTTGTGATTTTAGGTACTTTGGGAGTGAAATCTGGAAAAGGAAACAATTCGGACGTTTTTGGAGCATAAAAGTGAAGAAAACGCCAAAGTCTTAATTTTCCATGCTGGGAACAGTAGGTGACGGCGTCAAGAGCAACTCCTTGATGGCGTCAAGATCAATTTTCCATGATGGTCCAGTAGAGATTTGACGGCGTCATGAAGGTAGGGCGTCAAGAGTAAAAAGTCATGACGGCCTGGAAAAGATTAATACTTGACGGCGTTAAATGTAGATCAAGGCAGTCCGAGAAGAGTTTTGGCGGCGAGGTGGCGGCGTCACCTAATTGGTCTTGACGTCGTCAGACCCATTTTTCTATATATAGTTTTCTAATTTTTCAAATTTAAAGAGAGAAGTTTTGGGAGAAACCCTAAGTACGATTTTGGTGTAACTTTACAGGTTTTTCAAGGGTTCCAACCCCTTGATACCTTGCATGTTTAATCAAGATAAGTGTTCCTTTAATTCAATCAATATGTCTATGTGTTGGTTGTCTATATCTTGTTCTTGTCTTAATTCCATCATGCTAGGCTAGATCTATCTTGTGTTTGCTTAGATCTAATGAAACCTAGATGTTGATTATGTGTTGATTACTTGTTTATTCTTGTCTTGGATGAATGATTTATATGTTAGGCTTAAGAAAACTGGCAGATCTCCAATTGGTAACATGCTTGAACGTCTTAAGAAACATGAACCGACGCGCACTAGGTCTTTATTGGTTGTATTTAATGCATGAGCCACTGTTTACAATCCCTATAGTTGTGTTGGGCATGGTGTAGGAGGAGATAAGAGCTCATAGAATTGGGGAGTTAAGTGTGCCACCCCATGAATGGTATTAAGGAATACGATCCGTCATCCATGCAATTATAACAAGTAATTAATGTGTAAAAGATGTCTAGGGAGTAGTAAAATCTAAGTAAACACATTTTCTCCAATTACTGCTCACAACTTTAGTATAATTTAGTTTATTTTCATTTCTAGTATTTTATTTTGATTGCATCTTAGTATTGGGTTAGTTGATTAGCAACTAATTCCGCCCCTTCTTCCAAAACCCGAGATTTTAAATTGCTTTCTAAAAAATATAAAAAATACAAAAAGAATCTTCCTTCATCTTTAGAACTAGTATTTAGGCTTTCTAATCCTAGCGACACTATTCCTAGCTGAACGATCAATCCCCCGGTACTTGTCACTATACTATACTACAACGATCAGGTACACTGCCTGGTGGGGGTTGTAAGCTTCTCAAGATCCCTTGAGAGGTAAAGCCTGGTGCGATTCCCACGTATCAAAACATCTGAATCATGATGACTCCACGGCATAGCAAAAGGAATAGCACGCCTGTCACTCAAGAAAAATTCCTCCTTCCATCCCTTCAAACAGGAAGGAAACTCACCAAAACAAACCTTCCGACCCCTACCCGTTAGTTTCTCAAAAGAAAACCAGGAGCCCTGCTTACTTAACTTATAAAACACCCTGAACAACGGAGTGGTCGGAGGAATATGCATGCTCCGGCAGTACGCCTCGAAGAGAGTCGCACGATGCAAGCCGAGAGGAACCAATTGAGAAATATGAACCTTAAAGTACTTGATAACCTCTAAAAGAAAAGTGGAGAAAGGAACGCTAAGCCCTGCTTCAAAGAAATACTGAATATACAGACCTATGGCATCGGCCGGCAACTGATCCATGGTCATACCCTTCGGAGGCATCCTTGGATGTAAATCTTTAGGTACTCCGAAGGCTTCCACTAAAGCAAGAACATCCGATGGACGAGTTTTGGAAACTCTTCTCTTTATATCCTCCTTAACCGACAACTCACCACCGGTGAGAATATCGTCCATATCCAACGATACAGAAGATTCCGACATAATGAGGAAGAGTAGGGAAGAGCTATAGCCAGATAAAACAAACACGTAAATAAGAACGAAACGTACCTCTTAAAAAGTTATAAACACACCGGATGGACCGTTGGTAAAAAATGTTCGGAAAACTCGTTCGGAAAATACGAAGCAAAGAGTGTGTCAGAGAAGAAATTACAGTGGTAAAAAATGAAATGGAATGGACTATTTATAGGCAAGAAAGAATGGACGCGAAACGAAACATCACAAGTAGGGCTGACGTGTCATCACCCAGACCCTACGATTCAAAAAGACGCACACGTGTTCCAATCTAAAGGGCTCAGTAGAAACGACGGCGCTCCTTAAACGACACATTAATTACATTTGGCACTTTGTACACGACTTTAACACGACAAAATCATGATATACCCTCCGGTAAACTACAAAAAACAAAGACTTTGAGTATCATACCATTGGCATACTTATATGAAAAGAAAAGAAACCCATGTGAATACATTGTTTTTACATACTAAAAAAAAAAAAAAAAAAAAAAAAAAAAAAAAAAAAAAAAAACATTGTTTTTACATGACTATAAACTATGTACATGGCAACGAGAACTTTCAAATAATGATTTGAAGTTAAATCCCACTAAGAGCACTTACATCATTAACGCATGACTTGCGTTAAAGTGATTTTAACCCACGTTAAAGCTAAGTTATTGTTGCATGGTGCTGCGTTAAGCCGGCGTTAACGCTCGGTGTTAACCCCTTAATTCAGCGTTAAGGGTGAATTGTGTAAAAAAAAAAAAAAAAAAAAATCACTTTCCCCTGAATGAAGGAGTGTTTTTGTAAATTGTTGTTGAGTTAAGGTTGAGTTATTGTTGTGGGTGTTTTTTTGTGAGTTACAGTGAAAATGTTAAAGCTGATGTGGCGCTGACGTGACACCGTGTTAAAACTTAACTTGTGTGATTGTTGTAAGTGCTCTAAGTTGGTTTGATAAAATACGGTAACAAGATGCAGTAGCCGAAAAAAATAGGAGGAAGCAATAGTAGAGAGGAGTAGCTTTTATATTCTAATATTTTATATAATAAAACAAAACTTATAGTAGAGACTTTCGTATTTAAAAAAAAAGATTATTTCCTTATTAAGTAATATTTTAATTAATTATTATTTTTTAATTTATAAATTTATAAATTCTTTTTGTTGATATACTACACAAGTAAAAGATAAATACAAAAAATATAGATAAGATGCAACTAACAATAGGATTAAATTTTTTAAATGATTATCTTTAATAATAAAAAACTATAATTAGAAATTATAAATCAAACAAAACAAAGATTAAATTATTTATTTTTTAATAAATAAAAATATGTTATTCAAAAAACTTAAAAAAAAAAAGCACGCACGTGCGCGGGAATTATAACTAGTGCTTTGAATAGAATTTGTAAGACAAACGTTTGAACAAAATTTATAACGCTACACGCTACTTCCCAAACAAGCTTTATATTTTAAACTCAAACTGCTAGTGGTTAGTTGCTCCAAAATACTCCAAGATGTTGTGCGCCAAACCTACCCGATTATTCATATAATATAATGTGAGATAGAAAATTGTCTTCTATATAATGTGTATAGTAGGATGTGTGGATCACGTATAGTCAAGTCTGGTTGAAACTTTGTATGATAATTTTGGATGTACGTTATAGATGTGTAATATGTAGGTTTTTGTAATTTGTGTCACTAGATTTATTTGACCAAGTTTCAGGTTATGTTTATAGATGGGTGCAAATCGATTTGATGACAATATGACATGATGTACTCCTGTTATGGGCTTATAATGAGCTGGACCTTTTGTTATATGGACCAGTATATGAGGCTTAAAGTTAAAGATAAACTATCAGGCAATCAGCCCATTTTCTATGCTACTTGATAGACATACTTCATTTTTCGAGCACACACGATATAGATACAACCTTCACCGTATTGTATGCAATTCAGGATGAATTTTATCACTTTTTTAGAAATACAGATATTCACATGACTTTTTACAACATGATATTCATATTTGACACATGTTTTCAATCACGAGAAAGCCGCATCGTACAAAGTAACAAAACAGGAGAAAGCATTGAAAAACAGCATGTTTTTATTCCTTTCGCGTTTGATACCTAGATCCACAAATGTTTTTTTCAAAAGAATTAGTTTTACAATCCAAAAAGAGTTAGCAGCGTAACTTGTTGCTCGTTTGACTTCCACCTCTATGCAAATCCATCTGAAATTGAATAACTATTTTGAGACACTGTCGAAAAAAAGCTTGTTTTCAATCAGGATTTAAACTGGCAATCTCTTGCTTAATATGCCAGAGCCAGACTGCCAGTCACATACCGCTATGAAAAAAATTCTTCTGGAACTTCATGATAGTAAAAATATGGAACAAGGAAAAAGTTAGAAATTAACAATACGAAAATTGGGTGAATTATATTGACCCGCTACCAAATTGATTTAACAATGTTAAAAAGACTATCTTTTATATAAAAAAACAAAACCTCAAGTGGGACTTTTCCTTTTAAAAAAATCAAATCATACTTTATTTAGTAATAATTATATTTAAAAAAAAAATATTATTTTCTTATTAGGTAACATTTTATATTTATCCATAACACAAGTAGAAGATAAATAAAAAAATATATAGATAAGATGCAATTAAAAATAGGATTAAAATTTTTAAATAATTATCTTTAATAATAAAAAACTATAATTTAACATATAAATCAAACAAAACAAAGATTAAATTATTTGTTCTTTAATGAATAAAAATATATGATTCAAGAAATTTTATAAAAAAACTCACGCGTGCTCGGGTATCTTTTATATAATAAAATAAAACCCCTAGTGGGGACTTTTTCATTTCAAAAAAATCAAATCATACCTTATTTAGTAATAACTGAATTTTTGATATATTATTTTTAAAAGATTTTGAATTAAAAAATCTTAAAATTTTCTTGATTTGGCAAAAAGAAATATAAATTCGTTTTTAAGTGAAAAGTGGGTATAAAATTATATGTGTCAAAAATATAAAGAAAGAAAACTTTAAAAAGATGGGGTAAATCTACAATAGCATAGTGGTCAAAACCATTTTTTTTAATCAAAACATACACTCCAAAACCCACCACTCTTCCCCAACAATCGCATCATATTTACTTCCCTTACAATCCTAATGCACCGGGTAACAATTCTACTATATGATAGGTAAGGGTTTTCATATATATTACTATCATAATTGAGGTACTCTATTTGTATTTTGAATTTTTGTATATTTAGTTGTTATAATAAGGATCTTAATATCTATTAGCACATATTATAGATATTCATAGAATTCATCTCCTCTAATTTCGATGATGTAACTGACAGTTTGTCAGTAATGGTATCAATTATCCCTAATTTAATTTCAATTCAATTGTTACTTTGATGAATTAGTGGGTTTTGTTTAATAAAGGTGTGAACTTTATGATGAGTTTTTGCAATTAATTTGCTTATGTTGTTGATTTCTTGATTTTTATTCTAAGCTGATGATAATTAAATTGGTGTTTTCATCAGTTTTTTTTTTTTTTTTTTTTTTTTTTTGTTTTGTTTGTTTTCTTCCTTGAGTTAGGTTTAAATGAATGTTGTTAATATAAACAAAACCAATGTGTTTTAAGATATTTGTTTTTGTGGTTTCTAAGTTACCTTCTCGACAAGTGACTAATCAAAAATTTTATGAGGCTAAGATGTCTATTTTGTGATGTTTTGTCCTAGACAATCTTTACTTGAATATTTTCTTCTATTATTCAATTAGCAATTAACACAAACGTTGTGAAACGAATTGAAAGATAGAGATGGGGATTGCCCCAAAGGTTGTAGTTGAGGAAGAGATTATACAAGGTAATTTAGCTAACATGTTACAAATATGCAACATGTAATCATGCATAATAACTTTAACTTCTGTATGATTAGTAACAATACTAATAGCTAATATTGATGGTAGCATGATGAATTAGCATGCTCAATATTATAAAGGAATAGAAATAAATTGAAAGACTAAGTACGTTGGTATTGTGTGTGTTTTTATGCGATATAAAATTATGAGGCATAAGAGCAGGAGATATCGTTTTGTTGTAATTTACCTTTGGTGTGTTGTGCTTGATTCGTTGTGTTTTGGTGTGTGAAAACAACAATTTATCAAAATATCAACAAACGTGAGGTTTAACTTGTCGTGAAACAAATAAACGTGAAGTAAAACGAGTAAACCGTTTAGGAAAATGATTACCTCGCTAAACTCGTGAAAGTGATATTTAAATTGTGAGACCGGGAAGTGATTTCCCGGGTCGTACCCCAACGAGGTGTGAATGGAAAGCTTCGAGTGAGATTTGGATTAAAATCTTGTATGTTGAGAAAGTTATTTGGTTTTGCGATATGTTAAATTAACGAAACTTGAAAATCAACGAACGAGAGTGGAAATAAAACAACCTAAGGCAACTAACAATCTAATTAATACCTAAAACACTACGGGAAAACATATTTAGGTATCGGGAATCTTAAAATGTTAACTAAAGTAAAAACGCGAAAGTTTATTTAAAAATTACGCGAGAGCGCAAAATGAAACGCGAATTTTAAATTCTAGATGTCCTACGAGTTTCTAATTAATTTTCTTACTTACTAAAATGAAAAAGAAAAAAAAGAATATTTAATTTGTTAAACAAGATTCTATTTATTAAATTACCAATTAAACTAAATTAAACTTTAATAATTACTAAAAATCCGATTTTTTTTTTTTTTTTTTTATTTTGAAAAATAAACTTTACTAATAATATCCTAGGAAAAATATTAAACTAAAACAAGCTATACTACACAAGCTATAATAAGCTAGAAGCAGTTAGTGATGTTTAATAAGCAAACAAAACAACTACAACTATAAAAGTAATAAGAATGTAAAGCCTAATGACAAAAATCCCAAGGGTGCAGTTGGTATTGCGTGGTATGTTATGCGTGCTTGAGGTGCAGGAGGTCCAAGGTTCGAACCCACCTCTTGCCCTTTTTTTTTTTTTTTATCTATTTGTTCCCCTTTATTTTTCAAAAGCCTTTTTAACAGAGCGATGACCAACTTTTATAGAAGAGTTTTTATTAAAAAGCTTAGAGTAAACTTGTTGCTTTAGAAATCCCAACAGTTTGGTTGTCTAGTATCTCAAGTGAGGCCTTTGAAAACTTTGAGTAACTTGCTAAATTAACTACAAACGTAAAACCAAAACAAGTATGTGAAATAAAATCACAAGCAACTAAGAAAACTTAAATCAATCATTGACAAGTTGCTTAAGTCGGGTAAAAAGAAAGCAACACAACTGAGCTAGGGACTGCTGTTTCATCAGCAGTCGTGGGGACAAATTTGATCAATAGGGGGCTAAAAATAAGCGACTAAACATGCAAGCTAATACGAACTAATGAAGGATCTAACAAAACAGCATAATAGGCTTCACAAAGCACCCAAGATCAGATCTTAAACTCCAGAAATGAACTGGATATTGTTGAGAGAAAAGCGGTAAAAAACTGAGTTATGTCGGGTGCTGGATAAAAGAGTTGCCAAACAGCCCACTTTGGGCATGAATTCAAGTGATCAAATGGATTCCAACGTGCGAATTTCTTTTCAATCTTAATAGTCACACCACCAGAAATTACAAAACAAAAAACTTGATCTAATTCCAATGACCCACGAGGGCTGAAACTGAGCTTGAGTTTTGCTCCATTATGACAGTTAAAAAAAATAACTTTGTAAGATTTCTAAAAGTTTGACTATTTTGAGTTTTGATTCTCCCCAACTTACTGAAAATGATGTTATAACTTAATGTTAGTCAGAATCAAACAACATAATCAAGGTTTAAATTGAATCCATGATTGTGAACATAAAAAAAAACCAACAGTTAACTGCTATGAAGAGTGTGAACAAATTTTGACTTTTCACTCTTAAACTTCCAATGTCAAAGCTTAACTACTCTAATTTGAACCTAAGTAAGAAGTCTAGATTGATTTTATACCCTAAAAGTCACAAGAGCTTAGTGAAATATACTAATCCAAACACCACTTTTCGAGCAAAAATTTCAAAGAGTTTCAAATTAACAAACCAAATCAATCATACGAACACTACTACTGAGGCTATGCTACGCTAAAATATGTCTAAGTAAACAGGTTTTAAAGAACAGTTAACACCAATGGTCAAACAATATTTATTTCAACAAAATTAAAGTATAAAAAGTTACTTGACATCCAAGCTTGTAGGCCTGAGAACTAGGACCACGAAACAACCTAAATGCTCACCCGAGCTCTAAAACCAAATTTCCCATCCAAGCTGCAAATTATTTTTCCATTCTTCTGCTCTTTTTTTTTTCTTTTCTCTTTTTTTTTTTTTTTTTTTTTTTTTTTTTTTTTTTTTTTTTTTGTATTTTCACTCGAAGTAAAATAAAAACACCAAACACAAAGAAATCTTGAAACTGAGATAACTTTTAAAACTCCACTTTCATTAAAACCTCAAAACTCAGATTACAACTCGAATTAAAGTTTTAAATAAACTACGATTACAAAAGTAATTAAATTAAAAAACAGAATTCGAATTTGCTATTTTAAACTTTTAATAACCTTACAAGAATGAAAATTAAGGATGCCATGAAGGCTTACATCAACTACTTATTTATACTAAACCTTAGTGGTAGGTACCATTTGATCTTCTCTTTGTCTTCACTTTCTTGGTGCTCTTCCTGATCAAATCCAACCCTTGATTTATCTTTGACTTATCCTGGCCCTTGACTTCATTTTGGCGCCCAACTGAGGTGGTGGATTGCCACCATGGCCTCTTCTAAGTGGTGGATGGTGTTAGGTACGTTTTTGAAGGGGTGAGTGGGATTGGGGAGATGGTTTTGAGGACAAGGAATGATGTTGATGGGAAAGATGGTGATGGGGAGCTTGGAGGTACGTGGTCACCGGGGGGGGGGGGGGGGGGGGGTTTAATGGTGTTAGTTTTTTATTCAGGAGAAGATGGGAGGGAAGAGGGGCGTACGAATGTTGTGTTTAGGGTTAGGGATAAGGGAGTTAGCAGATATACGTATAAAAAGGGGGGTGGGCTTGTTGGGTAGTTTTGGGCTTAGATGGACTTAGGGTGGGTTTGTTAGTAACTTGGGCCAAGTGGAGTGGTGATGGCTTAGTTTTTAAGGTCCATTGTAGTTTCTCTTTTGATAAATCACAAGGACCATTATTGTTACACTTTGATTTTTCACGGACTATTTTTGTAAATACCCCACATCACCAAGAGGACCGAACCTGTCAAGTTAGATAAACCGTAGGACCAAAAACACAATTTTCCACATTTGAAACATCGGGGTTTAAAAATGTCAATTGGCCAAAGTTCAGGGACCAATTGTGTAATTATCCAAACCTTTTTACCCAAAGATCATTTGTGACTTATTTTTGACCTTTAAAAGCAAGGGTTGACTTTTCTTTGAAAATGATTGACCAGGGACTAGTTTTGTGAAATTTTGAAAGTCGGGGGACTGAAACTGCCAAATATGTAACTTTTGTTCGTTTTTCGTTTGTTTTCACTCGTTTCGCATAAGAAACATATAAAATACGATCTTTGGGATTTTCTTCGCATTTTGGTGCGTTTTTGAGTATTTTTGATCGTTTTGCAGCTTAAATTTGACTCAAAATGATGAGTATTTACACACTCATCAATCCCCCACACTAAATTATTGCTAGTCCCTAGCAATCTTTTTGAGAAAAATTAATGGATTTGAAGTCTCTTTACCAAAAGCCATCACTTCTGGAGTAGCCAGGTGTAAGAACTGTGGCTCACCTGATAGCCGTGTGATTTTGAGCAAACCACCAGCTTTCAACAGATTTGATTTGTCTTTACCAGGAGCCGTTTGCTCCTGGACTAGGCAACTCTTGATGGAATAGTCAACATCTTGGTGAGTTGATTACCAATTATGGTTTTTCCACAGCCTTTACCACAAGCCATAATCTTGCGGGCTAGCCAACTCATTAGCTTTTGAGGATGATGGGGAGTTGAGGAACCATACAATTTTTGGCAAATTGCAAGCCATCAACGGGTTTGAGTTATCTTTACCAAGAGCCGTTTGCTCCTGGATTAGCCAATCCCTTTTGTCGTTTAGACAAGGCGAATTGATAACCACAAAAATTTTGAAATAAAGTGAAAAATTTTTGAAAAATTTTTGGCCTAAAAATGGGGGTACTAGACGGTATATTTTGATAAAATTCGCTAGAATTTTCCCCTCCCCCACACTTAGAATTGAATATTGTCCTCAATATTCAAAGTCCCGGCGATTGTGCCGAAATTTTGAATGAAAGACGAGAATATTAAAAACTAACTGTGGGAATGTCATTTGTATTTTTCACTTTATTTATTCGAACACGCATTTTTTTTTTTTTTTTTTTTTTTTTTTTTTTTTTGAAATAAGATATATACATCTCAAGTAGCTGCGGGGGGTGGCCACTCCCCCACACTAGGGTGTTAGAAAATAGGAGGAAATCAGATACACGGGTGAAAACCCGTGTTTGTTACTTGTTTTTGTTTATCGAGTCGCTAGCTTGACTCGATCCCCGAATTTATTGGTCCATGGGGAAAGTTTGGAGGTCCGGGACAACAGGTGGTATGTCCCCTCCAAAATAGTGTTTCAACCGATGCCCATTTACTTTGAAATTGGGACCGTCGTCTTGAGATAACTCGACGGTTCCATAAGGATAAACTTTGGCAACGGTGAAAGGTCCAGTCCAGCGGGTTTTAAGCTTACCCGAAAAGATCTTTAATCGAGAGTTAAAAAGAAGGACTCGATCACCAACGTTGAAAACGCGGTTCTTAATTTTGGAGTCATGGATCTTTTTGGTTTTCTCTTTGTAGATTAAAGAGTTTTCATAAGCTTGATCACGAAGTTCATTGAGTTCATTGAGTTGAACTTTCCTGTGATCACCCGCAGACTTAAGATCGAAATTAGCATTCTTCAAAGCCCAATAAGCTTTGTGCTCAAGTTCAATCGGAAGATGACAAGCTTTTCCACACACGAGCTTATAAGGAGTACACCCAATGGGTGTTTTATAAGCTGTGCGAAAGGCCCATAGAGCGTCGTCTAGCTTATCCGACCAAGAGGCACGGTTTTCGCCTACGGTTCTTTCAAGAATTCTTTTTAGACCTCGGTTTGAAACCTCCACTTGCCCACTCGTTTGTGGGTGATATGCGGTGGCAAGACGGTGAGTGACACCGTACTTGAGCATGACCTTTGCAAATTGTTCGTTGCAAAAGTGTGTACCGCGATCGCTTATGATAGCGCGGGGAGTTCCAAACCTAGAGAACAACGACTTCAAAAATTTTACAACTACTCGGGCATCGTTGGTTGGGTGAGCTTTTGCTTCGACCCATTTCGACAAGTAGTCAACGGCCACGAGTATGTACTTGTTCCCTCGTGAAGACGGGAACGGCCCCATAAAGTCTATGCCCCAAACATCAAAGATTTCACACACTTGGATGACGTTTTGAGGCATTTCATCCCGTTGTGTGATTTTTCCTTGACGTTGACACGAGTCACAAGATTTGACTAGGTCATGGGCGTCTTTATAAATGGAGGGCCAATAGAAACCGGACTCAAATACTTTTCGAGCGGTGTAGTTCGGGCCATGATGTCCCCCGGTGGGTCCATTATGACAAGCCTTTAGGATTTCCATGGCTTCTTGGCCATGAACACACCTTCGAATAACCTGATCCGCACAAATTTTAAACAAATAGGGATCGTCCCAAAAGTAGTGATTGACATCTTTGAAAAATTTGCTCTTTTGGTGGGACAACATCCCTTTGACAACGAAGTTCCCCGCATGATAGTTTGCAAAGTCGGCAAACCATGGGGTACTAGAATCACCACGAGAGGAAACCACGTTGAGTGTCTCGAGAGGAAATGTTTCGTTTATTTCCTTTTTCTCGAGAACTCCTTGATGAGGATTTTCCAATCGGGAAAGATGGTCAGCAGCGAGGTTCTCGGCTCCTTTTTTATCACGAATTATGATATCAAATTCTTGTAGGAGGAGAACCCAACGGAGCAATCTCGGCTTTGCGTCTTGCTTGGCAAAGAGATATTTTAGAGCCGAGTGGTCCGTGTACACTATGCTCTTAGTCAAGATCAAATATGGCCGAAATTTCTCAAACGCATACACCACGGCAAGTAATTCTTTTTCCGTTGTGGTGTAATGAGCTTGAGCTTCGGTCAAGGTCTTGCTTGCATAATGAATCGGCTGAAAATGCTTGGTTTTTCGTTGCCCCAAGACCGCACCCATTGCAAAGTCACTTGCATCACACATGAGTTCGAAGGGTAGGTCCCAATCGGGGGCAACTAAAATGGGTGCTTCAGTAAGCTTTTTCTTGAGAGTTTGAAAAGCTTCGATGCACTCATCGGAAAAGACAAATGGAGTCTCTTTTTCAAGAAGTCGGTTCTAGGCCTAGCTATCTTTGAGAAATCTTGAATGAATCTACGATAGAAGCCGGCATGACCCAGGAAACTCCGAACACCTTTAACAGTAGTGGGAGGAGGAAGTTTAGCAATGACGTCGATTTTAGCTTTATCGACCTCAATCCCACTCTTGGAAATCTTATGGCCAAGGACGATTCCTTCCTTGACCATGAAATGACTTTTCTCCCAATTTAGACTAAGATTGGTGTCTTCACACCTTTGAAGCATTTTGTCTAAATTGGAGAGACATGATTCGAATGAATTCCCAACGACCGAAAAATCATCCATGAAGACCTCCATTGTTTTCTCGATCATGTCGTGAAAAATGGCCATCATGCATCTTTGAAATGTGCCCGGAGCATTGCATAAGCCAAAAGGCATGCGTCGATAAGCAAATGTTCCGTATGGGCACGTAAAAGTCGTTTTTTCTTGATCTTGAGGATCGATGGGAATTTTGAAATAACCCGAAAAACCGTCAAGGAAACAATAGTATTCGTTTCCCGCCAATCTTTCGAGCATTTGATCCATGAAAGGTAATGGAAAGTGGTCTTTACGGGTGGCGTCATTTAGTTTTCGATAATCAATGCAAACGCGCCAACCCGTTACCAATCGAGTCGGAATTAACTCGTTATCATCATTTTTGACAACCGTTATGCCACCCTTTTTGGGCACGCAATGAACGGGACTCACCCAAGGACTATCCGAAATCGGGTAAATTAAACCGGCATCAAGAAGTTTAATGACCTCTTGCTTGATAACCTCATGAATCTTAGGATTTACCCGTCTTTGTTGTTGAACCGCCGGTTTAAAGTCATCCTCCATCAAAATCTTGTGCATACAAAATTCCGGGTTAATACCCTTGATGTCGGAAAGTCGCCAAGCAATGGGTCGCTTGTGTGACTTTAAAACCTTGAGAAGAGCGGTTTTGTTTTCCTCATTCAAGTCTTTAGCGATTATGACGGGAAACTTTTCGTCCCCCTCCAAAAACGCGTACTCGAGATGAGGCGGAAGTTCCTTGAGTTCGACATCGGGAAAGTCATCAGTTTTTTCAACATCTTTGACTTCCATGTTATGAAGTTCTTTTGGAGGAAGAGATGAAGGATCATCATTAAGCAACTTCTCAAGGAGAAGTAAGTCTTCCTCGGGATTGATAGAATCATAATCAACATGAGAATCACACGACAAACAAGCTTCGATTTCTTCCAAAATGAAGTCACCTCCCAAAAATGGAGTAAGAGAGGGGGGAGAGACATCATTGGAAGGATTGATTGATCCTTGCACATTTAACACTTCTTCAAGGTAGTCATCGCATGCGACATCGATGACATCAATTTGGTTAATTGCTTCTCGTTCAAGTTCGAGAAGATCTTTTGAAGTGTTTTCGATGTTTATGACCAATTTTTCATCGCCAACTCTAAGAGTCATTTCTCCTTCGAAGACGTCGATTAATGCACGAGCTGTTTTCAAGAATGGTCTTCCCAAAATAAGGGGGACACGAGGATCGGCATCAAAATCGACGACTACGAAGTCGGCAGGAAAATGGAACTTGCCAACCTTCACGAAGACATCCTCGGCAATACCCTTCGGAATCGTAACCGAACGGGTTGCTAATTCGAGAGTCATTCGTGTTGGTGTAAGCTCGGGAAGTGAAAGTTTTTGCCAAATCGAGAAAGGCATGAGGTTTATGCTAGCGCCAAGATCGGCCAAGGCAAAGCATTCCTCAAGCTTTTGGAAATCACAAGGAATGAGAAATTTTCCGGGGTCTCCTAATTTCTCGGGAAGTTTCTTAAGGAGAACCGCCGAACAATTTTCATTCAAACGGGTTTTGGTGAGTTCAAATAATTTCTCTTTGTTACTTAGAAGACTCTTGAAAGTGGAAGCAAACTTGGGCATATAGAGAAGAGCATCCGCGAAACTAATATCGAAGTGTAATTTTTGAAAAATTTCAAGAAATTTCTTCATTTGATCATTAGTTTGTTCGCGGAGTCTTTGATCATTTAACCGCGAAGGATATGGAATTGAAGCTTTTTGTTGAACGGGATTTTCCGATGGTTCAAAAACAATTCCCGGTTTTGATTTGGTTTTTGGGACAACACGAGGTTGGACATGTGCGGTACTTCGTGTACTTGTGATTTGCACCTTATCCTTTGTAGCCTCGTGTTCACGTTCCACTACCTCGGGAGGTGGAGAAGATGAGGTAGTAGGAACCGTGGGTCCATCATAAGAAACTCCACTACGGGTTGTGATCGCCTTTACATCGCCCTTCGGGTTGGCGATCGTGTTGCTTGGTAGCGTTCCCGATCCCGAAGGTCGATCATTTAAAGACTTCTTAAGTTCAGAAATCTGACCGATCAACAACCTGTTGGTTTCTTCTTGAGCTTTCATAAATTGCTTCAACAATTCATCGGTCGATGATTGAGGTTGAGCAGCGGTTTGATTTTGAGGAAAGTTTTGAGCTCGGTTGTTTTGATTGAAACCTTGATTTTGAAAATTTCCATGGTTTTGATTACCATGAAAATTGTTTCCTTGATTGAAATTACCATAACCTTGGTTTCTATTCGAGTTTCCTTGATTTTGAGAACCTTGGTTGTAATTTCCCCCTTGATTTTGATATTGATTCATAGGGGCTTGAAATTGGTTTTGAACATTCGGGTTTCTTTGTTGTTGATTTTGATTGAATCTATTTGGATTGTTGGGTTGAGAGAAACCGGGTGGACCACTTTGATTGTTAGTACGGTAATTTTGTTCCATTTGAGGGCGGTATTGGTTACCACCTTGGTTGGGATTACCGACTATTGCATTTACTTCAAAAGGATTGCCATCGGTGGCAGTACAATTGTAGTAAGCGTGTGGGCCACCACAAGTAACGCAAGTGTCAACCTTTTTGACTTCAGCAGGTTGAGAAGAGACTTTCTTAGTTTTGGTGAGAACCAAAGCATGAATTGCTTCTGTGAGCTTATCAAGTCTAGCATCGGTGCTAGATTGAGCTACGGATGATGAGGAAGAAGGACCAACATTAATTTGCGAAACAACCGATTTGCTTCGTGGAATGCGGACCTTGGATTTGTTTTCAATGATCATCAAAGCATCTTTGGCGGTGCGATTCAAGAAGTTGCCTCCCGAGGAGGCATTAAGAGAGTCTTGATCGACTTGGCTCACACCATTATAGAAAGTGTCGAGTTGCATCAACTCGGAAAATCCGTAATGAGGACATTTACGAAGCATGTCCTTGTAACGATCCCACGCCTCGCTGAATGATTCATCAAACTTTTGAGTAAATTTCATGATCTCATTCTTAAGGGCGGTGGTTTTGGATGGAGGAAAGAATTCGTTTACAAACTTCTTGACCAAATCTTCCCACGTTTCAATCGATCGAGGGGGTTGTTTGTCTAGCCAATTTTTGGCAGCCCATCGAGGGAAAACGGGAAGAGAAGAAGTTTGATAGCCTCTTCAGGGACATTTTTGCATTTGATGGTTGACGTGATTTTGTTGAACCATCGAATGTGATCTTGAGGATCGTCCCTCTCGAAACCATAGAATTGACGCGAGGTGACTAAGTTAATCAACCCCGTCTTAAGTTCAAAATTGTCAGCCACGATGGCTGGAATGATGATAGCATCTCCGTAACCCTCGATGGGTGCTTGGAGAAGCTCATTCATGGTGGGCTCGGCAGCCATGATTGGAATAGCACGAAGCTCGGGTTCGGCTATTCGGTTGGTACGTCGACGATTACGCCTTCTCCTTGGAATGTTATTTAGCGATTGCAAAGGACTCGTAGACGTAGACGAACGTGTGCGCATGCACCACAAAAAATATCAATTAAAACAATACCACTTTAAAGACAAGGGAACTTAAACCAATAATCACAAACGCAAGGTTAACCTCTAAAGAAAAACGCACAAAGGAGCGGGAGAGAAGAATGGATCTCTCACTGGGCGAAGTTCATTGGATCGCCACATACCGTTTCGACTCCTCTTAACGTGTGAATTTCGTTTAAAAATTTTCCAAAACGCAAGTGATACAAAGGCAAGTTTTGATCTTTGGTTTGGGAACTTATTATGGTCACACCCCCAGTTGGTAGGTGTTCAGCCTTGATTTGCGGTGGTAAGATTTTAACTTGTATTTATTAAACAATGAAACGGGAAAATCTTTTTGTGTTTTTCTTTATCTTATATAGATATAATACATATACTAGAAACAAAAGAAAAATATTTTTGGTTTTTTATAAGTTTTATAAAAGCGTAACTTCTTGCGAAGGTTCTACAAGACTAATCGTCTAAACCTTATCGAGACTTTCGACACACAGCCTCCCCGGCAGCGGCGCCATTTGATTCGTTGTGTTTTGGTGTGTGAAAACAACAATTTATCAAAATATCAACAAACGTGAGGTTTAACTTGTCGTGAGACAAATAAACGTGAAGTAAAACGAGTAAACCGTTTAGGAAAATGATTACCTCGCTAAACTCGTGAAAGTGTAAATTGTGAGACCGGGAAGTGATTTCCCGGGTCGTACCCCAACGAGGTGTGAATGGAAAGCTTCGAGTGAGATTTGGATTAAAATCTTGTATGTTGAGAAAGTTATTTGGTTTTGCGATATGTTAAATTAACGAAACTTGAAAATCAACGAACGAGAGTGGAAATAAAACAACCTAAGGCAACTAACAATCTAATTAATACCTAAAACACTACGGGAAAACATATTTAGGTATCGGGAATCTTAAAATGTTAACTAAAGTAAAAACGCGAAAGTTTATTTAAAAATTATGCGAGAGCGCAAAATGAAACGCGAATTTTAAATTCTAGATGTCCTACGAGTTTCTAATTAATTTTCTTACTTACTAAAATGAAAAAGAAAAAAAAGAATATTTAATTTGTTAAACAAGATTCTATTTATTAAATTACCAATTAAACTAAATTAAACTTTAATAATTACTAAAAATCCGATTTTTTTTTTTTTTTTTTTTTTTTTTTATTTTGAAAAATAAACTTTACTAATAATATCCTAGGAAAAATATTAAACTAAAACAAGCTATACTACACAAGCTATAATAAGCTAGAAGCAGTTAGTGATGTTTAATAAGCAAACAAAACAACTACAACTATAAAAGTAATAAGAATGTAAAGCCTAATGACAAAAATCCCAAGGGTGCAGTTGGTATTGCGTGGTATGTTATGCGTGCTTGAGGTGCAGGAGGTCCAAGGTTCGAACCCACCTCTTGCCCTTTTTTTTTTTTTTATCTATTTGTTCCCCTTTATTTTTCAAAAGCCTTTTTAACAGAGCGATGACCAACTTTTATAGAAGAGTTTTTATTAAAAAGCTTAGAGTAAACTTGTTGCTTTAGAAATCCCAACAGTTTGGTTGTCTAGTATCTCAAGTGAGGCCTTTGAAAACTTTGAGTAACTTGCTAAATTAACTACAAACGTAAAACCAAAACAAGTATGTGAAATAAAATCACAAGCAACTAAGAAAACTTAAATCAATCATTGACAAGTTGCTTAAGTCGGGTAAAAAGAAAGCAACACAACTGAGCTAGGGACTGCTGTTTCATCAGCAGTCGTGGGGACAAATTTGATCAATAGGGGGCTAAAAATAAGCGACTAAACATGCAAGCTAATACGAACTAATGAAGGATCTAACAAAACAGCATAATAGGCTTCACAAAGCACCCAAGATCAGATCTTAAACTCCAGAAATGAACTGGATATTGTTGAGAGAAAAGCGGGTAAAAAACTGAGTTATGTCGGGTGCTGGATAAAAGAGTTGCCAAACAGCCCACTTTGGGCATGAATTCAAGTGATCAAATGGATTCCAACGTGCGAATTTCTTTTCAATCTTAATAGTCACACCACCAGAAATTACAAAACAAAAAACTTGATCTAATTCCAATGACCCACGAGGGCTGAAACTGAGCTTGAGTTTTGCTCCATTATGACAGTTAAAAAAAATAACTTTGTAAGATTTCTAAAAGTTTGACTATTTTGAGTTTTGATTCTCCCCAACTTACTGAAAATGATGTTATAACTTAATGTTAGTCAGAATCAAACAACATAATCAAGGTTTAAATTGAATCCATGATTGTGAACATAAAAAAAAACCAACAGTTAACTGCTATGAAGAGTGTGAACAAATTTTGACTTTTCACTCTTAAACTTCCAATGTCAAAGCTTAACTACTCTAATTTGAACCTAAGTAAGAAGTCTAGATTGATTTTATACCCTAAAAGTCACAAGAGCTTAGTGAAATATACTAATCCAAACACCACTTTTCGAGCAAAAATTTCAAAGAGTTTCAAATTAACAAACCAAATCAATCATACGAACACTACTACTGAGGCTATGCTACGCTAAAATATGTCTAAGTAAACAGGTTTTAAAGAACAGTTAACACCAATGGTCAAACAATATTTATTTCAACAAAATTAAAGTATAAAAAGTTACTTGACATCCAAGCTTGTAGGCCTGAGAACTAGGACCACGAAACAACCTAAATGCTCACCCGAGCTCTAAAACCAAATTTCCCATCCAAGCTGCAAATTATTTTTCCATTCTTCTGCTCTTTTTTTTTTTTTTTTTTTTTTTTTTTTTTTTTTTTTTTTTTTTTTTTTTTTTTTTTTTTTGTATTTTCACTCGAAGTAAAATAAAAACACCAAACACAAAGAAATCTTGAAACTGAGATAACTTTTAAAACTCCACTTTCATTAAAACCTCAAAACTCAGATTACAACTCGAATTAAAGTTTTAAATAAACTACGATTACAAAAGTAATTAAATTAAAAAACAGAATTCGAATTTGCTATTTTAAACTTTTAATAACCTTACAAGAATGAAAATTAAGGATGCCATGAAGGCTTACATCAACTACTTATTTATACTAAACCTTAGTGGTAGGTACCATTTGATCTTCTCTTTGTCTTCACTTTCTTGGTGCTCTTCCTGATCAAATCCAACCCTTGATTTATCTTTGACTTATCCTGGCCCTTGACTTCATTTTGGCGCCCAACTGAGGTGGTGGATTGCCACCATGGCCTCTTCTAAGTGGTGGATGGTGTTAGGTACGTTTTTGAAGGGGTGAGTGGGATTGGGGAGATGGTTTTGAGGACAAGGAATGATGTTGATGGGAAAGATGGTGATGGGGAGCTTGGAGGTACGTGGTCACGGGGGGGGGGGGGGGGGGGGGGGGTTTAATGGTGTTAGTTTTTTATTCAGGAGAAGATGGGAGGGAAGAGGGGCGTACGAATGTTGTGTTTAGGGTTAGGGATAAGGGAGTTAGCAGATATACGTATAAAAAGGGGGGTGGGCTTGTTGGGTAGTTTTGGGCTTGGATGGACTTAGGGTGGGTTTGTTA
Organism: Artemisia argyi; assembly: GCA_030686995.1. Lineage (NCBI taxonomy): Eukaryota > Viridiplantae > Streptophyta > Magnoliopsida > Asterales > Asteraceae > Artemisia > Artemisia argyi. Next base: position 331,161,001 of record CM060709.1, read on the forward strand.
GTAACTTGGGCCAAGTGGAGTGGTGATGGCTTAGTTTTTAAGGTCCATTGTAGTTTCTCTTTTGATAAATCACAAGGACCATTATTGTTACACTTTGATTTTTCACGGACTATTTTTGTAAATACCCCACATCACCAAGAGGACCGAACCTGTCAAGTTAGATAAACCGTAGGACCAAAAACACAATTTTCCACATTTGAAACATCGGGGTTTAAAAATGTCAATTGGCCAAAGTTCAGGGACCAATTGTGTAATTATCCAAACCTTTTTACCCAAAGATCATTTGTGACTTATTTTTGACCTTTAAAAGCAAGGGTTGACTTTTCTTTGAAAATGATTGACCAGGCACTAGTTTTGTGAAATTTTGAAAGTCGGGGGACTGAAACTGCCAAATATGTAACTTTTGTTCGTTTTTCGTTTGTTTTCACTCGTTTCGCATAAGAAACATATAAAATACGATCTTTGGGATTTTCTTCGCATTTTGGTGCGTTTTTGAGTATTTTTGATCGTTTTGCAGCTTAAATTTGACTCAAAATGATGAGTATTTACACACTCATCAGTGCTCTTTTCTATATAAATAAAACTATGAAAGTTCAAGCTAAGACATCGAAATAAAATACAACTCCTTTCAACTTGATGTTAGAAACGAGTGGTGGATAGCCATGCGACAATTGAAATATCTTCATACTTGAAGATAATAACTTTTTTTTTTTTTGGGTAAACAGTTTACACCCGGTGAATATATTAAAAAAATATAAAAACATTTTACATACAAGGAAGAGTGGTCATGATCCACCCCTCAAAATAAACTATGTGTTTTGAACATACTCAAAACACAACAGCCAAAAAAACCAAGACTAGAGATGAAAACAACATAAACTACACAATTAATAACTTATTTTATGTTAACTACTATTTAGTTTATATACACTTCACCTATAACTTTTATTACTAAACTAACAATATTTACTTGACAGGGGAGATTATGGAACTTCAAGACCAAACAAAATTTATTGGTCATCAAGTGCCTAGTACAGACGATGATCGAGGGGTTGGTGATATTGTTTAAGATATATATTCGGAAGATGTTCAATAAAATGCCGCAGAGAGACGACCTGGAAAGTGGAAATGAGCATGATCATAGTAAGACATCTTTTGTCTTTGTGAATATGATTATAATATGGTAGTTGTTATATTTGTAACTCAAATTTAGGAAACGTAATGTGAGTATGTGATTCTTAAGGAATAATGAATACCTGGCCAACCTTTTGGAGTATGCATTAAATAATTGGGGGGTTGTGTGACTTCATATATGCATGTTCGAGTCGTATATGAAGAACGTGTGTAAGTGATTCATGATGGGGATGAAACCTACTGTTATAAGGAATGTAGCTTCTTGACGGTAAAAGTTTTCATGGTAAATGTGGTATACTTTTGACATTTTTGGGTCACGTGAACACATTCCAGTGAAGCGATGTGGATAAATCATAAAAAAAACAGAGGACCGACCAATACGGTTACATAAATAAAAAAGCACTCCCATATTTTGAGATCTCCTTCCCGTAAAGATGAGTCGTTGCTTTGAATGAAGAAAATTAACATGTATCTTTGTCATGCCAATCACATATTTAGTAGCCTAAAATAGCATTTACGTTCTGGAGCTTGATCTTTGAGGTATCCTATTGAGTAATCAATCTAAGATAACTATCCTTAATGGATATCCTCTCCTGTTTATGAGTAGGTTATAGCTTTCTATCTATAATAAATGAACGTTTCTAAAGTGGTTATTGCTATTTCAAGGACATGCTTAAACAATCAATTGACCGGACTTACGAATAGTTAGGGGTGTTTGGATTTGTCTTATGAAACCTATTAAAATTTCAATATCAAGCCTTAGAATAATTATTATCCATTTTAAGTGTTCCGGTTAAGATATTCCAAATATAGTTAAAACTTACGTTGCATTCATCTTACCTATTGTACTTAAGTATGATAAGTTAATAAACACTTAATCTTTAGTTAGCAAGCTTCAAATTAGCAATAATACATTTGATGATATGCGCACTTATATAGTGAGCTCGTGAGATTGTGAGATTATGGGTGATTTTGCACGTGCATCTAACTAAGTTATATAATTTAGAATTACCCGTTAACCTTATAGTCCCATATATGAGCCAGAATTACCCATTTCATGGAAGATCATTTATGATGTTACAAGTTACAACCCACAATAAGGTTTCACGTACTTCCACCAAACATTACCATTCAAATGATGGTGCAAATGTGTACAGGTGTCAAGATGGACATGACGAGCGAGTAGGATAATGGGTCAAAATTCAAAATGGGTTAGGTTGAAAATAACTTTCTTAGCTATTAAATAGATAGTGATTCTTATTGAAAGGTCCCATGTTGGGTATTACTATGGAAAGTAAGGATAATTTATCCCCAACCTAATTAGGCCCAAACCATATATTGATTACCAAATTATATAAATTCACTGAACACATTACGCCTTTGTTGTTTCTTAGATGAAACTCACTGGGAAACTTCAAGATGGAATTGTGTTTGTGAATAAAGGAGATAATGAGGTGCCATTTAAGTCCAAAGTCCGGTTATTGTCCCAAGCTACGACTATTACGCCCTTTAGATAAATGTGGTATGTGCCAAGTTTAATAGTATTTATTTGAGTCCAAAGTAGTTGTAAAAGGGGGGAATTAGTGATGATCATGTGAGATTGAGTAATGGGTCGAAATGAGATAATTTTTGGTAAGGGGACAAAACAGTTTGTGATGATTTGGACCTACCCAATTTACGTAATTTATGAACCAGTATAAGTCCATGTAGTTTCCTGAAGGATCATGCTATCATAATTTAAATCAAATTGTTACACATCATTGTGCACATGTAATTGATATTTCTTGAAGGGCAGACCACATTAGATGGCTGATGGCTCCATAGATCGATACTTCTTGAGATTTTATATTTGTAATCATTTCCTGGCAGGTTTTCATCATCTCTTTCATGCAAGTTTTGCTAGCTGATATGCGAAAAAAATACAAATCTGTATATACAATGGACATACGAAGCTTGGGATGTACACAATGATTGGGATGATGACTTGAAAACCTCTTGGAGTGAGTTAAACGGGGTAAGTTATAGCAGATAAAAATGATTGAGGATGCCTAGAAAAGATAACTTTATGGGTATATAAATGAAAGTTATAATTATGATCTCTTATGTTGCCATTGTGGATACACATTTTCTTGCATATCAATTTAGAAAACATGATATTTGTATAAGAAATTTTTTTCAATATCTGTTAGAGACACGTTGGTTAGTAGTAGGTTTTATCGTTGGCATACATGTAATTGCACTAATAGGTGCTATGACTCTGAAGCATCAGGTTACCCCAATTAATTTAGTGTGTTGCATGAGAATTAATAAAGGTATTAAAAACCCTTAAGTTGTCTTGACGAAGAATGTGTGAAGGTGTTTCAGCTTAATTTACTTAACTTATGCAATGGTGGAACAAGAAAGTCTCATCCGAAGGAGGCAAATCAGAACCGGGAAGAAGGGTTCGGTGGTGTTAAGATGTATTTTTGGGTTGATTTCATTTTAGATATATGAACATATCACTTCTTATATACACCCTCTCACATACACCATCTTTTGTAACGCATCACTCTATTAATAAAAATATCTAGGATCACTATCAAATTCACATGGCTAACTCTGACAATGACAATTCCCCGAAGTGCCACATCGAACAATACCTACAAAGAAACCACAAATATGCCACATGTATGTGAGGATGAATATCATCAAAAAATAATAAAACTTAGTAGATAGTAGATTGTATGCATTTGATCTTATACCACGAACTTTCAACATAATTACAATCTATAAACAAATTTAATATTAACAGATTTAAAAAAAAACCTCGTGCGTGCACGGGTATTATAACTAGTTATAACTATAATAAATCTATAGCTAAACGCATTTTAAAGTCGATATATAATAAATTTTTATATTTCTGAATTATATTATACCTTTTCCGTACGAATCATACGATGGGTCTTCATTAGTCTTAAAAATTAGAAAGAGGTTGTTTAGACTTTGTAGTACACATGTTTTGACACTTTCTCAAAATTGACCTTGTAGTTTGAAATTAAGGATAGATGGCAAGGGTGTGTTTTTTTTCACATTACACCTCAGCGCCACCTTAACCTTATTTTTATCTCTTTTTTAAGATTAAGAAATAGTAACCGATTCGATAAATCTATGAATGTTCCGAAATGAAATAAGTTATTTATCTTATTATTAATCACGGATTTCTTATATAGCCAGAACTTCCCTCACAAATTGCAAATACTAATTTGTTAAGAATTAATCGGATTGAAGATATAGCGTCATCATTCACTGGAATCAAAATGTCTTTGAGATCAGAGTCACAATTTGTATCGATTAAACAAATTGTTGGAATTCCCAACGTGATACATTCTTGAAGGGCCGTATATTCTTCGTGCTGATCAACGATTACAATATCGGCTAACCCTGTCATAAATTTTATCTTGCCCGGATATTTTTTCTCTGTGCTCTCACTTCTCCTCACTTCACTTCACCTTTTAGTAGGCAAGGCATGCTTCACTTCACCTTTCATTAAAATACTCACTTTATAAAAATATATCACACTAAATATCTCACACACACTTACAAACAAAATAAAAATAATAATAAACCATGAAGTGGGGCCCCATTTTTTTGTATTGCTGCAAGATGAATAAATCACCATAACTTTTCTTGGGCTGTGTTCCTCGCGTGACTCGAGGTAGTGTGCAAGGGTGTCGCGCTTGACTTGAGGTTGCAAAGTGAAGGGATCACCTCCCTTGCCTACCAGCCTAAAACTATGAAGGCATCAAGATTGGGTACTAATCCTCTGCGCGGAAAAAAAATGTTTGACGAAATTTCTTTTGATGTTAGATAGAATTGATTCTTTTGAATTTGTACGTTTCTATATTAAAGAGACAAACAATGTATATATCAAACTCGATTAGTCATCATATCCGAATTTAGCAAGGGAATAAGCAAAAAGCGAGTAAAACATGCTTTTAAAGACGAAAGCTAAGAAATTTAGCTGTATACTTGTATTGCTACTAGCTTATAGAGATGAATAGATGGTCTAAAGCCAGAGACCGGTCTTGTCCCAACTTGAACAAGTTCGAGAAATTCTGGTCAATAAAAAACTTGATCGTAAGCTGAGTGTGATTTGTTCTAGTATATGCTAGCAAAGCCTAGCCCAGCTTGCATTTTATGCACCTCTAGTAGCTTTTAACCATCAAGATTAATTAGGTGCCTTTCATATACTTGTAACTGACCTAACATATGCTCTAAAAATGTGTAAGTTTTAAAGTTCAATTTTTGCTAGGTACAAAAACTCTAAAGTGGTCACGCCAACTATCTGAAAAAAGAAGGATTTACCCGGTTTGAGTTTATGTGGCGATGGGTTCAAACCCCGTAAATTAATTGGCCAAAAGATTAGAAACCATGGTTACCTGAAAAAGAAGGAACATAGATAGCATTCAAATAAAAATGTAATGATTAGAGGTTATTGCCTTTAAAATTCAGGGGTTTATTGTAACAAAATAAAATCTAAGAGGGTGTAATCAACAAAAATGTACAAAATGTAGCCATGCATGTTGTTATATTCGTTGATGCTATTCTATCTGCAACTTCTTTATCGGACCGAATCTAATAAAAAACACACACATACATAGAAACAATTAGTGTGTGTGCATGCAATAAGACTAGTATCTTGAGTTAGTTTACTTGTATAATGCCACTTCTTTTATAAAGGCATCCAAAATCTTCCATAAAAGTGCTAAGAATTGAATGCCAACTTTTTAACTTAAACAACACTTCATGCTTTTGTTTCTTTATCATGCATGATTTTAAATTTACTAATTAAATAATGTATCTTAGTTACGTAGCAATTTATTCTTTTAGGACGAGATATAGATTAACTAAAGACTTCGACCTTAAGACCGGATGTAATGTGGTTGGACAACGCGTCCCCCCTGTAACACCCCCAAAATTTGATACAGCGGAAGACTCAACAAGCTTTCGGGGTGCTACGGGGATTGGTATCCAACACAAGACAATATAGAACGAGATAAAGTAAACATAATAAAAACACAACCAAAACGGGGTTTTAAAGTTTACATTTATCCCAACATCATTCAGAGTCAGGCCCAAAATAAATAACGATAGGTCCAAATTTAATTATCAGAGTTTAGAAAATATAGATCCATAACCGTGTGCCACAGCCGAGCCTTCCAATCCAAGCATGCACCTCAACACTTAATTACCTGAGAAAACGTGCTAAAAGTCAGCTTTCGCTGGTGAGATCATAGGTTTAAATTCAACTAATAATATAGTGGACATGTACGCAAAACGCTTGCTAGCTAGACTAAGGATTCGCTAAAAGCCTGCGGATACCCTCCGCTCTCAATCATAACACACGGATACCCTTCCGTAATAACCAAAACACACGGATACCCTTCCGTGACAACATAGATATTCGGGTAACTCCCGCAATACCAATAAATACTCGGATAACCTCCGAAGTATTAATAACCTATAGGTGCACACTACAGTATCTACATAAGTCAACCTTGAATAGTACACACGAACCGCGTGACTAAAGCTGACAATAATAAATAACCAAATAAGCCAACCTTGAATAGTACACACAAAAGGTGTGACTAAAGCTGACAATAGATCCTAATCCATACGCATAGCAAGTTTAGAAAGAATATAAAAGCGATAATAGTCCACGTAAAATAATTTGCACGTTTCTCACCCCAATCGTTGAAAACATAGTTCAAGAGTAAAAAGTGGGGCTATGACTCACCTCAAGTCCAGAAATATAGCAAGACGAGGTAGGTAGCAATAAGATGTATGATAACTCACGAAACAGCAACTACGGACTTGGCACGACCTAACAATATTAACTCTTTCAGAAATCATTTCCTCAAATATATAATATTCCCAAACCCGGACGAGAATCCGTTTTATTACCGAAAATCCATTTCGTATTAGTTTGGTGTATTTGCGTTTGGTATCCATACGGGTGGTGGGTCGACTCAAAACAAACCAACAAGATCGCACATAGAACATATAATAAACTATAGATCTAATATTAGCCCAATATATCATTTAAATAAATCGCCAAAGTTTATCAAATCCGTCGATTTGATAATCCTCATATTTATTTACGTAATATACCGTTCCAAGATTACACCCAATCTCAAGCACATAAAAAACACATAGCACGTAATCACTATATAGTATATATCTCAGTTTAATAAATTCCTCGTATATATCGTCAAATTGGTCAGATTTCCCGATATATACACTCGCAATCTATTACCCTTTACATATACTACAACCTATGGGCATCGTAGGATACGATGCCCACTAATATATTCGTTTCATATAACCAAACAACACGGCTCAACCTTACGGTTGAGTGGTTATTTACTTATAGAAAACGTCCATATTAGTCGTCATATATCCGAGACAACACGAATGTCGCAAATAATAACTTACCTGGACCCGAGTGACAACAATTTCGCCTAACTCAATAAGTTTATCCGTTATATATCCGAAATGACCTTTTATTAAACGTTTCATAATTGTCGGGAGTTTCCCGTTTATAACACAATTTTTAATAATAATAATACGTTTAATAATATTACGCCACTTTCGTAGCCTAATATATATCTAATCGTATTATTTATAATACGACTCGTGATTATTATTATTATTATTATACGCGTTTATATAGTTATATATACGTTATTCACGTATATACTTTCGTATAAACGTTCATATTACTAATAATTATTATTACGAGTTTTATCATTCTCGTTTTACTTTTAATAGTTATTGAGTTACACGAAATGGTCATATGTCCGAGTCATGACTCTCGGCTCATTGTCCAAATCCAATAATAAACCAAAGTCATAAATAATAAACTCCGTCCAATCACAATCTCAACCACGGGCTACAACAATAAGGTCCGACTACGGTACCCGACTAACCTATCTCCGTCATCTAACGACCGTCTCATAACCGGTCCTCATATCATATACCACTCGACAACAACTTCACAATATCAAACCATAACCAATAACCAATCCAATATCCAATTCGACCCAAAGGTATACGGCCGAGAAATAAATACCACAACAACAATCATATACTAAAACAATCATAAGAAATAATAAATAGTTCACAATTACCACCCAAAAATAACATCAACCAAGTAAGTGTTCGGGTCGGTTTACCAAGCCGAACCCGAGGCAATACGACTCAATTGAGTCTCGGTCACATCACGAGCTAAACATAGCTCGAACCAAACATCAAAGAATCACAAGAAAGGCTCTAGGGAGCACACTAACTGCCACATCGACCATATAGGTCACGGCAATACAAGCAAATACGCGGCGTCGAGCCGCGACTCTAATGAGTCGAACCAAGTAAGAAAAATTAACGCGAGCCATAACCAAGAGCCGAGACCAAGGCTCATAATATCAAGCAATCAAACTTCCAAGGCTCGGATTAAAACCCCAAGCCGTGAGTCATGAACTCACGGTTCGAATCGAATCCCACAAAGAACAACCCGGATACCAAACTTTCAAGAAAAACGTTTTTCCAATCAACAACCCATAAGTATTCACGTTTTTAATTAAAACCCATTCGGATCTCATCTTGCCGTGACTCTAGGTCACGGTTTTATTAACCATACGAGTGAATACTCGCTCACCTTCGAACTAGAACTCCAAAACTTTGAAAATCTTTCAAGAATCAATCGAAAAGTGGTGAATAAGATGGTGATTCGTGTGATAAAGTGGTGATAGGAGGCGCGTGGTATAGTGGATCTAGGAGTAGAAATGATGGGGAATCGAATTATGGTGGTAGTTTAGAGTGGTGGCCGGCGGTGGCTGTGGTGTGGCCGGATTTTATAGGGGGCGGCTAGGGTTTAGCCAAAGAGAGGGAGATGAGAGAGAGATGAGGGTAAAGTTGGTGTTGTGTGTGTGTGGTTACAACCGGCCAAACGGACCCTTATTAACTTTTCTCTTTTTTTTTTTTTTTTTTTTTTTTTTTTTTATAATAATAATAATAATAAGTGTAATAAATATAATGATAGTAATAATAATAAGATATTATTACGGTTGATCGGGCAATATGGGTAAATGTAAAAACACGTGGCCCGAACCCGAACTCATTTAAAATTTCCATATTACACGAGAACCTCTCGTAATTAATTAAAATATATAACGGACTCGTAAGACGAATCATAAAATTATGTTAGGTAATCCTAGTGCCAAAGTCAACGTAGTACCAAGTGAGAATTCAAATATACATCACCGATCACATAATCAAAAACGAATTATGAACATAATTCACGAATACCATAACGTCATTAAATAAAATTTCCATAAAATAGGTCTTACAAGTTCGTTGTGAAATGAAAATTTCAAATAACAATTATAAACGAACTTATATCGAAATGCGGATTTTTAAAATGGCTCCCTAAACTGCCGGTTGTCACATCCTCCCCGTCTCAGAAGGAAACCCGTCCCGGGTTTCACTCGGAAAAATGTCCATCTACGAAGTGAAAAGCTTCGGATATCTCTTCCTGAACTCGTCCTCACGTTCCCACGTATATTCTGGTCCATGTCGGGAGTTCCAACGAACCTTGACGAGCGGAATGCGACTCCTCTTGAGTCGTTTAACTTCACGATCTAAAATCTCGATCGGCTCCTCCACGAAATTCAATTTCTCATCAATACGAATGTCCCTCATTGGAATGACGGGCATTTCATCAGCAAGACATTTCTTCAAATTACTCACGTGAAACACGTCGTGAACTTTGCTCAGTTCAGACGGTAATTCCAACCTATAAGCCACGGGCCCAATTCTTTCTAAGATCAAGAATGGTCCAATGTAGCGCGGGTTGAGTTTACCACGTTTCCCGAAACGTATTATACCTTTCCAAGGCGAGACTTTCAGCATCACTTTGTCTCCAACCTGGAACTCTAAAGGTTTACGTCTCTGATCGGCGTAGCTCTTCTGCCTATCTCTGGCGGCTTGCAACCGATCACGAATCTGAGTTACTTTCTCGGTAGTTTCCAAAATAAGCTCAGGGCCTGTAAGTTGACTATCTCCAACTTCTGTCCAACCAATAGGCGAACGACACTTTCTGCCATACAAAGCTTCGAATGGTGCAGCCTTAAGACTTGTGTGGTAGCTGTTATTATAGGAGAATTCCGCAAGGGGCAAATACTTCTCCCAGCCTTTACCAAAGTCTATGATGCATGCACGAAGCATATCCTCTAGCGTCTGAATGGTCCTCTCACTTTGACCATCGGTTTGGGGATGATATGCAGTACTCATATCAAGCCTCGTCCCCAAAGCCGTTTGAAGTGATCGCCACAAAGCTGACGTAAAACGACTATCACGATCCGAAATAATAGATATCGGGACTCCATGACGCGAAATAATTTCCTTCACATATAACCTTGCAAGCTTATCCACACTATCATCTTCACTAATAGCTAGGAAATGAGCAGACTTTGTCAGACGGTCCACAATTACCCAGATAGCGTCACAACCGCTAGCCGTCCTCAGTAATTTGGTAATGAAGTCCATAGTAATCCGCTCCCATTTCCAGACTGGAAGTACTGGTTGCGTTAGTAGTCCTGACGGTCTCTGGTGTTCAGCCTTAACCTTGGCGCATGTCAAGCACTTACTAACATACGATGCTATATTTGCCTTCATATTTGGCCACCAATAGAACTTCTTAAGATCTTGGTACATTTTATCGGAACCAGGGTGAATGGAGTACTTTGACTTATGCGACTCATGCATAATCAATTCTCGAATTTCTCCATATAACGGTACCCAAATCCGATCTCCAAAACATAATAATCCATCCGAACGCTTAACAAATCCTTTCTCATTATCAGCCATCCCAAATATGTTCTCGGCAGATCTATTTTCTGCTTTCAATGCTTCCGTTTGAGCTTCGAGTATTTGAGATGGTAATGGCGATACGATAGTCATTCCCAATGACCTAACTCGTAATGGTGGTACTCTTTCCTTTCGACTAAGAGCATCAGCAACAACGTTTGCTTTACCAGGATGGTAGCGAATTTCACAATCATAATCGCTTAGTAACTCGATCCAACGTCGTTGTCTCATGTTGAGCTCTTTTTGATTCAAGATGTGTTGTAGACTTTTATGGTCAGTAAATACAACACACTTGGTTCCGTACAAGTAATGTCTCCATATTCTTAAAGCAAAAACCACAGCACCGAGCTCCAAATCATGGGTAGTGTAGTTTTTCTCATGCTTTTTGAGCTGTCGGGAAGCATAAGCTATCACCTTCTCTCGTTGCATTAACACTGCTCCTAAGCCTTTATGTGAGGCGTCACAATAGACGACGAAATCCTCGTTACCTTCTGGTAACGCTAAGATAGGAGCACTACACAACATTTTCTTAAGCAATTGAAACGCTTCCTCTTCTTTATCTCCCCATTCATATGTAACACTCTTTTGAGTCAATTTGGTCAATGGTTTAGCTATCTTCGAAAATCCCTCGATGAATCTTCGGTAATAGCCAGCTAAACCCAAAAATTGACGAACTTCGGTTGGGGTTGTAGGTGCAGCCCAATCTTTTATTGCTTCAATTTTTGCAGGATCCACGTGGACTCCTTGTCTATCAATCACGTGACCCAAAAATTGTACAGTCGGAATCCAAAATTCACATTTCGAAAACTTGGCATAAAGTTTCTCCTTCCTGAGCAGCTCCAAAATGAGTCTTAAATGCTCCTCATGCTCTTTCTCACTCTTTGAATAAATCAGAATGTCATCGATGAATACAATCACGAACTTATCCAAGTATGGCTTACACACACGATTCATGAGATCCATGAATATTGCTGGTGCGTTAGTCAACCCAAACGGCATCACCTGAAACTCGTAATGCCCGTAACGGGTTCTGAAAGCCGTTTTCGGAATATCCTCCTTACGAACTCGAAGTTGATGATATCCCGATCTCAAATCGATCTTCGAATACACACTTGATCCTTGAAGTTGATCGAACAAATCATCGATCCTAGGTAACGGGTATCGATTCTTCACCGTTAACTTATTCAACTCTCTATAGTCAATACACATACGAAACGATCCATCCTTCTTCTTCACAAACAAGACTGGGGCTCCCCAAGGTGAAGAACTTGGTCTTATGAATCCCCTTTTCGGCTAACTCCGCCAATTGTTTCGACAACTCTTCCAGTTCGGTAGGTGCAAGACGATAAGGTGCTCATGCTACAGGCGCAGCACCAGGTATCAACTCAATCTGAAACTCCAATTGTCTACTTGGTGGGATTCCCGGCAAATCATCGGGGAACACATCAGGAAAATCACGAACTATAGGCACATCTCCAATGCACCTTTCCTTTTTCTTCGTCTCTCCCTTCTCAGAAATTTGAGCTAAGAAAAGATAACATCCCTTCTCCATTAGCTTCGGTAACTTTGTGCAAGATATGACTGCTAATCGGGATGGGCTCCTAGAATCCTTTCGGTCTCCCAATATGTTTAGGACTTCCTTTCCGTATGGTACACGCACGATCTTCTCGTCGTAAAGTATGTGAGCACGATACTTTGACAACCAATCCATACCAATGATTACATCAAAACTTCCTAACGTGACGGGTAGAAGATCTATGTTGAAAGGGTGGTTCAAGAAATTTAACGTACAACCGCGAATGATGGTATTAATCCTTTCTAGGTTTCCATTTGCTAACTCAATATCATATCCAATTCCTAAGGCCATCGGGGGTTTCTCTAGTAAGGGTGCAAATGTAGTGGGCACAAAACTCCTATCGGCACCAGTATCAAACAGTATGGAAGCATAACGATTATTGAGAAGGAACGTACCAGTAACGACGTTCGGATCTTCTCCTCTCTCGTTCCCGAGTGCATACACTCTTCCCTGAGCAGCTCCAGCTTCCACACGTTAGTCTCCATTATCTTGTCGTCCACGATTTCCTCCAGCTCCACGGTTTCCATAATTGTACCCATCTCCACCCGAGCCTTGATTTCCACGGTTCCGCGATTCTCTACACTCATTCCTATAGTGTCCCTTCTTTCCACACCCATAACAGGTAACATCTGCCTTGTTTCTCATCTCAGGAGCAGCTTGAACCATTGCAAGAGGTCGAGCTCTACAGTCCCTAGCTGTATGTCCTTTCCTTGAGCAATTCTGGCATTTCACACTACACCATCCAGTGTGATGCTGATGGCAACGATCACACTTGGGTGCATCACCGTTCTGATTCTTCTTATCTCCATTCCCAATAGCATAAGCCTTAGCTTGTCTCTTGCTTCGGTGATCATTACTCTTAGAGTGACGGTCTCTCTTTCTCTTTCCATTCTTCTCCTTATCAGCTTCTTCTAATTCCAACGAATCCATAAGTTGTTGAGCAATTGTGATAGCCTCATGGATGTTTGCAGGCCTAGCAGAAATTACATCATTCCTCGTAGCTACCGGCAAACCATCAGTATACCTCTCGATCTTTTGAGTTTCAGTTTTCACCATATCTGGGCACAACAAGGCTAACTCCTGGTAACGACGATTGTAAGTCGCCATATCATTACCTTTCACCTTGTGGTTCCAAAACTCAATCTCTAGCTTCTTGACCTCATTCCTTGGGCAATAAGTTTGAATCAACAAGGACTTAAATTGCTTCCAAGACATAGCATATGCTACATCACTCCCAACTGCATTTCGGTAGTTGTTCCACCAAGTCAAAGCTTCATCCTTGAAAGTAAAAGAAGCAAACTTTACCTTCGCATTCTCCGCACAACCACTGACATTAAACACTGACTCAATCTTCTCAATCCATCTAACTAAGTAAACCACTCCTTCATTTCCACCAAACTCAATGGGTCCACAAATCTTGAATTCCTTGTATTGACATCCATTAGCACGAACAGGTGGAAAAGTTCCAGCAGAATTGTTGGAATGATTTGACTCAGCGAGTAGTTCAGCAACTCTTTGCTCCACGAGTTGGTTGATCATTGCTTGATCCACAGTAGGTGCATTAAGTGGAACATGACCATTGTCTCCCTGAACATCAACATTTTGATTCCTGTTGTTACGGTTAGTGGTGTCCAGGTTGTCAGGAGTAGGGGTTTCAACATTTCGAGTAGGTCGACGACCTCGACGAGCAGGAGTAGGAGTAGTCACAGCAGGACCAGTCCTGGTAGACCTAACAGGGTTTCGACGGGGTGCCATTGATCTGTAACATCACACAAGTTCATGAATCTCCATTAGAACTTATCGACATGCTCAACAAAACATCTCAACGAAATCAAGTCATAGAAAGAATGGCAACGACACGCTATGTAATAATAAGCGAATAAGGACTCAATTTCCATAACACCCAAAATCACATAATACCATACACTAATAACCATCAACCATACAATAGCGATCTAACATCGTTCCAAAAGAGACGAATACCGAACAAAATACATCAAAATATGATAACTAGCTTTTCTAACCGAACACTCCTCGGCTAAGAAAGCAACAAGATAATATAACTCAAGCAACTAGCCACGGGGCTGACGGAGAATCCTCAACTCCTGCCTCAAGCCATCAAGATCCCTCCATAACGATCCTAACTCCACGCTATGGGTGTCTCGGTCTCTCTTGAGGTCAGCCACCTCCTTCTCTAGCTCGACATTCCTTTGCCAAAGCTTGCGGTCGGCCTCACGAGCAGTAACGAATCCTCGCTGCAAACTATCGATATGCTCATGAACATCCATCATAACTCTCCTCAGCTCAGTAGCCCTGCCCACAGCGACAGTCAAATCAACTCTCAAATCTGCTAGAAACTCTCCAATAACTCTCTCAAGTCGATCAGATACACGTGCAACTCTGTCACTAAGCTCAGTAATCCGAGCCCACAACCTGCCAACCTCACCCAACTCTGCATGCTCAGCAAAAACCTCTGAAGATGCATCCGACTCAACGGGACTACCAGGTGGCAACTCAAACAAGAACGGATGATCAGGTGAATCGGGCTCAATCGGGTGTACAGGTGAATCAGGCTCATCAGCCTGAGCTGGTGGTGCTAACTCATCATCATCATCATCAGGCATCTCATCCTCCTGAGGGTCATCCTCCTCCTCAGGGTCATCATCATCACCATGCTCAACCTCCTGAGGGTCATCCTCCCGCTCAGGGTCATCAGCCTCATCCTCACCCTCGTACTCCTCCTCCTCATCGAAAGAGTACCTCATCACTCGTCGTCTCCTACTAGGTGAACCATGTGGAGATGTAGTAGGTGATCTAGGACGACGACGCAATCTGTAAAGGTGATGGAGTAGGGCGTACCGACATGCGTGCTGTAGCCCGGTGGGCAAAGCGTGGTGCCACACGAGCCAAAGCCTGATGAAGAGTAAGCTGCCTCGATGTACCAGGGAGCCTAGAGAAGATGAGGGTCCCTGCGTAGATGCAGCAGGTAGTGCTGAAGTAGAAGCTACCTGTGACACAATAGCTGAAGACATGGCCATCTGGTAAGGGTCATCAGATGCCATAGTGAACTGTGCAGGTAAAACTGGTGCAGTAAGGATGTCCTCGATGACATCAGGCATATGGGAGGCCATAGTCTGTGACAACGGCGTAGGGTAGGTGTAAGTGTTTCAAAACAACTTAAATCACAACTCATAAAATCGTACCAAATATACACATCAAATAATACCATATAATCTTAATAAAAGAATTTCAAACACCGCATTCCTAGAAATGTTTATAAAACATATAGACCATATAAATCCTCGAGAACGCCATCTTAATACTAAAATCCATAAACCTCAAATCATCTCAAATATCTCATAATACCTCAAATAATAGAAGATGCTTCGGCTTGGCGGGCTGGCGGGCGGTAGTCAAGGATCATTTTCTATAAAAATACGGTTATAGTTTAGGCGTTTATTTACCTAGTTCTCTATAACCTTGGCTCTGATACCAATCTGTAACACCCCCAAAATTTGATACAGCGGAAGACTCAACAAGCTTTCGGGGTGCTACGGGGATTGGTATCCAACACAAGACAATATAGAACGAGATAAAGTAAACATAATAAAAACACAACCAAAACGGGGTTTTAAAGTTTACATTTATCCCAACATCATTCAGAGTCAGGCCCAAAATAAATAACGATAGGTCCAAATTTAATTATCAGAGTTTAGAAAATATAGATCCATAACCGTGTGCCACAGCCGAGCCTTCCAATCCAAGCATGCACCTCAACACTTAATTACCTGAGAAAACGTGCTAAAAGTCAGCTTTCGCTGGTGAGATCATAGGTTTAAATTCAACTAATAATATAGTGGACATGTACGCAAAACGCTTGCTAGCTAGACTAAGGATTCGCTAAAAGCCTGCGGATACCCTCCGCTCTCAATCATAACACACGGATACCCTTCCGTAATAACCAAAACACACGGATACCCTTCCGTGACAACATAGATATTCGGGTAACTCCCGCAATACCAATAAATACTCGGATAACCTCCGAAGTATTAATAACCTATAGGTGCACACTACAGTATCTACATAAGTCAACCTTGAATAGTACACACGAACCGCGTGACTAAAGCTGACAATAATAAATAACCAAATAAGCCAACCTTGAATAGTACACACAAAAGGTGTGACTAAAGCTGACAATAGATCCTAATCCATACGCATAGCAAGTTTAGAAAGAATATAAAAGCGATAATAGTCCACGTAAAATAATTTGCACGTTTCTCACCCCAATCGTTGAAAACATAGTTCAAGAGTAAAAAGTGGGGCTATGACTCACCTCAAGTCCAGAAATATAGCAAGACGAGGTAGGTAGCAATAAGATGTATGATAACTCACGAAACAGCAACTACGGACTTGGCACGACCTAACAATATTAACTCTTTCAGAAATCATTTCCTCAAATATATAATATTCCCAAACCCGGACGAGAATCCGTTTTATTACCGAAAATCCATTTCGTATTAGTTTGGTGTATTTGCGTTTGGTATCCATACGGGTGGTGGGTCGACTCAAAACAAACCAACAAGATCGCACATAGAACATATAATAAACTATAGATCTAATATTAGCCCAATATATCATTTAAATAAATCGCCAAAGTTTATCAAATCCGTCGATTTGATAATCCTCATATTTATTTACGTAATATACCGTTCCAAGATTACACCCAATCTCAAGCACATAAAAAACACATAGCACGTAATCACTATATAGTATATATCTCAGTTTAATAAATTCCTCGTATATATCGTCAAATTGGTCAGATTTCCCGATATATACACTCGCAATCTATTACCCTTTACATATACTACAACCTATGGGCATCGTAGGATACGATGCCCACTAATATATTCGTTTCATATAACCAAACAACACGGCTCAACCTTACGGTTGAGTGGTTATTTACTTATAGAAAACGTCCATATTAGTCGTCATATATCCGAGACAACACGAATGTCGCAAATAATAACTTACCTGGACCCGAGTGACAACAATTTCGCCTAACTCAATAAGTTTATCCGTTATATATCCGAAATGACCTTTTATTAAACGTTTCATAATTGTCGGGAGTTTCCCGTTTATAACACAATTTTTAATAATAATAATACGTTTAATAATATTACGCCACTTTCGTAGCCTAATATATATCTAATCGTATTATTTATAATACGACTCGTGATTATTATTATTATTATTATACGCGTTTATATAGTTATATATACGTTATTCACGTATATACTTTCGTATAAACGTTCATATTACTAATAATTATTATTACGAGTTTTATCATTCTCGTTTTACTTTTAATAGTTATTGAGTTACACGAAATGGTCATATGTCCGAGTCATGACTCTCGGCTCATTGTCCAAATCCAATAATAAACCAAAGTCATAAATAATAAACTCCGTCCAATCACAATCTCAACCACGGGCTACAACAATAAGGTCCGACTACGGTACCCGACTAACCTATCTCCGTCATCTAACGACCGTCTCATAACCGGTCCTCATATCATATACCACTCGACAACAACTTCACAATATCAAACCATAACCAATCCAATATCCAATTCGACCCAAAGGTATACGGCCGAGAAATAAATACCACAACAACAATCATATACTAAAACAATCATAAGAAATAATAAATAGTTCACAATTACCACCCAAAAATAACATCAACCAAGTAAGTGTTCGGGTCGGTTTACCAAGCCGAACCCGAGGCAATACGACTCAATTGAGTCTCGGTCACATCACGAGCTAAACATAGCTCGAACCAAACATCAAAGAATCACAAGAAAGGCTCTAGGGAGCACACTAACTGCCACATCGACCATATAGGTCACGGCAATACAAGCAAATACGCGGCGTCGAGCCGCGACTCTAATGAGTCGAACCAAGTAAGAAAAATTAACGCGAGCCATAACCAAGAGCCGAGACCAAGGCTCATAATATCAAGCAATCAAACTTCCAAGGCTCGGATTAAAACCCCAAGCCGTGAGTCATGAACTCACGGTTCGAATCGAATCCCACAAAGAACAACCCGGATACCAAACTTTCAAGAAAAACGTTTTTCCAATCAACAACCCATAAGTATTCACGTTTTTAATTAAAACCCATTCGGATCTCATCTTGCCGTGACTCTAGGTCACGGTTTTATTAACCATACGAGTGAATACTCGCTCACCTTCGAACTAGAACTCCAAAACTTTGAAAATCTTTCAAGAATCAATCGAAAAGTGGTGAATAAGATGGTGATTCGTGTGATAAAGTGGTGATAGGAGGCGCGTGGTATAGTGGATCTAGGAGTAGAAATGATGGGGAATCGAATTATGGTGGTAGTTTAGAGTGGTGGCCGGCGGTGGCTGTGGTGTGGCCGGATTTTATAGGGGGCGGCTAGGGTTTAGCCAAAGAGAGGGAGATGAGAGAGAGATGAGGGTAAAGTTGGTGTTGTGTGTGTGTGGTTACAACCGGCCAAACGGACCCTTATTAACTTTTCTCTCTTTTTTTTTTTTTTTTTTTTTTTTTTTTTTTTTTTTTTTTTTTTTTTTAATAATAATAATAATAAGTGTAATAAATATAATGATAGTAATAATAATAAGATATTATTACGGTTGATCGGGCAATATGGGTAAATGTAAAAACACGTGGCCCGAACCCGAACTCATTTAAAATTTCCATATTACACGAGAACCTCTCGTAATTAATTAAAATATATAACGGACTCGTAAGACGAATCATAAAATTATGTTAGGTAATCCTAGTGCCAAAGTCAACGTAGTACCAAGTGAGAATTCAAATATACATCACCGATCACATAATCAAAAACGAATTATGAACATAATTCACGAATACCATAACGTCATTAAATAAAATTTCCATAAAATAGGTCTTACAAGTTCGTTGTGAAATGAAAATTTCAAATAACAATTATAAACGAACTTATATCGAAATGCGGATTTTTAAAATGGCTCCCTAAACTGCCGGTTGTCACACCCCCCCCCCCCCCCCCCCACACACACACAAACCAAAACCCGGTAGTCATTAAAACACAAAATCACACCATCACATTATTAACAGAATTTTTGCAAAGCTCGGTTGTCTGCAAGACCAAGTTGTGAAAGGAAAAAAAAAATTGTGTTATCTTTGAGAGTATATCGTGGTTATATTTTGTGTTTAAGGGAGCTAGGTATATTTGGGTGATGAAGTTGGTGGTTTTATTACATCTGTTTGATGGTAATGTTGGTGGTGATGTAGAAATAGCTGATGTGACACTGAGTTTACAATAATAAACGCGGTCACCGCTACACTTGTTATGAGTTACACCGAAAACTCTCAAACATTTTTACCAAAAGCATTATTTCTTCAATTTGATAGTATTCCCATTCAAATTAAGACTTAACACATCCAAATTAAGATATACGTCACGTATAATTTGAAATTAAAGTGAAAAAGCAAAATATTAGTAAGAAACTCAGCTTTTTGAATGAATTACATGCATGTCACTTGAAAAGCAAAGGCTATATTACATGCACGTTCGTCTATCTCTATCCCTTGTTGCTTTATTCGATATGACAAATTCCAGCTTTTTAAATAATTTACTGAAACTGACCAAAGATATCTGGCTACAATTATGAGTCAAATCCGTACTTCATGTTATTTAAGAGCTTGGACTGAATAGGAAAATGAAGTTCAAGAGTCTTGACCAAACTAGTTCAATTCAGTTAACCTTAACTTCACAGGTTTATGTAACTTAATTTGTACTCGACTTCTACATACGTATATATTCATACAAATCGGACATACGTAAATGAAGCACAAGTATGTGCTAGTCGAGCTGTTGAACTCGGGCCTAATAGAGTCAATTTTGAGCTTAAATTAAAGAATAAGCCCCTATAAATAATTACGTACGTACGGCAATGAAAATTAAAAAGCTCAAACTAAGATCTCCCAGAAAGGTTGGCTTTCCGGCAATATTAATCGACTCATGCTAGATAGACCACCTCAAATCCATCATGTGAGAGAGAAAATTAAGTTCACATAGCCGCCTGCTAGGCGGAGATTGAACCATGGTCATTTTAATCTTCAATGCTAGGCGTATAACATAATATTCAGCTGCTATCGATCATTTACTTGGATTAGGAAGTTGTAGGAACTAGGAAGGTTAATTAATCAATAATCATACATGGTTAAAACTGGATCATCAAGCCATGTACTCTTAGCCGAGTTTAGTTTTTTCGCTTTTGCTTTTAACGTTGGATCTCTAGCTTAACTACAAATACCTTTACAAGATTGTGTGTTTTAACTACTTATAGACCAAAATTTTGAAAGAAAGAAAGCATAACTAGCTTATTCTTAAAAACTAATTAGTTTATAAGCACAAAAGAAAGCCAATAGTTAATGTTATGCACAAATTCTATTCATATTGTGTATCCTCTATATAAAAACAATAGAAGAGGGGGGTATACAAAAGATTAAACAAATAATTCAAGAAAATAAAAATCAAAAACAAAATCCACAAAAGATAGTAAAACTGTAATCATGTTGGTGATGATTTTCATGCAGAAAAGAAGGTTTCTTTTTTTTCTTTCTTTTTTAGAGGTTTGCTCTTCTATCTTGATGTCAGTGTAGATGAACCTTTTCTTGAATTCTTTTTTCTTCTTTTTTCCTCTTTTTGGATGCTTCTTTTCACTTTACCAACATGGGGTTTTGTTGCACAGTTAGTTCTGTATAAGCCCTGATTTGTATATGTATCAAAGGCCTGCAAATTGCATAGAGTTCTAAGGAAAAGTAAAAAAGAAAAAGAGTGAATAAATGGGGTATGTGTGTTGGTGAAAAAGAACATGCAACAAGGGTTGTTGTTCAACTAGGGTGGTCTCATGATGATGATGATAGTGATGTTGTCTTCTTTTACTTAGTTTTTTATTTTATGATTTCAATGATGATCATGACTGTCAGGATCAGGCCAGAAATTGGAGTACTTCAACCAATCTGCCTCTTGGTGGTTTGTGATGGATGACTCCTGCATTTTCATAACAAGACACAAATTCCTAGTTAGATTCCAAAGTTTTTCAATTCAAGTCTTCAAATTTCAACTAGAAAAACTTATTAATCATGAATTTTTGTTCATGGCTACTTTTTAATAGATGCCATGCATTAAGGTGTTTTGATACATATTATTTACTTTATCCACATATTTATTACTTTGGCATTTGACAATTAAGAAAAATTATATATATACTTATAATCACTTGATTTACATCTTTCAACACCAATTATTGGCTTAAATCCAAACATCTTATATAATATATATCAAGAATGGATCTCATTGTTATTATATTTTTTTTATTTATTAAAAGAAAGAAAGGAAAAAGTTTGTCATGTGGAAGTTATACCTTGATTTCATGGTGCTTTTGGGCTTCTATCACATAGGGTCTTGTGTCTCTCTTTGTCCTAGGATGCCATTCATCACAAAAGTTTTTGGGTCATCTTACATCGTTTTATAACTTTTACCTTTTAATTCAAAACCAGTTGCTTGGTTATATCTAGATCATATATATGAACCTTCTTTTTAGGGGTTGGGAGCATATTATATATGTTACTGAGAAGAGTTTTCAAAAGCACAAGACGTACTGAAATCATCTTAAAATCATGTCGTATTGTAAAAAAATCCATACGTACGCTATCGTGTGAAATTTTCATAAAATAAAACTATAAGAAAAATACGCCGTTTTGATGAGTTTAAGTTAAAGGGCGGCACGAGTTCAAAATAAATTAGTATTGCCACTTTATTCCCTACTGATGAGCCGTAACATCATTCTAAAGTGAAGATTGTGATGTAAGACTAGCGATGGTGATCGAGTTGGTGTGAAAAAACAAAAACAAAAATGGCAAAATCCTAAGAAGATGCGAGGCACGCTATATATGCTAACTATCCCTATGTTTCGTTAATTCTGGTGTAACACAACGTCGTGCAACACCGTCAAGAGTCATGTTTGCGATTAGGCACGTACTTGAGTCGGTATAAGCAAAACAACTACAGTGTCGATCGAATAAAACAAAAAGAAGAGTGGTCTCACTAGAGTTTTTACTTTGGGGACATGTGTGTGTATAAGCTTGAGTTTCTTTGTACTTTTGTCTTTTTTCTTGTTCAAAAAGAGGGAAAGAAGGTGTAAGATGCCAACATTCATGATTTGGTGCTTATTTTTTGCCTCTTGTTTATATTCTCCCTTAAAAAGATGAACTAATAGAATATTATTGTACGTATTATATGTTAGCTAGATATAACGGTTATGCACATTTGAAAATAGAAGTAGATATATTTATATGTACAAGTAAAATTTAATATAAACCTATTTTTCATATAAATTGTGTAAAGCATATGTTTAAAATCGTTGTCGCTTATCAACGTTTTCAAAGCGATTAAAATGAGAAAAAACGAAGAAAAAAACGTACATGTATGTAGTTATAAGAAATTTTGAAATGATCGAAATGATTTACATACTTGTATCAATCATTTGTATTTAATTTATAAATTTTTATTGTTTATAAGATTAAGAAAAGAAAATGAATAAATAATAAGAACTTCTACAATTTTTTCACAACCAAAAATCATGTGTTTGGTCACCAACAATGGACCAAGTTCGATCAACTTGATTTTTTGGAAATTCAGGTAGTACTTTCTTATAGTTTCCAAAATTTAATTTCGTTGAATTTACCCGTGTGGGTCATGGGAATATGGAACAAACAAATTAATTGACAACTGTGTCGAGTTTTATTACTTTTCTTGTGAGTATTAATTTCCTATAATAAGAAAAACTCAATTTTAAATAGAAAATATAAAAAGACACACAACTAAATTAACACATTAGCAAAAGGAAATAGTACCAAATGCTATAAAAGGAAAAGGAATAACAAGAAGAACAAGGCCTAGTATATATATTATTTAATTAACATATGTTATTATTTTGTAACATATTTTTGATATTTAATCCAAAAGTTAATAAAAAGAAATGGGCAATGAGAACCATCAAAGAGGAAAAGGGAAAAGGAACAAATTAAATGCTTTATCTTCCTTTACTTAAAATAATATATATGTCTTAACTTTTTTTTCTAAATATGTTTTGCAAGATAATTACTGTATAATATAAAAATATATTACATAAAATTCAGAGTCAAAAAGGTGGTGAAAAACTAACTTCTTTGATATCAGTTGATGATGATGGTGTGCACCCCATTATGAGTTCTTCCAATCCTGATGTTGATCTCCCTCCTCCCATCTTATGATGATGTTGCTCTTGCTGCTGCTATTTAAATCATATAAAAATATGTCACTATTTCATACTAAGAAACAAATATATACCTAACTTTATATATATTATTAAAATAATCTTTCTAATGATTATTATAGCTAATAGAGTTTTTAACTTGAAGTAGAAGAATAATAAGCAACTCATCAACATGTTAAAGCACTCTTTGCTTTTGCTAATCAAAAATCAAATAAGCAGTTTTAATAAGCAATTTGAAAAGCTCCCTAGATGTACACTACATGGTTTATTAGTTCATGTACTTGTGTTTTTAATAGTCTTTTAAACATTTTTTTTGTTCTATATATATTCACTCTAAACACATAAACATCATAATGCATATGATAATGCATTGTCTTCAAGTAAAAGAGAACTATAAAAGTCAAAAAATATATATATGCACACTTGTTCTCAACTTAGCTAGCAACAAAGCAAACCCTACTCAGTTCCTGTCCATCTTATGTCTTCCAAACATTTTGTTAATATGTATTTAGTACTTGAGAGACAATACTTTTTCATGTGTTTATATAAAAAAAAAAAACTAGCAAGCAGCTATATGATACGAAATGAGTATATCCTTGCATCGTGAGTACTCTCGCACAATGCAACATTTACGTCCATCAACTTCTTCTTTTCTTTGAAACGTCGTTTTATGTAATTTACGTTAGATGTTCTAACGTTATGGTTAGACAAACGACACACATTATCGTTTCATTATATAAATAAGTAAGTTGTTACCTGAAAATTGTCCATGATTCTTGAGACATGGAATGAGTCTTCATCAAGCATAATGGAGTTGTGATGATGTGCTTGCTGATGTGGCAAGATGATGTTGGATACAGGATGATTTGGCCTGCTGATGTGGAAAGCCATCTGGTGCTGATGTGGATTTTGTTGAGTCACATGATGTTGATGTTGATGTTGTCTTTGTAGGTCATGCTCATCGCACGTGATAGTACCTCCCACAACATGACCTATGTCCCTTGTAGTTGAAGCCTCTCCTCCAGTCGTACCCACCTACATCAAACACTTGTACACTTTAATGTTGTACAATAAATAATGCACAAAGTAGTGTATATAAGGATAGGTGTTCCAATCAAGAATGTTGTGTTTGCCCTTACTACAAGCAAAGCATATAACAAAAGCAACCTTCAAACCATTTTGAGTTCATCCCTTAACCTTGCACTCAACTAATTTTCAAAATTTTGGTCCTCATTTCATGCCAATAAGTTAAAATCTCATAAAGCCAAATCAAATATAAAAAAAAAGTACAATAATTATATCATGTATGAGATAAAGTCGATATATATGTTCATTTTCATAATATGTGAGAGATCCAAAGAAAACAAGGAATATTTAAAAAATACCCTATAAAAGAACTAAAAATATATCATATTTCTTTTGTAATGTAGAAGTATGATATATATAGTTAAGAACAAAGATAATAACAACATTACACTTATATCAAGTTATTTTTAGCAATACAATCTAAAAATAATCATGTTTGTTATAAAGGTAAAAAGAAGTGTTTTCAAAAGAATATATTCCGTAATTTTATTGATTGTATCATACAAGATGATATGATACAAGTGTTGCAAATAGAGATGTACCTCGTCGAAGCTTTTCCGAAATGGTGCAAAACTAAAGTGATCGACACCTTTCAAATGTTGCATTTGATCCATTGGATTGTAGCTCGACATAACTGCACTAACACTAACCGCGGAGAGTTCATCCATGTTATTATGAGCAGGAGTGGTAGTGGTGGCTATGTTTATTTCTTTAGATGAACAACTCCCGCTTCCACTCCTGCTTTCTCTTCTGTTCATTTCATTCGTGCCTTCGATGGGGATCACATTTGATAACACATTATTATTAGCCCGTTCGGACCAATTGCATTGTCTAGGTTGAGTTTGATAAAATATCTTAGACACCACAAGCTCGCCCTCACGCTCCTCTTCATGTTGTCCCAAGTGATATTGGTGCATCACCCAATTAGTCTTTTCAGGCTTTCGGTTTTTACCAAAGTTTGTGTATAGTACCAAGATTTTCTTGCACCCTTTTTGCTTTCCATTAACCATAACGGGTCGGGTTTTGCCAGTTTTGTGCCACCGCGTCTCTCCACCTTGTAGATCACATTCGGTTTGGATCTTTCTTCTTTTTCTAGTCCCCGTAGTGTAAGCTTTCGATGGACGATGGAAGAAGTGTCTACTCAGTCCGTCTCTAGTAACTCCTAAAACATTAAGAAAGAAATATCATTGATTTCATGCTTAGTTTTATAGTTTCTTAATCTCCAAACTTGTAACATTTAACTACAATAAATCACTTATGGTATTTGATTTCTCATTTTTTTTAGAAAAGTTGGAGTAAGACAAGCTAGTTGAGTATTTTTAAAGTTATACTAGCTCATTTATGAAAATACCAAAAAATGTGTACATATTTTGTCGATCATACTTTAGTTTTCATTTTTGAATATTCTTTAATTACATAAACTGAATTGCAAAATAAATTTATTTATGAAAAAATCTTTCACCATCTTTAAATTCGAAAATCAAAAGTAGGTTTCTAGGTGTAACCAAACAAGAAACCCTAAATATATATGAAAACCTCACTACTATTTAATTTCCTTTTCTTAAAGACAAGAAATAGTGTTTATTCATAGTAAAACCTAACTCTTGAATTATGTGACAAACAAAATATGTTTTCTAGTTTATGTGTTTTTGTTTCTCTTAAGAAAATGAATACAAAAAAACAAAAATATTTGTTAAAAACGATAACGACATCGTAATCTTATATATTCACACACATAACTGACACGCTACCACCTTTCAGTAGTAGCGTGATCGGGCTAGTTAGTAAATATATAGGAGTGATGATCGATGTATCACCTGGAAGCTTTTCGGGATGTGTATAACAAATCCCGTCTTCGCCTTCAATCGTAGGGATGAACTCATCTATCAAAGGGTGAGATTTCAAGTTCTTGGCTTCAACTTTGGCTTCAAGATGTTCAATCAATTCTTGGTCTGTTGGATCAAATTTCACTCCTGCTGGTAGACCTACCCAATCCTGCAATTAATATCAAAAGTTAACAAGCTAATTACATATTTAATACAAAGAAATTCATTAATTTTAATTAAGGTGATCAGATTTTTTGAAGAAAATAAATTTTTGTAAAACATATGAAATATAAAAATATTATTATTACAAAATCAATAATACAAAAATTATCTTCTTAAGTTGATCAAGTAATTCTTCGAAAATACAAAAAAATTAAATTAAAAATAGAAACAATTTGAAACCTTAGTGTTAAACTGAAAGACAAACAAAATAACTTACAAAATTAGTCAAAGATAAAATTAAATCTTTTGAAGTTGATCAAGTTATTGAATATTAATGAACAAAAAAGCTCATACTATAGATTTAAAATAACAAATTACAAAAACTATGTATTTAGTTTAACAAAAAGACAAATAAAATTCAGCAAAAGAAGCATGAAGTTGTTAAAAAGAGCAAGAGAACAAGAAAAAAAAAACTAGGAATTTGGTGCAAAAATAGAAAAGAACTTCAGAAAATTTGCATAAAATTATATTCTTTTGAATTGATTCTTGATCGATTATTTGTCATAATCATATGAGAATATTTTTCGAAGAAAATAATAATCATCGTACGATCAAACGTACCGGTTTTCCTTCAAGTCGATGACCACAACCGGGACACTGCTTGGATCCACATAATTGATGTTCTTCAAGCTTTGCATCAATCAGATCAGAGCTGCTAATATTCATTCTTGCTATTCGTCTTCTTTTTCGATCAACCCAATTCATTCATTAATTATCAGATACTAATAAACCAAAACACAAACTTTTAAGAAGATTTACACCAAGAAACACTAGAAAAGACTACAAAATATCGACAAAGAACGTTTTCTTTATCGATATCTTGATGTGTTTTTAAGTTGAACAAGTAAGAAAACACACATGAAAAATGATATATTTGTTAAAAAGTGACAAATATCCTTAGAACAAATAATCAAATATTACTATTTTAAGATGAGAGAGAGAGAGAGATAAATAGTATGTGTGTGTGTTTTTTAGAGAGAGAGTTTAGAGTATGAAAAACCTGTGGCTTTAACCATGAAAAACACCAGAATTCCTTCAAACTTTAACTGAAGACCAGAGAGATAAAGGAAAAGTTGTCTCTTTCTTCTAACTATATGTATATCTATATGTATGTATTTAAGTATTTATATATGTATCTAGCTAGGTATGTATTTGTATACATGGATATAAAAAGACACCACCACCACCTTTATGTAATTTAAGCATAATGTTTTAGCTAGCTAGGCGGTTTGGTTAATGTGACTATATGTATATATCACACTCACTGTGTGTATATGTATATATGAATAGAAAGAAAGACAGGATTTATATGCTAGATATGAAAAGCTCAAAGCACACAGAAAGATGTTTGGTTTTGAGAGTATTGACCACTAAAGCAAAAGCTACTAATATACGGCTACACCAATTCTTTGGTTTTGAATATTACTTTTTTTGAATTTTCTTTTATTATTTATTTATTTATATATGTAATTATGTTTATTTGACCTATATAAGCAAACAAAACGGTTTTTTTTTTCTTTCGATGTGAGTGTATATATAAGTTGGTTCATTTGATACCCTAGTCGTTGTGAATAAAAAGCCTAAAGCTAAAAGGTACCGTAGCTACTTGCATAACTAAAGTACATCCTGAAAACTTAAAATTAAAAACACAAGAAAAAATCCAACAAAGTTTTGGTGGTGTTACTGTCAAAACATTTATATTAGAAATTTATTATTCATAGTAATACTAAAAACATGGAAAAGAATAATCCTTATAACAATTTTATGTAAGCATGTTAGGCCCTTATTCCCCTTAATATACTTTCTATTATGAGAAGTGAGCCATGGAAATAATTTTGCGATATTAATGTATTTTTTATGTGTTGAAATAAGTATTTACTTTTTCCTTTTTTTATTTATCGTTTATTCTTAAATTAATAAGTAATTAATTTAGAAAACAAAAATGACATCTTGATTAGTAAATAGATTAATAAATATACTTTTCTAACATGCATGGTGTAACACTTTTACAGTAGATAATTATTTTAAAATTAAAAAATTATATACATAGTTTTAAGTGTTATCATATCTTGGAAATGCACAAAAATATAACACATTGATAATCTTTCTTTTTCGTGAAAATATGACATGAAAAAATATAATAATAATAATTAAAAAAAAAAAAAAAAAAAAAAAAAAAAAAAAAAAAGGAGTGAGAGTCACATGCGTTATAAGATGTGGAGTAGCACTGCTGATGATGATACTTTCGCCATAGGAACAAGGTTGCTTGATTTCCAAGTAAAATCACTAGTATACTCGATGGACCACCACCACACCACCCCTTTTTATTGTATTTTTGTACCCTATATTTACTGAAACATAATTTCAATGGACATTATTTATTTGTAACTTTTTCTTTTTCTAGTCTCAAATATTAAGTAATGCCTGCTTAAAAAAAAAGAACTACTGAAATGTGTATACATATTCACTACAAGAGTCGTCTATAGGGTTAAGCGAGGCACATGACTACTCTCGATCAGTCTTAAACTTTATGCGGCTTCTCACTCTTGGCATGAATTTCTAGTAGGAACAAATTAAAAGAGTTTCACTTAATAGAATAGATTAGTTTAGTGACCCATGTGATATTTTATCTTCTTCTTCATCTTCGTATATTGTTTCATCTACCGTCTTGCTAGTTTAATTCAATGCCGTTAAAAAATTACAGTAATATTTATTTTGTAAGATGAAAATGTTCTTTTTTTTTCTTTTTTTTTTTTCCGCACAAGACCTTCAAATAGTCATGAACGACATTGAAGTAGTCACACCCATCGAAGATGCACGAACGAACACATGCAATACAATACGTAAGATTTATGTATATTTCATCAATTATGAAAATGTGTTAAAACAATAATGTTTGTTAATGAAATAAATCTTCTGCCTTTTCCACAAAAATTAACATTAATGTTTGATACACTAATAGGATGGTAAAATATGATTGTTTGAGAGTATAGTATGTGTGTATGCAGGGACAGAACCAGGGTGGGTCTCGAGGGTTCCGGAACACTCATGAAATTTTTGTGGCGTCTTGTTAATATACGACTGGTCAAATTGTGTTCTGGTTCTGTTGTTAACGTGTGTATGTATATTGGAATGTAAGCTATTGTATGCATAATGCAACAAATATATTTCTTTACTCATAAAGTTTAGTGGTAATCTTTGTAACTAACTACGTCGTCTACGTTATGATTTCCTTTTCAAAACATAATTTGATGGTAACTTAAATTTATACGTGAGGGTCCAGCATGAATCAATTGTATTGTTTTAAAGTAACATTAAAGAGTATATCATATCGTATAACTAAAGAATACTTGAACATCAACAACTAATAATAATAAACGTCTAAAAGGAGTCGTATGTAGGGATGAACTAATCATACTTATTATTGACTTATTAAAGTCAACTTTGATATTTATTCTACATGTATTATTTTAAATTGCTGGCTATATATATTTATAACTACGCCCATAATCATATCAAGCATTAGAAAAAACGAAATAATGTATACTCATTTCACTAATTAAACATGCATTAAAAACTTGAAGCAACATTCACAATAAATATATATATGTCAACGTACGTCAAAATTTTAGGTTAGAAAATCATTTTCAAACAGGGTTACAAAAAATATAATATTTTGGAAAGATTTCCAACCAATAATATCATTTAGCTAATATATTAACATGTTAAAGGATTAAGTTAGTTTTCACGAAACCAGAAAAAACTACAGTAAACAATCTTATAATATTATATTAGTACAAGTTCACAACAACTACAAATGACCTTTAGTGCACGCAACGTATGTCTGCTAAGCTTTTTTTTTTTTTTTTTTTTTTTTTTTTTTTCTCTCCTCAACTTTGGCATTGTGTGATACTCCCTCCGTCCCAAATTATAAGTCCATTTTGACTTTTTCAAAGTCTTTTTGTTCTAACTTTGACCTTAATTATTTTTTTTCATGTTATATAATACTCGATGCAAAATATATAAATGCACTTATGTTTTAAATGCATTTTCGTTGATATACTTTTCATTAAGTATTATATAACACGGGAAAAATTAATTAAGGTCAAAGTGAAAAAGTAAAGACTTTGAAAAATAAAAAGTGGACTTATATTTTGGGACGGAGGTAGTATATATATACACACACTCTTTCAAAGCTTCATCTTTAGTATTTATTTATTTTAAATTTTAATACCTTGTTTTTAATTGTAATATAATTTCACTTGTCGGGTACTCTCATCGTAAATTCTATGATTAAAGGAGGCTCAAAGTGGATACTAATCGATCGACGTTAGACACAAGTCACACAACACTTCATGTCTTAGGAATTTTCGTGCGCACAAGGAGATCAATCATGGCCAATGGTCTGAATCGAGACATTACTGATCGCTATCAACACAAAAGTTGCTTTATTAAATTCCAAATGATACATTAATTAGTGTCATTAACCTATCAATTTATATGAGGCAGTACTGTCCTATGTCATTAGGTATTGACCTTTGTGTTTATGTTGTTGAAGGTCACAAGTCACACATAATGATCACATAGATTCAACCATGAGAGAAAAGAGGGCCCCATTTAGTAATAGATATCAAAAAGAAAATTTTGATATATGGTCCGCCATGTCTTATAACATTGCATAGCATAGCATGATGATGACTCTTTTTCCTTATGAAGCACTTCTATTGTAGACTACTTTCTACCCATGTTGGTTTATGTGAATGGTTGAAACTTTTTGTCATATGTTTGTTAACGTAAACGTTGAGATTCATTAGACATGCCAATAGTGAGGAGTAAACTAGTGATCTATTGGTTCTCATGAAAAAAACATGCAACACTTGCTAGTTGCTACCATTGCCATGATCCTTATTCAAGAAAACCTTACGATATGGCTACTATACTCAGTGCCGTAGCTGAGATTTCGAAGACCCTGTGCAAAAATTTATGTCGTAATTGAATATAATGGTCAAATGTATCTCATATCAACTATTGAAAAAAAAAAAACTTAATGTTTTAACAACATAGCATCAATTCTTACAAATATACAAAACATAAAATCACATATCGTTAACCTGTTTTTTGTCGGAAGTAAATTTTAACTCCCCGAGTATAATAGAAGGTTTACATTTTAAAGCACTCAAATTTTTGAGGCCCTGTACGATTGCACGTCTCGCACACCCTCATATACGGCTGTGAGTATACTATTCATCCTTTTCCAAACGACCTGTAATAATCTTTTATTCAATTAGGAAGAAATCCGTATATTATTGTTCGTTTACTCATGCATGCATATCCATAATTAGGACTTCGTTTTGTGGATAACAAGTCCTTCCAAGTTGCTCTGAACACAAACCATATGCAAACCATTCGATCGGCTGAGCGACCAAACTAAGCAAAAAATGAGGGGGATCGTGTTCGTATGGGACTAACGTAGGGGGTGGGGACGCGTTCACGAGGGGTAGACCGACCCTTGGTTGGGTCGCCATTACGATCAGCCTTACTATACTCATTTCGGCATGTGCTAAACTTTTCGACTGCCAATGTAACTCATAATATCTATACATAAATTTCAAAATATTCTTGAAATCTTAGAACTTGTCAGAATACACGCTAAGGAAAGACAAATTGAGAGCATTTTTGTTATAAGTTGCAATCTTGACATTATTATATAGATAGTCAAAGATTAAATGATGCATGGTCCAAAAACTGTTTTGGGTAAATAAGAGGCCATGATTGTGAATTGGGGTCATGTGCATCATCTTCTTGTCCTAATTTCTTATAGAAAAAGATCTACAACAACAATGAGTGACACATGAAATAAATCAATGGCCAAAAGATCATTCAAGAACAAGTAAACACGCCCTTTGATTGGATTTCTTCTTTTGTCTAAACAATCAAAATTCTTTTTCTTGAATTTTGACTAAATCAACATGGGGTCCCACAATATTATACTTCATGCTTTTTCTTATTATATATCATTTTCAATACCCATATAATATACAAGTTATATATACTTTGTTAGAGGTAAGAAAGTGACACTCAAATATTATTACGTGTATTCGTTAGTATTAACGAACAATGTGATGCAGCTTTTACAAGTCTAGTTAGTTTTGTTGGTGTGCAATCTAATTAGAGTGCTTTACCTGGTTTAAATATGTGTGACGGTAGATTCAAACCCCGTATATTAATCGACTAAAAGGTAGGAAATCATAGTTATCGAAAAAAAAATTCTCTATAAAAAAATAGTCCAGCTATACATTTTTTTTTCTCCATACTTTTAAAATATGTGTAAATTTTATTAGTTTACTAATAGTCAATAATGTGTAAAATATGATTACGTTTATAAGTGTGAAAAAAAAATTGTAAAACAATAAATATTTCACACTTATAATTGTATTAAAAAAAATCGCAATTTTAAGTGTGGAAATCATCTATAACGTTCAATTTCTCCACATTTCCTCAAGTGTCAAAACATTAGGTGTTACATTTATTTATTTATTTATTTATTTATTTATTTATTATTATTATTATTATTATTATTATTATTATTATTATTATTTGAAAGGTGAAATATTATTAATCACAAAAAGTACATAAAGCTCATTACACATACATGCACATATCCCATGATGTTTTAACCATAGCCTAAACACAAATCAGCCGACAAACAACAAGCATTCTAATGCCTAATTCTAAAACATCTATACTGACTTTATACTATCAAAATATAATACCCACAACATACTACTCATACATCTTTACTTTGCATTGATCTTGACTCTTCTAATCTGCACATTCCATTTTTCTTCAAAGATCTTGACATCTGCACATTCCATTTTTCTTCAAAGATCTTAACATCAGCAATATCCTTTACTACAAAGCTTAGATTTATTCACACATAAAAGTGTGATTTTTTTTTTATACAATTATGAGTGCGGAGAATCTATCGTTTTACATTTTTTTCCATACTTATTAGTGTAACCAATTTTTACACATTATTAAATGTTAATAAACTAATTTTACACACTTTTTAAAAGTGTGAAAATAAAAGTATATAGGTTGAACTAATTTTTGTAGTGTTTATAGGTGATCTTTGACCTGCTAATTGGTGATTAATTGGCTAATTAAGGGTCATTGTTCATCGACATGATTTGTTTTTTTTTCTTCTTTTTGTTTTCCCTATTAGTTATGAAAACAAATAAAATAATCATTATTAATGAAAATGTTTACGTCATATTAATCATTCGTCAATTTCACTTTTGGTGGTTCACGAAAGTCATTTATAAACTGAGAAAAAGAAACATTGCTTTCCGCCTTATCTAGTATCATTTTCAACCTTCAAATTTATTTAATGCTAAATTTACCTCACATATAGTCACATGGAGCACAATGGACGTATGACTTTATTAAACTTACCATAAATCCATCACTTCATTCTAGAACAACTATAACTTCACCCAAGTTTACATATCTACTACTTAATGATTTTATACGTACCAGGAAACAAAAACTACGAAGGATATATCGTCATCTTATCGTTCGATACGTTTTTAGAGTACTAAAATGCGTTATCTCATTAGAGCATAGTCATCGATCATTGGGTTCGTCTTAACATCGATTTACTTCTTAAACTTGGATATCGTATACAAGACTAGGGGTGAGCGTCGGGCCAATACCGACCCGTCCCGACCCGAAACCGAGTTTCTGGAAAACCAAAACCGAATACCGAACCGAAAATACTCGGTTTACTCGGTTCGGTTCGGGACGGTTTGGTTTCGGTCGGTTTTCTCGGTTTTGTTTGTATGTTTCGGTTTTTGGCCCGAACTGATCCTGCCCCTATCTATCCCGAAACCGAATTTCGGTAAAACCAAAACCGAATACCGGACCGAGTATGTCGAGTTGGTTCGGTTTGATTCACTCGGTTTTTCGGGACAAGTCGGTTTCGGTCGGTTTTGCTCACCCCAATACAGGACCGTCTCTGAATTTTTGAAATTTTTTATGGTCCTGGACGAAATTACATAATAAGGTATTTCGAGAAGGAATGTTATATAAAGTGTCATCGTTTATCTATACTACTATATAATGCATTTGAAACTATTCTATAATTAGATAGGCTTAAAATTCATATTTTTTTTCTTGTTTATTATTAAAAGATTTCAAAATTAATTTGTTAGGAAGAAAGCTGGTTAGGAAGTTTGTTAGGAAGCAGTTGTTTGTTCAAACTAAAATTATTTTGCTTAACCATCTCTAACATCTCTACTTATAAAGCATAAAGACAACTAAATGTGTAACCAAATAACGCAAAATATAATCACACGGTACCCGCTGTCACATTGCGCGGGTACCTTTCTAGTAAGATATAATGCAATTAGTTATCTAAACGTTTCACATATTACTCATTTAAGATATTTTCTCATCTAAATACTTTTTTCTTACTGAAAATATTTATACACATGAATATAATTATTAACTAGACAAATTTTGAGGCTTTTAAAAATTTTGATGTTTTGATTGGTCGTATACCTTACACATGGACTCTCGAAGACTCTAACCCTAACTATTCTTCATGCCTATGTACAAAAAATACTAACTTAATGCATACTTTAAGATCAAGAAAAAAGAAGAATCTTGTCTTGTGTTCGTTAACTCCAAAGACTACGAAAAAATAGCAATAAAATTAATTAAGAAAGTGATTATTATAGTTTAATACCACTATATGTGTCTCTCATATTAATGCATGTGGCTTGTGATTCCTAATTGAAGGATGATTTGTTTATAAAAAAAACAAGAGGAAGAGAATGCAGGCAGGCATGCATGCCTTGTCTTCATAATTAAGCAACATCTAAAGTCTTTCCCACAAACAAACTAACATTAAACTATTGTGCTATTAATTCCTTGAATTATATACTAATTCTTGTCCAAATAGTTTAATTCTAATATGGGTTAGATTATTTTGTCAATTCTATTGTATCTATATAACTAATTTGATAGTGGATAATGCTTTTTTATTGTTATACAACAAGACCAAGAAAGTATCTATATGTGTACTTTAACTTAGTATACAATGTATCATTTGGTATATATGACATCAACCTAGAAACTAATTAGTCCCCTTTATTGTTTGTGTTAGTGACTATGTACACTTCAATGTCTTTATTTATATTATCCTTATTGTTAATTGTAAAACATGTACTTATAAAGTCTAGAAACTGATATTTTAAAAAGTAATGTAATACTATAATTTAATTTAACACATATATATATATATATATATATATATATATATATATATATATATATATATATATATATATATATATATATATATATTTGAGTAAAAAGGATTACTCCGGTAAAATATATTAAACACAAAAATAATCAGTACAATTGTATGTGGCAGAAATACCACATAACCTCAAGCAGACGTTTGAACCTCCTCTAAGCCGCTTGTGACATGCCACAAAACGAAATGCTTGCTGCAACGCGCGTGCTGTCATACACTCGTTAACGTTTAAAAAAAAAAAAAAAAAAAATTCTAGAACGACAAAATATTTTCCAAATAATCATGTGTC
Organism: Artemisia argyi; assembly: GCA_030686995.1. NCBI lineage: Eukaryota > Viridiplantae > Streptophyta > Magnoliopsida > Asterales > Asteraceae > Artemisia > Artemisia argyi. Next base: position 331,197,703 of record CM060709.1, read on the forward strand.
ATGTTGTGGATGTATTTAAGTGAGAAAATTAAAAAGTAAGTTAGAGAATGTCATTAATTATATGACATATCATTGTGTGAAAAACATTTTTGTAAAATTTTTGTGGTTCTAGCATAACTTAAAAAAAAAAAAAAAAAAAAAAAAAAAAAAAAACACACCAGTTTGTTTCAAGTTCAGCTTAACATGCATAATATATACATTACAAAAACACGAATATCATTTGGGCTAAAAAACTACTGCGTTCCCGAGTTTTAATTTGGAAGGAAAAGAAGAGAAGCGGAGAGGAAATTCAAAAAAGATTGCGTTCCCGAGTTTTTTTTGGAAAGAAGAGAAGAGAAGAGAGGAGGAAATCATATCAAAACTTCTCTCCTAATCTTCTTCCCAAATTGGGATGATTTGGAGAGAAGGTGATTTTAAAGCCTTTTTTGCTAACATCTCTCTTCCTTTCTTTCCAACTCGGGAACACAAGATTAAAAATCAAAATTTTTTTATCTCCTCTTCTTTTCTCTCTTTTTTCATCTCTTCATTTCTCTTTTTTCCGTTTTGTACTCGGGAACAGAGTGTAGTGAGTAAACAAACATCATGCAACACTTTGTATCCAATTTCACCTTTCCTCCTATGCATTGTGTTCAAAGATCTACGATTTTTGACAATACTGACTGTACAAAAAACCTCAAAGACTAACTACAGATCATACGAAAAGCGATCTTCGCACAGTCCACTCCGCTATATAAGGACGATATCGCCTTTCTTACCAAAAAAACGAACTGAACGTAGCAAAGCTCGACAAGCAATAAAGGAAATTGATTAAGGATTTTGTTTTTCTATATAAGTTAGATAGGACTTTAAAAGGGTGAGTGAGATGGGTTTGACTCACAAACACCAAGTAAGAGTGTTAGGTTCATCTAATATTGTCCTTCATCTCTTATTCTCTTCACTACTCATCCGGTTCATTCCAAAGCAACACGAGGAACACGCATTCTCGATTTTTCACCACTTGACTTGACGATAGATCGAAAAGAAAGTGGATTTGACTAAGAAAACAACAATTTAAGCTAATATTCAAAGACCCAGTCACCCAGGTAGATATGACATTCAAATAAATTTAACGGACTATTTGCATTGCAAGTCATGTCATTTGTTAAAAGTCATACACTTCTACTACCAAACCATTGAGAAATAATTTAACATCCCTCCCAGATGGAAGCATATCCATGGTGTCACAAAGTTTCCATATATGCATTTTTTTTAACCAGAATAGTTTCTACTAATAAAACTATCAATTCTACCATTTCAATGCCATAAGCTGAACAAATACAGCAGTTACAAATCTCTGTTGTTCATAGCATGGAAAAGTACGTTTATGTACACTTTTGTCATGCGGGGAGTACTTTATTTTTCTATGGTGTTGAATTCTCGACAATCAGTATAAAACTTTCAAGAGTTATTCAGATATTTTCAACTCTTTGAGCCTGCTGATTATGAGAATAAAGAATTCGGGACTTGTAAAATTCCAACAAGGTACTGGTTGATCCCAACCTGAATTTCAGTTTTTTTTGGTAAATACATGTGTTATTTCAAACATCGTACAAAGTCCATTGTCCGGTCTTACTCAAACTCCAAAAAAAATTACATGGAATACATGAAGCCTTAAAAAATGATGGGTGCCTAGGGCGTGCCTTAAATTATTGTTTCCGAAGGCAGAAGGCTTAAAAAATATCCTTATTATCCATGGTCATCAACTGTAAGACAACTTTAAAGATTCACAAGGTGAAGCAGATTTCGGCACTTTAAAGCAGCCTCGCCACTACTTAAATTTCTTGCTAACAGAATCGTAGGTCGGTACGTTTAAAACTGCCAAAAGGTGGATATAATTAAGTAGAAAGTCATATGCAAAATACTATTATAAAGAAGCGTGTTAATCATTAGTGGAAAATTACCATCTCCGTGAGAAGCCATTGTTAGAGGGGAAGAAAGAAGCTTTTTCGCAACGGAAGTGATATCATTGGCTGTTACTTCATCAATAGCTTTAAGGAAGAAATCCACAGGTTTCCTGTTAAAAGAAAGAATCGTGATGTTAGGGCAGATAAAAGAATAACAATAACAAGAACAACAAAAAGTGTGTGTGTGTGTGCTGGCCCAACGCTTCTGTATGTACCCAAAATGACCATGTAAACCCAACGCCTATTTTGCAACCTCAAGTGGATTAAAAAAACCAGTGTTATTAAAGACATACCTCTCTCCGTATGTCAAGATTTGTCTACCTATATCTTCTGAAGCAACGACCTGAATATATAGATACAGACCACAGGCACATTAGTTATGAGGCTTTATATATTCACAATAATTAATCAGTTGCTTAGCCAAATAAGAGCTTAAATTACATACTCTTGATTCAAGGTTCATCAGAATGGCAGACTTGGTTGACTTCTTGGCACGATCCAGCTGTACTTGGTTGACTGAAAGACAAGTCATATCAGTAAAAGGTGATAAATTAATAGACAGACTTGGTTATAGTTATAGGTGAAAATTTTGACCCATATAGATCCGAGTCGGTTTGGGTCGTGTTTTATATCAAACTTCCTAAATCATTTTTAGTCAAAAACTTACACACTTGTTGTCATAAAATGTTTTCGCAATAATAATTAACACACTAATGAGTAGTAAAGATATGGACAAAAAATGTGGAGGTTAACCAGGCCCAATAGTTTTGACCCATCCCAGAAACCCCTTACCCCCTCTGTTATCCTTTTCTGAGGACAGGATAATAAATAGCATAAAGCTTAGAGCGAGAAGTAGTTATATGTAATTATGTATGCGAAAGAATATACCTTCGCCACTAGTGGCAACTGCAATGAGTTCACTAGCTGCTATATCAATGGCCTTTGATACAAAACCAGAACTCTGCAATATAATAATGATAAACATCAGCACTTGAAGGAATTGTAAAAGAGCATATCAGGTGGTTTTTAAGATACAAGAAGAGAAGAAACAACAGTGAGCAGGCCAAGCATATGCATCGAGACTTGGAAGGTAGGATTTTAACAAATAGACACCATACTTTATTAAGTAAACATTGTCTATTGTTTCTTTTTTAGAGGCAAATCACACACACACACACTAAACCTCTTGGGGGAGGAACAACTTAATTTTACACATTGGTAACACTAGGCCAAAAGCCCTTCGGTACATATATAAAAATACCGACCAGCTATTGTTTTACCACACAAATATGAAATCAAAATATACAATTGAAACCTTGCAGATGTCTTAGAGTAGTGGTTTAGATCCAAAAGAATTATATCATTAAAAATAAACAACACAACTGAAAACATAAAGATGTCTTACTGTGGTGCCCTGAATTCCAAATAAGGCAGTGTGATTATAGACGGAGTTGAATGCTGAAAACGACTGAATCTCAGGGTACTGATTCAAGACTCTAAGATCTGATCCAATCAACAATCGAAAAAAACATTAGCAACATGTGAGCAAAGTAATGGCACTAAAAGTATTGAGAACATGTAATAATTAACAGCTTATGAAAGGCATTGCCTTTCACTTTCAAAATCAGAGTACAGTATCATGAGGCTGACATGTGGGGCAAATTTCGAGATAACACCCAACTCACGCATGATTATATTAAGTATCCCTTTCATAAGTTAGTATGTGGAAACTATTTGTGTCAAGTAACTTACAAAGTCGCGAATACATCCCTTTTCCAGGACCACCGGCTGAAAAAGATCCACCTCCTCCCATTAGCATCTGTAAGTAAATAAAAATATTAATTCACTCATGACTTGACATCGCATAAAGTAAGAGGTAACAATTTATAACTATTTACTATTTACTTATAAATTTGTAAATTCAGGTTATATTATCTCTCACGGGTCTACAAGTAAAAAAGATAGAAACTTTGAAAATAAGAAAACTTAAAAGGAAACAGGTCAAATGGGTCGAAAGTAGTTCAAAGTGTAATCTGTATGCTCAAAACTTCCTAAATCTTTTAGTATAAGACACGAGATTATACTTGTCAAATAGTATAATTCTTATAATCAGATTGGCACCCTAAATTGTTTCTTGTCAGCCAAACTCAGCCCGGTCCATTTCATATGCACTAAAAAGAAACCTATTACTCAACCCGCCCATTTCATATGCGCCAAAAAGAAACCTATTACTCAACCCGCCCATTTCCCATTCATATAATTTTCAAAAAACAAAGGTAAAGCAGGAGAAAGGAACCGGAAAATCAGTTGAGCTTAGCAAGAGAAGAATCATTTAATGCAAGTGCACTTTAATTAGAATATAAAAGTTGAGCTTAGCAAGAGAAGAATCGAAAGCGCACTCTAATAAATAAACAAAAGAGAAAAGAAGAGAATATTGAAAATGGAAATGCGTACATGAAGAACGGTCAGTGTCATAGCTTCCTTCTCCTTTAGCCATCCACCAGGAAGTTCGAATGCAAGCGCAAAACTAGTGCTCTGATAACAGAATGACATTAATGCATCAAAGACATAACACAAAAAAGATTAATGTGACGTTTAAATTTAAGAAACATACCCCTGTATTAGCCATAACACGGTGATCACCTCCAACATACACCGACTTTGGCTCCACAGCCGGTGCACCACCTGGCAAATCAGCAAGAAGAGGTTCTGCATATTTCAAAAGTTCCTCGTGTTCAACTCCTGATGCCGCAAGGACCATTCGAGGAGCAGTATAATTTGCCTATAATTCAAGCAAGATTGTTTCACACTTTACATTAATAAATATTGAAATGATAGAAGTAATACTACAAGATACTTGGGGATAAAAGAAAGGCAAATGTACTGATTTCATAATAATATTTCTTTTTGTCCATTTCGGTATTTATACTAGTATCATTTGGTGCGCTAGTTTGGTATTTTTTAGACCAAATTACCTCATGAATCGGTCATAATGATGATGTGGCAACAATGCACACATCAGCAAAAAAATAATTTCTATTCTATCCCATTTTGGTACTTATTTAATGCGTTAATATGGTAATTTCTTTTACGGTCAAGTCAGCAAAACAATTTGACAAGCTAAACTGGTCACCCGGACATGAATGGTACAAAAAAGTACAATTACTAAACCGAAAATTGAGATTAGGTGATGCTATTTAATGACATTTGCCCATTAAAAAAAGGCAGTATAGATAAAATTTATGGAGTCAGACTCACCGCTACAAATTCTTCCAAAATATCACTGTTTATTCTGTTTAGTAAGCCTTCTGAGGCAAGAAGAGGATTTGCAAGTGCACCAGTATATCCCGCTGAATGAACTGCCTCTAACAATAAGGCTTCAGGATTGTTTGCATATTCAGCAATCTCAGCCTTCACCTTTTGAATCTGCCACATTTTCAATAAAAAAATATGTAAAAGACCACAAAGATACAGTACAAGAGATAAAGTGGAAAAAAATAAAGTACCTGTTCGTTAACCTCCCAATCCTTGAAAGCTTGATTTCTTACACAGTCAACAAGTAGCTCTACCATTTGAGGAACATAAGTCTTTAAGGCATCAAACGTGTAACCCATTTGCTCCCTAGAAGCAGAGGCTGTCACATTGCCACCTATTGCCTCCACTTCTCGCACAAGGCGCAAGTGTGTTCGATTAAGTGTGCTTTTAAAGGCCATGCGTTCTAAAACGTGTGTAGCACCAAGTGTGGCTGGCGTTTCATAGATTGAGCCACTGTTAACATATAGCCCAATAGAAGCGGCAGGACTCTACAGAAAGATATAATTGGGAAAAGTTATGATCAAACATTCAAACAACACCGTAAAGTTAATAATACTGACAAGCTTATTTGAGGTTTTCTAATTCAATTCATTTTATGTTTGTGCTTCGGGAAAAATAAGAGAACCATTTTATCTATCTTAAGAAGCAAACCCATCACAATTATCACACACTAAAAGACAGCTTCAAAAAAAACACAAATGCATAGAAAGCTGACTTACAGCTGAACTTTCTGAGGCGATTTTGACTCCATTCGGAAGAGTTGTTATTTTTGTCTTTCCCGGTTCAACATGGTCAGGTAAAGAAGGTGGAATTTCAATACCCTTAAGAGGAAAGTCCAAAGGAGGAGAGCTGGAACCACTTCCTCCAAAAATACTAAAGAGACCACCTGACGATGACTTGGCTGCAACAGCGCTTGAACTTGAAAATCTGGACAGTGTCCTATCCACTGCACGACCCTATTGCATATCCCAATGTCAGCAGAGTAGCAGGCAGATATTACTATTTAGCAATTAGTATAATATACAAAATCAAAAGAGATCTAGTTTTGAATATGTCTTTTAATCAGGAAAGCTGTGTAAAAGCTCTTATTTGTTCTTCTATCTGAGGGAAGGGTGTTTCAATATGCAAGCGCTCTAATGTTCTAGCGCTCTAATGTTCATTACAAGTTATTGACCAGCCTTAAACTCCATTTACCAGAGATCTACACAGTAACGTTGAAGTGTCTTGTATTTCTACTAATAGATCACACTTTTTGTCTATTACACCAAAAAGTGTCTCCACTCTGCAAGAACGAAATTCAAAATTTTCCAACTATTTCCCTTTCGAAGTTTCTCATGTTTGCCCAGTGAGTTTGAAATTGCAATCTATTACGCCTTATACAGTCATACTAGCATGATAAAAGTTCATCATTTTTAGTATAAGAAACATAAATGTGATCTTAACTGAAAATAATGGTATAAACCTATCATCATATGATAAACTACTCTATAGCTAACACAATATGGTAACTAATGATAAAATTTACCTTCACCACCATTCATACACCCGCACCATCTTGACTATTTGTTCATCACAGTTCTATTTACCTAAACAAACCTCATTTTCATTTCCGAATTCATTTCTGTAAGTGTGCTATATGGCCAATGCATTCAACATGGATATTGACGTTTCGTTTACTAAGTGGAGTTAGCATACCAAAAATATATATCTTTCAACGTTTTACTCAATTCTAATTCCTTAATCCTTAGGAGTTTTTTAGATTAGCTTATTTGATGGCTTAAATTCTAATTCCTTAATCCTTAGGAGTTTTTTTAGATTAGCTTATTTAATGGCTTATCAGCTTATTGAAATTAGAAAAGCCAACCGTCACGTTTTTCTAGCGCACGAGCTTATGACCCTTATCATCTTGAGCATTAGCTCAAGATATTAAGCTTGAAAGCGAAAAAACGTGAGCTTATCGGCTCCAAATTTCAGTAAGCCTACAAGCCCATATAATAAGCTTAACCCAAACTCCCCTAATGATTAAGGAATTAAAAATTGAATTAAACGTTGAAAGACGTCTGTTCGCTACTTTATATGAATCGCTCTTTTTGTAATTACGGAAACGCTTAGCTCAATTTCTAATCCCTTAATAATCCTTAAGAGGTGTCTGGATGAGCTTATTTGACGGCCTATCAGCTTATCAAAATTTAAAAAAGCCGAAAAGCTCGAGAACCTAGCTTATGGTTTCTATCATCTTGAGCGCAAGCTCAAGATGATAACCTCATACGCTAAGAAACAAAAGTGAGCTTTTCGGCTTTTCGAAATTTGAATAAGCTGATAAGCCGTGAAATAAGCTCATCCAAACACCTCTTAAGGATTATTAAGGGATTAAAAATTGAGCTAAGCGTTGAAAGATAGGTTTTTTGTTTTCCATATAACTAATCAATCAGATCTAATAAGACAAAAAACAAATAAATAGTTATATTATACCTTGAGGGATCTAATAAATTTGGAAGTAGCAGCACGATACATGATATGATAATTTTGTATGTGATGATTAATTAGGGTTGGAAATTGGGGGTGATTTGAAAGGTGATGAAGAAGAAGAATTCAGGGGGATTTCGCACGTGTGGGAATGGTTCTTTGCGGCACGTGTGAGATCTGGGCTTGGTCTTTGGGATAGTTTAGTCTTTGATGGGCCAATGGATACAATAAGAGGTTAGCCCATTTTTTATTTTGGGGATTTTTTATTTTTTTTTATTTTAGAAAGAACCAATTTTATTTAGGGAATGTATTGAAATGGTTATCGGGTTGTTCGGTTTATTTGGTTTTTGAGAATAGTATTAAGGGAATTTTGATATAAATATATAAAATGTACATATATTTAAGTGAATTCGGTTTTCGGTTCGGTTTACATTTTATCATAACCATATCCAAAACGATAATTGAATATTTTATTCGGTTCAGTTCGGTCCCGGTTTTCGGTTCCTGTGAGAATTGCCCGATTTGTGAACACCCCTGGAATGTATTACACTTGATATAAAAATAACGTAATTAATTCATTAATGTTGATAACCGATAATGTTGGCCGGTTCACATCTCCTGTTTCGAGAATTAAATTTATGGATTAACGAAAAACATTATTGAGCTTATGTTCCAAAAGATTTAAGAGCCCAGTTACGTTGCATTTGTTCATATTGAAAAGCATGACTATTACTCCGTATATACTAAGTTGTCTCTTTTTGTACCATGCGATGTGAGGATTCAACTTGGATCTTTACCAGAGAATCCAAGACGGCCTCGGCTATCTAGACTCTATTATAAAGCATGCGTATCCACAACCTCATTTGGTCTTAATTAGTTCATCCAAACCAAGCGTACGCCAATGTCTTTTTGATGTGACATATCACCTTCTCCGCTATCACACGTCATCATATCATATCGCCGATATATTGTTAGAAACCGTGAGAAAAGCAAAAATTAAACTAGCAAATGCTCTTCATTGACGTTGCTTTGTGCGGTATTATACTAGTTTTCTTGTATATGTAGTAAAAGAGCTACTACTATAATTGTTTGGTCTCATCATTGCAAAAGTGATACACTAATGCTGATATTATGAGAACTGATCTAAAAGTTTATTTACAAGCAATTTTCGTACTCAATCGGGCTTGAACCAAAGTAAATTCTATATCGTTTAGTCGAGTTTTAGCCTCAAACATGCTTATCAGGCAACATTACATAGGCATGAAACATAGACCTAAGTATTAACAGTAAATCATTCAAGTACATAATTAAAATACAGTCATTAAATATTTACTTTTATAGCTTGGTGAAATGTGGAAATTTGGTAAATTTACAATGTTAGAAACCAAGCATTAGCCATATCAATTACATACAACAATGATGATCATTATCAACAAGCAGCCGGACGGCCATCTTTTCTTGGATCGCTAACAGCGGTAAGCATCCCTTTTAAAGTCTGCTGATGATCATACCTCAGTTTTCTATTCACATATGGTTTCTTTAGCGTCTGAATGACAAGTTGACAGATTGCTCCACCAGCTTTTGGCTCCAACTCATGACCTCTTTCTACCAAAAATTTCTTTCGGTCATCTGAAAGCTCGATGTGATCACCATCAATCACTGTCCAGTTTTCATAGTAGACTACATTTGGTATTAACTGCATAACAAAAAGAACCAAACTTTGATGTCTACATGAACCAATACGCTGAAAAAGTTTTTTTTTTTTTTTTTTTTTTTTTTTCCCCTATAAAACTTGCCAGAAATAACCATAAGCTAAGTCGACCTAGTGTCTCAGTTATACATAAATGGTTTAAAATAGTCGGCTTTAAATGAGAAAAAAAATGGGTAAGACCTTGTGGTAGACTCGTGGAGACTGAACCGCATTCGGAGGGTCCATACCCAAGATAAAATGATTGATGAAAACTTGCGCAACTGCTGGAATTATGTACATTCCGCCACTCCCTCCAATCACCCCGGCTAATTGGTCATCCTGTAAAACGGCCACATTTTTATATCAACTGTAGCTTGTTTGACTCTCAAAAGTCAAACTTGATGAACTATAAAATCTTTAAGATCAGACATAACTCAGTTGACTTTCACAAGTCTATACCAGTAAATCAGTATATATACCAATATGATTCAACTGGTAATCTAATGCGACCCATTTTATGTATAAGTAAATGGGTCAAGACTGCCCTATACAACAGTAGCTCAGTTGACTTCTTAAAGTCAAATATCAAAGGACATGGTATCTACCTTTAGAACGATGATGGGAGTCATTGAAGACAACGGTCTCTTGTTTGGTTCAATAAAATTTGAAGGTGAAGGGGGGAGCTTATCAGAGGCTACTTCGGTGGGAATCGAAAAGTCACCCATCTCGTTGTTTAGCACAATGCCGGTGGATCGAGACAAAACACCACCACCAAAGGCGTAATTCACTGTGGTTGTTAGTGATACTGCATTTCTATCATCATCTACTATGCAAAAATGACTTGTGCCATGGTCTTGAAGTTGACTCCACCTAGTTCAACAATAATATATCATGTTACTAGAAAAACAATTTTGATGTACTTACTGACTTACTAATACTGTATGTCAAATCGGGTTACATTTTTGTTGCTATTTTGAATTGCTTATTTTAAACAGTTTAACTTTTTTATAAACATAAGCAAGAACAAATCTGCTTATTCGACTTTCAAACAAGCATCGAAACATTTCAAATTATTTGTCTGGTTTATACATAAACGTATAATAAGCACTTCAATAAGGAATCCCAAACAGACTCTTAACTAGTTATAAAAAAAGTTTTAGGACAAAGTGTTTCAAGACAACCTGGCCAGTTTTGACTCATAATAACATACTTCATTTTGACCGCACAACCTATTTGACCTGTTACCCAATCCACCCATTTTGCCACTTTGACTTTCAAGGTCAAACAACCAAAGATTTCATTTACCTGGGCATGTAATAAGTAGAAGGAAAAGTGGTGTTGTCAAAAATACGTTCTTGAATGTTCTTAGCAAACGCGGGTGATATCATATTAGCTACAGTTGTAGTTACATTAACAAAATCTGGGTCACCTAAATCCATTCGAAGAGCAAACATGTGCTTCACAGCTTCGATAAAACGATGTAAACCCAAAGAGCCTTTTGCAGCATTCGAGTTTTCATAGCTTTCTAAGATGTTTGACACCTGCATTTTCACAAATGTTGTCATAATTAGAGGTGGATATTTCAACTCATTATCTTGGTGCTACTTTTCATTACCTCGTGAACAAAACGCATTATTGAGTTAATAATTCAACAAAACAAACTGTTTTAAAATGAAAAACAACATACCAGAGCTAGCCCCAACGTACCACTTGATGGTGCTGGCATCCCGAAAATAGTATACCCCATAGTCTTAACAGCTAGTGCATCCATAACGTCAACTTTATAATTTCTCAAATCTTCCATTGTCAAAATTCCGCCCGCTTCTTGAACATCCTTAACCAAATTCTCCCCTATCACACCATCATAAAACGCTTTCGGCCCTTTATTTGCTACAACTTCTAAAGTCCAGCCGAGTTTTGGATTATAACAAATATCACCAGCTTTTAAAAGCTCCCCATTTGGAGCAAACACTTGTCGTAAACCAGTATCATTTCTTATTTTATCAGCATTGCTTGAAATTTTATTTGCAAGATAAGGTGCAACTATGAATCCGTCATTTGCAAGCTTGATGGCTGGATCAAATAATGGTTTCCAAGGTAAGCGTCCGTATGTTGACCAAGCTTTGTAAAGACCGGCTATCTCTCCGGGAACACCCATTGATAATGCTCCTTTATATTTAGCGTCAAGATCGTCCTCATACATGTTCTGTGTAATTCCAACATGGGTATTAGTATCCCTTAATTCTATCGCAATGGTCTATTGGCTAGTAAAATATACATTGTGCATTCATAGTTTCACTAGTGTTTGGGATTGCTTATTTAAGTGCTTATGTGCTTGATCTTAATATGATAAACAGTTTTAAGCATTTGCCTAAAATCTTAATTTGCTAATTTTGGAGTTGACAACCAAGTAAAAATAAGTTTATAAGATAAGCATTTCATAATAAGCAATCCCAAACATCCACTATACGATTTCCATGCTCGTTTTCTAGTTCTACTTAACACAATAAACTGAAAAACAACCTCCGAAGCAGCCAAAGGCGCAGTTTCCCTAAAATCAATTGCTGTCGTCTGCAACGTACCAGCAGACCTAACCACCATAAACCCACCACCACCAATACCACTAGCCATCGGATTCACAACTCCTAGGCACAAACTAACCGCCACAGCAGCATCAACAGCATGACCACCTGCTCTTAGAACCGAAGCCCCAATCTCGGAGCAACGAGCATCGTCAGCTGCAACCACTGCTTCCAGTGACTCAACTGCATTACTCCCTTGTACTTTGCCATTTGTTTTTGACAATTTTAATGCATCACTGACTTGTACCTTCTTATCTAACCAACTAGCAGTTGATTTACCGCCAAAAGTAACTAGAATAACTGTAATAACAGAATTTTAACAAATTTTAAGTTACATTTATAAAATAATTATAATGTACTAATGGGTATTTATTTTTAGCTTATTTTCGAGCTTACGAGCTTAAGCCCATTTTCTTAAAATTATTGGGTATTTATTTTTAGCTTATTTTCGAGCTTATGAGCTTTAGCCCATTTCTTAAAACCGGAAAATAAACCCATAAACTCGAAAATAAGGCGAAAAATATTTGGCTTATGAAAAATAAGCCCCCAGAAAATGGGCTTTAGGAAATTTCATATATTGTGTTTGGATTGCTTATTTACTCTACTTATAAATAAGTACTTATATGCTTAAAAAGTAATTTCAATTTAATATGAGATAAATAGTACGAAATAAGCAGCTTATTACTTGCTTATGAAAACTGGTTTTCTACTAAAAAAATTATAAGCTTAAAAAGTATTTTTAGTGTAATATCAGATAAATAATATGAAATAAGTAGCTTATTACTTGCTTATAAAAAACTGTTTTTCTTAAAAAAAACAATAAGCAGAAGAAAAAAAAAAAGCAATTTGAACAGCCTTTAAACAACAAGGATTGAACTTACTGCTTGTAGTGATTAAGGTGATGAAACAAACAATTGTTTTCCATTTGTTTTTGTTCTTGTAATAATCTTTTTCTTCATGTGACAAAAATGGTGTTTTCATAGTTTGTTTCACCATTATTTCTGACTTTCAGACAAACATAGAAAATGTGTGACTGTGTCAGGATTGGTGCTTATATATATATATATACACTATTATTCAATTATTGGACTTGGAGCTCCATAAATGATGGATATTTTTCTCAATGTATTTATATTAGAGCATTTGCGATGGTTAAACTTTTCCTCATTTAATTTTATTACTTTTATAATACTATCTTCGTTTTAAAATTATTGTCCACATTTTCATTTTAGGATGTCTCAAATTAATTGTCTACTTTCCTTTTTAAGTAAAAACTAGGGAATATAGTCGGGGAATATTCTCTTTGAGTGGTTGAAAATAAAAGTGGTCCCACTTTTATTAAACTTTGTAATTCTTGTCCCCTGACAATAATTTTGAGACAGAGGGAGTACCAAACAGTGATTCTAATTAATGCTTCAAAAAGCTATTGCTCTAGAAATGATTCAACCCCTTGAAAAATACCAAGTCATACTAAAAAGCTATTGGAAAAACCCAAGTTTGCAATGGAAAAAAGTCTTTGAAAGACTTTTTCTAATAGTAAAAAGCTTTTACTAAAATCATCCGCTCTTACCCATACAAATAAGTTTTCATATTTCTTAAAGAGAAATAAAGTAAAAAAAAAATGTATATATCTTTTATCAACAATATAAAGCTAGATATTGAAGGATAAAATGTATACACTATAAAGTCACACTTCTACTCAAGTGCATGCTCATAAAAGTAGGAATAGCGCGTGCCAATTAATGATACAGGCCTAAAAATTCAAGCAAGTTAATGTTGTCGGTGCGTTATACGACTGATTTTTTTCTCGAGTGATGCATGTAGGCACAATGCTAGTCTTAATAGAGATTAAGCTCTTTGCAAAGCTAGTATAATCAAATTAACTTACAATATTCATGAAAATGTGTAAACAACATAAATTTATAGGGTTAATGTTATAAAATAACAACGTACTTTATGTAATTATTCATTTTGGTAATTATTATTATTATTTTTAAAATTCATTTTGATTATTGTATTTCCATGTGTAACTCATAATGGTTATTAATTTCTTGATTTTTCAACAAATTGGATAATCGGCATAACCCGTGAAAATCTCTAATTTCTTATTTTTGCCCCGTTCCATTAACACATCGGTTAACACATTAAAACTTTTCAATATTTAAGTATAAAATATGACATGTTAGACGTTTTGAAATGTTATCACAACCACCGGTTGATAATATCAGAAAATAATACTCCCTCCGTCTCAAATTTAACGTTCACTATTGACTTCTTTAGTCTTTCTTCTTCAACTTTGACATTAAATATTTTTGTAGGTGTTATATAATATTTGATGCAAAATATATAAATGGATTAGGTTTTAAGTGTATTTTTCAATGATATAATTTTTCATCAAGTATTATATAATAAAAAAAAATGTAGTTATGATCAAAGTTGAACCAGTTTGACTTTGAAATTTCAAACTGAACAATAAACTTAGGACGAAGAGAGTAGTAATCATTATAACTTACACATGAAACTATAATAACCAATATTGTTAACAATACAGTAATTATTTACCAAGATGAAAATTATGTAAAATACGTTACTATTTTATGACATTAGCACGAATATAAATCACCAATGTTATTTTTTCTAGCTAAAGTTGTCAACTAATATATGTATTGGCGTATTGCCTTACGTCAATAGCCGCTTATAGAAGTTGGAATCTTCAACTTTGACAAAAGTGTGCATACGTATATTCATGGGGTCCCCATAACCTAATTTTTCGATTTGTTTTTTTTCTGTAACTTTTTATCCCAATAAATAAACGTTGCCACTTTCTTTTCGATATATTTTATAAACAAGAAACTCGAAATCAACGATATCTAAAGTTTCTTTAAGTGTAAATCCAAATTTCCATACCTAGTTAATTATAATAAAAACAAAGTATACAATTTTTTTTTAGCGAGGGTATAAAAAAGAATAGGTAGTATTAGCTAATGGTAAGTTTTAAATAACTATAAGCATTTAAAGAATAGTATTACCTAATAAGTTCTATTGTAAATAACTATTAGCTAATTAATAAGCTAAACGAGAGTGTGCAAAAAGAGTTTCAAAACTTATTAGCTAATACTATTCATTTCAAACGTGTGGTTTTGTTTATATTTGAAATTAGAGCATTGGTTTCAAGTGTCATGGTTTCTGAAAAGGAATTTATACGTACACGGATCATTTTGATCCATACACATATTATTATTGTTATTGGACTATTATGCCCTTTATGGATTTTTGACCCTTTAATTTACTCAACCGTTATTTACTCCGCCTCGGTTAAAAAGTGGACCATAAACCAAACAAAAAGTCTTGTGTTAGATCAAAACATCTATTTATTTCAAGTTGAGGGATTCATAGGATTTGATAAAGTTGCAGTTTCAGTTTTAGTTATGTACTTTTGTGCAAAAAAGAAACCAAAAGCATTTTTGGAAGGGTTAGGATATACTAACCCTCCCTAAACTAATATACTAACTCTCCCTATTAGTACTTTTGTACTTTTTTTTTTATTTTTATTTTGTACTTTTTTTTTTTTTTTTTACTTTTTGTACTTTTGTACTTTTTTTTTTTTTTTTTTGAAATATTTTGTATAATATATTTTAGGGTGTATTTGTATGTATTTTGTATAATGTTTGTATAATTGACGTGTAATGTATTTTATTTAAATAACAACAACAACGGTCACGTTAAAAATTACCACATTAAATAAGTACAACAACAACTGTTATTATTTAATTAAACAACATCGTTAACACATTATTTAAAGCTACAAAATCTACGACATATGAAGATTATTCATCTCATTTAAAAGATCATGGAGCCGGGCACTTGACTGACAAGCGTGATCCTCAGGATTTCTTGCCATTTCTAACTCCATTTCCAGCGCCTTTATTCTTGCCTTCAACAACTTGTTCTCATTTTTTGTAGCAACGCACTCATTTTTTGTAGCAACGCAGTTTGAGCAATGCGTTGAAGAAGAGGGTTGATTAAAGTGTTCTGCTTCAAATTCATCTTTCCACGCGAAGAATCGACACCCATAGTCTTTTGTACCTGGCTGTTACATGTTAAGAAAATAATAAGAAATTTATTTTTAAGAAACAAATTATTTACATAACTAAGCAAACGTATGATTATTTACCACTGAAAGAGGACATGCATAAAACAGTCGCCCACGACTACCATCTTGCCAGGATCTCCGTTCTACAATAAATCCTCTGTTACATCGGCACCAGAAAGGATTTCTTTGGCTCATCTGACCAAAGAATTTGCATAATAATATACATCATCAATAAATAATGTTATTAATAATTTAAACAAAGTAATAATAAAAAAATCATTCGAATTAAATAAATAAGCAGTTAGAGTTCAAAGGTTTGTCAAATAACATACATATTGAAAATAAAGACATACAAAGGCAAACTACTATGAAGATACTAATTATGATACTAACTACTATCACTGTCCACCTGCTCCAGCAACTTCTCTATCTCTTTCATCCTCTTCTCAAAAGACTCTAACTTCTCTCGAAACTCTACAGCCGCTTTCTCTAACTTCTCTCCACCTTCAACCCCACAATCCACAACCCAGGTTGATAGAAGAAACAACTTCAGGAAAGGGATTTTTTGTGCATACTGTAAGAAAGAAGGACACTCAAAGGAAGAATGCTTCAAACTGCTTGGTTATCCTCCTGGGCACCCTTTGCATAACAAGTATCTTCCACCATCTCAAAGAACTCAACAAGGCAACAGAAACATAAGGTTTGCCCACATGGTTTCAAATGAGTCACTGCCACAGATGGAGAGTCCATTGGATACTTCAGTTCCTTCTACTTCTGCAAGTTCAGATGATTTTGTTAATGCAAGGATGGATCAATTACAAAATCAGTTAAACCAGGTGTTACTTATGATGCAGAACAATGCCCAAAACACCCCTGACTGTTCTAAAATACCACATGTGGCAGGTATACTCTCCTTCAAACATATTGCTCATGTTCCTTCTAAGCTTACAGGTGTACATTCATTCAAAACTAGTGCTAGTATTCATTCATTTATTGCTTCAAATGTCACCAAAACCACACTTCATATTTGGATAATAGACAGTGCAACCACCTATCACAACTACTCAACAACCTCCCATTAGAACCTCCACAAGACATAAACAACTCCCCACAAAGCTCCAAGACTACCACTGTCAACTTCCTAAGTCTAACATCCACCAATTTACAACTGCACCAAAGCATCACCACACTCACTATCTACATTACTCCAATCTCAAACCCAAAACATTGTATTATGTATTCTCTGTTGACAAAATCACTGAACCAACCACATTTTCACAAGCATCAAAACATCCCAAATGGATTGAAGCAATGGATAAAGAGATACTAGCATTAGAACAGAATCACACCTGGGAGCTTACACAACTACCTCCTGGAAAGTTTGCAATTGGAAGCAAATGGTTCTTTAAAATCAAACTCAGGGCTGATGGAACCATAGAAAGATTCAAAGCTAGGCTAGTTTCAAAAGGTTATCATAAAAAAGAAGGGGTAGACTATAATGAGACATTTGCACCAGTTGCAAAAATGGCTACTGTCAGAGTTCTACTAGCTGTAGCAGTAAGTCAACAATGGATCATTGAGCAATTAGATGTCAACAATGCATTCCTTCATGGGGATCTACATGAAGAAGTCTATATGCATGTTCCACAAGGTTACAACCAAACACTCCCAGCCAATACAGTCTGCAAGCTCAAGAAGTCACTCTATGGATTGAAGCAGGCCAATAGACAATGGTTTGAAAAGCTCACAACTTTCCTCATCTCTCTTGGTTTCAAACAAAGTTATGTTGACACTTCATTGTTCACACTTCACAAAGACAGCTACTTTATCTCTCTTCTGGTCTATGTAGATGACATAATCATAGCTGGTAATAGTTCTCACCTCATCAAAGACATCAAACAAAAGCTCAATGACAAATTTAGCATTAAAGACTTGGGTCCACTCCACTATTATCTAGGCATTGAATTCCTTAGGAATGATAAGGGCTTGGCTATGACTCAAAGGAAATATGCACTTGAGTTGATCACTCATGCTGGCTTGCTGGACACAAAACCATCTGCAACACCACTAGACCCAAACAAGAAACTAACAAAGGATGCTGGTGATTTGCTAACTGATCCTTCTCACTACAAAACTCTGGTTGGGAAACTACTCTATTTGACAATCACCAGACCTGACCTTGCCTTCTCAGCACAAGCTCTCAGTCAATTTCTACAAGAACCAAGAACAACTCACATGAAAGCTCTCATTAAAGTACTTAGATATGTAAAGCTCTCCATCACTCAAGGCCTGTATTTCCCTGCTAAAAACAATCTATCTCTCCTAGCCTACTGTGACAGTGATTGGGCTGCTTGCCCTTTCACAAGAAGGTCAGTCACTGGATACAGTATCTTTCTTGGTTCAAGTCTCATTTCATGGATGTCCAAGAAACAAACAGTAGTGTCCATGTCATCCACTGAAGCAGAATACAGGGCACTTGCTGATACCACCTGTGAGGTAACTTGGCTCAAATGTTTACTAAAAGAATTCAAAGTCACAGTTCCTACTCCAATTCTTATGATGGTTGATAATGCATCCACAATAGCCCTAGCATCTAATCTAGTGCATCATGCCAGAACCAAACATATTGAGCTTGATTGCCATTTTGTCAGAGAAAAGATAAAAGTTGGTCACATTCTACCTAAGTTCATTTCAACAAAGAACCAGATTGCTGACATACTCACAAAAGGACTAAGCAGACCACTACATTATCACTGCCTATCCAAGTTAGGCATGTGTAATCCTTACACCATGCGAACTTGCGAGGGGGATGATGACACAGGTGTTAAACCAGAAACCAAACACCCTGCTCTCAATGTTAAATCAGGATTCAAGCATTCAACACATTGAGTTCACAAGCCTTTGAAGCAGCTACACAAGATGAGAGTTCTAATGAATCAGAGCATGACAAAGTGTTATGCAATGTAGTGTTGTACAGTTGTATATAAGTAGTTACTTGTACATTGTAGATAGTATATAAGTCCAAGTCCTGTATCAGTCAATGTAATAATTTTCAATTCAATACAATTCATTTTTCACATTCATTATGTTTTCTCTCATTTCATTATACTTACAGAGTGGGTCGATAACGTCCAGGTCCCTAAAACTGCGTGTTTGCTTACACCTCAGGGTCATCATTTAAGCCTCGTTTTATTCTAAGAGTAAAGCATCGAGAGACTAATTTGTTTAGTTTAAAATAAATAAACTAGAACAACCAAATCCCTTATGATTTACTCCGTATCATGTACAAGTACAACTCAGTTCACATAAAAATATTGCACATTATATTAAATTGTGTTGTATGGAAAAAGTATCTGTTGCAGTAGCTGCTCGACGGATGCTAAGAAATTTACACACTTTTTACGTATTGTCGAATTATTCGAGTGGTGTTATGCAAACAAGTTTTGTAGAGTTGCATGATAAAATGAACAGGACTATATGTGTACATTGAGTGAGGTAACAAGGACAAAATGTGAAGTAACATAACTAGGAGAAGTATGAAGTATTACAGATATGGGATAATAGAAGAATAAAGTGAAACTACATACTTACCATAAGTTTATCGTGTTGAAACAATAATTAAACATAATACTGAATTTGCAAATAAAGGATATTAAATAGACTACAAATAATAGAGTCTAGAAGTTAAACGGATTAAACCAACGGGCCTAAGCCTTTATTAAACTAACATACCGTACTTCACTTGAATTAGCCACTTGGTGACACAAGAGTCTCAAGGTATAACTTTTTCGTAAAAGAATGATTGTCAATAAAAGCGTTATAGTTTCTTGCCAAGTCTTCCATGTCTGTTTCCTCGTCAAGCGTCAATGGATGATTTCCCGCATGTGGAAAATCCTTGACCTTCGTCCAACCATCGCCGTCACCATCCATCCTCCACAATTCACCACCATCCAGCTGCATTAAGCCAGTTTCTGGTATGTGCAAACCAGTAGCAACTAAAATGTGAATGCAACCCTTGAAAAACATTAAACTCCCATGGTGATATACGTTTACTTGGTTAAGAAGGGGGAAGCGTATCTCCCTAAACTTTTCCGACTTCATAATTTGGATACCATTGTGTATGGTTTCGTGTTACCCAGGATATATAAGGAGAGATAGGATTGATGTATGGAAACTGAATAAAAATATAAAAGGGTTAAGATTTTTTGTATAATCTAAATTGTTAGAACTTGGAAGTTGACATATTGACAATTTATAATATATTTTTCGTATCTTTACAAACTGGAAACTTTGAATACGTACTCTTCTATTCCATATTAACAAGTATTGAATCATTGTTCATGGAAAGTGGTATTTTAGTTTTACATATAACATTTTTTTTATTTTTATAAACGGTGATTATAATTAAAGCTAGGAAAAAGGTAGAAAGTTTTTTTTTTTTTTAATTCTACTCCTACTAGAATACCAAGTATAAGATTTCAGCTCAATGTCATTGAGCAGTAGATGTTTTTGGGGCCTTTTGAGGTCGAAGAGAGTTATGTTCCTAAAGCTCCATAGAGACCGCAAAGACACATTGATGACCACTGTATCAAAAGCCTTTTTTTAACTTGGGCCTCAAGAGAGGTGACAGTCACTCCCAAAATCTGCCACCGGCCATGAGAGACTATCCTTCCATATGGCTTGAATGATGGGGCATGAGACAAACACATGGTCTTCAGTTTCAATAGTAGGCAGCGGCAAGGCTGAATTCCCAGGTTTCACATTCATTCAAAAGGTGGAGGTGCAAAAATTATGTAAATCTTATTGCATTTATCATCATTAAATATGTTCTAAGTTTTTCTAAAAATAGATAAGAACTCACGATCATGATATATGCGCACTCTATGATATTGACGCACAAACATAAGGACAATACAACATAAACACCTAAATGGGCAAACAAAATGTGAAGTAACATAACTAGGAGTAGCTAGATTGTACGTAGTATTAAAGATAGGACGATAGAAGAATAAAACATAGATACATATTAGGATAAAAAAAAATCTGAAGATTTATTGATCTTCACTTGATTGTTAGGCACCCGGTGACACAAGAGTCTCAACGTATGAAATTTTAGTTGGATCAAACCATTTTGTATATTGGTAAAGCTGCAGCTTAAGGCTTCTTTCAAAGTCTTCCATATCTAAGTTCTCATAATGTCTTTGTGTAGGTGAACTATAGGTGACCTTCGACCAACTGTTGCCGTTACCATCCATCCTCCAAAATTCATACTCCCACTTTTCTGAAGTTTCTTCCCTGGAATGGCTACTTGCAAAAAACAAGTGAATGCAATCTTTTATAACAGTTAAACCCAGACTGCAATCTGGATTGTCTTGTTTAACAAGTGGGGGTCGTATTTCCCTAAACGTTTCCGACTTCACATCAAAAACGATAATCCAGTATTGATAATGACGATCACTAAGATTGTCCTTACGTATCCCCATGAAATAAAGACTTTCGCCAAAACAAATTGGAGTTGACCAAAACCAGTTGGAGAATCGTTGGTGATTTTCTAACCATTGAATCTCTTTCCTTGAATTGAGTCTTAGGGAATAGATAAAAGCTTTATAGTGTCCAAAACAATTAGTCACTTGTAGAACCTTGTAATCGTTGTTTGATAAGTCGAAAAAGAAACCTAAACCATCCATACATAAATAACTTGACTTAAACTTCTTGTAAGCACCCGTCAATGGATTCCAAAGCACTGACTCCCTAGTGTCTGGTAATCCTACCAATACCAGTCCATCCAAGCTTGCCAAAAGGAACACTTCTTCATGACGTCGAGTTACAAATGGTAAAGAACGGATCGTTGTTGCGTCATGGTTGTGGAGATCTTCACAATCACAGTCACGTGTACTAAAGGTACGTGATTTGCTTTGCGAAAAACAACTAACGGTACGTGATCTAGTATGGGCAACATCAAGAAGTTTATTATGGGTTAGAGATCGCTCACTCAGGTTCTTCCTAGCAAACTCACATGTTGATATGAAGGATCTCCATCGTTTGCAAACACACATGAAACGTCCCAGGGTCTTCGGGGGAAGTCTTGGCAATATCTCCGACTCTATCAACTCAAGGGGAAGCTCGACTTCGCTTACATCTTTTTCCAAAGGTTTACTTTTTCTAGGTTTCAAAGACTGATACCAATGCAACCAAAATTTCATGGTATCTTTACTTAGGTGATCGATCAGGCTAATGGCTATAGACGTTTGGACTTTTGAGAGTATGCATGATCGGTATATAAGGACCTTTTGGTATATATCCTAATCTGATTCTAATTATAATTTGTTAGAATTTAATAGTTGATAAACTGACATTCAAATTATATTTGGGCCCGTTTGGTTTGTAGATGGATTTAGATTAGGATTTGGGGTTGATGGAAAAGTTGTTGATTAGGATTTGGATTTGGGTTTAAATTGTGTTAAAAGTTGTTTGTTTTGTATGTTAGGATTTAAATTTGGTTTGGAATTTATATTTATTTTAGTATTAAAATAATATAAAATAATAAGTGGACCCAAGACAAGTACACTATGTTGTGGATGTTACCGAGTGAAATAAATAAAAAATAAGAAAGAAAGAGATTAGCACAGTGAGTGTGTCAGTAAACCATGCATGCTCCCCAGGATTTGTTCATGCCCTACAGTGTGGGGTTCACTCCCACTTTTAAACCCCATCAACTCTAACCAAACAAATAATTTTAAGATACAAATCAAAACCCTTCACAAATCTCCCCAACCAAACAGGCCCTTAGTACCTTTACAAGTTACAACCATGAAATTTTAATATATACGTAACCACTTTCTTTCTAAAAACCCCTTCTTTTCTTTAGACAAATTTCATGACAACATAAAATGTTTAAATTTGCATACCTAGTTATTAATCATAAACTATATTACATATTTACATACAGTACTGATCAACATATTATCATGGTCCCTATAACATGGGTTGCTTAGACCGAGTGTACTGGTTACCAAAATCATTACTGTCAACTCAGCGTCATCACCTTTTCACTCAACCAACAACATCGTCACTAACATCGTGTAATAAGATAACCAACTGTATCACTCAAACATATACCCTACTTAATTAAACACAAATATACAAAACAAAATTGGTCGATCCACAAACAGACTTGTGCTCAAAATCGGAGGACAATGCGTGGCTCAGGGTGTGTGTTTTAGTGTTCAACGCGTTTTTTAGGGGAAAGTAAAAACCATACTCATTTTTATGTTTTTTAAAGATCAAGGAAAAACATGTTTGCATTATATGTAGTAGCGATTAGTATTTTTCCTTTTCTTTTTTTTTTTTTTTTTTAAAAAAAAAATGTTAAAATATATTAGCTTCCAAACAATATATAAGAACACATTGACTCTTTGGAAGTGATGGACATGCCCCAAACACTACCAAAAGCAGCAAAAATATATCACAGATTATAACAAAAACACATGAATCATACTTGGATTCTTGGATGCTTTCTGGACAAAAAAATGATGTAAAATGATTTAAGACATATGAATTGTGCTAGTTGAATAAAAAGACAATAGAACAATAAAATGAGAGCATACCTAACAATAACGCAGAACAGAATTCAGGTAAAAGTGCCTATAGATTTATCGATCTAGCTTTGCTTGAATTAGGGATCTGGTGAGACAAGAGTCTCGTCGTATATTATTTGTTTAAATGAATGAGATCGATTTTTAGAATCGTTAACTTCAAAGTTCGTTGCCAAGTCTTCCATGTCTATTTTGTGGAAAACGTTGTTATCCTCCAAAATCATAGGCCAATTCTCATTCGTCGTGACACATGTCTCGTCAAAACTCAGCGGACGATGTTGTCCACGTGAGAACGACGCAACCTTTGTCCAAGCATCACAGTCACCATCCATCCTCCATAGTTCACCCTCCGACTTCACTAGGAAATTTTCTTTGCTATTGTTCCTATTCTTATAAGCTATACACAAGTGAAGGCAGCCTTTGACAAGTACTAAACTCCCACAAAAACGAGCACCATTTGGTTTAACCGGAGGAAATTCTATCTTCCTAAACTTTTCCGACTTCACATCAAAACCAATAATCCAACTTTCACAATCTCGGATAGATGGTTTCACCATGAAATAAAGACTCTGGCCCATAAAAGTAGCATGTGACCAATAAGGGTTGGATCTAAATTGGTGGTTTTCTAAGCATTTAATCTTTCTCCATGAGTCAGACCTTTGGGAGTAGATATAAGCACCCGAGTTACCATTGTAAACCACACGTAGAAGCTTGTAATCGTTATTAGAAGAATCGAAATAAAAACCAAAAGCATCTGATAACATCTCATGAAAACTAGGAGAATTTGAGTTAAACTTCTTGCACGCACCTGTCAATGGATTCCAAAACGCAAACTCAGAAGTATGCAAGGCTACACATACCAGTCCGTCCAAGCTTGCTAAAATGAACACCCCTTCTTTTACACCATCTATACGTGGAAGAGGACGGATGGTAGTTGAACCGTCATTGTTAAGATCTTCACAATCATGTGTACTAAAGATACGTGATCTAGAATGTACTTGAAGAATTTTATGGTGGATTAGAGATTGGTCACTTGTTATGTGTCGGAGGTTCATTCTAGCAAACTCAGGCGTCGATATGAGTGATTTCCATTGTTTGCAAACACACTTACAACGAATCAAAGACATTGCAGGAAGTTTCGGTAGGATCTCTAATTCTATTATCTCAAGAGGCAGCTCCACCGTAACGTTCGGGTTCTTTTGACCTATAAACAATTCCCATAAATGAGACCAACAAGACCAAAACTTCATTTTCTCAAAGGACCAAATGGTGAAGATGACGCAGGGAACAATTCAGCATTTTGGCATATATGAGAGGTTGCATAATGTGTATATGGAAACTAAATATTGCTACAATTTTTTTTTTTTTTTTTTTTTTAATAAATGAGTACATAAGGGAACGTGATATTTACTGTGAATAAAAATTAGGATTCGTATTTATCTAGATCTTTTTTGAAAACAATGTTCAACAAATATCATTGATATACACACATTTACTAACTTTGTTGCACCCTTAAAACTTAAAACATAAAATGATAAGGGTGAGAAATAACTGTAATCACACATTTAAGATGCATCGATTTGAATTACATGCATCTCTATTCATTTAGATGCATCATAATTATTTTAAAAAATATTTTTTAATTGAAAACGATACAAAGTAGTACTAGCAACAAATTTGACTCTGAAGGGACGAAAAATACATATGATTCATCTAACTTAATGAAATGCATCTAATATATGTATATGTATCTAATATTTTACTAGAAAATATATTAATGTGCATCCAAAAGATTAGAGATATATCTAATTCAAGTTGATGCATCTCTAATATGTGGTTATATTTATTTCTCACGCATCTTTCATATTTTGAGAATTCTTTTCATTTGATCCTAAGTCTAAGACATAGAACTATAATTGCTAATAGGTTCATTTTCTTTGCATTCGTTTATGCTTTTATGATTCCCATGCTCGTAGGCGTTTATGCTCATGTATTCACCTTTTCTTATTTATGATGTTATATATGTATATCTCTAATCATACTATCGGTACCACGTGCAATCGCTGTTTTGCGATATTTTGTATATGCGTTATTTGCTTACATGTCGCTATTATATACTTTTATAATGGTATTTGTCTCTAAGCTTATAAGTTGCTATAGTCGAATATTTACATAGTTTCTCTAGCCGTATAGGTTTACACATTCACATTTTATAATGGTGTTTGTAAAACCTGATTGCGTGCAAACTTTTGAGAGAAGTATAGGGGATCAAATTTTTACATATTCCTTGATTTTGAATAACATTAAACCTCAATAGTTTAAGTGGGTTTGTTTGGCAGGGAGAAATTAAAGAAAATAATTGAAATAAGTGTCAATTCCATTGTTTGGTTGTTCTATTGAAATTGTTAGGTGAAGAAAATCCATTTTGTGGGGAATTACTTTAAGGTTGCATTTTCGAGTTCTATTTTAAAAGGAAAAGAAAGGAAATGACAAGAAGAAATGAAAATTTATTGTGTTTTTGAGGTTTTTTTTTTTTTTTTTTTTTTTTTTTTTTTTTTTTTTTTTAAGTTGAAATGAAAGGAACAGAAAGGAAATGGTAGGAACACTCCTAGCATTTTTCACAAAAAATTTTAGTCCAAATATGAGTGAATTTGAACGGAAATAAAATTGCACCTAAATTATTGAGTATATAATGACCAATATAACTTTTGGTATTTATACGTCTCTTATTCGTATTTGACTCGAGTATTGGTTGGCATGTCAAACTGGTATGCCTAATTATATGCCTAAATCTATGTGTCAACATTATGTTGGTGACAGCAGATAGACTCACTTCTTCACAAATCAATAACTTATTGCCACATCTATTTAGGCACATAATTAATCATATTTTTAGGTCTCCAAGTTATTTTTCATTCGAACTTTAGTGATAAATGAAACATGCTTAAAATGGCATAAATGTAAAAAAAAAAAATTCTTTTCATAATACAACATTATTTATTTTCTTTTTATTTCATTTCAACTCAATAACATAAAACAAAAAACTGGCCTTCTTCCTTTCACTCTTTTCTTTTTTCTCTTCTTCACCCCATCATTTCTAACCTCATGAAACTCAAAAAGGCATTGTAAATTGATTTGCATCCTAATAAGTAAGGGGTTTACATGTCAAAAAGGCATTGTAAATTGATTTCCATCCTAAATAATTTGTGACCTTTTGTAGTATGGTCAAAAAGAGTTGATACTCCTACCACATTTTTTTATGCTTGCATCACAACTTGTGCATCACAGTATTGTACCGTACAACCCTGCAATACACAATTGTGGTATTTGCATCAAAAAATTTGTGATAAAGAGATGGGCGTAAGAGGTTTACGTCACATGCTTCTCAAATTTCCATAACTCCTCATAAAATTACTGGAGCCCTTGGGGCATCTTTGTCGACAAATGTTTTAGAACATATTTTACCATTTAGCATCTAGCATTTAAATATTAAATCTTGTTTGACAATAAGCATTTAACATTTTTATTTTGTTTAAATGCCGCTTTTGTTAATGTTCATTTCTTAAACATTTAACATTATTATTTTATTTAAATGCTATTTTTATAATTGCAACTACATTATCAAACATGTTTTAATAAAACTAACACTAACTGCTAACTGCTATTGCTAACTTGCACAGTTCGTTTCACCAAACATACTCGTAACCCCAAAATGAATATTCCCCGAGCCCATTTTTCCCGATCTACATCGTCACCTGGTGGACCCAAATTTATTGTCGTTTTGTTTAGTAAATGGTCAGTGCCTATACTTCAATTTTTTTATTACTACAAAATTCTTTCAGATTACTAGGCTTGTTACGTAACTGGATTATGAGATTTAGCTTTTGTGGTGGTAGTGATATAAATTTATATACACATAAGAAACTTAACTACCATTTGAAAACATTCAAGTATTGGGTCTAAACGATGCTTTGGTCTGCGTATTTGTTGTCTTAATTGGTTCATACAAAATTATCATGTGCTTAGCGTAGTTACACAAAAATGGTTAAAATAGATTATTGCTTATTTCTCGGGTCAAGTCAGACCCTATATTGTTATCAAACAGTGAAATCTATCAAAATTCCTTACCGTCCAACTTTTAAGTAAGTTATCACAAGAGGATCAATTGATTTTTATAGTTTATTTTTTATATTTTATTTATTTTTAACCGCAAACGGCACCCCAACAACTTTCATAAATGATAATCAAACAATATTACAAGAGGGTCAATTTGTCATCAAAATTCAAATGTACATACAAGGTGGATGGAAACTATAACAAACCCGCTACTCATCTAATAATCAGATATCGTCCAAAGAAAATACAAGACACGACAAACCGTCATTCCCTGCTCTAATACTAGGGCCAGCATTCTGTGCACATGTGTGTATCGAGGGTTAGGGGGTATTCTAAGTTTAAAATTTGTGTATTTTCTTTATTTTGATATAGACAAAGAACACGCACAGGTATATAAGAAAAGATTTTGTAACCCTACTTGGACTCATGGATGGTTTCAGGACTGCCAAAAAACATTTGGGTCATTACAGTACAATGTCCGATCCTGAATTTCTTGATTAGCAACATGACAATCAATTAGTTGTGCCTGCACTATTTTACACAGCATCAGCCCGAATGGAAGCATCCACCATCCGCCATCATCCCTGCAAACAAAATCCACCATGTGAATAAGACGAAATTAACCAGATGTTAAGGGGAAGTGAAAATATTAACTTACGTAGTATTACATAGTAACTTACATGCTTATGCTCCATGATAAAAGATTTAAACTATCGTCACTTGGTGGGAGTTGATTCTTGTAATGAAAATATCCACATATAAATGCGACCACCTGTTGCACAAAGAAGCAAAAACATGAAATGTGTTTAGAGACCTAAAAGATACGAAATCTTGTCGTGAGTTACACTTAACAAGGTAATTTACATTGAATTCTGCTTATGATTATAATCAGATGTTTACCATCACAAAAAATATGAAAATAAACCATGGTATTTACACGTTAATAATTTACGTGTGTGAAATAGGTTAAACAATAACTTACAAGGGCACAAATCAGACTAAAGTTGCCCAAAGTGTGTACTTCATTTAAGATGATATAACTTTGTGATCATATTTGATACGGTGTAAAAGAATGGTTTATAATGCACAATCATTTGCATTTTTAAAATATTGTGATTAAAATAAAATACTTGTAACTTTGTAATTGTATTTGAGTTTGGTTATTTATACAATATTTGGACATAAAAATGTTTCGAGTAAATCCAACCTGAACCCTTTTCAGCCCACACCTGATCTAACCCGTTTGACCCGTTGCACAACCCACAAATTTTGCCGAGTCTAGCTAATTTCAACCAAATGAACGTTCAAGTGTTGGTAGCAGAGAACTTACAACGTTCACCAAGGACGTGATGTTCCACAAAGCATAAAAACGCGCAAGGCCTGATGAACGCTTAGGTGTATGACTAAATAAGGCGCTAATTCCGGCTGGGAATGGAAGCAGAATACCAATAGGGGGTATAAGTAACACCAAAAAGAAATCTAACGTGGAATTAGAGTAAAGCTGAAGCAACATGAGCAACACAAGGATAAAATCTCCCAAAAGAAGAATAGATATCACCAACCCAACAAGATCCTGCCACAGACAGAAAATTTCAGTCTCAGGTAGCATCAATAGAATTACTAAGTAGCTTACATGCACTTTCAAGCATTTTAAGTACCTGATGACCAATTGGTTTGGTGTTGCAGATAATAAAAGATAAAGGGTACCACAACATGTTCTCTCTAAGTGTTCGTAAGCTATCTTGATTTAAAATCCATCCCGATGCTCTTCTATGTGTCAACAAGGGTTCAGATTCTTGTCTAGGCTCTACAACATTGACGCGATGCCTGGCAAAGTAGCTGACGTTATGTAAAAAATATGAAATTACTGATAAGCACACATAAAATAGAGGATGTGAAATGGGAGGGTCGAACATATTGAGTTACGGGTTGAAACGAGTACCTTTTTTATGGATTAGGTCGTATTGGGTGAACCGCACACTTTGTCCATTAAGTACTTTTTTTATAAATGATTAGTTTGTCAGATATGATTACAAAATTTTATGAGGCATTATGCTCCATATTTACACTAATGAATTTCTTTCTGTTTCGTTTTAGCAAATTTCTATCTTACCCATTTGACCTCAAACTGATCCATTAATAAGTAAATGGCCTAACATTGTCCCCTCTAGTTGTATCGATTAAATTAGTAGAATTGAGTGCATAAAGGTAAAGGGATAGAAAAGAAGTATACCTCGTCTGCACCTCAGGTAAACCATGTAGTCTGTCAACTGAAGGTGGCGAACGCTCATTTTCAACAGCACATACTACCAATCCAAATTGATAATAACCAGAGGCAGTAGGCTGAAAGCGAGCTAAATCCAGTCGTATATTGTAAACACTTAAAGTTGGATTTGCATGTGTTTCTAGCCAACTTATAATTGGTCGGAAAGTTGACTTTAGTTGATCACACCGCACAAGGCGTAGCTGGACATTTAGACCCGCAACTAATCGGTACCAGATGGTTGACGGGACGGACTGCATAAAAATAAATTAAGAAAATGTGATTGGCCTAGAAATGAAAGGACGAGCCAGTGGCAATTTCGACCCACTTGCTATAAAATTAATCAATTCAAAATATTTTTCATCTTTAACAGGTCAAATGGGTAAAATAAAATGTCTTGAAAGGAGACTGTTCACTTGGCTGAAACACGTTAAAAGTACTTTTAGTGCATATAACATTTTATATTATCTGATGCAAAAAATCATATCGTTGCTGAAATAATTTCTATAATCGTTATCTAAATCTCTATAGATAAATAAAAATATACCCGCTTGACCCGTTACCCACCCATATCACCAGCTCATTTCCTACCTCCAGAGAGGGCTAAAAAATTATTTTTCTTGGTCAAACATTGAATGAAGTTATGAAACCAAACCTGACTCATGAGGCTAGTTAAAATATTGTCACTGTGAAGTACGAAAGGAGCCATGTAACTTCCATCTCCACCAAAAATTAAAGAAAGGGGAAATCTTTGATGAAGTGGAGGAGGAAGGTCATCTCGCTTCTCATCTCCACCAAGGTAAAAATCCACATATGCAAGCATCATATCTGAAGTTGCAGAGACCTGCATTCGACAAAAAAAGAGTAAGCATTTTGGGTTGGCAAATGATTGAGTGAGAGTGACAGTAAGTGAAATTATCCAAAACACGTTTTGTCCCATAGTTTAAATTTCATATAAAAAATTATTGTGTCAACTATAAATTAAAAAAACTTTCTTATTTCAATAATACCTAGCTTTTGAATAAAATGATTTAAAGGGTTTTATGCATTAAAAATACACAATGACCCATCACGTCATTTGACCAGTCTCCTTTTCAGATAATTTCAGGTTACCCAGTTTGCCCTTTTGAGAGTAAATGAGTCAAAACGGCATCTCTCATGAACTTCATCGAGGAGAGCATGTAACTTTCTGTTCCTTGATTACGTTTAAATGTTTAATAATTATAACAAAAAACCATCTGTTAGACCCATCCTTGACTCTTTTCTACCATCCAACTATTCAAGAAACACAGAGAGAGGGAAAACACATATGCCAGTGGTAAGACTAAACAATCTGGCAATGAGTCAAACAAGGAACTTAATATGAACAGTATGTGAGTTAAAAGGATAAAATAGAACCTTAAGCCCCTCATACAGAGCACGGGAACGACATGAACGCATGCACGCATGATCATACTCTGATCTAACAAACTCACGCAGTTGCTGTATTTTCTTTTTGCGACACCACTGCAGCCATGTCCAGGAAAATGGATAGGCGATGATAGAAAGGATGCTATAAAATGATCCTTCCCACCACTGATAAGCTGCTAAACTATTGATCTCCTCGGCAAATCTATTGAAGGCATCTTCATATCTGCAATTTTCAAACCATTTCAATTCTTTTAACTGGTAGTAAGGTTAAGATGTAAAAATAACCTTCATATCTGCAATTTAACCCTACTTATTATGAATGGGTCAATGCGTTTATGTTTCATCAAGGAAAAATAGTATTAAAACACGTCAAAAGGTTTTTAAGTTTCACAAAGAGTAATTTTTTTCTAAATGCATTAAACCTCCTAAAATCATTTTAATTACAAGATTCTGCTATTATTGAACAGATAAATTTTGTAATCGTGTTTGACACTCTAATTATTTTATAGAAGCTTATAAAAAATAATAAAAGCTGATTCAGGTTAACGAGGCCAGTTTCAACCTGTACCAAAGTTTACCCATTTTGATTCGAGAATGTTTTGACCCATTACCCAACCCTCTACCAATTTACACTATAACCAGTACAACCAGAGACAATAAGCGTACACTATTTCAGCTACTTGCTCTGAAGGGGAATGAGGAAGATGCCAAGGTTCACTGAAAGTATTTGATCCCAAGAAGTACATCCTGTGCACATGATTATGAGATTCCTCATTTCTATTTGTCTCAAGAACCTGAAAATAATAAGCAACATATTTTTTTTACAATTACTGATGAAACAAGGCACCAATTATGTGAGACTTCTTTAAGCAAAAGTAGATGAAATAGAAGTGACATTTTTACCCATTTTAAATGGGTAGGATGAAGTTTTTTCACTAACGGGTCAATTGAGTGAACAAAAACAGCTTACAAATATTTGATTATTTTACCGTTCATAATTGACATGCTAAATATTTACCAAAATCTTCAGGCACATATTGTTTCGGGTCAACCCGTCCCGTTTGACACATACTAAAATTACCAGTTTTGATTTGTTACCCAACCCGCGCATTTTGCCGACATTAATTTGAAATTGGTAATTGATATAGAAATTAAAACTGAGAACAAACCTCATTTAATGACTCTAAAAAAGGAACTGAGCGATCCAATTGCAAGCCACGTCGAGCGGGAACTACGCCAGGCACTTCATCCCCACTAATAAATTTCACACGAGCAACACTAAGTACAAGAGCAAAAAGAATGAGCAAACTTAATATCGTGAAACCAAAGAGCCAAGGTCCTCCAAATGTGTAAATCAACTCCTCAAAGGTTGTATAACAGTGTGGCATATGGTATATCTCGGAAACACACTTGTAAGGACATGGAGTATCAGCAACGCCACCTGTAATACCAAATGCATTGTTAAAGCAATAATTCTCCCCCCAACATCCACCTCCCATGACAAATTAACCCAAAAGAGATGAAATAAATAGGAGAAAACAAAGGGGTTGAAAATCCAGGGAAGTAACATGTCAAAGCGGGTCATCGGTTGTACAAGTCAAAACGAGTTGGGTTAACAGTTTTGGTCCAAATTGTAGATTTTAGGATTTGTGTTGGGTAATAAATTACATACAATATTATATTTCTTGAAACAATATATACTAAGCTTCTTGCAACATAAAACGACTTAATTGGCCTTATGTCCAATACAAAGTGAAATTACCTCGAACAGGGGTAAAGACGGCACGATGTGGAAACTCTAGAGCCGGGCAATCATAGCAAAGAGCTCTTTCAGACCCACTGACATTCTTGTAGGTTCCAAGTGGGCATTCCTGCATGAAAGTTATCGCAATTTATTACACTAATTAGAAGAGTGAAAAACGGCACCAACAGCATCTTAAATCTATCGCTGGTAATACGTTATAGACATAAGCTCACTTGTAATTATCATTGACCCTTGTGATTATGACTATGACTTGGTATGTATAACATCCAAGTTCCTTCTTGATAATTTTGATAAAATAAAATAAAAATAATAATAGTAAAAAAATAAAAATAAAAATTATTGCATAAAGGTTTTTCTAGCAAACTTATTATCTTCTTTGAACAAGTCAATGACTATTTTTTACTCATTCAAACCATTAGCACGAGGCACTGGAGAGAAACAAATATACCTCACAAAAGACACCATAGAGCCCTTCTGGACAGGCTATACCGGTGATAGTTCCATCATCCCCTGCTTGGCCCAGACCTTTGCCAACTCCTCCTCTGCCACATTTAATGAAGAAAAATTATAATTAGGGTGCTTAAAGAGAGAAGCTGATGTCATCAAATGTACACATATAAGTAGTTTAAATGATCTACTTTATATTGTAAAGATTAATCTTAAAAGTGTGAACACTTGTAAAAGTATTAAAGAAGAATCATGTTCCAATATAGGACATACAATAACTGAGTGCCTAAACTTAAACAGCATCCTGTGAGCAACTACCATATCTAGTACATTTATGTCAAAAAAAAGTTTATGCACAAGTTAAAATAACATTTTGCGTTTAAATACGCAATACATGCTATATTGTTTCTAACAACACAGAAACTAGTTTTTTCACTTTTCACACACATCTGCTTGTTTTTATGGTATTTGATAAGGCCACCAAACAGAGATTCAACTAAAAAGAAATAGAGGTGGCAAAACGGGCGGGTCAAACGGGCTCATGTTATACGAATAGCTTTAAAAAGACCAAAAACAACGAAAACAATTCCTCAAACCTAACACCTCATTTATATTTAATTAACCAAATATATTATATTTATAAGTATTTTTAAAAACAATTGCAATATTCTCTAATTGAGAGAAAACATGTGCCCGTGAATGCCCATTTAACTTTTGAAAGGGCCATACATGCCCAATTAAAAAAAAAGGATGGGGCTAAATGCGCCCAAAACTTTTACAAATTAGACCACATAAGCCCATTTTTATGATTTTGGGCACAAATTGCCACCTCTAGGAAATGGTTACCACAAATTTTATTAGGTGATGACATGGCAAATTAGACCAATTTACTTAATAATATGTTGATGTGGGTCATGTTATATTTCAACGGCTAAACGCGTTAAAAGATTAGCTTTAACAAAAATGGGTCGAAAGTCACCTAAGCTGTATATTAAGCACATAAAACCTCATATTTGTTATAAAAAACATAATCTGAAAAAATATAATAAAACTAGTAGTAAGATTTTGTAAACATATTTGAAAAACTAATTCTATATAAGATAAAAATAAAAACATTGCAACATTTGGGTCAGGACGACAGTATCGATCTGTATTATAAGATTACCCCTTTTGACCCGTCACCAGACACTCCAATTTTACCATCTATAATTATGTGTTTCACATGCAATAATTTCCTTAAGGATCAACTAACATACACAGTGCAGAAAATGTACTAGTTTGTCAGAATACAAACCCCATGTTAATGCTTCCATTTACACTTGCCACAGGCATATATTCATCCCCAACAGTGATATCTGACCAATGAAAATGAATCCTACCACCACCACCGCCACCAGCATTCTGACTACCATAGCCTCCAATAGCTGAGATGGATGATGAACTGCCAAGTGTCAGTCTGTCAACAAAGAGAAGAACACTTCCACCAGATCCACCTCCAGAACTAGTCTCAAAATTAGGGTTGACATCTTGTTTTCTTAGATTTTCTCCAAAACTTTCACCATCGGCTGTGAGAGAGCCATAGATGTACAAACTTGACAAAGAATGATCCAGCGAACCCATCACTGTTTCGGATTATAAAATATTAAGAACCATGTTAACAAGATCTTACAAATAAATGCAAATTAAAATTTACTGTATAAAAATGCAGAGTTACACATTAAAAGAGTGTTCATTCACAATCTATCTCCACGGAGTGACCAAAAGTAGATGATCATGTGAATGAAATCAAAACACATTTATGGTGAGGTACAGATGGTAAGCATGAGCTAAAAAGTTGTTTCTAATACTTTGAGCAGTCAAAGCTTCCAATGTATGCTCCAGCTTTGTCTTAGGAGTAGGACGAGGTATATGACCGGGTGGATAATGGGTCAAACTGGGTTTAGGCCACAAGGTAACTTTTAATACAGGTCGAAACAAACTGGGTAAACACTTTGGGTGATTTTCAACCCGTTCGACCTTTTCATTATTTGTTAGGCTTTTCATCTTGACCCATTTGATTTTCTAAAATAAAAATTTAACCCAAAATAATCCATCACCACCTCTATTTAGGAGATAAAAGGGTACCAGAAATAGCATGATTTAATATTATTGATCTATAAGCTTTACCTATTATACCACCACCAGCAGTTGCACCACCCAAACTAGCATTCCCACTGCCACTACCAAGCTCACACGGAAAATCAGCATCCCCATAAGTACGACCACCCTCCACAATCATAGTGTCATTATAGTATCCATTCCCACCTCTGCCACCATGTCCTCCACCACCACTAGGACCAGAACTCAAGTATTTTCCTTTGCCCGCCCCACCAATGCAGCCTACATTAATTCCAGATCTCATCTGAGTTAACATCAATTATAGTGGCAGAAAAAATAGTAGCAAAGCTCTATTTTGTTTGTAAAGAAGGTGGCAATTTCAGCCTAGTTACTTTTAAATGGGTTGATTTGAGTTATCACTTTCCTATAACAGGTGAAACGGGTAATAGAATATCAAAGGGTTCGAACCAGTCCAAATGCGCCCAAAATGTATAGTTTGCATAAAACCTCCTACAAACAACAACAACAACAAAACCCAATCCCGCCGGGGCAGGGTATGGGGGAGGTAGAATGTAGACAGATCATACCCCTACCCCAGGATAAACCCGGAGGTAGAGAGACTGCTTCCAATGAGACCTCCGGCAAGTGCAGGTGTGCGGGTGATAAAAAAAAATAGACTATCATTAACATGGTACAGTTTTATACCCTGCTCCATAAGGGATTGCGTATCATTGTTGTTAATATTTTGACAAAATGTATTCCAAGTCATCCCACTCAGTTCCAATCCGTAGTAAATTTATTAGTATTTATGTTTACATTTGGGTAATATGAGGAAAAAAAAACATAAAAACTGCATCCAGTGAAAAAAATACTCTCCCGAACACACCACATAGTGTATGAGTCACATCTCTCGCGACTCACCTAAGTCCTAACTAACAACAAAAGATATAAAATGAAGAAAATAGACTTGATACCTAATCCAGAAGCGCTTATTGCTCCAGAAGGTCGGACAATAACAGTTCCGACCCATTGAAAATGAACAACGGATCCTTCAATGGAACCCTCCACAACTATCTCTTCAACCCGACATATCTGCATTGGTATAATAACTAAGCAGTAAATGCCTGATACTTTCTGGACATGAACCTATAATCTGATTCAATTTGACAATTTGTCACCTGAAGAGTGAAGATCAATGTGGAGTTGACGTTGCAATCTTCAGGCGGATGAATTAGTTCCATAGGGCAAACTTCAAGTTCACAATTGGACCTGTCATACATCAACATATCATCTACTGAAACCTGAAAAAAAAATCATAGAATAGTACCACATCATAGGTTGAGGTACTTACAAGTTAGTTGTGTTCTCTAATGGACCTCGGAGCACCGATCCAGGTTCAACCTTCATGTGTAGACAAATATATTAACAAGAAGAAATGTGAAATAATAAACGTATCTTTAAGTCAAGATGACATCAATATAAATGAGCCCTTATCAATAAGATACAACCCCAATTGACCCATTTTGCATAACGAACATGAAAGTCCTCTACTCGAAACTAAAGAAGTCATGCAACCTAAGTTGCATACATTGCAAACACGGGTACAGGTTGGCACCGTCTTAATGTAACTTTACATAAAGAAATCTTATTGAGTTCTAATGCCTAAAAAAAGCAAATGATTTTCAAAATCTATTATGGCCTCTTAAACTTATAAATAAAACATACAGTCTTACACGTTTATCCACCATCAAATACCTTATCATTAAACTTCTTATGCTATTCTCATTATAGGCATTGTCGATCCACGTACTGGATGTCCAGCAACTGATTTTGCACACACAATCTGCCAACCGCAAGCATCAGTTGCTCAAACCCGTCGACTAGCAGGAGTAGCAGCAACGATGTCTGCAGGTGGTTTAAAATTTTTTGATTCCTTTGTTATCCACTGTTGGACATTTTTTCATTAACCATCTTATGCTGCTATGACTACAGGCAATTCAGTATCCGATGCTGAAACTAGACCAACAGTTGCTTGCACAGGGAACTGGAATTTCACATATGTCAGCTGCAGGAAGACGGTCTACACCATCCACAACAACAATGCCCTCTCGTGCAGGTAAATTCAAAGCTGGTTGTTTGTCTCTCCTATGGTTTCATAAGTCGTACACTACTATCTCAAGTTGACCATACATTCTAAAACAGTCACACACTATCAAATGGCTACTTACCAAATCTTTTAAGTAACTGACATTATAGAGGCGTCTGAGCCACAAGTTACTAATCCAGTTCAAAAAAAACTTTACAAATGGAAACACTTCAGATGGATTAAAGATGTCAATTGTCTCCTAGAGTCTATTCGAATAATTACAATGTCCTAAATCATGTCAAATACATTAGTTTCTTAAAAATATATATAAAGTGAAACCTAAAGTTTCAACGTCAACCTGGCAGATCTGATTTGAATGGCACCATTAAAGTTACTGATAAAGGTACTGACAAGATTGCCAATTTAGATATGAATAAGACTGTTGATACTCATACCGATGAGACTGTTGATCTAGATACCAACAAGACTGTTGATTTAGATAATAATAAGATTGTTGATATGGAAACTATCGAGACTACCAATTTAGGATTCAGGTATCAAGAAGATTGTTGATTCAGGTACCAAAATGACTGATGATTTAGATACTAAGAAAATTGCTTATTTAAGTACCAGTAAGACAGCTGATTCAGGTGCTAAGAAGATTGTCGATCCAAGTACCAATCCTTTTTGTTCATTCTAATACGAAAACGGACTTGCATTATTGTTTAAAATTCTGTTCATGTTGGTCATTAGTAAGATTAAATAGCATTATATTATTCATGTACCGCAACAGCAAGTTCTATGCTTAAACTTATAGATCAGTAAATGCCATTGAAAGTCCTAATATCATAATTTTGTTTTTTGAACAGGCAGGCTATGATCTGTATCATGTGAAACACACCCCACTGAGCACGTAAAATGAGGGCCCTTGCAAGATTTAAAAGAGAGTGATTGAAGAAACTTGCTCTATGTGAATATGGTATTCACATGGCAAACATGGGATGGTTGTGGAGGGGGCTTTTTTGCATCATAGTAAATAAACGTTAAATCGACCCATCAGATATAGGAAGGAAGAAGACCTAACTTGTGCATACAATCTACAGTGTTTCTCCTACCTGAGCGTATATAATCACCATATGTGTTTGCTATTGTCGAAACTGAATCAAAGTCAAGCAAACTTTGACAAGGTATCATCTTTCATCTTATGGTATCACCAACACCCCATTAGCTTAGCAATAATGTCATAGTAGTTGTATAGTTCTATAATAGAATGCTTAATATTGTGTTATTGTTCACCTACTTTAAATGTTGTTTCAGATAAATTTCGTTACAAGTGGTTCATATTTGAAGATGTGACATTTTAATAATTGTGGGCATAGCGGTTAGTCACATATGGTGCTAAAAAGATGGTTGAATGAGTTTCAGGAAGAAGAGCAGCGTGCAACAAGATGCGTAAAGTATGAGGAGGTAAAAAAAATATTAACATGTATTGTTTCTTATAGAGAAAACAGTTCATGTTTATACGTTTGTTAGCAATTGTCATATTATTCATACATTAAAAAAAAAGTTTTATTCTTTCATGCTAAGCAAGGAGAAAAATGATGATGCGAACAAGGCGATTACAAATGCACAAAACTTTTAAATCTTTTTACATACTCATGCAATATTAAAATTAGATTCAAATATTCAATTGTATTTAATAGAGTATCAGTTATATTATTCTTCTATATATGCCTTTTCCATCTATTAAAACTGAATCTTTGTCATGTTGTACTTTACACAATTATGTTAATTTGGTCCTGGATGGGATACACAATTTAACAAGAGAGGCCTTACTATAGGTACAGTCCTTGACAACTAATTGTTGGTTTTAGTAGTAAATTATTAGTGCAATTTAGTACTTATAATTTAACATTTAAGCCCTTGACTTGCGGTATACCTTTTATTGGGTCGAAGATATTACATTCAGGACACCTTCACTATCGAGCATATGATTTAATGCCAGTAATTTGAGCAAACTATGAAACAATGGTGTGACTCTATGAAGGATATATTATGCAACCCTCTTCTGTCTGCCACTATGCCTTTTCTTTGTTCATATTCATCATTACGGCAAGTATGTCACCGTGACCTGAAGTTAGAAAACACATTGATCGACGGAAGACCTGCCCCCTTAGTAAAGATATGTGATTTTGGGTACTCCAAGGTAGCTACTTGGTAGAGACATTGAGGCCCCAAGATGAAGATAAGGCATTATCGATATATGCATCTTTTTGGCTTTTGTAGGTATGATGTACAGACTTTTATTACACACAAATTTCTCACTATAAGCGTTTAATGCTAACTATAAGCGTTTTTGGAATTAGGGGGTTTTGGAGCTGTGGCAAATTTTAAAAATTTGAAACCTATGACAATGGATGAGGTCAAGGAGTGGATAATGGCGTGTCTGTGAAGGAGTACTTGGTGGAGACATTGAGGCCCCGAGATGAAGATAAGGCATTATCGGACATATGCATTTTTTTTGCTTTTGCAGGTATGATGTAGAGACTTTTATTACACACAATACATGGTTTCATATTATGTTTCATAGTACCCAATTATGACGTGGAAATTTAACTAATTTGTATAACTTATAGGTTTATCATAACAATTGATGGTTCTGGTCACAACGCAGCTGGGTTGAGGTAAGATCACATGCACACTTTACGTATCAATTTAAATTTAAGTAAGTAGACTAAGAAGCGTGTCATGTGGTGTTAATTTTTTTTCTATGATTAGATATAAGGAGTATCAACTCCATGATTATGGTTCTTGGTTTATCAGAAAAACAAATGGATATCACTCAAACATGCAGGTTCCAATTAATAACCATTTTATTTACAGTATCTTTTTTAATCTTTTATTGATTTATTTCCAGGTGAACAACAGCATAACTGGAAACACTTTCGAAGCTATTTTGTAAAATCTAAAACTTGCCACAGCTTGCCAGAAAGATACAAAGTATGTTTCGTCTGTAACTTTAATTTGTAGTGATCAACCACTTTATTGCAGACCATATTGTAGGCTACTTAAATCCTTTTTACATTTACCTAGCTAGAAGTGGTTTTTTTTTTTTTTTTTTTTTTTTTTTTTTTTTTTTTTTTTTTTTTTGGTTATAGTAATCAAAATAAAGCAGGTCAAATGAGTCGAACGAGTCATACGGGTCGAAGTTCCCTTTATTTTAATATTAAATTGTCATTGTAATGATTTATAGTCATTTTAAAACATCAATTTACTATCTAAAACTGGCCAATAACCCACGACCAATAAAAAGCAGTTATTCATTTGAATCAACATCTTTTGAGTCATTGACTAACCGACTATTTTGCTACCTTTGATAATTTTTCTATTTTGAAATTAGGCAACACCCTCTATATTTAGGCATTTGCAGTCTATTGGCTTGAAGTTCCAACTTTTTATTAGATATGGCTACCCTACTATTAATGACTCTCACAAACGGACTGCAAACTTTATAAGAACTCGAGAGCTGTCAAGTTCTTATTATTGAAAGCAAAATTCAGCAAGTTGATAAGCTGTTAAGAAAAGCTTAACAAACTCTGGCTAAATGTTAATAGTAGAAATCTGTCGATGGTGGATTGTCTACAAGGTTAATTTCTATTATTTTCGATGAAAAATTCCATGTGCTGACATCAAATATCAAATAATTTGAAAATCTATTGCAGTAGCAAATGACTCTAAAGCAATCAAAATGTCTCATGATTGTGCCATTGAAAAGTTTGAGGGTGACAAATTTGTTGACAGACAGATTTTGGTGAATTATGCAACGACTTTAAATGCATCAGCAGCCCGTTTGTTGAAGCTAATGCAAGGAACACAGCCAAATTCAAATGAATGTGAGCCATAAGAGTATTTGAACTTTTTCTTTCTTGGAACTCAGTATACCATCTCAAGGATGTAACACCCCCAAAATTCGATACAGCGGAAGACTCAACAAGCTTTCGGGGTGCTACTGGGATTGGTATCCAACACAAGACAATATAGAACGAGATAAAGTAAACATAATAAAAACACAACCAAAACGGGGTTTTAAGGTTTACATTTATCCCAACATCATTCAGAGTCAGGCCCAAAACAAAATAACAATAGGTCCAAATTTAATTATCAGAGTTTAGAAAATATAGATCCATAAACCGCGTGCCTTAGCCGAGCCTTCCAATCCAAGCATGCACCTCAACACTTAATTACCTGAGAAAACGTGCTAAAAGTCAGCTTTCGCTGGTGAGATCATAGGTTTAAGTTCAACTAACAATATAGTGGACATATACGCAAAACGCTTGCTAGCTAGACTAAGGATTCACTAAAAGCCTGCGGATACCCTCCGCTCTCAACATAACACACGGATACCCTTCCGCAATAACCAAAACACACGGATACCCTTCCGTAACAACATAGATATTCGGGTAACCCCCGCAATACCAATAAATACTCGGATAACCTCCGAAGTATTAATAACCTATAGGTGCACGCTACAGTATCAAAATAAGTCAACCTTGAATAGTACACACGAAACTATGTGACTAAAGCTGACAATCCACCAATAATCAAATAAGCCAACCTTGAATAGTACACACAACCGATATGTGACTAAAGCTGACAATCCATCAATAACCAAATAAGCCAACCTTGAATAGTACACACAAAAGGTGTGACTAAAGCTGACAATATATCCTAGTCCATACGCATAGCAAGTTTAGAAAGAATATAAAAGCGATAACAGTCCACGTAAAATGATTTGCACGTTTCTCACCCCAATCATTGAAAACATAGTTCAAGAGTAAAAAGTGGGGCTATGACTCACCTCAAGTCCAGAAAATAGCAAGACGAGGTAGGTAGAAAAAAAGATGTATGATAACTCACGAAACAGCAACTACGGACTTGGCACGACCTAACAATATTAACTCTTTCAGAAATCATTTCCTCAAATATATAATATTCCCAAACCCGGACGAGAATCCGTTTAATTTCCGAAAATCCATTTCGTATTAGTTTGGTGTATTTTGCGTTTGGTATCCATACGGGTGGTGGGTCGACTCAAAACGAACCAAAAAGATCACATAAAGAAAGATGAAATAAACTATAGATCTAATATTAGCCCAATATATCATTTAAATAAATCGTCAAAGTTTACCAAATCCGTCGATTTGATAATCCTCATATTTATTTACGTAACATACCGTTCCAAGATTACACCCAACCTAAAGCACATAGCACATAATTACTATATAGTATATATCATAGTTTAATAAATTCCTCATATATATCGTCAAATTGGCCAGATTTCCCGATATATACACTCGCAATCTATTACACTTTACATATACTACAACCTATGGGCGTCGTAGGATACGATGCCCACTAATATATTTATTTCGTATAACCAAACAACCCGGCTCAACCTTACGGTTAAGTGGTTATTTAATTATAGAAAACGTCTATATTAGTCGTCATATATCCGTGACAACACGAACGTCGCAAATAATAACTTACCTGGACCCGAGTGACAACAATTTCGCCTAACTCAATAAGTTTATCCGTTATATATCCGAAATGACTTTTTATTAAATGTTTCATAATTGTCGGGAGTTTCCCGTTTCAAAACATAATTTTTATAATAATAATACGTTTAATAATATTACGCCACTTTCGTAGCCTAATATATATCTAATCGTATTATTTATAATACGACTCGTGATTATTATTATTATTAATATACGCGTTTATATAGTTATATATACGTTATTCACGTATATACTTTTGTATAAACGTTCATATTATCAATAATTATTATTACGAGTTTTATTATTTCCGTTTCAATTTTAATAGTTATTGAGTTATACGAAATGGTCATATGTCCGAGTCATGACTCTCGGCTCATTGTCCAAGTCCAATAATAAGCAAAAGTCATAAATAACAATTCTCCGTCCAATCACAACCTCAAACCACGGGCTACAACAATAGGGTCCGACTACGGCACCCGACTAACCTATCTCCGTCAATCTAACGACCGTCTCACAATCGGTCCCCAATCACTTTCGTCAACAACTCCTCAATTACCAATAATAATAACCAAACCAATATATACCAAAAACAATCAAAACAAATAACAATTAGCCAAAATATATATATATATATATATATCGACACCAACCACGGTTCTCAAAAATAACCGTATTCGGGTCAAATATCAAGTCAACCCAAGTCAACACTTCACCACAACTAGTGTGGGTCCCACCCGAGACCTCCATGGTCTCGGCTAGCTCTAAATGAGCCAGACTAACCACACGACCTACTAGGGTCGTCGGCCAAGAATTCAAGTTACAACAATGGTCAACCATGACCATCAAGAACCGGTCAAACAACAAAAATGAGGATCCAAACACCCTCAATCGAACACCAAGGATTATCAAAGATCAAATATTCGGCCAAACAAGCACAATCCGAGGGTATCACCCTCGGGTACGCCTCGACCCAACAAGAATAAACCAAACCCGGATACCAAACTTCATAGAAAACATGTTTTCATCCAAGATTCATAAGTGTTACACGTTTTTAATAGAAACCCATTCGGTATAATATTAAGTCGTGACTTTAGGTCACGATTTTCATCAACAACACGAGTGAAACTCGTCTCACCTTCGATCTAGAAGCTCAAAACCGTGATAACCCTTCAAGATACA
This sequence comes from Artemisia argyi, assembly GCA_030686995.1. NCBI lineage: Eukaryota > Viridiplantae > Streptophyta > Magnoliopsida > Asterales > Asteraceae > Artemisia > Artemisia argyi. The sequence continues at coordinate 331,242,308 of CM060709.1, forward strand.
CGATTGGTGGTGATGATAGTGGTGATTCGTGTGATAAAAATGGTGGTATGAGGCACGTGGTGTAATAGATCTAAAGGATTAGATGATGGAGATTAAGAATATGGTAGTGGTTTTTAGTGGTGACCGGCGGTGGCTATGGTGATGGCCGGAAATCAAAGAGGCGGCTAGGGTTTGTCAAAGAGAGGCAAAGTGAGAGAGAGATGAGAGAGTGGGTTTGTGTTGTTTGTGTGTATACCGAGCCACAAGAACCAGTTTTGTAGTTTGCATATTTCTTTTTTTTTTTCTTTTATAAATGATAATAATAATAATAATAATAATAACAATAATAATAATAATAATAATAATAATAATAATAATAATAATACGGTGGAGCGGGTAACGCGGGTAATCGTAAAAATATGTGGCCCGAACCCGAACTCATTTTAAAACTTCCATATCACTCGAGAACCTCTCGTAAATAATTAAAATATATATCGGACTCGTTAAGACGAATCATAAAATTGTCGTTAGGTAATCCTAGTGCCAAAGTCAACGTAGTATCAAGTGAGAATTCAAATATACATCACCGAGCATTCAATCAAAAATGAATTATGAACATAATTCACGAATTCCATAACGTCACTAAATAAAATATCCATAAAATAGGTCTTACAAGTTCGTTGTGAAATGAAAATTTCAAATAAAAATTATAAACGAACTTAAATTGTAATGCGGGTTTTAAAAATAGCTCCCTAAACTGCCGGTTGTCACATCCTCCCCGTCTCAGAAGGAAACCCGTCCCGGGTTTCACTCGGAAAAATTCATCTACGAAGTGAAAAGCTTCGGATATCTCTTCCTGAACTCGTCCTCACGTTCCCACATAAACTCTGGTCCATGTCGGGAATTCCAACGAACCTTGACGAGCGGAATGCGACTCCTCTTGAGTCGTTTAACTTCACGATCTAAAATCTCAATCGGTTCCTCCACGAAATTCAGTTTCTCATCAACACGAATGTCCCTCATTGGAATGACGGGCATTTCATCAGAAAGACATTTCTTCAAATTACTCACGTGAAACACGTCGTGAATTTTACTCAGTTCGGCCGGTAATTCCAACCTATAAGCCACGGGCCCAATTCTTTCTAAAATCAAGAATGGTCCAATGTAGCGTGGGTTGAGTTTACCACGTTTCCCGAAACGTATAACACCTTTCCAAGGCGAGACTTTCAGCATTACTTTGTCTCCAACCTGGAACTCTAAAGGTTTACGTCTCTGATCGGCATAGCTCTTCTGCCTATCTCTGGCTGCTTGCAACCGATCGCGAATCTGAGTTACTTTCTCTGTAGTTTCCTAAATAAGCTCAGGGCCTGTAAGTTGACTATCTCCAACTTCTGCCCAACCAATAGGCGAACGACACTTTCTGCCATATAGAGCTTCGAATGGTGCAGCCTTAAGACTTGTGTGGTAGCTGTTATTATAGGAGAATTCCGCAAGGGGTAGATACTTCTCCCAGCCTTTACCAAAGTCTATGATGCATGCACGAAGCATATCCTCTAACGTCTGAATGGTCCTCTCACTTTGACCATCGGTTTGGGGATGATATGCAGTACTCATATCAAGCCTCGTCCCCAAAGCCGTTTGAAGTGATCGCCACAAAGCTGACGTAAAACGACTATCACGATCCGAAATAATAGATATCGGGACTCCATGACGTGAAATAATTTCCTTCACATATAACCTCGCAAGCTTATCCACACTATCATCTTCACTAATAGCTAAGAAATGAGCAGACTTTGTCAGACGATCCACAATTACCCAGATAGCGTCACAACCGCTAGCTGTCCTCGGTAATTTGGTAATGAAGTCCATAGTAATCCGCTCCCATTTCCAGACTGGAAGTTCTAGTTGCGTTAGTAGTCCTGACGGTCTCTGGTGTTCAGCCTTAACCTTAGCACATGTCAAGCACTTACTTACGTACGATGCTATATCTGCCTTCATATTCGGCCACCAATAGAACTTCTTAAGATCCTGGTACATTTTATCGGAACCAGGATGAATGGAGTACCTTGACTTATGCGACTCATGCATAATCAATTCCCGAATTTCTCCATATAAAGGTACCCAAATCCGATCTCCAAAACATAATAATCCATCAGAACGCTTAACAAATCCTTTCTCGTTATCAGCCATCCCAAATATATTCTCGGCAGGTCTATTTTCTGCCTTCAACGCTTCCGTTTGAGCTTCAAGTATTTGAGACGGTAATGGCGATATGATAGTCATTCCTAATGACCTAACTCGTAATGGTGGTACTCTTTCCTTTCGACTAAGAGCATCAGCAACAACGTTTGCTTTACCAGGGTGGTAGCGAATTTCACAATCATAATCGCTTAGCAACTCAATCCAACGTCGCTGTCTCATGTTGAGCTCTTTTTGATTCAAGATGTGTTGTAGACTTTTGTGGTTAGTAAACACAACACACTTGGTTCCGTACAAGTAATGTCTCCATATTCTTAAAGCAAAAACCACAGCACCGAGCTCCAAATCATGGGTAGTGTAGTTTTTCTCATGCTTTTTGAGCTGTCGGGAAGCATAAGCTATCACTTTCTCTCGTTGCATTAACATGGCTCCTAAACCTTTATGTGGGGCGTCACAATAGACGACGAAATCCTCGTTACCTTCTGGTAACGCTAAAATAGGAGCACTACACAACATTTTCTTAAGCAATTGAAACGCTTCCTCTTCTTTATCTCCCCATTCATACGTAACATTCTTTTGAGTCAATTTGGTCAATGGTTTAGCTATCTTCGAAAATCCCTCAATGAATCTTCGGTAATAACCAGCTAAACCCAAAAATTGACGAACTTCGGTTGGGGTTGTAGGTGTAGCCCAATCTTTTATCGCCTCAATCTTAGCAGGATCCACGTGGACTCCTTGTCTATCAATCACATGACCCAAAAATTGTACAGTTGGAATCCAAAATTCGCATTTCGAAAACTTGGCATAGAGTTTCTCCTTCCTGAGCAATTCCAAAATGAGTCTTAAATGCTCCTCATGCTCTTTCTCACTCTTTGAATAAATCAGAATGTCATCGATGAATACAATCACGAACCTATCCAAGTATGGCTTACACACACGATTCATGAGATCCATGAATATTGCTGGTGCGTTAGTCAACCCAAACGGCATCACCTGAAACTCGTAATGCCCGTAACGGGTTCTGAAAGCCGTTTTCGGAATATCTTCCTCGCGAACTCGAAGTTGATGATATCCCGATCTCAAATCGATCTTCGAATACACACTCGATCCTTGGAGTTGATCGAACAAGTCATCGATCCTAGGTAACAGGTATCGATTCTTCACCGTTAACTTATTCAACTCTCTATAATCAATACACATACGAAACGATCCATCCTTCTTCTTCACAAATAAGACTGGGGCTCCCCAAGGTGAAGAACTTGGTCTTATGAATCCTTTTTCGGCTAACTCCACCAATTGTTTCGACAACTCTTCCAGTTCGGTAGGTGCAAGACGATAAGGTGCTCGTGCTACAGGTGCAGCACCAGGTATCAACTCAATCTGAAACTCCACTTGTCTAGTCGGCGGGATTCCCGGCAAATCATCAGGAAACACATCAGGAAAATCACGAACTATGGGCACATCTCCAATGCACCTTTCCTTTTTCTTCGTCTCGCCCTTCTCAGAAATTTGAGCTAAGAAAAGATAACATCCCTTCTCTATTAGCTTCGGTAACGTCGTGCAAGATATAACTGCTAATCGGGATGGGCTCCTAGAATCCTTTCGGTCTCCTAATATATTTAGGACTTACTTTCCGTATGGTACACGCACGATCTTCTCGTCGCAAAGTATGTGAGCACGATACTTCGACAACCAATCCATACCGATGATTACATCAAAACTTCCTAACGTGACGGGTAGAAGATCTATGTTGAAAGGGTGGTTCAAGAAATTTAACGTACAACCGCGAATGATAGTATTAATCCTTTCTATGTTTCCATTAGCTAACTCAATATCATATCCAATTCCTAAGGCCATCGGGGGTTTTTCTAGTAAGGGTGCAAACGTAGTGGACACAAAACTTCTATCGGCACCAGTATCAAATAGTATGGAAGCATAACGATTATTGAGAAGGAACGTACCGGTAACGACGTTCGGATCTTCTCCTCTCTCGTTCCCGAGTGCATACACTCTTCCCTGGGCAGCTCCAGCTTCCACACGTTGGTCCCCATTATCTTGTCGTCCACGATTTCCTCCAGTTCCACGATTTCCATTATTGTACCCATTACCACCCGAGCCTTGATTTCCACGGTTCCGCGATTCTCTACACTCATTCCTATAGTGTCCCTTCTTTCCACACCCATAACAGGTAACATTTGCCTTGTTTCTCATCTCAGGAGCAGCTTGAACCATTGCAAGAGGTCGCGCTCTACAGTCCCTAGCTGTGTGTCTTTTCCTTGAGCAATTCTGGCATTTCACACTACACCATCCAGTATGATGCTGATGGCAACGATCACACTTGGGTGCATCACCGTTCTGATTCTTCTTATCTCCATTCCCAATAGCATAAGCCTTAGCTTGTCTCTTGCTTCGGTGATCATTACTCTTAGAGTGACGGTCTATCTTTCTCTTTCCATTCTTCTCCTTATCAGCTTCTTCTAATTCCAACGAATCTATAAGTTGTTGAGCAATTGTGATTGCCTCATGGATGTTTGCAGGCCTAGCAGAAATTACATCATTCCTCGTAGCTACAGGCAATCCATCAGTATACCTCTCAATCTTTTGAGTCTCAGTTTTCACCATATCTGGGCACAACAAGGCTAATTCCTGGTAACGACGATTGTAAGTCGCCATGTCAGTACCTTTCACCTTGTGGTTCCAAAACTCAATCTCTAGCTTCTTGACCTCATTCCTTGGGCAATAAGTCTGAATCAGCAAGGACTTAAATTGCTCCCAAGTCATAGCATACGCTACATCACTCCCAACTGCATTTCGGTAGTTGTTCCACCAAGTCAAAGCTTCATCCTTGAAAGTAAAAGAAGCAAACTTTACCTTCGCATTCTCCGCACAACCACTGACATTAAACACTGACTCAGTCTTCTCAATCCATCTGACTAAGTAAACCACTCCTTCAATTCCACCAAACTCAATGGGTCCTCAAATCTTGAATTCCTTGTATTGACATCCATTAGCACGAACAGGTGGAAAAGTTCCAGCAGAATTGTTGGAATGATTTGACTCAGTGAGTAGTTCAGCAACTCTTTGCTCCACGAGTTGGTTGATCATTGCTTGATCCACTGTAGGTGCATTAAGTGGAACATGACCATTGTCTCCCTGAACATCAACATTTTGATTCCTGTTGTTACGGTTAGTGGTGTCCAGGTTGTCAGGAGTAGGGGTTTCAACATTTCGAGTAGGTCGTCGAGGTAGGTCAACGACCTCGACGACCAGGAGTAGTCACAGCAGGACCAGTTCTGGTAGACCTAACAGGGTTTCGACGTGCAGCCATTAATATAATTCCAAGACAATATCAACCACGCAAATAGGAACACAATTCTCCATGTACGCCAAAACCGTAGAATATCGTACGAGGTCACCATCGTCCATACAAGTAGTGATCGACACTTCGTTCCAAAATACCAAAGACATGATAAATACTAATCGTTCCATACGAGACGAACGTACAATCCGAATATCATGACATAAGAGCGATAATAACTAGCTCTCCTAACCAAATACTCCTTGGCTTATGTAGCAACACAACAACCTGATTCCAAATCGATCTAGCCACGATGCTGGCGTAGACTCCTCAATTCCGATCCCAAACCATCCAATTCCTCAATAACGATCCCTGCTCAACACGATGTGTATCTCTATCCCTCTAGAGGCCCGCAACCTCCTTTTCTAACACTGTGTTCCTCTGCCATAGCTTGCGATCTCCCTTGCGAGCCGTGAGGAAACCTCTCTGCAGACTCTCTATCTGCTCATGTATCTCTATCATACATGTCCTAATCGTTATCGTCCTGCCCATGACAGTAGTCAAATAAACTCTCAACTCAACAACAAACTCAGCAATAAACTCAGCAATAATCATCTCAAGTCGGTCAGACATCCGCGAGATCCTCTCGCCCTGTGCAGTAATCTGAGCCCACATCCTACCAGTCTCACCTAACTCTGCATGCTCAGCAGAAACCTCAGAAGGTGCATCCGACGCCACAGGACTACTAGGTGGTGTATCAAACGAAAACGGATGATCAGGTGAAACCGGTTCTAACGGATGTATCGGGGAATCGGGCTTCTCAGCCTGAGCTGGTGGTGCTAACACATCATCATCATCATCAGGCATCTCATCCTCCTGAGGGTCATCCTCCTCCTCAGGGTCATCATCATCACCCTGCTCAACCTCCTGAGGGTCATCCTCCTGCTCAGGATCATCAGCCTCATCCTCACCCTCGTACTCCTCCTCCTCCTCATCGGAAGAGTACCTCATCAATCGTCGTCTCCTACTAGGTGAACCATGTGTAGATGTAGTAGGTGATCTAGGACGACGACGCAATGATGTGGGTGGCGCCTCAGACAGAAGGGAGTGAGCATCAATCTGTAAAGGTGATGAAGTAGGGCGTACCGACCTGCGTGCCGTAGCTCGGTGGGCAAAGCGTGGTGCCACACGAGCCAAAGCCTGATGAAGAGTAAGCTGCCTCGATGTACCAGGGAGCCCTAAAGAAGATGAGGGTCCCTGCGTAGATGCAGCAGGTAGTGCTGAAGTAGAAGCTGCCTGTGATACAGTAGCTGAAGACATGGCCATCTGGTAAGGGTCATCAGATGCCATAGTGAACTGTGCAGGTAAAACCGGTGCAGTAAGAATATCCTCGACAACATTAGGCGTAAGGGAGGCCATAGTTTGTGACAACGGCGTAGGGTAGGTGTAAGTGTTTCAAAACCACTAAATCACAACTCATAAAACCGTACCAAATATACACATCAAATAATACCATATAATCTTAATAAAAGAATTTCAAACACCGCATTCCTAAAAATGTTTATAAAACATATAGACCATATAAATCCTCGAGAACGCCATCTTATTACTAAAATCCATAAACCTCAAATCATCTCAATAAGTCCCAATCTAACAATCATCTCAAATATCTCATAATACCTCAAATAATAGAAGATGCTTCGGCTTGGCGGGCTGGAGGGCGGTAGTCAAGGATCATTTTCTATAAAAATACGGTTATAGTTTAGGCGTTTATTTACCTAGTTCTCTATAACCTTGGCTCTGATACCAATCTGTAACACCCCCAAAATTCGATACAGCGGAAGACTCAACAAGCTTTCGGGGTGCTACTGGGATTGGTATCCAACACAAGACAATATAGAACGAGATAAAGTAAACATAATAAAAACACAACCAAAACGGGGTTTTAAGGTTTACATTTATCCCAACATCATTCAGAGTCAGGCCCAAAACAAAATAACAACAGGTCCAAATTTAATTATCAGAGTTTAGAAAATATAGATCCATAAACCGCGTGCCTTAGCCGAGCCTTCCAATCCAAGCATGCACCTCAACACTTAATTACCTGAGAAAACGTGCTAAAAGTCAGCTTTCGCTGGTGAGATCATAGGTTTAAGTTCAACTAACAATATAGTGGACATATACGCAAAACGCTTGCTAGCTAGACTAAGGATTCACTAAAAGCCTGTGGATACCCTCCGCTCTCAACATAACACACGGATACCCTTCCGCAATAACCAAAACACACGGATACCCTTCCGTAACAACATAGATATTCGGGTAACCCCCGCAATACCAATAAATACTCGGATAACCTCCGAAGTATTAATAACCTATAGGTGCACGCTACAATATCTAAATAAGTCAACCTTGAATAGTACACACGAAACTATGTGACTAAAGCTGACAATCCACCAATAATCAAATAAGCCAACCTTGAATAGTACACACAACCGATATGTGACTAAAGCTGACAATCCATCAATAACCAAATAAGCCAACCTTGAATAGTACACATAAAAGGTGTGACTAAAGCTGACAATATATCCTAGTCCATACGCATAGCAAGTTTAGAAAGAATATAAAAGCGATAACAGTCCACGTAAAATGATTTGCACGTTTCTCACCCCAATCATTGAAAACATAGTTCAAGAGTAAAAAGTGGGGCTATGACTCACCTCAAGTCCAGAAAATAGCAAGACGAGGTAGGTAGAAAAAAAGATGTATGATAACTCACGAAACAGCAACTACGGACTTGGCACGACCTAACAATATTAACTCTTTCAGAAATCATTTCCTCAAATATATAATATTCCCAAACCCGGACGAGAATCCGTTTAATTTCCGAAAATCCATTTCGTATTAGTTTGGTGTATTTTGCGTTTGGTATCCATACGGGTGGTGGGTCGACTCAAAACGAACCAAAAAGATCACATAAAGAAAGATGAAATAAACTATAGATCTAATATTAGCCCAATATATCATTTAAATAAATCGCCAAAGTTTACCAAATCCGTCGATTTGATAATCCTCATATTTATTTACGTAACATACCGTTCCAAGATTACACCCAACCTAAAGCACATAGCACATAATTACTATATAGTATATATCATAGTTTAATAAATTCCTCATATATATCGTCAAATTGGCCAGATTTCCCGATATATACACTCGCAATCTATTACACTTTACATATACTACAACCTATGGGCGTCGTAGGATACGATGCCCACTAATATATTTATTTCGTATAACCAAACAACCCGGCTCAACCTTACAGTTAAGTGGTTATTTAATTATAGAAAACGTCTATATTATTCGTCATATATCCGTGACAACACGAACGTCGCAAATAATAACTTACCTGGACCCGAGTGACAACAATTTCGCCTAACTCAATAAGTTTATCCGTTATATATCCGAAATGACTTTTTATTAAATGTTTCATAATTGTCGGGAGTTTCCCGTTTCAAAACACAATTTTTATAATAATAATACGTTTAATAATATTACGCCACTTTCGTAGCCTAATATATATCTAATCGTATTATTTATAATACGACTCGTGATTATTATTATTATTAATATACGCGTTTATATAGTTATATATACGTTATTCACGTATATACTTTTGTATAAACGTTCATATTATCAATAATTATTATTACGAGTTTTATTATTTCCGTTTCAATTTTAATAGTTATTGAGTTATACGAAATGGTCATATGTCCGAGTCATGACTCTCGGCTCATTGTCCAAGTCCAATAATAAGCAAAAGTCATAAATAACAATTCTCCGTCCAATCACAATCTCAAACCACGGGCTACAACAATAGGGTCCGACTACGGCACCCGACTAACCTATCTCCGTCAATCTAACGACCGTCTCACAATCGGTCCCCAATCACTTTCGTTAACAACTCCTCAATTACCAATAATAATAACCAAACCAATATATACCAAAAACAATCAAAACAAATAACAATTAGCCAATATATATATATATATATATCGACACCAACCACGGTTCTCAAAAATAACCGTATTCGGGTCAAATATCAAGTCAACCCAAGTCAACACTTCACCACAACTAGTGTGGGTCCCACCCGAGACCTCCATGGTCTCGGCTAGCTCTAAATGAGCCAAACTAACCACACGACCTACTAGGGTCGTTGGCCAAGAATTCAAGTTACAACAATGGTCAACCATGACCATCAAGAACCGGTCAAACAACAAAAATGAGGATCCAAACACCCTCAATCGAACACCAAGGATTATCAAAGATCAAATATTCGGCCAAACAAGCACAATCCGAGGGTATCACCCTCGGGTATGCCTCGACCCAACAAGAATAAACCAAACCCGGATACCAAACTTCATAAAAAACATGTTTTCATCCAAGATTCATAAGTGTTACACGTTTTTAATAGAAACCCATTCGGTATAATATTAAGTCGTGACTTTAGGTCACGATTTTCATCAACAACACGAGTGAAACTCGTCTCACCTTCGATCTAGAAGCTCAAAACCGTGATAACCCTTCAAGATACACGATTGGTGGTGATGATAGTGGTGATTCGTGTGATAAAAATGGTGGTATGAGGCGTGTGGTGTAATAGATCTAAAGGATTAGATGATGGAGATTAAGAATATGGTAGTGGTTTTTAGTGGTGACCGGCGGTGGCTATGGTGATGGCCGGAAATCAAAGAGGCGGCTAGGGTTTGTCAAAGAGAGGCAAAGTGAGAGAGAGATGAGAGAGTGGGTTTGTGTTGTTTGTGTGTATACCGAGCCACAAGAACCAGTTTTGTAGTTTGCATATTTCTTTTTTTTTTTTTTTTTCTTTTATAAATGATAATAATAATAATAATAATAATAATAATAATAATAATAATAATAATAATAATAATAATAATAGTAATAATAATAATATTATTACGGTGGAGCGGGTAACGCGGGTAATCGTAAAAACATGTGGCCCGAACCCGAACTCATTTTAAAACTTCCATATCACTCGAGAACCTCTCGTAAATAATTAAAATATATATCGGACTCGTTAAGACGAATCATAAAATTGTCGTTAGGTAATCCTAGTGCCAAAGTCAACGTAGTATCAAGTGAGAATTCAAATATACATCACCGAGCATTCAATAAAAAATGAATTATGAACATAATTCACGAATTCCATAACGTCACTAAATAAAATATCCATAAAATAGGTCTTACAAGTTCGTTGTGAAATGAAAATTTCAAATAAAAATTATAAACGAACTTAAATTGTAATGCGGGTTTTAAAAATAGCTCCCTAAACTGCCGGTTGTCACAAAGGAACACAAGCAACTTCAAATTGGAAAGTATCGATTGCGCCCAATTTCCCCTCAAGTACATCCTCTTCACTATAAAACCATAATCTTGAATGTTGTTCTTTTTTCTTTCTTTATGACATACAAGTTTGATTGATTATCTAGGCGCATAGTATAGCAAGCCAACGTCTTATGGCCTATGTAATTCAAAAGGAATGATAACAGATGATGAGTGTATGGTATTGCGTTCGGCAAACATCAAGAAACGTTCATTAAAAGGCATGCCACACACTGAATTTCCAATGGGTGTGTATCTGCCTCATCATCATACATGGGCTCACAAAGGGTCTGCTCCAACTCAGAAGGTAACTTTTTAATCATTCTAACAAAAAAAAAAGGTTGACTTTTGATATGCATAATATTAGGTATTATTACAAATTCAATGCATAGGATCCTTTTATTACAGTATTTTTAATACGCTTCGATAAAGTTGTTAACTCTATCTTTTAAGTTAATGAATGACATGACAAAAATAGTCATTTGGAGTTTTTGACCTTAGCAAGTTAAACTAAACCAAGATAATGAGTCGTATCCTAAAAGTCAAACAAAAATAAATAATTGTGAACTTAAAAAGTCAAACAAAAAAAGTCATTTTGACCTTAAAAATGAGTCATATCCTAACAAGGAATGTTGTGATTGCCATCCTTTTGTGTAATTACTTGCCACATGGTTAGTTCTAAAAAAAGTAACGTACTTTCGTTTCCTCCTATACAAGAGCTAAATGATCCAGTTTACATGGTTAGAGTCATAAACCTTATAAATACATGATTAGGTATATTTTTTATGCTACATGCTAATTTCTAGGTAGAGCCGAAGTGAGAGTTTTATAGTCTCTTGACATTTCAACAAATATGTTTTGCTACCATGTATGCAAGTTCAATTATTGTACGTTGTAGCCATAAATACGTCAAGGTGCCACTTTAGCCTTTCTGTATGATGTTATGTTTTGTTATGTTATTATACTGAATATATATATATGCCAAAATTATGTTCTATGATATCGATTTGAGTACGGAAACATAAACAATGCATAATGAATTTAAAAGTAACAAAAAAACTTAAAAAAACAAATAGGTTAAAACAATTACAATGTACGTCAATCTTAAAAAAATAAATAAATAAATAAAATAAACAACAAAAACAAAAGAAAACAACCCTGTCTTTAAGAACAAAAAATCCGTTAAGTAACACCATCAAAACAAAAAATACAACTAAATATAAACTAATACATTTTAAACAACAATAAAAAAACATCGTACTTCAAAAACAAATTTCCCTTAAGTAACACCATCAGAAGTAAAATTATAACACATGCCCGCCTATCGGAAAAGATACATATCGAGCGAATATATTTTCTTGTCTAAACGCAACATAAATAAAAATAAGGACCTTTTGCAATAAATACCTACATTCTTTAGTTATTTTAGTGTCTATATATGCATTATGATCCAAACTGTAATGGTAAAAATGAATCAGTGTATTTATTATTCGAAACTCCTCACAATGAATGTGTTCATGTGTATCAAAGTATGACTAAGAAATCACTCCAATAGTATAAACTATCTATTAAATGTAATGGTCAAGGCCCGCCCGATGGAACTATAGAACTTTTATTCTGTGTCTTTTGCAATAAAATCCCGTATATTTAACAACTCGACATGCTGTTGGGAAGGCAATTACAAGTGGTAAATGATAGGGCGATCACAACTTGCATTTTTTATGGCTAAAATCTAATAGTCGTGAAATTCCCTTACGTGCCTCTCAAGGAAATTTATATGTTTTTGTCTCGCATCTGATTTTAAATCGCATACTATGTTCTTACGAACAACTTTGTAACTTTTAATTATCGAATAAAAGTTAACGTTTATTTTTTTCGTCTTAGTGCATTCAATAGTTTGACATGTTTATAACTTATTTTCATTATCTTAATTTTTTTCAACGATATTCATAAGTCATGCCCGCCAATCGGGTCATTCATGTGAGAAATCTAATTTTTGTGAGAACGCGAGAACTAATCCTAACCACTCATTTTATCATTCTTTATCTTTGATTTAATAGCTAATATTATTCAACTAACTTATTGAAATTTTTCAAAAAAAATTCAAAATTTTTTTTGAAACTTTTCAAAAAAATTTCAAAATTTTTTTTGAAAAATTTTCAAAAAATTTTCGAAAAAAATTTTATGTGACGAAAAAGAAGTTTTTCACATGTGACGGAATTTTTTTTCCCATGTGACTAAAAAATTTTCAAAAAAATTTTGAAAAAAAATTTTTGATTTTTTTTTTCACATGTGACGAAATTTGTTTTTTCACATGTGACGGAAAATTAATTTTTTTTCACATGTGACAAAAAAATTTCACATGCGACGAAATTTTTTTCACATGTGGCGAAAAAAAAATTTCACTTGACAAAAAAATTTCGTGAAAATTTCCAAATTATTTTTCACATGTGACCGAAAAAAAATTTCAGAAGAAAAATTTTCGCAAAAAAAAATTTCGGGAAAAAAATTTCGGAAAAATTTTTTTCGGAAAAAAAAATTTCGGAAAAAAAAAACTCCGAAATAAAATTTTTTTTTTCGAAAAAAAAATTTCGAAAATTTTTTGAAAAATTTTCAAAATTTTTTTAGTAATTTTAAAAAAGTTGGTTAACTGATATTAGCTATTAGATTAAAGTTAAAAAAAGGAAAAAATGAGTGGCTAAGATTGCCACAAAATTTAGGTTTCTCATTTGAACGTTACACTATATATATATATATATATATATATATATATATATATATATATATATATATATATATATATATATATATATATATATATATATTTGTGTTAAGGTGGCTTTAACGCACCAAAGTGAAAGTTTCACTCACTTGGTATGCTAACACACCGTGTGCTCTTAGGGTCAACCAAACCCTATTTAACTCGTACCAAAAAGTAATTGTTTTGAGACGTTATTGGATCCACCGACCAGCCCAATCTGTCACCTCACCTCCTCATAATTGTTTCTTCGTATGAAGACATATACTCCAATTAACATTAGTAATGATGAAATTTTGGTTATTTTCATCCCGAGTTTACAAGTTCCTCAAAGGAGACGAGTTCCAGTTCCTTGGACACAATCAGAAGAAGATACACTAAAGGTAATATTTTAGCATGTGCCAAAAATCAGAAGAAGATACACTAAAGGTAATATTTTAGCATGTGCCAAAAACATTTTGAATTGTATTTGTTAAATCATCTTTAAGTTGCACATCATTTTTGTTCGCTTGCAGAAAAGGGTTGCAAAGTTTACAAGTGATAGTAACATTCTAAGAGATTTCCCATGGAGCAGAATGCTGGATCTCGGGGCCTCTAAATTTCAAAGTAGTCGTACACATGTGGATCTTAAAGATAAGTGGAGGAACATGCAAAAAGCAAGCCAAAAATCGAAATACATATTGTCTTGGTATGCAACCGATCTTCATTTGTGTATATATTTTTGCAAGATGTTTCTGCCACTGACCCGTCAATTAGTTTAAAAAGTTGGGCAACTTGTATGCCATGTAGGACCAGTTTGTACAAATTTTGTATTGTCTACTGTATTTTGTGTATGTGTAAGTACTTGCTAATGCCTTCAGACTTTCTTACTTTCAATCTATTGTCATCTGAAATTACTTACTTCGCGAGATTTGATTGACAAAATACTCAAAATTGACTTGATTCAAAGTGAGTCGAACTCAAGCTACTCAAATAGAGTTTTGAGTATTAAAATATTCGGCTCGTTAGTTCGCGACACTAACTAAGCTTGTATATGACGTTGGAATGTGACAGGAGAATCAATTTTTTCGCTTTTTGAAACAAAATATGTTGGAGGGATTTAACGTGCACTTCCAACTTCCAAGTATAGGCCCTCCCTTACACGCCTGCCCAATAAAATGCACTACCTGTCGCAAAGCACGAATAAAAACACTCGTTGATGCTTATTTATTCGTCGTCTTTTTAATCCATGAAACAATTATGTATAAGCAAACAAACATAAGAATATTATATTGTTTAACAAAACGAGAAGAAAAAATCAACAATATATGCTACAAATAAATTTGTAAGGAAAAAGGTTGGGGCACCTCCCAGAAACATATCGATGATAGAAAGAAAAAGGTGGGGACGCCTCCTAGGAATATTGGTATTTGGTCGGGTAAGAATGTGGACTTTGACCTCCTCACGAAGGAATATAGGAATAGTATTTTGCGTGATCTACAGAAGAGTAACAATGATGCTGATCTACCATAGCAGTTGGGTAGTTTTTGGTTCTAGTTTGAGTATGTAGTTAGTGTGGTCGTTTTGAGCCATGTCACAAATGATCTAGTGGTTGTTCAAGCGGTTGCTTAAGGTTAATGTGGTATTTCAGCCACATGCTATTGTTGACCAGCTTTCTCTTTTTAACATGTGTATCCAGAAGCCCACAGAAACTATAATTATCTTCATTAAGCAATTTAATAACCTGATCCTGATTAAGGGTATTATTCAGACCCCTAACATTCCAAGCAAAAGCTTTAAGCCCCATTTAAAATATTAGTAAGAGGAGCTGCACTATTACCATTAACATCAGCAGCCATAGTATCATATTCAGGTTTCATTTCACTAGCAATGCCATCATTCTCAGAGTCAACATCATCATCTTCATAGGAGGGGTCCATCTGGTACTTATGAGAATTCTTATAAAAGTTGTCCATTTCATGTATAGTCCAATCCAGTCTAACAGCCTTGGATGGATATATACCAGCTTCCAACAAAATGTCTACTTCTTCTTTAAGATTGGGCCACACATCTCTATAAAATTCCTCTTGAACATTAATATCATTAACTTTTCCATCCTGCTCCATATCAACATCCTGTAGAACTTGATAAGAATTCTTAAGAGGAATAGATTCCTTCAAGGCTCCACCAGGAGAACTAATAGAGCTTGAGCCTCTAGTAAGAACTTTGGGTTTAAAATTAGGATCTTTACTAAGCTCAAGCAGAGACATAGTCTTATGAACAGGATTAGAGGAACTCTTAGCAGAATTACTATTAACCTTGCTTTTGTTACCAGGATTATTAGAATAAAGATCATCACCCTGCTTAGGATTCTTAGAAGACAATGTATTACTCTTACTTTAGGCTGAAATCTATGTTGATTCATCCCATTACCTTCTTTACCATTATTACCCTTACTAAATCCACCAGCTTGAAAACTCAGATTATTACCATTCTTTTTAAACATACCATTACTCCTATTACCACCTTGACCATTCCTATTCTGCCCACCATCCAGCTTAGAAGATAAAATAGGTTTATTATTCCTGCCCATAGTAATAAAACCATCATCCCCAATAGCCTTACCACTGTCATTACTCTTAGGACCATTCTCCACAGTTTTATCAACATTAGTCACCTTTGCAGCCATTTCCTCATCAGAGCTTGGCATAACCTTACAAGACTTAGTAGTATGGCCAAAAGTCTTACAGTGGGTACACAAAGGTGGTTTCCATTGATACTTGACATCTAATCTTCCAATTTTAGCAGGTCTGTTACCTAGAGGAGGGTATTCAATTTCAATCACATTATGCAACTCTTCTTCACTAGCAGAAACTTCAACAAGCACCCTAGCAAAATCAAGCTTCCCAACCTTCTTCAAACACCTCTCTCTTGTCATTTTATCCATCACCATAGGCTTACCAATGCCACTCATTATCTTACCAATACCATTTCCATGGCACAACTCCATAGGAATATTGTAAACACATACCCATATGGGAATGGAAGATGGTTCAGTCTTCTCCAACCATATCCCAGGCTCCCACACATTAAGCACCAAAGGAACATTTTGAACCATCCAAGGACCACTATCAAGAACAGTTTTCATCCTCTCCTCACTTTTAAATGTGAAATAGAATATACCAAAACATCTTCAATCCCATAAACTCTCCACATCTTCATTAAATTACCTCTAACCACCCTATAGTCCATAGATGTCCCTATGTGACAACCGGCAGTTTAGGGAGCTATTTTAAAAACCCGCATTTCAATTTAAGTTCGTTTATAATTTTATTTGAATTTTTCATTTCACAACGAACTTGTAAGACCTATTTTATGGATATTTTATTTAATGACGTTATGGAATTCGTGAATTATGTTCATAATTCATTTTTGATTTAATGATCGGTGATGTATATTTGAATTCTCACTTGGTACTACGTTGACTTTGGCACTAGGATTACCTAACGAAAGTTTATGATTCGTCTTAACGAGTCCGATTATATTTTTAATTATTTACGAGATGTTCTCGAGTGATATTGAAGTTTTGAAATGAGTTCGGGTTCGGGCCATATGTTTTTACAATTACCCGCGTTACCCGCTCCACCGTAATAATATTATTATTATTACTATTATTATTATTAACTTTTAAAAAAAAATAAAAAAAAAAAATAAGTAAACTACAAATCCGGTCCTTGTGGTTATTTTGGTTCACACACAACACAACCCACTCTCTCATCTCTCTCTCATCTATTTCTTCCCCAACCCTAAACCTAGCCGCCGCCGACATAAATCCGGCCACCACCGCCGCGTCTCCGACCCCCTAACAAAACTAACACCACCATTTTGTTCCTCTCTTTCCCCTCTTTCTTTTGGTATAAGAAACTCACCCTAGAACCATCATTAACACCACCGAATCGCTAATTATCCATTCGAATTTGTGATACTTTTCTAGATCCGAGCGTTTGGAGGATTTAGAAGGTGAGATGAAGCTATTCAAGGGTTTTGGGAGCCACGAATTGGCTTTTATTCGTGGCTACACGGATAATTTTTGGAGAATCGAAATGGGTTTTAATGGAAATGATGTTTTAATGATTAAAAGATAGTTTGGTATCCGGGTTTGGTTTATTCTTGTTGGGTCGAGGCGTACCCGAGGGTGATACCCTCGGATTGTGCTTGTTTGGCCGAATATTTGATCTTTGATAATCCTTGGTGTTCGATTGAGGGTGTTTGGATCCTCATTTTTGTTGTTTGACCGGTTCTTGATGGTCATGGTTGACCATTGTTGTAACTTGAATTCTTGGTCGACGACCCTAGTAGGTCGTGTGGTTAGTTTGGCTCATTTAGAGCTAGCCGAGACCATGGAGGTCTCGGGTGGGACCCACACTAGTTGTGGTGAAGTGTTGACTTGGGTTGACTTGATATTTGACCCGAATACGGTTATTTTTGAGAACCGTGGTTGGTGTCGATATATATATATATTTTGGCTAATTGTTATTTGTTTTGATTGTTTTTGGTATATATTGGTTTGGTTATTATTATTGGTAATTGAGGAGTTGTTGACGAAAGTGATTGGGGACCGATTGTGAGACGGTCGTTAGATTGACGGAGATAGGTTAGTCGGGTGCCGTAGTCGGACCTTATTGTTGTAGCCCGTGGTTTGAGATTGTGATTGGACGGAGAATTGTTATTTATGACTTTTACTTATTTTTGGACTTGGACAATGAGCCGAGAGTCATGACTCGGACATATGACCATTTCGTATAACTCAATAACTATTAAAAATCGAAACGAGAATAATAAAACTCGTAATAATAATTATTGATAATATGAACGTTTATATGAAAGTATATACGTGAATAACGTATATATAACTATATAAACGCGTATATTAATAATAATAATAATCACGAGTCGTATTATAAATAATACGATTAAATATATATTAGGCTACGAAAGTGATGTAATATTATTGAACGTATTATTATTATTAAAATTGTGTTATAAAACGGGAAACTCCCGACAATTATGAAACGTTTAATAAAATGTCATTTCGGATATATAACGAATAAACTTATTGAGTTAGGCGAAATTGTTGTCACTCGGGTCCAGGTAAGTTATTATTTGTGACATTCGTGTTGTCACGGATATATGACGACTAATATAGACGTTTTTTATAATTAAATAACCGCTTAACCGTAAGGTTGAGCCGGGTTGTTTGGTTATACAAAATAAATATATTAGTGGGCATCGTATCCTACGACGCCCATAGGTTGTAGTATATGTAAAGTGTAATAGATTGCGAGTGTATATATCGGAAAATCTGACCAATTTGACGATATATATGAGGAATTTATTAAACTATGATATATACTATATAGTAATTATGTGCTATGTGCTTTATATGTGCTTTAGATTTGGTGTAATCTTGGAACGGTATATTACGTAAATAAATATGAGGATTATCAAATCGACGGATTTGGTAAACTTTGGCGATTTGTTTAAATGATATATTGGGCTAATATTAGATCTATAGTTTATTTTATCTTGCTATAAGTGATCTCTCTTTGGTTTGTTTTGAGTCGACCCACCACCCGTATGGATACCAAACGCAAATACACCAAACTAATACGAAATGGATTTTCGGAAATAAAACGGATTCTCGTCCGGGTTTGGGAATATTATGTATTTGAGGAAATGATTTCTGAAAGAGTTAATATTGTTAGGTCGTGCCAAGTCCGTAGTTGCTGTTTCGTGAGTTATCATACATCTTATTTCTACCTACCTCATCTTGCTATTTTCTGGACTTGAGGTGAGTCATAGCCCCACTTTTTACTCTTGAACTATGTTTTCAACGATTGGGGTGAGAAACGTGCAAATCATTTTACGTGGACTATTATCGCTTTTATATATTCTTTCTAAACTTGCTATGCGTATGGACTAGGATCTATTGTCAGCTTTAGTCACACATGTTGTGTGTACTATTCAAGGTTGGCTTATTTGGTTATTTGTGGATTGTCAGCTTTAGTCACATATATGTTGTGTGTACTATTCAAGGTTGGCTTATTTGGTTATTGGTGGACTGTCAGCTTTAGTCACATATTTGTTGTGTGTACTATTCAAGGTTGGCTTATTTGGACTGTCAGCTTTAGTCACATAGTTTCGTGTGTACTATTCAAGGTTGACTTATTTAGATACTATAGTGTGCACCTATAGGTTATTAATATTTCGGAGGTTATCCGAGTTATTATTGGTATTGCGGGGGCTACCCGAATATCTATGATAGTACGGAAGGGTATCCGTGTGTTTTGTTATTGCGGAAGAGTATCCGTGTGTTATGTTGAGAGCGGAGGGTATCCGCAGGCTTTTAGTGAATCCTTGGTCTAGCTAGCAAGCATTTTGCGTATATGTCCACTATATTGTTAGTTGAATTTAAACCTATGATCTCACCAGCGAAAGCTGACTTTTAGCACGTTTTCTCAGGTAATTAAGTGTTGAGATGCATGCTTGGAATGGAAGGCTCGGCCAAGGCATACGGTTTATGGATCTATTTTTCTAAACTCTGATAATTAAATTTGGACCTACTGTTATTTTATTTTGGGCCTGACTCTGAATGATGTTGGGATAAATGTAAACCTTAAAACCCCGTTTTGGTTGTGTTTTCATTATGTTTACTTTATCTCGTTCTATATTGTCTTGTGTTGGATACCAATCCCAGTAGCACCCCGAAAGCTTGTTGAGTCTTCCGCTGTATCGAATTTTGGGGGTGTTACAGATTGGTATCAGAGCCAAGGTTATAGAGAACTAGGTAAATAAACGCCTAAACTATAACCGTATTTTTATAGAAAATGATCCTTGACCACCGCCCGCCAGCCCGCCAAGCCGAAGCATCTTCTATTATTTGAGGTATTATGAGATATTTGAGATGATTTGAGGTTTATGGATTTTAGTAATAAGATGGCGTTCTCGAGGATTTATATGGTCTATATGTTTTATAAACATTTTAGTAATGCGGTGTTTGAAATTCTTTTATTAAGATTATATGGTATTATTTGATGTGTATATTTGGTACGGTTTTATGAGTTGTGATTTAGTGGTTTTGAAACACTTACACCTACCCTACGCCGTTGTCACAAACTATGGCCTCCCTTACGCCTAATGTTGTCGAGGATATTCTTACTGCACCGGTTTTACCTGCACAGTTCACTATGGCATCTGATGACCCTTACCAGATGGCCATGTCTTCAGCTACTGTATCACAGGCAGCTTCTACTTCAGCACTACCTGCTGCATCTACGCAGGGACCCTCATCTTCTCTAGGGCTCCCTGGTACATCGAGGCAGCTTACTCTTCATCAGGCTTTGGCTCGTGTGGCACCACGCTTTGCCCATCGAGCTACGGCACGCATGTCGGTATGCCCTACTCCATCACCTTTACAGATTGATGCTCATTCTCTTCTGTCTGAGGTGCCACCCACATCATTGCGTCGTCGTCCTAGATCACCTACTACATCTCCACATGGTTCACCTAGTAGGAGACGACGAGTGATGAGGTACTCTTCCAATGAGGAGGAGGAGGAGTACGAGGGTGAGGATGAGGCTGATGACCCTGAGCGGGAGGATGACCCTCAGGAGGCTGAGCAGGGTGATGATGATGACCCTGAGGAGGAGGATGACCCTCAGGAGGATGAGATGCCTGATGATGATGATGAGTTAGTACCACTAGCTCAGGCTGAGGAGCCTGATTCACCTGTACACCCGATTGAGCCTGATTCACCTGATCATCCATTCTTGTTTGAGTTGCCACCTGGTAGTCCCGTTGAGTCGGATGCATCTTCTGAGGTTTCTGCTGAGCATGCAGAGTTGGGTGAGGTTGGCAGGTTGTGGGCTCGGATTACTGAGCTTAGTAACAGAGTTGCACGTGTATCTGATCGACTTGAGAGAGTTATTGGAGAGTTTTTAGCAGATTTGAGAGTTGATTTGACTGTCGCTGTGGGCAGGGCTACTGAGCTGAGGAGAGTTATGATGGATGTCCACGAGCATATCGATAGTTTGCAGCGAGGATTTGTTACTGCTCGTGAGGCCGACCGCAAGCTTTGGCAAAGGAATGCCGAGCTAGAGAAGGAGGTGGCTGACCTCAAGAGAGACCGAGACACCCATAGCGTGGAGTTAGGATCGTTATGGAGGGATCTTGATGGCTTGAGGCAGGAGTTGAGGATTCTCCGTCAGCCACGTGGCTAGTTGTTTGAGTTATATTATCTTGTTGCTTTCTTAACCGAGGAGTGTTCGGTTAGAAAGGCTAGTTATCATATTTTGATGTATTTTTCTTCGGTATTCGTCTCCTTTGGAACGATTAGTATGTTTTGTGTTATCTATTAGTCGGAACGATGTTAGACCGCTATTGTATGGTTGATGATTATTAGTATATGGTACTATGTGATTTTGGGTGTTATGGAAATTGAGCCCTTATTCGCTTTATTGATGTTACGTGGTGTATTGTTGCTATTCTTTCCATGATTGGTTTCGTTGAAATGTTTTGTTGAGCATATCGATAAGTTCTATTAGAGACTCATGAACTTGTATGATGTTACAGATCAATGGCACCACGTCGAAACCCTGTTAGGTCTACCAGGACTGGTCCTACTGTGACTACTCCTGCTCGCCGAGGTCGTCGACCTACTCGAAATGTTGAAACCCCTACTCCTGACAACCTGGACACTACTAACCGCAACAACAGGAATCAAAATGTTGATGTTCAGGGAGACAATGATCATGTTCCACTTAATGCACCTACTGTGGATCAAGCAATGATCAACCAACTCGTGGAGCAAAGAGTTGCTGAACTACTAGCTGAGTCAAATCATTCCAACAATTCTGCTGGAACTTTTCCACCTGTTCGTGCTAATGGATGTCAATACAAGGAATTCAAGATTTGTGGACCCATTGAGTTTGGTGGAACTGAAGGAGTGGTTTACTTAGTCAGATGGATCGAGAAGACTGAGTCAGTGTTTAATGTCAGTGGTTGTGCGGAGAATGCGAAGGTAAAGTTTGCTTCTTTTACTTTCAAGGATGAAGCTTTGACTTGGTGGAACAACTATCGAAATGCAGTTGGGAGTGAGGTAGCTTATGCTATGACCTGGGAGCAATTTAAGTCCTTGCTGACTCAGACTTATTGCCCAAGGAATGAGGTCAAGAAGCTAGAGATTGAGTTTTGGAACCACAAGGTGAAAGGTAATGATATGGCGACTTACAATCGTCGTTACCAGGAGTTAGCCCTGTTGTGCCCAGATATGGTGAAAACCGAGACTCAAAAGATCGAGAGGTATACTGATGGGTTGCCTGTAGCTACGAGGAATGATGTGATTTCTGCTAGGCCTGCAAACATCCATGAGGCAATCACAATTGCTCAACAACTTATGGATTCATTGGAGTTAGAAGAAGCTGATAAGGAGAAGAATGGAAAGAGAAAGAGAGACCGTCACTCTAAGGGTAATGATCACCGAAGCAAGAGACAAGCTAAGGCTTATGCTATTGGGAATGGAGATAAGAAGAACCAGAACGGTGATGCACCCAAGTGTGACCGTTGCCACCAGCATCACATTGGACGGTGTAGTGTGAAATGCCAGAATTGCTCAAAGAAAGGACACACAGCTAGGGATTGTAGAGCCCGACCTCTTGCTATGGTTCAAGCTGCTCCTGAGATGAGAAATAAGACAGATGTTACTTGTTATGGGTGTGGAAAGAAGGGACACTATAGGAATGAGTGTAGAGAATCGCGGAACCGTGGAAATCAAGGCTCGGGTGGTAATGGGTACAATTATGGAAACCGTGGAGCTGGAGGAAACCGTGGACGACAAGATAATGGGGACCAACGTGTGGAAGCTGGAGCTGCCCAGGGAAGAGTGTATGCACTCGGGAACGAGAGAGGAGAAGATCCGAACGTCGTTACCGGTACGTTCCTTCTCAATAATCGTTATGCTTCCATACTATTTGATACTGGTGCCGATAGAAGTTTTGTGTCCACTACGTTTGCACCCTTACTAGAAAAACCCCCGATGGCCTTAGGAATTGGATATGATATTGAGTTAGCTAATGGAAACATAGAAAGGATTAATACTATCATTCGCGGTTGTACGTTAAATTTCTTGAACCACCCTTTCAACATAGATCTTCTACCCGTCACGTTAGGAAGTTTTGATGTAATCATCGGTATGGATTGGTTGTCGAAGTATCGTGCTCACATACTTTGCGACGAGAAGATCGTGCGTGTACCATACGGAAAGGAAGTCCTAAATATATTAGGAGACCGAAAGGATTCTAGGAGCCCATCCCGATTAGCAGTTATATCTTGCACGACGTTACCGAAGCTAATAGAGAAGGGATGTTATCTTTTCTTAGCTCAAATTTCTGAGAAGGGCGAGACGAAGAAAAAGGAAAGGTGCATTGGAGATGTGCCCATAGTTCGTGATTTTCCTGATGTGTTTCCTGATGATTTGCCGGGAATCCCGCCGACTAGACAAGTGGAGTTTCAGATTGAGTTGATACCTGGTGCTGCACCTGTAGCACGAGCACCTTATCGTCTTGCACCTACCGAACTGGAAGAGTTGTCGAAACAATTGGTGGAGTTAGCCGAAAAAGGATTCATAAGACCAAGTTCTTCACCTTGGGGAGCCCCAGTCTTATTTGTGAAGAAGAAGGATGGATCGTTTCGTATGTGTATTGATTATAGAGAGTTGAATAAGTTAACGGTGAAGAATCGATACCCGTTACCTAGGATCGATGACTTGTTCGATCAACTCCAAGGATCGAGTGTGTATTCGAAGATCGATTTGAGATCGGGATATCATCAACTTCGAGTTCGCGAGGAAGATATTCCGAAAACAGCTTTCAGAACCCGTTACGGGCATTACGAGTTTCAGGTGATGCCGTTTGGGTTGACTAACGCACCAGCAATATTCATGGATCTCATGAATCGTGTGTGTAAGCCATACTTGGATAGGTTCGTGATTGTATTCATCGATGACATTCTGATTTATTCAAAGAGTGAGAAAGAGCATGAGGAGCATTTAAGACTCATTTTGGAATTGCTCAGGAAGGAGAAACTCTATGCCAAGTTTTCGAAATGCGAATTTTGGATTCCAACTGTACAATTTTTGGGTCATGTGATTGATAGACAAGGAGTCCACGTGGATCCTGCTAAGATTGAGGCGATAAAAGATTGGGCTGCACCTACAACCCCAACCGAAGTTCGTCAATTTTTGGGTTTAGCTGGTTATTACCGAAGATTCATTGAGGGATTTTCGAAGATAGCTAAACCATTGACCAAATTGACTCAAAAGAATGTTACGTATGAATGGGGAGATAAAGAAAAGGAAGCGTTTCAATTGCTTAAGAAAATGTTGTGTAGTGCTCCTATTTTAGCGTTACCAGAAGGTAACGAGGATTTCGTCGTCTATTGTGACGCCCCACATAAAGGTTTAGGAGCCATGTTAATGCAACGAGAGAAAGTGATAGCTTATGCTTCCCGACAGCTCAAAAAGCATGAGAAAAACTACACTACCCATGATTTGGAGCTCGGTGCTGTGGTTTTTGCTTTAAGAATATGGAGACATTACTTGTACGGAACCAAGTGTGTTGTGTTTACTAACCACAAAAGTCTACAACACATCTTGAATCAAAAAGAGCTCAACATGAGACAGCGACGTTGGATTGAGTTGCTAAGCGATTATGATTGTGAAATTCGCTACCACCCTGGTAAAGCAAACGTTGTTGCTGATGCTCTTAGTCGAAAGGAAAGAGTACCACCATTACGAGTTAGGTCATTAGGAATGACTATCGTATCGCCATTACCGTCTCAAATACTTGAAGCTCAAACGGAAGCGTTGAAGGCAGAAAATAGACATGCCGAGAATATATTTGGGATGGCTGATAACGAGAAAGGATTTGTTAAGCGTTCTGATGGATTATTATGTTTTGGAGATCGGATTTGGGTACCTTTATATGGAGAAATTCGGGAATTGATTATGCATGAGTCGCATAAGTCAAGGTACTCCATTCATCCTGGTTCCGATAAAATGTACCAGGATCTTAAGAAGTTCTATTGGTGGCCGAATATGAAGGCAGATATAGCATCGTACGTTAGTAAGTGCTTGACATGTGCTAAGGTTAAGGCTGAACACCAGAGACCGTCAGGACTACTAACGCAACTAGAACTTCCAGTCTGGAAATGGGAGCGGATTACTATGGACTTTATTACCAAATTACCGAGGACAGCTAGCGGTTGTGACGCTATCTGGGTAATTGTGGATCGTCTGACAAAGTCTGCTCATTTCTTAGCTATTAGTGAAGATGATAGTGTGGATAAGCTTGCGAGGTTATATGTGAAGGAAATTATTTCACGTCATGGAGTCCCGATATCTATTATTTCAGATCGTGATAGTCGTTTTACGTCAGCTTTGTGGCGATCACTTCAAACGGCTTTGGGGACGAGGCTTGATATGAGTACTGCATATCATCCCCAAACCGATGGTCAAAGTGAGAGGACCATTCAGACGTTAGAGGATATGCTTCGTGCATGCATCATAGACTTTGGTAAAGGCTGGGAGAAGTATTTACCCCTTGCGGAATTCTCCTATAATAATAGCTACCACACAAGTCTTAAGGCTGCACCATTCGAAGCTCTATATGGTAGAAAGTGTCGTTCGCCTATTGGTTGGGCAGAAGTTGGAGATAGTCAACTTACAGGCCCTGAGCTTATTTTGGAAACTACCGAGAAAGTAACTCAGATTCGCGATCGGTTGCAAGTGGCCAGAGATAGGCAGAAGAGCTATGCCGATCAGAGACGTAAACCTTTAGAGTTCCAGGTTGGAGACAAAGTAATGCTGAAAGTCTCGCCTTGGAAAGGTGTAATACGTTTCGGGAAACGTGGTAAACTCAACCCACGCTACATTGGACCATTCTTGATCTTAGAAAGAATTGGGCCCGTGGCTTATAGGTTGGAATTACCATCCGAACTGAGCAAAGTTCACGACGTGTTTCACGTGAGTAATTTGAAGAAATGTCTTTCTGATGAAATGCCCGTCATTCCAATGAGGGACATTCGTGTTGATGAGAAACTGAATTTCGTGGAGGAACCAATTGAGATTTTAGATCGTGAAGTTAAACGACTCAAGAGGAGTCGCATTCCGCTCGTCAAGGTTCGTTGGAATTCCCGACATGGACCAGAGTTTACGTGGGAACGTGAGGACTAGTTCAGGAAGAGATATCCGAAGCTTTTCACTTCGTAGATGAATTTTTCCGAGTGAAACCCGGGACGGGTTTCCTTCTGAGACGGGGAGGATGTGACAACCGGCAGTTTAGGGAGCTATTTTAAAAACCCGCATTTCAATTTAAGTTCGTTTATAATTTTATTTGAAATTTTCATTTCACAACGAACTTGTAAGACCTATTTTATGGATATTTTATTTAATGACGTTATGGAATTCGTGAATTATGTTCATAATTCATTTTTGATTTAATGATCGGTGATGTATATTTGAATTCTCACTTGGTACTACGTTGACTTTGGCACTAGGATTACCTAACGAAAGTTTATGATTCGTCTTAACGAGTCCGATTATATTTTTAATTATTTACGAGATGTTCTCGAGTGATATTGAAGTTTTGAAATGAGTTCGGGTTCGGGCCATATGTTTTTACAATTACCCGCGTTACCCGCTCCACCGTAATAATATTATTATTATTAACTTTTAAAAAAAAATAAAAAAAAAAATAAGTAAACTACAAATCCGGTCCTTGTGGTTATTTTGGTTCACACACAACACAACCCACTCTCTCATCTCTCTCTCATCTATTTCTTCCCCAACCCTAAACCTAGCCGCCGCCGACATAAATCCGGCCACCACCGCCGCGTCTCCGACCCCCTAACAAAACTAACACCACCATTTTGTTCCTCTCTTTCCCCTCTTTCTTTTGGTATAAGAAACTCACCCTAGAACCATCATTAACACCACCGAATCGCTAATTATCCATTCGAATTTGTGATACTTTTCTAGATCCGAGCGTTTGGAGGATTTAGAAGGTGAGATGAAGCTATTCAAGGGTTTTGGGAGCCACGAATTGGCTTTTATTCGTGGCTACACGGATAATTTTTGGAGAATCGAAATGGGTTTTAATGGAAATGATGTTTTAATAATTAAAAGATAGTTTGGTATCCGGGTTTGGTTTATTCTTGTTGGGTCGAGGCGTACCCGAGGGTGATACCCTCGGATTGTGCTTGTTTGGCCGAATATTTGATCTTTGATAATCCTTGGTGTTCGATTGAGGGTGTTTGGATCCTCATTTTTGTTGTTTGACCGGTTCTTGATGGTCATGGTTGACCATTGTTGTAACTTGAATTCTTGGCCGACGACCCTAGTAGGTCGTGTGGTTAGTTTGGCTAATTTAGAGCTAGCCGAGACCATGGAGGTCTCGGGTGGGACCCACACTAGTTGTGGTGAAGTGTTGACTTGGGTTGACTTGATATTTGACCCGAATACGGTTATTTTTGAGAACCGTGGTTGGTGTCGATATATATATATATATTTTGGCTAATTGTTATTTGTTTTGATTGTTTTTGGTATATATTGGTTTGGTTATTATTATTGGTAATTGAGGAGTTGTTGACGAAAGTGATTGGGGACCGATTGTGAGACGGTCGTTAGATTGACGGAGATAGGTTAGTCGGGTGCCGTAGTCGGACCTTATTGTTGTAGCCCGTGGTTTGAGATTGTGATTGGACAGAGAATTGTTATTTATGACTTTTACTTATTTTTGGACTTGGACAATGAGCCGAGAGTCATGACTCGGACATATGACCATTTTGTATAACTCAATAACTATTAAAAATCGAAACGAGAATAATAAAACTCGTAATAATAATTATTGATAATATGAACGTTTATATGAAAGTATATACGTGAATAACGTATATATAACTATATAAACGCGTATATTAATAATAATAATAATCACGAGTCGTATTATAAATAATACGATTAAATATATATTAGGCTACGAAAGTGACATAATATTATTGAACGTATTATTATTATTAAAATTGTGTTATAAAACGGGAAACTCCCGACAATTATGAAACGTTTAATAAAATGTCATTTCGGATATATAACGAATAAACTTATTGAGTTAGGCGAAATTGTTGTCACTCGGGTCCAGGTAAGTTATTATTTGTGACATTCGTGTTGTCACGGATATATGACGACTAATATAGACGTTTTCTATAATTAAATAACCGCTTAACCGTAAGGTTGAGCCGGGTTGTTTGGTTATACGAAATAAATATATTAGTGGGCATCATATCCTACGACGCCCATAGGTTGTAGTATATGTAAAGTGTAATAGATTGCGAGTGTATATATCGGGAAATCTGGCCAATTTGACGATATATATGAGGAATTTATTGAACTATGATATATACTATATAGTAATTATGTGCTATGTGCTTTATATGTGCTTTAGATTTGGTGTAATCTTGGAACGGTATATTACGTAAATAAATATGAGGATTATCAAATCGACGGATTTGGTAAACTTTGGCGATTTATTTAAATGATATATTGGGCTAATATTAGATCTATAGTTTATTTTATCTTGCTATATGTGATCTCTCTTTGGTTTGTTTTGAGTCGACCCACCACCCGTATGGATACCAAACGCAAATACACCAAACTAATACGAAATGATTTTCGGAAATAAAACGGATTCTCGTCCGGGTTTGGGAATATTATGTATTTGAGGAAATGATTTCTGAAAGAGTTAATATTGTTAGGTCGTGCCAAGTCCGTAGTTGCTGTTTCGTGAGTTATCATACATCTTATTTCTACCTACCTCATCTTGCTATTTTCTGGACTTGAGGTGAGTCATAGCCCCACTTTTTACTCTTGAACTATGTTTTCAATGATTGGGGTGAGAAACGTGCAAATCATTTTACGTGGACTATTATCGCTTTTATATATTCTTTCTAAACTTGCTATGCGTATGGACTAGGATCTATTGTCAGCTTTAGTCACACATGTTGTGTGTACTATTCAAGGTTGGCTTATTTGGTTATTTGTGGATTGTCAGCTTTAGTCACATATATGTTGTGTGTACTATTCAAGGTTGGCTTATTTGGTTATTGGTGGACTGTCAGCTTTAGTCACATATTTGTTGTGTGTACTATTCAAGGTTGGCTTATTTGGACTGTCAGCTTTAGTCACATAGTTTCGTGTGTACTATTCAAGGTTGACTTATTTAGATACTATAGTGTGCACCTATAGGTTATTAATATTTCGGAGGTTATCCGAGTTATTATTGGTATTGCGGGGGCTACCCGAATATCTATGATAGTACGGAAGGGTATCCGTGTGTTTTGTTATTGCGGAAGAGTATCTGTGTGTTATGTTGAGAGCGGAGGGTATCCGCAGGCTTTTAGTGAATCCTTGGTCTAGCTAGCAAGCGTTTTGCGTATATGTCCACTATATTGTTAGTTGAATTTAAACCTATGATCTCACCAGCGAAAGCTGACTTTTAGCACGTTTTCTCAGGTAATTAAGTGTTGAGATGCATGCTTGGAATGGAAGGCTCGGCCAAGGCATACGGTTTATGGATCTATTTTTCTAAACTCTGATAATTAAATTTGGACCTACTGTTATTTTATTTTGGGCCTGACTCTGAATGATGTTGGGATAAATGTAAACCTTAAAACCCCGTTTTGGTTGTGTTTTCATTATGTTTACTTTATCTCGTTCTATATTGTCTTGTGTTGGATACCAATCCCCGTAGCACCCCGAAAGCTTGTTGAGTCTTCCGCTGTATCAAATTTTGGGGGTGTTACACCCTATGAAATAACCATAGAGCTGAAGAGCACAAGATTGACCCCCTTTATACACTTCCTCAGCCAAAAATTGAACCCTCTTATTCCCATTATCCAACCTAGAAACAGCATTAGACGTGTATTCCATTTTAAGAGCTACCTCCTCACTACCATGCTTCAATTTCTCAGCAAATCTATCTACATTAGCAGTAAACTGATTAGACAGCATAGAAGAACCAAATCCATTAACCTTGTTAGAATTCCAAGAATTAACATTACTTCCATGGGCTTATTCAGAATACATTTAGTAGAATCATTTCTCCCAAACTCAAAATCACCACTATCCTTATCCTTAGAAATACCATTCAAATCACTAGTATTGGTATCACTCATATTAACAACACCTTCCATATGTGTGTGCTCACTACATGATCTGAACCTGACATACTCACATCCATTCTTGTCTTAGCAAAAGCAATGCCATCTCTACTATTGGCCCGATCACAACTAGTGCTAACACCATCTCCTACACTAGTGTGATTGAGACCAGGTTCAAGACGACTACTCTCAGCCACATGACTCTTCTGGGAACTATCTAAAGGAGTCTTAATAAAAGAACCATCATTACCATTAACCTTATCACAAGCATCAACAGGCAAAGAAGTAGATCTAACATCACTAGAACTACCAATAGCAAATTTCAAATTAGAATCACTAGCCCCAGACTTCAAATCACAAAGACCATTTCTAATATTATCATTAACAGAAATGGAACTAGAATGTTTACTTTCCCTAACATCCATAGGGGAAGAACTAAATCGCTTTTTAGACTTACCAGACAATTTCGAAGAGCTAAGATTCCTTAAAACTGATCCACCACCAATAGATGCAGATCCAGGAGAAGAAACCTTGATTTTGATACCATGGCAATGTCTCCTAGGTTTACCATCCTTAACCCTAGAAGAAGAGACATCAACCTTAGAGTGACTAAGATTAGCTGACGACATACTAGTCAGCTTACAAAATTCCTCAATAAGTGGATCTGGGGGTTTGTTGTTATCGATAGGCATATCAAATGGTTGTATTAGAAGGATTACAAGAGGAATTACAGAATAAGAAGGTTTGAAATTCGATCAACAAAACGATTATTGATTGAATGTTTTAGGGTTTTGGGGATTTCTCCACAATCGCCAGAGAGGAGAGAGAAAACAGAATTGGCTAAGTTATTCATCCTAAGTTAAATAAGCAGCAAAACTAAATCCGATAACCGAATTAGAACAAGAGTATATAACAGACCTAACAAAGTTTCTAATAATATAAAAAAAGCATAATAAATAACCACAAAGCATAAAAAGCTAAAAAGCATCAAATAAGCACCATATACTCAATTGAATACACTGTTTATAAACAAGCATCAAAAAAGCTAAAAACATAAAAACCTAAAAAGCTAAAAAGCATCAAAAACATTAAAAAAAAAAAAAAAAAAAAAAAAAAAAAAAAAAAAAAAAAACATGAATTTATTGTTTATATACAAAATAGGCAACATAAATAACTACAAAACACAACTAATTAACTTTCTAATAAGCAACAAATAAGCAGCATATACTCAATCGAATGAACCTAATTAACTTTTGATCGGAATAAGCAACAAATAAGCATAAAAACATGAAAAACACTAGTTATCCCTAGGCATCTTGTTTTGTTACCTATGATTATTTCAATTACACATCACACATCACCAATAATACAAGAAAAAGCAAGTACCACTAACAAGCAACAACGCACTCCCGATAATGAAATAAAATACACATACAAATTAACATACGACGAGATGATTAATACTCCAAAGTCTGAAGCGTAGTTCTGATCGCTCTAAATGTTCACATTCATCTGTGTATTGTGTTTTATACATTTAGATAAGAAGTTTCGAGGGTGTACGTTCCAGATGGCTTATTCATCTGATTATTAGTATTCCTTCAGTGAAGCTTTGGATATAGTTTTGTTTTTCAGTTCTTCTTCTATTTAGTCCTATTCAGTTTAGTAATATGTAATAGTTTCTGGAAAAGGTATATACGAGAAAATTTACAGTTAAAGATACTAGTTATTAACTGAAAGTTATAATCTCGATATTGCTTCTTATCAAACTAGAAGGACCGAAGTTGTTAGATAAAAACTTAATAACCGATTAGTTAGTTAAGTTAGTTAATATTCTGTAAATTGTGAAAGGGCATGTCGAATGGACACAACCCTTCCAACAGTCACGATGGTTCGAACACAACCATTCGTTTAGTATAAATAGACATATACATGTAAAGTTACAAGGTTGAGACCGATAATAGTTATTCAGATTTTACTTATTGCAATTTCATATCGACTCTCATATTGGGACCAACATTTGGCATCAAGAGCCATACTCGTTATACACTTACTAACCAGAAAACATAAACGAGACAGATTTGGAAACCAAACAGAAACCAGACGCTGGAACTCTCATTCCAGAATAGAACACGCAGCGTTCAAACAAGAATACGTTGCCTGGATAACTAGGACGCAAGGAAGGAAAGTGCACATCCATACTTGTGGGAAATTGCAAACGAGAAGGGGCACCAAACGAAGTAGTGACCAAAGTTTGGTTGTGTTGTGTGACTTGCTGTACGCAGAAAGAACAAAGAAGAAGAACACACAAGTTTTGCAGAAACTTTGCTTGTGTTTAGTACCACACAACAACAAACCACGAAGACCCTTTGTTGCACCATATAACGCAACAAATTGGAAGAAAAGAAAAGACCCATTTGCCATCACTTAAGAGCAGCAAATTG
Source organism: Artemisia argyi (assembly GCA_030686995.1). Taxonomy (NCBI): domain Eukaryota; kingdom Viridiplantae; phylum Streptophyta; class Magnoliopsida; order Asterales; family Asteraceae; genus Artemisia; species Artemisia argyi. Next base: position 331,275,630 of record CM060709.1, read on the forward strand.
GAAGGAAAGGACGTCAAGAAGAAGAGACCCACGGTAGCAAAAACTAGTAACACAACACGTTTGGATAGAAAAGAAGAAGAAGTTGCTTGGATATAAACGGTACCGAGAAGAGAAAGAAAGAAAGAAAACAGAAAACAATCATAAAATTGTTTGGCGCACGCTAGCAATACGAGAACAACAACAAAGAAGAAAACAATCTGATCAAATTGTTTGGTAAAAATACCGAGGAGTATTATTGTTGTGGGACGCACGGTGTGGAACAAAAAACAAAAGGAAAAAGAAAGTATTGTGGGAAAGCGTTAGAGAAGTAACAAGCAACGTAGGCAACAAGGAAATTTGTTAACCTTGTTTAGGAGACATACTACCGAGTTAGTATTAGAAGAAGGAAAACAAACAACGATTTGTTTTAAGGAAAATACTGAGAAGTATTTTTGGAGAACTTTGTTGAAGCAGGAACTTGGAACCGAAAAGAAAACAACATACAACAAACTTGTTGTATTACCGAAAGTGTTTGGACACTTTGGAAGGAAGCTGAGACACAGGCAAGGGATCTAGGGCACGTTAAGGGTTCAAGTCGACACAAAGGATAAAAGGAATAACGTGATAAAGACGTGGTAATTTGGAAAGCAATTCGACAAAGCATCAAGGGGCGTACGTGAATTAGCTTTGGTGAACAAGGGAAAGAAAAGCATAGTCGGTATAATTCCAGTACCAACATAAAGGGGAACACACGGTTGTGTTTTGACACAACAATGAAGTCACAACAAATTAAAAATTTTGGATTTCATTTCATTTACATAGTAAAGATACTTGTTTATACTATTAGGAAATCCCGAGAACTATATTTTGATCCCGTTATATTAGGATTCCCGGATAACTATTTCTGTTCCCGTAGTATTAAGTGATACCACACTAGTTAGAATTCTCATACAAATAGAAAGTGAAGATATTAAAAACTTTCAAGATGTCCGGTGATGATACAAATAACGTAACACCAAAACCCGTAACACCTATTGCACAATACCAATGCCCTAAGTTGAAAAATACAAACTACACGGTTTGGGCTATACAAATTAAGGTTATACTAGAAGCACATGGTTTATGGGACACAATAGAACCTAAGGAAAATACGCAAGTAGATGATAATAAGGACAAGGCAACTATTGCCCTACTATATCAAGCGTTGACCGAAGATGTGATTTTACAAGTAGCAAGTTATAAAACGTCAAAGGATTTATGGGAATCGTTAAAAAGGAGACACGTTGGAGAAGAAAAAGTGCAACAAGCACGGTTACAATCACTGATGATTGGATTTCATGCCCTTCAGATGAAGGAAGATGACACGGTGGATGCATTTACAGCCAAATTGAATGGCTATGCCACGAAGGCAAAAGAATTAGGAAAGACTTGGGATGAATCACTTTTACTTAGAAAACTATTAGACTCCAGACCAGATTGGTTCATTCAAATAGTAGCATCCATAGAACAGACAAACGACCTCGATGATATCACCTTAGATGAGATCGCTGGAAAACTTAAGGCATTCGAGGAAACAATAAAACTCCGAAAGGGAGGTCAAGTAGGAAGCCAGGATAATTTGCTATTCGCACAAGGCGAACACTCTAAAAATGGGAAACGTTTTACAAAACGTATAGGTAGATCAAACTACTCACGAGGGAACTTGCAAGATAATAAGAATAAGGATAACTCGAATGGAGAGAACTCAACTCAAAAAGACAAGTCAAATAAAGGTAGACGTGAGTGGGATATAAGAAAAGTAAAATGTTTCAATTGTGGGAAACATGGACATATGAGGAAGGACTGCAGAAAACCATCAATAACCCAGGAACAATCAAACCTTATCTTAGAAGACGATGAACCATCACTGTTAATGACTAGGCACGAAACTGAACACGAAGAAGTTTTGTTGAACGAAGGACAAATACAACCCGGAAAGTATGCTACAACGGATGCTAGCATATGGTATTTAGATAATGGTGCAAGTAACCATATGACGGGAACCAAGAGTCATTTTAAGGATATTGACGAAAGCATCACTGGACGCGTTCGTTTTGGAGATGGATCGTATGTGGAGATAAAGGGTAGAGGTACAATACTATTAGGATGTAGAAACAAGGAACAAAAGGTGGTGTCGGACGTTTACTACATTCCAAACCTCAAGAGCAACATACTTAGTCTAGGACAACTTACCGAGATAGGTTGCAAGATCATCATGGATAGAAACAAATTGACTTTGTATGACAAGAGTAAGAAATTGTTGATGAAGGTAGAAAGATCAAAGAATCGACTTTACAGTATTAGACTACAGATAGAGGCACCTATATATCTCTTACCAAACGTAGACAACCAAGCATGGTTATGGCATGCAAGATTAGGTCATCTGAACTTTGATGCGTTAGACAAGATGACAAGAAATGGTCTAGTAGAAGGAATACCGAGAATAAATCATGCAGGACAAATCTGTGATGCATGTTTATTAGGAAAGCACATTAGAACACCATCACCAAATCAAGCTAAATTCATATCAAAGAACCCATTAGACTTAGTATATGGAGATCTTTGTGGTCCCCGTAAGTCCAGCCACAAACTCAGAAAAGAAGCTCATCTTCTTATTGGTAGATGATTGCACACGTTTTATGTGGGCCGACTTTCTAACATCGAAAGAGCATGCATTGAGCACATTTAAGGAATTTAGACATAATATTGAAATGGAGTTGAAGTTGAAATTAAAAATGCTAAGAACGGATAGAGGAGGTGAATTTACATCAAATGAGTTCACCAAATACTGTAAGGAAAATGGTATAACAAGACAGTTGACAGCACCATACTCACCACAACAGAATGGAGTCGTGGAGAGAAGAAATAGGACAGTGTTATCAACAACTAGGAGTATGATGAAAGCGATGAAGTTACCCTTAACTTTTTGGGCGAAAGCAGTAAGACACGCCATTTACAATTTACATACTCAACAGGTTACCTACGAAAGCCCTGGAAGATAAAACACCATATGAAGCACTCTACAATAGGAAACCGAATCTGGAATACCTAAGAATATTCGGATGCATAGCTTATGCTAAGATAACGATACCTCACTTGAAGAAGTTAGATGATAGAAGCTTACCGATGGTTTATTTAGGAGTAGAGGAAGGATCAAAAGCATGTAGGCTATATGATCCAATAAGGGAAAAGAAACATGTTAGTAGGGACGTAAAGTTTATGGAAACGAAACCGTGGAATTGCGATAACAATGGAGAAGATACGAGTACACAAGACACATTTTGGGCTAGTTTTGTGGTAGACGAAGTTGACAATGAAAATCCTACACCAGTCAACATAGAAATCATTGAAAACATGTATCATGAACCAATACCAGATCTAGAATCACCAGTCACACCACCAACTTATACTTACGAACCCAACTCATAAAGTGACAGAGAAGCATGCTGGCCGTACAATGGAAGTTAATGTGGATGAGTCGGTTAAGACTGGTACTACATCACAAGAACCGCTTGCGAGTGATTCAATGGGAACTAAGGAAGTTGGTTCTACTCCTATAGTTGATAAAATTAGTAAACTTGAAAAGCTTCTTACCGATGGGAAAGCTACTCTTGTGGATGATGAAGGTCATCCTATTCCGTCCGCCTCTGTCACTAAGAGGGCTAACCCATTTTCCAAGGTGGGTGAGGTTGTGGTTTCGGATAGTGAGGAGGAGGAGGTTCTTAACACGTTCGACGAATCAGCAAATCTTTTTGGTGGAGGTCATGAACGTGAAGATGTGCTTGATGACTATGAGGATTACTCGAAGCAAATTTACGATCTTCCAGGGGAATTGGATGCTCTTAATGCCATTTATGGCTTTAATCTCCAAGGTCGTAGGAAGTAGTTATATGTTTGTCGAGTCTTTCTCTATTATGTGGTAGTGGTTTTGTTTTCTTGTCTAGAAAATAGGAAATATCTTGTTATGTAAGCTTTTCGCCTATGTAACGGGCTGAGATATGGGATTCACTCATATCCGTTGTACTTAAATGTTTTTTGGAGTAATATATTTACCGGGTCGTTGACCTTTTACCCAAAAAAAAGCTCTGACAGATATGATCATAGACTAGTGCGAGGTTTAAAGGATTTAACAGAAATCTACGAAAATGCGAGTGTAGTAGAAGCACCTAGCTTATTTTTCATAGAAAAAGAACCTCGTAATTATAAGGAAGCATCAAAAGATGAGAAATGGATTGAGGCCATGGAGATTGAATTGGATTCAATTAACAAGAATAACACATGGACCCTTACCAAATTGCCAATGAATCAAAAGGTAATCGGACTCAAATGGGTTTATAAGACCAAGAGAGATGCTAAAGGAAAGATCATTAAGTATAAGGCAAGATTAGTAGCAAAAGGTTATGTACAAGAACAAGGAATAGACTTCGATGAAGTGTTTGCAACAGTTGCTAGGATAAAGACAGTTCGTCTGATATTAGCACTAGCAGCATATCATGGTTGGAAAGTACACCACCTAGATGTAAAATCAGAATTTTTACATGGAGAATTGAAGGAGGAAGTCTATGTTGCACAACCTGAAGGTTTCATTCAAGAAAGAAACTTAGGAAAAGTATACAAGCTAACTAAAGCATTGTATGGCTTAAGGCAAGCACCAAGAGCTTGGAACATGAAGCTTGATCAAACCTTGAAGTCATTGGACATTAAGAAGTGTAATCTCGAACAAGCAGTTTATACGAAGAGAAGCAAGACATCTACATTGATAGTTGGAGTATATGTAGATGATTTGATAATCACATGCACTCCAAAGAAGGAAATAGACTTGTTCAAATCCTAGATGAAAGACAAATTCGAAATGAGTGACTTAGGGTTACTAGCTTATTACCTTGGGACAGAAGTTACACAGACAAGAGGAGAGATTACAATCAAGCAGACATGATACATTAATAAGATCTTGAAAGATACAAGTAAGACGGAAAGTAATGATACAAAGATACCTATGGATCCTGGCACTAAGTTGGTCAAGGCGGAAGATGGAGAATCAGTTGACGCAACTTACTACCGAAGCTTAATTGGAAGCCTTAGGTACTTACTGCATACAAGACCAGATCTTAGTTACTGAGTCGGACTACTCAACAGATTTATGCAAGACCCGAAGGATCATCACCTGAAGGCAGTGAAACAAGTAATCCGATATATCAAAGGAACAAAGGAGCATGGCATAATATACAAGAAAGAAGGCGGCTGCAAGATTACACAGGTTATAGCGATAGTAGTTATGGGATCAACACTGATCAAGGAAAAGGAACTACTGGAATCGTATTTTAGTTTGGAGAGTCACCCATTACTTGGTGTACTCAGAAACAACCTACAGTGGCACTATCATCATGTGAATCAGAATTCATGGCGGCTACTGGAGCAGCATGTCAAGCTTTGTGATTAAAACGGATACTTAGTGAATTGACTGGATGCCAAGAAAAGAGGATAACACTTAGAGTTGACAACGTAACAGCTATAGCACTCGTGAAGAACCCAGTATTTCATGGAAGGAGTAAGCATATAGACATTTGCTATCATTTCATTCGAGAATGTGTAGAGAAAGGTCATATCAATGTGGAACACGTTAGTGGAGAACTACAAAGAACAGACATCTTAACGAAAGCCTTACCAAGATTGAAGTTCGTGACCATGCGACAGATGCTCGGAGTTCAAGACTTAGGTCGAAGCAACAATCAAGATTAAGGAGGAGAATGAAAGTTATAATCTCGATATTGCTTCTAATTAAACTAGAAGGACCGAAGTTGTTAGATAGAAACTTAATAACCGATTAGTTAATTAAGTTAGTTAATATTCTGTGAATTGTGAAAGGGCATGTCGAATGGACACAACCCTTCCAACAGTCACGATGGTTCGAACACAACCATTCGTTTAGTATAAATAGACATGCACATGTAAAGTTATAAGGTTGAGACCGATAATAGTTATTCAGATTTTACTTATTGCAATTTCATATCGACTCTCATATTGGGACCAACATTAACTACTCAGTATTAAGGTTTATCATGGTTGCGTTTGTGAAGTAGGAGAACTTGAACCTTACTGTCGCTTCTTAACTCTATTTACAAGCCACGCTTTGTAGGTGGCATTGTATCAAATTTTAGCTTTCGTTTCTTGATATATTTTGCGCGGTTCTTATGCTTCAATTCATTTTAGTAAAGAACACCGGCGTTGAAGTGTAAGATATAAATATTAAGGAGGCTAAGTGTAATATTTTACAATTATGCATGTCTTGCTAGAATAAACATAAAGATAAGCACATAAACTTTTCGTGATCATAGATTTAAAAAGTCACCGGTCAAGAACCAAGATATTAAACATCTCTCTTAACAGTCCAACCATTAGTGGATAACAACAAACTAAGAAACAGAAAGGAAAGACCAACACAAGAGAAGATGGTTAATGATGGCTGCAGGGCAGATCGCTATCTGAATTAGTCAAAGGTTCGATGAGCTGATGCCATGGATCGGCATATACGTGGCAGGAGCAGTTTTGGCCTGTGGCATAGGCATGACCATAGATGCCTTACATGGCTTTAGATGCAAAAAGTTCTGGTTGCCTTGCAAATTCTTTGCTCTGAATGCTACAATCCTAACACTTATAGTTATAGCAATAAAATTCTATCTTGACTTGAATGCCACCATGCCTTACCGTCATGATCAGCTAGCAAAAGTAAGCAGTTCTGCCTTCATATGCGCTGTAATGGGTAACTTATTGCCTTCTCTAGGAACCATGAAGAGTACTGAACTGTTTGTGAATGTTGTAGCTTTGGCGATTCTTGTATAAAACTATAAAAGGAAGCACAAGTACAATTCATCGGGACCATGAAACAGTTCTAGTTTAGCTTTGCGGGAGGCTCCATGTGGATTCATCAAATTTGTAGTAAAAACACCAAACACTTCTGGTGAACAATGTAACACTCTTATATGCATCTTCTTTAGCAAAGGTGAACAAGCAAGTAAGGACTTTATCAAACATTCTTCACTCTTTGAACCTGTAACATATAACTCCACTTTCTGAAGCTGTGTTTGTTTGATTCTGCTGTAATCAACCTCTGAAGAACCATCTTTGCATATAGACTATAAAATAAATTAGCATTAGCTAAAGGATTTGACGATAATGAATAATTTAATATGATAATTAATTTGCATCCAACTCACCGAGATCATAAGAGAACGCAGATTCGGGGATGCGCAAATCAGCTCAACAACTAAGGACCCCATAGTAGTACTGCTAAGATCTATATTGCTTAATTCAAGTTCTTTTAGGCATGCGCAAGCTGTCGGGACACTCCTATGACCATCTTCCAATACCTGCAAATAAAAGTTGCCACTCTATTTCGTAAGGAAACAATCAGATCAAATATATTATATATATATATATATATATATATATATATATATATATATATATATATATATATATATATATATATATATATATGATGGAACTTAACTTTACCTTGCAGTTTTTAAAGTCGACGTCAAGGTGGCTGAGTTTTGTTAATGAACTCGTAACTAGAAAAATTTGGGAGCTTGTGATCATCTTCCGATTATTACGGTAACTACCCACTAGCCAATGCATATTTTTAAGTTTTACAAGTTTCACAAGGTCGGTCTCGTTTATATCGTAACAATCAGAATAAAAATATAAACTTTCCAGGTTCGGACACCGTGTAAGAAACTTCCCAAATTTGTAGCTTTCCAAGGATGCTCCTTTAAATGTAAAGCTAGTGAGATTTGGAAAAACACGTAAATCAGACATGGGACCCAACCCACAGTTGTGCAGATCTATATGTGATAACTCCAGACAAGAGAAAATATGGCTAGTTAACCTAAACGGACGCTCGTTAAGATTTATAAGAGTTAACTGCTTCAATCCTTTTTGGCTTAAAAAAAGTATCCAACTATTAATTTCTTCCTCATCTATCTCGGGGTAACGTCTCCTTTCTATCCAGAGTTCAAACTTTGTTATGGGACCTTTAAGATGAAGCAGCAGCCTACTAATAATGTTCCCACGGTACCTATAACCTCGTAAAGGTGTATTAAGCACGAGTTGTGTGAGTATCGTCCACTTATATCTCCATTCTCTCGACAAGATTCCAGTTCTCACCGCTTCGTGTATTGGCAAACGTTCCAAAATATTATTAATCACATCATCTGGCATACTGCTAATGATATCTTCTTTGGGTGTATATTTGAGTGTCCCATCTACCACTTCCATCGTTCTATTAAGAAGATACAATTCATAAATAAATTAGACACATTCAATAAATTATCAGTGCGTGCATTTTGATACTACATAAGCAAATCAAAACACCAGTTATCCCTAGGCATCATGTTTTGTTACCTATGATTATTTCCATTACACATCACATAACACCAATAATACAAGAATGAGCAAGTACCACTAACTAGTAACTACGCACTCCCGATAATGAAATAAAATACACGTACAAATTAACATACAACGAGATGATTAATACTCCAAATTCTGAAGCGTAGTTCTGATCGCTCTAAATGTTTAGATTCATATGTATATTTTGTTTTATACATTTAGATAAAGAGTTTTGAGGGTGTACGTTCCAGATGGCTTATTCATCTGATTATTACTATTTGTTAGCGAAATAAATTTTTCTTGAATAAGCAACTAGTAACTGTTTATAATACTTTTTTTTTTCAAGAAGCAATAAGGCATATAATAATTAAATAAGCAATCCCAAACACCCACTAAATATTACTCGTACAGAAGACAGAACATGATTTAACATTATAAGCCTGCACAGAACATATCACAAAGTGAGATAGAACATGTTCTTCTAGTTTAGCATATTTCCGGACTTAAGCTTGATGATACAGGCTTATTCAGTAGGGATTTTTTTTTTTTTTTTTTTTTTTCTTTTTTGAAGGGCAGTTGATATAGCATCTAGCAAGGAGCTTAAAAAATAAGGTTATAAAAAAGAGGTTGAGTTTGACGTCGTTACAAAATAACTATTGGGAATCCTAATAAAAGAGTAGAATCGATCTATATATAGCCACTCGATCAAAAATAAAATAAAAAATAAAAAAATATCAATCTAAATAACAGAGTTGAGTTTGTCAATGCATACCTACCTAGTTAAGAAATCGATTTGTAAAGATACGTACAAGGGTTTTGTTAAGAAATCGATTTGTGTTTGGATGAATGAGAGTCTAAACAGTAAACATGCTAGTTTTTAATATTTATAGCCACGCACAAACAAGCCGGTTTGTTTAACCTAATCCTAGTTAGTCGGTTTGTTTAACCGGTTTAGTAAAGAACATATGGGTTGAAGTGTAAGATATGGGGTGAAGTGCTGTATTTTACAACTAGTTATAATGAGTCTTTTCTAAATTTTTGAATAATATACTTTTATTTAAAATAAAATAATTTAATTTTTTTTAATTATGGTTTTTAATTTTGTATTATAGGATGAAGAGAGCTCGAGTATGTGTAAGGTTATACTGTAATTTTATGTGCAAAGATCAAGCCTTTATCTACAAAATACGGCAGCTAAAACAATAAATTTAAAGAACACAAACTCAGTTGAAAACAGGTTAGAAGATATCTTCGCAATAAACTGTTCAAGTGCCCACATTATAAAGAGTTTCATATATGTATTATAGTATGAGTAAAGATCATTTGAGGACCAAACTTTTTTTACATACCAAGGGACTAATCTCCACCCTCCATCTTCCCTCCATCTTTATTTGATCTAATGGATGAGATTAATCCCAACAATTTAAAAAACCCACTTTCATCCTTTTTTTTCAAATATTAATATCTTTCAAACCGTTAATCGTTAAGCGAAAAAAAATATACCGTTACGACGAGCATTTAATTATCTTTCTATAGATAGGTTAATTGATATATTTTCGACAAAAAAAAAACTTTTTTCGTTTTTTTCACGTTTTTTTTTTCGTGGCCGAAAAAATTATATATGATATTACATATAATATCATATATAATATTACATATCATATATGATTTTTTTTTTCTGTCAGGAAAAAAAAACGTGAAAAAAAACGATTTTTTTTTCGAAAGTATATCAAAGTGCCCATCTATAGAAAGATAATTAAATGCCCGTCGCGATGGTGTAATTATTTTCGCTTAACGATTAACGGTTTAAGAGATATTTAAATTATAAAAAATGGGTGAAATAATAAAATCCTTTTAATCTCAACCATTGATTTCTTTTTTAGATGGATGGTGGGGATGAGTCCCTTGGTATGTGAGGAATGTTTGGTTTGTAATATAACTCGACTCTTATAGTATAAGCCACAATGCTCTCTCTATAACGCATCCTATGAAAACCATTCATGCTTGAGCCAAACAACAATTGCATCCCATCATGCATGTTGGAGTGGCGTGGATAATGTTTAGTGTACACTTATTTGTTCATTTTTGTAGGTTCAATTATGTGGTCGTTAATGTTTGGCTCATCACGTGCTTGAGCCCAGCTTTGATTAAAGATAGGCCGGATCTCAAATGTGGATGACAGCAAGGCGGTGAATGTTACGATCGTATTCCTATCCTCATCCTCGTTTCCCACACCCCATCACCGCTCCTACCCCCTCCGGGTTATTGTTTAACATCCCCGTCCCCGTCCCCAATAGGGATCGGGATCCCCACGCAGATTCAGGGAATTTTCACCCTAATAAAGTGAACATAAAAATTTCACAAACTAATCAAAAATATTACTATAAGATTTTAACTCGTAAAGTGTTTCAACAAACGTATATAGTAAATGGTAAGATTAATAACAATGTCAATTCAACTTTAAAATATTGATACTAAAACATCAAATATGCAATCTTTGTTTAAAAAAAATGCATAGTTGTACTTGTACCATGTTTCGTTCTGCTTCTTATACTAAACAACATATAAAAATCTTTGTCAATGCTATGACATGTTAACATGATCATTTATATTACATTTCATTACGCTCAGGTTTTATACCAAAATAGACTCGAAGTTATCCAAGGCCTCTTCATACTTACCGCTCTTAAAAAAGTTAGTGAGAAAACTCATCACCATCAAATTGAACTTTGGGGATTTTTGTTAGAGTTAGACAATCAAAGTACACGAATTGCAGAAGCTATGATCAAGTATAACACATACAAAGATTAACTAAAACATAAATAGTAACATACCCGATGCACTTCAATAAATCTTGATCTTGTGTAATTATAGATCTATGATAAACCCCTTACCGTTTTGTTTATCGATCTCTTGATAATAACTATAGTGAGTTATTACCTCATTCTTGTACACACAAATTAAACCGTATCAAGGTTATGCAAGTAACTACACAAGAAAATATTTTTGATCAACAAAAATCGAAACCCTAATTATTTAGGGGTGTTCGACCGGTTTTGAGAGCAAAAGAGAGGAGAGAAAAGTTAGGGATAATTGTGTGCACAAAAGATATGAAAACAATGACCCTAGGTTTGTTTATATAGTAATTAGGATAGCTTAGGGATCAAGCAAAGGCAATGGGTTGCCTTGTGTGTGGTGTTTTGCCGACCCAAGCCCGGGGGGGGGGGGGGGGGGGGGGGGGGGTTCTAGACCCTTCCTTGGTTACCAAATTACATAAACACCCTTTTTCTCTCTTTCGTCTAATGGTTGTTAGTCCCTTTTCTGTTAAGTACTAACGGTCGTTAACATCTCGTGTCTAATAATAAATATAATAAAACATTTATTATTTTTCCTCAATGCTCATTTGTAATGTGTGCAATCCCGAGGTCTCTAGTTCGATACTAGATATTTACACATTAATATATATACGTATTTTTAACAGCTCCCACTCGTATATACTATTAATAGTAAAATGACATTGGTAGGCGTCTTGCAACACTCCAATGCCCCTAGCACAACTCTAGCTAGGTTTCCTGGAAAAACCTTTAATGATTCATCATTATAATTATCCTTTTGTTTCTAATACTACATTTAATAAAGATGTGAGATTCTTTATTAATATTCTGTTTCTCGTCTCTTTATAATTGAACAAAATTAGCAAAACATCTGAACGTATTCCAGATAGACTTTGGGCGTGGCCACGCAAACATTTTGTCAACCCTACGAGGGGCCCAGCAGTATTAAACTTCTGAACAAATCAGAAGGAAAAATTCTTTCTTGACTACAAGAATAACCCATGAACTTTGCAATACTTCTGAAAACAACCCTTATAACTCCCTATTACGGTGAGCGGTAGATTGCTTCACAAAAATGCACTACATCCATGACACTTATCTGGTATCTCAAGTCTCAGGATAACTTTAAATATGATTCTCACATTAAATATTAAATCTTATTGGTGGGATAAGTCCAATACTCAATTCATTGAATATCATGTGGAATTGGTATGACTACGCATCAATATACTTTCAAGTATTTCCTTAACCAATACTCAAAATTTTCTTAGTTTAATGATATTCCCATATCATTAATCGACAACGGACAATTTAGAATAATAATTTATTCATGAATTTAAACATGCAAATATATGATATATTATTAAGACAATGAATAAATAAACATAAACAATATTTTATTTCATTAAAATAATAATTGTACATTACATCCCTTATCCAAATACTAATTTCAAATGGGCATGAAACTTTCAGCTAATTTAAGTCCTATTCCTTCAGCATGCTTGTAAAGCTTGGTGCCAGGTAGAGGCTTTGTTAATTGATCTGCTAAGTTTTCATCTGTGTGAACTTTGAGCATTTCGCTTTCACCTATTTTGACTTTTTCTCGAACATAATGATGTTTAATTGGGAAATTTCTGGTGCCTTTCATGATTCTAGGTTCATTGGCAAATGTAATTGCAGCTGAATTGTCGCAATACATTTTTATAGGTCGTCGAATCGAAGGCATAACCTCAAGCCCTGAAACAAACTTCTTAATCCAAACAGCTTCCATTGCAGCTTCTGAAGCAGCTATATACTCACTTTCTATTGCAGACATCGCTAATGCACTCTGCTTTCTGCTCCTCCAATCCACAGCTCCTCCATTTATGACAAAGACATAACCCGTCTGAGACATCGTATCATCCTTATCACCTTTCCAAGAAGCATCGCAGTAACCTGTAACATCAAGTTCTACAGATGGAGTACCCCCATAAACTAAGAACATCTCTTTAGTAGCCCTAAGGTACTTAAGAATATTCTTAACAGCAGTCCAGTGTTTTTCAACTGGATTCTGCTGATATCGACTAGTTAAATTCTGAGCAAACGCCACACGCCACATCTGGCCTTGTGCTTTTTACCGCATACATAATAGATCCCACAGCCGAAGCATAAGGGACTCCCTTCATGTGTTGCACCTCTGCAGGTGTTGAAGCACAAACCTTTTCGCTCAAGCCATGTTGTTCTTGCATCGGCAAATATCCCTTCTTGGAATTTTGCATATTGAATCTCTTCAATATTTTATCAATGTAAGCGCTTTGGCTTAATCCAATTAATCGCTCAGATCTATCTCTATATCTCTTGATTCCCAGAATAAATGCAGCTTCCCCTAAATCTTTCATAGAAAAGCAACTTCCAAGATATGCCTTAACCTTTTGCAAACTTGGAATGTCGTTTCCCATGATCAATATGTCACCAACATATAAAATAAGGAAAATTACATTACTCCCACTAGCTTTGTGATATACACATGGCTCATCAAGATTTTGAGTGAATCCATACTTTTTAATCTCACTGTCAAATCTCTTATTCCATTGTCGTGATGCTTGCTTCAATCCATAAATGGACCTTTGGAGTTTGCATACACGATTTGGGAATTCTGGATTCACAAACCCCTCAGGCTGCGCCATATAGATGTCTTCATATAGGTGACCATTTAAGAAGGCGGTTTTGACATCCATCTGCCAAATCTCATAGTCATAGTAAGCGGCTATGCCTATAACGGAAAGTATGCTACAACGGATGCTAGCATATGGTATTTAGATAATGGTGCAAGTAACCATATGACGGGAACCAAGAGTCATTTTAAGGATATTGACGAAAGCATCACTGGACGCGTTCGTTTTGGAGATGGATCGTATGTGGAGATAAAGGGTAGAGGTACAATACTATTAGGATGTAGAAACAAGGAACAAAAGGTGGTGTCGGACGTTTACTACATTCCAAACCTCAAGAGCAACATACTTAGTCTAGGACAACTTACCGAGATAGGTTGCAAGATCATCATGGATAGAAACAAATTGACTTTGTATGACAAGAGTAAGAAATTGTTGATGAAGGTAGAAAGATCAAAGAATCGACTTTACAGTATTAGACTACAGATAGAGGCACCTATATGTCTCTTACCAAACGTAGACAACCAAGCATGGTTATGGCATGCAAGATTAGGTCATCTGAACTTTGATGCGTTAGACAAGATGACAAGAAATGGTCTAGTAGAAGGAATACCGAGAATAAATCATGCAGGACAAATCTGTGATGCATGTTTATTAGGAAAGCACATTAGAACACCATCACCAAATCAAGCTAAATTCATATCAAAGAACCCATTAGACTTAGTATATGGAGATCTTTGTGGTCCCTGTAAGTCCAGCCACAAACTCAGAAAAGAAGCTCATCTTCTTATTGGTAGATGATTGCACACGTTTTATGTGGGCCGACTTTCTAACATCGAAAGAGCATGCATTGAGCACATTTAAGGAATTTAGACAGAATATTGAAATGGAGTTGAAGTTGAAATTAAAAATGCTAAGAACGGATAGAGGAGGTGAATTTACATCAAATGAGTTCACCAAATACTGTAAGGAAAATGGTATAACAAGACAGTTGACAGCACCATACTCACCACAACAGAATGGAGTCGTGGAGAGAAGAAATAGGACAGTGTTATCAACAACTAGGAGTATGATGAAAGCGATGAAGTTACCCTTAACTTTTAGGGCGGAAGCAGTAAGACACGCCATTTACAATTTACATACTCAACAGGTTACCTACGAAAGCCCTGGAAGATAAAACACCATATGAAGCACTCTACAATAGGAAACAGAATCTGGAATACCTAAGAATATTCGGATGCATAGCTTATGCTAAGATAACGATACCTCACTTGAAGAAGTTAGATGATAGAAGCTTACCGATGGTTTATTTAGGAGTAGAGGAAGGATCAAAAGCATGTAGGCTATATGATCCAATAAGGGAAAAGAAACATGTTAGTAGGGACGTAAAGTTTATGGAAACGAAACCGTGGAATTGCGATAACAATGGAGAAGATACGAGTACACAAGACACATTTTGGGCTAGTTTTGTGGTAGACGAAGTTGACAATGAAAATCCTACACCAGTCAACATAGAAAACATTGAAAACATGTATCATGAACCAATACCAGATCCAGAATCACCAGTCACACCACCAACTTATACTTACGAACCCAACTCATAAAGTGACAGAGAAGCTACTTTTAGCTCTTTAAGCTCAGACAGATATGATCATAGACTAGTGCGAGGTTTAAAGGATTTAACAGAAATCTATGAAAATGCGAGTGTAGTAGAAGCACCTAGCTTATTTTTCATAGAAAAAGAACCTCGTAATTATAAGGAAGCATCAAAAGATGAGAAATGGATTGAGGCCATGGAGATTGAATTGGATTCAATCAACAAGAATAACACATGGACCCTTACCAAATTGCCAATGAATCAAAAGGCAATCGGACTCAA
Organism: Artemisia argyi; assembly: GCA_030686995.1. Taxonomy (NCBI): domain Eukaryota; kingdom Viridiplantae; phylum Streptophyta; class Magnoliopsida; order Asterales; family Asteraceae; genus Artemisia; species Artemisia argyi. The sequence continues at coordinate 331,291,403 of CM060709.1, forward strand.
ATGGGTTTATAAGACCAAGAGAGATGCTAAAGGAAAGATCATTAAGTATAAGGCAAGATTAGTAGCAAAAGGTTATGTACAAGAACAAGGAATAGACTTCGATGAAGTGTTTGCACCAGTTGCTAGGATAGAGACAGTTCGTCTGATATTAGCACTAGCATATCATGGTTGGAAAGTACACCACCTAGATGTAAAATCAGCATTTTTACATGGAGAATTGAAGGAGGAAGTCTATGTTGCACAACCTGAAGGTTTCATTCAAGAAAGAAACATAGGAAAAGTATACAAGCTAACTAAAGCATTATATGGCTTAAGGCAAGCACCAAGAGCTTGGAACATGAAGCTTGATCAAACCTTGAAGTCATTGGACATTAAGAAGTGTAATCTCGAACAAGCAGTTTATACGAAGAGAAGCAAGACTTCTACATTGATAGTTAGAGTATATGTAGATGATTTGATAATCACATGCACTCCAAAGAAGGAAATAGACTTGTTCAAATCCCAGATGAAAGACAAATTCAAAATGAGTGACTTAGGGTTACTAGCTTATTACCTTGGGACAGAAGTTACACAGACAAGAGGAGAGATTACAATCAAGCAGACATGATACATTAATAAGATCTTGAAAGATACAAGTATGACAGACAGTAATGATACAAAGATACCTATGGATCCCGGCACTAACTTGGTCAAGGCGGAAGATGGAGAATCAGTTGACGCAACTTACTACCGAAGCTTAATTGGAAGCCTTAGGTACTTACTGCATACAAGACCAGATCTTAGTTACTCAGTCGGACTATTCAGCAGATTTATGCAAGACCCGAAGGATCATCACCTGAAGGCAGTGAAACAAGTAATCCGATATATCAAAGGAACAAAGGAGCATGGCATAATATACAAGAAAGAAGGCGGCTGCAAGATTACACAGGTTACAGCGATAGTAGTTATAGGATCAACACTGATCAAGGAAAAGGAACTACTGGAATCGTATTTTACTTTGGAGAGTCACCCATTACTTGGTGTACTCAAAAACAACCTACAGTGGCACTATCATCATGTGAATCAGAATTCATGGCGGCTACTGGAGCAGCATGTCAAGCTTTGTGGTTAAAACGGATACTTAGTGAATTGACTGGATGCCAAGAAAAGAGGATAACACTTAGAGTTGACAACGTAACAGCTATAGCACTCGTGAAGAACCCAGTATTTCATAGGAAGGAGTAAGCATATAGACATTCGCTATCATTTCATTCGAGAAAGTGTAGAGAATGGTCATATCAATGTGGAACACGTTAGTGGAGAACTACAAAGAGCAGACATCTTAACGAAAGCCTTACCAAGATTGAAGTTCGTGACTATGCGACAGATGCTCGGAGTTCAAGACTTAGGTCGAAGCAACGATCAAGATTAAGGAGGAGAATGAAAGTTATAATCTCGATATTGCTTCTTATTAAACTAGAAGGACCGAAGTTGTTAGATAGAAACTTAATAACCGATTAGTTAATTAAGTTAGTTAATATTCTGTGAATTGTGAAAGGGCATGTCGAATGGACACAACCCTTCCAGCAGTCACGATGGTTCGAACACAACCATTCGTTTAGTATAAATAGACATGCACATGTAAAGTTATAAGGTTGAGACCGATAATAGTTATTCAGATTTTACTTATTGCAATTTCATATCGACTCTCATATTGGGACCAACATTAACTACTCAGTATTAAGGTTTATCATGGTTGCGTTTGTGAAGTAGGAGAACTTGAACCTTACTGTCGCTTCTTAACTCTATTTACAAGCCACGCTTTGTAGGTGGCATTGTATCAAATTTTAGCTTTCGTTTCTTGATATATTTTGCGCGGTTCTTATGCTTCAATTCATTTTAGTAAAGAACACCGGCGTTGAAGTGTAAGATATAAATATTAAGGAGGCTAAGTGTAATATTTTACAATTATGCATGTCTTGCTAGAATAAACATAAAGATAAGCACATAAACTTTTCGTGATCATAGATTTAAAAAGTCACCGGTCAAGAACCAAGATATTAAACATCTCTCTTAACAGTCCAACCATTAGTGGATAACAACAAACTAAGAAACAGAAAGGAAAGACCAACACAAGAGAAGATGGTTAATGATGGCTGCAGGGCAGATCGCTATCTGAATTAGTCAAAGGTTCGATGAGCTGATGCCATGGATCGGCATATACGTGGCAGGAGCAGCTTTGGCCTGTGGCATAGGCATGACCATAGATGCCTTACATGGCTTTAGATGCAAAAAGTTCTGGTTGCCTTGCAAATTCTTTGCTCTGAATGCTACAATCCTAACACTTATAGTTATAGCAATAAAATTCTATCTTGACTTGAATGCCACCATGCCTCACCGTCATGATCAGCTAGCAAAAGTAAGCAGTTCTGCCTTCATATGCGCTGTAATGGGTAACTTATTGCCTTCTCTAGGAACCATGAAGAGTACTGAACTGTTTGTGAATGTTGTAGCTTTGGCAATTCTTGTATAAAACTATAAAAGGAAGCACAAGTACAATTCATCGGGACCATAAAACAGTTCTAGTTCAGCTTTGCGGGAGGCTCCATGTGGATTCATCAAATTTGTAGTAAAAACACCAAACACTTCTGGTGAACAATGTAACACTCTTATATGCATCTTCTTTAGCAAAGGTGAACAAGCAAGTAAGGACTTTATCAAACATTCTTCACTCTTTGAACCTGTAACATATAACTCCACTTTCTGAAGCTGTGTTTGTTTGATTCTGCTGTAATCAACCTCTGAAGAACCATCTTTGCACCTAGACTATAAAATAAATTAGCATTAGCTAAAGGATTTGAGGATAATGAATAATTTAATATGATAATTAATATGCATCCAACTCACCGAGATCATAAGAGAACGCAGATTCGGGGATGCGCAAATCAGCTCAACAACTAAGGACCCCATAGTAGTACTGCTAAGATCTATATTGCTTAATTCAAGTTCTTTTAGGCATGCACAAGCTGTCAGGACACTCCTATGACCATCTTCCAATACCTGCAAGTAAAAGTTGCCACTCTATTTCGTAAGGAAACAATCAGATCAAATATATATATATATATATATATATATATATATATATATATATATATATATATATAGAGAGAGAGAGAGAGAGAGAGAGAGAGAGAGAGAGAGAGAGAGAGTGTGTGTTAGGATCAAATAAGAAGATATATAACCGCAAATTCGAGATGCACCGACCTAAATTAGATGCATCCCTATAATCTTAGATACATTATAACGCACCATAGTATGCTTTCTAGCTTTTAATCAGATGCATATACGTATATTAGATGCATTTCTTGATTTCTCTTATTTTTTATTCCTCTGCACGTGCCAAAATCATGAAAATTAATTTGCACTATCTATACATCAAATTAACTTTCGAAACTCAAGATGTTGCATCTATATGAATAGAAATGCATTTAATGCAAGTCGTTGCATCTCAAATGCGTGGTTTTGGTCACTTGTCACCATTTCTTATTTTAATTTACTTCTCACTGGATCCCTACTATATAATATATATATATATATATATATATATATATATATATATATATATATATATATATATATATATATATATATATATGATGGAACTTAACTTTACCTTGCAGTTTTTAAAGTCGACGTCAAGGTGGCTGAGTTTTGTTAATGAACTCGTAACTAGAAAAATTTGGGAGCTTGTGATCATCTTCGGATTATTACGGTAACTACCCACTAGCCAATGCATATTTTTAAGTTTTACAAGTTTCACAAGGTCGGTCTCGTTTATATCGTAACAATCAGAATAAAAATATAAACTTTCCAGGTTCGGACACCGTGTAAGAAACTTCCCAAATTTGTAGCTTTCCAAGGATGCTCCTTTAAATGTAAAGCTAGTGAGATTTGGAAAAACACGTAAATCAGACATGGGACCCAACCCACAGTTGTGCAGATCTAAATGTGATAACTCCAGACAAGAGAAAATATGGCTAGTTAACCTAAACGGACGCTCGTTAAGATTTATAAGAGTTAACTGCTTCAATCCTTTTTGGCTTAAAAAAAGTATCCAAGTATTAATTTCTTCCTCATCTATCTCGGGGTAACGTCTCCTTTCTATCCAGAGTTCAAACTTTGTTATGGGACCTTTAAGATGAAGCAGCAGCCTACTAATAATGTTCCCACGGTACCTATAACCTCGTAAAGGTGTATTAAGCACGAGTTGTGTGAGTATCGTCCACTTATATCTCCATTCTCTCGACAAGATTCCAGTTCTCACCGCTTCGTGTATTGGCAAACGTTCCAAAATATTATTAATCACATCATCTGGCATACTGCTAATGATATCTTCTTTGGGTGTATATTTGAGTGTCCCATCTACCATTTCCATCGTTCTATTAAGAAGATTCAATTCATAAATAAATTAGACACATTCAATAAATTATCAGTGCGTGCATTTTGATACTACACAAGCAAATCAAAACACCAGTTATCCCTAGGCATCATGTTTTGTTACCTATGATTATTTCCATTACACATCACATAACACCAATAATACAGAATGAGCAAGTACCACTAACTAGTAACTACGCACTCCCGATAATGAAATAAAATACACGTACAAATTAACATACAACGAGATGAATAATACTCCAAATTCTGAAGCGTAGTTCTGATCGCTCTAAATGTTTACATTCATATGTATATTTTGTTTTATACATTTAGATAAAGAGTTTTGAGGGTGTACGTTCCAGATGGCTTATTCATCTAATTATTACTATTTGTTAGCGAAATAAATTTTTCCTGAATAAGCAACTAGTAACTGTTTATAATACTTTTTTTTTCCAAGAAGCAATAAGGCATATAATAATTAAATAAGCAATCCCAAACACCCACTAAATATTACTCGTACAGAAGACAGAACATGATTTAACATTATAAGCCTGCACAGAACATATCACAAAGTGAGATAGAACATGTTCTTCTAGTTTAGCATATTTCCGGACTTAAGCTTGATGATACAGGCTTATTCAGTAGGATTATTTATTTATTTATTTATTTTTTTCTTTTTTGAAGGGCAGTTGATATAGCATCTAGCAAGGAGCTTAAAAAATAAGGTTAGAGGTTGAGTTTGACGTCGTTACAAAATAACTATTGGGAATCCTAATAAAAGAGTAGAATCGATCTATATATAGCCACTCGATCATCCTAGTTACAAAATAAAAAAAAATATATATCAATCTAAATAACAGAGTTGAGTTTGACAATGCATACCTACCTAGTTAAGAAATCGATTTGTAAAGATACGTACAAGGGTTTTGTTAAGAAATCGATTTGTGTTTGGATGAATGAGAGTCTAAACATGTTAGTTTTTAATATTTATAGCCACGCACAAACAAGTCGGTTTGCTTAACCTAATAACAGAGTTGAGTTAGTCGGTTTGTTTAACCGGTTTAGTAAAGAACATATGGGTTGAAGTGTAAGATATGAGGTGAAGTGCTGTAATTTACAACTAGTTATAATGAGTTTTTTCTAATTTTTTGAATAATATACTTTTATTTAAAATAAAATAATTTAATTTTTTTTAATTATGGTTTTTAATTTTGTATTATAGGATGAAGAGAGCTCGAGTATGTGTAAGGTTATACTGTAATTTTATGTGCAAAGATCAAGCCTTTATCTACAAAATACGGCAGCTAAAACAATAAATTTAAAGAACAGAAACTCAGTTGAAAACAGGTTAGAAGATATCTTCGCAATAAACTGTTCAAGTGCCCACATTATAAAGAGTTTCATATATGTATTATAGTATAAGCCACAATGCTCTCTCTATAACGCATCCTATGAAAACCATTCATGCTTGAGCCAAACAACAATTGCATCCCATCATGCATGTTGGAGTGGCGTGGAGAATGTTTGGTGTACACTTATTTGTTCATTTTTGTAGGTTCAATTATGTGGTCGTTAATGTTTGGCTCATCACGTGCTTGAGCCCAGCTTTGATTAAAGATAGGCCGGATCTCAAATGTGGATGACAGCAAGGCGGTGAATGTTACGATCATATTCCTATCCTCATCCTCGTTTCCCACTCCCCATCACCGCTCCTACCCCCTCCGGGTTATTGTTTAACATCCCCGTCCCCGTCCCCAATAGGGATCGGGATCCCCACGCAGATTCAGGAAATTTTCACCCTAATAAAGTGAACATAAAAATTTCACAAACTAATCAAAAATATTACTATAAGATTTTAACTCGTAAAGTGTTTCAACAAACGTATATAGTAAATGGTAAGATTAATAACAATGTCAATTCAACTTTAAAATATTGATACTAAAACATCAAATATGCAATCTTTGTTTAAAAAAAATGCATAGTTGTACTTGTACCATGTTTCGTTCTGCTTCTTATACTAAACAACATATAAAAATCTTTGTTAATGCTATGACATGTTAACATGATCATTTATATTACATTTCATTACGCTCAGGTTTTATACCAAAATAGACTCGAAGTTATCCAAGGCCTCTTCATACCTACCGCTCTTAAAAAAGTTAGTGAGAAAACTCATCACCATCAAATTGAACTTTGGGGATTTTTGTTAGAGTTAGACAATCAAAGTACCCTAATTGCAGAAGCTAGGATCAAGTATAACACATACAAAGATTAACTAAAACATAAATAGTAACGTACCCGATGCACTTCAATAAATCTTGATCTTGTGTAATTATAGATCTATGATAAACCCCTTACCGTTTTGTTTATCGATCTCTTGATAATAACTACAGTGAGTTATTACCTCATTCTTTTACACACAAATTAAACCGTATCAAGGTTATGCAAGTAACTACACAAGAAAATATTTTTGATCAACAAAAATCGAAACCCTAATTATTTAGGGGTGTTCGATCGGTTTTGAGAGCAAAAGAGAGGAGAGAAAAGTTACGGATAATTGTGTGCACAAAAGATATGAAAACAATGACCCTAGGTTTTTTTATATAGTAATTAGGATAGCTTAGGGATCAAGCAAAGGCAATGGGTTGCCTTGTGTGTGGTGTTTGGCCGACCCAAGCCCAAGGGGGGGGGGGGGGGGGGGGGGTTCTAGACCCTTCCTTGGTTACCAAATTACATAAACACCCTTTTTCTCTCTTTCGTCTAATGGTCGTTAGTCCCTTTTCTGTTAAGTACTAACGGTCGTTAACATCTCGTGTCTAATAATAAATATAATAAAACATTTATTATTTTTCCTTGTGGAAAACTAGAAGGGGGGGGGGGGTTGAATAGTTTTACGTCTTTTTAATTTTATTTTGAAAACTTAGTTTAGTTTTAAAACCTTGTTTGCTTTTAAAACTTTGATTCAATCTTATGTGAACTCAAATCTTGAACAATATGAACAAGTATATCTAAGTATAAACAATAATAATAATAATGTATGCTAAGTATGTGAAATCAACACATGCATAATATAAACAATTGTAGCTATATATGAGAGATAAGTATGTAATCGTTTATTTTATAATCCTTAGTTATATTTTGTATGAAAACTATACTTGATCGAAATGATCAATTATATGTATGTAACCTTTTTAGTTTGATTGTAAAAACTTTGTTTTGTGAATAAAACTTTCTTTTGATCTTTAAGTAAAATTAATACTAGCACTATATGAGCAACTATATATATATATACGTCTACGTCTACAAAAGTAATAACGATATAAGCAAGATAATAAGTAAGATATGGAAAGATCTAACCGCGAGAAAAAGGATTTATAGTGGTTCGGCTACAAGGACACCTTCCTTGCCCTACTCCACTCCTCGAGTCACCTACTCGAGAGTTTTCTTCACTATATCAACAAGCTCCCTTATGGCGGAGAAAACCTTACACACCAATTTACACACCACAATATCTTCACACCTAGATCACAACTACTACACACCAATTCACTACTTAATCACACCACTTCTTTCACACCTATCTTCTACACACCATTAATCTACACACCAATCTTCTACACACCAATACTCCTACACACCAATTCTTCTACACACCAATACTCCTACACACCAATTCTTCTACACACCAATCTTCTTCCTAACTTATCTTTTTCACAACTATTCTCTAACAAATATTCACAACTAATCACACTATGAAATGATAATCAATGATGATGATGCTCAAACAACTTAGATCTGGAGATCACAACTAGTTGTAATACTTCTTGTCTTGAGGGATAGAAGTATTCTTCTCTTGCACTTGAATGGATTATGTATGGATCACTTTGAAACAAAGATTTAAGAATGTATGATCAAAGGATTTATAGATTGGAAATGGAGATCTAGAACAGAAAGTTCTGGAGTGCAAAAGGTGGGGAAAAAATCCAGGTTTAAGGTGGTATTTATAGGCAAAAGTTTCTGACAGAGGAGCGTGGCCGGTCCCCTTAAATCATGGCCGGTCCCCTTAATTTTAAGGGGACCGCCCTTTATAATTAAGGGGGCCGCCCAGCTGAAACGGTCAGAAACTTTGTCTTTTAGTGGGGAAAGTTTATTTGGTGAAAAACTAACTGATTTTGGTTAAATATTTGAAATCATATATTTAGTATGATTAAAACATTTTTCCTTATTACCAAAAGTGTTTTTCAAAAATATATAATAAGATTATATAATTAAATAAACTTTGTATTAGTTAATTAAATACCCCTTTGATCATACATTGCACTAAACACTTTGTTTATTCATACCTTAAGTGATTTGGATGTAAAGAGAAATATTAATCACCAAATACTTGTTTATGTCATAAGTTTTAGTTCTTTGAGGTTATATTTTGTAATGATCAAAACATAGAGATATTGATAAAAACTTAATAATGTTTTTTAGGCATTATTTATGTCAACAATCTCCCCCTTTTTGATTATTACAAAACCTTAAACTCAAAAGATTTAAAACTTGTTATTAGACAAGTATTATAGAGTTTACCATTTCTCTTCTCCCCCTTTTTGTAAAATCAAAAAGGTTATGCCGACTAGCTTCATAAATGAAGTTAGACGGGATGAAAGCTCCCCCTTGATGTGTGCTCCCCCTCGTTCGATGGCACCAAGTAATCGAGATATGGAATGCTCGCAAGAAAAATAGCAGAAGCACGAGCATATATAGAAGAATATGCAATATACAAATAACAAGCATAGCAAACAAATATTAAGGATACATAACAATTAATTCAAAGAGATTATGTTAAAGATTCTAATTTGCCAAAGAGAGCCATCGGACTTGCTTGTAACAAAAGGTTGGTTGATTCGTATTTAAAAGTGAAAATCATAAGCATATAGTATGCTTAGATGGTTGATGATGGAGTGTTTGGAATGAAGATGGTTGAGTTAGGATAAGGTTGTTGGATTAATGGAGGTATATGTTTGGGTCATGAATGTTGGAGAGTTTGGTTGTGGAGAGTTCGTAGCGGAAGAGGTTGATTGAGGTTTTGGATGTTGTTCAAGTGATGGTATTGGATGTGATCTAGTGAGAAGATATTCAATCCAAGTGTTCATTGAATGCAATGGTTTTTAGGAGAAAGATGCAACAAGGTCAATTGTTGACATGCTTCTCAAGTTGATTTATGTTGTATGGTGATGAGGGTGATCTAGATGAAGGTGGATCCAAATTGCGTTGAGCAAGATGTAAGGCTAAAAGAGCACTAAGCTCATGGGCTTCTTTTAGCGCCTCAACGAACTTCAAGTGTTCGGAGGAAGGTGATGGTGGTGGAGCATGATAGTTGTCTTGGGTGATGGTTTGAACATGCAACATGGGAATGGCATGTGAAGTTGTAGGATGTGGTGGTGATACTCTTGGTGGTGGAGACATGTTTGAGCTTGGGTAATCATGAAAACATGATATGGGTGGAAAAGATCCTTCATGAGTGGATGGTGTTTTTGTTGAACGAGCAACATGTAAAGTGTTGGTAATGAGATTGGGATTATTGTTTTGGGATTGTGCATGCTCATCATAAGAAGGAGCATTAGTCGAAGCACGAATGGATGATTTGTTTTTAAATGGATCATTTGTGTAAGAGTGAGGTTTAGGTGTTGGTTGATTATGAACAACATCGCTTGAGTTGTGAAAAGATTATGAGGTTTGAGTGTAATGTAGAAGGATATGGGTGAGTAAAGGTTTTTGATATGTAATGTTGGTGAGAAGGAAAGTGAGGTGTTAGGTAAGTAATGTTTGAAAACATAGGAGGAATTTGGTGTTGGTTGTTTGACAACGTCATTTGATTTGACGAAATTTTTTAAAGGAAGTTAGGCTTTCTTCTCCAAACAAGTTTCTTGGTGGTTTTGGTTTAATGGGAGATGAAATGATGAGATGAGTGGAGATTGAGAGGAATGAGAGTGTTTATAATGTAGGATTTGTGGGATCAAGGATGGATAAACATTGATGGAAGGTTTAGGATAAAATAGGTTTGTGAATTTTGGGAAGTGTAGGATGAAATGGGCTAAAAAATAGAAAAGGGAAACAACACCTTCGACCATCAGATGGCCGGTCCCCTTAATTGGAGGCCGGTCCCCTTAATAATTAAGGGGGCCGCCTTATGATTTAAGGGGGCTGCCCATCTGGTGATTCCCAGATTGCCAGAAAAGGGTTTTTGGTAGTGAATTGCAGAAAGGTTGTGTTTTTGGTTTCAAACAAGTCCAACTCTTTGAGGCAATCAAGCATATACTAATTATGTAGCCAAAGCATGTTAACCAAAGAGATTAAGTAAACAAGCAATTTCATCTAGCATGCAAACATACTCATGAAGCAAGTAAAATATAAGTGCTAGGAAACAATAAGCAACATCAAGTATTTCATAACTACATAACAATGAGGATTAATTCTAATGTGTATCAATGTGCAATAAGTGGGTAGTTATGATAGCATGTATTTCTAGACTTGTTACAAACAAAGTCTTAATGAACAAACCATGGTCCTCTTGATTTGATTTAGTTCACTTATAAGTGTCATTTATATAAATATAGATGACAAATATGAGATCATCATGCATGATTTTAAAGGAGACGTTTTTAGCATTATTCAACAATGTTTGAAAGTAAGTTTTCACTTGGATGTGAGAGTTATTTGAATAAAATAGATTGGGTTTTTACTTCAAAATGTGTGAATGAACGGTAAAGAATATTTTCCCAATCTTTAGTTTTGATCAAAACAAAATTGTGAATATTGATAGTGAAAACATGTTATTTAAAAGTGGGATAGTTATTTGAAAGACTATTTTCCAAAATGTGAGGTTTTTGCATATTTTTAGAGATATTAGATTTTTAACAACAAATATCATAAATCAAATATTTTAAAAAATGTTTATTAAAGATCTCATGCTCAAGAGGATTGGTTAAGCCTATTATTATCTCATGCTATCGTTTCTACATATCCTATGATCCTAAAGGAAATGAAGACGATAATTTATATGTTAGATGCGAGAGTGTTGAATGGGGTATAACCTAACATCTATAGTTCCTTTGTTTTCGCACGCTTATCTGACTTAATGCCATAGTCTACGAGAGCTTGTTTCATCCATAGTTTTCTTACGCGAGGGATCTAATCCTACTTCTATATTTACGATTGATCCACTTAACTCATTTCACTTCATCACCATGAGTTTCCTAATAGTGGATATAGAAGATTTCCATTTTCTATTTTGTTCGGCAATGAACAATTTTATCTTATTCCTAGGAAAGTCAACCAATGATGTTTCTAGGTTATAAGAATATAAGCAATTATGTACTAAGCATTAATCTAACTAATCATTTATCTAAGCATGCAAATTATAGTGATGAACTTAAAAGAAACGCGTACCTTTTAGTCTTCAATGGAATATCTTCAAGCACTTCAAGTGACCATGTTGGCTTATAGAAGTCATTTGTAGATGATATTCCAACTTCTTCCAAGATTGACAACTTAGCCACTTGGTCCCCATTGTCTAATTGGTCTAAAGTTGTTTGGTCCAAACATATTTAACACTTGGCTAGGATGCATGTATGGTGGTAATATTTCCCATTGTCTCATTGGTCCAAAGTTGTTTGGTCCAAACATATTTAACATTTGGCTAGGATGCATGTATGATGGTAATATTTCCCAAGGATTGTAACTTAGTTGATAATTCCACATTTGATTTCTAGTGTTATTGTAATATTGTCTATTTTGATTTCTTCTAGGTTGAGATGTTTTAGATCTTGGATGATGATTTTTAGTTTTTCTTGGTGGTGGAGTTTTAGATCTAAATTTAGGTTTAGAGGATCCTACTTCGGTCTTTAAGGATGGTTTATAAAAAGTTTTTACTTTTTCATCATTCGCAATGGGTATTTTTCTATCTTTTGTAAGTATATACTTAGGATTTGATTCTAATAATTTTTGTTTACTAGATTCACATTCAAACTTTATACTTTTATTTTCACTAGTTGAAGTTAATCCTAGACCGGTTTTATCTCCCGAAGTTTCTTGAGCACTTAGTATTTTCTTAAGTGGGTTATTACTATTTTTAAACCTGTCAAGTTTGAAAATTTCATCTTTAAGTTTTTCGTTTTCATTTTTAACCTCTAAGCAAGTTTTACATTTTGCAAAAACTTCTTTTCCTTTTTCCAAATGTTGTAGTTTAATTTTTAATTCGAGTACTTCATTTTCTAATTGATTATTAATATGTTTTAGTGACTTATTTTTAGCTATAACCTTTTGACCTAATTTGCATAACTTATTATATTCACTATCTAGGTCTTTTTCGTCTAATGATAAATTTTTGTCACTAAAGTATTCGGTTTCGAAACGTACCTCGCTTGATGTCTTAGCCATAAGACACTTTTCTTCATTTGTGGTTTCTTTCTTGTCCTCATCGCTATCACTCCAAGCACCTCCGATAAACGCCTTTTGATTTTGATCTCTTGACATCATTGGACACTTTCCGATGAGATGATTTGGATTGTCACATTTAAAACACTTCCTTTCATTATATGGTTGCCTAACATGTCTTCCTCGTCTTTTGAAGTATTTCTTGAAGTCTCGTACGGCCATAGGATACTCTTCATCGTCACTTTTGGAGGTTGAGCATTCTTCGTCACTAGAGTCCTTTTTAGCTTTCAACGCAATTGATTTGCTTTGCTCCCTTTTTCCATTGAGAATCTCGGAGTCTTTCTTTATATTGCTTCGTAGACTTTCAGGTTGCCGATCAACTCATCAAGTTGAAGAGTTAACAAGTTCTTCGATTCTTCAATCGCCGTAACTTTAGCTCGCCATTTTGGATGAAGAGCCCTAAGAAATTTCCTAACAAAATTCTTACTAGAAAAATTCTCATCAAGTGCTTTTAAACTTGTGATAATAGTGTTAAATCTAGCAAAAGCATTATCTATTGATTCCTCCTCCGGAATCGTAAATTGTTCATATTGTTGAACAAGAAAATCTATTTTGTTATCTTTAACTTGACTATTACCTTGGTGAGTGATTAGTAAAGAATCCCAAATTTCTTTTGCGGTTTTACACATAAAAATTCTTTCGTATTCTTTACGTGGTAACGCATTGTAAATAACCATTTTTGCTTCATTGTTTTTAGAAAGTCTTCTTTTTAAATCATCATTTTGTTTTTCAAAAGGTACTATTTCATCTTTATTTGTTTCGGGATTATTTTGAGTGGGTAAAAAGTCACCATTAGTAATAACATGCCAAAGATCTAGATCCTTTGATTTCACCTAAGTTTCGAATCGATTTTTCCAATAAAAAAATCCATCACTTTCAAATAGTGGTGGTCTTTGCATAGATTGCCCTTCTAAATATTTTTCAGATTCCATAGATCGTTACAAGTTTTAAAATACAATATATTTTAAAAATCTTGCTAGACGTGGCGCTGGTACCAATTGTGGAAAACTAGAAGGGGGGGGGGGTTGAATAGTTTTACGTCTTTTTAATTTTATTTTGAAAACTTAGTTTAGTTTTAAAACCTTGTTTGCTTTTAAAACTTTGATTCAATCTTATGTGAACTCAAATCTTGAACAATATGAACAAGTATATCTAAGTATAAACAATAATAATAATGTATGCTAAGTATGTGAAATCAACACATGCATAATATAAACAATTGTAGCTATATATGAGAGATAAGTATGTAATCGTTTATTTTATAATCCTTAGTTATATTTTGTATGAAAACTATACTTGATCGAAATGATCAATTATATGTATGTAACCTTTTTAGTTTGATTGTAAAAACTTTGTTTTATGAATAAAACTTTCGTTTGATCTTTAAGTAAAATTAATACTAGCACTATATGAGCAACTATATATATATACGTCTACGTCTACAAAAGTAATAACGATATAAGCAAGATAATAAGTAAGATATGGAAAGATCTAACCGCGAGACAAAGGATTTATAGTGGTTCGGCTACAAGGACACCTTCCTTGCCCTACTCCACTCCTCGAGTCACCTACTCGAGAGTTTTCTTCACTATATCAACAAGCTCCCTTATGGCGGAGAAAACCTTACACACCAATTTACACACCACAATATCTTCACACCTAGATCACAACTACTACACACCAATTCACTACTTAATCACACCACTTCTTTCACACCTATCTTCTACACACCATTAATCTACACACCAATCCTCTACACACCAATACTCCTACACACCAATCTTCTACACACCAATACTCCTACACACCAATTCTTCTACACACCAATACTCCTACACACCAATTCTTCTACACACCAATCTTCTTCCTAACTTATCTTTTTCACAACTATTCTCTAACAAATATTCACAACTAATCACACTATGAAATGATAATCAATGATGATGATGCTCAAACAACTTAGATGTGGAGATCACAACTAGTTGTAATACTTCTTGTCTTGAGGGATAGAAGTATTCTTCTCTTGCACTTGAATGGATTATGTATGGATCACTTTGAAACAAAGATTTAAGAATGTATGATCAAAGGATTTATAGATTGGAAATGGAGATCTAGAACAGAAAGTTCTGGAGTGCAAAAGGTGGGGAAAAAATCCAGGTTTAAGGTGGTATTTATAGGCAAAAGTTTCTGACAGAGGAGCATGGCCGGTCCCCTTAAATCATGGCCGGTCCCCTTAATTTTAAGGGGACCGCCCTTTATAATTAAGGGGGCCGCCCAGCTGAAACGGCCAGAAACTTTGTCTTTTAGTGGGGAAAGTTTATTTGGTGAAAAACTAACTGATTTTGGTTAAATATTTGAAATCATATATTTAGTATGATTAAAACATTTTTCCTTATTACCAAAAGTGTTTTTCAAAAATATATAATAAGATTATATAATTAAATAAACTTTGTATTAGTTAATTAAATACTCCTTTGATCATACATTGCACTAAATACTTTGTTTATTCATACCTTAAGTGATTTGGATGTAAAGAGAAATATTAATCACCAAATACTTGTTTATGTCATAAGTTTTAGTTCTTTGAGGTTATATTTTGTAATGATCAAAACATAGAGATATTGATAAAAACTTAATAATGTTTTTTAGGCATTATTTATGTCAACATTCCTCAATACTCATTTGTAATGTGTGCAATCCCGAGGTCTCGGGTTCGATACTAGACATTTACACATTAATATATATACGTATATTTAACAGCTCCCACTCGTATATATTATTAATAGTAAAATGACATTGATAGGCGTCTTGCAACACTCCAATGCCCCTAGCACAACTCTAGCTAAGTTTTCTGGAAAAACCTTTAATGATTCATCATTATAATTATCCTTTTGTTACTAATACTACATTTAATAAAGATGCGAGATTCTTTATTAATATTATGTTTCTCGTCTCTTTATGATTGAACAAAATTACCAAAACATCTGAATGTATTCCAGATAGACTTTGGGCGTGGCCACGCAAACATTTTGTCAACCCTACGAGGGTCCCAGCAGTATTAAACTTCTGAACAAATCAGAAGGAACAAATTCTTTCTTGACTACAAGAATAACCCATGAACTTTGCAACACTTCTGAAAACAACCCTTATAACTCCCTATTACGGTGAGCGGTAGATTGCTTCACAAAAATGCACTACATCCATGACACTTATCTGGTATCTCAAGTCTCGGGATAACTTTAAATATGATTCTCACATTAAATATTAAATCTTATTGTTGGGATAAGTCCAATACTCAATTCATTGAATATCATGTGGAATTGGTATGACTACGCATCAATATACTTTCAAGTATATCTTTAACCAATACTCAAAATTTTCTTAGTTTAATGATATTCCCATATCATTAATCGACAACGGACAATTTAGAATACTAATTTATTCATGGATTTAAACATGCAAATATAGGATATAT
Organism: Artemisia argyi; assembly: GCA_030686995.1. NCBI lineage: Eukaryota > Viridiplantae > Streptophyta > Magnoliopsida > Asterales > Asteraceae > Artemisia > Artemisia argyi. The sequence continues at coordinate 331,307,781 of CM060709.1, forward strand.
TATTAAGACAATGAATAAATAAACATAAACAATATTTTATTTCATTAAAATAATAATTGTACATTACATCCCTTATCAAAATACTAATCACAAATGGGCATGAAACTTTCAGCTAATTTAAGTCCTATTCCTTCAGCATGCTTGTAAAGCTTGGTGCCAGGTAGAGGCTTTGTTAACTGATCTGCTAAGAAAAGAGGATAACGCTTAGAGTTGACAACGTAACAGCTATATGTAGCAACTGGCATTTTCGGGACAATACTTGTTCATAAAACTCGAAACAATTTGTGACAAACGGAAATTTTCAAACATCATTTTAATAATAAATTTTAATTTATGATTACTTATCTATTTATTTGAGCATTTACGAGCTCACTTGACTTTATCACGAGAAATTATCTCGCTTACTGTGACACACAATGATATTTCATATAACAACCCGCTATTTCTCCAGGTTCATACTCAACCTCAAGCTCAAAATTTATTTATTTTGAAGTTTACATGAAAACAATTTGTGCATAACTTTTAGTTAAATCAGCATAAAACAAGAAACACCCTTTCATGTGCACTATAACTTTAGACTATATTTAGTCTACAACATTACAATACCTTGCACCTACTCAGGTTCAAAAAATATATATATATATATATATATATTTTTCTTACACTTTTATATTTCTTCTACTAAACCCACTTAATTATATGTATTTACCGTTAACTTCCAAACCAATACCCAATACATATTTTTAATACCCAATGCATTCAATATATTCATTTTATACAAAATAAAACACATTTTCTTACAATCCTAGACAAGTGGCCGCCCCCTATTTTATTTTTCAAGATACATACATTTATTTATTACCTAAAGTGTACTATAATACAACTCCATGAAACATAGTGACTAAGAGTGTGTGCATGACTAAAATATATCTCCCACCTTTCCCTTAAAATTTGGAAAATACAAGATCACATGCAAACTTTGAAATATCATACTAGATAGTGACTAATCATGTTGTACCTTAGCTTAATGTAGACACACACTATTTAACACTTTAAGGATTTGACCAAAACAGTTCCCCTTGTGCTCCTTATTTTCTGCCGAGACAATAGAGCAAACAAATGAATTCTTGTTTAAACCCGCTCCATCTCTCTGGCGACTAAAAAAAAAAACCCTAACCTATACCAAACGATATCCAAATCTGACCTTCTTCTATTGTCTTTCTTCTAACGATTTGTTATATAGTGAGTTCTATCTTCTATTTTATCATCTCTGCTGAATTTAATCATTGGTTTAGGGTTGTTTGGTTCTATTCGATTGTTAGGGTTCTTTGGGGTCGACTATTGAACCTGATCGCATTCTTTATCCATTATTCTCCATTAGGTCGGTTGTTAATTCCCTATTTATTTAGGGTTGTTTCAATCGATTCTATCATATATATTTATTTGCGATCAGATATTGGTTGGTGTTATGGGTTAGTTTTGATCTGGTCGTTATTGCTATAAACCCTAATCTTTGCGATTAGGGTTTTCTTCTTTTATTTGGTATTGCATCTGCTAGTTTGGATTGGTTGCTATCTATTTGAGTTGTTTTAGTGGTAGTGAGAGATGAACAAGGGTTTTTTAAGTCCCAAGAGTGTGAAGGCTAAGGCTGGTGCAAGTAGTGTTGATGGTGGTGAACTTGCTGCTCGAATGAATGGTGATGATAACGCTGATGTTGGTATTGATGGTAATGATGATGGTAACTCTGGTTCTAGTCAAGAGAAGCCGATTTCTCTTGATACATCTACGGATGAACAAGTGAAGCCGGTTTCACTTGATACACATGAGAATGTTAGTGCTGGTAATTCACAACCGTCAAATGTGGAGCAATTGATTGCTAATGCGCATCAAAATTTTGATGAAGCCATGAATAAAATTCAAAGTGATATTCGGGCTACTATGGCTTCCTCTTCTGATTTGCACAATTCAAGCAGTAGTGAGCTTCAATCTAAATTGAATGTTACTAATGTTATTACAACTAGTACTCCTCCTAATGCACCCAAGGTTGATACTACTAGTGGTAATGGAGTGAAGTCGGTTTCGTACGCGGGTGTTGCTTCTAATGAATCCCAGAAATACGTGTCTAATTTTCGGAGGTTAGAATGCAACAATAAGAAGGATGATGTTGACCTGTCAGTCCCAATGAAAGTTGTGCAAGAGGTGAACATGAGGTTTGAGAATACTCTCTACGGATATTTCCTTGGTCAACGCCTTGCTTTTCCTCTTGTTGATTATTATGTTCGCAATGCGTGGGCTAAATATGGTTTACAAAAGGTTATGATGAATGCTAAGGGTTTCTTTTTCTTCAAGTTTAATGCGAAGAAAGGTGTCGATGGTGTCCTTGATAATGGTCCTTGGTTGATTCGTAATGTCCCTATTATCCTTAAACCATGGACATTGAATACTAACTTGCTTAAAGAGGATTTGACTAACATTCCGGTGTGGGTTAAATTCCATGATGTTCCTTTAGCTATGTTCTCTGATGACGGGCTTAGCCTTCTTGCTACAGTGATTGGGACGCCCAAAAGGTTAGATGCCTTTACTAGTCAAATGTGCAAGGAATCTTGGGGCCAGAGTAGCTTTGCTAGGTGTATGATTGAAGTAAAGTCGGATGAGGTACTAAAGGACAGTCTCACTGTTGAGATTCCTCTACTTGATGGTACGGGTTCGACTATTGAGAAGATCCGGGTTGAATATGAGTGGAAACCGCCTCGCTGTGATAAATGTAAGGTATTTGGACATACTTTGGTTGAGTGCCCTAAGGTTTTCATACCGAATGCTCAACCTACTAAGAACGCAAGTGATGGGTTCCAGCCTGTTAACAATAAGAAGAAGGGAAAGCAAGTTGGTTCGAATCCAGGTCGAGGAGGTTTTACCAAACTTGTGGTTGGTAAGCATTTTGAATATCAGCCCAAAAAGACTCTTCCTGAACCAAAGAAAGCTAATGTCAGTAAGAAGAAGGCTTCTGATGTGGCTAGTACGAGTGGAACCAAGATCACTACTTCTAATCAGTTTGATGCTCTTAATATGGATGATACAGATGGTTTTGGTATTCCTAAGGTTGTTACTAACATGGATGTGGATGCTGGAAGTACAATGGAAGTTAATAAGGATGAGTCGGTTAAGACTGGTACTACATCACAAGTCCCTCTTGTGAGTGATATGCAAGAACCGCTTGTGAGTGATTCTATGGGAACAATGGAAGTTGGTTCTACTCCTATTGTTGAGAAAATTAGTAAGCTTGAAAAGCTACTGATCGATGGGAAAGCTACTCTTGTGGATGATGCTGGTCATCCTATTCCGTCTACCTCTGTCACTAAGAGGGCTAACCCATTTTCAAAGGTGGGTGAGGTTGTGGTTTCTGATAGTGATGAGGATGAGGTTCTTAACACGTTCGACGAATCAGCAAATCTTTTTGGTGGTGGTCATGAGCGTGAAGATGAGTATGACTATGCTGATTATTCGAAGCAAATTTATGATCTTCCAGGGGAATTGGATGCTCTTAATGCCATTTATGGTTTTAATCTCTAAGGTCGTAGGAAGTAGTTTATCTTTTGTCAGAGTCACTACTATCATGTGAGTAATGGTTTGTTTTCTTGTTTTGAAAATAGGAAGTATCTTGTTATGTAAGCTTTTCACCTATGTAACGGGCTGAGATATGGGATTCACCCATATCCATTGTACTTAAACGTTTTTTGGAGTAATATATTTACCGGGTCGTTGACCTTTTATCCAAAAAAACAAATGAATTCTTGTTTTAAAAATTCACACTTGCTACTCTTAACTCTACACAAATTCTTAGCTAAGCACGTGATGCCTTCTATTTTTCCCAACATACACGCCACCCCTATCCAGTATCCAGCCACCTTCCAAATTCAGCCCTACACACTCTTTGAACATAGGAAAATACTTTTGACTAGCTCCAAAGTTACAAATATATAAGGACTTTTTATTGGCTTTAATTTTCACATACTCATTTTCACACTCAAAACTCACAAATCACTCTTTTTGTATTCCCTCCCAATTACATGGCAGTAGCAAGGGCTGGGATTTGGCATTTGGTTTGGAAAAATACTTGGTTTAATTATGGGTATAAGGGTGCGAATTATAAGTTGGGGTTATAGTTCTTGAATCTTGGTTTTGGTTAAGCCTTCTTGATCATTCGACACACAAATCATCCATCTTCGTTGTGAGCATTCTGAACTCATTTCCATACATTACATATCATTTATACATCATTTCATGTTCTTGTTTCAAGCTATTGTACACTAGTTATGTTGAGATCTTGCTATAAAAACTTGAAAACAAATTCTTACCTTGCTGTCCAAAAATGTCGACTCACTTTTGTACCGAAATAAAATAGCTATGCAATTTTTCACACAAATCTGGTTTAGTCACGCTTATATATATATGTTAGGATGTGTCACAAAAATTTTCGTAATTTTATAAAATGTTTTCCTATTTTTAATATGGGGTGCGAGATAGGTACCTGCCGTTGCATTTTTTTCTGTGAACCGAATCCATTCAATAAAAATGAGATATTTCGAGACCTTTTGGCTAAAAATAGTAAACTAGAAAGTGTTAGAGGACACATTGAAATTAACTCTGAGAGTTTGCTGGACCCGTGACGATAAATAACGAGTAAAATACGGTCAAAAGAAGTTGAGGAACTTTTCAGTTTTCTGTCAGCTTTGGCATCTGAGTATAAAACGATTTATTCAGAATGGTTGGTACATGGGAAAATTATTTGGCTTAGATATTTGAAAACTAGATTTAATTTAGATAATTTTAGACTCCAAAAACACGTAGTTTCATGGAGAAATGAATAACTTAAGGTCCGTTCAAGTTGACTTTTATTACCCGGTGGGCTGTTTCTACGTGTGGTGTTTTTGGCCTCGAAAACTTGACCAAACCGACCCTTTTTACAACATAACTATTTATTTTAGGTAGAATACATATAGGAGTGAGTTTAAAAATAGAAAACTCTCGAAATACACTAATATTGGATCTAATATGTGTTAGAGTTTGACAATCAATATAGCACATACGCGGAAGCAAGGATCAATAATAACATGTATAAAGATAACTAAAACATAAATAATAAACATACCCGAAGCACTTCAATAAACCTTGAATCTTGTACAAATAGATCAATGATAAACCCCTTACCGTTTTGTTTATCGATCTCTTGATAATTACTAAAGTAATTATCTCGTTCTTGTACACACAAACTACCAAAGAATAAAGGTTTATGCAAGTAAACGTAAAACACTATTTTGGATTAACCAAAATCGACCCAAGCACCCTTGGAGGGGGGTGAGCCGATCGGCAAAGAAAGAAACAAAGAGAAAAGGATTTAGGGTTTTGTGTGTGTGCACAAGAGATGTTTAGGTTTAACCCCAAGGCCTTGTATTTATACTAGATGAATCCTTGGAGCACAAGAAAGCATGGGTCGACCCTATTGGGTTGGGTTCGACCGGCCATGCCCTTTCAAAGGGTATTCCGGAACCTTCTTGTCTTCCAAATTACATCCTAGTCCTTGTTCTTTCATTCCTTAATAATAATTAATACTTACGTTTAATATTAACGATTATTTAGTCCCTCAAGTGTTTATAAATATATATACACGATCCATATAACATATATATAACTATTTACTTTATTCTCGTTTGTAATGTGTGCAATCCCGAAGTCTCGGGTTCGATACTAGTCATTTACATATTAATATTTATACGTAACTTTTAACAGCTCCTACTCGTATATCTATTAATAGTAAAATGACATTGGTTGGCGTCTTGCAACACTCCAATGCCCCCAATTCGACTCGAGCTAGGTTTCCTGTGTAACACCCCCAATTCATGGTTGCAGCGGAATTCGAACTGGGTGTTACTTGACGGCACAATAGTCACAATAATAGAAAACGAACTCCAATTGAGTCGTTTTAAAAGATTTATCATTCAAATTGTATAAATATCAGAGATTACAAAATGAGGTCCCAGATGGTTCCATGTTTACAATTTACATTAAATGAGTTTTTGAATGATAATAAAATTTATAGCCCTTTTGAGTATCCGTGTCCTTCCGCGCCATCCTTGATCGTCATGAACCTGAAATACATGCTTGAGAGCTCAACACAAAAGTTGAGTGGAATTCGTAGAGTTTAGTTAAATTGTTTGAACACAATAATCGTAGTGTGAGCTATAGACTCACACTCATAGTTAGAAAACAAAATCGTTATTTATTTCACTAAGCTCATGCAACCAAAACATTAACATCGAACCAACAAAATTGGCATTATAGAAGCCCTATCAAGGTACTTTTGCCATTATACCGCTAAATCTCAAATATAGTGCATTTGTGTGAACTCATCGTTGTTCAACACAAATGGGATTCGTCAATCCCAATAGATCTATTCACAATATTCCCGCTCACTATAGGTAGTGACTAATGGTTCATGATATAGGGACTTCGAACATGGCAATCGTTACTTAGTGACAATAAAACATAGACGAGTAGCATACAGTAGAAAGCATTGTGTTCGAGTAGAAAAATAATAGCATGTATTCCCCCCATGGGTTTGTAAAATAGTTAAACAATAGAAAGTGGGGCTACGAACTCACCTTAAGTTATGTAGTGAGTAGTGAATGTGATGGTTGAATCGCGAAGGTTTCTACGAGCAACCTATAATAGAATGTTGCGACTTAGGATCGGAGTAAAGAATATGAATAAGCGCCTATATATATATATATATATATATATATATATATATATATATATATATATATATATATATATATATATATCTTGCATCTAGTCCATGATGTGGTATCATTTATATTGTAAGTCTTTGAAAGAAAAGATTCATGAAACATGTATGTTTTATATATCTTTTACTACCGTTCGGGCCGACATAATTCAGAAGTCATGTTAGTAAGCGTTCGAGGAGCCAGGACACTTTAATTCGTAAATCCACAACTCATCTCGACGGCTTACATAATAAACTCCTCACATGAGGCTCCCTACTATTGTAGTAGTTGATAAAATATATAGATATAAGTTTTGATCCGAAAAGTTACATGTCCGATATTTGAATAAACTTAGGAAAGTTTATTATTACATGAAGATTGTTATTAGGGTATGTTTCATATAACTTGTATGACCATTTTTATTTGTAATAACTCATGGTTCTTTTAAGTGAAGTAGATCCAAATTGTTTGTTCAAGTTATCGTCAATTCCTTGTTTCATGTTTACGTCTAAGTAAGCTTACATGGTCATTTCGTCATGGCCTTGCCATGACCTTTGGTCCTTGTTCAAGGGTCATGAGACTCAACCTTGGCTCTAGCCATGGTTGTGGTCTTGATTATAGGTCATAAGACCTCTTGTTCCTTTTAAAACATAACCAATATATAATGACTTATATATATATGTAAATAGTTGTTAAGAAACTGAGAAATATCTCATTCGTTATTGATTTTCTGGAGACGTGCACCTGAGTTTCTAAAGAAAACGTGATTTCGGACAACTTTCATGCTTTAACTTTTTCATGAAACGGACCAGAAATGCCTCTTTTTGCGTGTTTTAAGTTTCTGTAACAGAAAGTTTTGGCAGCTTTGCCGCAAAGTTTTGGTAACTTCAAATGGTCATAACTTTTGACTCGTATACTCGTTTTAGGTGGTTCAAATTGCTACGGTTTCCTTGTTAGGTCCTCTACTACAATATGTAATAATCCAATATCACATTTTTACCATTTTGATCAGGTCTTTCCAAGAAAGTCACTAGTTTACTTGTTTTAATAACTTATCTTAACAATCAATTACAACAACATGTTTTACTCATTTTTATACATCATGGACATGCATACAAGACATAATATAGCAAGAATAATATGTAAATAACATGAACATGATTATTTAACAAGAAGCATGTTAGGGTTTGGCTTACAAGTTTTGGCTTTCAAATAAAGAAAGGAAGTAACTAGTAAGGATAGGACTTTGATAGACTTGCTTCAACCTACTTCACTTCATGCAATCTTTCTACTCTTGTAATCTTGAAAGATGGATGATGAAGGTTGAGGTGACTTGAGTGGATTCAAACTCAAGAGAAATCACCAAGTATATGAGGTTATTGATGTGTTTTGATTACCTAAAAGAAACTAGGGTTTCTATCTTGTTGAAGCACTTGAACCTTGCTAGAAATTAGAAGTAAATAAGCTAAGTGTGGTGTGGTGTGGTGTGTGGTGATGGACGACACAAAGGGGAGGGGAGGGCTTATATAGGGTCTTGAGGAGGTTACAACATTAGGATATTTTCTATACTTGGTGACCAAGTTGGACACATGCATGCAATCTATGCTTCCTAGCATGAGATCAAGCCACATATGTGATGAATCCCCCCCTATGGCGGTTTGGGAAAGATAAGGGGGAGTGACTAGGTTTTTGGATGAGTTATCTTACTTATGTGACTAGTTTTGACTCCGTAAATTGCTAACCGTAAATGATTAGGCCTCAAAACGTAAAATCGGGTGTCGTAAAATTATGGAACTTGAAAGTATTGTTAAACATGTCCATATGTTCCATAATAAAATATAAAATGAGTGGTAGGTTCCATTTGGGTGGTAAAACCCTGCTAAAACTGGAAACACGGGTCTAAAACGCGTAATACGTAAAATGTACTAATATTGCGTAAAATTGAGAAAAGTAAAATGTTACTTTTCTAATAGGATATAAATGATTTAAAAAGACTTATAATGTCTAGACTGGGCTCAGTCTAGTGTCGGTTGGTATTAAATATCTTTTAGACATCAAACCGTAAGCCTAAAAATCAAGGAATGACTTATAAAATCAAGGGATGATTTTTGGTCAATGGAGGAGGGAAAAATATGTTGACTTTTTCTAATAAGTTGAAAACTTAAATCGTCTTAGAAATGCGGTGCAGGTATAGGCTAAGGTTACGGCTGAGTTTTTCACGGTCGAGGTGTATTTTGGTCACGTTTTTCACAGTCATGATTTATTCTCAAATAAATCATGATTGTGTCAAACATTTTTCCGATGCGGGGTCACTTAACGCGGTCGAGTTTCGTTGTGCGTAGAATTTTTGAATGACATTTTACCCTAAAACGTGTAATTCCTTAATAACTTTCACGAAAATGAGCTTATGAATGTCAAACTTTTAATTTATCATGGAAATGATTTATCACTCGAGGCCAAGAAACAAAAATCAAGTTTCGGGAAAATTTTTGGGAAAAATGAATAGTAAAAGTGAATAGTGAAATTTTCCGGGAATAGTAATTATCCTGAAAATGCGAATTGTTACAGTCTCTACCCCTTACGGGGAACTTTGTCCCGAAGTTCTATGTGTGTTATACGTTGGGGTGGTGTCGATGAAGAGGTGTGGTTACTTATGAGGATTAGAGTGATGTAGTTTGATTTGTCGTTTCAGTGTATGGCGTAGGATGAGGTTACTTATGAGAAGTTTGTTTCTAAGAGAACATACAGGTGACTGCTCCCAGCATAACATGATCCCTCCTGAATTAGACATAGGTGATCAGGCTATGTATAATTTAGGACCGATAATGTGATGTTCGGTTTAGTCACGTAGTATTGTGTTTCTTAAAAGTTTTAGATGGTATTCAATCTTGTAAAGCTGATGAGGTTGCTTGTGGTGTAACTAAGGATGATTTGAGCTTTAAAAGTGCATCAAGATCAGAAAGTGAGCTTGTGGGATTAAGGGTTGTGAAGATGATGATGGTGAGAAGGTTAAGAAGGTTTGTGTTCTTTATTTTGGTATGTTGAGATTTAGTGGTTTGTGATGAAAGTTGGAAATGAAGGCATGATATTGATTTATAGGGTGGTATCAACGAAGTGATTTTTCTAAGATGGTGGTAGAATATCTTGGAGTAAAATGATGTGAAACAATAAAGTGATAACAAAATAGCTTGAGTCATTGCTGGTGGTGTCTTCTTCTTTGGCGCCATGATTCTATTGTTCAAAAGATACGTCATGAGTAGAGAGTTGTGAAATAAGCATGATTTTTGATGGGAAATGATAGAATAATTACGTTGAAGATTTAAAGGCATAACACATGATAGTATAAAACAAGAGTTTTATTCGTACAACGTTGGTTGATTTACAAAATCGAAACCTATTACAAGCTTCTTCAAAATTTACTAACTGATACTTTCAGTTTAGTAATTACAACGTTTTTACTATCGCTAGTTATTACATAGATTTCGTAACATTTACTAACTGAGTCTAATCAGTTTAGTAGTACAAAAGTTAACTAGTATCATCACACTAGTCTATTGTGGGTTAGAAGGTCCGAGCAGCTCTGATTGATCGGCAACTTCTTGGTTTAGTGTGTCATAGAGGTACGAGTCGATGAAGTTTGAGAAGCTGTAGTTTTCATGTTGACTTTCTTGTTGGATCAATGGTGGTCGAGGTACGATCCATAATGAGTGATCCAATTCATCACATGTAGGGATATCAAAGGGAAGTGATAGTGGTGGTGGTAATGGTGCTAGTACATATTCATACTCATTATCCTCCTCGGAGTCTGCCTCAACCCAATTTTGTTCAAAGTAATTAGAAGTATTCGACGCAAAATTAGTTGGTATTGGTTCCTCTTCTTCTTCGTCGGTTAAATCTTCGAAAGGTTCTTCTTCGTCATCAGAAACGAAGGCATTTACGAAGTCAAATCCGAACTCGGGTGAGGGTGGTAAGACTTGGAAGTTATTAGGTAGAGTGGGCACATAATCGGAAGAAGTGGGTACGCACATGATTTCTATGAGAAGAATTACAATGTTAAAACAATTCAATGTTTATGGGATGTGCTCAAAATATGGCAAGCATATATATAGCAATATACTAATATGTTTATGTAGCATAACATGCATAATAAGTCCATAATCGTCTGGAGGATGGAAGGCACGAAGAGCGGAAGGCTATAAAATGTTTTTGCTTGTAATCGTGGTTATAGTTTAGGTCTCAATTAGACCCGTTTCTCTATAACCATGGCTCTGGTACCAATTTGTAACACCCCCAATTCATGGTTGCAAAGGAATTCGAACTGGGTGTTACTTGACGGCACAATTGTCACAATAATAGAAAACGAACTCCAATTGAGTCGTTTTAAAAGATTTATCATTCAAATTGTATAAATATCAGAGATTACAAAATGAGGTCCCAGATGGTTCCATGTTTACAATTTACATTAAATGAGTTTTTGAATGATAATAAAATTTATAGCCCTCTTAAGTATCCGTGTCCTTCCGTGCCATCCTTGATCGTCATGAACCTGAAATACATGCTTGAGAGGTCAACACAAAGGTTGAGTGGAATTCGTAGAGTTTAATTAAATCGTTTGAACACAATAATCGTAGTGTGAGCTATAGACTCACACTCATAGTTAGAAAACAAAATCGTTATTTATTTCACTAAGCTCATGCAACCAAAACATTAACATCGAACCAACAAAATTGGCATTATAGAAGCCCTATCAAGGTACTTTTGCCATTATACCGCTAAATCTCAAATATAGTTGTTGGGATCATAGTTTTCACTATTTTATCAAGTCTCGGTCATTTGTAATAATGTTAGGTTGCTTAACTAATATTTACTTTCATTTACTAAATGTATTAAGTTTACTAGGCTTAAGGTATGTAACCCATGGGCCTCAAAGCCCACGAAATGATGAAAGGAAGGAGAGGGAGTGTTGCCCTAGCTCCTTCCCTATATATAGAAGCCTTAGGTCATTTGCAAACTTGGTTGGTTATGTGAAATATTAAGGAAACTCTTGCAATTCTAATTCTCACATTCTCATAATCATCCCATTCTCATTCTCATCTCTTTTCTATCATTCTTATACTTGTGTTTACATAAAGTGTGACCTATCAATAGTGCTCATCGTTGTTCAACACAAATGAGATTCGTCAATCCCAATAGATCTATTCACAATATTCGCGCTCACTATAGGTAGTGACTAATGGTTCATGATATAGGGACTTCGAACATGGCAATCATTACTTAGTGACAATAAAACATAGTCGGGTAGCATACAGTAGAAAGCATTGTGTTCGAGTAGAAAAATAATAGCATGTATTCCCCCCATGGGTTTGTAAAATAGTTAAACAATAGAAAGTGGGGCTACGAACTCACCTTAAGTTATGTAGTGAGTAGTGAATGTGATGGTTGAATCGTGAAGGTTTCTACGAGCAACCTATAATAGAATGTTGAGACTTAGGATCGGAGTAAAGAATATGAATAAGTGCCTATATATATATATATATATATATATATATATATATATATATATATATATATATATATATATATATATATATATATTTGCATCTAGTCCATGATGTGGTATGATGTATATTGTAAGTCTTTGAAAGAAAAGATTCATGAAACATGTATGTTTTATATATCTTTTACTACCGTTCGGGCCGACATAATTCAGAAGTCATGTTAGTAAGCGTTCGAGGAGCCAGGACACTTTAATTCGTAAATCCACAACTCATCTCGACGGCTTACATAATGAACTCCTCACATGAGGCTCCCTACTATTGTAGTAGTTGATAAAATATATAGATATAAGTTTTGATCCGAAAAGTTACATGTCCGATATTTGAATAAACTTAGGAAAGTTTATTATTACATGAAGATTGTTATTAGGGTATGTTTCATATAACTTGTATGACCATTTTTATTTGTAATAACTCATGGTTCTTTTAAGTGAAGTAGATCCAAATTGTTTGTTTAAGTTATCGTCAATTCCTTGTTTCATGTTTACGTCTAAGTAAGCTTACATGGTCATTTCGTCATGGCCTTGCCATGACCTTTGGTCCTTGTTCAATGGTCATGAGACTCAACCTTGGCTCTAGCCATGGTTGTGGTCTTGATTATAGGTCATAAGACCTCTTGTTCCTTTTAAAACATAACCAATATATAGTGACTTATATATATGTAAATAGCTGTTAAGAAACTGAGAAATATCTCATTCGTTATTGATTTTCTGGAGACGTGCTCTTGAGTTTTGAAGAAAACGTGATTCCGGACAACTTTCGTGTTTTAACTTTTTCATGAAACGGACCAGAAATGCCTCTTTTTGCGTGTTTTAAGTTTCTGTAACAGAAAGTTTTGGCAGCTTTGCCGCAAAGTTTTGGTAACTTCAAATGGTCATAACTTTTGACTCGTATACTCGTTTTAGGTGGTTCAAATTGCTACGGTTTCCTTGTTAGGTCCTCTACTACAATATGTAATAATCCAATATCACATTTTTACCATTTTGATCAGGTCTTTCCAAGAAAGTCACTAGTTTACTTGTTTTAATAACTTATCTTAACAATCAATTACAACAACATGTTTTACTCATTTTTATACATCATGGACATGCATACAAGACATAATATAGCAAGAATAATATGTAAATAACATGAACATGATTATTTAACAAGAAGCATGTTAGGGTTTGGCTTACAACTTTTGGCTTTCAAATAAAGAAAGGAAGTAACTAGTAAGGATAGGACTTTGATAGACTTGCTTCAACCCACTTCACTTCATGCAATCTTTCTACTCTTGTAATCTTGAAAGATGGATGATGAATGTTGAGGTGACTTGAGTGGATTCAAACTCAAGAGAAATCACCAAGTATATGAGGTTATGGAAGTGTTTTGATTACCTAAAAGAAACTAGGGTTTCTATCTTGTTGAAGCACTTGAACCTTGCTAGAAATTAGAAGTAAATAAGCTAAGTGTGGTGTGGTGTGGTGTGTGGTGATGGACGACACAAAGGGGAGGGGAGGGCTTATATAGGGTCTTGAGGAGGTTACAACATTAGGATATTTTCTATACTTGGTGACCAAGTTGGACACATGCATGCAATCTAAGCTTCCTAGCATGAGATCAAGCCTTATATGTGATGAATCCCCCCCCCCTATGGCGGTTTGGGAAAGATAAGGGGGAGTGACTAGGTTTTTGGATGAGTTATCTTACTTATGTGACTAGTTTTGACTCCGTAAATTGCTAACCGTAAATAATTAGGCCTCAAAACGTAAAACCGGGTGTCGTAAAATTATGAAACTTGAAAGTATTGTTAAACATGTCCATATGTTCCATAATAAAATATAAAATGAGTGGTAGGTTCCATTTGGGTGGTAAAACCCTGCTAAAACTGGAAACACCGGTCTAAAACGCGTAATACGTAAAATGTACGAATATTGCGTAAAATTGAGAAAAGTAAAATGTTACTTTTCTAATAGGATATAAATGATTTAAAAAGACTTATAATGTCTAGACTGGGCTCAGTCTAGTGTCGGTTGGTATTAAATGTCTTTTAGACATCAAACCGTAAGCCTAAAAATCAAGGAATGACTTATAAAATCAAGGGATGATTTTTGGTCAATGGAGGAGGGAAAAATATGTTGACTTTTTCTAATAAGTTGAAAACTTAAATCGTCTTAGAAATGCGGTGCAGGTATAGGCTAAGGTTACGGCTGAATAAAAACGCTTAAAACTGAAAATTCCAGTTTTTCACGGCCGAGGTGTATTTTGGTCACGTTTTTCACAGTCATGATTTATTCTCAAATAAATCATGAGTGTGTCAAACATTTTTCCGATGCGGGGTCACTTAACGCGGTCGAGTTTCGTTGTGCGTAGAATTTTTTAATGACGTTTTACCCTAAAACGTGTAATTCCTTAATAACTTTCACGATAATGAGCTTATGAATGTCAAACTTTTAATTTGTCATGGAAATGATTTATCACTCGAGGCCAAGAAACAAAAATCAAGTTTCGAGAAAATTTTCGGGAAAAATTAATAGTAAAAGTGAATAGTGAAATTTTCCGGGAATAGTAATTATCCTGAAAATGCGAATTGTTACATCCTGGAAAACCTTTAATGATTCATCATTATTATTATCCTTTCGCCTCTAATACTACATTAATAAAGATGTGAGGTTCTTTATTAAATTATGTTTCTCGTCTCTTTATGATTGAACAAAATTACCAAAACATCTGAACGTATTCCAGATAGACTTTGGGCGTGGCCACGCAAACATTTTGTCAACCCTACGAGAGGCCCAGCAGTATTAAACTTCTGAACAAATCAGAAGGAACGAATTCTCTCTTGACTACAAGAATAACCCATGAACTTTGTAACATTCTGAAAACAACCCTTATGACTTCCAATTACGGTAAGCGGTAGATTGCTCCACAAAATCCACTACATCCATGACACTTATCTGGTATCTCAAGTCTGAGGATAACTCTTAAATATGATTCTCACAATAAATTTAAATCATATTGTTGGGATAAGTCCAATACTCAATTCATTGAATATCATGTGAAATTGGTATGACTACGCATCAATATACTTTCAAGTATATCCTAAACCAATACTCAAAATTGTCTTAGTTTAATGATATTCCCATATCATTAATCAACAACGGACTATTTAGAATAATAAATTATTCATGGATCTTAAACATGCAAATATAGGATATATTATTAAGACAATGAATAAATAAACATAACCAATACTTTATTTCATTAAAATTAATAATTGTACATTACATCCCTTATCCAAATACTAATCACAAATGGGCATGAAACTATCAGCTAATTTAAGTCCTATTCCTTCAGCATGCTTGTAAAGCTTGGTGCCAGGTAAAGGCTTTGTAAATTGATCAGCTAAGTTATCATCTGTGTGAACTTTGAGCATTTCGATTTCACCTATCTCAACTTGTTCTCTGACATAGTGGTGCTTAATCGGGAAATGTCTGGTGCCTTTCATGATTCCAGGTTCATTGGCAAATGTAATTGCAGCTGAGTTGTCACAATACATTTTTATAGGTCGCTGAATCGAAGGCATAACCCAGGTTGATCACATACAGGAATTACTCAAACTCACCCAATCAGTCAAGAAACAATCCACCTTCAACCCCACAATCCACAACCCAGGTTGATAGAAGAAACAACTTCAGGAAAGGGATTTTTTGTGCATACTGTAAGAAAGAAGGACACTCAAAGGAATAATGCTTCAAACTGCATGGTTATCCTCCTGGGCACCCTTTGCATAACAAGTATCTTCCACCATCTCAAAGAACTCAATAAGGCAACAGAAACATAAGGTCTGCCCACATGGTTTCAAATGAGTCACTGCCACAGATGGAGAGTCCATTGGATACTTCAGTTCCTTATACTTCTGCAAGTTCAGATGATTTTGTTAATGCAAGGATGGATCAATTACAGAATCAGTTAAACCAGGTGTTATTTATGATGCAGAACAATGCCCAAAACACCCCTGACTGTTCTAAAATACCACATGTGGCAGGTATACTCTCCTTCAAACATATTGCTCATGTTCCTTCTAAGCTTGCAGGTGCACATTCATTCAAAACTAGTGCTAGTATTCATTCATTTATTGCTTCAAATGTTACCAAAACCACACTTCATATTTGGATAATAGACAGTGCAACCACCTATCACAACTACTCAACAACCTCCCATTAGAACCTCCACAAGACATAAACAACTCCCCACAAAGCTCCAAGACTACCACTGTCAACTTCCTAAGTCTAACATCCACCAATTCACAACTGCACCAAAGCATCACCACACTCACTATCTACATTACTCCAATCTCAAACCCAAAACACTGTATTATGTATTCTCTGTTGACAAAATCACTGAACCAACCACATTTTCACAAGCATCAAAACATCCCAAATGGATTGAAGTAATGGATAAAGAGATACTAGCATTAGAACAGAATCACACCTGGGAGCTTACACAACTACCTCCTGGAAAGTTTGCAATTGGAAGCAAATGGGTCTTTAAAATCAAACTCAGGGCTGATGGAACCATAGAAAGATTCAAAGCCAGGCTAGTTGCAAAAGGTTATCATCAAAAAGAAGGGGTAGACTATAATGAGACATTTGCACCAGTTGCAAAAATGGCTACTGTCAGAGTTCTACTAGCTGTAGCAGTAAGTCAACAATGGATCATTGAGCAATTAGATGTCAACAATGCATTCCTTCATGGGGATCTACATGAAGAAGTCTATATGCATGTTCCACAAGGTTACAACCAAACACTCCCAGCCAATACAGTCTGCAAGCTCAAGAAGTCACTCTATGGATTGAAGCAGGCCAATAGACAATGGTTTGAAAAGCTCACAACTTTCCTCATCTCTCTTGGTTTCAAACAAAGTTATGTTGACACTTCATTGTTCACACTTCACAAAGACAGCTACTTTATCTCTCTTCTGGTCTATGTAAATGACATAATCATAGCTGGTAATAGTTCTCACCTCATCAAAGACATCAAACAAAAGCTCAATGACAAATTTAGCATTAAAGACTTGGGTCCACTCCACTATTATCTAGGCATTGAATTCCTTAGGAATGATAAGGGCTTGGCTATGACTCAAAGGAAATATGCACTTGAGTTGATCACTCATGCTGGCTTGCTGGACACAAAACCATCTGCAACACCACTAGACCCAAACAAGAAACTAACAAAGGATGCTGGTGATTTGCTAACTGATCCTTCTCACTACAGAACTCTGGTTGGGAAACTACTCTATTTGACAATCACCAGACCTGACCTTGCCTTCTCAGCACAAGCTCTCAGTCAATTTCTACAAGAACCAAGAACAACTCACATGAAAGCTCTCATTAAAGTACTTAGATATGTAAAGCTCTCCATCACTCAAGGCCTGTATTTCCCTGCTAAAAACAATCTATCTCTCCTAGCCTACTGTGACAGTGATTGGGCTGCTTGCCCTTTCACAAGAAGGTCAGTCACTGGATACAGTATCTTTCTTGGTTCAAGTCTCATTTCATGGATGTCCAAGAAACAAACAGTAGTGTCCATGTCATCCACTGAAGCAGAATACAGGGCACTTGCTGATACCACCTGTGAGGTAACTTGGCTCAAATGTTTACTAAAAGAATTCAAAGTCACAGTTCCTACTCCAATTCTTATGATGGTTGATAATGCATCCACAATAGCCCTAGCATCTAATCCAGTGCATCATGCCAGAACCAAACATATTGAGCTTGATTGCCATTTTGTCAGAGAAAAGATAAAAGTGGTCACATTCTACCTAAGTTCATTTCAACAAAGAACCAGATTGCTGACATACTCACAAAAGGACTAAGCAGACCACTACATTATCACTGCCTATCCAAGTTAGGCATGTGTAATCCTTACACCATGCCAACTTGCAAGGGGGATGATGACACAGGTGTTAAACCAGAAACCAAACACCCTGCTCTCAATGTCAAATCAGGATTCAAGCATTCAACACATTGTGTTCACAAGCCTTTGAAGCAGCTACACAAGATGAGAGTTCTAATGAATCAGAGCATGACAAAGTGTTATGCAATGTAGTGTTGTACAATTGTATATAAGTAGTTACTTGTACATTGTAGATAGTATATAAGTCCAAGTCCTGTATCAGTCAATGTAATAATTTTCAATTCAATACAATTCATTTTTCATATTCATTATGTTTTCTCTCATTTCATTATACTTACAGAGTTGGTCGATAACGTCCAGGTCCCTAAAACAGCGTGTTTGCTTACACCTCAGGGTCATCATTTAAGCCTCGTTTTATTCTAAGAGTAAAGCATCGAGAGACTAATTTGTTTAGTTTAAAATAAATAAACTAGAACAACCAAATCCCTTATGATTTACTCCGTATCATGTACAAGTACAACTCAGTTCACATAAAAATATTGCACATTATATTAAATTGTTTTGTATGGAAAAAGTATCTGTTGCAGTAGCTGCTCGACGGATGCTAAGAAATTTACACACTTTTTACGTATTGTCGAATTATTTGAGTGGTGTTATGCAAACAAGTTTTGTAGAGTTGCATGATAAAATGAACAGGACTATATGTGTACATTGAGTGAGGTAACAAGGACAAAATGTGAAGTAACATAACTAGGAGAAGTATGAAGTATTACCATAAGTTTATCGTGTTGAAACAATAATTAAACATAATACTGAATTTGCAAATAAAGGATATTAAATAGACTACAAATAATAGAGTCTAGAAGTTAAACGGATTAAACCAACGGGCCTAAGCCTTTATTAAACTAACATACCGTACTTCACTTGAATTAGCCACTTGGTGACACAAGAGTCTCAAGGTATAACTTTTTCGTAAAAGAATGATTGTCAATAAAAGCGTTGTAGTTTCTTGCCAAGTCTTCCATGTCTGTTTCCTCGTCAAGCGTCAATGGATGATTTCCCGCATGTGGAAAATCCTTGGCCTTCGTCCAACCATCGCCGTCACCATCCATCCTCCACAATTCACCATCCTGCATTAAGCCAGTTTCTGGTATGTGCAAACCAGTAGCAACTAAAATGTGAATGCAACCCTTGAAAATCATTAAACTCGCATGGTGATATACGTTTACTTGGTTAAGAAGGGGGAAGCGTATCTCCCTAAACTTTTCCGACTTCACATCAAAAACAATAATCCAATATTGATGGCTATAATTAGTAGCGCTGTAATGTTTCCCCAAGAAATAAAGACTTTCACCCAAAGATATCGGGTTTGACCAAATCGTGTTGGAGAGTCGTTGGTGCTTTTCTAACCATTGAATCTCTTTCCATGAATTGAGTCTTTGGGAATAGATAAAAGCTTTAAAGGCACCCAAACAAGGCACTTGTACAATCTTGTAATCCTTCTTGTATGAGTCGAAATAGAAACCGAAAGCACTACTGAGCGGGCAGGAACTAGGAAAGTTTGGCAACTTCTTGTATGCACCTGTGAACGGATTCCAAAGTACTGACTCACGAGTGTTTAGTAATCTTACAAATACTAGTCCGTCAAAGCTTGCTAAAAGCAACACCTCTTGTGCTTCATTGATAAATGGGATTGAACGGATGGCAGTTGAATCGTGGTTATTAAGATCTTCACAATCACGAGTACTGAAGGTTTTTGATAAATACACAATTTCAAGAACTTTTCGGCGGGTTAAATGTTGAACGTTCTTCCTAGCAAACTCATGCGTTGATATGAGCGATTTCCATTGTTTGCAAACACACATGAATCGATCTAGGGATTTAGCAGGAAGTCTTGGTAATATTTCCCACTCTATTATCTCCTGTGGAAGCTCCAAGGTAGCAGAAAGTCTTGGTAATATTTCTAACTCTATTATCTCATGTGGAAGCTCTACCGCAGGCTTTTTCAGACCCTTTTTGCCACACAAAAACAACTTTTTCCATGAACCTATCTTCAACGGAGACATCAGCATGCGAGATTTCATCTTCTGCTTTGTGGCGCAAACTTATGAGTAAAGAGGTTTGGTTCCAGATTTGTTCACAGTTGGGATACCTTTGTGTATGGTTTCGTGTTACCCATCTGTTCGGTAATAAGGAGAGATAGGATTTATGTATGGAAACTGAATAAAAATACAAAAGGGTTAAGATCTTTTGTATAATCTAAATTGTTAGAACTTGGAAGTCGATATATTGACAATTTATAATATATTTTTCGTATCTTTACAAACTAGAAACTTTGAGTAGGTACTCTTCTATTCCATATTAACAAGTAATCATAGTTAGCACGGAAAGTGGTATTTTAGTTTTATACAGTACATGCTTTTATTTTTTTAAATGGTGATTTGACTTAAAGCTAGGAAAAAAGGTAAGAAGTTTTTTTTTTTTTTTTTTTTTTTTTTTTTTTTTTTTTTCCTAGAATTGAATACCAAGTAAATTCAGTTTAATATCATTGAGCAGTAGATGTTTTTGGGGCCGTTTGATTTTGTAGAGAGTTATGTTCCTAAAGCTCCATAGAGACCGCATTGACCACTGTATCAAAAGCCTTTTTTAACTTGGGTCTCAAGAGAGGTGACAGTCACTCCCAAAATCTGCCACCGGCCATGAGAGACTATCCTTCCATATGGCTTGAGTGATGGGGCATGAGACAATTACACATGGTCTTCAGTTTCAATAGTAGGCAGCCTTCTATGTATATGTTTTCACAGTGAATAGTCTTGAGGCATCAAAACTGAATTCCCAGGTTTCACATTCATTCAAAAGGTGGAGGTGCAAAAATTATGTAAATCTTATTGCATTTATCATCATTAAATATGTTCTAAGTTTTTCTAAAAATAGATAAGAACTCACAATCATGATATATGCGCACTCTATGATATTGACGCACAAAACATAAGGACAATACAACATAAACACCTAAATGGGCAAACAAAATGTGAAGTAACATAACTAGGAGTAGCTAGATTGTAGTATTAATGATAGGACGATAGCAGAATAAAACATAGATACATTTTAGGATAAAAAAAATCTAAAGGTTTATTGATCTTCACTTGATTGTTAGGCACCCGGTGACACAAGAGTCTCAACGTATGAAATTTTAGATGGATCAAACCATTTTGTATATTGGTAAAGCTGCAGCTTAAGGCTTCTTTCAAAGTCTTCCATATCTAAGTTCTCATAATGTCTTTGTGTAGGTGAACTATAGGTGACCTTCGACCAACTGTTGCCGTTACCATCCATCCTCCAAAATTCATACTCCCACTTTTCTGAAGTTTCTTCCCTGGAATGGCTACTTGCAAAAAACAAGTGAATGCAATCTTTTATAACAGTTAAACCCAGACTGCAATCTGGATTGTCTTGTTTAACAAGTGGGGGTCGTATTTCCCTAAACGTTTCCGACTTCACATCAAAAACGATAATCCAGTATTGATAATGACGATCACTAAGATTGTCCTTACGTATCCCCATGAAATAAAGACTTTCGCCAAAACAAATTGGAGTTGACCAAAACCAGTTGGAGAATCGTTGGTGATTTTCTAACCATTGAATCTCTTTCCTTGAATTGAGTCTTAGGGAATAGATAAAAGCTTTATAGTGTCCAAAACAATTAGTCACTTGTAGAACCTTGTAATCGTTGTTTGATAAGTCGAAAAAGAAACCTAAACCATCCATACATAAATAACTTGACTTAAACTTCTTGTAAGCACCCGTCAATGGATTCCAAAGCACTGACTCCCTAGTGTCTGGTAATCCTACCAATACCAGTCCATCCAAGCTTGCCAAAAGGAACACTTCTTCATGACGTCGAGTTACAAATGGTAAAGAACGGATCGTTGTTGCGTCATGGTTGTGGAGATCTTCACAATCACAGTCACGTGTACTAAAGGTACGTGATTTGCTTTGCGAAAAACAACTAACGGTACGTGATCTAGTATGGGCAACATCAAGAAGTTTATTATGGGTTAGAGATCGCTCACTCAGGTTCTTCCTAGCAAACTCACATGTTGATATGAAGGATCTCCATCGTTTGCAAACACACATGAAACGTCCCAGGGTCTTCGGGGGGAAGTCTTGGCAATATCTCCGACTCTATCAACTCAAGGGGAAGCTCGACTTCGCTTACATCTTTTTCCAAAGGTTTACTTTTCCTAGGTTTCAATGACTGATACCAATGCAACCAGAATTTCATGGTATCTTTACTTAGGTGATCGATCAGGCTAATGGCTATAGACGTTTGGACTTTTGAGAGTATGCATGATCGGTATATAAGGACCTTTTGGTATATATCCTAATCTGATTCTAATTATAATTTGTTAGAATTTAATAGTTGATAAACTGACATTCAAATTATATTTTTAGTACCTTTACAAGTTACAACCATGAAATTTTAATATATACGTAACCACTTTCTTTCTAAAAACCCCTTCTTTTCTTTAGACAAATTTCATGACAACATAAAATGTTTAAATTTGCATACCTAGTTATTAATCATAAACTATATTACATATTTACATACAGTACTGATCAACATATTATCATGGTCCCTATAACAATGGGTTGCTTAGACCGAGTGTACTGGTTACCAAAATCATTACTGTCAACTCAGCGTCACATCACCTTTTCACTCAACCAACAACATCGTCACTAACATCGTGTAATAAGATAACCAACTGTATCACTCAAACATATATCCTACTTAAACACAAATATACAAAACAAAATTGGTCGATCCACAAACAGACTTGTGCTCAAAATCGGAGGACAATGCGTGGCTCGGGGTGTGCGTTTTAGTGTTCAACGCGTTTTTTAGGGGAAAGTAAAAACCATAACTCATTTTTATGTTTTTTAATGACTAGACGAGTACCCGTGCATAGCAACGAGATTTTATAGCGACAGATAGTTTATTGATAAAAAAAGTTTATAGGTTATAAACGAAAAATAATAAAAGTTTGAAGATTTGGGAATTAAACATAATGTTTTGAAACCCGGTTCGACCCGGGTGGTTCAACTGGTTGAACCGTTCCGGTCGAAAAACGGGTTTGAAGCGTCCTGGGTCAACCCGATTTGTGTTTTAATTGGATGTATTTAATTTGGTAGATATGTTTTTAATTGGTTGTACAAGGTAAATAAATCATTGTACTTTTAAGTAATGGATAATGTTTTAAAACCCGGTTCGACCCGGGTGGTTCAATCGGTTGAACCGTTCCAGTCGAAAAATGGGTCGATTAAAACCGGGTAAACTTGCTAGGTTGGGTCAAAAATGGGTCAAATTAAACTGGGTCAACCCGATTTGTGTTTGAATTGGTTGTATTTAAACCGGGTCAATTTGCTTGGTTGGATCGAAAACGGTTCAAATTAAACTGGGTCAACCCGCCGGGTTTGAAGCGTCCCGGGTCAACCCGATTTGGGTTTGAATTGGTTGTATTTAATTTGGTAGATATGCTTTAATTTGGTTGTACAATGTGAATAAATAATTATACTTTTAAGTATTGGGGTGTTTTAATAAGAATATTAATTACATTTCACTTTCTCTCTCATTTGACCATTGTTGAAAACTCAATATTTCACTTTTGACCATTTTTCTATTATAGATAGTATAGATTAAGGAAAAACATGTTTGCATTATATGTAGTAGTGATTAGTATTTTTCCTTTTCTTTTTTTTTTAATAAAAAAAATGGTTAAAATATATTAGCTTCCAAACAATATATAAGAACACATTGACTCTTTGGAAGTGATGGACATGCCCCAAACACTACCAAAAGCAGCAAAAATATATCACAGAGATTATAACAAAAACACATGAATCATACTTCGATTCTTGGATCTTTCTGGACAAAAAAGTGATTTAAATCATATAAATTGTGCTAGTTGAATAAAAACACAATAGAACAATAAAATGAGAGCATACCTAACAGTAATGCAGAACAGAATTTGGGTAAAAGTGTATAGATTTATCGATCTAGCTTTGCTTGAATTAGGGATCTGGTGAGACAAGAGTCTCGTCGTATATTATTTGTTTAAATGAATGAGATCGATTTTTAGAATCGTTAACTTCAAAGTTCGTTGCCAAGTCTTCCATGTCTATTTTGTGGAAAACGTTGTTATCCTCCAAAATCATAGGCCAATTCTCATTCATCGTGACACATGTCTCGTCAAAACTCAGCGGACGATGTTGTCCACGTGAGAACGACGCAACCTTTGTCCAAGCATCACAGTCACCATCCATCCTCCATAGTTCACCCTCCGACTTCACTAGGAAATTTTCTTTGCTATTGTTCCTATTCTTATAAGCAATACACAAGTGAAGGCAGCCTTTGACAAGTACTAAACTCCCACAAAAACGAGCACCATTTGGTTTAACCGGAGGAAATTCTATCTTCCTAAACTTTTCCGACTTCACATCAAAACCAATAATCCAACTTTCACAATCTCGGATAGATGGTTTCACCATGAAATAAAGACTCTGGCCCATAAAAGTAGCATGTGACCAATAAGGGTTGGATCTAAATTGGTGGTTTTCTAAGCATTTAATCTTTCTCCATGAGTCAGACCTTTGGGAGTAGATATAAGCACCCGAGTTACCATTGTAAACCACACGTAGAAGCTTGTAATCGTTATTAGAAGAATCGAAATAAAAACCAAAAGCATCTGATAACATCTCATGAAAACTAGGAGAATTTGAGTTAAACTTCTTGCACGCACCTGTCAATGGATTCCAAAACGCAAACTCAGAAGT
This sequence comes from Artemisia argyi, assembly GCA_030686995.1. Lineage (NCBI taxonomy): Eukaryota > Viridiplantae > Streptophyta > Magnoliopsida > Asterales > Asteraceae > Artemisia > Artemisia argyi. Next base: position 331,332,853 of record CM060709.1, read on the forward strand.
ATGCAAGGCTACACATACCAGTCCGTCCAAGCTTGCTAAAATGAACACCCCTTCTTTTACACCATCTATACGTGGAAGAGGACGGATGGTAGTTGAACCGTCATTGTTAAGATCTTCACAATCATGTGTACTAAAGATACGTGATTTAGAATGTACTTCAAGAATTTTATGGTGGATTAGAGATTGGTCACTTGTTATGTGTCGGAGGTTCATCCTAGCAAACTCAGGCGTCGATATGAGTGATTTCCATCGTTTGCAAACACACTTGCAACGAATCAAAGACATTGCAGGAAGTTTCGGTAGAATCTCCAACTCTATTATCTCAAGAGGTAGCTCAACCGTAACGTTCGGGTTCTTTTGACCTATAAACAATTCCCATAAATGAGACCAACAAGACCAAAACTTCATGTTCTCAAAGGACCAAATGGTGAGGATGACGCATGGATATCTTTGTTAATAGACGATTCAGCATTTTGAAATATATGAGAGGTTGCATAATGTATATATGGAAACTAAATATTGCTACAAATTTTTTTTTAATAAATGAGTACATAAGGGAACGTGATATTTACTGTGAATAAAAATTAGGATTCGTATTTATCTAGATCTTTTTTGAAAACAATGTTCAACAAATATCATTGATATACACACATTTACTAACTTTGTTACACCCTTAAAACTTAAAACATAAAATGATAAGGGTGAGAAATAACTGTAATCACACATTTAAGATGCGTCGATTTGAATTACATGCATCTCTATTTATTTAGATGCATCTTAATTATTTTAAAAAATAATTTTTAATTGAAAACGATACAAAGTAGTACTAGCAACAAATTTGACTCTGAAGAGACGAAAAATAAATTTGATTCACCTAACTTAATGAAATGCATCTAATATATGTATATGTATCTAATATTTTACTAGAAAATATATTACTGTGCATCCAAAAGATTAGGGATGTATCTAATTCAAGTCGATGCATCTCTAATATGTGGTTATATTTATTTCTCACGCATCTTTCTTATTTTGAGAATTCTTCTCATTTGATCCTAAGTCTAGGACATAGAACTATAATTGCTAATAGGTTCATTTTCTTTGCATTTGTTTATGCTTTTATGATTCCCATGCTCGTAGGCGTTTATGCTCATGTATTCACCTTTTCTTATTTTTGATGTTATATATGTATATCTCTAATCATACTATCGGTACCATGTGCAATCGCTGTTTTGCGATATTTTGTATATGCGTTATTTGCTTACATGTCGCTATTATATACTTTTATAATGGTATTTGTCTCTAAGCTTATAAGTTGCTATAGTCAAATACTTACATAGTTTCACTCGCCGTATAGGTTTACACATTCACATTTTATAATGGTGTTTGTAAAACCTTATTGCGTGCAAACTTTTGAGAGAAGTATAGGGGATCAAATTTTTTACACATTCCTTGATTTTGAACAACATTAAACCTCAATAGTTTTAAGTGGGTGTGTTTGGCAGGGAGAAATTAAAGATAATAATTGAAATAAGTGTCAATTCCATTGTTTGGTTGTTCCATTGAAATTGTTAGGTGAAGAAAATCCATTTTTTGGGGAATTACTTTAAGGTTGCATTTTCGAGTTCTATTTTAAAAGGAAAAGAAAGGAAATGACAAGAAGAAATGAAAATTTATTGTGTTTTTGAATTTTTTGGGGAATTACTTTAAGGTTGTATATATATAGTTTAAACATTAATCAAATATAGTTAAGATATACACAAGTTTATTAGGAACAGAAAGGAAATGGTAGGAACACTCCTAGCATTTTTCATAAAAAAATTTAGTCCAAATATAAGTGAATTTGAACGGAAATAAAATTGCATCTAAATTATTGAGTATATAATGACCAATATAACTTTTGGTATTTATACGTCTCTTATTCGTATTTGACTCGAGTATTGGTTGGCATGTCAAACTGGTATGCCTAAATCTATGTGTCAACATTATGTTGGTGACAACAGATAGACTCACTTCTTCACAAATCAATAACTTATTGCCACATCTATTTAGGCACATAATTAATTATATTTTTAGGTCTCCAAGTTATTTTTCATTCGAACTTTAGTGATAAATTAAACATGCTTAAAATGGCATAAATGTAATTTTTTTTTTCTTTTCTTCTCAACTCGATAATACAACATTATTTATTTTCTTTTTATTTCATTTCAACTCAATAACATAAAATAAAAAACTGACCTTCTTCCTTTCACTCTTTTCTTTTTTCTCTTCTTCACCCCATCATTTCTAACCTCATGAAACTCAAAAAGGCATTGTAAATTGATTTGCATCCTAATAAGTAAGGGGTTTACATGTCAAAAAGGCATTGTAAATTGATTTCCATCCTAAATAATTTGTGACCTTTTGTAGTATGGTCAAAGAGAGTTGATACTCCTACCACATTTTTTTATGCTTGCATCACAACTTGTGCATCAAAGTATTGTACTGTACAACCCTACAATACACAATTGTGGTATTTGCATCAAAAAATTTGTGATAGTATCAACTATCAACTCTCTATTGTCAAATGTCAAAAAGAGATGGGCGTAAGAGGTTTACGTCACGTGCTTCTCAAATTTCCATAACTCCTCATAAAATTACTGGAGCCCTTGGGGCATCTTTGTCGACAAATGTTTTAGAACATATTTTACCATTTAGCATCTAGCATTTAAATATTAAATCTTGTTTGACAATAAGCATTTAACATTTTTGTTTTGTTTAAATGCCGCTTTTGTTAATGTTCATTTCTTAAACATTTAACATTATTATTTTATTTAAATGCTATTTTTATAATTGCAACTACATTATCAAACGTGTTTTAATAAAACAAACAGTAACTGCTAACTGCTATTGCTAACTTGCACCGTTCGTTTCACCAAACATACTCGTAACCCCAAAATGAATATTCCCCGAGCCCATTTTTCCCGATCTCCATCGTCACCTGGTGGACCCAAATTTATTGTCGTTTTGTTTAGTAAATGGTCAGTGCCTATACTTCAATTTTTTTATTACTACAAATTTTTTTCAGATTACTAGGCTTGTTATGTAACTGGATTATGAGATTTAGCTTTTGTGGTGGTAGTGATATAAATTTATATACACATAAGAAACTTAACTACCATTTGAAAACATTCAAGCAGTATTGGGTCTAAACGATGCTTTGGTCTGCGTATTTGTTGTCTTAATTGGTTCATACAAAATTATCATGTGCTTAGCGTTGTTACACAAAAATGGTTAAAAAAGATTATTGGTTATTTCTCAGGTCAAGTCTTATATTGTTATCAGTAAAATCCATCAAAATTCCTTACTGATTTCTATTCACTTAATTTCTAATCTCTACTCCATTTCATTTCATTTCCCTAAATTATACTATTTATTTAAGCCTCTCATTTATTAACAACATTTATACCAAAAGTCCCAACTTTTAAGTATAGTAAGAAAGATACTACATGCCCTAAGTTATCACAAGAGGATCAATTGATTGATTGATTTATTTATTTATTTATTTTTTAACCGCAAATGGCACCCCAACAACTTTCATAAATGATAATCAAACAATATTACAAGAGGGTCAATTTGTCATCAAAATTCAAATGTACATACAAGATGGATGGAAACTATAACAAACCCGCTACTCATCTAATAATCAGATATCGTCCAAAGAAAAAACAAGACACGACAAACCGTCATTCCCTGCTCTAATACTAGGGCCAGCATTCTGTGCACGTGTGTGTATCGAGGGTTAGGGGGTATTCTAAGTTTAAAATTTGTGTATTTTCTTTATTTTGATATAGACAAAGAACACGCACGAGGTATATAAGAAAAGACTTTGTAACCCTACTTGGACTCATGGATGGTTTCAGGACTGCCAAAAAACATTTGGGTCATTACAGTACAATGTCCGATCTTGAATTTCTTGATTAGCCACATGATAATCAATTAGCTGTGCCTGCACTATTTTACACAGCATCAGCCCGAATGGAAGCATCCACCATCCGCCATCATCCCTGCAAACAAAACCCACCACGTGAATAAGACAAAATTAACCAGATGTTAAGGGGAAGTGAAAACATTAACTTACGTAGTATTACATAGTAACTTACATGCTTATGCTCCATGATAAAAGATTTAAACTATCGTCACTTGGTGGGAGTTGATTCTTGTAATGAAAATATCCACATATAAATGCGACCACCTGTTGCACAAAGAAGCAAAAACATGAAATGTGTTTAGAGACCTAAAAGATATGAAATCTTGTCGTGAGGTTACACTTAACAAGGTAATTTACATTGAATTCTGCTTATGATTATAATCAGATGTTTACCATCATAAAAAATATGAAAATAAACCATGGTATTTACACGTTAATAATTTACGTGTGTGAAATAGGTTAAACAATAACTTACAAGGGCACAAATCAGACTAAAGTTGCCCAAAGTGTGTACTTCATTTAAGATAATATAACTTTGTGATCATATTTGATACGGTGTAAAAGAATGGTTTATAATGCACAATCATTTGCATTTTAAAAATATTGTGATTAAAATAAAATACTTGTAACTTTGTAATCGTATTTGAGTTTGGTTATTTATACAATATTTGGACATAAAAATGTTTCGAGTAAATCCAACCTGAACCCTTTTCAGCCCACACCTGATCTAACCCGTTTGACCCGTTGCACAACCCACCCATTTTGCCAAGTCTAGCTAATTTCAACCAAATGAACGTTCAAGTGTTGGTAGCAGAGAACTTACAACGTTCACCAAGGACGTGATGTTCCACAAAGCATAAAAACGTGCAAGGCCTGATGAACGCTTAGGTGTATGACTAAATAAGGCGCTAATTCCGGCTGGGAATGGAAGCAGAATACCAATAGGGGGTATAAGTAACAGCAAAAAGAAATCTAACGTGGAATTAGAGTAAAGCTGAAGCAACATGAGCAACACAAGGATAAAATCTCCCAAAAGAAGAATAGATATCACCAACCCAACAAGATCCTGCCACAGACAGAAAAAATTTCAGTCTCAGGTAGCATCAATAGAATTACTAAGTAGCTTACACGCACTTTCAAGCATTTTAAGTACCTGATGACCAATTGGTTTGGTGTTGCAGATAATAAAAGATAAAGGGTACCACAACATGTTCTCTCTAAGTGTTCGTAAGCTATCTTGATTTAAAATCCATCCCGATGCTCTTCTATGTGTCAACAAGGGTTCAGATTCTTGTCTAGGCTCTACAACATTGACGCGATGCCTGGCAAAGTAGCTGATGTTATGTAAAAAATATGAAATTACTGATAAGCACACATAAAATAGAGGATGTGAAATGGGAGGGTCGAACATATTGAGTTACGGGTTGAAACGAGTACCTTTTTTATGGATTAGGTCGTATTGGGTGAACCGCACACTTTGTCCATTAAGTACTTTTTTTTTTATAAATGATTAGTTTGTCAGATATGATTACAAAATTTATGAGGCATTATGCTCTATATTTACACTATTGAATTTCTTTCTGTTTCGTTTTAGCAAATTTCTATCTTACCCGTTTGACCTCAAACTGATCCATTAATAAGTAAATGGCCTTATATTGTCCCCTCTAGTTGTATCGATTAAATTAGTAGAATTGAGTGCATAAAGGTAAAGGGATAGAAAAGAAGTATACCTCGTCTGCACCTCAGGTAAACCATGTAGTCTGTCAATTGAAGGTGGCGAACGCTCATTTTCAACAGCACATACTACCAATCCAAATTGATAATAACCAGAGGCAGTAGGCTGAAAGCGAGCTAAATCCAGTCGTATATTGTAAACACTTAAAGTTGGATTTGCATGTGTTTCTAGCCAACTTATAATTGGTCGGAAAGTTGACTTTAGTTGATCACACCGCACAAGGCGTAGGTGGACATTTAGACCCGCAACTAATCGGTACCAGATGGTTGACGGGACGGACTGCATAAAAATAAATTAAGAAAATGTGATTGGCCTAGAAATGAAAGGACGAGCCAGTGGCAATTTCGACCCACTTGCTATAAAATTAATCAATTCAAAATATTTTTCATCTTTAACAGGTCAAATGGGTAAAATAAAATATGTCTTGAAAGGAGAATGTTCACTTGGGTGAAACACATTAAAAGTCGCTCAAAGTACTTTTAGTGCATATAATATTTTATATTATCTGATGCAAAAAATTATATCGTTGCTGAAATAATTTCTATAATCATTGTCTAAATCTCTATAGATAAATAAAAATATACCCGCTTGACCCGTTACCCACCCATATCACCAGCAGCTCATTTTCCTACCTCCAGAGAGGGCTAAAAAATTCTTTTTCTAGGTCAAACATTGAATGAAGTTATGAAACCAAACCTGACTCATGAGGCTAGTTAAAATATTGTCACTATGAAGTACGAAAGGAGCCATGTAACTTCCATCTCCACCAAAAACTAAAGAAAGGGGAAATCTTTGATGAAGTGGAGGAGGAAGGTCATCTCGCTTCTCATCTCCACCAAGGTAAAAATCCACATATGCAAGCATCATATCTGAAGTTGCAGAGACCTGCATTTGACAAAAAAGAGTAAGCATTTTGGGTTGGCAAATGCTTGAGTGAGAGTGAGTGACAGTGACAGTAAGTGAAATTATCCAAAACACGTTTTGTCCCATAGTTTAAATTTCATATAAAAAATTATTGTGTCAACTATAAATTAAAAAAACTTTCTTATTTCAATAATACCTAGCTTTTGAATAAAATGATTTAAAGGGTTTTATGCATTAAAAATACACAATGACCCATCACGTCATTTGACCAGTCTCCTTTTCAGATAATTTCAGGTTACCCAGTTTGCCCTTTTGAGAGTAAATGAGTCAAAACGGCATCTCTCATGAACTTCATCGAGGAGAGCATGTAACTTTCTGTTCCTTGATTACGTTTAATTATTATAACAAAAACCATCTGTTAGACCCATCCTTGACTCTTTTCTACCATCCAACTATTCAAGAAACACATAGAGAGAGGGATATGCCAGTGGTAAGACTAAACAATCTGGCAATGACTCAAACAAGGAACTTAATATGAACAGTATGTGAGTTAAAAGGATAAAATAGAACCTTAAGCCCCTCATACAGAGCACGGGAACGACATGAACGCATGCACGCATGATCATACTCTGATCTAACAAACTCACGTAGTTGCTGTATTTTCTTTTTGCGACACCACTGCAGCCATGTCCAGGAAAATGGATAGGCGATGATAGAAAGGATGCTATAAAATGATCCTTCCCACCACTGATAAGCTGCTAAACTATTGATCTCCTCAGCAAATCTATTGAAGGCATCTTCATATCTGCAATTTGTAAACCATTTCAATTCTTTTAACTGGTAGTAAGGCTAAGATGTAAAAATAACCTTCATATCTGCAATTTGACCCAACTTATTATGAATGGGTCAATGCGTTTATGTTTCATCAAGGAAAAATAGTATTAAAACACGTCAAAAGGTTTTTAAGTTTCACAAAGAGTAATTTTTATAACGAAATAAACCTCCTAAATCATTTTATTTACAAGATTCAACTATTATTGAACAGATAAAATTTGTAATTGTGTTTGACGCTCTAATTATTTTATAGAAGCTTATAAAAAATAATAAAAGCTGATTCAGGTCAACGAGCCCTGTTTCAACCTGTACCAAAGTTTACCCACTTTGATTCGAGAATGTTTTGACCCATTACCCAACCCTCTACCAATTTACACTATAACCAGTACAACCAGAGACAATAAGCGTACACTATTTCAGCTACTTGCTCTGAAGGGGAATGAGGAAGATGCCAAGGTTCACTGAAAGTATTTGAGCCCAAGAAGTACATCCTGTGCACATGATTATGAGATTCCTCATTTCTATTTGTCTCAAGAACCTGAAAATAATAAGCAGCATATTTTCTTTACAATTACTGATGAAACAAGGCACCAATTATGTGAGACTTCTTTAAGCAAAAGTAGATGAAATAGAAGTGTCATTTTTACCCATTTTAAATGGGTAGGTTTCGATGAAGTTTTTTCGCTAACGGGTCAATTGAGTGAACAAAAACAGCTTACAAATATTTGATTATTTTACCGTTCATAATTGACACGCTAAATATTTACCAAAATCTTCAGGCACATATTGTTTCGGATAAACCCGTCCCGTTTGACCCATACTAAAATTACCAGTTTTGACTTGTTACCCAACCCGTGCATTTTGACGACCTTAATTTGAAATTGGTAATGGATATAGAAATTAAAACTGAGAACAGACCTCATTTAATGACTCTAAAAAAGGAACTGAGCGATCCAATTGCAAGCCACGTCGAGCGGGAACTACGCCAGGCACTTCATCCCCACTAATAAATTTCACACGAGCAACACTAAGTACAAGAGCAAAAAGAATGAGCAAACTTAATATCGTGAAACCAAAGAGCCACGGTCCTCCAAATGTGTAAATCAACTCCTCAAAGGTTGTATAACAGTGTGGCATATGGTATATCTCGGAAACACACTTGTAAGGGCATGGAGTATCAGCAACGCCACCTGTAATATCAAATGCATTGTTAAAGCAATAATCCTGCCCCCAAGTCCCCAACATCCACCTCCCATGACAACTTGACCCAAAAGAGATGAAATAAATAGGAGAAAACAAAGGGGTTGAAAATACGGGCGGGTTAAGTAACATGTCAAAGCGGGTCATCGGTTGTACAAGTCAAAACGAGTTGGGTTAACAGTTTTGGTCCAAAATCCAAATTGTAGATTTTAGGATTTGTGTTGGGTAATAAATTACATACAATATTATATTTCTTGAAACAATATATTATATATACTATGCTTCTTGCAACATAAAACGACTTAATTGGCCTTATGTCCAATACAAAGTGAAATTACCTCGAACAGGGGTAAAGACGGCACGATGTGGAAACTCTAGAGCCGGGCAATCATAGCAAAGAGCTCTTTCAGACCCACTGACATTCTTGTAGGTTCCAAGTGGGCATTCCTGCATGAAAGTTATCGCAATTTATTACACTAATTAGAAGAGTGAAAAACGGCACCAACAGCATCTTAAATCTATCGCTGGTAAGACGTTACAGACATAAGCTCACTTGTAATTATCATTGACCCTTGTGATTATGACTATGACTTGGTATGTATAACATCCAAGTTCCTTCTTGATAATTTTGATAAAATAAAATAAAAATAATAATAGTAAAAAAAATAAAAAATAAATTATTGCATAAAGGTTTTTCTAGCAAACTTATTATCTTCTTTGAACAAGTCAATGACTATTTTTTACTCATTCAAACCATTAGCACGAGGCACTGGAGAGAAACAAATATACCTCACAAAAGACACCATAGAGCCCTTCTGGACAGGCTATACCGGTGATAGTTCCATCATCCCCTGCTTGGCCCAGACCTTTGCCAACTCCTCCTCTGCCACATTTAATTAAGAAAAATTATAATTAGGGTGCTTAAAGAGAGAAGCTGATGTCATCAAATGTACACATATAAGTAGTTTAAATGATCTACTTTATATTGTAAACATTAATCTTAAAAGTGTGAACACTTGTAAAAGTATTAAAGAAGAATCATGTTCCAATATAGGACATACAATAACTGAGTGCCTAAACTTAAACAGCATCCTGTGAGCAACTACCATATCTAGTACATTTATGTCAAAAAAAAGTTTATGCACAAGTTAAAATAACATTTTGCGTTTAAATACGCAAATACATGCTATATTGTTTCTAACAACACAGAAACTAGTTTTTTCACTTTTCACACACATCTGCTTGTTTTTATGGTATTTGATAAGGCCACCAAACAGAGATTCAACTAAAAAGAAATAGAGGTGGCAAAACAGGCGGGTCAAACGGGCTCATGTTATACGAATAGCTTTAAAAAAGACCAAAAACAACGAAAACAATTCCTCAAACCTAACACCTCATTTATATTTAATTAACTAAATATATTATATTTATAAGTATTTTTTAAAACAATTGCAATGTTCTCTAATTGAGAGAAAACATGTGCCCGTGAATGCCCATTTAACTTTTGAAAGGGCCATACGTGCCCAATTCAAAAAAAGGATGGGGCTAAATGCGCCCAAAACTTTTACAAATTAGACCACATAAGCCCATTTTTATGATTTTGGGCACAAATTGCCACCTCTAGGAAATGGTTACCACAAATTTTATTAGGTGATGACATGGCAAATTAGACCAATTTACTTAATAATATGTTGATGTGGGTCATGTTATATTTCAACGGCTAAACGCGTTAAAAGATTAGCTTAAACAAAAATGGGTCGAAAGTCACCTAAGTTGTATATTAAGCACATAAAACCTCATATTTGTTATAAAAAACATAATCTGAAAAAATATAATAAAACTAGTAGTAATATTGTAAACATATTTGAAAAACTAATTCTATATAAGATAAAAATAAAAACATTGCAACATTTGGGTCAGGACGACAGTATCGATCTGTATTATAAGATTACCCCTTTTGACCCGTCACCAGACACTCCAATTTTACCATCTATAATTATGTATTTCACATGCAAAAATTTCCTTAAGGATCAACTAACATACACAGTGCAGAAAATGTACTAGTTTGTCAGAATACAAACCCCATGTTAATGCTTCCATTTACACTTGCCACAGGCATATATTCATCCCCAACAGTGATATCTGACCAATGAAAATGAATCCTACCACCACCACCGCCACCAGCATTCTGACTACCATGGCCTCCAATAGCTGAGATGGATGATGAACTGCCAAGTGTCAATCTGTCAACAAAGAGAAGAACACTTCCACCAGATCCACCTCCAGAACTAGTCTCAAAATTAGGGTTGACATCTTGTTTTCTTATATTTTCTCCAAAACTTTCACCATCCGCTGTGAGAGATCCATAGATGTACAAACTTGACAAAGAATGATCCAGCGAACCCATCACTGTTTCAGATTATAAAATATTAAGAACCATGTTAACAAGATCTTACAAATAAATGCAAATTAAAATTTACCGTATAAAAATGCAGAGTTACACATTAAAAGAGTGTTCATTCACAATCTATCTCCACGGAGTGACCAAAAGTAGATGATCATGTGAATGAAATCAAAACACATTTATGGTGAGGTACAGATGGTAAGCATGAGTTAAAAAGTAGGATTTCTAATACTTTGAGCAGTCAAAGCTTCCAATGTATGCTCCAGCTTTGTCTTAGGAGTAGGACGAGGTATATGACCGGGTGGATAATGGGTCAAACTGGGTTTAGGCCACAAGGTAACTTTTAATACAGGTCGAAACAAACTGGGTAAACACTTTGGGTGATTTTCAACCCGTTTGACCTTTTTCATTTTTTGTTAGGCTTTTCATCTTGACCCATTTGATTTTCTAAAATAAAAATTTAACCCAAAATAATCCATCACCACCTCTATTTAGGAGATAAAAGGGTACCAGAAATAGCATGATTTAATATTATTGATCTATAAGCTTTACCTATTATACCACCACCAGCAGTTGCACCACCCAAACTAGCATTCCCACTGCCACTACCAAGCTCACACGGAAAATCAGCATCCCCATAAGTACGACCACCCTCCACAATCATAGTGTCATTATAGTATCCATTCCCACCTCTGCCACCATGTCCTCCACCACCACTAGGACCAGAACTCAAGTATTTTCCTTTGCCCGCCCCACCAATGCAGCCTACATTAATTCCAGATCTCATCTGAGTTAACATCAATTATAGTGACAGAAAAATAGTAGCAAAGCTCTATTTTGTTTGTAAAGAAGGTGGCAATTTCAGCCTAGTTACTTTTAAATGGGTTGATTTGGGTTATCTCTTTCCTATAACAGGTGAAACGGGTAATAGAATATCAAAGGGTTCGAACCAGTCCAAATGCGCCCAAAATGTATAGTTAGCATAAAACCTCCTACAAACAACAACAACAACAAAACCCAATCCCGCCGGGGCAGGGTATGGGGGAGGTAGAATGTAGACAGATCATACCCCTACCCCAGGATAAACCCGGAGGTAGAGAGACTGCTTCCAATGAGACCTCCGGCAAGTGCAGGTGTGCGGGTGATAAAAAAAATAGACCATCATTAACATGGTACAGTTTTATACCCTGCTCCATAAGGGATTGCGTATCATTGTTGTTAATATTTTGACAAAATGTATTCCAAGTCATCCCACTCAGTTCCAATCCGTAGTAAATTTATTAGTATTTATGTTTACATTTGAGTAATATGAGGAAAAAAAAATAATAAAAAAAATAAATAAATAAAAAAAAAATAAAAAAACATAAAAACTGCATCCAGTGAAAAAAATACTCTCCCGAACACAACACAAACATAGTGTATGAGTCACATCTCTCGCGACTCACCTAACTAACAACAAAAGATATAAAATGAAGAAAATAGACTTGATACCTAATCCAGAAGCGCTTATTGCTCCAGAAGGTCGGACAATAACAGTTCCGACCCATTGAAAATGAACAACGGATCCTTCAATGGAACCCTCCACGACTATCTCTTCAACCCGACATATCTGCATTGGTATAATAACTAAGCAGTAAATGCCTGATACTTTCTGGACATGAACCTATAATCTGATTCAATTTGACAATTTGTCACCTGAAGAGTGAAGATCAATGTGGAGTTGACGTTGCAATCTTCAGGCGGATGAATTAGTTCCATAGGGCAAACTTCAAGTTCACAATTGGACCTGTCATACATCAACATATCATCTACTGAAACCTGAAAAAAAATCATAGACTAGTACCACATCATAGGTTGAGGTACTTACAAGTTAGTTGTGTTCTCTAATGGACCTCGGAGCACCGATCCAGGTTCAACCTTCATGTGTAGACAAATATATTAACAAGAAGAAATGTGAAATAATAAACGTATCTTTAAGTCAAGATGACATCAATATAAATGAGCCCTTATCAATAAGATACAACCCCAATTGACCCATTTTGCATAACGAACATGAAAGTCCTCTACTCGAAACTGAAGAAGTCATGCAACCGAAGTTGCATACATTGCAAACACGGGTACAGGTTGGCACCGCCTTAATGTAACTTTACATAAAGAAATCTTATCGAGTTCTAATGCCTAAAAAAAGCAAATGATTTTCAAAATCTATTATGGCCTCTTAAACTTATAAATAAAACAACTGGCCTTACATTGATACAGCAAAATATTGATAAAACCAGATGTTGAGCTTCTATAACATTGTCTGCCCGAGTCAAATTCAAAGAACCTTGTCCATGAACACCAAGATTTGCATTTGATTGTATCACGGATCCTCCCTGACACAGTAGATTGTTGTTAACCACTTTTTCAGATGAACTTAACCAATACTCTGAACAGATTTCCACTAGGGAAAAAAGAAAAAGTTACCTTGAGAACCAATAAATTGCTAGCTTCAAGCAATGAAGTGGCAATGATTGGATCCCCCTGACCATCACCATCTATAAGCATCTTGGAATTCAACATCAAGTGCAATTTAACAGTCATTCGCAAAGCCCCATATATCTAAAAAAACATATTAGAGTAAGTGATAAGAATACCACTGAAATTTTTTATAATTCAATGTTATGCTATAAAAAAATAGGACTTGCCAAAGCATTTACTATACAGAAAATCTGTAATTGCAATAGAAAAAATAATCTACACACGTAGAAGGATTAGTTCTGTATATGCTGGCGGATAAGTCACCTACTTACAAGCATGCAGTAATATTTTCATATATAAGTTCAGAAAATATATGACACACAAGACACAACCAGGACAAGTAACAACAGAAACGATCCAGAGACACGTAAGGCTGCTGGATATGGTATATATTCAATTTTGCCCGGAATATAGTTCACATAAAGGCAATCAAAGTTTTACGACACACAATACTTCTTAATCTATCACATTAACCCAACTGTATAAAGAAGATATTACAGAGTTTATAACATACAACTGTATTTGTATATAATACCTCACACTTACCTTGATTACTGAATCACTCATTAAAAGTTCTTCTGCAATTAATTCAAACTCTGACACAGCATTATGAGGAAGACCAAAGCTTAAGACAGCTGCATTTGACAAGCTAAGTGTTCCTTGAACCTATATATATTTGCCATGAAGCAGCAAGTAAACAAAATCAGCAAGTCGCCAGTGAAATCATCGGAAAAGGTAAATCAGGAATGGCAGTTAGTAAACATAGAGGTGGCAAATAATCGAGTCTGCGGATTTGGGTAGCAGGTCAAAATGGGTTGACCTAAAAAACCTTTTTTCATAATTTTTTTTTTTTTTTTTTTTTTTTTTTTTTTTTTTTTTTTTTTAAATAACAAGTTTATCAGATATGATTACAAAATCAAATTAGTTTCATGATAACCAAATATTTTGAATAAAATGACTACTTGACCCCATTTCCTTTTATGCCACTTTTTAAGTTTACCCATTTCACCCGCCAGAGATTAAACATAATCCGAATAGACCCATTCATAATAAATGGGTCAAAATTTCCACCTTTAAGTAAACATCTTGACAACCTGCACACGACTCCATCGCAGAGGAACAGTAGCTCGAGCATACTCTTGGATATCAACACTGGTCCAACGGGGTTGATTTGGGAACGCAAAGAAAGGTGTATCTGTATCTGATGACATGTTGTGGTTGTTGACTATGAGCTTTCGGGGAATAGTATCATAGAAAGTCCCTGCAGCACCTGAGTTTGCAGGACAGCCATAACTTTGTCCTCCTGCAAACATAAAGAAAGTAATTTAGCAGCGAAATCATAGTTCATAAGAATCCTCAAATCAGACCACAAACATAAGTTTACAAGTGCCCTAAATGATGGCACCGTTCTTCTCATCAGTCATCACTACTGTTTCACAAATATTGATCATTTAGATACATCAACGGTAACATGAATATGATCATATAAATGATTTCTATAAGTATTAATAAAGATGATTAAATGAAAGGCTTATATGAATGTACCGTGAGCAAAGAATGTTTGGTCATCACGCCTGCTGAATACATTAACAGATATTCTTCCACCAGCACCTCCGGCAAACCCATTACCTCCGGATGCACTTAGGATACCACCACCTGTCCTGCTCTTCATAGAACAAAGAAATATGATATTGCATAATTATGTTTAATCAGGGTACCAAAACCAAATAAATCACTATCAAGTCCACTTCCATATCACATTTTAAATTAAAGTACACACAAAAAATAACCTGAAAGATAGTGAGTAGGTTGATAGCACATTTGGATCACATAAATCTTGATCAGGGTAGATAATCTTGCTTTTTATATTAGGAAATCTAAAAGTGCGTTTAGTTGAAAGAAAACACCCTTATTTTCCACAAATTGATTTGAACAAAACAAGAAAAATAGAGATTGTGTTCAAATCAAAAATTTTCCATCAAATTCTCTACAAAACAGAAATATGCATTTCCTAATTTAACAAAGGAAACTACTTGTAACCCCCCTTCTTTTCTACAAAAGAGAAAACAATGTCATATGAACACGTTTTATATGTTCTGAGGAAAATTAAATCCCCTACTTTGTTTTGCAAAACTGAAAATAGAAAATTAAGAATTTTTTCTCCAACTAAACGCAACCTAAGTATCTTTTTAGATTTCTTGTTTTCAGTTTTAACTAGTAGTTCATTTATGTCCTTGTTAATATCTATGAAGGTTGCATTAACTTCGCCGAAAATTCGCCATTTTTTATAAAACCTTCATCTTGTCTAAGATGTTAAGCTTTAGAGTTTTCTAAAAACTGTGTGTGAAACATTAGAACCCAAATTCTTCATTAGTGTACCATTGGTGTAGACATAAATTTAAATGCCACTACCAAAGTACCTTACCTTAGCTTTATTATTAATAGGACATGTGGGAGCTTAAGTTTTATCATCCCATCATTTGTATTCTCAGTAGTATTAATGACTAAAAGTTAGGTTTCCAATACAAGCACACTTGTGCTTTTTCTCAATCTTTTTTTGTTTAGGTAACCGGCATTTCCAATATTGCTTCCTATCAAACCAACAATATGTTACTAAAAGCTGTGTCTGAAAAGCATATTCCAATTCCTAGATAAACTAACTGCGAAAAAATCTGAACATTTATCAATCCAGCCAACTGTTTTAAAGAGCCAAGGGGATTACGAACTTCCTTATTGGTTGATAATGAACATAACTTCCATGTTTGGCATATGAGATATATACATTCTAGCCAAATACGTATTCAGATACTTGTAATAACTTAACCATCTTTTCACTAATGACGTAAAAAGTGACGGGATGTCTAGAATAGCTAGTGACTTAGTGAGAAGCACAACACTTCTCCAAGATATAACGCAGTTCATAAAATAAGACGCCTACCATATAAAAGTTACAAATATCGGTTCTATGAACACGCGGGGTGAATGTTGATCCAGTAGAGAGATTTGTTATAAATGAACGTAAAATGATTTACAACCGTTCGATCCTAGATACGTGTCTCAAAAGACCAAAGAATGATTTACAACCATTAGATATAAGCAATTTTCAACCCTAGCCATGATAACAAACGTAAAATGATTTACAACCATTCGATCATATTTTTTTCTATCTAATACCAGCCATGGATTACACTCACTACCCTTAAACGGTAAAGTAACACGTACGTTTTCATATAAAGAAAACCTCAATGATTGCATGCCTAACACGGTATAAAACAAAAGTAAAAAAAAATAATAATAATAAAGAAAGAGACCATTACATTTTGTGCGCCTTGATATAAATACTCCCACCGGACCCTCCTCCGCCTTTAAAACTGCCATCACCCCCATCCGCATAGACTCCCCCACTAACATCAACCGTATCCACCACCTCAACCCAAACTCTCCCACCTCCATTCCCACCATACTCCACATCCTTAATCGTCGTCCCACCTCTACTGCCGTAACTAAACGGCACACTCAAATCGGACCACCCGTACGCATCACCACCCCACACATCCTCCGGAAGCTTGGTATTATCCGCAACACAACACGCACCTCTCCCACCGTACCCCCCTCCACCTCCAAACACACCTTTCGGACTCCCACTCGTATACTCGGGCGGATCACCACCTAAACTACTCACATTCACAACCGAACGCTCCGCAAACGTAACATTCCCCGCCGTAACACTAACCGTACCCCCTACAATCCCCGCCCCCTCCCCTAACCTAAACGCGCAACTAACATTGACAACAATCTCACAACTAGCAATACCGCAAGCTAACCTAACATTAGGCAAAATCACTAGACTCCCTAAACCTTCAATATAAACATGATTATCAAAAACTAAACTAGAATTGACTTCACAAGTAGTGTCTAAGCTGCCGATACCTCGTAAATCGCTTTCGCAAGATAACGAAGGTGGATGAGGCGGCGGTGACGGCGGTGGAGGCGACGGCGGCGAGTAGTCTCCGGTGAAGTCGATCAAGTTCGCAGATACGACAAAATTAGGGTTTGTGATTAGTGAGATTATGATTATGAAGTAGTAAGTGTGTTTATTTGTCATTTAATTTTTATAAAATTTTGTGAAAATTTGAGTGAGGGATCAAATGAATGAGATATGAAAGAAAGGAAAGAAAGAAAGAAAGAATAGTGTTTATTTATTTGATGATTTGATTAGTGTGATTTTGTCATTTTATATATTTGGTCAACATGACTAGCTTCAGTTTGTTTTGCAATCCCACGAGTATGAAATTTGTACTTGGTTATATGCTATGTTTTTATAGACTGTTGGTGTTGTGAGATTAGTATGATGTTGGTAGCTAGCTTTTACTCTACATTGTTGTGATGAAAACAATATAGAACTTGGAAAAGCTAACTACCAATTTATACAATATCTTAGTTTCTTTTTTTGTTTTTTTTTTTTTAAATAACTTTAGCATCTTTGTATTTTTTTGTTTAAATAACTTTAGTATCTTTTGATTTTGACTAAATTGTCTTAATTTTAAAAAGAAAAAAAATTGTTAAGTCGGTATATAGGTTTGTCTATTAGTGACTTATTTTAAACAAACAAGCCCTTTCGTGTAACCTTTTATAAATGATTTTGATTTTATTAGTTTGATCATTTGGTCAACTCTTTTCGATACATGTAAATGAAAGCATATACGTAAACTTTTTAATTTAGTAAATAACCAAAACAAACTACAAATACGTACCATTTTCAGGTTATAGAACTACACATACAAGAAGTACGCAAAACGAGTATGTAATCTTGTTATAACTTGATAGAAAATTACCAGATCTGTCCTAAACAATAAACACTCTTACGACTCGAGATAAATATCAAATCCAATCGTCTTTGGCAATCCACTTTGTTACACTATACTTGCTACCATAAGGTTACAGAAAACAAAAGATGTTACGTCCTTAGAAACTTCTATAGAGTTACTATGAAGTATGAAGCTTCCAATCCCACATTGCAAAAAGGAACAAATTTTCATCTACATATAAATTGAAAGTAAGTATTATGATAAAATGATAAAGATAAAATGAATGAGATATGAAACAAAAAAAGAATAGCGTTTATTTGGTGATTTTGTTTCTGTTTGTTTGTATTAATTGTTGGTCAACTATTTTGAATGTGAGCGCCACAATGTGTTTCAAATCCCACATCGGATGGAGTATCAAGTTTTTAGTTAGATAAATATATTAGAATTGTTAAATAAGTATTATGTTGATGGTTAGTTGTTACTTTATGTTTTTCCAACAACAAGAAGTCGTAACTAATCAACAAATTATATAAATTCACTTTTTTTTTTCTTTTTGTTTAGACCAAGAAATTACTCTCGTGGGAAATGAGCGTCGAAGTGATGCTTTAAGAAGGAGAGAGTAGAAGGTCGGTGAAAATGACCATCGAAGTGATGCTTTAAGAAGGAGAGAGGTTGACGTTTGTTTCTCTCACATAAAGCATTCAAAATGTGTGAACTACGGAGCTGGGTGTATAACTTTCGCTTTTATTTTTATTTTTTCTTTTATTTTTTTAATGTAATGTGTTACTACTAATTTTAAGTCCCACATCGGGGTGAAGGTCGCGGAAAATGCGCGTTGAAGTGATGCTTTAAGAAGGAGAGAGTAGAAGGTTAGTGAAAATGACCGTCGAAGTGATGCTTTAAGAAAGAGAGAGGTTGACGTTTGTTTCTCTCACATAAAGCATTCAAAATGTATGAACTATGAAACTAGGGTGTATAACTTTCGTCCTTACTACTAACTGCTAGCTATGTCACTCTCATTCCGAGGTGAAGGTTAGGCCAACCACTTTCCATCTTTTTAGGGTATTAAATCCAAAAGACCATTATTAGTGTATAGTAGATCGGCACTTTCCCAATGAAAGTTTCATTCAAGTCGTCGGGTCATGCTATTTCCATATGAATCAGGCTATTTTGATTTCATGTTGAGCTATGTATAAAATAGCTTAGGGCCTTTTGAGGACCTTTTTAGTTTACACAATAGCCTTACATGAAGTCATGACAAATTAACAAAAGATCATACCTATTGAATTGAAGATTTTTTAGTAAAAGAATGATATTACATTATATTTATGTTTTATTTTATGTTTTTAATATTTAGCTGATTGTATTTGTAAATCATGTGTTAAGATAGTCATTATTAAACTCAAAGATTGCAGTTCATGATACACTCCATTTATATTATCGGTAGGTTGCCACTAATTTTCTTTACATATTCATTCCATAGTTTCATAAGTCAAATTAAATTCTTTAGCTATTAGACCTTGTATCTGTGAGAGATATATTATATGTTTTTAATTTATGTTTGTGATTTGTAGGTTTAATTTATGTTTGTGATTTGTAGGTTTAGAGGCACAACACATTGTTCCCTGGATGTGTGCTTATGTACGTGCTGCAGTGTGAATTTAATGAGTAACTCCACTAGGATAACATGTTTTGTAACCTGTGAATTCAAGTTACGACTTAGCAAGACCCACAGTTGATTAGAAAGTTTGTGATTGAACCGAGAGTGTGATTAAAATTAGGAAGTGGTGAATGTGTTTAGTTATTTAATATAATGAATCTGAGTGAAATTGACGGTGATACTAACGATGACAGAATTGGTGATATGATTGTGGCGACGAGATAGGGCTGGTGCGATGCTTACGAGTGAATGTTAATTAACAGAAAATGATTGATAGATGGTTACATGATTATGTTTGCATTATACAATGTAAGGTGTTACTATATGTCTTTAGAGCTATGTATTGTAAAACTTTACTTATTATCAATTTTCTGTTCCCGGGGTACGTAAGATTTTTCACCTAGTTATATATCGTGGCGTGTAAAGCATTCACAAGTTGAAAATTGATATTATGTTGGTGGTTGGTTTAAGTTATTAGAGTTAATTGTAATATAACTCTTATGAATTACACCACCATTAATTTACATCAATTCTTAAATTTTTTAAATCCGCAACAACGGCGGAGCATCCGACTAGGCTAACCCTCTCTACTCTATAAAAGGAGGAGAGGGGAGTGATATACTTCTATTTTCCCATATGATGCTACCCAATCATACATTGTTTGCAACTCCAGTCTCCATGTCATTTTCTATCCTTTTCAAACCCATTTCCAAAGTACAACCTGGTAACTTGGAAGTACAAAGCCTTCATAGTTGTTTCAGTTTTCTTTTGTATAAAGTTACAAAAAGTAGCATAATCCATCTTTTCAATTCTAGCCACATGGGCAAGAGAACCCCATAGTCATATCTTAGGCTCGAAGAAGAAAGCACCATTTTTTTGGGTAAAAGGGTTTCTATCCAATATTAACCAAAAAACAATGAGGTTCTGGTAATATGGCAAAACACCATATTGGCTACGTACCATTTGTGCTTCCTACCTATAAACCTTACAAGACATACAAGCCAATCTGGTAATAAAGAAAAAAACCTACCTAGACGAAATAAAACTATAACGGGACAATACAAATGACTAGGTAGCTTTGAATCAATCCTAGCTTTTTACATTGTGACGAGGTAGGTTCCATACTTCAATAACCCTATCCACCCAACATGTCTTCTTGAAATGAAAAGTAAAAAGCTTAAGCTGAATAGTAGCAAGGATGATCTCAGCAACTTGGTCTTTCGATCTCTTTACCTTCTTAAAAAGTCTAGTATTTCGCTCTTGCCAAATAAAATAAGAAGAGGCTGCAAAAACGAGCTTGCCAAGAGTACTAGTAACCGAACGCTTTCTAGCAATAGGGATGAGCCAATGAGTAATACCTTCCGATGTCGTGGGAATGCATAGTTCGCATCTAGTTAACACCGACGACCAAACCTCCCTTGCAAATAAACACTCAAAAAATAAATGCTCTGTGAATCAGGAACCAACCCACATAATGGGCATTGAAACAGGTTTAAGTTGGTATAATCACCAACATCCCATTGTTTCAAAAGATCTCGTGTCTTGAGTTTACGTTGCATAACGAGCCACAAATGAAACGCGTGTCTTGGAATGCAATGAGGATACCATACAACATTCGTCCAATCAGCTTCAATTCCTCTCTGATGAATGTCTTCCCAAACAGTGCCAAAAGACCTTGATTATCCCTCCACCACAATGTATCTTGCGAAGACATATTAATATAAGGAACACTAGTATGAAATGTTATTAAGTACTTACCAGCCCAATCACTTGGCCACACCCACAACCCACTATTAATAGCATCTGATACTTTGCTCGACGTAGTAAGACCCGCTTTATACATGTCACGTATAGAAACTTCATCAATAAGAGGACAATTTGCACACCACCTATCAAACCACAATGAAGCAGTCTTCCCGTCACCCATCTTACGCCAAAAAAATCTCCTCACCACGGATGAAAACAAACGAAAACGGATGAAAACACAAGAAAACGGATGAATATGTATGAAACGAACAAAAGTGTATGAAAGCGTAAAAACACGCCTAAAAATGGATGAAAACTTATGAAAAATATCACTTTGTGATATTTAAAAAATCACTTGTGATATTCAGAAAAGAATATCACATGTGATATTTAAAAAATCACTTGTGATATTCAGAATGTCACATAATACCACTTGTGATATTCTGAATATATCTTATGATATTCAGAAATGTATGAAATTGTATGAAAACGGCCAAAAGCATTTAAAAACGGACGAAAATGAATGAAAACAGATGAAAACGTATGAAAGCGTAAAAACACATATGATAAAGGACAAAAATGGACGAAAACGAAAGAAAACGGATGAAAACGGATGAAAACGTATGAAAACGTAAGAAAACAGACGAAAACGTATGAAAACGAACGAAAGCATAAGAAAATGGATGAAAACGCAAGAAAACGGATGAATATGTATGAAAACGGACAAAAATGTATGAAAGTGTAAAAGCATGTCTGAAAACAAACGATAACGTATGAAAAATGGACGAAAACGAAAGAAGATGGATGAAAACGTATTAAAATGAACGAAAACGGACGAAAACGGACGAAAACGTATGAAAACAGACAAATATCACTTGTGATTTACTTATGTTTTCATCTATTTTCTTACATTTTTCATACGTTTTTTAATATCACAATTGATATTCAGCGTATCACTTGTGATTTTCTGAATATCAATTGTGATATTCTGAATATCACTTGTGATTTTATGAATATCTATCACGTGTGATTTTCTGAATATCACTTATGATTTTCATGTTACAAAACATTAGTTGAAAGTCACTTGTTATATTCATAATATCACTTGTGATATTCTGAATATCACAGAATATCACTTATGATATTCAGAATATCATTTGTGGTACTCAGAATACCACTTGTGATATTCAGAAAATCAAAGAATATCACGGAATATCACTTGTGATATTCTGAATATAACAGAATATCTCTTATGATATTCAGAAACGTATGAAAATATCTGAAAACGACCAAAAGCATTTAAGATTGGACGAAAACGGATGAAAACGTATGAAAGCGTAAAAACACATATGAAAACGAACGAAAATATATGAAAAGTGGACGAAAACGAAAGAAAACGGAAGAAAACGTATGAAAATAAACGAAAACGTAAGAAAACGGACGAAAACGTATGAAAACGGACAAGCAAGCGTGGAAACCCAGTAGGAGCAAATCTCTTAGAAAATCCATTTTCACTTATACCCACCTTATAGTTTGTCAAACTTTGGTTGAGCCTAGTTAACTATTACATACAAAAACATCAATCAATAAAACCTTAAAATTTTGACTCTTAAAACCAAAACAAATTTCGCCATCTATTTAGTCCATATCATTTTTCTATTCAAAAATTACCCTTTTTCATTTATAAACATGTCTCAGATACAAAATAAACAAAAATCAAGTAATGCATAATAAAAAATAACACAACTAAATAAACATATACAGACGATAACAATTAAATATGTATAAAACATGTAGCCAGATGCAAATTTAATTCGATAATCCTATTAAAAATCAATTCTAGGTGTATAATGTATTTACTCAATTAGGGCTTTCTCTTCAAAGGAAGTAGAGCCACATACATCGACGAATCGATTGCGTAAGCCAAAATTAAATAAACACCACATAGCACGTAATTGATTACTTAATATATTTGAGTCTTCCCCAATTCGAGATCTATTAATAAATTTACATGTTTCGGTATAACTTAAGAATTTTATTCATATATCCAATTTAAACAATTTAAATTCCAATACAATAAAAATCCATTCAAACATGCACTTTTTCATGGTTTATGTTTAACAATTAACATATTGCACCAAGATCGTTTACTAAAACGCATAAACAATTACATGACAATCCTAGGGTTTCTAATCATATTAAAAATCAAAACCAAAATCCTAAAAAAAATAAAAGTAATCGACCCTTAAAAAAATAGGATTTGGATAATGTAAACCCTTAAAAAAACAATTATCATGTAACAAAACAAATCAAGATTCAAATTTTATGCGTTTTGATAATTAATTACACATTATAACAGCTCTGATGCCATTGTTGGAATTATATAGCATGACATATCATAAATATAAATAATAACATCAAGTAAACACATGCGGAAGCGTTATAACAAGATTATATAACATGTAATTAATTAATCAATAATAAATAGTAAATGTACCGTTGTGATTCTATCTCGAACAAGAATCAATAAAGAAAATCTTCAACTTATGAACCCTAATTAGGGTTTATGTGGATTACATGAATAGCCCCTTACCATTTTGTTATTCAGTCCAAGATATAACCAATAGTGAGGTTATATCACGTTCTTGTACACACGTACTAATTCAAGTAAAAGATTATGCAAGTAATTTAAACACAAAACTCTTTGAAAAACAAAAATCGAATCCCTTAGTAAAAGGGTTTGATGGATCGATTTAAGGACAAGAAAAGAAGAGAGAAAACACCAAGTATTGTGTGTACAAGAGTATGGAACAATGAACCTTGGGTTTGTTTATATATGTGAAGTAACTTGGAGCTCAAGCAAAAGAGGAGGTGCACTCCATCTTGACTGATCGGTTATGGATCCCTAAAAGTGATTCCGGAACCTTCTTGACTTACCAATTATTCACCAACAATTCCTTCCTTTTCTTTGTCTAACGATCGTTAGCCATTTTCCGTTAAATACTAACGGTTGTTACTCGTTTTGTGTTTATTAATAATTATATATAACATTTATAAATAATTATTCATTTACTCTTCATACGTAAAACGGACAAAACGAATGAAAACGTAAGAAAAAGGGACAAAAACGGATTAAAACATATTAAAACGGACGAAAACGTAAAAAAAACGGACGAAAACGACTGAAAACGAACGAAAACATATAAAACGGACAAAACCGTATGAAAACGTAAGAAAAACAGACAAAAATGTATAAAGGACTAACGATGCAAATGATTGTTGGCTAAATGGACTAACATTGCCTCATGATAACTAACAGAACTGACGGCCGTTAGCTCAAGGATGAATGGTGGAAACTCTATGCGTAAATTTGAGGGTATTTTAGTCATATTAAGTTTTTTTTTAAACTATTGGACCAAAAGTGTTACGGGTCGTCGGATCTTGAACTGGATCCGTTACTTTTTAAACTATTTGACCAAAACCGTTATACCCGGTAAACCACGAAGACCAAAAATGTAGTTAACTCATTAATTTATGTTTATAAAACTAACATAGTTAAGGTTTATATTTTCGTGATGATGACGTTTAAACAATTGTAATGGTAACACTTTTGTCTAACTCAGATTGTTGCGCTGGTTGATCTTTATATTGAATGTTAACTTTGTTGAATATTGTGTGTATGCTGCAATGTTCGGGTCCGTTGCGAAAAATCTCTTTCGGTAGTGTTTGGTTACAGGTTTTAGAAACGTAAAACGATTTTTTTTAATAAATAGAGTTTTGTTCGGTTTATTAAGAAACCGCAGCAAACGAAAAGAGAATGTAGGGGATAACTAGTCGTTTTTTTAGCACGGTTGGTTAGAAAACCGCACCAAATAATTGTTTTTTGCTACGGTTACAAACCGCACCAGAAAATGCTTTTATTTTTTGGTACGCTCTTATCTGGTATGGTTTTAAAACCACACCAAATGGCATTATAAACCGTACCTAATGTGATTTTTGTGTAGTAGTGACAACAAAACATCAAATTACATTGAAAGATTCTCAAGTTACATAATCGATATCATCAAAATAAGATTAAGGAGGGTGCGTGTTTTGTGGTTCATTATAATCTTCAACATATAATTCGATCTAAACCTCTTGGTCCACCCGAGCAGAGCAGCGCAAACCATTGGTCCGCCCGAGCATAGCAGCAAATACTAATATAGTATATTGTGAGTTTGTGACATCAGTTATTTCTACAAACAATCACAAATCATATAGAATATCATGCTTAGATAAGGAAAAATGTACTAAAATACTTAAATTCCTCTACTGAAAGACTAAATGTATAACTTTAACTAAAAGGTTAAAAACTTGACTTAGTTACAACGAATGACACTAATAGAAAGTTTTGTAAGAAATTACATTGTTATTGAAAAGAAATAATTTACGTAACCATGTTGTTTTAGATATATGAAGAATAATTACCAAGTTTGAGAAGTTGGTAATGTTTTAGATATATTGAAAATAATTGCCTCTGAGCATTTTCATGGCAATCCATGACACCGCCAAGTAACTAACACAAATGGTTTTGTCTTATTGATGTTGCCTCCAACAAACATGGATGTTTTCCTGTCATTATAATCATATAATTCAGCTGAGTAAACTTGCTTAATACATAAACATCAAAACTTGCATATGTCAATTAAATGATTTTTATAAACCCAGTAAAACAACCCTACTACTATGTTTAAAACTGCAGTTTTGCAGCAGCCGCAAACACCCCTTCAAAACATAGGTTTTTAGCCGCTCAAACACCCCTAAAAACTTCGACAAGTATACCCAAACACCCATTTTAAACTTCAATTTTGCAGCCGACTTATACAACTAATAAAGTGCGGTTTTTATGCAAATCAAGACACCTCATAAGTTCTTAATAAAGCCATTGGCGTTGTTTCAGAAAACATGACAAAATTAGTAGATCAAAACCAGTGAGAAATGAAGAAACTAACCATGTAAATAGCATCTTTACTCACAACCACATGAGATCGATGGATTGCTTGTTATGCATTATCCAACTCATTTGATCACTTATGTTATATCTAAGTTATGTTTACACAGGTCATATTTCTAACGTGTAACCAAATGCTTACATCACGCTAAATCATTTTTATATAAAAGGTGATAATATTATAGCATTTGTAATATAGACTATCGATAATAGTTACTAATTTATCTTAACTTAAAAATGGAGTAACAGTCTATGCGGGTCAGATGACAATCTTGTGTCACATAAAATTACCCGTCTTGACTCAAACCAAAAATGACCGGTCACTCCAAAAATGACAGTCTTGTATGTTTTTAATATTTAGTATTGTATTTTTTATGTTAATTGTCACAACTCGTAATTTCCGGTCATTTTCCAAACCTCGACAATTTACTATTCACAGGTTACTATTCATCATTTACTATTCATCGATCACTATTCATCATTTTTTAGGTCCATTTGATATTCTGAGAAGCGTTCAGAAATTTTACTATTCACTTGACACTATTTATTTCCGGAAGAAATTTCACTATTCACGTGCATTACTCATTTCATCGTAAATCTAGTTTACGAGTATTTAAATTCGCGTAACCGTATTGGTTCAGGTGCGAATTCATGCAATATCATTAGGGACATTTCATACGGACTAGAAATAGTCTGCATATTGTCGTTATGGCACTTGCATACTATTCCACTCGTAGGATATTTAAACTAATACTTTTGGTATAATTATTTCTATTTAAACGTTAACACGCGACCAATAATGTGACTAACACGTCCGACACTCCCGACTATGATCCCAACATATTTTTATACTCATTTTTATGATATAAAAATTATATTATTAATTTACCCGGTATTTTGGAAATTTATTTATTTCGTATCGTACGTCTAATATAATTACGACAGTTTTCGTAAAAACTAAACGATAATCATCCAAACACTCAATACTTGTACCCAACATATTTTTACAATTTTTATGACCTTATTATGTCCCGGTTAACTCCGTTAAAATTTATTTTTAGTTAACTCGGTACCCGGTATTACCTAAAAACACTAACTATCTACCAAATCACCAACTATCTTACACTATCTTCATTTTTTTCTCCTCTTTTCCTATATTGCCGCCCCCCCCCCCCCCCCCTCCTTACCCATTACTTACACATCTTGAAAAATCTACCATTGCATTTATGTATGCATTATTACCTCATATATATATATAATACATAAACTAGAAACACTACATTATTGTTTCACTTCCAAGATCTAAAAGTAGAAACTCATCTCTTTTCTCTCTTCTCACCATGATCGGCCAAGAACACAACAACAACAAGAATCCATCATTTTTCCAAGATCAAGTCATTATCTTGTCCCTTTTTTTGTCCTTGTTTGAGTTTTGAAATAAAAACTCAAGGTTTCTTAGGTTTTTCTCATCCAAGCTCATAAATCTTTCTAAGTAAGTTGTCAAACTCTTTTCCATAATTTCTTTATATTATTTTTATGATCATATGGTTTTCATACAAGATCTTGTGCATTTGTTAGCTTATACTACTTCATTTTATAAACTATTAACTTATAAACCCTAGAAATGTTTATTTTGGATTTCCTTGTTAGATCCACTAGATTGATGATGTTTAGGAACCCATGACACCCTAAGAAGGTGTATGGTAAGATTAGACTAGATTTGTGGTGATTGAAAGTGGTTTGGTTGAAGTTGAAACAAGTTTGAAACTAGGAAAATGATTTTTGAAACTATATAAATACCTACTGTCCTTATTTTGAAAACGTGGGAAAATCAGTAGATGATGAGTAATTTTTGACCAAAGATTTAGAAAATACTTTCAAAAACGAAGCCGTGGGCGAAAGAACGGATTAAAACGAGCTTATAACGAAGGAGATATGATTTTTGTAAATTTAACGACGAAAACTATTTTCTGAAAAACTGCATGCTGTTTGACAGTTTTCGACGGGCAAATAGAGGCGTTAAACGTAACCTAGAGGAGCCGAGCTATCGAAAATATATTAGTATATACTAAAACGAATCCGTGGATATAAAGAACGAGTAAAATGAGCTTAAAACGACCAAGTTATACATGTTTTAAAATCGTCAAAACTATATATATATATATATATATATATATATATATATATATATATATATATATATATATATATATAGTCACTACTAGAAAATAATATAACTACGTACTAAATAATATATTTTCTAGATTTCTTATTCAAGGAGTTTATTTTTAATTAACGAAATACGTACGACTCAAGGTTTATTACGCGACTACTAGACACTATTATAAGGTTTTCAAGACGAGGAATACAATACTAACATTTTTATACGATATACTACGACAAGTTATATACTTCTATATTTGGACTTATTTTCCTAAGTATGGAAACTATTTTACTTTGACAATAACTAGTATTTTCAAGTTACGAGTGGTATAGGCATCATGTGCACGTGCATTCATTTCATCACGTCATGATCTAAGGTAGATCGTTATTACTCATATTAGGTTGCGGTTAGAGATCGTGCCTCATTTCAGTGTATCCATTCTTGTCATCGTAGCTCCAGGTGAGTCATAGCCCATACTTTTTCAATTGTTTTGGTAAACTCTTTGGGGGAGAATACATGCTCGTTTTACTTAAAACGCATTACTTGTTTTACCTGGTTGATTACTCAAATATTTCCAGCTTTATCTAAATATATATTTGATCACCTGCACTTCATTAGTATGCTTGACTACCGGTATTTCTTTGGTATATTTAATCACCTGCATTCATTGGTATGTTTGATTTTCCTGTATTTCATGGGATTGATTATCCTTGTTTATATGACCTCATAGTCACCAATCGTTCCTATATGTTCCTTGTAATATTGTGGTATTCCCCACTTGGCTGTGATGTCAAACGTAATATTGTTGTTTTCTTACTTGACTGATTTATCATATGACCTCCTTGTAATATTGTGGTATTCCCCACTTGGCTGTGATGTCAAACGTATTGTGGTATTCCCCACTTGGCTGTGATGTCAAACGTAATATTGTGGTATTCCCCACTTGACTGAATGTCAAACGTAATATTAATGTTTCCTTACTTGACTGAATTAAGATGCCTTTGCATCAACCTTATAACGGGTTTTCCCACTTGACTGATTTATCATATGGCCTCATTGACTGAATTATTTATATAGCTGTTTTGCTATATTTATCTGGGAATTTGGATAACAGTATTACTTTTGTTCACGTAGACTTTAACACATTTGGCAGTGGGTTGTAAACACACAGGTTACAAGTCTCTTATGGCGGGACTTGCAACTGAGTGGATTTACAATGCCTTTGATGGGCGATTATTTCTCTATAGGCATTATTTGTTAAACAAACTCTATGAACTCACCAACCTCGTGTTGACACTTTAGCATGTGTTTTCAGGTATTAAGCTATGGCACGCTACAGGAGGTTTTGGCAGGGCATGGCATGGTCATAGAAGACTCTGATTATTCATTTGGGGACCGTTTTAAACTATTTAAGGGCCTACTTCCGCACTACTTTTAACGATGTAAATTCAACATTTTTGATTTAACGATTTTATTCTAAATGATTAAAGTGAAAACCATTTTTGTACTTGTGTTGTGATATCAATTGAGTTACACCCCAGCTGCACGTATGCTTCCGCTGGACCCGATTTTGGGTGTGTGACATTAATGAAATGAATTCTATGTTATTTGATAAATTGAATAAAAAAAAAATATATAAAGTAGTGAGACCCAAATGAGTAAATTGTTGTTATTATGATAAGGGTAGGTTTGTAGAGGGGGGTTTGTTATAGTGATGTGGCACCTCGTGGGACACAAATAAGGAGATAAACTTCTCACCACACCTAGAGCTCTAATAATATGCATGCGTTTAAGATTTCTCTAGCTCTCGTCTCTTTTTCTCGTCTATCGACTCAGAAAGAAATAACTTAGGTAGGTATAGTAATTTATTATGTGTAAGTGCTCGAATAATTTTTTATTTTTATTTATTTATTTATTTATTTTTATCAAAAATATCAAATAAATATTCTTACCTACATTCTGTGCTCGATCTAACTTCAAGTCTTCAACCTATTGTTAACATGGTAGCAACAAGCTGATGACGTATAGTCTATATATGGGCCACAAGCCCAAATATTAAATATTACTAAGGCCTAAAACCACTATGCGTGGGCTATTATAACTTGGGCCGCATCAATAATAGGAATGGGCTCACGCAAGCCCAACCAAATTATATACGGAATAGATAGAGATCTTCTATCTATGGAATGGATATCCTTAACCCGGATAAGCACCATGTGTGCGAAACGTAAGGAGCACGAACCCTACAAGGATTCTGCGCCTATATAAGGAATGACATAATTCTCATTCAAGGTACGATTCACAAACTCTAAAACTCTTTACGAGAACCCTAAATCGATTACTTACTCTCACGCCAGAGTCTAATCGTGGGAGACAATCCCACGATAAGCCTAACGGTGTTGTTTATTTTCTTAGTGCGCAGGTTTCAAGCATTAAGAAGCGAATTGGTACGAGAGCAAGAGCCCATAATCAGGAACGCCCAACTTTTGTATCAACAAGTGGCGCCATCCGTGGGACCCCTACTGAGAACTAAAGAACTAGAATGACGAAAAATAAGAACTCAAGCCAGCGGACTCCGCAGTTGGAAAAAATACGTGACCCCCAAAGGAAGAATCAACAAGATTCAACCCCTAGGCAGACCGCTGGGACAACCAGCGCACCTGGTCACCAAGAGGCGGGAACCACCCAACCTCTTCCAGTGGTAGAACTGCCTGTAAGGACTACCCAAACCACTACAGTGGTCCCAAGCGTTGAGGAACTCCAGCGCACCCTCTTCACTACTCCTCACCAAACTGTACCTACAGTGGACAACACTGTACCACCGGGCGCGCCTAACCGAGATAGAGTGCCCAATACGGAGGCAGACATTCTTGCAGCAACTGAGGACACACCCAACCTAACGTTGGGAAATTTTGTATCCCAAAATTATGACACCTTAACTGCCCTCATGCAAGAAGAAGCAAGGAGAAGGTCAAGTACGAGCCTACAAGCTCGGCTTAATTTTGGTCCTGAACGCGAACCATCACCACCGCGCCACCCACGAGGAAGACGCGCAGACAACGAAAAACGTACTACTATCCACGATAGGCTGGGTACGACATCTGATTCACAATACTCAGAGGAATACGAAGGCAGCGAGAGGCGCACTAATGTTCATTCCAGACTTGGCAGTCGAGGGATACAAGACCGATTAGGACCTCAGCATTCACCAAGCCAAGGGTCCTCCAAATCTGGGAGCAAGAGAATTCACGACAGATTGGGTAAAAGAATATCCCCAAGTGAAAGTCCCTCAAGCTCTTCGTTTGAAAGAAGCCGGCGCAAGGGCCGAAAAAGAAACTACTCTTCCTTCAGTGACTCCTCGGACAACGAGGATAAGGAAACAGGACACTGGAAATCAAGAGGAAGATGCCGCGAAGAAGAGAATGAAGACATATCTCTTCCATGGCGACGTCAGAAAATTGATGCGTTTACACGACGCATCAGCGACTACTCCGACCACAAAAGGAGGCGCATGCCCACTAACGTAAAAACATATGATGGAACAGGTGATCCGGATGATCATCTAAAAGTTTTCGAATCAGCTGCCACTATCGAAAACTGGCCGCAGCCTGTGTGGTGCCATATGTTTAATTCTACATTGGTGGGGAATGCGCGCACATGGTTTAGCAAACTCCCACGACGAAGCATCGGTGGGTTTGATGAATTACGGAAAGCATTCCGTCTCAACTTTACCCAGAGAAAGAAGTGCGCTAAAAACCCTGTTGAACTAGCCAGAGTAAAACAGCGCCAAGAGGAATCAACCAGTGCTTTTATGGAACGCTTCAAGGATGAGTGCATACAGGTCAAAGCGTGTCCCGAAATTCTAAAAATTTCAGGGTTCATGAATGGGATTAACAACCCAGAACTTATCCGGAAGCTAAATGACAAAGTTCCCCAAACTTTCGATGAGCTAACAAAGCACACAAGATCCTTCATACAAGGAGAAGCAGCCGCTGCGGACAGCAAAAAGGGTTACTCGAATTATAGGCAACAAGAACAGCATAGGAGACAATCCAATGATCAGAATAACAACCGCAGCAGGAATTACCGCAGTGGAAGAGACAATGACAAATATACCCCTCTCACAAAAACGCCGAGGGAAATATTTGTAACAGAAGGCGCAAATTTCCCAAAACTTCCACCAATGCGTACCGCAGAGGAAAAGTGCGTGGGGAATGGATACTGCGAATACCATGGTCAAAAAGGCCATACAATTAACGAGTGCGTCCAGCTACGACAACTAATTGAAAAATTAGTAAGGGAAGGCAGAATGGACCACCTTGTAAAGAACATCAAAGAGGGAAAGGACAAACAAAGGAACGGGGGTAAGAAAGAACCTCCCAAAGAAAAAGCTGACACCATATACATGATACAGTCATGGCAACGTAAGATAAAACAAAAAGTTAGCCAGAAATTATGTCCAGAAAAAGAGATATCCTTCCCTACTCTAGCTGCGGACAACGCAGTAGTAGAACCTCTAACTATTGAAATACATACAGGGGGACATGATATCCACCGCATGTACATTGATGGAGGAGCATCCGCTGATATCCTATACGATCATTGTTTCAAAAGACTGCGACCTGAAATCCAAAGTCAATTGATACCAGCAACAACGTCGCTGACTGGATTCACAGGAGAAAAGATTTGGCCTATGGGGCAATTACGCTTGCTGGTGGTCGTAGGAGATGAACAACACTCAACAGCGACATGGATAAATTTCATGGTAATAAAGTCTCCCTCACCATACAACGGCATCATTGGGAGACCTGGAATATCATCCATGCGCGCTGTGCCATCCACAGCGCATGGGATGCTCAAATTTCCAGTAGAAGGAGGAGTTGTTACCCTCTATAACACAACAGTACCACCAAAGGAATGCAACGCAGTGACCACTGAGGTAGAGAATATTCCAGAACAGCGCACAGGAAAAACACCAAACCTAAAGGTCGCTATTCACCCCGATTACCCGGACCAACAAGTTTCGATTGGTGGATCTTTATCTGACAAAGGTAAAGCAGCCGTGTGCGCACTCCTGCAAAAGAATCTAGATATCTTTGCATGGGAACCAAAACACATGACAGGAGTGCCACGCTCTATCACAGAGCATAAGCTACAAATCCGACAAGGATATCCCCCAATACGACAGAAGAAGCGCGGCCAGCCCCAGATCGTGCAAAAGCTATTCTGGAAGAAGTACACAAACTCGTTGACGCAGGCATCATGCGCGAAGTGTATTATCACGATTGGCTCTCTAACCCAGTAATGGTAAAGAAGAGCGATGGCAGTTGGAGAATGTGCGTGGACTTCACCGACCTTAACACAGCTTTTGAGAAACAAGTAGGTCGAAACTTGGAGGTCTACGTTGACGACCTTGTCATCAAAAGCCACACAGAGGATGAATTGGTGCGCGACATCAAGGAAACGTTCAAAACATTGGGACAAATAAACATGAAGTTAAATCCCAAGAAGTGCACCTTTGGCGCAACTGAAGGCATGTTTCTCGGATACTTAATAGAACCTGATGGAATCAAGCCTTGCCTAGAAAAAACAAAAGCTGTTATTGATCTTCCCTCACCGCGCACACTCAAAGAAGTCCAGTCATTAAACGGAAAGCTAGCAGGGCTAAACCGTTTCTTATCTAAGTGAGCAGACAAATCACTCCCTGATTCGTGTGAAAACCAATTATAATAATTATAGTATAGTATCGAAGTGATCCGCGTAAAATACGGATCACCCGAGTCGTTTTCCAACGAAGGCGAATGGAATCGAGAATAACGATTCGTGAAATCGTGAATTGAAAAGTGAGAAAGTGAAAATTAGCAATCAAATAGTTCACGTAATCACACACAAGTATGAAATATGCAAAGATTACAAGTTAATTATGCCCCGAAATTAAAAACGTAAAAACGGAAACGCAACTGTAAAATTTAAAACGTAACGTATGACGAAAAATGATCCTACGAACTTGGAAATATTTTCTAAAATTCTAAAACTAATAAAAAGAATTTTAAGAAAAAGAAAAATATTTTTTTGAGTTTTTATTTATTTTCTAGAATTTATTTTCTATTTTTGGAATTAAAAATGAATTAAAAATAAGGAAAAATAGAAAAATAACTTGGAAAAATGAAAATTAAATTCTAAAAATTCTAAAATATTATAAAAGAAATTATAAAAATATTTTTGTATTTTTCAGAACCTTTTCTAATTTTTTTTATTGATTTTTGGTATTTAAAAATGAATAAAATCAAAAGAAATTAAGTAAAATAGTAAAAATGGTTGGAAAAATCTGGAAAAATTTCAGAAATTCTAAAATAATAAAAAGAACTTAAAATAAAATTTTGAAGAAAAATTGAAAAGCTGAACTGCTTATTTAAAGAAAACTGCTTATCTCAAGTGCTTATCATTAAGCACTTGAGATCCACTCACTATGAAACTTTACACACAGACTTAAAATGATGTAAAAAGCTCAGATATGCAAGAAAATGACCAAGTATAGCTCAAAAACCACAGATACTCAGAATAGAAACCATTCAGTCAAATAAGCACTTTAGGAAATAAGCATAAAGCTCAAACAAATAAGCTAATGATACAATTCTACTGAGATAAGTAACTATAATCAATTAGGAACTAAAATGAACACAAATCACAAGTCACAAAAAATCAGGACATAAGAGCAGCTCTAAAATAGAAATTGGAAATTAGTACATTCACCTAAACTTATACGCTGATTAAGTAAGTCAAATAAGCTTGAATCTAAAGACTTGAAGGAGCAAATGATAGCCTATACTACTGAGATTTAATAAAACCAAACTAAACCCAATTTTAAACCTAAATGAACCATTAAAATTACCCTATATCAGCAGGTATTGAACCTGCAGGCTGCTGATTTGACAATTCTGTATGCACCAATAGTTTGACCAAATCCAATTTCAATCAATCAAATCTATCCCTAGGTGTTGTATTAAGCTAATGAAACACTAGATTAACCTAAACTTATATTAATTCTAACTATTGGCTAAGTTACAGATTCTAATTATCAGTTACGAACTCAAAATTTAAGCAACTACTCCAAATTTGACTTTTAGTATTATAGTGAACAATTTATTATCTAACTGAGCTTGAATAGACTTAAAATAATGCAGTTATATAGAAAGGATAACCAGTGTTCAAACAGATTGCTCAGAATCCCATACTACCAAACACCACTGAACTGAAAAATTTACTCTATGATTATGTGATAGCAGCTTACACCTACCAATCTAAAGATCAAACCAGGTTATTAAACTAAGTTGGAGACTAGAGAAACAATAAACTACCACAGAAAACCACAAGAACACAACTGTGCGATTCTACTACTAATGAAGCATAAGTCACAAATCACAGATTCCAAAACATGTTAATCAAATAAAACAGTATTCCAAATCAATCAAATTCAAACTCTGTTCTACCAGCAAATGAATCAATAACACAATCAAGCAACTCAGTACACAAACCTGAGATTTAGCAATTCTCAGAACTCAATAAATGCAATCAAAACAGAAATCATTCTCAATGGAACAGTGACTTAATCAAATTCCAAGATAATTCAATTTCCACAAACACAGATATTAAAATACACTCAGCAAACTCAAAGTA
The DNA here is from genome assembly GCA_030686995.1 of Artemisia argyi. Classification (NCBI taxonomy): domain Eukaryota; kingdom Viridiplantae; phylum Streptophyta; class Magnoliopsida; order Asterales; family Asteraceae; genus Artemisia; species Artemisia argyi. The sequence continues at coordinate 331,369,422 of CM060709.1, forward strand.
AGACCAAATAGTAAGACTAATACTAAACAGATTAAGATCTTTCAATTATACTACTATTATCTAACACAAACAACCACAATTCTACAAATTACAGCTGATCTACACTAATATATATGCTAACACAATTACTAAATGCAAACAGAAATATCAAAAGTAAATTTAAATCAAGAGTTTACCAAGTAAATCCCCCTCAGCAAGAACAGAGGGGGCTCACTAAGCAAGCCTATCTTTATGATAGGCTGATGTCACTCTTCTGTATCAGCTATCATTCACCTCAGCAAACATGAATCACCTTCTTTACTTTTGATGAACAATGACTCAAAACACCTTACTATAAGCTACTTAAGCTCAAATAAGATGTATAAAAGAAAATAAGCTCTACTGTGAGCTTTTATAACCAGTATATATATATTTTTTCTGATTTTTATATATTTTTTTTATTTTATGTAAGTGAAAATAAACTGAATGAAAAGTAAGATATATATTGAAGTGAGATTAAACTAAGTAGAACAGATAATAAGCTTGATAGGAATAGAAAATAAGCTAAGATTAGAACATAATAAGCTGAAATTAATTGAATAAAACTAAAATTTTATTAAAACTATTGTTGAAATTACAATAAACTAAACTAGATTACAAAGCTGAATATAATTTGGCAGAGTAACACTATCTAAAAAAACTACACCATCTAATGCTAAAATGTGAACCTATTTATAACTGAGGAGTGAGGAATGAGGGTCTTATGCCACGCTGGCAATCCGCGACTCATCTGTGCTTCTTCTCATCATCTTATCACCCTTAGATTAACTTGTGCTTCTTTGATCTCATGCTAGCCCTTGGATCAGATTTTGTGACGTGTGAGAACCAATCACAATTCGCCATGTTGGCCATCCGTGTGCATCTCTCTGCCATGTGCTGACACCTTCTAGAAATAGAATCCAAGGCACAAAATGTGATGTGTTCCCACCAATTAGACACTGCCATGTGTCCATAAGGCTTCAAGTATGCACGTATTTTATTCCTGACATGCTTTGTGCACGTGAGACTTCTTCTAGATGAACCAATGATTGGTAATTGATGGCTAGGTGAAGTGGCTTGAACCAATTGATTTAATTGGTGAGCTAGGGTTCATGGGTATTTGGGGGTTCTGGGTTTGAGGGGATTGGGGGTAAAATAAAACGGTGCGTTTGGTTTTTTAACTTTGAGTTTTGACTGAAGTTGACCGAAAAAATATGGGCTCGGGTTAAAAAAAATGATTGGGCCTTGGTATATTTTATTGGTGGACTTGGTTTTTGGGTTTTGTGAAATATTGGATTTGGACCAGGTTTGTTATCATTTTCAGAATTTGTAATGAAAATTACAAGGACCAAGTGTGTAACTTCCAAACTTCAAGGGTACATTCTGCCATTCTTTGAAAAATATATCCAAGGGCTAATCTTGCCAAGTCTGTATAAATGAAGGACTGAAACTGAATCTTGGATCCCCGGCTTTGACTCTTTGACCAACTTCAACTCTCGTGCTCGTTTTTCGGTTTTCTTGTGATTTTTCAGCTTTTTGTGATTTATCCGTACCTGCATATCACAAACACAAAAACACACGTTTTCTTTGCATTTGTTAGCTCAAATAGTCATTTTGGATCAGTTTTTGGCCATATAATAGTGAGTGAATAAGCACTCACCACTCCCTCTCTTTAAAACACTTACAAAGTGTACTAAGAAGGGAGACTTCCGTTGGACCGAAGAAGCAGAAGAAGCTTTCCAACAACTAAAACACCATCTGGCATCTCTTCCCAAACTTGTCGCACCGCGACCAGGGGAAGAGCTAATCATGTACTTATCGGCAACTCACGGAGCAGTTAGCGCAGTACTATTGACAGATAGGAACTCCGTCCAGACACCCATATACTTTGTAAGCAAAGCACTGAAGAAGACAGAGACTAACTACAGCGCCATGGAAAAGCTGGTCTTAGCTCTAGTATTCGCAGCTAAAAGACTGCGCAGATACTTTCAAGCGCACCCAATAGCTGTAATCACAGATCAGCCAATCAAACAAGTTATCTCTAAACCTGACGCATCAGGACGGCTACAAAAGTGGAGTGTACTGTTAAGTGAATATAACATCTCATATAGACCGCGCACTGCAATCAAAGGACAGATATTAGCTGATTTCATTGTTGAGAAGCCAGATAGAGATAGTCCAACCTCTACAACCAAAACAGATCTGCAGGAACCATGGATTCTGTTCACAGATGGGTCTTCATGTGTAGATGGATCAGGCGCAGGCCTTATTCTCACAAATCCAGAAGGTATGGAATTCACCTATGCGTTGCGCTTCGAATTCACAGCCACAAACAATGGGGCAGAATACGAAGCCCTACTAGCTGGACTGCGCATCGCAATCCAAATGGGTGTACGTAACCTGGAGGCAAACGTAGATTCTCGGCTAGTCGCTAACCATGTGCTAGGTGAATATGAAGCCAAGGATGAACACATGATCCAATACCTGGATAAGACCAAGTCCTTAATTAAAAACTTTGACAGGTTCACAATAAAACAAGTCCCTAGAGGGGACAACAGGAAGGCTGTTGCGCTTAGCAAGATCGCATCCACAAGCTTTGCTCACCTATCAAAACAGGTATTGGTAGAAACCTTACAAAACAAGTCAATCTTGGAGATGGAAGTATCCACAGTGATAGAAGAACAAGATCCTACATGGATGACACCTATCATTGAATTCATTAACAAGGGAGTCTTGCCACAAGACCATAAGGACGCTCGAAGAGTACGGCGCACAACGCAGCGATTTGAACTACGAGACAACATACTCTATCGACGCTCTTTCTTACAACCATGGCTCAGATGTGTTGGACCTCTTCAAGCGGACTATGTACTATGAGAAATCCACGCTGGATCATGTAGCATGCACTCAGGGCCGCGATCTGTGGTAGCAAGCGCTCTACGGTCGGGGTATTATTGGCCAACTATGCACCGCGACGCACGCGATCTGGTAAAGAAATGCAGCAATTGTCAAGTACACAGGCCAATTCCGTGCTGACCGCAACAAGAGCTAACACCCATTACCTCACCATGACCATTTTACAAGTGGGGCATTGACATCGAAGGACCCTTTCCAGTTGCAGCAGGAGGGCTAAAGTTCCTCATCGTAGCCATAGATTACTTCACGAAGTGGATTGAAGCAAAGGCGGTGGTGAGCATCATGGGAAACCAAGTCAAACGCTTTGTCTGGGACAACATTGTCTGTCGCTTCGGACTGCCTGGAGAGATTATATCAGACAATGGGAAACAGTTCTGCGACAACTGATTCGCCTCAAACGGTCAGATAATTATTGATCAGCCACTTGTGAATGGCCAACTGTAATAGTCAAACAGCAGAGGCAAATGCTTCCGAGGAATACAGTGTTTTCCCGGGTCGTAAGTCCCAACGAGGTGTGCGATGTTTTATTATAAACGAGTCTGTGATTAGTGAATGTGAACAGGGAAGGTATAAAAGTGTGTGTGTGTGATTAACTAGGGTTTTATAACTTAAAATGACTTAAATAGACTATCTTAATGATTACGTGAAATCTAGGTATCTAAAAACATACACCAAATTAAAATCAGACGCGACTGCGTACTGAGAAAAAGGTGAGTTTTAAGGAAAAATAAACTATAAGGGTTAAAAATGAAAATTCTAAAAACTTAAACTTAAAATAAAATTAAACTAAAAATAAAACTATTTTTTAGATTATTATATTATTTATTATTAATTATTTAATTAAAAACTATTTAACTATTTAATTAAAACTTAACTTAAATAAAAACTAAAAATGATTAACACTACAAATTAAACTAAAAATTTATAAAAATATTTTCTAAACCTAAAATAGAACTTGAAGAAAGTATAAAAAATAAAAATAAATCTTTTTGTCTTTTTATAGATTTTTATTAATTAAAAACTATTTATATTATTTATACTAATTAAACTATTTTAAATTACAAATAATACTAAATCAACTTAAAAAATTATGAAAAAATTTATAAAACTAATTAACCATTACAAGAATCCTAAAAAATTATAAAAACTTTATTTTATATATTTTTAAACTAATTAACTAATTATTATTCTATTTATTAATTAATATCTAATTAAACTATTTAAATTATGAAAACTATTAAATGAACAGTAAAATTTCTAGAAAAATTACTAAAATTATATTATGACTTATAAAAGCTAGGAAAAATATAAAATATAGGTGTTACTATATAAAAATTAATTATGCTATTTATAACTTATTTATTAATTAATTATTAATAAAACTATTATTAATTATAGTAAATACTAAATGACAAAACAAAAATCTGAAAAATTTATGAAAAATACTTTAATATATAAGGAAATTAATAAAAATATAAAAAACACAGATTACTTAATTAAAATCTAAAAATGAAAATTAAAATTTAATTAAATTAAATAGAAACTATCACTTATTTTTATGTTGTCTTTTCTTGATTTTTCTTTTACCAATCTATATTATACCTAAATATAACTAACTTTTACAAAAACAAATATTTAATAAGCTAATAATAAGCTGTGTATAAGCTAAGAAGCAAAACAGTTGACTATTGTTGACTTTGATGAGAAATAAGCTCAAATGAGCTTATGTGGGACCCACCTTGGTATATTCTGGTATTTATAAGTTAATTGGACTTGTCAAAACTTAAAATGATCAAATAAGCTCAGTAGATAAGCTGATAAGCTCAAATAAGCTAATCCAAAACTTAATGTGAATACAGAATAGGGACAAGGTTTAGGGCTTATTCTAGGTGGGGTCCACTGAGGTAGAGGTCAAAAAATTGGTCAACCTAGGTAGCCTACTAGGAGGGGGGTTGGGAAAAACTATTTAGAGGTTGTGGGGCCCACTGGGTTGGTCACAAAACACCACCAAAGTTGGTGTTGTGACCTGATAACTGGTGTGCAGGGGAACTACCCAGGCCTGCAAGTGTCTTTAGGGGTGAGTAGAGACTAGAATAAAATTGCTAAAAATATAAGGCTTATGGGAACTTAAAATTGAGCTAATAGACTATAACTAGGAACAAATTTCAGCTCCTAAAACCTATTCCTAAATTCTATAAAAATCTTGGAAGTTTGGTGAAAATCTGAGAATGGCAACTTTGACTTTTTATGAAATTGAGCTAGGTTGACTATTATGAATTTAAATGTGATCCTACTGACTTAATATGATATAATAAGTTATTTAGGAATGAAATTATGCTAGTTGACCAAGTTATGAGCTACTAAAATGAAAATGGCATACTCAATCCTTGGCAGTGGACTGTGAATGGATTTGGTAATGGATTTTGACTTTCTCACTAATGAGGTTCCTATTTAATGACTAATTAAACTTACTAAGACCTAAGGTGACTCAACATAACCAAGAACAACAACTTAAACTAAGACCTCAGTGATGAATTGCACTGAACCAAACACCCCTATAATTATTTCAATTTAAGATTTTCAAAGGAAATGGTTGGATTAAACCAAAACTCAGATTCCTAACACTATATTATGATAATATAAGAACAATTAAGCATAAAACAACCATACCACAAGCATAATATACAAGTTTGTCAAACTTGAGTATTCCACTGTGTAATCTTGATTTTTAAGTAGTTATGAAATTTGATGAACAAGAAAACTATATTATACTAAATACTGATTATCTAATACCAAATAAACATGAAACAACTATAAATAAGCAATATAAGAAACCCTACAGTAAAAAGTAAAACTTGAAAATGAAACTTACAAATTGTATTAAACTGAGGAACAATGAACCAAGAACAATGACCAATCCTAATACCTCCCAAAAGGTACTAATACCAGATCAATCCAAATTTCACCCTTTGCTCAGCTTCTTTCTTGCTCAAACACTATTTTTTTTATTTTTTTCTTATTTATTTGATATTTTTCTTATTTTTTTCTTTTATGAACTGAACAACAAAGTAGGGTGTTCTTAAGCCTATTTGAGCCTTGTCAGAGCTTATACAAGCTTATGAATCAAATACAACAACACAAATAACAATATTGCACAAACTTGAGATTTTTGAATTTTTAAGAAATACATTAACTGAGAATTCCACTGAAACTTGAAATTGATTATAGCAAAAGTTTAAAGATACATTAAAATAACTAAATTGATTACTCAGAAGCTTAGGATTACACTAAAAGAGTTAAATTACACTATTCGACACTACTCTAACTAAAACTAATCTAATGCCTTTTCACCACAGCTTCTTTTCCATTTTGTAGCCCTCTTCTGAGCTTGTGGGACCCACTGGGTGATTTCCCACCACTTCCTAGCCATTGATAAGGTTCCAATCATCTCAGCCGTTTAAATCATTCCTTGGCGCCAAAGTCATGGGTGTCAGCTGTGGTTGCGTGGAGAGACTTTTAGGGGCTTTAAATGGAGCTTGTTTGGTTGTGGAGGTGGAGGTGTGAGGTGGAAAGGTTGGTGGTGAGCTGGAAGGTGGAATACCAGGGTGGTAATGGAGGAAGTGGTGTGGGAGGGAAGGGGAGTGGTTTTGGCGGTTTGTTGACCGGGTTTGACCTGGGGGTTGGACTGGGCTAGTGGATGGGCTGGAAAAGGGTGGGCTTGGGTAGGTTGGGTTTTGGTTTTAGATAATAACATTTTGGATCCGTTTGGTTTATTAAGTACACAAGGACCAAAGTTGTAAATTGGCAAAAGTTGAGGGTCTGATTTTGTATTTTCCCAAAGTTTATAATAAGGGTTAAAATTGTCATATGTGAATAGTACAAGGGTATTTATGATAATTTTCATTTTTTTTATGCCCAGGGACTAAAACTGACAAATGTGAAACTTCAGGGACCAATTCTGCCATTTCTCCAAACTTTATACCCAAGGACCATTCCTGCAAAAGATGATTAGTACAAGGACTAAAATTGAATTTCTCAAAGTTTTTACATCCCAGGGACCATTTCTGTCAATTTCCAAAGTTGAGGGACTAAACTTGTAATTTTATGAAACTTTGCACCAAAGGACTAAATATGTAACTTTATGATTAAAAAGGACCTTTGGTGACATTTTCATGTTTTTAGAATAACCAGGGACTAGTTTTGCCAATTTATGAAACTTGAGGGACTGAAACTGCCAATTATGCAAACTTTGTACGTTTTTAATCTGTTTTTGCATATTTTGCTTTTGAAACATATAAAACACACCTCTAAGATATTTTAAGTATTTTGATACATATTTGAGTGTTTTTGTATGTTTTAGCAGTTCAGATTAGTATAAAATGATGAGTATTTAGACACTCATCAACAACCCATTCAAAGATTGGTGCGTACAATTGAACATCACGCAACACTTCGCTTCAGTAAAACACCCACAAACCAATGGTTTAGTTGAGCGCGCAAATCGCAGCCTAGGTGAAGGAATAAAAGTGCGCCTTGACAGACACAAAGGAAGGTGGGTGGACGAGCTCTCACATGTCTTATGGGCGCATCGCACCACAATCAAAACCAGTACTGGCGACACGCCATTCTCCCTTGTCTACGGAACAGAGGCCGTCATACCAGCTGAGATAGGAATGCCAACTATACGAACAGCAGAGGTCAACGTCACAACAAATGACGAGGAGCGGCGCATAGACTTGGACTTACTGGAAGAAAGACGTGAACGCGCAACTATACGCGAAGCAAAGGCTAAGGCAAATATGAAGAAGTATTATGATGAAAAGGTCAAACACACTTCCTTCAGGCTAGGAGACTTTGTATATCGCGCCAATGATGCGAGCCACGCAGAAGACACAGGCAAGCTCGGACCTAAATGGGAAGGACCCTACGAGGTCACTGATGTGCTAGGCAATGGCGCATACAGGCTGCGCGACATGGAAGGTCACGACCTAGCGCGCATCTGGAACATCTGCAATCTTAAAAGATGCTATCTTTAGGCGAGGCTACGGCCAATACACAGACACCTTTGCACTTTAGTATGTGCCCAATAAGTGTTTGTTTTTTCTTTTCTTTCTTAGGAATTGTATTTTTATTTTCTCAAAAAACTTGCAAGTATCAATAAAATGTTATGGTTTCTAGCTAACTCCATAACGTATTTCACTTTATTGCGTACATACTTATATATGTCAATATTGTTATCTTATATTTTTGCCTACATGGCGTGCATGCACTAATTAAGACCCACAAAGGCATAAAGGATGAGTAAACCTACTAATTCACTCGTTGAGTAAGAGGGTTGCAAACCCATCAACATTGGATCACGCATCCTTGCTAAGCACCTTACTTTTGAGACGTTGAGGTAAGTTTTTTGTGCGCATCCTACGAAGGGTGCGCAAATATTAAGTACACCGTACAAAGCTTAGCAAATAACGAGCCAAAACACTTGGTCAAATAATAAAACTTAGCAAACATTAATGCAAGTATATTTTTAAGTCACGCACTTAATTTATAAAAGAGTATCTTATTCAACATTTTTACACAAAATTACAAGCAAAAGATACACTTTGTTATTTACATAATACATATACCAAAAACAGCCTACACGCTATGGCGATGCTCAGGGCTATCTTCCGGTGCAGCAGAACTCCCCGCCTCTTGAAGCTTTCTCAAGAGCAATGCATCCTTGGGAGATACGCTTGGCACACTCACAGGAACCCCATCAGACCTGGGAATATGTGCAGCGCCCACACCGCATAATACTGCCTTGCCCTTAATACCTTTCTTTTGGGCAGCTCTCTGCGCGTGGCGCTCCAGTACTTCCTTCAGAGGAACTTTCCTTTCAAGGGCAAAAGGGTTCAGCATATGACGAGGCCGCACAAACACTGGAACCTGCAGCTGCGACTCATCGGGCTTGAGGAAGTAGTCCGATTGCGCCTCTGCATCCTCCAAAATATGGCGCTCCAAGGTCAACCCCTCCATAATTACCTTTATGGGGTTGTCTTGGTCGCGCTCCAACCGTGCAATATGAGGCAGCTCGAGAAGTTTCATCCCCTCCATAGCCTGCACCAGCTCGTCATACGCACCCGCGTTATAGCCAGGTACCTCAGTCAAGGCCTAGCTCAAAAACTTAGCCTCATGGAGATCCTTCATAGCCTGCGACCTCCCACGCTCCACAGCACACTGCACCACCTTCCCAAAGGCACCCAACACCTCTTGGGACTCCAAAATGCCCATAGCGGCCAGGCGCAGTCCATGACTGATCAACCACCTACATCAACAAGGACAACTTGTGTTAAACTTAGCAACAAAATATAATAAAGCATAAAAAGCTGATAAAGAAGTACCTGCGCTCAGCAATGGTCGACATCAAATGAGGGTATAACTCTTCATCATACTCTATGCTCAGGCCACGCAGCTTATTCTCCTGCATCTGGACAATCTCCTCCATGCGCTCCTTGAACTTAGCAATGTTCGCGAAGTGCTCCTCCTTCTTCTCCTCCAGATACCTTACTGCCCAAGTAAGGTTGGCCTTGTACTGATTAAGTTGTCCGCGCGCCTGCTCCAGCTCAGCCATCGCGGTCAACTTCTCATTGGTGACCTTCTCATTGTACACCCTGAAGGACCCCACCTCCGCCTGCGCTTCAGCCAGCTGCGCACGGAGCATAGTTATCTCCTCATCTTTTTGGGTGAGAGTGCTACTCTCCCCGACGTACCTCGTCTTCAACTGAGCCACCAGCTCAGTTTGACGCGCAGCAGTAGCAGCCAACTCATCCATTAGTTGCTGCGCAGATACGCCCTCATCAACCTTTGCCTCCTCCTCCCTGTTTTCATTCTGCGGAGGGGCCACTGTCTCCACGAAGGCTCCATCATCCTTCGTGGCATCATCGCTACAATAAACAAAAAAAAGTAAACTGTTAGAAAAATATTACGACAAGTAATATACATAATATGCGACAAGATACTTACATAAATGGCGATGCCTCGGCAGCCTTCTTATCCGCGCCAGGAGCGGATGTCTCTTCCTCCGCAGATGACTCCGCATCTCCAATACGGTGGCGTCGTCTCTTAGAAGTGCCACTACTCCCAGCCTCTCCTTTGCGCTTTAGATTCTGCGCTACCTCCTCCTTCAACACCTCCTCAGGTTTCAGGATTTCCACACTATCTGAAGATTCGGAGTGCACCTCCTCCACATGCGCCGTCTCCACAGTTGGCGCCACGCTCTGAACGGGCGTTACTTGGAGAGGTGGCGAATCTTCGTGGCCAACATCCCCCAGCACAGTCAGATGACCCTGAGTCGCTTCCAGAAGTGGCTGCTCGTTCTCCCTCAGAGGGCGCACTCCCACAGTCACCTGCTTTGGCTTTTCCAGCTTTACCACAGCAAACAGATCCATCTCTGCGCACACAGAAACAAACAGCAAAAGAAGGGATTAGTTACTAAACGTGCGCATATAGGAAAAACTTACATGATTAGAAGCAGAAGGGACGAACACCCACCCCGGCCTTCCTCATCAATGAAGGTTGGCACCTCGTCAACACCACCGAAGTAATTGCGACTCAACCCCACATGCACCAAAAACTCCTCCGGATAAGGGTTAATGGGAATGCGGTTGGCATCAAGGGTCTGCGCATCGGTCAAACTATAAGAACCGGGTGCGGGGCGCCCATCCCTTGGCAACGTGTCTTGAGTATAAAACTCAAAGGGTGATGGAAACACCACGTCATCAACCCAGAGAAAAGTGCTCCCTCTAATGCCTCAGGGAGTCTACCTTCTCAGTATAGCACTGCAGCGCCCCCGCGCGCTTCGCAAAGGACACCCATCCATGCGACCACGTCGTGTGGTAGAAGGCGCGGAACAAGGCAATGGTCGGCTCTATCGCAAGTAAACGGCAGTTTACCTCAAAATTCGACACCTTAGCCGCACCTATACAGTGCAGCTGTGAGATGTGAAGACGATAGTGATTGAGCAAATCGCTCAGAAAAATAGATATCGGTACGCGGTAATTCGCGTACTCGAAAAAACGCGTGTATAGTCCTATCTTCCCTTCGGGGAAATCGGCTATACACGCATCAACATCTGGAGCCTCTGGATGCACATCCAGAGAAATGAAGTAGTCAGACGAAAACTGACGCACATCATTCTTACTCATCGCAAAGCGAAAATCCTCTAATTAGGCAACCATTTTCATAAATCTACTAAAATACGCACACAAATTTACCTAATAAAATAGTTACTTTCTTTGCAAAAAAACGCTTTGACGAAGTGTGCAAGGGTGAGTATGTGTTTTTACTGTGTGTTTTTGGTAAAATGGGGGCGGTGACTCTTATATAAGGAGGCCAAAAACCCTAGATGATATCCACGTGGATCCCACTCACAAAACGTGTGGCTAGAAACCGAAACGGTACATGCACTTTTTCCCGATTTCCGAGGGACACGTGGACACAACCCCCGATTTTCGAGATATTTCTTTGAAATATCTATGACTAGGTACATTGTACTCAAAATTGGGCGGCAATATTTCAAAGTTCTCCCGCCACGCTTACCGCTGTTGTAACTAGTCTAGCATCCGCGGATACGAGCCGCGCACACTAGACTGGGGGGACATGATGACGTATAGTCTATATATGGGCCACAAGCCTAAATATTAAACATTACTAAGGCGTAAAACCACCATGCGTGGGCTATTATAACTTGGGCCGCATCAATAATAGGAATGGGCTCACGCAAGCCCAACCAAACTATATACGGAATAGATAGAGATCTTCTATCTATGGAATGGATATCCTTAACCCGGATAAGCACCATGTGTGCGAAACGTAAGGAGCACGAACCCTACAAGGATTCTGCGCCTATATAAGGAATGACATAATTCTCATTCAAGGTACGATTCACAAACCCTAAAACTCTTTACGAGAACCCTAAATCGATTACTTACTCTCACGCCGGAGTCTAATCGTGGGAGACAATCCCACGATAAGCCTAACGGTGTTGTTTATTTTCTTAGTGCGCAGGTTTCAAGCATTAAGAAGCGAATTGGTACGAGAGCAAGAGCCCATAATCAGGAACGCCCAACTTTTGTATCAACACAAGCAAACAAGTGTTGACAGTTCTGTCCGTAGATTTTGGAGGCGCGCCATGTGAAATAATAAAAGAGTATAGCTTCGACACCGTCTCATAAACTTCAATGTCACTATGCTATTATTGTTAAAATGATAGAAACCTAGCAGGTGATACGTTTTATTGATACGATATATATAATGAAACTCTAATGGACCTAACCCCATATACCGGGCTTCGGCCTTATTTATCTTCTAATACTCCTCGCAGTCTGAGCGGCGAAATCATGAAAGCTCGGACTGAAGTAGTAAACTAAAAAATAAAAAAAATAAAAATTTGAACTTGGTCGCCCTTATTTATCTTCTAATACTCCTCGCAGGTGATTCAGTGCCACAATAAGGGCGACCAAGTTCAAATTTTTATTTTTTATTTTTTATTTTTTTTAACACAAACTCAAATTTCATTAATAATATATAAAAAAATTACAAAATTAAATTAAAAAAAAAAAAAAAAAAAAAAAAAAAAAAAAAAAAAAAAAGACTTCATCTTCCTGGTTCTCCACACACACTAAACATACACACACAAATAAAAGGCAAAGCAAATGGATCAAAAAAGGCAAAAAAATAAAAATAAAAATGAAATGGTACTCGGTCGAGGTTGAGACCGATTGTCTCATTTTCCTTGCCCCATTTCGGTCGCGACCGATTTGCCACAAAAGGGACGATCGAGACGACCGACGCCGACCGAGTCGGTCTCGGTCCTTATTGTCGGCAGCCTTAGGGACTGATACCAATGGTCAATATTAGTCAACTGATAACAAAGCCATACAAATAATCGACTAACAAACAAACATAAAACAGCTATAATTTTTTTTTTCAACGATAAAATAAAACAAGAAAAATTCTACTTTTCTTCCACATCAAGCAGTAAACATGCCTGTTTAAAGATAACTCGAGAATACATTTATCTTGAGCAAATAAAGACAAGAAGGCTTGGGTGCTGAGTGCTGACAATTAGTAACACAGATCACGTCACCAAGAGCAAACAACTATCTTTTTGAGACCAATAGAATAATAAAGTTCACAATTGAATAGCGGCGGAAGCAGTTGTCTTGTGTTCGGATGAACGAAAAAGATTTCGATTGTGGAATCTTGGTTGGTGTGGTGGTTAAGATATGACAGGGGTGGTTTAGGGGAGGCGGCTCAACGTAGCCACCTAAGTCTGAGGATCAGACCCGTTCAGATAACATGTTAGAATGATAGAAATCTCGTAGATGATACGTTTTATTGATATGATATATATAGAGGCAATATATAATGAAAGTCCCAACCCCACATACCGGGCTTGAGCCTTATGTTGAGCTGCCTCCCCTAAACCACCCCGTCAAATCCTAATTGCAAGACGATGAACTCAAAGAAATAGAAGACAACAAAAAGCGTGAATCCATGTGTATCCGTTTAGAAGATGTAACAGCCTCCAAAAGCAGCGAACATGTGCTTGTTTGCTCAGTAGCTAGTAGCTGATCGTTTTTTTTTTTTTTTTTTTTTTTTATTATTATTTTTTTTAACCATCAAACATGGATGTGTTTGTAGTATAAAAAATCAATTCAAAAGAGCAAGTGTTTCTTTGGATTTTTATCTAAAAGAAAGAAAAAAAAAAAAAAAAGAAACAGAAAAAAGGTTAATAGTTGTTTATTGTTTGTTTGTTTGTCTATTTTTGTACGGCTTTGTTACCGGTCGATTAAAGTTAACCGTTTGTACTAGTCCTTAAAGTCGACCGTTGGTAAGGATTTGTTATCAGTCGACTTAGTCGACTGTTGGTACCAATCGACTAAAGTCGATCGTTAGTACGGTTTTGTTACGAGTCGACTAAATTTATGCCTTTATTATGTTAATGTTTTATTTTTCTGTTCTTTTCTAGTTTGCTACTCCAGTCCGAGCTTTGGCGATTTCTCTGTTCAGACTGCGCGGGAGTACTAATGAATAAATAGGTCAAAGCCCGGCTTGTGGGTTTAAGATATATAGAGTTTCACCATTATAAATAATGGTCATTAATAAAGTTACACTTATGTGATTTATTCGATGTCTACCAATTATTACAAAGTGAATACACAGAAAAGTCAATATATAGATAGAAGTTTAAATATTGTGAAGAGTATTATAAGTAGCAAAAACGATTAACTCAAACTCGCGTTTGTTCGAAAAAATGACTCGTTCAGAACCATTTTATTCGTCGACTTTTTTTTTTTTTTTTTTTTTTTTTTTTTTTTTATAACAATATACAAGTATTTTATTATTTCAAATGTGTAGTAGTGGATCATTTATTCATAATATTTGTCACACAAGGGTTGAAATCATCGTATTTATAAACTCTTTTGTACTTATGACAAAAGTGTGAAAATTTGATGGTATAAATGAACATGACATAAACTCATCATCTTGTTCCTCGTAAGCTTCTTCATCGTTCTCAAACACTTATTGTAAACCCTGTTTCACATATTCTTTTAAATCAGTTACAACTAATCAATATTACTAGATATGTTTGAATAAAACCACCTTATAGGGGCTGACCTAGGGGGTTCCTGGGAGGTTCACGGGAACCCGATCGATATTCGTTGCCTAGTGTAAAATTTCCTAAAAAATCATGATTTTTCCGAAATGAACATGGTCCCATAAACTTGTGTCACGCAATGACGCAAATACATGTCTTATTTAGTTAGTTCACTTATATGTCAAAATAAATGCATGTCTTTTAATTTCTTTACTAGTTTTAATGTAGAAAATTACCTTTTAGTTCATTTTTATTTCTTTTATATTCGTAAAACAAATTGTGCACCCAGCGAGTTCGAGTCCTGCGTCCGCTCCTGTCGCCTCACATATTAGGAACATCTATCATCAAATTTTAAGCAAAACTGGATCAAAAGAACGTACCTCAATCAATGCGTTAAAAATTTATGCATTTCGTTATTGGCATGTGTTACACTATCATCATTTTATCATATTTGGACAATTTGTCATCAATTTTTAAGCAAAACACGATATTGTGAGGGGCTTTAGAGGTGGTAAAATGGGCGGCGGGTTCTGGTAACGAATCCAAACAAGTTTAGGTTTAAACAAGCTGGGGTCAAATGAGCATAACGGGCTCGAGTCAAACTTCAAAAGCACTAAACATCTAACTTTGATAATGTATTTGAATAAAGTAAGAAAACTTTATGATTTAAACCCTTTTACAGAACTATCACTGTTATCTAACTTATAGTTTTGCTTCGATGCAAAACCCCCCACCAAAAGGCACACTTGGAGACGAGATTATGATTTTGTCGCATTCTTGAATATCACACAGGAGTAAAAATTTGAGGCTTGATTAATTGTTTAGCTAATCTGAAACTTGACTGTAAAAATAATTGTAATCGATCTTTTTCTAGCTTTAATAAGAAAACTAAAGAACTTTAAATTTCATTGCTTACGATTAACTAGACTAGGCGTGTCTTAGGATTAACTAGACTAGGGTGTATTGATGAGCTTTTTGATCACTTATATTTAGATGCTGACTTTACATGTAATGATTTGTAATGCAAATGTTATAGACTTGAGTCTCGAATCTAGTTTATTTTATGAATGCATGGGTTACCTAAGAAACTCGTATAAGACTCATATAGTAAAAAGGGAAGGGCCCAAAGAGACCCAAAAGTTTTCCATAAAAGCCCATACATACAAGCCCGTAATATACCACCTCAAGTTATATGGCATGGAAATCTATAAATACCAAATCTTGATAACGCAGACGACATGTAATATTACTATCTATCGTCGATCGATCAAGAAATTCCAAAACCCTAACCAAATTTCATCAATCTTATTAAAAATCGATCGAAAACAATGGAGGCCGAGGTACGTACTTTCGTGTATCTTTTCTTTACCTGTCCTTTAATTAATAGTAATACGAAAACCAACTGATCGATCAGGTATATATCGAAGGTACGTTCATTCTAATAAATTATGTAATTTTTCATCTGCAGGCTACAATGATATGTATGGACGCTAGTATCTGGATGAAAAGCCTCACGTCACGTAGATTTGTGAAACAAGTTGATGCTATAATGCTCTATTGTGCCAAAAAGTTAAAAGTAAATTTCTTTTTCTTTTATTGCATGTATATATTGCAGGGTTTCTTTTTGTTGTTGTTAAATTACTTATGATTGATCTTTTCTTTTTGTTACAGTCTCATCCGCAGAATGTCGTGGGCGTATGTAAAATGGGTTGTCGAAAATTTATTTGTCCTCTAATTAAGCCTACTAGACATCTTCGAAGTATCAAGAGTGCCATTTATTGTTAGCTTCTTCAATTCATTATTTAGTGACACGTACTTTGTGACTATTTGAATGATGTATGTATAATGATCAAGTTTATTGTTGTTACTCAGATGCATCGATAGGCGGTGATTTGTTGTTATCATCAGAAGTGATTTCGTATGCTCATGATTTTTTGCTCAGTAACTCAGAGTCACATATGCAACAAAGGATTGTTGTGTTTGCCGGAGGGTATGTATGTTTGTTTATATATGCAATATATTAATTAACTAATGCAACTTTTTACTTATTTAATCTAAAATTTATATGTGCGTGCACTGTTTCTTGGATTTCAGTGCCGTGTTGCAACAAAAGCATGACATGGAGGCATTAGGAAAACTGATGAAAGAGAGGAATTTAGCTTGTGATGCTGTCAACTTTGGTGACCAGTCCGCAAATAAGAAGGAGCTTTTTGACACCTTGATTGCTGCTGCGGATAATAATGGCAACTGCCACGTTCTTCATGTTGAACGTCGATGTTCTGTCCGTCGTGCCTTATCAAGGTTTATTATAATCTGTTTGCTTAGTTGGACGTACTCACATTTGATTACATTACATGCTACATACTGTCTGTTTTTTTGGCTTGTCCTATATATTATATTTTGTTAACATTTACTATCTGCAGGTCTCCAATCATCCCTCAAGTTGAAGATGGTGAAAGCACTAAGGTTGCAGTTACTAGTCTTCCAATGGAAGATGAGAGAGAAAAGCAGAAGAGAGAGTCTCAACGTGTCTCTCAGAAAATTCAACAAGCAAAAATGAACACACCAACTCAAGAGATAGTAAAGCTGAAATTAGAGGATAAAAAGAAAAAGGAGCAAATTGATGCATTAACTAGAGAGAATGAAAATCTGAAACGAGAGTTGGAACTATCCCGTAAAGAGAAGAATCAAGTTCTATCAGCCATTGCTAAGTTATATGAGTTAGCTAGTAAAGGTACTTCCGCAACGACTATTCCACAAATTCAATGGAACTTTCTTCCAAAGCCTGCCCTAACAAACATTCCAGGTTACTATGCGGATGCAGTGAAAACTTTCCAAACTGAGATAGCCAAGTATTTTTGTTAATGAGATAGCCAAGAATGTGTAACTAATGATTTTACCTGAATCTCAATGTATGTTTGCTTTCAGAAGGTGGATTCATATTATTTTCATCTATAAAAAAAAAAAGTGTAACTATCTTCGTAAACTCAAGTGGTTACAATATTACCATCAACTGGCACTGATTAATTGGAGCCATAACCCTTTGGTAGAATCGCAAACTTCCAGAATCACAACTGATATATCCACATGAGGATGCAATTTTGGTGAATGTTTCCGTACTCCACACCTTATGTGTAACTCCTAAGCTCCTCATACTCTTACACTCCGTGACCGCAATTGAAGCTTTGTAAACCATTTTGACCAATCTTCTCTTCTGTTTATCAAATAAATGTTCAGCTTTGGCTTTATATTTGAAGTCAATAAGTACGTAACAAAAAAAGTACACGTACCAGAATGACACAAAAGCTTAAAGTACATCGCTATTTTACGACTTAATCCCAATTTGATATTATGTTGGTGGCTGGTTTAGGTTACGAGAGTTAGCTATAAGTTAACTCTGAGTATTCTGAGTTGGCCATCAACTATATCGGTTGTCAATTTTTTACTTATTTTTTAAGAGAAACAAGTATAGTGATTCTATATATAATGTTTTCGCATTGAGCAACTACCAATCATTAGTTATATCTTCATCTTCATCATCAGCATCACAATGACACGTATACTTATTTTGAACCTTAAAAAAAATAAATAAATAAATAAATAAAAACTGATTCTACTAATGGAGTTTTAGATTTTCAAGAGCCAAGTTAATTGCTTTTGTACAATGTTTCCATAAACAATAACAACAAATATTAACCTGGTATATTAATTACATTAGAATCCATCTCTATATAGCAATATATTCCAGATATGCTCCAAACAGCTTTGAAGTCATGAACGAAGTATGTTGTCATATATTAATGTGGTATGAAACTATGACGAATAAGTTTAAACTCGAAACCAAAAAGCCCAATGTAGTATATATACTAACACTGGAATCTCTTCATGAAACGCAGGACACTCTACAAACATGGGAGCAGATAAATGATGCATTGTGCAGCTTCTGTAAGACCCAAATAGACTCTCATAGGCACTTGTTTTGTGAATGTTCATACCCGAAACAAGTATGGCAGAAAATAAAGACCTTCTCGCATCTTGAAGGTGCACATGATCAGTATGGATCGGCAACACGGATTGTAGACTCGTAGTCAAGAGTAGCTTTGCATGCATGCAGATTCTTGAAGTGGTCCGAATGAAACATTTGTCTATAAAGTTTAAAAGAACACATCAGGTGGAAAGAATGTTTCAGCAATAAGGTTTATATGCAGGTACAAGAGATCGAGCAGGTCTATACTTGTTTCAAAATGTCGTTGTATTGTGTTTTTTATTATATATAAAAAGCTTTGTCGGGGTGTTAGAAAAGTATAAATTTCAAGTTCACTATCGCTCTATCATTGAGCGAGCCACTAGCTGTTGTGTACTCGAGTGTAATTCCGTATATGATATATCTCGAACTTATCGCACTTTCATAAGGCTAAAGGAGATTTGGAACACAAGTGAATGTTAACTAACAGAAAATGAATGATAGATGTTTGCAATATACAATCTAAGGTGTTACTATAATATATGTCTTTAGAGAGCTAACTTTTTTAATTACTTGTATCAATTTTCTTTTCCCACATCGGGTGAAGGTAAGAGTTTTCACTTAGTTATATATGTTTTATATTATGTTTGTGGTTGGCGTACTCTACAAGAGTCACTCACGAGAATACTTTCGTACAGGCGACAACCATTAATTAATATGAGTCCTTCCCTTTTTTAAGGAGAAACAAATTACTTACACGCTTTAATCTCCCATTCATATTAGGTGATTAGTAAAACAAAATAATAGCTAGTAATCGAGCTAGATAAGTTTTTGAACCCGCAACTTATTCGCATTATGTTGTATTAGTTCTAGTTCATTTAGGTTTTTGGTAGATGATTGATTGGGTTGAACGAGGTGATGGTGACGAAGAAGTGATGGTTGTCACTAACAGAATGATTATGAATGAATTTAGATGGTGACGAAGAAGTGATGGTTGTCACTAACAGAATGATTATGAATGAATTTAATTAGTAAAGAGGAGATGATTTGCTAAATGATTATAGTTATAAACAAAATTTACGCTCGATTAGCTATTATTATGGGAGATTAAAAGCATAAACAAACACTCAAACTCCGATAAGAAAGTACTGCTACTTGCACCAAATTCCAATTGCTTGCTTTGCATAGGCTAGAGAACGGTGTTGAAGGCTTGAAGCTAATTTCCATCTTAACGTTGCCGCACCAAATGACTACCATTACAAGGCCAAGTCGTGTTGACGCAAACACTGGCTATATGCATGTCACAAGTCACAAGTTGAGAGGATTTTAGACTTTCAAGAGCTTAACTTCTAGTTTAGAGTGAACAAAAGATTGTGTAACTCAAAATAACACCACCATTTCAAGTCGGAGAGCAACATTCTAGCCGTATAGATCCCGATATAGAAACTGGAATTTCGATATAGAAGAATCACCTCAGGAAATATATAACAAACAACCAGGACAGGTAACAACAAAAACGATCCATAGACAAGTTAGGCTGCTATAGATCCCGTATATATTCGGCCCATCACGCCATAAACGATCCACAGGCAACCATTCCAACCAGGAATAGTAACAACATAAACAATTCAACTGTATTCATAAACGAGTATAATACTTACCTTGGATTATAGAATCACTCATGAAAGTTTTTCTGCAGTTAATTAAAACTCCGACACAACATCATGAGAACGACCCAAGCTTAAAATGACTGCATTTTACAAGCTAACTGTTTCGTGAACCTGTATATATTGCCATGAAGCAGCAAGTAAGTCAGAGTATTTTTCCAAAACAAGTTGCGTGTGAAACCATCGGAAAGGTACATCGAGAATGGCATTTAGCAAATATGGGGATTCCGAACTTCCGTATAGATAGATCATAGATAACGAACATAATTTCTGTGTTTTGCATATGAGATATAAACATCTTAACCAAATGCATATATTATAATACTTGTAACAACTTAACCATTTTTTCACTAATAATTAATCTAAAAAGTTGCCTACCATACAAGATGGACAATACGCCGATTCTTAAAATAAGTTGTCTACCATATAATAACTAAGAAGATTTTTTCTTTATAAGATAACAGGTGTTGTTAGCTATTTGACAAGGAGAGCAAGATTTTCTGTTTTAATCCGGGTAACAAGTACACACTTCGGATTTTGTAATGGATGAATGTCACTTAGCCCTAACCATATGGCTAAAATCTTCACTAGTCGCCTCTGTTTCGTACCAAAGTATGTCAAACACAGGTGAATGGACAATTGTTAACATCATAAGTTCTTTCTGCTACCTAAAGCTGCGTTGTATTCCAATTCTACATAAAAGTAAATAACTAACTGCTAAGGATCCTTATTGGCCGATAATGAACATAAGTTCTATGTTTGGCATGTGATACAAACATTTTAGCCAAATGGGTATTTTAGTACTTGTAACAACTTAACAAACTTTTCACTAATAATGTAAAGTGATTGGGTGCGCGTCTAGAATAGCTAATGAAAAGTAAAACCCGTTCCTGTGGTGGTTAATAAAATAAGATGGCTACCATATAAGAACTAAGAAAATTTGTGCGCCTAAGACAATATGATTTACAGCAAGCTGGAGGCAACATAATCTCCATATTTTTTCTCATTTAATTTAAGAAATTTGATTAAAGTGACAGTGACGGTGACCAAAGAAAGTGGTGGTCACCGACGAGACGGTGACTATGAAAGAGTGATAATTAGCGAAAAATGGAGGAGATATGACTGCGGAATTGATCAAAGTGAAGACAGTGAACATTTTGTAAAAGGTAATTAGTATGGAGTATCAGGTTTGGAAACCCACATCGGGTGGAGAAAAGAAATTTTTCTTGTATATATAATCCGGTGTTATCCACTAAACAAATTGGGCTGTGTACTATGATGATGGTTGTGTGCTCTCTCATGTGGTTATATCGTAACCACTGGTGATGTACCACAATCATTAACTTATACGATTCTCAATTTTTTTTTTTTTTTTTTTTTTTTTTTTTTTTTTTCACTTGCGGTAAATATACAATATTCTTCAATTTTTTTTTCACTTATATATACAATATTCTTTAAACTGCGGTGACTAAGAAAATATACCTGAGTGAGCAGCTTAAAAATTGTTTTTTTCACTTGCGGTAAATATACAATATTCTTTAAACTGTGGTGACTAAGAGGCTGTTTGATAAAATAGAATGATTTAGCACTGAATGATTTGAAAGCCTGAATGAATCAAAGACTCTGAATGAACCTAATGCGAATCAAAATGGGTTGTTTGACAGATGTTACGAGTTAGTGCTCTGAATAACATAAAATTACCAACGTAACCTTTGGTTGTATCATGAAACATGATCATTTAATAAGTGGTCTCAGGTGATAAATTTTATAACTTGTAAAAATAGAATTTACTAACAACAAAATAACACAAATAAAATATTCACATTATTAAAAAGTAGATACAATCAGTTTTACGTGTTTCACTCTTTCGTTTCGGCAAAATGATTTACGCTAAATATTTTAGGATGACAACGCATCGTCATTTTGATAAATGATGGTAAAGAAATGCATCATAACAATTTTAGTTATAACATTACTGGTCTAGAAATGGCACTATGAATACCACTAACGTAAATAGTTTTATAAAGAAATAATCATAAAATAAGGCTACATGGTAAATTGTGAGATACTGAATGATATTGCACCCCACCTGATGCTAAATCGTTCAGAATGGAATAAATGACTAAGCATGTTACTTTTGTGTTATCAAACAATCATGCGCTGACCGAATCAATGGAAAACCTCTTAATCATCCCATTAATAGCCTATCAAACAGCCCCTAAGAAAATATACCTGAGTGAGCACCTTAAAAATTGTTGTAGTGTTGAAATAAGGACAAATGATTTGATTAGAGATTTTCTAAGAATCGAGTTAGCGAAATCACCTATTTCGTATACCACATTGTGTTGTGTACTATGTTGATTGTTATGTGTGTTGTCATGTGGTTATTTCCGTAACCACAAGTAGTGTTCCAGAATCATTAACTTATACGATTCTTAATTTTTTTTCACTTGCGGTAAATATACAATATTCTTTAAGCTGCGGTGACTAAGAAAATATATTTGAGTGAGCAGCTTAAAAATTGTTGCAGTGTTGAAATAAGGACAAATGGTTGATTAGTGATTTTCTAAGAATCTACTTAGCAAAGTCACCTATTTCTTATAGGGTTATGCTACACCCACACAAGTTTTACACAAAAAAATCCACAAAATAATGTGGCATGCCTCTTGGCCACTCAATGCTCTCACTTGGTCAACTAATGCTCTCACATGAGTGGCCAAGAGGCATGACACATCATTTTGTGGATTTTTTTTGTGTAAAACTTTTGTGGTTGTAGCAAAATTCTTTCTTATACCACATTGTGTTGTGTACTATGTTGATGGTTGTGTATGCTGTCATGTGGTTATTTCCGTAACAACAAGTAGCTGCCCCTTGGTTTGTGTGTGTACAAAAACTTTAGGGTATATATAGTGAATGTAAAATTAGAGAACAATTTAGGGCAAAAGGTGCAAAACAATGACCCTTAAGTTTTTATATATAGTGAATGTAAACTTAGAGAACAAGTTAGGGCAAGGGGAAATCCCCTTGGGCTTTGGGTCGACCGGCCATGAACCCTCAAGGGGTGTTCTAGAACATTCTTGTCATCTAATTACATTATAGTCCATTTTCTTTGCTAGTTAGTCAATTCCGTTAAGTACTAACAACCGTTAGGCAATATTAAGTGTTTAAATAATTATATATATAACATTTAATATATATCAATTATTATAATTTAATTCTCATTTGTAAAGTGTGCAATCTTGAGGTCTTGAGTTCGATTTTAGTCACATATTAATATTTATCCACAAACTCTAACAGCTTTTACTAGTAATTAGTGATATTCAAAAATAAATTATATAGTATATAAGTGTATCGAGGAGATCTGCAAGTAATACGGATCACCCGAGTCGTATCCCAGAGAAAGTGTGAATGGAATGAAAGAAATTCGATTCGTGAAAACCGTGTAGTGAAAATTAGTAAATGTGAAAAGCAATGTTTTAAAAATCGCGCCTCAGGCGCGCCTACTCCCTAAATCCCACGAGGCTCCAGCCTTTGGGATTTTTTTGGATCGAGGCTCACGACATGCATGAATCCCGTAAAAATCGCAGCGCCTTAGGGATTTTTGCGCTTTAGCGACTTGGGGATTTGTGCGCCTAGAAGATGTAATGGGGTTTTGGCCTTTTTTCTTAATAGTAAGATACATTTTGGGCTTACATGTTATATAAATTTGGCTTAAGTTATAAAGTATCTAGTAACCCTAGTATTTTAAAAAATAACTAAAACACACAATCAACAAAGAACTATGTTTTTTTTGTAATCTAATGTCTAAGAATAGTAGTTTATTAACATATACAAATGTTGTTTCTTTAGTGTTAAGTGTTACCTAACAACTATAGATTTTTTGTTGTTGATAGTTGATAGTTTTATACATGGTAATTTGTTAAATTTTATAAGTCATAAACTCATATATTGTAATGTATATTCAGGAATTTAGGGTAGTTCAGGATTCTGATATGCTGTCTGCTTAATATTTTGGGTTTAAATCCAACCTTTGTTAGATGTAATAACTATTAAGTGGCATTATGCAACAAATATTGATATTTTTGTGTTATTTAAGCTGCATAAGTTTCACATATGTTATAAAAACACCTAAATGTATAGTGCGCCTCATATTTATGAATCCCGCGCCTTGGTTTACACCTCGACTCGAGGCTCTTTGACCCCCTTTGCACCTTAGTGCGCCTTGAGCCTTTCAGAACATTGGTGAAAAGTGTGAATGAGAAACTCAATTAATGACAAGTATTCACTAATTATGCAGAATGCACAAGCTATGTATGCACTATTGATTAAAACTAAAAATGGAAATTCAAACGCGATTTTAAAAACGTAACGTACGATTAAAAACGTAACTTTAAATGAAAAACTATACTACAAATGTGAAACAATTTTCTAAAAATCTTAACCTAATAAAAAGAATTTTCAGAAAAAGAAAAATATTTTTTTGACTTTTTATTTATTTTCTATGAATATATTTCTATTTTTGTATTTTTAAATGAATTAAAAATAAAGGAAAATGGAAAAATAAAAGTGAAAAATGCAAATTTAATTTTGAAAAATCTAAAATTTTAGAAAAGAATTTCCTAAAATACTTTTGGATTTTTTTAAGCTTTTTCTAATTTTTATTTGATTTTTATTTATTAAAAAGGATTAAAAATTGAATTTAAAATAAGAAAAATTAAGAAAAATAGTCAATCAACTCAGAAAAATCTGAAAAAATTACAGAAAATCAAAAATTTTCAAATGAACTTGGAGAAAAAATTTGAAAGAAAAATAAGCTGAAAAAGTGCTTATTGATGCTAAAACTGCTTCCCCAAGTGCTTATTTATAAGCACTTGTGACCAAACTAATTGAAACTTGAAACAGAGATATATAATGCTCAAATAAACTTATATATGCCAAGATATGATCAAATGAAGCAGAGTAATCCAAGAAGCAAGCAATAAGCAGTTCAATAAGCCAATGAATAAGCTCAAATGAAACAGAACAAGCCAGGAACTTAGGACACACTCAAATCTAAATCCACTAACAAATGAACTCAGAATCCTCAAATAAGCTCAAGGAAAAAGCCCTAAGTAGTGCTAGCAGGCCTCAATTAAAAACAGCTTACTTATTTCTACTATACTAACTTGCAGAAGCAACAAGCACTCCAAATAAGCACTTATTTGCAACCTAATGGGGGGCAAAAGCTCTATTGAACTACTGAGTGTCTAAAATCAACAAATGCCCTAACAGTTTCAATCATTTGCTACTCTCAATTGATAAAAGTTCAGCAGCCTATAGAACTCAAGCTAATGAAACAGTTGACTATTATGATGCTACTACTAGTTTGACTAAATCCAATTTAAGCAGTTTAATCCTACTCCTAATTTGTTTCTATTTAGCTATTTTATACTAGATTATGCTACTATTAACTAATATGCTACTATCTAATCAATTCTACTAACTGGTTTAACTATATACTAACAGTTAATTGATTATTAGACTAACTTTGAATTTTTACCAAACTAACCTACTGTTTTATGCAATTTTAAATCTAATAGTAACTTAAATGAACCTCTGATGCAGTAATATTCAGCTTTCTAACACCTAATTACAGCAAAACAGTACAATCCAAACACTCTTTTATATTACCACCAACTCTATGAAACAGTGAATTGAACTACAAATCTCAATTCCACTGATCTAAACAACTAACAAATCACTAACAGAAACAATTCCAAACAACTAATCACAATTAGATCCAACAACAGATTAAAATCACACTTACAGAAACAAATCAGACAGATAAATAGCAGATCAAAACAAGCTCAGTTAAGCAACTACTACTATTATATCAACAATCTAATCCTTTAAAATAGTTTATCTCAACACTAATCTATACCTTCACAAATCAGACTAGTAAATTGAGAATTGAATCAGCACTTACAAAGCTTTTGCCACCTCCGCAGAAACAGAGGTGGATCACTATGCTTGCCTATCTTTAAGATAGGCAGAGACCTTCCCTTTCTGTCTCAGCTTATCAAATACACCAGGAATCAATGGATCAAAGGCTCTTTGACTTTAGTTGACTGTTTGTGTTTACTTATGAGACTTGAATGAAAACAGATCCACAATAAGCTACAAAGCTTAAATGGACTGTATAAAAGCTAAACAAGCTTACTTGTAAGCTTATCTAAACAAAATGTAAACATATTTTTTACTTTTTATATTTTCTGATTTTTATGATTTTTTTTATATTATTTTGAGAACTGAATTGAAATGAAATAATGATTTATCTCAACAGAAGTTTAAAAGAAACTAAGTTTGCAAGAATTAAAAGTTCTTATAACCAGAAATGAACAAAAAGCTGAGAGGAACTAATTATGAAAACTGAAATTTTATTGAAAACTAATAAGCAGTACATTTACATGAAAGCTAAACTAAATACATGTGAGAAACTAAATTGGCAAAGCTTCGCTGCTTCATTCTACTACTCTAAAGAGCATCTACAAACATCTATTTATAGCTGTGAAATAATTTGATATTGCCACATAATATTTCATAAAGTGAGTGTCATCCTTAACCACCAATTTATGATAATTAAACTTTCAAACATTTTAAAGTTTAAAGTATTCTTAGTATTTAATGTATAATGCAACTATGCTCTTTGCACACACACCTTGAACATATGGCCAAGGATGAAATCCTTACCATTACTAGTATTGAGTGTCATCTCAATTTCATTAGCATCATTGTATGCAAACAACAATATGATCTTTAAAATTCCCGTAAATTTTAATATCTATTGTGTAATGTTTGATGCCTTCCAAACATTCAAGTTTGTCGGTCATGACAATCTGCACAACAATTGACAAATTATTCATCTTATAGAATTTGAGCAGTTCCAGGCTGAGGATGTATTCTATAATCAAACATATTCTTTTAGAATATTACACAAGTTATCTAATAACTTTCAATTAGATATCAATATTGTCAAATCATCTTGTATTCAAGCATGATACAACAATAACATGATATACATGAAAAATCCTTGAGTCATACTTAGATTTTATTCATGTTCTACATATCCATTTGGATTTTCTAAATGATATATCATGTTTTATTAGATTCATTTACCGCACATGTTTATTAAATAATAATCTTTTGTTCCAAGGTTGTATGTCTTATTTTCTAAATCTTTCATGTGAAATTTTATTCCAAGTTAAGACTTAACATTTAACTTATATGAAACGTTACTTCCAATATGTTATACAACAAATATGATTTAAGAAAATAAACATAATACTCCCACTAGCTTTCAAGAATACTTAGAAATTATTTTATTTTAATTATAAATCAAAACTTAGATTTAATAATTAAACATTAAAATAATCTACTAAATGCATGCATTTATCAATTCATGAATTATTGCATTTTTTACATTTCCAAAGATTTATTTTGAATTCCTAAACTCCTTTTGATTACTTACCGTCCTCGCTCAAGTAATCACTTAAAAAAGAGTTTTGATATTCCATTATCAATTTCATATTAATGAAACTAAATATGACAATCATAATCTTTATAAATTTAATGTGTTTAGAATGGAATATTCAATCACAGTTAATTGTTTAAGTGTGATTAATAATCTTGTCATAAGACATGCATTAAATACGTGTACAACATTGTCCATATGATTTCTACACAAAGATTTAAACCACTAGGGTTATCTTATCTTTAAAGAAACTAATCTTCATTCTCTAGTCTATATTAAGAATTAAGATAAACCAAATTTCCAAAATTTGATTATCTTTATAAACAACATCTATAACATTCATAGTATGAGTAATTTACCCAATTCAATATTTGGTAATGCATCATAAAATAATCCTCAACATATTAATGAAATATCGGAGATATCCTTCCGGATCTATGAATGAGAATTCCATCATCTTGAGGTTTATCATTTACATGTTTAGCCTCATCATGATTTTCACTAGTGTGTTTTAAAAGATTATGTATTTTGTAATTTTATCTTTTCAAGATAAAACTCCTACTTGCCTTTAGTAATATGTAGACTATCTATGTATACTTAGCAAGTAAAGCAACAATACAATGTTCTTTTTCGAGATATTACAAATACATATTGACAGTTCCTGACTTTACTTTGTTAATAACCTCTTCATAAGCAATTGAACAAATTCAGAACTTCAATTTAAGACTTAATGTGATTCATCACATTCCATCATTTAATGGTATCTTATTGATCTTCTAGGTTTGAGTCTTATTGAGTATATTCAATCTATACTCAATTTCCTGACCTTGATAACTTTTAGAAGAAAAAAAGTCATAGTTATCTTTAATCAAACAATATAACAAGAGTTTGATTTTCCTAACTGAACATACCATAAATATTTGATATTTCATTAGAATTAATATTGTAAGACAATCTAACAATATTTAAGATAACAATATTCCTTTTAGCTTGTCTATTTACCAACTAAGTTATTTTAATGGTATAATAGTATTTTCAAGCCAATTACATGCTTTATAACGCAAGTACTTTTGACAAAATACTTCATGTCCATGTCTCTACAAGAAAACATAAACTGTTATAATCCCACTATAAGTTATAAGTCATTTAACATTTTAATGACTTCATGTATATGCCTTAATTAAAAACACATAACACGATAACGTCTTACTTTATTATAAGTCTTGTAACAATTAAAAGACTTTATGTTTATATCTTTATAATGAAACATAAACATGTTTAACTAAAGTAATTATGAAAACCATCTCTTGGTTTCAATAGTATTTTCAAGTTAATTTATTACTTCACAATAATGTAAACAACATTATTTTGTTCATTTATTTATGTCATTCCAAAAACACATAAAACTTAAACATTTTTTTTTATTTTTTATACAAATTCTTAATTTTTTTCTTAAAACTTAAACATTTTTTTATTTTGACTAAGTTGTCTTAATTTAAAAAGAAAAGAAATATATGACTTTTAAGACGGTGTATATGTTTGTCTATTAATGACCTATTTTAGAAGTATACAAATTCTCAAATCGTTATGTTTAATCTATAACACCCCGTAAAATTTTCCTACGATTAACACGTTACCATAACATAGATTAACCATTTTTACGAGGAACAAATTTTTTTTTTTATGCATGACATATTATATGAACCACTACGACATTTATGATTGACCAATTGCCTAGAAACGTTGCTTACACACAACCTAGATAGTCTAATTATCACGAATATATATTTTTAAACATTTATATTTTTATAATATACGTTTCGTATATTTAAGGTACAATATTTATATATTCCCGGAGCCTACGAAAATTCCCAAGATCACTCATTAATATTATTTGATCGTAACCCGACTCTCAAAACACACCAGGTGGGCCCCGTTGACCCATTGGGCCCTTAAATCCATCAGCTACACCAAACGGACCCTTATACTATTTTCTTTTTCTTTCTTCTGCTGGGCCGAAACCAAACACAAGCCCAAAGGGCTTAAAGCCCAAAACGCACCCTTATTGTTTTGTTTCTGCCAGCCTCAACACACCCAAAACACACCCTTTTTATCGCGATTTCGACACACGACCTAGCCATATTATTACACCACTCGATTCATCACCAAGCATAGAATCAAGAGTACTAAAACTTACTCCCTATCTCACTCATTTACTACTTAAATTTTGGCCAAAGTGAAGCAACCAAACCGTATATACCAAAGAGACAAAACGTGTCACAACAAATCCTTTGCACCACCCAACCTCACCAATTGCATCAAAACGAACACTATGCACTGTAGAACGTCAGGGAATGAACATGGATATTCTCTTACACCATATCTTGGTTGTTTACTTTCGATTGGGCAACACTTTGGTGCCACACCACAATAGCGAGACAACACAACACTTCCTTGGCATTATTCTTGTGTTCACAGCCTCTAAACTCCCTATATAACAATCACAAGAGTCCTCAAACGATCACACACTCATATTCGAACCACATTACAAGTTTACTAGTCGAATTGCACAAGAATTGGGACGAACCTTTTGCCCATCGTACAAAGTGTACAAGTGATCCAAAGGAACCAACCTTGCTTATCTCGAACCACTGCTGGGGAGTGAACCATAGTACCTTGATCCTTTGTACCAATTCGAACCGAGCATTACGAAAACTCCACCCCAAGTGGTGAGGTGAGACATGGAGATCCCTAGTTCTATTTTATTTTCATTTCATACTTTTTTCTCTTCTCCTTTATTTCGAAATATATAAACATGATACACTTATTTTATTCGACCTATATGAAGTTTGGCACGTTGTCTAAATATAATAACAAAGATTCGATCATGATTATAAAGATTACACAACTATTTCGACACGTTTTCATGTCAATAGACCCATTCGTATAAAATCTCAACACTTAGAATAATTCTAAGTGTTGGAACAGTTTCAATATATGATTTTGACCAATCACTTTAGCCTCGTTAAAACCAAATTCGACATATAACATATCATTTTTATTACTCGACCTCATTATCACCTTGGTTGACATATTGGAAATGTATTTCATTCAACCTAGTTGTCACATTAAACTTATTTGCTCGACCCTTTTTGAAGCTACCAAAAACTGTTTTCTATAAAAACTAATAAGATAACTCATGGGCTTGTTAGCCCGTTAAGCTAATTTTGAGCTTATGTGATAAGCTGGTCACACAAGCTTGTTTGCAACATTTTTGTACTATAAAAATGAGTCCAAGGTCAGGCCCAAAGGTCTCGTAAGCCCAATGGATCTCAAATTATTAACGGACCTTGTAATAGTCTCGTTAAGGCCCATTTATCAAAATAAGCACTTTATAAGCTAATAAGCAGTTGAATTAAGTTACTTTGAGTATTCTGAGCTTATTGAAAAAGTATAAAAGCTAAATTCCAAGTTTGGTGAAATTTGGACTAACTTTGCAAAAATTTCTTAAACTGAGGACTAAAAATACAAAACATGCAAACTTAGGGTAGAAACTGTCAAATCTAAATTTTTGGGTTACAAACTGTTAATATTAAAACTTGGAGTTGAAAAATGTAACTATTGATACTCTTGGACCTAAAATGTAATATATACACATTTTGGACCAACGATGAAATTATTATACCGTTAGGATCAATATTGTAACTTTGTTGAAACTTGAAGGAACTTTGCTAAAACAATATTTCTTACAATATTTATAAAGTTTTATATAAATATTTGCATATTTGATATAAAACTGTGACACTTTAAATTATATATACGTTATATAATTTCGTCGTAGTATTTAAAAATACGATATTATTATTAACTTTTGTCGTAACTTATCATTATATACTTCGACGTATGTTGGAAAAAGGACAAACATTCGCAATACATGTAAAACTGAACTTAGACTATCAACTGAACCGTGTAATATCTTTTAGGTTGTGTGTGAAGCCGTTACCTACGTCTTTGAAATCTCAATACTACTGTACTACTAAGGTGAGTCATAGCCCCTACTCTTAATTGTTTTATAATGATTTATACACGTTTTTGGGGGAGATACATGCTTAACTATTGTTTTATACTTTTACAAGTACTCGTTAACTATTTACATATTACTATGACTTCATAGCCCACTCTTTAACTATTTTCCCGTGGGGGAGATACATGCTTAAAACTCGAACACAAGTCTTTTATACCGGGTATTGAAATACCGTCAGGCCAATGTTATTTGCTTAAGTTACTATTGCCAAAAAGTCCCTCGATCATGAACCTTAATCACTTGAAGGGTGAACGTAAATAAACGTGGATAGTACTATTAGTGATTGACAATCCTCGTTTGGTTGTTAGAGAAAACACCAGGCGCACTTTATTGTTCTTATTATAGGTTATTGGCAAATACCTATCTTGAGGGCCTACTACTTACCGTCATAACTTGAGATTATGATTGGCTGTTAATCGTTGAGTATCATGAGCTTAAGGCAATAACAGGAACATTGATTTAAACTTATTGATTGTAAGTGATTACAATACATTCTTAACTTGTGATTCGAAACTCGTGTTAAATGGATTTATAAACCAATTACTATTTTGGTGTTGGCCCGGAAAAAGGGCAAACCAACGGATTGATTTGTATTAAATTGATAAGGAAATCACTCATTAAACTATAAACCCTATGAACTCACCAATCTTTGTGTTGACACTTTTTAGCATGTATTTATCTCAGGTAACTAAACAAGAAGGAACTTGAAGGCACGGAGTGGGCTTGTAACCCGGCATGGGCTTAAATAAACGTTTTGACACATTTCAAATAAACATGTTGTTTAAAATATGAAACATCTTGATGTCTCGAATATTTGGTATTTTGAATAAATTAAACCTTAAAGCGTCACTTTTGTGTCGTTTTCTATGATTGTGATAAAGATCCTCTAAGTAACACCCAAAAAGTCTTCCGCTGACATTTTAAGTCTTCCGCTGACATGATGATTTTGGAGGTGTTACATAATCAAAGACAAAACTTAAATATTTTTTGATTTTGACTAAATTGTCTTAATTTAGAAAGAAAAAAATATATAATTTGTTAAGTCGGTGTATATGTTTGTCTATTAGTGACTTACTTTTCAAAGCATTATTTAATGCAACAAATGAAGAGGGTGATTTATTTTTGATTAAATTAGTGATATTTACATAGTAGATTGTTTAAACATTTATTCAGCATACAACAAAAACAAACAGTACCTTTCACGTAATTTTTTTAATTTGTTTTGATTTTATGGTCGACTCTTTGTTATACATGTAAAGAAAAACTTATACCAAAGTATTTAATTGAGTAGATAACCAAAACAAACTACAAATACGTACCATTTTCAAGTTGTAGAACTACACATACAAAAAGAGTGCAAAATGAATATGTAATCCTGTTATAACTTGATAGAAAATGTCGAGTTTAGTCCTAAGCAATAAACACACTCTTACAACTCGTTGAATTTTAAACTCAATTGCTTTTCACAAACTTTGGAATCTCTCTTCGCACATTTTCTCAATTCCACTTTGTTCAATTTTACTTGCTATCAAAACGTTATGAGAATAAAAGGTGTTCCACTTTACTTGTTATCAAGTTTCATATCCCACATCGCAAAAGAGAACAAATTTTCACCTAGATATATGTTGTAATTTATAATGAAATGATAAATTAAAAGTATGTACTGTCACATTTTTTTTATTGTATACAAATCTTTTATATAATAAAATAAAATCCTTATTGAAAATTTTCCATTTCAAAAAAATGCATTAATATCTTATTTAGTAATAGTTTTATTTAAAAAAAAAGATTATTTTCTTATTAGGTAACATTTTATATTTATCCATAATACAAGTAAAAGATAAATACAAAAGATATAGATAAGATGCAATTGATAATAAGATTAAAATAAACTATAATTAAACATCATAAAACAAACAAAACAAAGATTAAATTATTTGTTTTTTAATAAATAAAAATATATAATTCAAAAATTTTTAAAAACCGCGCGTGCACGGTATTATGACTAGTATAATATAAAAAGTTTTTGTGTTATAAGTTGAGGCTAGCATTATTATTTTAGTTTTTTTTTCTTTCTATTTCTAAAACACTTTTAAAAAGATATTCATAAATGTCTCAACTGAGAATTGAACTCACTTGATTCTTACTTATATTATGTTGTACTTAACTAGTTATGTCACTTACTATTAAAGCAAAAACAATTGCAATGAGTTCCTAAGTCATTTTATGAACCCTTTTCTTACATTACGTTCTTTGAATTCTTTTGGCTGAAACTCTAGGGTTATATCATTGGCTAGCTTTGTCCAGTTTCTTTTCTCTCTCTCTCTCTCTCTCTCTCTCTCTCTCTCTCTCTCTCTCTCTCTCTCTCTCTCTCTCTCTTTTAACTACCTAGTTTCCAACTCGACATTATGAGCCAACTAATTCTGGGTGACTATCTTTTTGCATAGCTCAGAGTTGGCGCAAGTGAACATTCGTAGCTACAAAGGGATTAATAATAAGAATAATATCATTTCGTCGGAAATTTGACATTTTTTCTTTTTTGAAAAAGTAGATTATTTACATTGTTAAATCAAATCATAATTCACGCATGTTTAGATTGAGACTTGAGCACATAACCCGTTATATTATGTTGTAACTATCATGTTACTTACTGATAAAGGCAAAACCAATAGCAGTGAGTTCTTAACCCTTTTTTTATGTCATGTTTCTGAAAGAGATAATTTGGTGAATGTGAAAATAATAATAGCAACTAAAGAAGGTCACAAATGACAAAGCTTATAAGGCTACTCTCAATGGATGATCGTGACCATCCGTGAGAACCAAAATTCACGCACCACTTTACCCTATTGGTCTAACCCCCCTCACACGTGACATAGGACAAAAACGGTGATGACTGGTGACCTGCTTACAGGGACGGAACCAGGGGCTCCCGTGAGGTCCCGGGACCCCAATAGACTTTTTTGATATAGTATTAATTATTGAAAAAAAAAACATCGATAATTTTTGATAAAAATTATAACAATGAAAATATATTTTAAACTCAATCCGTTCATATATTTTGTATCAAGTATGATGTAATATAAACAAAAATAATTAAAGTCAAAGTTAAAAAGTAAAGACCGAAAAAATCAAAAGGGGATAATAATTTTAAGACGGAGGTAGTACGTGTTTATTTGGTGATTTTGACTATGCTTGTTTTTATTGATATATTTGGTCAACTCTTTAGAATCTGAGGTGCTACATTATGTTTGCGATCCCATTTATCGGGTGAAGGAACAAATTTTACTTGGTTATATATTATGGTGGTTGGAAGAGAGTTAGCATTGTGAAACTAATATTAAAGTAAATTACACCGTTCATCTTGATGGTTTAGCCGAAATCACTAGTCTCGTCCTTGACATTTTTTGCGTGACTAATCCTTATAATAAAGTTTGGTAACACCGACTGTCCTTATTTTGGATGGTCGTTATGTACCGCCGTTAAATCCGCTCATGTGACTTGCACATGAAGATGGAGAGATGAATTGAAAAAGGGGTGTTTAACTGATGGTGGTTGTTGCTGAGATGAATTAGATGATTGAAATATAATATGAATTTAATATAACTAGTTATAATATCTGTGCACGCACAGAGTTTTTAAATTTTGTTTCTAATTATATATTATTATCGATTAAGAAATGACTCACTTAACATGTTTCAAATGTTTCAAACGATTAATAAAAAAAACCACATGTACATATGTTATAATCTACCTATTATTTTAGGAGAATACTTTTTGATTAAAAATAATATTTTATTATTCAAGCAAAATCTCATGATGATACTTGACTTGCATAAGATGTTAGTGATATATGCTTTTAGTTTTGCAAACCAGTTCTATCAATTTACGATGTGTTTTGTAATTGTGCTATTTCTTTTACTTATATTTTTGTTACAATATGTAGCATATTTAGATAGCTTTGAAGATTGATTAATTTCCTTGATTATGAATAACTATGATACCATGTTTACCAATGTATCTTTTTATTTGAAAAATTGTATTTTCATAAGTTTGTGTTATTTACTTATCATGTTTGATCATAAAATTATCAAATTAACATAGATGCTTACACTATAGCTTCTTTATTACATAAAGAGAAACAAAAAAAGATGTAATGGTAGAATATGTTTATGTATAATGTATAAGAATAATTTTTCTCTAAGACCGAACTATATAAGGAAATTATTATTACATGTATAAGAAAATTATAAATGCATGAAAAAAATGACAAAGAGTACATTCGCAAGTCTTTTAGGATTGTTTGAATCTTTACCGACCTTTCACTTTAGTGCAACTTTTTTCACAATTGGCCTAAATCATCAAGGTTTTAGACCGTTGGTTGACACCTATAGTGTTATCAATGACAGCAAATACCTGCTAAGTTTTATTAACTCATTCAAATACACCTGCTAAGAATTCCTACCATAAAATTTCACATATAGGCACTAAAACACATCTTTTGTACATTAAAATACATTCATGTATTATCTAAATCAGCAACTCAACTTAATTATACATTCATACCTTGAGCAGGCGTAGAAAATCCTTCCACGACAATCATGTGTTGATACTTAATCCACTTCTAAAAAACGCACACAAGAAATTGCATTTAGCCGTATTTAATATTCAAACCCGTGTAAGCATAATTAAACTTTTAAATAGAATAACATTAGTCTTTGTTTAAAAAAAGGTATTCTAGAAAAGTCTAAAACTAACATTAATTTAAAAAAAAATTAACGTGTATTAAAACTAATTCGCATATTTACCAATTTTTGTAATTCTAATAGATTAAAGTCTAAAAACTAGTACTAATACTCATGTAATTTTAAACAAAGTTAATATTATAAAGTATGATATAAGATCATTTGAGGACCAAACTTTTTTTACATACCAAGGGACTAATTTCCACCCTCCATCTTTATTTGATCTAATGGATGAGATTAATCCCAACAATTAAAAAAACCCCACTTTCATCCTTTTTTTTCAAATATTAATATCTTTCAAACCGTTAATCGTTAAGCGAAAAAAATATATACCGTTACGACGAGCATTTAATTATCTTTCTATAGATATGCTAATTGATATATTTTCGACAAAATTTTTTTTTTTCGTTTTTTTCACGTTTTTTTTCGTGACCGAAAAAAATCATATATAATATTACATATCATCCTAACCTATATAAAGCACAAGTTTGATTTCTAATTTTAGCAACAATAAATCAAGAAAAATCCCTCAAAACTCCTAGAAAACTACACGTGGCAGTTACTATTAAAATAGAAATATTGCAAA
This sequence comes from Artemisia argyi, assembly GCA_030686995.1. Lineage (NCBI taxonomy): Eukaryota > Viridiplantae > Streptophyta > Magnoliopsida > Asterales > Asteraceae > Artemisia > Artemisia argyi. Next base: position 331,406,553 of record CM060709.1, read on the forward strand.
ATAATCTCGCTGTCATCAACTGATCCAAAAAACTCGGTCATATTTCTTTTCAAACAAATCCTCTTTATCATCCATTTTGAACGCCATCAACAAACCCATAACCAAATCTTAAACCTAATTATGAAACAACCCTATTTTTATAATATTATCAAAACCGATTCATGGTGGTAGATAATCGACCATGTATCTTATCTTTTTTATGAACCCTAATTATGAAACAGCCGCTCCTTTTTTAAAATTGATTCATGGTGGTGGAATGATTTACTAATTAAATTTTGATTGAAGATTTGTTTTTTATTAAGCTGATTTTATGGAGATCAAAGCATACAACCATTTTTTTTTAATTCAAAACCACCGATCCTACACCACCACCGCCGACAATATGATCCGACACAACAAGGTTTCTTCTTCAAATAACTCTCGATCCATAGACCACAATTATGTTTTTCAATTCATATATTGAAGAATCTGTATAACAATTCCGGTTCGAATTTTTCATTTATGTATATGTGTTTTTTGGTGATGCATTTGTTATGCCTTCTAGGTGTTTGAAGCAATTGAAGATCCAAAATCAACCAAACCGGATAAAATATGATAAGTCAAACGAATATGCAAATCAAGTAATTTCAATATTTATCATATTTGTCAGATGTGGATGAAGGTAAATTACTCGATTTAATGTTTAGTTTTATAAAAAGATCATTAACAATGAGGGATTGTGATTTTTTGATTTGATTTATAAAATTGTTTGTTTATGACTTTTTTTTTTTTTTTTTTTAATTTCTTGAGTGATATGATATTTGTGTTTATCTAAGTTACAATACATAACCACTTACATATTTAACCACTTCTCAATTAGGAGTAAATTTTATTTATTTATTTATTTGCTGATGATCATTTATGCTTTATAATTATGACTTTTGTTTTATGATGATAATCATCTGTGTTTCCTATATTTGCAACTGCGACATTTCTTATTTGATAACTGGAAACTTTTGTTTTATATAGAAACAAAGAATGATGGTGGCCTTTCATCATCAAGTTCTTCAAAGACTAAAATCATGTAAGTACAATAACCATGGCACTAAAATGAAGCTGTCGAATATTGGCTTTAGTGTGTGAAGAGTAAAACTGAAGATGTCAATTTAGGTGGAAACAAAATGATATGTGACTTACCCACTTTTATTTGTTAGTTGACTTATTCGATTTCACTAATTTGATCAATTTCACATTTATGATAACATTGCATGATCTACTGATAAGTACTTAAGTTATGTCATAACCGAAACGATAAGTCTGTACTATAAGTGATAGATGAAAAGATCATTTAAATGATTGAATTCGTAAGTTTATTAAGAATAATGATCGATGAGATGTTGAAACATGCTCAAACGTGTTAGTCTGATATTTCATTAGTGTCTATGGAGGGACTTATTGCTGTGTGAAAATAGCCTGGGAATCAAAGTTCCTTAATATTTTTTATGAACATATAAATAGCTTTTCTGCTCCTAAAGGGAAGATTCTTGGTGTATTTGGTAGGCAAAAGTTGCAGACTTGCAGGATTCTCTTAATAAAAATAAAGCTCAAAGTGAATTGTAGTTGTAAACCAAACACTACCTAACATTATGTCTAAACTTTTGTATATATTAGATTAAGTATTTGTTAATTGGAGCAATCACATTAAATGTATATAGAAAATATATCGAGAATGAGCTAGAATCTTGAATGTAGGTTTCATCATTGTGATCAACCGTCTTTTTAAGACACAATATCCAATAGTCATGGACTAGGTGAGCGGTATGAACTTCATCATGGGTCAAAATCTTTAATGGTGCCTTAGTCTCCGAAGCTGTACTTGCTGATAGGTACATAACAGAACGATTTGTTCCTGACAAAGGTTAGAACATCTTTCTTTCAATTAGTTATGTGCAAAATGAAATTTTAATATTTGTACATATTGATGTTGTTTTATTATTGCATCAATGGATTTAGTAGATGAACCTGCTACAAACTAAAAAATGGAATTACATCAAAACCCACTGAACTGCACGAGATAGATCGTGTTGTAAAAACTGATTCTTGATTGAATGAAGGTGTTTTATGAGATAAAGATTGTTGTTTTATGGAAGAGATTAGTTAAATAATGAAATAGGTGTGAATTTATAATGGATTTTTTTTTTTTTTTTTTTTTTTTTTTTTTTTTTTTTTTTTTTTTTTTTGGTAGTTGTTGGAATTGAATTATTATGGGATCATGGGGATTTAATTATTAGGTTTTGTAGGTAATGGTTTTAGGATTGTTTGTTAGTGGTTCTGTAATGTATATTGTATAGACACTCGGAAGGATTAGTCAGTTTATGTGTTTTATACTCGAATGAAGCATAGAACAAGGCTCAAGCTCAAGTAAGTTAACAATGTTTTCATACAGTTACACCATCCAAATCTTGTGAAAATGATCAGCTATTGCTTAGAAGATGATCATAGCCTTTTACGTATGAGTTTATCCTTAAAGTAAGTTAACAATGTTTTCATACAGTTTCTCTGTGCTCGACAGTTAGGTGTCTCTTTTGGGTGCGTTTTATCTTTATTGGATCAAATTAAAAAAAAATGTTAAAAGGAGAATAGGTCAGCAGGTTGAAAATTGATAAAGAGTATACTCTTAAAGCATACATTTACGTCCTCTAAATTTCTTTATTTTAAGTATTACTGTAAATTACTATTGGAACACTTTGTAATCATGATTAATATGGTAATCATCTTTTGAATCTTTTCGGGTCCGAACAAGAACGTGCTTGCAGAGCAACTTAATCTTGATCGGTCCGTTTCAACCCGTACTAAAAATGACCTTTTTCAATATGGACCCGTTTTAGCCATCAACAGTTTTGCTACCTATAACATATAGTATATTACCTCACACATTAAATTAACATTCTTTGTGTAAATCAGGAGGTTCTTATTTCCAGCCACTTTTTGATGTCTACGACTGAAGTTGCTTTTGGGGCCACGAGGGGTCTAGCCATTCTTCATTATGCCTAAAGAATGGTCATATATAGAGACTTCAAGACTTCAAATCTTTTACTTGACTTGGTATGATGTATTTTGTTGAAGCTCTAAATCTCATTCGTGTAATCTATATATGTTGTTACAAATACATAAAACTTGATTTAAGGCATCAAAGTGATACTCAGTTTTTCGAATTTTTACTGCAATCAACAGAACTCCAATACAAAATTATCCGATTTTGGATTGGCAAGGGATGGACCGACTGGTGATAAAAGCCATGTTTCTACTTGGGTCATGGGAACCTACGTAAATGCACCTCCTGAATATTTATCTACAGGTATATGATTCTTTAAATGAACCAGTTGTAATAGGAGCAGATGCCTTGAATATCGGTTTACTTTATATTTGTTTGTGAAAATCTAAGGGTAGCTATGATAGTTGAGCTCTTTGTAGTTAACTCAAACGGTATTTGGTAATTTTAGAAGTGTGGGTCTTTGGACAAAGATAAATTTTATCCCACCTGATCGATTTGAGCATTTGTAGCAAAATACAATAGTTTTTACTGATATTTGACACATTTAGTTGATTCTCATAGGCCATCTGACCTCAAAGAGTGACATACAACTTTGGAGTTGTTCTTCACGAAATCCTGTCCGGCAAAAAGCAATAGGCAAAAACAGGCCACCTGGAGAACAAGACTTGGTCTAATGGGCTACGCCTTGTCTAACCAACAAACGAAGAATCTTCCGTGTCCTAGACCCACTACTCTAGGGTCAATATGCACTTGGCCCAGCCCTCAAGTTAGCAAACCTATCACTTCAATGTCTATGCATGTAACCAAAGATGCGACCAAGTATGGACGGGGTAGTCACGACTTTACAAGAGCTTCAAGACAGTGAAAAACGTGAATGTAGAGACCCCTAGGTGAACCAATCAACTAACAAAGCCAGCTCCCCTTCGTGCTTAAAGGCTAACATTCACCACAAGTTGGAGCAGCGAAGAAGTTGAGTTATTGGTCTGCGTTCGTGAAAAAGCATCCATGAAGGAAATTTAGATTGGTGCTGGTGCTTCTCCACCATAAAAAGAAATGAGGTAACTCACTCTTATTTAGTAAAGATTATTTTTTTTCTCTGTTCTGGTATGTCATCTTTGCTGTTACCGATCTTTGATTATTTTTTATGTTTTCATATTTGTTCACCTATCACGATAAATTTCCTTTTCTTATAACTCAACATTAATTTTTTTTTTATTTCTATCTTTGTGTTTTTTAGCAGCTTTTTTTATCGCAGTATGTTGATTTCATTATTTTTCATAATAGCTTAAACTTGGGTTTTTTTCTAGCATAACGTTACAATTAACCAAGTTACAAATACATGTTAGCTATTTTTACATGTAAATTTTTTTCCATTGTTGTCGAATTTTACCGAACATATTTATTCATAAAACTACACACACTTTTTCCATTGTCTAGGAATTGATGAGCGAAAAAAATTAACCATGTGCATTAAATTGCTTGAACAAACTTGATCTTAAAAGTACTAAAATTGTGAATATGGTTTAATTTGTTATTTGCATTATATTGCGCACTCATTGTATGAAGAACATGTACACTATGAAGTTAGTTAAGTGTGTCTATTATGGAGTTATAGACTTATTAGTACCTTTGTTTTGCCCATTTTGAAATTTTTATGGGTTGACCATAATATTATTGAATAAGGAACAAAGGAGAAGTTATTAGAAGATAAATATTTAATCATTATAAAAGACTAATTGTTTAAAAAATATATATATATTTATACAATCGTGTGCTAATTTTATTTCTTTTTATGCCATATTTGTGGAATGTTGGTTTTCATTTTTCTCATTGTTGGCATTTTCTCCCATATGTCACTCTGTCATAAATTGTATGAGTGTTTGTTGACGCTTTAAGTAACATGGACTTGATGTTCGATTTTGTCAGATACAAGCACCGAAGTAGTCAATCTAATCCAATTTAAGATATTAGTGAATTGAATGTTGGGTTACGATAAAGAATTGATCTATTAATTCCAAATTGAAAAAGTTACACATGGCCCTTGATAAACCTAACAATTAGACTGTTAGAGAATGCGCCTTAGAGAGGGTTGGGAAGCGGAAGACTTGATTGTAATTATCGATGGGATTTCGTTTACTACTCACCTGGTGTGGTCACCAAGTATGTCAAGAAATTATAATGTCAACGGCTAGCGTTATCATCGTATACAAAGAAAGAGTTCTTGAAAAGGATGGGCAAAAAGTAATCTAGAAAAAAAAATATTAGAAAAAGGAACGTTAACATGGGGAGATTGTTGCATGATGAACTTACAACTCTTCCAAACTTACATGTAAAAGGTCTGACATGCTTTGATTACTTATGTTCCTTTTTCAAGTTACAGCATTAGCTACGTATAAGGACCTTGAGACATGATCTTTTACTGCAGGTTTGCATGATGTCAGAACTCCACCGTCGGCCATGTCAACATTTTGTTGAGAGAAGTCTAATGAGTAACCAAGTGAAGACAGTAGTTTGTGAAGGTTTTTAACTTGAAAATGGTAAATGTAAGAGGCTGGTTGATGTATAATGGATATGTGTCTTTTTCCTTTTATAATTATAACTCACAACAACTTATTTTTTATTGTCAACATTCTATTAAGTTTAACGATATCTTCAAAACTATATTACTAATTTTATCTTGAATATTCTGTTTTTCTAAGCTTTTAAAAATAAGATCATTAGCTTATAAAGTGTATGTTCTCCAATCTCCATCACAAACATAATCTAATTTGATGTCTCTCATTTGTTTGATGCCTGGACCGTTGTTGTGGCTGGGGCCGACCCTGTTGGCAGTGGACCGATTAAAGAGTGTGAAACGTAGCATAGAAATCAGGAGGCAAGGTGGGAAAGTTGGCCGGTTAGGGGGTGGCTGAGCACCCGCCAACCCCTCTACCAGGTCCTTCTCTGCGCTTTACCATTTAAACATATGAATTACTTCATCTTCTACCAAAACTTGAACAAATAACAATGTATCTTATGATGATAGTGATAAGTTTCAGGCAAGTTAAGTAATAGACATTCGTGGTATTTAAACACTTACATTTTTCTGTATTAATTTTTTCTTATTAGGAAAAATGTTTATTATTATTAAGTATTTTTGCAAGTCGTTTGCCTATTTGTTATGGTCTCATTTGATAAGCGAATTTAAAATTTAATCATATGGTATTACTTTAAATGTAATTATAGAGCTAGCCCGGCCATCGGCCGGGTCTTGAAGCTAGTATCATATATGATATTACATATATGATATGTAATATCATACATGATATTACATATCATACATATAATATCATATATGATATGTAATCACAACCTATATAAAGCACAAGTTTGATTTCTAAATTTAGAATGTGAAAATCAAGAAAAATCCCTCAAAACTCTATTTAAACTACACGTGTCATTAACCACTAAAATAGCAAGTTTTTGAAATTTTTTTTAATCAAATTCGGTTCATTTATTTAGGGAAAAATCCCTTAAAACAGGGAACGTATCATAATTCATATTATTGATTCAGAAATTTCGAATTTCTTCTTTGTTTTGAGCCTCAATTCAAAATCACTTCTTTCCACTCTATCAAAAATCAACTAGATTCTTAACACTTCTAAGGTTTGTAAGAAAAAACTTGTTATTTTTAAATTTTGTTTCGATTGAAAGAATTAGGTTAGCCAATCACTTTTAATGTATAATGAATCAGGGATTAGTTTTGTATGCAACTATGGATTCTGATTATTGATTTGTATTCAACTATATATTCTTCTCCTATTGATTATTGACAATTTTGGCTTTCTTTTATTTTTTATTTTTTATTTTATCAAATTCTATTTCAGTTAGAGTTTTTGTTAGTATAGTTTCAGTTTTTGATAGAATGTTCTCAATCAATAAGACCATAAAGTGCTAGATGAATTTGCAAACCAAGTGTTTGATAAAAGTCCTTAAAGGAAATTTTTGGGGAACCAGTTGTTGTTTTTTAATTTAGCATTTTTTAATGATATTGCATATTAAGTGTGATGAAAGTTCTAAACGTAATTTTTTTTGGAATACAATATTTTTTTTATATATGTTGGTTCATTTTAATTAGACCGCATCCCTTTGTATATTACAAGTGTCGAGGTTCCTATGCACAATTCACATTTCATGCGCATTTAATCATACTGCATCCCTTTTAGTGTACCAATTCACAATTTATGCCACTTTATGAAATCATGATCATATTTTTGGTGGTAAAGTAATTGTTCTTTTATTGAACTCCAAAGCAAAACATCTTAAAGTTGAAAACTTTTGGACTAAGTAAACCTATCCGCATCAAAAGTTCTCAAGTTCTCATGATGTTTACAAAATGACTGGCGAGACTGGGATGCATATATGAACTTGAGACCATCATTCTTGGAGATTTTGAAGAGCCTTGAAACAATAGAGAAAAATATGGTCACGGATCCCCATTAGCACATTTTTACGCCTTGAAATATGATCAAGAACAAACATGATTCATCATCAACCATCTTAATGATGTTCAATAACTGTAAACCTCTCTTTACACTCTATCATGGCATTGCTACAATGTTTTATATATCGTATTTACATTTGAGTTTTTTCTTGATTCAAAAATCACATGTTGGTATTATTTATTATTGCTTACATAGTTTTTTTATATCATATGTTGGTATTTTTATTATTTCTTTCATGGTATATGGTCTTTTGAGATGATCAAATTCCAAAATTAATTAAAATGTAATTATAGAGCTAGCCCGCCTATCGGGCGGGTCTTGAAGCTAGTATCATATATGATATGATATGTAATAGCATATATGATATTTTTTCGGCCACGAAAAAAAAACGTGAAAAAAAACGATTTTTTTTTTTTTTTTTCGAAAGTATATCAAAGTACCCGTCTATAGAAAGATAATTAAATGCCCGTCGCGATGGTGTAATTATTTTCGCTTAAAGATTAACGGTTTAAGAGATATTTAAATTATAAAATATGGGTTAAATATCAAAATGCTTTTAATCTCAACCATTGATTTCATTTTTAGATGGATGGTGGGGATGAGTCCCTTGATATGTGAGGAATGTTTGGTTTGTATAATAACTCGACTCATAAAGTATATGGGGTATAAAGTGTAAGGTTTTTTTTTTTTTTTTTTTTTTTTTTTTTTTTTTTTTTTTGTAATGTTAATAAAAAACATGAAAACTCATAATTTTACACTTAGCTCTATATAATTTATTTAAAATTCAACCACCAAAGTTTTATTAATTACTTCATCTTTTTTAAGTTTTTGTTTTCATAAATTTGACACCTATATTTTTAAGCATTTTTTTTCTTAACCAATTTTCTCGACCAAATTTATTAAGTTTGACCAAAATCAATTTAATTTTGACTTTTTATTGACCAATTACATTGCTCGATTTCGCCTACGTGGCAAAATCAAGCTCTCCTATTGGTTTAATTTTTTTTTTTTTTTCAATGAGAAGGGATTTGCAAAAACACTCTGAAATGATGTAATTCTTTTATTATATAAAAGATTATAACGAGTTTTAATTGAGGATTCCACGTCATATTTTTCTTTTAATGATGCCTACAATATAAAAAATTAAGCAGTTTGGCCATTGAATATAAAAAATAAAAGTTGAGTGCATACAATTATAAAAGCAACAAGTTGGATGCTTTTATAGACCTTTATTAAGGAGTATTTTTGTAAAATATTCGTAATTGGACACCACACTCATAAACATAAACCAAAATGAAGATAAAGTATTATATCTACACCTGCATCTACGCTATATATAATGTATTCGAGGATTTTTAGTTTTAAAAAACTCAAAATTTTAAGTTTACACATATTGCTTTATTTAATGCATCAAAGTAATTACATACCACCAAGGTTGTAAAAATCGTGAATCGGTAGTCAGATGGTCGACCCCCTGTAGCTTCTAATTGGTGTAAGTGGGATTAATCGGGGATTAATCAGATTGGCATTTTAGACAATTTTCTTTATTTTCGACATATTTTGGGTATTTTCAACAAATTTTAGGTATTACTTGCAAGATTTTTCTTTTAAAAAAAATCTTGTAAACAGCAAACATAACGTATTAAACAATTTTATGGCGAGTTTTGGGTATTTCCAGCAAAGTTTGAAGGTTTTGGGCAAGTTTGACCTCTATTGACCATCGTTAACCGTCATTTAACATGATTGACCGATTTATTTGACCGATTTACACAAATCGAAAAGGTTAGCCTTGTAGCAACTAGATGGCAATTAATCAGCCTTTTAAGCCTTGTTTTGCAGCACTGCATATTACTAATACATTAAACTCAATGTTACAATAATAAAATATAGCTACGTTCTTGAATTTAATATATTTATAATTTGAAATCATAACTTTTTAAATCCGCACATCATACCACGACATGTTAATCTCTTCACAATCTCACACCATAACCCATGACCGCAAACTATCATTCATCATCGAAAAACGCCGTTAAAAAAAATACAAAAAGATCATCTCTAAATATATTGCTCGCCCCCGATGCTTTGCGTGGGTAACTGCTAGTTTAATATCATATATGTTCACGTATGTTCCATTCATTTAGTATCCGAATAAACACGCGAAAACATATAATAATATCTTAACACACGAACATGAACTCAAACATGTGCTCGTTGGCTTGTGTTGTTAAACTTAAACAAACGAACATAACAAGCCGGTTTGGATAGGTTCGCTTTGTTTAAAAAAAATACTGTAAAGAACAAAGGGCACTTCATCTTATTTAACAAAAAAAAACTCTACGACACTTATGTATCCCTTGGGCCAATACCAGCTAATGCGTATGGGTTGGGCCTAAAAAACTAGCATGCACATGTATATATATATATACTTTTGGCAACCCTTTACAGCATCGTGTTAATCGATTGACAGAGATGGTTACTAATGATGTTGTCGAGGAGATACTCTTAAGATTGCTTGTGAAAGATCTTCTTCGATGCAAAAGTGTTTGTAAGTCATGGTATTCTTTGATATCAAGTCCTTCTTTTGATAAAACTTATCGTAAATCTATGTGCAACAAAGAGGAGTACAATACAAGAAGGATCGCTATGCTTACAGGTAAAAAACGTGCACACTCGGAGTGGAGTTCCTACATGAGGTGGAGTATGCAAGGTTCTTCCAATGGCCTTGTATGCATGTACTCAAGATACGAAAATCGAATAATTGTAACCAATCCTTGGACCAGAGAGTTTAGAGAACTTCCACCACACCTTCCTTTAAATTTTGGGCATGTGCGATGTTTGGGATTTGGTTATGATTCATCCACAGATGATTACAAAGTTTTTATGGCGACATGCACCGATAATAATGGGGCACTTGTTCATATATTTTCTTTGAAATCAAATATTTGGAAATTTTTCGGGCAAATCAATTATGAGTTTAATGATAGGCGGATTGATGAATATGATGGTGGGCTAACCGCGCCTGGTATCTTATTCAATGGGGCACTTCACTGGTTTTGGTTAAATGTTGATTATACCGGGAATGGAAAGGTATTAATTGTGTCTTTCGATTTAGCTAAAGAGGAATTTAGAGAAATTCCCCAACCTGATGACACGAGATATGTTTGGAATTATGATAACTCACTGTCACTGGGGATTATCGAAGGCAGTCTATGCATATTTACGAAAAATAGATACCCCCCCTGCAGCATTTGGGCTATGAAAAACTACAATGGCAAACCGTCTTGGGAACTGTTGCCAATCACAAATTATCATGAGATGAAGGATCATGCTATACACTATATGCTGAAGGATACTAATCAGTATACGAGAACGCTGCCACCAACCTACTTTTGTGATGATATTATACGGTTGTCTAAGAGTGACAAATATATTTCGTCTCCTATCTTTGTGCAAACTCTTGTATCCCCTTATGTTAAGGTGAGCTCTCCTTATTATGCCTCATAAGATTGCTCCTCTCTCAAATTAAGCCTTCATAAGTGCTCTCTTTGTATAACTGCGCCCCCTTTAAGAGTGTAAAGGGTGAAAATTAGGAGTATTTTCGGAACATTCCTTGCACGTTGAAAAAGGGAGCATGGTTATAAAAGAAGTGCACTTATGAAGTCTCTTTTTGATAAAGGGTACATTATGATGCTTGTGTTGTTAAATGCCCCATTGTTGTAAATCGATCTTAGTTGAGCAAGTTAGTTTCTTATCATTTTATTATATATGCTTCACCAAGGTTGTTTCAACAAGAGCGCCGGGTGCTTACGAGGAGGCGGTTCTTATGAGTGTAATAAAGTTTTCGAACATGTAGAAATAACTCTGTTGATTCTAGTATTACAGGTCAATCCTATACCACTAGTGCCAATAGGAAGTAGAGGAGAAGCAGCACTACACTTGGGAATTAAGACAAAAACGTTGTTAAAAGTTTTCGTTTTCTTTAGCCAACTTGGGACTTAATTGTCCGTTATTCTACACATTGTACCCAATTTGGAATTCATTATTTATTTCTTCGTTTATAAAATCCCGAATTCAATTGCAGGAAAAGAGAGAGAACGAGAAGAAGAGAAAGAGGTGTGGTAACAAACACATACAAGAACGGGTCTAAGGTATAACTTAAGTTCATCTTCAACATATTTTACCCGTTTTAGAATCTTTAATAAGTTCGCCGTGTTTAATTTTGGAAACCTCATACGTAGGGAAAAGAGAGATTGATGAAAATCCCTAAGGAGGAAGAAGGGAAGGGTAACAAACACATATGAAAAGGTCTCAGTTGTGTCGTGTTTTGTAAGCTCTTTATGTCCAACTCATTAGTCATTTCAAACTGATTTGTTGATCATCTGATGACTAAATTCCTTGTGTTTCGTTCTTTATATATACTTCTAGAAATGTTACGTGTAATACTTTTTGCAATTTTGGAAAGTGTAATACATTCTAGAAATGCGGTTTTTAATGATGATGATCTTCTTGAGTTGAACGGTATCCGTTCCCACCTCTGCCACCATGTCCTCCACCACCACTAGGACCGGCACTCAAGTATTTTCCTTTGCCCGCCCCACCAATGCAGCCTACATTAATTCCAGATCTCATCTAAGTTAACATCATTTATTTATAGTGGCAGAAAAAATAGTAGCAAAGCGCTATTTTGTTTGTAAAGAAGGTGGCAATTTCTGCCTAGTAACTTTTAAATGGGTCGATTCGGGCTATCTCTTTCCTATAACAGGTGAAACGGGTAATAGAATATCAAAGGGTTCGAACAAGTCCAAATGCTCATATATGATAAAATGTGTTCCAAGTCATTCCACTCGGTTGCAATTCGTAGTGAATTAATTAGTATTTAGGTCTACATTGAGTAAGATGGGTGAAAAAAAACTACAAAACCTGCGTCCAGCGAAAAAAATACTCTCCCGAACAAACCACAAACATAGTATCTGAGTCCCATCTCTCGCTTATTTGTTCCAGAAGGTCGGACAATAACAGTTCTGACCCATTGAAAATGAACAACAGATCCTTCAATGGAACCCTCAACAATTATCTTTTCAAACCGACATATCTGCATTAGTATAATGACTTATCAGTAAACGCCTATGCTTTCTGGACTATGAACCTATAATCTGATTCAGTTCAACAATTTGTCACCTGAAGAGTGAAGAACAGTGTTGAGTTAACGTTGCAATCTTCAGGCGGATGAATTAGTTCCATGGGGCAAACTTCAAGTTCACAATTGCACGTGTTATACACCAAACATATCTTTTTGTCAAGATGACCTCAATATAAAGAAGGTGACAACTGACAAAGCTTATAATGATCATATAATGTTGCCGCATTGAACAACTACCAATCCTAAGTCGAGACAATCATGAAGTATATCTTCGTCAACAACACAATAGCACTTATGCTTCTTTTGAAGCTTATGATAGGAAATTAGGAAGTATGTTCGCATACTTATTCCTACATGGACTGATTGCAATCCCACATCGGGTTATGGATGAAGTATTTACTTGGTGGCTAGTTAAATTATCATATGTTCTTTTGTACAGCTGACTTATATAATTTTTTTTTTTTTAAACAAAGAGATTATCCATTTTATTTTGATTTAATTGTCTTAATTACAGAAATACACTTAACATGTGTATAGGTTCATTTGATTTGGGAAAAATTATTACTAAATAGAAAAGGAGAATTCCATATTTAGCTTGGTGATGTTTTTCGGATTAATTTACCATAGTAATATAAACTAGACGAATATCCGCGCAGAGGGACGATGTATAACAACAAATAATTAAACTTGCGAAATCTTGATTCTGGTTTGACATTTGATGCAAAACGTGTGTTTTTAAAATACAAAACGTGTGGTTTTTAAAATTAATATAGTATGTGTTTTTTAAAAGTTTTCAAGTTTAGCAGATACCTAAAGGTATTTTAAGTAAACTACAATAATATAAGTTTTAAAACTAAAAAGTAAAAAAAAAAAAAAAAAAAAAAAAAAAAAAAAAAAAAAAAAAACATACTCTTTATAAGTTCTTTATAAGTAGTAAAGAAATTAACCAAAAAATAAAAACAAATAATCAGAACAAACCACAAATGATTTTTTTTTTCTTGAATTTTTGATTCTATTTGTTTTATCATTTGATCAACTCTTTTCCATACATGTAAAGAAAGAAAAACTTGTATGTAAACTTCTTAGTTTAGTAAATAATCAGAACAAACCACAAATACGTGTCACTTTTCATGTTGTAGAACTACACACACCATACGAACGCAAAATGAATATGTAATCTTTTTATAACTCGATAGAAAAGTACTAGTTTAGTCATAAGCAATAAACACTCGTACGACGCGAGATGAATATTAAACTCAATCGCCTTTCGCAAACCTTCGGAACCTCTCTTTGCACATTTTCTTGATTCCAAGGCATGCTATTCACATGTGGCTCGTGATGAGAAAACGTGAAGATAGAATGAGGCAATTGGATGTCGGTAATGATCTAATTTAAACCTGCTTCGTTGTCCACTATGTAAAACACAACCCAACTCGCATGATCATCTCTTCTTCGAGTGTGTCTTTGCATTACAGGTGTGGAAAGACATGGCCGGTTCATATGGCTGATATATATTTCTCCTCGTCGAAGTGGGTGGATATTGTGGCATGGCTTCAACCTATTGCTAAACAAAACACTATTACAAGTATTGTAGATCGACTCATTGTGGCGGCATCTTCATACTTTGTTTGGTAAGAGCGTAATAATAGAGTACATGGGAAATGCGATAGAACCCCTGAGCAGGTAGCAAATTAAGATAGTGGTTGACATGGTTAGACTTAAGCTAGCCTCTATTCGCTTAAAAAAGAAGCCTCGGGTCGACAAAATGCGGAGTACTTGAAAGATTTCAAGTATAGCTAACGAAGATGGCTAGTTATCATGTATTATGGAGGGCATCGATTTGTAGTGTATATTGTTATGTGTCCTCTAGTTTATGGCTATAATTTGGTTGTTATACTTTGAGCATGTTCAAAGTATATAGTTTTATTTTTAGGTCGAAAGGGTGGCTCATTACCACCCTCCCATGTACCTAAACTCATTTTATTCATTTAATATATTCACCAAATATAATCCGTTTACCAAAAAAAAAAAATAAGGTGGTTTGTAAATTAACATGCCTAACAAAAGAACTATTTGGATTTGTATGCCTAAAACGGCATAATTTAAAGCAAGTTGGATGTTATAAACACACACAATCTTCTATGACAAATTGACTAACCACAACAACATACCATGTATGATATATCCTAATTATGAAAAAGAAATGACAAAAACATAGAAAGTGACCATTGTATTTTTCACGCCGGCTTTCACGTAAATACTCCCACAGGACCCTTCTCCATGTTTACTCATTTAATTTAATAAATTTGATTGAAGTGACAGTGACGGTCACCGAAGAAAGTAGTGGTCACCAGTTGGACAATGACTATGAATGAGTGTTAATTAGCAAAAAACTGAATGAGATGATTGCGGAATTGATCGAAATAAAGACGGTGTACATTTTGTAAAAGATAATTAGTGAGTATCAAGTATGGAATCCACATCGGGTGTGGAAAAGAAATATTTCTTGTATATATACTTTGGTGTTAGCCAATAAGAAAATTGTGGTTGTGTACTATGTTGATGGTTGTGAGCGTTTCTTTTGTTATTTATGTTATATGAAAAAATAACATAAGAAAGCTTAAGAACCATAAACTTATACTATTATCAAAAAAAAATTTAATTGCGGTAAATATATAAAAAAAATTAATTGCGATGAAAAAGAAAATATATATCAAGGAAAAAGAAAATATTGCAATTAAAAAAAATTTAATTGCGATGAAAAAGAAAATATATATCAGGGAAAAAGAAAATATATCTCAGTTAGCAGTTTAAGAATTGTTGATGGTTGAAAATATATTTTTACTTGCGATAATAGAAAATATATCTCAGTGAGAAGTTTAAAAATTGTTGATGGTTGTGAACACTTGTTATGTGGTTATATGAAATAACTACATGATCAGGATCAAGACCATGAACTTGTATGATTATCATTTTTTTTTTCACTTGGGATGACAAAAAGATATATCTCAGTGAGCAATTTAAAAATTGTTGGAGTTGGCCAATAAAATCTAAGTCAAAACAAAATACGAAAGATAACGACAACACTCGCTCTTAATCATTAATTTATGTGGTTATACACTACTACACAAGCTGGTTTTTCTCACAAAAATTTTCACATGAAAACAAAACTGTGTGAAATTTCACACGGGATACCAACAAATTACCAACTAAATTGTTGACCAAATTTTGGTGGGAAATATGTCGTAAATTTTCCACGAATTTCCCACCCTTTAAACACTAAATTGATAATCATAAAGTAACTATTTAACCGGTCTATATGTTAAAAAATATAAGGAGTTTTGCCGAGTAATAGGGAGGGTCAATGACCAAATCCCATTTCAAATATAAGAATAATCTAAATCTTTTATTTATTCATTTATTTATTTTTAGCCAAAAGTTACGTACAACATTTTAATATTTTTGGTCTATACGTGGTCCTTTAGGCGTATGATGCATATGTCAGACTATGCATATCTTAGATTATAAGTTTATTCTTGCTTAGGTTTTAGTTTTAACGTTTTGTAATTTCATGTTATGAACGTTTAGTTAATTTTGATTATGTTCTTGTTCGAAAATTCAAAATATAACGGATTCGGAAACACGACTTTTAGGTTGTTATAAACTTATAATTCTTCCCTTCTAAAACGAAAATTTTGTCCGCGAAATTGAAATAGGAAAATCAAAACGGGACGTACCGAATCACAAAAAGAAGTGTGGATAACTATCACGCATGGACTCCTCCGTCTCCCAAGTAGCCTCACTCTTGGAATGGTTCTTCCAAAGAATCTTAACAAACGGAATAGTTTTGGTTCTCATGACTCGATCTTGACGCTCCAAAATAGCCTCAGGCTCTTCCACAAAAGACAAATCTTCCCGAATTTGTTCAAGCGGATATGAAACAACATGGAGCGGGTGATAATTATATCCCCTCAGAAGTGATACATGGAATACATTATGCACATGAGAAAGTTACGAAGGTAATGCCAAACGATATGAAACTTCGCCAACACGGTCTAAAATCTCAAACGGACCAATATAACGCGGACTAAGTTTCCCATTAATACCAAAACGTTTAACACCACGGAACGGAGAAATTTTAAGGAAAACACGATCCCCAGAACTAAACTCTAAGGCACGACGATGACGATCAGCATAGCTCTTCTGTCTAGCTCTAGCTTCCTTGAGCTTCTCTCTAGCCATAGCAACCTTCTCGTTAGCCTCCTCAATCAATTCAGGACCCTCAATGAGGCGCTCAACAACCTCATTCCAACAAACAGGAGCCCTACACTTCCGACCATACAACAGCTCAAAAGGTGCCGCCTTAATATTCGCATGCCAGCTGTTGTTATACGCAAACTCTATCAAACACAAGTATTCATCCCAACGTCCCGTCCATTCTAGAGTACAGGACCTCAACATATCCTCCAACGTCTGAATGGTGCGTTCTAACTGCCCGTCGGTCTGTGGATGGAAAGCCGTACTTAACTTGAGCTGAGTTCCCCAAGCTTTATGTAGACTCTTCCAGAAACGAGAATTAAAACGAGGATCTATGTCGGATATAATAGCAGCTGGTGTACCATGTAAACGAACAATCTCCTGTTGAAAGATCCGAGCCAGATGACCAACCGAATAATCTTTCCGAATAGGTAGAAAATGAGCAGATTTAGTTAAACGATCAACAACCACCCAAATAGGAATATCCAAAGGCTGCAAAAGACCACTGGTGCGCTGATGTTCGATCTTAACCTTCTGGTCATACACTTAGCCACATACATCGCGACATCCTGTTTCATACCATTCTACCAAAAATGTTGCTTCAAATCTCTATACATTTTGGTAGAACCTGGATGAATAGTGAAAGGAGAACTGTGTGCTTCGGACAACACAGTTTCATGAAGAGAAGAATCATTAGGAACACATAAACGATCGCCAAACCAAACAACCCCATCTTGATCAATCCGAAATTCTGTCTGCTTCCCTTCCTCCACATTCTAAATAATCGACCACAATTCACCATCATCCTTCTGAACCTCCTTGATCCGTAAGATAAGGTTAGACTCAACCTTCAGACTAGCCCAGTAACCATCATATCCCCGAATACATAACTCCACTTCCATCAGCTCCAAATCATTTAGTATCCTAGGCTCGATCTTAAGATTAACAATCATACCCGACTTTCTACTGAGAGCATCCGCCACCACATTGGCTTTACCCGGATGGTACTGAATGTTATCATCATAATCTTTCAAAAGTTCTAACCACCGTCTCTGCCTCATGTTTAATTCCTTCTGTGTGAAAATATACTTGAGGCTCTTATGGTCTGTGAAGATGTCACATGTCTCACCATATAGATAATGCCTCCAGATCTTTATAGGAAAAACTACTACCGCTAGCTCTAAATCATGAGTCGGGTAATTCTCTTCATACGGTTTCAACTGACGAGATGCATAGGCAATCACCTTCCCATGCTGCATGAGAACACATCCCAAACCCTTCTTTGACGCATCACTGTATATCTGATAACCACCTGTACCCGAAGGAAGAGTAAGGATAGGAGCAGAGACAAATCGTTTCTTCAATTCCTCAAAACTTTGTTCTCGCTGATCAGTCCACACAAACTTTTCACTTTTTCTCATAAGCTGTGTCATAGGCAAAGCTATACGTGAAAATCCCTCTACAAACCTCCGATAATACCCTGCAAGCCCGAAGAAACTCCTGACCTCAGTCACATTTGTAGGTCTTGGTCATTTTGTGATAGCCTCAAACTTTGCCGGATCCATTTTGATACCATCAGCGGATACGACATGACCCAGAAATGCTACTTGCCTTAACCAAAACTCACACTTAGAAAACTTAGCATACAACTTCTTCTGCCGTAGGATCTCTAAAACAATGCGAAGATGCTGCTCATGCTCCTCCTTCGTCTTAGAATATACCAAAATATCATCAATGAACACGATGACAAATTTATCGAGGTACTCGTGAAATACACGGTTCATCAAATCCATGAAAACAGCTGGAGCATTCGTCAGCCGAAACGGCATCACGAGGAATTCATAGTGACCATACCTAGTGCGAAAAGCAGTCTTAGGAACATCTTGTTCCTTCACTCGCAACTGATGGTAACCTGATCTCAAATCGATTTTAGAGAAGAATTCGAATACGAGGAAGCAGATAAAGATTTCGAATGGTGATACGGTTGAACTCACGGTTATCGATACATAATCTCATACTTCCATCCTTCTTCTTTACAAAGAATACCGGAGCACCCCAAGGAGAAACACTCGGGCGGATAAAACCAGAATTAAGAAGATCCTGCAACTGTTCTTTCAATTCCTTCAACTCAATAGGAGCCATACGGTAAGGAGCTTTAGATATGGGTTCGGCACCCGAAATCAGATCAATGCTAAATTCAACCTCTCGCTCGGGTGGCATACCCGGCAATTCATCAGGAAATTCACAAACAACGGGATGATTATCGATACAAGGACCGTCTAAAGAAGTTTCTTTAATTGAAGCCAGAAAACCCTCTTAACCATGAGAAAGTAGTGAACGAGCTTTTAGAGCAGAAATGATCTTAACAGAAATACTAGGTTTGGAACCTTTGTAAACAAATTCCGGGGCAAACAAATCACCAAATATAACTCGCCTGGTATGACAGTCAATAGTCGCCCGATGCTCAGACAACCAGATCATACCCAAAATAATTTCAAAATCGTACATATCAAGCGGAAGCAAATTGGCAGAACGGATTTTATCGTCAAAACGAATAGGACAGTTCAGATATTCACGATCAATAATCACACAGTTCTTCATAGGAGTAGAGATAGATAGAGTTTGTTTTAATGGTGTTGCAAGTATATTAGTATGTTTAGCAAATGAGTTAGAAATCACTGTATGTGTAGCGCGCGTGTCAAATAAAGTAAATGTTGTACAACCAAATAAATGAAGAAAACCCGAGATGGTACCTGAGGAGTTCGCGGCTTGATGCCTAGTCATCGAATGAACATGCCCCTGAAAATTATGCTGACGGTTTCCACCATTTCCCTTGTCGTTTCTGCCGTTTCTATCACCCTCCTTGGGACAATCCCTAGCCATGTGTCCCACCTGGTTACAAATAAAACAAGCTCCCGTAACCCTGTTGCACTGCCCAGAGTGACGTTTCCCATAAGTCTTACACTCCTCCGTTCTGACATAACCCTTCTGACCATAAGAACCTGAACCACGAGAATCCTGTCGCCCTATGTTCTCGATGCTGATAATCGCGTCAAGATCTGTAGTTACCCTGATCCGATCTACCATAACCCCGATAATCATGTCCCCTACGATTACCTCCTCTAACATTGCTCCCTCTCTGACCATTGCTCCCGCGTTCCTTAACGCCCATGTGAACTTTTTCGCCTGTTCAGCCTGAGTGCCAGCTCTTGCACCCAAAAAACCAGCCAACCTAAGGAACCTCTTCATAAAATCTGTACTAGTCTCCCTTTCGTACTGGTAGATATTATGGTACTCACGCTCGAACTTCTCCTACTCGGACATTGGAAAATAATGAAGAAGAAAGATTTCCCGAAAACCAGCCCAAGTCAAAGTAGTCATAAAGTCATCACCCTTAGCTGCCTTATAGGATTTCCACCAATTTAGGGCATCACCCTCGAACTTGTAAGTCGCCAACCTCGCTTTGAACTCGTCCCCTCATCCCAACACTTCAAACAACTTTTCAATGTGACCAAGCCAATCCTCCGCCTCAGAAGGAGAAGAAGCGGAATTGAATGATTTGGGTTTCTGTTTCGAGAATTTCTCCAACCATGTAGCGATAGTAGATGGCGGGTTACCACCACCTGAACCTCCACTAGAACCTAGGTTGTTGCGATGCATCTCTTCAGTAATACGGGCAGTAATGTTGGGAATCAATGCGTCCACCCGCCGCTGAACTGCTGCTTCAAAGGCAGGGTTGGAAGTGAATTCATCGGTGTAACGAGTGTTAACCATCTGAAAGATCATAAACGAACCAACGAAAGAAATTAACGGTTAGGAATCAAAATACGAAAGGAAGAGATCGAACCAGAAAGAATCCTAATGTCTACCCAATCCTCATAGGTCATAGTCTAAGTCCTACAGGTCAAAACCTAGAGCTCTGATACCATAATTGTAACACCCCAACCCGAGAATGGCTAAAGTATCACATTATGGTGATAAATCAGAACATACAAAGAATAATACGCAAGCGGAAGACTTCATAAATAACATAAGTCATGAACATCAAGACTTAAACATTACAAAATCTAACATAAGTCTAAAGGAAATAAAATGAAGTAAATAATCCAACATAAGTTCAATAATCATCAAATCAAATGGGGAAACTAATATGGTAGGTCCTCTATGCTTCTACTCTCAACACTCGAACCCAGCTTCCCGCTTATTACCTGCCGCATGGAAAAGAAAACGCAGCTGAGCATAAAAAGCCCAGTGAACAGATATATATATGCAAAGCAAAGGTAATTAGCAAACGAAATGAGAAGGATCATAAGAATGAGCATAATGTATCACAAGTCAAATGAATGAAGCATAATAGAGATATCAAAGGCTTGTCTACCCGAGCCACTCGAATAGACACAAGGAAATATAGAAAAGCCACGAGCCGACCTACCAGAGCCACTCGAATAGGTCTCAAATTACATAATCACATATCCGTTAATTCATAGGGTGTACATAGAGGGGCAACTTCCAAGTACCAGACGTGAAAGGGGTACAATGCACGTACAGCCAGTCACAAAATCAAATCATATCATATCATATCAAACATACCTAGTATGCATCCATACGCCCCCCACAAACAAACATACATATATCCAAAGTGGCCAAGTGATCACATATCATATCATAAACAGACGGGGACGCCGGGGACTAATCATACCGCCCCAGATAGTGTCATGCCATTGGTGCCTCAATGACACGCCCATGGTACCTCCATATGTAGACTAAAAACTCGGGCATCAGAATAGAACATATCAGAACAAACAAAGCAAGGCTATCCATAACAAAATGCTCCAAGAGTATGACAAAACAGAATGCTCCTAGAGCATAATATAACAGAATCTCGCAATCACATAATCATAATCAAAGTGGATAGCAAATCATAATCAAATCAGAGGTATCATAGCAAGGCTCATATCAAATAGATCATATCAACGAATCCTATCAAATGAATCGTATCAATCATATCAAATGGGGAACATAGCAATGACATAACTGAAGGGAATCTTAGCAGTGTCAAGGATCGAAAGAAAGTCATGAGAAGTCCCTACTGAAAAGGGAAGAATATCTGTACATTATGCAAAACAACCAAATACCAACCACATAAAGCTAATGGAAATGGAAACTACTCCCTCCTCGACGGATCTACAAGAATTAATAATAAATATTACTTATAAGCTCATTTTAAATCCGATTACTCATTTTAGGTTTCTTTCTATTTATAGTAGTTTTCACTTAAGTACTTAGCCATTTCAAGTGACTTTCTATTTTTAGCAGGTTTTCCGAATTATTAAGTTTCAAATTTTAGTAAGTTCCCGATTTAGTAAGATTAGTCCTATATGATTACAATTAACATTTAAATGTGTTTAAGTGCTCAAAAAGATTAACAAGACATATTAGAGTTTAAATACAACAATTATAATAGTTTAGGGTATAAAGTACAATTTATATCTATAGATGACCATTCTTAGTTATATAAAATGTCAATATAGCCGATTATATGAACACATGCATAAACTACGATTGACCCTACACTTTTACGTTTTATAATCTCTTTAATTTACACAAACATCACACGCATGACACCTGCATGCCTCATTTCTCTTTTATTAAAAATGCACATGCTTCTTTATATTAGATCAAGATCATATTAAATATATAAAATGAGCCTTAACAGATTTTAAACTTTCATATATACGCTTCACCCTCTTGTGACACAAACAAACCGTACCCTCTTTTCGACCCCAATAAATACGACACCATATGCAGGTTTGAAAGTACATGATTTATAACCCATGATGCATACACACGCCATCTTTTATTTGTTAAGAAGTGATTTGAAACAGAAAATAAACAAGCATGTATTACTCTATTTAACTCAATACATATTATGTTTAAACCCATTTATGGGTCGCATGTGTGTGTTCAAAATATGCGCAAGACACATCCAATACTAACAGGTTCTAATGGTCGGTTTGATGAGCTTACAACTTCGTTATTTCATGTGTGCCATCTTCATGATTTCATGTTCATGCGTTCTATTATTTCATGCAAAGTTTCTGTTATGATCTCATGTAAAACTCCAAGTTAGATAACATGCATACAGCTTCATTATAGTAACCTATTCATGTTAGTTTTCATGTGACATGCTTAACGTGTATTACAAAGATTTAACAAAAAGAAAAGAACAAGATGATACGATGTACCCTTGTCGCGAATAGGATGAGAAATAAAGAACCAATCGAACCACAATTAACCCGAACTAAGCAATCCAAAACCCCTCGAATCTGCTATATATAGCACGACCAACACTACCCTTTCGCAACCAAAAGCCCACAATCACAACCACCTTCGACCAAAGTAACCACGATCAGAATATCACCCTTCACACACTACTACAAATAAGGGCTTTTAAACCTCCTTTTTTAGACCCTCTCTAAAAATCAAGGGTCTTTAAAAGACTTTTTACCCGCTCGTACTCATTAAGACGGGTGCAAATGAAAGAAACGGGTCTAAATATGTTGAAAACTTATAGACCGGTGCATCTCATATTCACCTGTTTAAAATATGAAAAAATAAACCGGTGATATATCAAAAGTCAATACACCTGGTCTAAGTTATCCAAAATTTTTGGATTTTTGAGCGCCACTTTATTTCCCCTTTATCCCTCTTTCATTTTCACTAAAACCCTAACACAAACACACCAACGCCTCTTATTCTCCTAACATCACCACAACCGCTCCACTTCGTCGCCTCACCGATTACACGACTGCCATAATCGTTAATTAGACAAGCTCGCTCGTGCTCGAAGGTCAGTTTATGTACCAAATTTCTTCAATTTTTAGTATTTTAGATCGACTCATACTTTCTTCTATGTTGGTTAGGGTAATTTCTCACCAAGAAGAAAGAATCCGCTGTCGTCGTTGCCGTCACACTCAATAATCAGGTATGTTACATCGAATCTATCTTCAATTGATTTTGTTTCTTGGCAAATTTTGAGGGATTAGATCAGAAAACTTGAGTATGAACTCCAAATCACTATTAATGGTGGTCCAAGCTTAGATTGCTTTAGTTTTAATTTGTTTCATGGGTTGTATTGCAGTCGAATGTTATAGCTTCAATTAGTTTAGTTCAATCTATAGTTATGATACTTTGTTTAATACTTTAGTTCAATTTTTGTATAACGAGGGAAATATAGTTGATACTCTTATGTTTTAGCTTATAATGATTTGGTTAATTTTGTTTTAGTCCTCTCTAATAGTTTTAGTTTATACTTGTTTTGTTTTATTTATGATGATTCGTAATCAATATTCTTTGCCTTTTGATGAAATCCAGCCTACTTTGTTGATGGAGTATGTTAATGGTACAAAAATGATTCTTTTGTATTTCATTATTTTAGTATGAAATACTTCATACTCTTATGCTCTAATTATTTTTAGTTAGTACAATTTTTAGTAGTTTGTTACTTGTTTAATATGTGTTTGTTGTATATAAAGGTTTATCACTCTGCTGATGAAATCTAGTATAATCAAATGATAATATGTAATCGTAATAACTTGGTTCATTTGTGGTTTACAGTTGACATTTGATTTTGATACATATGCTTCTTGGATATTTAATTAGAAAAAGAGACTAATACAATTCGATTAGAATTATAGACACTTGCAACGCCGAGATTTGAGAGAATGAGAGTTAATCCGAAAATGCAGCTGCAATCATACTTTGTGGTGGTGCAGGAACTCATCTCTTCCCTCTTACAAGCAAGACAACTACACCCGCTGTAAGCATGTCTATCCGGTTTCATATTATTGTTTTCTTAAACAAAAAGTATTTCAACCCGATCCATTTTGACCCAAACCCGTTATGAACGCCTAGTTTTCAGGTTTTACGTTTTTCGGATTTTGGCTATAATATGTTGTAGAGGTACCTGTAGGTGGATGCTATAGGCTTATAGACATCCCAATGAGCAATTGTATAAACAGTGCTATAAACAAGACCTTTGTTCTAAGTCGGTTCAATTCTGTTTCACTTAGTCGTCACATTTCACGTACTTATTTTGGAAATGATGACAATTTTGGGGATGGTTTCATTGAGGCATGACACATATATGAACTTCTGTCTCGATAACATATATTGATTAAACACTCAAGTTAATGTTTCTTGTGTTGGTTCCTGTAGGATGCCAAGAACAAGGACATTGAGGATATACTGATCTTATCTGGTGATCATCTTTACTGTATGGACTATCTGAACCTTTTGCAGGTATGTATAATTGTATACTGTATTTGATTACGCGTGCTTGATTTTCTGAATTTTGAGCTTTAAAGATGCAATGTTAATCTCTATATGTTAGTCATCTGATAGGTTCTATGCGATAATGGTTGTATAAAGTTAATGAGTTATTATTAAATTGATGAGGAACAACAATTGATAGCGAAAGGTTATATAAAGAATTACCAACTAACAAAAGCACCAGTTGCGGCAATCATGATTTGTGGGACTTATATTAATCCAATGGTTTTACAACATTTGTAACTTTGCTTCTTTAAATAGGAATCTAATGCTTATTGTTTTGGTTAGCTTACAATGTGTAATTTGCAATAACTTGCAGGACTAGCTAACAAGAGGAACAAGAAGACTCAAGACTGTTACCATTCAGGCTATAAAGTTTATGTTTGTGATATGATTTGAGTCTTAGCGATTTAGGTACATTATCAAGTTAAGAGATATTTTAAGCTCCTTACAAAGATGTTTTGCAATGTTTATTTGCAGCTGCTTTTAACGATGTTTAAGATTGCCTATTTAGACTAATAATCAATTGCCTATTTAGCTCGTACGGGCTGTTTGGGAATGCGTAATTAAATTGTTGCTGTAATGGGAATGAGAGTGTTTATGATTACCTGTTGAGAAGACTGCATGTAGTGAGTATGTTTGGGATAGCTTATTGAAATTGCTTTTGCTTAGAAAGTTTATAAGCAGTTTCAATAAGCTATCTCTAACTGCCCCTTTACAGGCATTAATTTCAATAGCAATCCCAAACAGTTATATTCCCTTTATTGTTGTAGCTATTTAATAGAGCAATCCCAACACAGCCCATTTTATTTTTTCCAGAAAAACCTCATATAGACCGGTTTATATGATAACAACCGGTCTTTTAGAACTCTTTTGGACCAGTGCATTAACCTGTCTTTATATGCAAATCAACCGGTCTTAAAACAAATCTTTTAGACCGGTGCCCTAACCGGTCTTTATATGAGAAACCTTTTAGACCTCCCCTCATTTAAACCCCCGGTGGAACCGGTCTAAAATCCTTTTTGAACCGGTCTAAAAAGTCTTTTTTGTAGTAGTGACAGCCTCCTTCGTACTCCTTTTTCCCAAGCTCGAATCAAAGAATAACAAAGTAGCCGACTTGTATTTTAATTAGGGTTTAGTAGGCGTATAGAAGTTGAGATTCGGTTGAAGTAAATGAGGAGAAGAAGTGGAAAAATATAGGGAGTTTTGCCGAGTAATAGGGAGGGTCAATGACCAAATCCCATTTCAAATATAAGAATAATCTAAATCTTTTATTTATTCATTTATTTATTTTTAGCCAAAAGTTACGTACAACATTTTAATATTTTTGGTCTATATGTGGTCCTTTAGGCGTATGATGCATATGTCAGACTATACATATCTTAGATTATAAGTTTATTCTTGCTTAGGTTTTAGTTTTAACGTTTTGTAATTTCATGTTAAGAACGTTTAGTTAATTTTGATTATGTTCTTGTTCGAAAATTCAAAATATAACGGATTCGGAAACACGACTTTTAGGTTGTTATAGCAAGATATCCTAACCGCTGGACGATAATGATTTTTATTTATTTTTGTTAAAATTTATACAAATACTATAAATTATGCTAGTTTTGATCGTGTTTAAAGTTCAGTAACAACATATTTAATCAACGAATGTACGTATGATGACTTGCCATATATATCAACTTGGTATGAAACTAATGATGAATAAGTTTAAACTCAAATAGACGCTCATATGCACTTGTTTTTTGAATGTACGTTCATATATACCCGTAACAAGTAGGGCAGAAAATGAAGACTTTCTCGCATCTTAAAGGTGTACATGATCAGTGGTAGTTGAATTCCTTGTCCCTAGATGTAAGGAAGATCGGTATGGAGATTTGTTAGAAGACTTGTGTTTTCGTCAAGATTTATTTCATATGCAGGAAAGAAACAAAAGGATTTTTCGCAGCATGGATCATCTACTATAAAGGAGGCACTTATTCTATTCTTGGAGTTCATTAACAGAAAAGAATTAAAACGAAATAATAGATTAAGAGTTGATTTACCAATGTGAGGTAGTCACAAGCTGACAGGGTTGTAAGTTTCCAAGAGCTAAGCCTGGAACTAATATTTATCCATGATCACGGTACAAGTTTCAACTTGAATGAATAACAATTGAACGAAAATTGTCCAATTAACGATGCACCATAATTTGCCTTTGAGAGCAAGATTAATGTACAAGTTTATTGCATTTGTACATTTATATATAATACCAACTAACGACTACATTAAGTTTATGTATTATTGAGTGGTTTAGTTACTCTTGTAATGCTCTTATATTAAAAATTTTAGCTCCAAATGTTGAAGCCATGAACGAACTATGTGAACATATTAATCGTGAACTTTAATTTTGAGGCTTGACATTAAACATTTAACACACTTCCAAAGGATAAAAAACCATTGTTAACTAGAAAAGATTATATCAATGTCAGAAGTTTGCAATGTTAATTAACAGAAAATGAAAGAAATATGGTGCTCATTTAATGGTGTGATTTTGATGCTTTTGTTTCAACATTTGGTCATCTCGTTAGAATCTAATGTGCTACTTGTATCAAGTTTCAATCCCACATCGGGTGATGGGAAGAATTTTGAGTTAGTTATATATTGTCGTGTACAAGACATCCACAAGCTTGAGGTGAGTATAATGTTGATGGTTGTTTATGAGACCGGATGTTAATCGTCTACTTCTGACATGTTAGTTATATACTGTCGTGTACAAGACATCTTAATCTCTTCTTCCAACTAACAACTTATATACAGTCTCTTTCATTTTATTTATTCACAAAGTAAGCAATTTTTTTCCCATTACTCAAAAACAAAAGTAACTTGACATTCTTTTAATGTCGTGCAATCAAATTTTATCTTTTAAACTTGTTTGAATTTCGAATTTTGTGTGTAAGAGAACACATGAGGTGAAAGAATGATTCATCTATCGAGCTTATAGGCAGGTAGAAGTCATCAAGCAAGTCTATGGTTGTTTTAAAATGTCCTTGTATCGTGTTTTTTATTTTGGCGGGCCGGTTTATATTTGTTTTGGTTATTATGATCATGGCATGTAATGGTTCACGAAGCTAGTAGTATAGTAGTGTATTTGTTTTTTTGTGTAATGGAGAACTATTCCATAACCTTTGTACATAAGCGATTCATTATATATGACAAGCTTGGCCAGAGTGTTAGTAAAATGAGAATATTTAAAGTTCACTGTCGCCCTCATTGAGCTAGCCACTAGGTATCGTGTGTGACTACAAGTATGTTGTAGTTAATTATCGCACTTTCATTGTATCAGTGGTCCATAATATAATGTTGTCTTTTGATCCAGCTTAGTGACAAAAAATGTCATTCCGAAATGATAGCGGCAGCTCTGTAAGTGAAGACTTGTTTTTGGTTAAAAAAAAATTAAAATTAAAAAATATTTTATATATACTCATACTCAATATTCTGATTTGCCAACCACTAACTGTATAAAACTTACTTCAAAATTAGAAACTACGTACATAATCATATAGAGATATAGATTCTAATGTAGTTCTCGATCAGTATTATGATAAAGTTACTTATATAATCATTGACGCTACACATGTGTACTTGTTTCAAGACCCACAGTTGATTAGAAAGTTTGCGATTGAACTGAGAGTGTGATTAGAATTAAGAAGTGGTGCTATGATGGTGGTGACGGAATTGGTAATATGATGGTGGTGACGGAATAAGGCCGGTGCAATGATTACAAGTGAATGCTAATTAACAGAAAATGAATGATAGATGATTCATTATGTTTGCATTATACAATTTAAGGTGATATTATATATCTTTAGAGTTAACCTTTGTAAAAGTTTACTTGTATCAACTTTCTGTTCCCACATCGGGCAAAGGTAAGATCTTTCACTTAGTTATATAGTGTGGCGTGTAGCTATTGCTGAGTTGATATTTGATATTATGTTGGTGTTTGGCATGGTTAACCGTTTATAAGAGGTAGTTAATTATGGTTATAAAGATCTCTTTTATCACATGCCTATCATGAATTTATTTCATTACATAACTTTTTCTTTTAAGGACAAACAGATTAAACATATTATTACACGCTCTAATCGCTTAACTTTTTTTTAAAGTGAAACAAATTAAGCAAATCGTAGTAATCAGTAAAACACAGCTTATTTACATTATTATATATGTTGTATTAGTTCTTGTTCATTAGGTTTTTCGTAGATGGTTGATTTGGTTGTCACTAACGGAATGATTATGAATGGATTTAATTAGTAAAGAGGAGATGATTTGCTACATGATTATAGTTATAAATAAAATTTACTCTCGATTAGATACTATTATGCGATATTAAAAACATAAACAAATACTCAAACGAATAAGAAACTCGTTCTAACTTGCACCAAGTTCAAATTGCATGCTTTGCATAGGTTAGAGATTTTCTATGAAGCTTATTTCCATCTTAATGTTTCCGCACCAAGTGACTACCATTACCAGGCCAAGTCGTGTTGAAACATACATTAGCTATATGTCTGTATCTTCAAAGGCAGAAGGCTTCACATCGAAAATGAACCCGCTTTTCATTTTTTCAAGTTTCAGATACTCCTATTTAAGCGCCTATAATCTAAAAAACAAAGCAAAAAGATGAAACAAAACTCATTATACCAATCTGAGATTGCCACAACTCACAAGTTGAGAGGATTTTACACTTTCAAGAGCTTAACGTCTAGCTTAGAGTGAACGAAGATTGCGCAACTAAAAATGACAACACCATTTTGAGTTGGAGAACAACATTGTAGCCATATAGATCCCGATATCAAAGCCACACGTTTGTGTTGGAAATTGCAATGGCCTGATTCCACTTAACCAAACAAAAGAGTTGATAAAATGCGATACAATTGTAGAAAAGCTTCATCAAAGATAAATGCAAAGTAGAAAAAACCTAAAAACATATTAGAAAAAGTTCCATTGCCGGGAATCAAACCAGGGTCTCCTGGGTGAATCTCTCATTAAACGTTCTTCTGCCGTTAAATCAAACTCCAACACAGTCTCATGAATAAGCCGAGAGCTTAAAATGACCGCATTTTACAATCTAACTGTTCCTTGAACCTGTATATATTACCATGAAGCAGCAAGTAAGTCAGAGTATTTTTCCAAAACAAGTTGCGTGTGAAACCATCGGAAAGGTACATCGAGAATGGCATTTAGCAAACATGGGGATTCTAACTTCATTATAGTAGATTGATAACGAACATAATTTCGGTGTTTCGCATATGAGATATAAACATCTTAACCAAATGCATATATTATAATACTCATACCAAATTATCATCACTTATATCAATTTTAATTAGGATATAAGATAACAGGTGTTGTTAGCTATTTGACAAGGGGAGCAAGATTTTCTTTTTTAATCGTGATAACAAGTACACACTTTGGGTTTTGCAATGGACGCATGGGCGGTTTTGGGCGGGCGCACCATCAGCAACCGAGCCGGGTCCAACCCACTAAAAGGCACTAAAATTTTTTATACCTATTATATGTACTAGGCCCAACATGAAGGGAAAATTCAATCAGAACCATGGGCGGTCTATGGATATTATAATATACATGGGCACTATTTTTTTTTTTTTTTTTTTTAATTTTTATTTTATTTTATTTTATTTTATTTTTTGCGCCGGGCCTAATTTTTTTTTTTTTTTTTTTTTTTTTTTTTTTTTTTTTTTTTTTACGTTCTCAGCACCGCCCCTGAATGGACGAATGTCACTTAGCCCGAACCATATGGCTAAAATCTTCAATAGTCACCTATGTTTCGTACCAAAGGATGTCAAACACAGGTGAATGGACAATTGTAACATCATAAGTTCTTTCCCTACCTAAAGCTGCGTTGATTTCAAATTCTACATAAAAGTATAGAACTAACTGCTAAGGATCCTTATTGGCTGGTAATGAACATAACTTCGATTTTTGGCATGTGACTCAAACATTTAAGTACTTGTAACAACTTAACAAACTTTTCACTAATAATGTAAAGTGATTGGGTGCGCGTCTAGAATAGCTAATGAGAAGCAAAACCCGTTCCGCGGTGGTTAATAAAATAAGATGCCTACAATATAAGAACTATGAAAATTTGTGCGCCTAAGACAATATTATTTATGTTATAAATGCAACATAATATCCATATGTTCTCATTTAATTTAATAATTATGATAGAAGTGACAATGACGGTGACCAAAGAAAGAGTGGCAATTAGCAAAAAATGGAGGAGATATGATTACGGAATTGATCAAAGTAAAGACGGTGTACATTTTGTAAAAGGTAATTAGTATGGAGTATCAAGTTTGGAAACCCACATCGGACGGGAAAAAGAAAAATTTTCTTATATATATACTTTGGTGTTAGTGTGTAGTTAAATTGTGGTGTGTACCATGTCAATGGTTCTGTTCGCTTGTTATGTAGCGGAGCTACTACATTTCAAATGGATAGTTACCATTAGCTTGTATGATTCTCAATATTTTTTCACTTAGTGGTAACAAAGAAAGTATACAACATATTTTTTACTTTCGGTGACTAAGAAAATATATCTAAGTTAGAAGTTTAAAATTTATTCTTTTACTCACGGTAACAAAGAAAATATAAAATACTTTTTACTTGCGGTGTGACAAAGAAAATGGTAACAAAGAAAATATACAATATATTTTTTACTTGCGGTGACTAAGAAAATATATCCGAGTCAGAAGTTTAAAATTATTCTTTTACTCACGGTAACAAAGAAAATATACAATACCTTTTATTTGCGGTGTGACAAAAAAAATATATCTCGGTGAGCAGTTTAAAAATTGTTTGCAGTAGGCCTATAAAATCTAAGTCAAAACAAGATACAAAAGATAACGACAACAATTGCAGATAACAAAGAAAATATACAATATTTTTTTTTACTTGGGGTGACTAAGAAAATATATCTGAGTGAGAAGTTTAAAAATTATTTTTTACTTGCGGTAACAAAGAAAACATATAATACTTTTTACTTGCGGTGACAAAGAAAATATATCTCAGTGAGCAGTTTAAAAATTGTTTGAAGTAGGCCGATAAAATCTAAGTCAAAACAAGATACAAAAGATAACGACAACACTCGCAAAATATAAAAGATAATGACAACGCTCAATTGTTGCAGTGGGTCAATAAAACCTAAGTCAAAACAAAATATAAAAAGGATGACAACAGTCACTCTTAATCATTAACTGTGGGCGATTTAGAAATTGTTGCAATGGGCCGATAAAACCTAATATAATAGAGTTTAAGATGCTAACTAAATAAGGCTAAAAACAAATTTCGATGGCTAGGGTCATATAAGATACATTTGAGAAAAATCGATGTTTTTTTCTTAAAATTAAAACTAAATCGAAAAAGTCCATAGGTGTCCCGGGCACCCACGGAATGCCCTAGCTCCGTCCCTGCTCTTAATCATCAACTTATACAATTCTCATATTTTTTACTTCTGGAAACAAAAAAATAATATAAAAATGACAATAGGATGTTTAAAAATTGTTGAAGTTAATTGTTAAATACCCACCACTTAGTTAAGTGAAATTAGGGCGGTAAACGAACCGGACGAACACGAACAATGCATTGTTCATGTTCGTTCATTTAATTTTCACTGGGCTAATAAACGAACACGGACCCTTAAACGGACGAATTTTCTTATTTATGTTTGTTTATTAAGAAAATGAGTTGTTCATGTTCATTCATTAAAACAATAAACGAACGCTAAACGAAAATAAACGATCAAACATAAATGAAAATAGACAA
This sequence comes from Artemisia argyi, assembly GCA_030686995.1. Classification (NCBI taxonomy): domain Eukaryota; kingdom Viridiplantae; phylum Streptophyta; class Magnoliopsida; order Asterales; family Asteraceae; genus Artemisia; species Artemisia argyi. The sequence continues at coordinate 331,439,632 of CM060709.1, forward strand.
ACAAACATAAACTTTATAAAAATATGCACTATACTTTTTTATAATGTTATTTGTTTAAACAAACCAATTATAAAATTATACAATTAAAATATATGATATATGAACATAAATAAATAAACGAACGTTAACGAACGCATAATAAGACGTTCACGAACATAAATGAACGGACGCGACTTTTGTTCGTGTTCGTTCATTTAAATAATCGAACGTAAAATGGTGTTCATATTCGTTCATTTAATAAATAAACACATGAAATGTTTACTGAAAGTGATGTTCGTTTACAACCCTAAGTGAAAAAAATTTAGTACCCTGAATTTATGAAGGTGTAACGTGATTCTCTGACTAACGAATTTCTACTACAACATACTCATTTAACAATTAAACTCGTTAAGAATTTAACAGAGGTTATCTTAAAAATGACAATATTCATTAAGATAGCTAGTCGGTAAAGGGTAGAAACAAGTTAAGTCAAGCATAAGGGGTTGGCAACACACCCCTCACCTCAAATCCCTTCACTCACTTGCACCCAATCCCCTTATGCCACATCACTCTCCCACTTTCTCCTTCACTCACTCACTTTTTGTTGGCATCACACCCCTCACCCTTCACTCACTCACTTTAAGCCCCTAACGGTCAATTTTTGCTCTCACCTTGTGCGGTAAAGCTTCCCGCTGCAGTGCCTACCGTAGCCACCCCGCAGGGTCGGCGGCGGTGTTCCCGCAGGGGAACCACCCCTCCCCGCAGCCTACCGTATGTGTTGCCAACCCCCTAATGATGCTAAAGTCCAAGCTCGAACACGGATCATTTACGATTATAAGTTTCGAGCTCGAACTCTATTTTTTGAATAATAATTATTATATGTTATATCTCACGTGTAAATTTAATCTATACAAAATTTTAAATTTTTTTTGTTAAAAAAAGGAACAAGTTATGTGTTCACATGCCTCAATCACGAATCATACCAATTGTTTTGTATTATATCCCACGTATTAGTGTATTACTCAACAAAATTTACTGTCACCTTTTTTATGATATTTTCAGATCAGGTTACGTTTTACGAAAAACAATAAACAATTACTTACTAATTCAGTTAAGTTCTCAACTTTCTTAGATTAACAATTGGTGGTGGTAGAAGAAATTATGATGACTATAAATGGATGAGAGATGATTTGCAATGTTTTGAAAACCGGGTTGTTAATCGACTCAACATTGGGTCAGCCGGTTCGACTCAAACCAGTTTTCCATAAAATTTAAACAAATAACAATAGTTTGGCTTACCGAAGACTTATAAAACTTGTAATATATATTATCAAACTCAGATAGAATGAGATTGGACTACCCCATCTCTTCAACATTAAAAAAAAAAAAAAAAAAAAAAAAATGCATGAAGTATCCCAATTGTGGACTGCAATCACTTGGATATAATTATGGTTCTTGTGCTGATATGTAAACTGTAAAGAATGATAGTATTGTATGTTCCAGTTTGATTGGCTGTTGCCTGTTTGGCTAGCATCATTTTACCAAAGGTGTTTGTCTCTATTTGGAAAGGGTCTATTTATGGAAAGCGTCTTTAGAAGCAAATGTGACACATATGAACCGTTCTATTTTATTCCAGGGTCTATCACTTAATATATTAGTGATTGTTATCATATCGTTGAAGCCAGAATAAATTTTATGTATGAATTCAGGGGCAGAGCCAAGGGGTGCCCGCGGGTGCACGTGCACCCCATGAATTTTTTTGATATAGTGTTAATTTTTTTAAAAAAAATTGGTTTTTGCTATAATGTCTTTCTAATACTAGTATTATTTAGCTGGTATACTTACATATAAAAAATAATGAAATATTCGTTTTAATCCATTTTTTAACTGCTATATTACAGTTCAAAAAAAACTTGTGCACCCGGTGATATTTGTTTCTGGCTCCGTCCCTATGTATGATCATGTAAGGTAGACATTCAGTTCTTTATTGTATTTAAATATTTTATTGTTAACTTAACAAATTCATTAAGCTAGCTCATTCAATGAGCCATGTATCTAGTATGGGAAAATTGTCTCTGCTTAGCTGCTGTTTTATTGTAAGAAATGATGATTCATATATAAGTCAAAATGTTGAAGGACTAAAAGTGTAAATATTAAAAAGAAAATTGTGCCTTGCTGCAGGTAAGTTATCTGCTGCACACAGCAGCGATGCTAACCCCAGCTAGTATATTATATATAAGGAACACAATCTTCTATGACCTCTAAATATATTCCACATGAACCTACTATAGAGCATGCAAGATATGAGATGATGAGTCATATGAAAAATCACAGAAACATGCATGCAGTGCCATATATATCATACTCCGTATATCCTTTTTCAGCCATCAAAATTTATATAGTAATAAACGAAAGTAACACCCAAAATAACAATAAACAAGCTATTAAGGCACAATCTCATATGCTCTTAAAACCATAAACTCACTCTTAACAACTCAAAACCATACTTGTAATATCTAAGTGAAGACAGTTAGACAGTGTACATTTTGTAAAAGGTGATTAGTATAGAGTAGGGGTGGAAACGAGCTGAGGTGAGCCCGAGCCTGTTAGAGCTTGAGATCGGCTTGTTTATATATATAAAGCTTGAGCTTGTTTTGAGCTACATATTTTGTGCTCGAGCTCGGCTCGTAAAAATTTTCAAAAGCTCGAGCCACATATTTTATGCTCGAGCTCGGCTCATGAAAATTTTTAAAAGCTCGAGCTTGGCTCGGGCTCAACTAACTTATATAACATGTTGAATGAAATAAAGCTCGAAAGCTCGTTAATCACGCTAGGATCGAGTTCGTTCATTTTTTTAAGCTCATATAAGTATATAAACTATAAATACGAATATATTTTTATGGTTCTTTTAGGCTCGCGAGCCTAATCGAGATTTATATATAAAGCTCGGGCTCGAGCTCAAGCTCGATTATTAAACGAGCCCAAACTTAAGCTCGAACTCAAACTCAAGCTCGTTTAGGCTCGGCTTATTCGAGCTTTTTATCGATCCAATTTCAAACTTTTCACGCGCGGCTTGCCTCATTTCCACCCTTGTATAGAGTATCTGGTTTACATTCCTACATCGGGTGGGGTAAAGAATTTCTTTTTGTATATATACACTTTGGTGTTACGGGAATGTTAGGGTGTGATGCGTACTAACTTAATGGTTGGTGGTGGTTTATAACTTTGTAAGGCTGTAACCCCTCATTAACCTTTAACTTATACAATTCTCATATTTTTTTTACTAATACAATTCTTCTTTTCTATTAAGAAATGAAAATCAACTTCAACTTATACAATTCTAATATTGTTTTACATAAACTTCAACTAATACAATTCTTCTTTTTCATTAAAAAAAGAAAATCAACTTCAACTTATACAATTCTCATATTGTTTTACTTAAACTACAACTTATACAATTCTCATATATTTTACTTAAATAAAATCGACATACTAGGCGGAGAAAACCCAAGTCAAAATATAATTCTAACAAAAAAAAAATTACGACGGATAAAACATTAGTCAAAATATAGTTTAATACATTCGACTCGGTTAAATGAAATTCTTAGTACACTGAATTTATGAAGGAGTAAAATGATTCCCTAATTAAATGAAATTTCTAAGAGAGTATACTCATTTACAATTAAGCCCCTTAAAATATATTTTTCTGGAACAGTAAAATTTATTAGACAACAAAGCAAGAAACTTGTTGCTAGGAACCAAATACGATGTGATTGAAAGAGCGTAATAAGGGTTTGCGAACCACTCATGATATGCTTATGCCAACTCGTAAGCTCGTTAGTAATTTAATAAAATTACCCTAAAAATTACAATACTCATTGATATAACATCTGATCGGTTCGACCCGGGTTTCAAAACATTGGGTGCCATGAGTAAAAAATGTTGAGGTGACACCATTTTTATATAACATTGGCCTCATGGCACAACACTGTACCTAGAGCTCTTAAAATTACTTTTTTCTTGAAGAAAAGTTTAGGTATAATTACACAATCTTTTATTTTATTTATTCACAAAATATACACTCTTAAAATAACTTTTCCTCTTCTAAGAAAGTTTAGGTAATTACTCTAAAACGTAATTAACTTGTCGTTTTTTGAACGTTGTTCAGTCGATTCTTATTTTCTCGATTATATATATCAAACCTTTTGAATTTCAATTTTTGTGCATATAAGAACGCGGGAGGTGAGAAAATGTTTCAACTATGGAGCTTATATGCAGGTCCAAGATATCGAGCAAGTCTATGGTTGTTTTGAAAGGTCGTTGTCTTGTGTTTTTTATTTATAGTGTGTCGGTCTATGTGATTAGGTTATTATGATCATGGCATGTCATGGTTCGTCAAGCCAATAGTAGTGTAATTGTTTCTTGTTTTATATAGAGACTATTCCATAACCTTTATACGTACATACATGATTCATTATATATAAAAAGCTTTGCCCAGGTGTTAAAAAAAAGTATAAATTTCATGTTCACTATTGCCCTCTCATGGAGCGAGCGACTAGGTGTCATATAGAGTGATAGACCCTAATGTAGTTCTTCAATTTTATGCTAAAGTTACTTATATAATTGTTGGCGCAACACATGTGTACTTGTTTCAAGACCCACAACAAATTAGGAAGTGGTGAATGTGTTTAGCTATTCAATTTAAAGAATCTGAGTGAAATGACGGTGATAGTAACTGTTAGTTTAATATAGCTCAAAGCCCGATGGTTTGGCCTCGTTTAGTATTTAGGGTTTCACTTGTTTGTTTTTATTTAATGTCTTGTATTGTATTTGTTTAATTAAATCTAATTAATATATTTTTCATAATCCTTTGATTTCTACAGTAACGATGAAAAAATTGGTGATATGATGGTAGTGACGGAATAAGGCTGATGCGATGATTACGAGTGAATGTTAAATAACATAAAATGAATGATAGATGATTTGATACATGATTGATTATGTTTGCGTTATACAATCTAAGGTGTTAGTATATGTCTTTTAGAGCTAACTTTTGTCTTTGGAGCTAGCTTGTATCAATTTTTTGTTCCCACACTGGGTAAAGGTGAAAGTTTTCACTTAGTTATATAGTGTGGCGTATAAACTCTTTGCAGGTTGATGTTCGATACTATGTTTGTGGTTGGCTTACTTTACATGAGTTAGTTATAAGAGAACACGTGTAAACAGGCCATCATAAATTAATATGGGTTCTCAACCTTTTTTTAGGAGAAACAAATTATTTACACGTTTTAATCTCCATTCGTGTTAGGTAATTAGTAAAACCAATTAATAGCTAGTAATCGAGCTAGATAAGTTTTTTTCACAAATTGATATCTGAGTCTGAACCCACAACTTATTTGCATTATGTTGTAAGTATTACTCTAGTTCTACCATTACAAGCATCATTTGCATTATCTTATATAGGCTATTTTTCTTATTCCTTTGATCTCTATTCGATACTATTATGGTATATTAAAAGCATAAACAAAAAGAAACTACTGCTAACTTGCATCAATTTCAAATTGCTTGCTTTGCATAGGATCGATGAAGCTTACTAATTTCATCTTAATGTTGCCGCACCAAGTGACTACCATTACATGGCCAAATCGTGTTGACGCAAACATTAGCTATATGCCTATTCCTCAAAGGCTTTACATAAAAAATGAACCCGCTTCTCATTTTCATGTTTCGGATACTCCTATTGGAGCGCCTATAATCTAAAATACAAAGCAAAAAAAAAAAAAAAAAAAAAAAAAAAAAAAAAAAAAAAAACTGGTTTTTCCAATGTGAGATTGTCACAACTCACAAGTTGAGAGGATTTTAGATTTTCGAGAGCTTAACTTCTAGCTTAGAGTGAACAAAAGATTGTGTAACTCGAAATGACACCATCATTTTGAGATGGAGAGCATCATTTTAGCCATATAGATCTCGATATCGAAGCCACACGTTGGTGTTGCAATGGCCTGATCATTCCACTTAACACAAACAAAATAGTTGAGAAAATGAGCTGTAAGAAATTGTAAAAAAAAGCATCTCAATTAAAAAAAAAATAAAAAAAATAAAAAAATAAAATGATGAATAAGTTTAAACTTCAAACAAAAGCCCACTACGGCTACATGGATCGTTCTCAAATGTAGCTTTGCATGCATGCATATTTTTGAAGTGGTCCGATGAAACTTATTTTTTAAAGTTTAAGAGAATACATCAGATGGAAAGAATGTTTGAGCAATATATAGGGCTTCTATACAGGTACTAGAAATCGAGCAGGTCTATACTTGTTTCCAAAATGTCGTTGTATCATTAATAATGTACCATACTTGCCAAAAAAATGACTTTCGCGTACTGTACAAAAAAAAATCTTTTTCTCTCCCTTAAACTCAACTATTTTGTCATTTTTGATGTACTGAACTTTCATTTTTTGGCCTTTTTGATGTACTTTCGTGACATTTTTGCCCCTGGATTTTTAATAATTTGAGGGGCAAAAATGTCAAAAGTACATCAAAAATGCCAAAAAATGAAAGTTCAGTACACATATAAGGAAAAAAAATTGTTCGCTACACAAAAGTCATTTTTTTGACAAGTATGGTACATTTTTGAAGATTTTTCCCTAAGTTTTTTTCACAAATTGATATCTGAGTCTGAACCCACAACTTATTTGCATTATGTTGTAAGTATTACTCTAGTTCTACCATTACAAGCATCATTTGCATTATCTTATATAGGTTATTTTTCTTATTCCTTTGATCTCTATTCGATACTATTATGGTATATTAAAAGCATAAACAAAAAGAAACTACTGCTAACTTGCATCAATTTCAAATTGCTTGCTTTGCATAGGATCGATGAAGCTTACTAATTTCATCTTAATGTTGCCGCACCAAGTGACTACCATTACATGCCCAAATCGTGTTGACGCAAACATTAGCTATATGCCTATTCCTCAAAGGCTTTACATAAAAAATGAACCCGCTTCTCATTTTCATGTTTCGGATACTCCTATTGGAGCGCCTATAATCTAAAAAAAAAAAAAAAAAAAAAAAAAAAAAAAAAAAAAAAAAAATTGTTTTTCCAATATGAGATTGTCACAACTCACAAGTTGAGAGGATTTTAGATTTTCGAGAGCTTAACTTCTACTAGCTTAGAGTGAACAAAAGATTGTGTAACTCGAAATGACACCATCATTTTGAGATGGAGAGCATCATTTTAGCCATATAGATCTCGATATCGCTGCCACACGTTGGTGTTGCAATGGCCTGATCATTCCACTTAACACAAACAAAATAGTTGAGAAAATGAGCTGTAAGAAATTGTAAAAAAAAAGCTTCTCAATTAAAAAAAATAAAAAAATAAAAAATAGGAAAATACAAGAAAAATACATAAAAAAAGTTCTATTGCCGAGAATCGAATCCAGGTCTCCCGAGAGAAAGCCAGATATCCTAAACCTGAAACAATGATGAATAAGTTTAAACTTCAAACAAAAGCCCACTACGGCTACATGGATCGTTCTCAAGAGTAGCTTTGCATGCATGCATATTTTTGAAGTGGTCCGATGAAACTTATTTTTTAAAGTTTAAGAGAATACATCAGATGGAAAGAATGTTTGAGCAATATATAGGGCTTCTATACAGGTACTAGAAATCGAGCAGGTCTATACTTGTTTCCAAAATGTCGTTGGATTTTTTTTTTTTTTGGTAAAGGGTTTTTTCCCCTGTAAAATTTCAAAAAAACATTTGTCGTTGTATTGTGTTTTTAATTTGTCGTGTCAGTTTTGGTTATATATTATGATCATGGCATGACATGGTTCAACAAGCCAATAGTACTGTAATTGTTTCTTATGTTATTTAGAGACTATTCCATAACATTTGTACGTAAATAATCGATTCTTTATATATAAAAAGCTTCGATGGGTGTTAGAAAAGTATAAATTTCAAGTTCACTAGTGAACTCTCACTGAACGAGCCACTAGAGTTATAGAGTCTCTAATGTAGTTCTTTAATTTTATGCTTAAGTACTTAAATAATCATTGACGCTACACATGGGTACTTGTTTCAAAACCCACGGTTGATTGGAAAGTTTGAGATTGAACCGAGAGTGTGATTAGAATTAGGAAGCGGTGATTCGGTGAATGTGTTTAGTTATTTAGTCTAAAGAATTTAAGTGAAATGACGAGTAATGATGACAAAATTGGTGATATGATGGTGGTGACGGAATAAAGCCGGTGCGATGATTACGAGGGAATGTTAATTAACATAAAATGATTGATAGATGATTCGATACATGATTGATTATGTTTCTAAGGTGTTATTATGTGTATTTAGAGCTAACTCTTGTAAAAGTTTACTTTTATCAATCTATTGTTCCCACATCGGGTGAAGGTAAGATTTTTCACTTAGTTCAAAAAATGCGTTGTAAGACATTGTAAAAAAGCAGCTGAAAAATAGAAAGTTCGATTGCAGGGAATCAAACCCAAGTCTCCTGGGTGAAAGCCAGATATCTTAACAGTTTCATAAACCAGTTATAATCTATGAGTATTTAATATCATTAAAAAAATCAAAAACAAAATATATTTAAGAACTGGACTTGGTTTGTTTTAGCACATTATGAGAATCAGAAAATACCATTTAGAGTTAAGTTTTGGTGGCATAATGGGGAAATTTCATGTACACGAAATAAAAATAAAAAAACATATAAAGAGACCATTGTATTTTTCACGCCGGCCTTCATGTAAATACTCCCACGGGACCCTTCTAAATGTTTACTCATTTAATTAAATAAATTTGATTGAAATGACAATGACGGTCACCCAAGAAAGTAGTGGTCACCGGTGGGACAATGACTATGAACGAGTGTTAATTAGCAAAAAATGAATGAGATGTGATTTCGGAATTGATTGAAGTGAAGACAGTGTACATTTTGTTGGTATAAAGTATCAGCTTTTGAAACCCACATTGGGTGGGGAAAAGAAAATTTTCTTGTATATATACTTTGGTGTTATCCAACTGCTAAATTGTGTTGTGTACTATGTTTATGGTTGTGTGCTTGTTATGTGGTTGAAGAACCACAAAGCTAGGCACCCGGTCATGAACTTATACGATTCTCAATTTTTGTTTACTTGCGGAACCAAACATAGAATCTGCTTACAAACCAATTCAATAGCAAGCATATAAATCATCCTCGTCATCCAGATTTACACCTTAATTCAAAAGATGGACATGTTAGTGTAAGTTTAGTGATAATCTATAAGTAATGCTACACGAATAGAGCTTGTTCAACTGTTTAAGTTTAACAGGCCGGAGAAACAATCTAACACGAACAGTTAAGATGTTTTAATCTTCTATATATGACCTCTCAATATATTCCATATGAACCGACTATTGGGCATGCAAGATGTGACAAACCACAAGAACATACACTAGCATAGTAGCATATATCATACACCGTAAATCCTTTTTCAGCCATCAAAATTAATTTATATAGAAGTAAACATAAGTCAGACCCAATATAACACTATACAAGCCAATTTCAAGGCACAATTTCGTATGCTCCTAAAAGCATATACCCACACTTTACAACTCAAAACTATCCCTAGTCTATAAAATCTAACGGGGCACACACATAACTATTACATCACCTAGAACATTTAACCAAAAAAAAAAAAAAAAAAATACCATGCTCAACCTTCCCGTACATATCAAACAACTCAACATCCATAAACACCGCTCCAACAAACTCGTAAAGACCAAGTCGATCAATCAAACTTCCATTATCCGCGATGATGGTATTTCGTCCTATAGGAATTCCTATAACATTATCAGCATAAGCATTTTACACAAAAACATTGCTTTAGCATTCAGTAGACAATTCATCCACTACTATACTTTGGACTTCTCACGACGTGCACCTTTTAGCGACAAAAGATGCAGTACTGATAATGATACCCAAAGTCAGAACTTGATAGCATATAGCACCACTTCAAACCCATAAAACCAATTCGTTTAACCTTTGAATCCCTTGATTCGCTAACAAATCTTCTACCTCATTCCTTGATTTTGAATACGAAATATAACATCGAAAGAAACTGTTACATTTTTCGTGCCATTACGTAGATACTCCCACCATTCAGATTTCAGAGTTAGTAACTAGTGATGGAATAAGGTGTGATGATCAAGAGAAAAACGAATGAGATATATATGATATGACCGTGGAATTGAAGTGAAGAAAATAATGTATATCTTGTTAAAAGGATTATTAGTTATTACTATGAAGTACAGTAAAACTTCTGTAAAATAATACTCGATAAATTAATAACCTCGATAAAATTAATAATTTGTCCAGTCCCAACTTGGGACCAGTACAAATTTGGACCCCAATCGATAAAATAATAAGATAATATTTTTTTTGAAACCCCAGTGTATATATATTAGTCCCAACAAAACTATAAATTAATAATTACTAAAAATTCCGTATATATGTATATGTGTGTGTGAGAAAGAGATACAATTCAAAATCCTAAAATTGTTTAGTAAAAAATGAATCTATAGTCACTTGTTTTTTTTTGATCTTCAAATCTAAATTGAGTTTATCTTAAAATCTTCTTATTGCACTGTTGGTGCATTGTTTTCTCGTATTGCAACAAAAAAGTGTTAATTTTATTTTCATAAAGTGTGAAATGTGAATCATTTAATGTTAATTGGAACTTGTTTTTTAAGTTTATTTCTTGTCTCTAATGAGTATACATTGTAGCTATCTATTAGACTTGAAAATTTAAAGGTCATACGTAAAACCTCTTTAAATTAATAAATTATTAATTTATCGATATAACAATATCTCGCTAAATTAATGAAATATACTGGTCCCAACACTATTAATTTATAGAGGTTTTACTGTATTAGATTTTCAATCCCACATTGGGTGAGGTATAAAAGTTTTTAATGTTTATATATTGTCGTGTTGTGAAAACATTTCAAGTTGGGGTGAGTGTGATATTGTTGGTTATATGTGTTGTTTGGAGTTCTAAAATTCTTATTGAGTAACTCCTTAGAATACACGGACCAATAATTCAAACAATTTCTCACAATTTTTTAAGGAAATTATTTAAATACCTACTATTGTGCCTAATTTCTTTTTTAGGAAACTATTTAAATCCCTAACTCATGTGCCTACTATTGTGTCTAATTCATTCATTGTTTAACACATAAATTTCATAATTTCTCACAATTTTTTAGGAAATTATTTAAATGCCTAACTCATGTACCTACTATTATACCTAATTCATTCATTGTTTAACACATGGATTGCATAATTTCTCTCACAAACTTACCCTTGATCATGTCAAGTTTATAGTGATATTTCTTAGGCATAAAATTAGGCATGCCAATCACTACTTTTTTTCTATATGTGTTGCTTGGAGTTATAAAATTGTTCATTAATAACTCACACCACACTCATCAGCCAACAATTCTTACAGTTTCTCACAATTTTTTCTATTAAAAAATAAACATGACGAAAATTGAATTTGTTTAGCTCTCAAGTAACAAGAACATGATCAACATAAACATTGTTTTTGGCTTTAGTAATTCATAAATATAGATCATTTAGATACATTAAAGGTAACATGAATACGATCATATAATCTATAAGTATTAATAAATATGATTGAAAGCAAGGCTAATATGAACGTACCATGAGCAAAGAATGATTGTTCAACTCGCCTGCTGAATACATTTAAGATCTTCCACTGCCAAAACCAAATGTTTATGGAACGGGATCGAGAAAGTTGGTGACTTGGCAGTATCATAAGTGTATATGAACGTAAGTAGAATTAGGAAGTAGTGAATACGTATAGTCACTTAATGAACTTGATTGAATTTAGTGGTGACGATATAAGGTGTGATGATTTATGAATGCATGTTAAATAACAGAAAAAGAATGAGATATAAAATATATCGTGTTTTCATACCCACATCGGTGGAGGAAAAGAACTTTTGTTGTTCATATAGTTTGGTGCTACCAAATTTTATAAATTGGTATTGTATATACGTGTTGATGGTTGCTAGTGTTACTTGTGGTTATAAAAAAAAAAAAGTTTTTATATAAAAAATAAAAGTTTTTTATTTAACTATAGTACTTTTTATTTAACAAAACATATTGCTTTTATTTAACAAAACATATTGCTTCAAAATTTATTTAACAAAATATAGTACTTTTATATAAACCATGGTTTTTATGCATTCGATTGCTGTCACGTTTCATATAAATCCAAGTACCATATTTTTTTTTTCTTTTTTTTTTTACTAACAAAGTGAGTACATGTAAAAATAATTAACGTGTTACATAATCTCCTATTCTTAAATAATCATTGATCAAGAGCTACCAATAGAAAGCATACTCCTAAAACCGCAGCAGGGATGGTCGTCCTATTAGATCATTGTCGCCCCTCGTCATCGCCATCAATCTTGTAGCCTAACTATATTTGCTCGTCTTTCTACGTATCTTGAGATATGCTACAAATTAGAACCGTTCAACTTTTTGATTTGAAAACCTTAAATAAGCAATTCCATTATTTGTGGATGTTTAGGCTAAAAATCTTGTTTTGTTCATAATCTGTGGCTTTCATTAGCAGAATCTGTTGCTAAAGGGTTGGAACAATCACAACTTCTTATTATTATTGTTAATTTAATATGAAACCTAAAAACAATCGCTAGGCATTTTAGTTGCCTTGTCCTTGTTTGATCTTTCTGTTAACACCATTTTTATTGGCAATATATACAAAACTGACTTGCACCGCAAATCATATAACCAACCTGTTGTTGTGGTTCACCAGTCAATGGTTTTGTCCATTGTTCAATGTTCATTGTTTTTATTCTCAGTAAAAAGAACTTAATTTTAGAAGAAGTGTATAGCGGCAAACTAAAACGTGGTTTATGTAGAAGTACTATATTTTGTTAAATTAAGAGTTTATATTAAACCACAAAGAGAACGACGCCGTATGGCTTAAGGCTTTTCCCGCCATTTTTCTTGGGCTAAAACTGATCCATTGCATTTATCCATTAATTCACGTTCTGATCCATTATGATCCGTTTATTTATGCCAATGATAAACATTTGTTTTACTCAATCCAGAACATTCTCACACACCAGATGATCGGACCATGAGAGTTAGGGTTCCAATTTTGGGGCTTTTGGTTGCTGGATATGCAAAGGTATGTAAGCTTTTAATTATAATTATTTAATTAGATTTGTTGTTTATGAGCTTATTTGATTTTCTTCGGATTAACTTATTAGGGTTCCAATTTTGGGGTTTTTTGCTTGTGATATGCGAGACATATGGATATACCCTTTTATCCGAGAACGGCATCGTTTGTATGTTGTTTTAATATAAATAATTGGTGGAACCCTAAGTAATTCGAATTTCGTTGTCAGTTGCAGGGCATATGGATAAAAGGGTGTAATCCTTTTTGGAAATGGATATTCTTCTTTACCATATTATATCATGTCCTTTTGCTTCGTCATCTACAAAATTGAAGGAAATTATCGTGGGCAACCTACAGTTATCGGTAAGTTTGTTATGGGCTATTTTTTCTGCTGTTAAAAGTGTAATTTTCTACTTGCTACATGATTCAGTAAGTGTTCTTGACTGCAATTATATGTTGGGTATTATGATTTTCATGATTATATTGTAAGGAACTAAGGATATATGGCTTGCATTGCTGAGACTTACAATTTCAGTAAACAAACATGTAGAGGTTAGGCAAAGTTTGGGTAAGATAATATATGATAAGTGTGGTTTGACAGTTTGAGTGTTTATATGGAGGGATAGTGATTAATGAGGTTATTTGAGTTCCGTTTTCTTTGATTCAAAATGCATAAAAAATACAAATGGTTTATTGACTTGAATCCAAGTGCGGTGCTATTCTATGTGCTAACCCTTAATCAAGTTATTATAAAGTTTTTGTTAACTATGACGAAAAAAAAGTTGTAACCTTGGCCTTGATATGCTCTTTTCGCGGACGATAGGTCATTTGGGATTAGGAGAGGATAAGATTGAAGCTTTGGACGAATTGACATTAGTATACAAACAAAACGGTAATAATCAAATGAGAAACCGGTAAGACTTTGAAAATTTATATTTTTTATTATCAAGTATCTTTTAGTTTAGATTCTGATGCTATTACTATTGCTTATAACTTTTTTTGTTTGACCATAATTCAGTGAACAAGAAGTCCATTGTATGCTGGAGAGATGTGAGCTTTGACATCAGGTAAGGTGACTAGCAGTTTTAGCGGCCGTTTGGGATTGAGTAATGTTTGCCCTTTTTATATTGAAAACAGAAGTGGACGATCATGTACAAATAAGTAATCAAAATAATCCTTGAGTTTTTGGACTTTTGTGATTGATTGTTTTTTGTGTAGGTTTAGGAATGGTTATACCGCTAGGATGTGGACTGTAAAGGCTTGAGGCTGATGTTGATTTGGAAGAAGGAGAGGATGAGGATGACGCCAAAGACGGTTATATTTTTTGTCTATCTATTCTTATTGTTTTTTAGAGTACTTATATATTGTCGAATTGGTTGACACAAATAAGTGACTTTTATAGCTTTTTTTCAATTTTTTTAATGTTTGGTTTGAAAAATGGTGGCAGCAGGTGATCAAAGGAATGATTTTTATCAAGTTATGGGGTTAAAGAAGGGGTACATTGATATCGAGGTCAACAATAGTTATAAGAAATCTTCCGCTGGTATATATTTCTTACCTTTTATAAATGTGTTGCTTCCTTTTTATTGAATAGTTTTTTTCGGATCGCATGATGAAGAATGCTATGTTTGATCATTATGTGTTTTTTAGATATGGCATTGCTATTGTTGTTCTGCATTTTAGAGCCTCAATCATGTAGAAGAGACAAAGAAGTTTTCAGCAACGTACTGTACTCATAGAATTTCTGAAACAGCTTTAGTGGTGTATAAAAAATCAGGAATTATGTCCTGTTCGTGTTAATCGGCCGGGGAGAGGCAGATCAGGTACCATTTTTTACTTCTCACTACACTTTAAACAATAAATGATTGTAAGATAACGTGTGCTCATTTCTATTTGTTTTCTTATTTCTTGGCAGGAATCTTACTTTGTCAAATAACAATGCTTTTGTTGCAAAAGCTCAGAAAACACTAGCAGACGGATGGAACATGCAAGATGAAACACCATGACCAGAAAATAAGCTATTAGACCATCCTGGCATGATTCAGATAAATTATCAATATACCTTTTCCGTCGTTATAATTTTTGTTACTTTTAATACACTTTTCGTTTAAAACAACAGATTTTGTACAAATAAAATATTAGTATATTACAATAAGAAGGTAAGTAAGTAGCTTCTATGTTTATGCAAGTCAATTTGATGGAATATACAATGCATAAATGTTAACTTTATAGTTCTGTAGTTTGAAGTCTTTGTTATGCCATGAAAAATTTTGAACGCAAACTTTAAAGTTACCTACCTATCTTATATCCTAATGACGAAAATGAGAAATAGTAATTGTCAACACAGTTTGTCATCCACATATGGAAGACAAGAAACACACTATTTGTTGCAGTACTCTAAAAAGTTGCTCATATACACTCAATTGACATATTAAAGACAATGCTTTTCTGTTTTGCCAACGGTTGCATTGATTACGGTAGTGAGAAATTTTTGGTATTTATTGATGCAATGTTAATAAAAAAAGGAAACCAACCACGCAAACAAGTTTTTTCAGTTTCTCACAAGTGTCATGATTATCCAATTCTTTTGGGTCAAAATATCATATTTTGTGATTAGTGGATGTCTGGGGTTGTGTATTTGAAGTGTTTACCCTGTCTTTATTCATGTTGCACGACTTTAGCTAATCTATTTTTTGTTCCTTTTTTCAGGGGATCTGTAGTGTTGAAGCCATTGACGGTATTTGACAGTGATGCCCATGAAGTGGCAACGTAATCCGGGTCATGGTTATACCCAAGGTTGGTGTTTGGGAGCGCTATTTACCGATAGCATTACCTTGCCCAGGCAACCTAATCCGAATTGTGGTTGCAACCCATGGTTGGTATCAGTTTGAGCAAGTATGTTTGCAGACGCGTATCTTGGCTGGGCAACCACACTAAGAGTGCAATTGAAGCCATGTCAGGTATTTTCCACTACTAGCGTACTATATTCTAAAGGCCACATTCCTTTTTGTTCTTTCGCAAGATTATCAGCAATTTTGTTCTTCACAAGAAATTCTGAGTTAAGGAGTAGCCCTGATTTTGTTTTAAATGATTCACAACAGTTACAAGTTAAAATTGATTTCCGGTTGCCGTATCAGTTGAAAGTCGGTAGAGGATATTAGTCGACACTATGTTATTGGCCCGATTGGCTCTCCTTTGTATTTAGGCCTAGCCCATTTGTAGCTATTCTAGAATCATCACTTGTAACCTATATATATGTATCATGTTTATGGAATAGGGCAATCAATCAGTTATACCATTCAATATGGTATCAGGCTAAATAATACTACGATCCACAAAATATTCTCACCCCTATTCTCCCTCCCATCTCACGTCTATCCCTTCTCCCTAAAACACCGTACCTTCTTAAACCAACCCTAGTCTCCAATCAATCCAATCAGATGGCTGGTGATGACACCATTATCACAAACACGACACCCACATCTACTAATAAAATCATTCCATTTAATATACCTATCAAGTTGAGCCTTGAAAAACATAACTATACCTCTTGGTGTTCTTTCCTCAAAATCCATCTCGGAAGTCTTGGATTAAAGGCTCATATCGAGGGCTCTTCTACAAGCTCCAATGACCCTGAATGGAACAAACAAGATGACTTAGTAAAGGTATGGATCCTCGGTACTCTAAACGAATCTCTTCAAGACCAAGTTGTTGCAACTCCTGGGAATGCAAAAGCTTTGTGGGATCACATTAAGGATCTCTTTCACGACAACAAAGACGCACGTGCAATAACTCTTGATAGTGAGCTACGGTCTATCAAGCTTGGCAGCCTCACCATCAACGCATACTGCACCAAAATAAGATCTATGGCAGACCGATTGGCTAATCTAGGTGAAAAGGTCAGTGACAAAAACCTAGTTATGTATGCAGTAAATGGCCTTGACGCTCGTTTTAAGGGTATAGCTCGACTCATACGTCATCGCGAACCTTTACCCACATTTGAAACAGCCCGCAACATGTTGTTGCTTGAAGAATCGAACTTGCAAGAAGGCACTGACCAGGGCAACATTTATGACAGCAGCAGTTCGTCCCCTAATGCTCTTTTGGCAACCAAACCTGATTCAAAAGGTAACCACTCTAAGGCTCAATCCTTACCTCAACTTTGTAACCATTTCAACAAGGGCTCGTGCAAATTTGGTGACCGATGTAAGTTCATTCACGACCTTAGAAGTAGGTCCGGTTTGGCTGGAAAAACCTATAGTGGTCGACTGTCAACCATAAACCAGAATATGACTCCACCAGGTTACTATAATACACGACTAAACAACAACCCCACTTCTCTTTACCCACAGCCCAACCCAATCCCTCGCCTGGCCCAACACACTTCACCTTATCCCAACCCCACTGCTTTTGCTACACCTACATACCAGCCACATGCCCAAGCCCATACACCTTATCCACCACAGGCCCACTTTGCTCAGCCCGCATATGCAGCCCCTCAACAAAATCCGAACAGTGGGATTCTCGGACCCGCACCTGGGTATTATCCTTCTCAGGCAACAACTTTACCAAGCGCCTTCAGCACAATGACCTTGCAAGACCCTACGTGGAACATGGATACAGGTGCTTCTTCTCATTTAAATTCCAACGCAAGTAATTTAAGTGCATTTTTTAACAAACGTTTATTCCCATCTGTACACGTTGGTGACGGGAATTCTATTCCCGTCACCAACACCGGACATAGCATTATTCCATCTTCTCATCGCCCACTTCATTTACACAATGTCCTTGTAACCCCCAATATTATTAAAAATCTAATTTCTGTCCGTCAATTTACTAGAGATAATAATTGTACAATTGAGTTTGATGCCTTTGGTTTTTCTGTGAAGGACTTCTGGACTCGCCATATCCTCCTTCGATGTGATAGTTCTGGTGATCTCTATCCCGTTACCAAGCCATCAACACTCCCTACCGCCCTTCTCTCCACAAGCTCCTCCACGTGGCACCAACGCCTTGGTCATCCCGGTGACGAAGTGCTACGGTCCCTTGCTTCTCGTCAATTTATTTCATGTAATAAAGAGAAGTCTCCTCATGTTTGTCATGCATGCCAGCTTGGCAAACATGTGAAGCTTCCTTTTCATAGCTCAAAGTCTTCTGTTAAACATTGTTTTGATATTATTCATTCTGATTTATGGACATCTCCAATTCCTAGTAAAAGTGGTTTCAAATATTACGTATTATTTCTTGATCATTTCTCTCATTACTTATGGATCTACCCCCTCCGTAATAAATCTGACATGCTTGATAAATTTATGCATTTTCGTAATTATGTTAAAAACCAATTTAAATGCGAAATAAAAAGTTTCCAATGTGACCATGGCGGTGAGTTCGACAATAACCACTTACATACCCTATTTGCAAAACATGGTATACAATTTAGATTCTCTTGCCAGAAAACCTCTCAGCAAAATGGCAAGGCGGAACGCATGATTAGAACCATCAACAATGTCATTCGTACGCTCTTGTTTCAAGCCCACCTACCCCCCACTTTTTGGGTCGAAGCCCTACATATGGCCGCCTATCTCCTCAATCTCTTACCCTCCACAGCCATCACCAACGAAATCCCTTACACACGACTTTTTCACAAAACACCCGACTACTCCAACCTTCGTATCTTTGGGTGTCTTTGCTACCCCCACCTTCACCCACCCCACAAACTTGCCCCACGAGCAACACCATGCATTTTCTTGGGCTATCCCGCCTATCACCGTGGCTTTCGATGCCTAGACCTTGAAACAAACAAAATTTTACTTTCACGCCATGTCACCTTTGACGAAACCCAATTCCCCTACCGCTCAATGACACCCGATTCCCCACCTTCCTACACATTCATAGACACTGCACATTCCCCTCTACTTCACCAAATACTCACTCAACCTGCTGCCCAAACTCCATTACAAGCCGATCCTCATAACCATTCTGAGCCCACTACACCCACCAGCCCACTACCCGTCCATTCACCACAACCCAATAGCCCCCAAACTGAAGCACCAAATCAACCATCACCAACTCAACAGCCTCCTACCCAACCACTTAACGCCCCATATCAACCTCCCACCGAACCACCCCGTACTCATCGCATGGTCACTCGCTCACAATCAGGCATTGTCAAACCTATTGACCGTCTCTCCCTTCACACTTCTTCTATCTCTCCTCTACCTAAATCTCCTTTCCTCGCTCTTCAAAACCCTCATTGGAATAATGCTATGTATGATGAGTATAATGCGTTAGTTAAAAATGGTGCTTGGATTCTTGTACCACGGCCCCTTGGCATCAATTTGGTTCGATCTATGTGGTTGTTTAAGCATAAATTTCATGCTGATGGAACTCTGAGTCGTTATAAGGCTCGTTTGGTTGCCAATGGCAGTAGTCAGCAACTTGGTATTGACTGTGACGAGACTTTCAGCCCAGTGGTCAAACCGGCTACCATCCGCACAGTCCTCAGTCTTGCGGTATCTCGCAAGTGGCCTATACACCAGCTTGACGTTAAGAATGCTTTTCTTAACGGGGATTTATCTGAGACAGTTTATATGCACCAACCACCGGGCTTTGTGGACCCCTGGTACCCTCACCATGTCTGTCTTCTGCAGAAGTCTCTATATGGTCTGAAACAGGCACCCCGTGCTTGGTTTCAGAGATTTGTAGGTTATGCCACTCGTGTTGGATTTTACCAGAGCCGTTGTGACTCTTCTCTATTCATCCTTCGACAGGGATCTCAGGTTGCTTATTTATTGATCTATGTTGATGACATTATTCTTACAGCTTCCTCTACAGTCTTACTACAGCAGATCATTGCTTCTCTACATAGTGAGTTTGAAATGACCGATCTCGGGGATCTTAATTATTTTCTTGGTATTTCTGCCACTCGCCACTCTACAGGGATGTTTCTGTCTCAGAAAAAGTACGCTATTGAGCTTCTTGAGCGTGCTCACATGACCAACTGTAACCCTTCACGCACACCAGTTGATACAGAATCCAAACTGGGTCCTGAAGGTGTTCCAGTTCAGGATCCCACTTTATATCGTAGTCTCGCAGGAGGTCTTCAGTATCTCACATTTACTAGACCAGATATATCATATGCAGTGCAACAGATCTGTCTCTACATGCATGACCCTCGTGAACCTCATCTCGCGGCCCTTAAGCGTATCCTCCGCTACGTTCGAGGAACTCTGGATTTTGGATTTCACTTGTACTCTTCTACTATCACCTCTCTTGTTGGATATACCGATGCAGATTGGGCCGGCTGCCCCTCTACAAGGCGGTCTACTTCAGGTTACTGTGTCTTTTTGGGAGACAATCTCCTGTCTTGGTCTTCTAAGCGCCAGCAGACTATCTCCCGTTCTAGTGCCGAGGCTGAATACCGGGGCGTTGCCAATGTCGTAGCTGAGACTGCTTGGCTTCGCAACCTTCTCCGAGAACTACACTCTCCATTGTCCGCTGCAACCCTTGTCTACTGCGACAACGTTAGTGCCATATACTTGTCTGCCAATCTAGTTCAACATCAACGGACAAAACATATTGAGATCGACATTCACTTTGTCCGTGACATGGTTACTGCTGGTCAGGTACGAGTTCTTCATGTACCCTCCCGCTATCAGTATGCAGATATCTTCACAAAGGGTCTACCTTCCGCATTATTTGAAGAGTTCAGATCCAGTTTGAGCGTCCGGCTTCCTCCCGCTCCAACTGCGGGGGAGTATTAGTCGACACTATGTTATTGGCCCGATTGGCTCTCCTTTGTATTTAGGCCTAGCCCATTTGTAGCTATTCTAGAATCATCACTTGTAACCTATATATATGTATCATGTTTATGGAATAGGGCAATCAATCAGTTATACCATTCAATAGAGGAAACTTATACTTAAGTGTGAAAGTTAACCAGCAAAGAATCCCATTAAATGACAGCTTAGTTGTTGAACAGGTTTTGCATATTTCTTTGGGTATTAATATGTGATTGTTTAAAACTTTTGGCAAGATAATAATGATAAATGTGTTTGTTTTTTTAAATTTTAAAAGGAGTTAGAAACTTCGGTATCATCGGTGCTAAAGATGTTATCCACAAAGGCCTTGACTGCTATCACGATTGCGGTAAAATTACATTCTCTGAATTATGCTTTTTTTTCCTTTATCATCAGGTTTTAGTTTGTAACTATTGAGGAACTACTAGGAGATTAAGTTAGAAACAAATATTTTATATTGATCAGGTGTCTAGCGCTATCAGGAACTACTGTTTGAAGCCGATAATCATCGAAGTGCACTCTCAATTGAGCGTGAACCAATTACTGATCCTGAAATCCACATCCAGGCATTGGAAGCTATTTACTTCAGCATTGTGCAGGTAACAGACTCCTTTTATAAATTACATGATACTAGGTGTGGCAGAATGGGTGGGACGGGCTATGGTTGACTAACATTTACATTCATCTTTTTAAAGTGATAGACTAATTTGGCATAGTAGTGGTCACACTTAAACACAGACTCTGAACCAAAAAATAAACATCGTGATCTTTAGTATGGATTAAGGGAACAGATCAAGTTAATGAATTTGGGTTGAAGTATTGAAAGAATTATTTACAAGGTTTTAAAAGTACATTTTCGGTGGCCACAATTGTATGAAAATACTTAAGCTGATTGGATTTTAAAATTCTTATATATTGACGGAATATTCAAAAACTGTTACATCCTATAAGTACATAAAGATAGAATATTATGGCAGTTTCTTTCAGTTGATGAATGTGTAGTTTTATGATTAAACAATGAAACTCATTAACTAGGTCATTAGCGAACAAACTCATTATTAGGAAATGGATAAAATGCTAAATTGCATTTGTATAGGTTCTATGTAGTAGATGCACTAAAAGTAATTCATTTTTTTGGTACAATCAAGTGTTGGCAGTGTGGAATTTTATGTAGGCTACTAACAAAATTTGTTTAGAATAAAAGGAGATTTAAAAAGCTCTTTAATGGTGCTTGATGAAAGAATACATCTACACGTAAATTATTACATTGTTTGAACTTTATGACATCTTTGTATACCTTATTAGGTGATGGGAGAATATGGTTAACAACGTAGAGCACGTACTACTGATAATGGACACTTGCCAACTCTTAATGTTATCAATACAAGCAAGCTCAAAACGGTATTTAAGTTGAAAGTCATGGACTCATGGACATGCTAGCGAAGCTTGGAGTAGTTACTTATCTAATGTAAGAGAGTCAATGTGAAGATCGAAAGCAATGATGTTGCATTTAATTGCAGTAGCACAAAATGATTTTTGTTCAAACGAACAAAGGGAGCTTCCTTAAGAACGATACAAATACGAATAAATAGATTGTCTTTAGGTCCATGGCCGGTAAGGTTGTAGGTTGCCGTAAGATATCTTTGCATGCCTGAATTCTACTTTATTTATGCCAAATCACGTTGGCCGAAAACAGGCACGCCGGCAACGCGGCGACCGTTGCCAACCTTGTAAATTTTAAAATACTATCTTTTGTTAAATAAATTTTAAAAGGAATATGGTCAAATTCAAAACTCTATAAAAAAGTTATTGCAACTCATCAATTTAAAGATAAAGAGATACTGTACAAACTCTCAATTTTTTTTTTTTTTTTTTTTTTTTTTTATTATTATTATTATTATTTTTTTTGGAGTAAATGCCGGGCCAGCCATACTTAATTTTAACTTTTATTATTAATACGACATGCATACAGTAGCTTAAGTTTTTTGATCCCATCATTGGTATTCTCATTATTAGTAGTAATGGTGACTTGAGAAGTTGATTTCCAATACAAACACACTTTTGCTTTGTATTAGCTTTTCTCTCAACATGCAACAATTTGGCTTACAAGATATTTTGTATAGATGTGACAACTAAGTAAATGATTTTCTCCTTGTTTACACATCGGGAACTAACATGATCAAAATGGGTACGTACGTGGGTTTCTTTTCCATTATTCTCATGCAGGCATGCATACGGTTATAAGACCTATATATGACCCATGTTTTCTGACCAACAATTTTAGAAGCACCTTCCAACACTCTTGACTGAGCTTCAAGCCCACTTCTTGTTGACCGTCTCTAGAGTTATATATAAAAGTTCACTGTCGCCCTCTCATTGAGTGAGCCACTAGGTGTCGTATAGACTCTAATGTGGTTCTTCAATTTTATGCTAAAGTTACTTATATAATCATTGACGCTACACATGTGTACTTGTTCCAACATCCAAAGTTGATTAGAAAGTTTGCAATCGAACCGAGAGTTTGATTGGAATTAGGAAGTGGTGAATGTTTTTAGTCATTTAATTTAATGAATTTGAGTGAAATGATGGTGACAATAATGATGACATAATCGGTGATATGATGGTGGTGATGGAATAAGGTCGGAGGGATGATTAGGAGTGAATGTTAATCAACAGTAAATGATTAATAGATGATTTGATACATGATTGATTATGTTTGCATTACACAATGTAAGGTGTTACTATATATCTTTAGAGCTTACTTTTGTAAAACTTTACTTCTATCAATTTTCTGTTCCCACATCGGGTGAAGGTAAGATTTTTTACCTAGTTATATACAGTGGCATGTAAAGTATTGACAAGTTGAAAATTAATACCACGTTGGTGGTTGTCATAAGTTACAGGAGTTAAAGTTAAGATAATAACTCCCGATCTTTCGAGCAACCATTAATTTGCATCAATTCTTAACTTTTTTAAAGACAACTATTAATCGAGCTAGTCATCAAGTTAGATATGTTCTTAATTCTTTTATTAACAAATTTATATTTGAACCCGCAACTTTTTTGTGTTATGTTGGATTAGTTCTAGTTCATTTAGGTTTTTGGCAGATGGTTGATTTATTGGTTCAACGAGGTGATGGTGACGAAGTTGTGCTGATTGTATTTATAATAAAAATTACTCTCTATTGGATACTATTATGGGAGATTATAACAAATGCTCAAACTCCAATAAGAAACTACGTAACTTCCACCATATTCAAATTGCTTGCTTTGTGAAGGATAAAGAATGGTGATGAAGCTTAATTCCATCTTAAAGTATAAAAGAACACATCAGGTGGAAAAAATGTTTCAGCAATAGGGTTTATATGCAGGTACAAGAGATCGAGTAGCTCTATACTTGTTTCGAAATGTCGTTGTATGCACATACACGATTTATTATATTTAAAAGCTTTGCCGGGGTGTTAAAAAAGTAAAATTTTCAAGCTCACTATCGCCCTCTGATTGAGTGAGCTGCTAATTGTCGTGTACTTGTGTGTGATTCCATATATGATATATCTCGTACTTATCGCACTTTCATCTTGTGCATTTTATAAGGCTAAAGAAGATTTGCAATACATATTTTTTGGGACCAGCCTTGTATTGGAATTATTGTCGTTTTATAAAATTTACCCTACGCAAGATAAATTAACGGGGTTCTCGTGTATCCATGTGAAACCCCCACGGTTCGCCCCCAGATCCAAACGTCATAGATTTGATCGATAATATAAGGTTTTGTCTTTTGAGGTAGCTAGCTTGCTCACTCACAAAGTGTCACATCTTGAGGTAAGAATTTTGGTGATTCAGCACAGATCATAGATTTGATGTATGAAATGATAATAGCAGCTTTGCAAGAGAAGACTTGCTGGGGAAAAAAAAGTAATGCTTGATCCAAAAAATAACAGAAGTTGAAAAATCTTTGATATATACTCAATATAATACCAACCACTAAGTGTATAAAAGATAATTCAAAATTACAAACTAGGTGCATAATCATATAGAGTTATACACTCTTGTGTATTTCTTCAATTTTATATATGCTAAACTGCTAAAGTTACTTATACATGGTACTTGTTTTAAGACCAAGAGTTGATTAGAAAGTTTGTGATTAAACCGAGAGTGAGATTTGAATTAGGAAGTGGTGAATGTGTTTAGTCCTTTAATTTAATGAGTTTGAGTGAAATGACGAGTATCGATGACAAAATTGGTGATATGATGATGGTGACGTAATAAGGCTGGTACGATGATTACGAGTGAGTGTTAATTAACCAAAAATTGAATGATAGATGATTGATTATGATTTATTATACAATCTAATGTGTTATTATGTCTTTAGAGCTAACTTATGTAAAAACGTGTCAATTTTCTGTTCCCACATCGGCTGAAGGTAAGATTTTTCCCTTATTTATA
This sequence comes from Artemisia argyi, assembly GCA_030686995.1. Classification (NCBI taxonomy): domain Eukaryota; kingdom Viridiplantae; phylum Streptophyta; class Magnoliopsida; order Asterales; family Asteraceae; genus Artemisia; species Artemisia argyi. Next base: position 331,465,086 of record CM060709.1, read on the forward strand.
TAGTGTGGTGTGTAAAACATTCACAAGTTGAAGCTTGATATTACGCTGGTGGTTGTCTTGTTTTCTAAGAGTTGGTCTTGAGATAACTCCCATGAAAGTAGGCAGTCACTAATTTATATCGGTTCTTGACTTATTTTACCTTTTTAAGAGAAGCGAATTATTTACACGTTTTAATGACCAAATGAGTTATTCTTAACTTATTTTATTTAAGAAAATGAATTATTTACACGTCTTAATCACCAATCATCTTTACGTAATTAGTAAAACAAAATAAGTAACTACTTTTACATATTTTTTAAGAGAAACGAATTATTTAAATGTTCTAGATGGTTGATTTTGTTGAACGAGGCGATGGTGACTAAGAAATGACGGTTGTGAATGAATTAATTAGTAAAGGTGAGATGATTATGGAACTGAGGTGAAGACACAACAATGTCCATTTAGTAGCGGTTTTAACTTTATTTCTGTCAACTCTTTCCTATACATAAGAACACAAAACTTATTTTATTATTAGCTACTATTATGGGAGATTAAAAGCATAAGTATATACTGAAACTCCTATAAGAAACTACTGCTAACTAACACCAAATTAAAAATGCTTGCTTTGTGTATGCTAGAGAATGGTTATGTAGCTTCTTTCTATATTAATGTTACCGCACCAAGTCAAGTCGTGTTGAGGCAAACTTTAGCTATATTTCAAAGGCATCACATCACAAATGAACTCGCTTCTCATATTGTTTAAGGCTCCGATACTCCTACTAGAGCCTATAATCTGAAAATACAAGGCCAAAAAATAAAAAATTGAAACAAAACTCGTTTTAATGATATTGTCACAACTCACAAGTTGAGAGGATTTAGACTTTCAAGAGCTTAACTTCTAGCTTAGAGTGACCGAAAGATTGTGTAACTCAAAATAATACCACAATTTTGAGTTGGAGAGCAACATTCTAGCCATATAGATCTTAATATCGAAGCCACACTTTGGTGTTGCAATGGCCTGATTCCACTTAACCCGAGCAAAGTAGCTGAAAGAAATGCAATCTAAGGAATTGTTAAAAACAAAGAAAGAGACTGCCACATTTTCGTGCTTAACGCTGATACTCCCATGAGACCCTCCCCCACATCTAACACCACGGTCACCTGAACAGCCACACTAATATCAACTGTAAATATCCACCGTTGCACCACCCGCAAAAAGAGCACCGTTTGTGATAGAACTGAATGTGAATAGTGTGATGAGGAGTGAAACTAACTGAAAAGTGAATGAGATATGATTGTGGAAGTGAAGTGAAGATAACATATAACACCACTTCAAACAAGCTTGAATCCTTCTTATTGTAGAATATCGCTTTCATGGTTGCACGCCGGAACATGAGACCTGTAAATCCAATTCTTTAGACCATTGAGTCCGTGCTTCGCTAACAAAGAAAGTGACTAGCTATTACATTTTCGTGCCACCACGTAGATACTCCACCATACCTCAGCTCCACGACCTTTACACCGCAAAAATTTTAGGGTTTGTGATGATTAACTAGCAACTACAAGTGACAGTATAAGGTGAAATGATCAAGGAAAAAAAAACGAATGATATATGATATGATCATGGAATTAAAGTGAAGACAATGTAAATCTTATAAAAGGATTATTAGTTATTGCTATGAAGTATCAAATTTTAAATCCCACATCAGGCGAGGAATAGATGTTATTTTTGTTTTTATATTGTGGTGTTGTGAAAATGACAAGTTTGCGATAAGTGTGATGTTGACTTCTTGGTGAGCTTAAGAACTTTAATATATAATTTCTGACCGTTCTTTAAGAAGGCAATTCATACAATTTCACACATTTTTGCTTATTTTATAAATAAATAATTAACTGCAATACCATCTTAAAAAAGGCAATTCACACAATTTCTCACTTTTTGCTTATTTTAAAAATAAATTATATACTACAATACCAGATTACCATCATTTTGTATTATTACCATCACTTATTGTTAAAGTGATAATAATAGAAATTACTTGCTAATTCATATAATTTCTCAACCTTTTTTTTAGAGTAACTGTTAGTGGCGGAATAAGGTGTGTGATGATTATGAATGAATGCTAATTCACATAAGAGCACTTTGGGCTATTCTACAAAAGGTGTAGATTGGCGGAACACCCTGACTTCGGGTGCCTTTTGGCACCAGTTATTATCCGCCTCACAAGGAATAGCTCCGACAACTCTACTGGCCTAGTGGGGCACCAATTGGAGTGAGTACGAGCCAAGACTCGAACCCCTGAGCTCTTATTCCACAAAGTCTCTTCAGTGTGCCAATAGATTTTGCGGAGGTGGTACCTATATGAAGCACTTTGGGTTATTACTCGTGATAACAAGTGCACACTTCGGGCTTTGCAACGGACGAATGTCAGTTGGCTGAGACCATATGGCTAATATTTAACAAGTGAATGGACGAACGTCAACATTGTAACTAATCATGTTTCTACAATTTTACTCATAGAATAATCACTTAATGTACATAGGATTTATAAATAATAACAGCTACATATATTAACTTCATGTTTTAGAGGATCGCATATATGTTTTGCAGTAATTTATTTTTAATTACACACGTTGTATGTTTGCTCCAAACAATGTTGAAGCCATGGTGAACTATGTACATCATAGTCGCTTGATAATTATGAAATTCCAAACTTAAGCTCGACATTTGCACACTTTTGATGACTTTGTCTAACAACTGTCGCAGCCGGGAATCATAAACCCTAGTCTCTTGGGTGAAAGCCGGACATCCTAACCCCTGGACGACAATGGAATATGTTTAGTTCATGTGTAAAAAGAATGTGGTCAACATAAACATTGTTTTAGCTTTGGTAATTCTCAAATATATACGTAGCATTTAGGTACATCAACAGTAACATGAACGTGGTCATATAGATGATTTCTATTAGTAATAATAAAGATGATTGAAAGCAAGGCTAATGTGGAGGTACCGTGAACAAAGAATGATATATCGGTCTTCTCGTATGCTGCATACATTCACATATATTCTGATCAGGGTCCCTAATTAAGACGGTATAATTTACAGACTGTTATATAACGCATACAATCTTCTATGACGTCGTCTCATATATTCCACTACATGAACTCAGTATTGAGAATTCAATATGTGAAAAAACCACAACATACCCTATATCCTTATCATGAATACAAAATCAAGCAAAGAAAGAGACTGTCACATTTTTCGCGCTTTAACGTAGATAATCCCATGAGACCTTCCCTACGTTTAACACTAACTGGATATATCCACCATCACCTGCAAAAACAGCACCATTTGTTATTTAACTGAATGTGGATATATAGTGTGATGAGAAGTGACGACATAAGGTGTGATGATCAAGAAAAATGAATAAGGTGTAATCGTGTAACTGAATTGAAGATAGTGTACATTCTGTAAATATTTGTTTGGTTTTCAATCCCACATCGATTTGGAGAAAAAACTTTTTGTTATTTATACACTGCGGTGCCAAATAATTTCAAAGTTGGTTTAAGTCTTATGCTGATTGGTTGATGTTTTATTGAGGTTTATAAATATAACCCCAAAAAAATATATCGGCCGGTCAATTTAATACAAATTCAAATTTTTTTTCCACATTCAACGATTATTTTGTATTATATACCACACACTACTCAACTAAAATTTACTATCATCTTTTTGTATTATGTTACAGCTAATAACATCACTTATTTCTAAACCACTAGTGGCGGGATGAGGTGTGATGATTATGAATGAATGCTTTTGTACGATGTCTTTATAAATAATAACAAAAAATAGGAATTTTGTTAATTTATTCTTGACTAAAAAAACATGTTACATGTTGCTCCAAACAATGTTCGACCTATACGATATTAAATAAATACTATTATTACTTATATGAGCCTATAAATTTGAGGCTCCACATTAACATACTTCCAAAAGGATAGATAATTTGTAAATTAGAAAAAAGTTTCATTCATAAAATAAATGAAACTGGTTTTGCAATACGAGATTGTCATAACTTACAACTCACAAGTTGAGAGGAATTTAGACTTTGAAGTGCTTAACTTTTAGCTTAGAGTGAACGAAAGATTGTGTAACTCAAAATGACACCACCAGTTTGAGTTGGAGAACAACATTCTAGCCATATAGATCCCGATATCGAAGCCACACTTTGGTGTTGCAATAGCCTAATTCAACTTAACCCAAACAAAATAGTTGAAACAATGCGATGTGAGACAATGTAAAAAAGCTTCATTAAAGATAAAAACAAAGTAGAAAATTCCTAAAAAAATTTAATAAAAAGTTCCATTATTCCCGAGTCTCCTAAGAGATGATTTGGTACATGACGGTGAAAATAATAATACTAGAGCCACTAAAGAGGGTGGCAAAGCTTGTAATGATCCTATAATGGTGTCGATTACCAATCTTAAGTCAAGTTGTGTTGAGACAATCATTAGTTATATCTTCATCGATCAGCATCGCAATGGCACTTATATCATAATTATGAAAACGAAAGAAGAGTCCATTGCATTTTTCGCGCCTCAGGTAAAAATATCCCGTCATCCCTTCCTCCATCTTTTACACCGCCATCACCACCATTTGCAAAAAAAAATGTCAGGGATGTATTATATATAGTGAATGTGTCTACTCATTTAACTTAATGATTTTGATTGAACTGTCAGTGCGGTAATGCAAGAAGGTGGTGGTCACCGGTGAGATGATGATTATGAATGAAATATGATTGCGGAACTGAGCGAAGTGAAGATACTGTACATTTTGTAAAAGGTAAATTAGTAGAGTATCAGGTTTGGAAACCCATATCGGGTGGGGAAAAAAATTATGTCTCTATATATACTTTGGTACGTGTTATCTATTAGCTAAATTGCGATGTGGGTTACGTTGGTGTTTGTACACAAGATATAGCCATCATTAACTTATATAATTCTCACATTTTTTACTTGCCGTGACTAAAAATGTTAAAAGTGATTGGACGTCTAAATGGCAAATAGGAAGGACAACTCTGCTAAAAAATATAAGTCAGTTTCATAAAATAAGATGCCTACCATGCATATAATAACTATGAAGATCTGTTCTATGATTCTAAAGATTTCTTATACAAAAAGGCATAACCAAAACCAAATTATCTTAATCTTGTATCAATTTTAGTTGGCATGTAACATAATGGGTGTTTACAGATTTCTAGAATTGTTGCCTAGATTAACCTTATTATTGTCCCCGATAGGTGATTCAGTAAAATGATTTACATACGTCAGATATGGGCAACTTTTGATTTTCACCATGATAACTCGTTCTTTTTCATATAAAGAAAACGTCGATGATTGTATGCCCAATACGGTACAAATTGTAGTAGAACTAGAAAGCTAAATGTTATAAGGCACACAATCTCTTATGACCCGCTAGCGTATTCCGTATGAACTGAAACCATATGACATTTAAAAAAATAGATCTAATGCTTTAAGCCTTCAAATATTGCTTCCGGAACACACAAACTACCTTACCTTTATCATTTCACAACACACTATCTACAATACATACAAAATAGCCGTCATTTTACAGTCAAAGACACACCCTCAACTTTATTACGTCCACTATTCATGAATACGAAATAAAACAAAGAAAGAGACGTAATGTTACATTTTTCATGCCATCACGTACGTAGATACTCCCACCATTCAGAAAAATTAACTAGCGCGAGACAGAATAAGGTGTGATGATTAAGAAAAAAATGAATAAGATATGATGTGATCGTGGAATGGAAGTGAAGACAATATACATCTTGTAAAAGGATTGTTATTTATTACTATGAAGTGTCAGGTTCTTAGTCCCACATTGGACGAGGAATACAAAGTTTTATTATTTATATATTGTGATGTTCGGGAAGTGTAACAAATTGAGAAAAGGGTGATGCTGATTGCTTAATGACTTGTCTGTAGTTAAAAGTTAACTGAATAATTCCTGATCTGTCATTAGCTAATTAGTTCATACGATTTCTCACATTTTTACTATTTTAAAAAACTCTCATTTTTTCTATTTAAAAAATAAATTTATCAATTTTCATGTTTTTTTTTTTTTTTTTTTTTTTTTTTTTTTTTGTAAAGGGAGTATACCCGGTGAATATATTAATAAAATGAATAACATACAAGAAAAGAGCAGCTATGAACCACTCTTGACAAATACGAAACAACATGCTAGGAACATATTCAAAAGCATGCATGACAACCAAAAACTAGCTAGAGAAACGGAAAGAAAAAAACAAAGCAAGCTTAAATCTCTAGCACCAAAACACGACTAAAAAGCCATCAGCCTCCATAACTCCATTTCAACGTCTCCATAAGCTTTTTAACTTTCGTATTCTTTTTAAACTTGATAGATGCTAATTTCAATCTTACTGAATCAAGAGCATACCGAGCGACTTGTTCCGAAGTCTGATCTCCTTTACCATGAATCCTGTAGTTACATTCACGCCAAACAAAGTAAACGCCCAACAATAGTTTTCACAGATTTTCTTTTGGGTATAAGCATAATCCAATGCATTATATCATCCCAGTTAGATGAAACACCTGAAACACCATCCACATCCAAGACTAATTGCCATACATTAGACGAGAATGAGCATTCGAAAAACAAATACTCATGAGAGCCTTTTTGCATTTTGCATAGTGGACAATTTTCATGCTTCTAATAATTAATAACTTAATGAATTTAATAATTATTTCTTGACTTTATATCCCTTAACTTTATTTATTATTTTAATTTTTACAATAACAACAAATATGATATGATCGTGGAATTGAAGCTAAAAAAATAGATCTAATGCTTCAAATATTACTTCCGGAACACACAAACTACCTTACCTTTATCATTTCACAACACCCACTCTCTACAATACATACACAATAGCCGTCATTTTACACAATCAAAGACACACCCTCAACTTTATTACGTCCACCATTCATGAATCTATCTATTTTATCTAATAAAACAGAGTTTTGTACAACCCTGTTAAACAACCTTTTGTACAACCTTCTTAAACTAACTAATTAATTTTTCCTAAAAATATCTTTGCTTGAGAACTTGACACAATGCAAAAACAATGTTTGAATAATTCATGATTTAGTTAAGGAGTTGCGTTAGAATTTTTAAGAATGCCGGATGAACGGCTTTTAATTTTGGAAAAGCAATATTGCACCCGGTTTTAGACGTAATTTGATTCCTTGACTGTAATTTGGTTTCCTCATTAGATGGATTTTTTACATATCATATACGATTTTTTCGGTTACGAAAAAAAAAGTGAAAAAAAACGATTTTTTTTGTCGAAAGTATATATCAAAGTGCCTGTCTATAGAAAGATAATTAAATACTCGTCCCGATTGTGTAATTATTTTCGCTTAACGATTAACGGGTTAATAGATATTTAAATTATAAAAATGGGTGAAATATTAAAATGCTTTTAATCTCAACTATTGATTTCTTTTTAGATAGATGGTGGGGATGAGTCTCTTGATATGTAAGAAAAGTTTGGTATTTAATATAACTCTACTCTAATTTTATAAATTTTTATTAGCCAAAAAAAATTATAAATGAATTAGATATGATCATGATAGAATAGTACGTGTTTATTTGGTGATTTTGACTCCACTTGTTTTTATTGATATATTTGGTCAACTCTTTAGAATATGAGGTGCTACATTATGTTTGCAATCCCAGATCGGGTGAAGGAACAAATTTTACTTGGTTATATACTATGGTTGGAAGACAGTTGGCATTGTGAGACTAATATTAGAGTAAATTACACCGTTCGTTTCGATGGTTTAGCCAAAATCACTAGTCTCGTTCTTGAATTTTTTTTGCATGACTAATCCTTATAATGAAGTTTGGTAACACCGACCTTATCTTGGATGGGTGTTAAGTACCGCCGTTAAATCTGCTCATGTGGCTTGCACATGAAGATGGAGAGATGAATTGAAAAGGGGGTGTTTAACTGATGGTTGTTGTTGCTTAGATGAATTAGAGGATTCAAATATAATACAATTTTAATTTAAGTACAATGGGTTTTATTTAATTAGGGGATGCCACGTCATATATTTTTTTTTAACGACGCTTACAATAGAAAACATTAAGCAGTTTGGCAATTGAATAAGAAAATTAAAAGTTGACAAGTTGAATGCTTTTATAGTCCTTTATTATTTTTGTAAAATATTCGTAGTTGGACAACACACTCATAAACATAAACCAAAATGAATATTAAGTGTTACTACACCAGTATATATGCTATATATAATGTATTTTAGGATTTTTAGTTTTAAAAATCTCAAAATTTTTAAGTATACACATACATAGTGTTTGGTATGTTGTAATCAAAGTGGGAATGGAAAAGGTTATTACAGTAGAATGAAAAAATCTTGTTTGTTTACACATTTTCAATGTAATGATTCATTGTAAGGAATGACTCATTACACCATTTTCATTCCTTAGGGGTCCCCTCATTTTTTTTTTTCATTTCATCTTGTAATGGAATGGAAATTACATAAAAGTCCATCATTAATCGACCACATTAAATAAATTTTCTATCATCAATGGCCATTTTAGTCTTTTTTTATCGATTCCATTACATCCTATCTTACCAACCAAATATGATTAATAACAGTAATGAATCATTACATTGCACCATTCATTCTATTACATCGTTTATTCCATTCATTTGATATTTCATTTCTTCCTACCAAACAAACCCATATTGCTTTATTTAATGCATCAAAGTAATTACATATTACCAAGGTTGCAAAAATCGTGAATTGATAGTCAGACGGTCGACCCCTATAGCTTCTAATTGGTCTAAGCAAGATTAATTGGTGATTCATCAGATTGACATTTTAGACAATTTTCTTTATTTCCGGCATGTTTTGGGTATTTCGAGCAAATTTTAACCATCATTGACCACGGTTGACCGATTTGTTTGACCGATTTAAACAAATTGGAAAAGTTGGGCTTGTAACGCCTAGGCGGCGATTAGTCGGCCTTGTAAGCCTTGTTTTGTAACACTACATATTACTTAATGCATTAAACTGGATGTTACAATAATAAAATATAGCTACGTTCTTGAATTTAATATATTTATAATTTCAAATCATAACCTTTTAAATCCGCACATGATACCACGACATGGTAATCTCTTCACAATCTCACACCATAACCCATGACCAGAAAACTATCATTCATCATCCAAAAACGCCCTTCACAAAAAATACAGAAAGATCATCCTCAAATATATTACTCGCCCTCGCAGCTTTGCATGGGTAACTGATAATTTAATATCATATCCGTTCACGTATGTTCCATTCATTTAGTGTCCTTATAAACACTCGAAAACATAAAATTTCTTAACACACGAACACGAACTCAAACATGTGCTCGTTGGTTTGTGTTGTTAAACTTAAACAAACGAGCATAACAAGCCTGTTCGGATATGTTTGTTTTGTTTAAAAAAAAATAGAGAACAAAGGGCACTTCGGGTATTCTTGTCGAAATAGGCTGGGGCTGGGGCTGTGGCTAGGATTCATACTATAAGTCGAAATTAAAATTTTATTTTTATAAACTTGTTTGCCAAAAGTGCTGAGACCGAGGCTTATTATTGCAAAATTACTTAAAAGGACATAATTAAATGAGTTTTTTTTGTATATGTTAGATATTTTTATGGGTAAATAAGTAATTTATTCTTCAAAAGTTCCGGACTAAAGTTTTTAGCCCCTTTTATGGGGGCTAAAGTTTTTAGCCTGACTTATTTTATAAACCCTTCCATAAGCCCCATGAAAAACAAAACTTATTTTTTTAGCCGGCTTATTATAAAAGCACAAGCCCCAATAAGCCCCACCCCTCCACAAACATAGCCTTCATCTTTAAAAAAAAAAAAAAAAAAAAAAAAAAAAAACTCTACCACATATATATATATATATATATATATATATATATATATATATATATATATATATATATATATATATATATATATAATATATATATATATATATATATATATATATATATATATATATATATATATATATATATATATATATATATATATCACTTGGGCCAATACCTGTGAAAAATTCGAACTAATGTGTATGGGTTGGGCTTAAAAAACTAGCATGCGCATGTATATATATACAATATACTTTTGGCAACCCTTTACAGCATGGTGTTAATCGATTGATAGAGATGGTTACGAATGATGTTGTCGAGCAGATACTCTTAAGATTGCTTGTGAAAGATGTTTTTCGATGCAAAAGTGTTTGTAAGTCATGGTATTCTTTGATATCAAGTCCTTCTTTTGATAAAACTTATCGTAAATCTATGTGCAACAAGGAGTACAATACAAGAAGGATCGCTATGCTTACTGGTAAAAAACGTGCACACTCGGAGTGGAGTTCCTACATGAGGTGGAGTATGCAAGGTTCTTCCAATGGCCTTGTATGCATGTACTCAAGATACGAAAATCGAATAATTGTAACCAATCCTTGGACCAGAGAGTTTAGAGAACTTCCACCACACCTTCCTTTAGAATTTGGGCATGTGCGATGTTTGGGATTTGGTTATGATTCATCCACAGATGATTACAAAGTTTTTATGGCGACATGCACCGGTAATAATGGGGCACTTGTTCATATATTTTCTTTGAAATCAAATATTTGGAAATTTTTCGGGCAAATCAATTATGAGTTTAATGATAGGCGGTTTGAGGAATATGATGGTGGGCTAACCGCGCCTGGTATCTTATTCAATGGGGCACTTCACTGGTTTTGGTTAAATGTTGATTATACCGGGAACGGAAAGATATTAATTGTGTCTTTCGATTTAGCTAAAGAGGAATTTAGAGAAATTCCCCAACCTGATGACACGAGATATGTTTGGAATTATGATAACTCACTGTCACTGGGGATTATCGAAGGCAGTCTATGCATATTTACGAAAAATAGATACCCCCCCTGCAGCATTTGGGCTATGAAAAACTACAATGGCAAACCGTCTTGGGAGCTGTTGCCAATCACAAATTATCGTGAGATGAAGGATCATGCTATACACTATATGCTTAAGGATACTAATCAGTATACGAGAACGCTGCCACCAACTTACTTTTGTGATGATATTATACGGTTGTCTAGGAGTGACAAATATATTTCGTCTCCTATCTTTGTGCAAACCCTTGTATCCCCTTATGTTAAGGTGAGCTCTCCTTATTATGTTCTTGTTTCACCATCCGTCTCAATGATTTATACTTGTTATATATCCGTATAAATTGTTTTATTATTATTTGTCTTTTTAAGAAATTTTGTTTCTGATCAGTCACTCAAAATGTAAATTGCAAAGGGAAAATTGACTGGATATGCCTCATAAGATTGCTTCTCTCTCAAGTAAAGCCTTTATAAGTGCTCTCTTTGTATAACTGCGCCCCCTTTAACAGTGTAAAGGGTGAAAATTAGGAGTATTTTCGGAACATTCGTTGCACGTTGAAAAAGAAAGAGTGGTTATAACAAAAAAGTGCACTTATGAAGTCTCTTATTGAGAGAGGGTACATTACGACGCGTGTGCTGTTAAATTTCCCATTGTAAATCGATCTTAGTAGAGCAAGTTAGTTTCTTATCATTTTATTATATATGCTCCGCCAAGGTTGTTGAACGAGAGCGCCGGGTGCTTATGAGGAGGCGGTTCTTAGGAGTTTAATAAAGTTTTCGAACATGTAGAAATAACTCTGTTGATTCTAGTATTACAGGTTAATCTTATACCACTAGTGCGCGCCAATAGGAAGTAGAGGAGAAGAAGTACTACACTTAGGAATCAACAACACGAAAACTTTGTTAAAAGTTTTCGCTTTCTTTAGCCAACTTGGGACTTAATTGTCCGTTATTCTACACATTATACCCAATTTGGAATTCATTATTTATTTCTTCGTTTATAAAATCCCGAATTCAATTGCAGGAAAAGAGAGAGAACGAGAAGAAGAGAAAGAGGAGTGGTAATAAACACATACAAGAACTGGTCTAAGGTATAATTTAAGTTTATCTTCTACATATTTTACCCGTTTTAGAATCTTTAATAAGTTCGCCGTGTTTAATTTTGGAAACCTCTACGCAGGGAAAGAGAGATTGTTGAAATCCTTCAGAAGAAGGGAAGGGTAACAAACACATACCAAAAGGTATCAGTTGTGACGCGTTTTGTAAACTATCTATGTCCAACTCATTAGTCATTTCAAGCTGATTTGTTGATCATCTCATGAATAAATTCCTTGTGTTTCGTTCTTTATATATACTTCTAGAAATGTAACGGGTAATGTTAATTTAATACTTTTTGCAATTTTGGAAAGTGTGAGTGAAAGTCTAATAACCCCTGAGTTGAATAGTATCCGTTCCCACCTCTGCCACCATGTCCTCCACCACCACTAGGACCGGCACTCAAGTATTTTCCTTTGCCCGCCCCACCAATGCAGCCTACTTTAATTCCAGATCTCATCTCAGTTAACATCATTTATTTATAGTGGCAGAAAAAAATAGTAGCAAAGCGCTATTTTGTTTGTAAAGAAGGTGGCAATTTCAGCCTAGTTACTTTTAAATGGGTCGATTCGGGTTATCCCTTTCCTATAATAGGTGAAACGGGTAATAGAATATCAAAGGGTTCGAACAAGTCCAAATGCTCATATATGACACTAATGACTAATTATTTGTATATTTTAAATTTTTTTGATAAAATGTGTTCCAAGTCATCCCACTCGGTTTCAATTCGTAGTGAATTAATTAGTATTTATGTCTACATTGAGTAAGATGGGTGACAAAAAACTACAAAACCTGCGTCCAGCGAAAAAAATACTCTCCCGAACAAACCAGAAACATAGTATCTGAGTCCCATCTCTCGCGACTCGCCTAACTAACAACAAAAGATATACAAATGAAGAAAATAGACATGATACCTAATGCAGAAGCGCTTATTTGCTCCAGAAGGTTGGACAATAACAGTGCCGACCCATTGAAAATGAACAACAGATCCTTCAATGGAACCCTCAACAATTATCTCTTCAACCCGACATATCTGCATTGGTATAATGACTTATCAGTAAACGCCTATACTTTCTGGACTATGTTCGACAATTTGTCACCTGAAGAGTGAAGGGCATTGTTGCGTTTACATTGCAATCTTCAGGCGGATGAATTAGTTCCAAAGGGCAAACTTCAAGTTCACAATTGGACCTGTCATACACCAACATATCATCTACTGGACCTTGGAGCACCAATCCAGGTTCAATCTTCAGGTGAAGACAAAATTATTATTAAGAAGAAATGTGAAATACCAAATGTATCTTGATGTCAAGATGGCGTCAAAAGGTCTGCAACTATAGTTTTATATAATCGCATACGTACAAGATGAAGAACTTCACATACCTCAATATATCCTATATGCTTTGCAAATGATTTAAAAAGAATAAGAGGGGGGGGGGGGGGGGGGGGGGGGGGGGGGTGGTTCAAATGGGTCAGGATCCACCAATACTTTTATCATATTCTGAACTTTGGAAATAATCAATTTATTAAAAAAGTTTTTTACTAAAATATTTAAAACAATGATACAATATTTCTAAAAGAAAGTGACTTATTACGGTATAAGCATCTGAACACATGATAGACGTCATATGAATACTGCCATGGAACAGGAAGTCAGTCGGGTTAGATTTTAACAAGTTGCAAATGAAACCATCGAAAATGTAATTGAGTAAAGCATTTAGTAAACATAGAGGTGGCAAATAATCGGATTACACTTTTGCTTTTACTCAGTATTTTTTGTTTGGGTAACCAGTGTTTCCAATACTGCTTCCCATCAAACCAACAACCTGTGTTACTTAAAGCTGTGTCCGAAAAGCAGATTCCAATTCCTAGATAAAACTAACCAGTAAGAAATCATTCATCTATCCATCCAACTGTTTAAAGAGCCAGAGCCAAGCGTAACTTTATGTTTGGCAAATGAGATAGAAACATTCTAGCCAAATGCGTATTTAGATAAATTAAAGAGTTATAAGTTGAGGCTAGCATTATTATTTTCGCTTTCTTTTCTCCCTCCTAAAAGTCTTAAAAGAAAATATTTCATAAATGTCGCAACTGAGAATTAAACTCACTTGATTTGGTCACTTTGTTGTTATAGTAAATAATAATAGCATCTCGTCAGAAATTTAACATTTTTTTTTTTGAAAAAATAGATTATTTACACTGTTAAATCAAATCATAATTCACACAGATTATGTTGTAACTATCATGTCACTTACTGATAAAGGCAATAACAATAGCAGTGAGTTTTTAACCCTTTTCTTATATCGAGTTGTTGAATTTTTATTTTATTTTGTAGAAATGAAAAGACTTAAATAGGTGTAAATTATTATGAATCAATCAATCAATGAGAGATGATTTGGTATATGGTTGCTAAAACAATAATAGCAACTAAAGAAGGTGACAACTGACAAAGCTTATAATGATCATATAAGGTTGCCGAATTGCACAACTACCAATCCTAAGTCGAGACAATCATTAATTATATCTTCGTTAGCATCACAACGGTAATTATACTTCTTTCAAAGCTTCTAATCGGAAGGAAAAAAAATAAAGGAATGGAAGATACGAACCGATTCTACCAATGCAGTTTTAGATTTTCAAGAGCCAAGACAACTGCTTTTGTACAATGTTCCTATTACCACTACTTTTTTTGAAGCTTATAATAGGAAATAGGAAGTATTTTTGCATTCTTATTCCTACATCGACTGATTGCAATCCCACATCATGGTGATGGATGAAGTATTTACTTGGTTATATACTGTCTTTTGTATATAAGTTTCATTATGGGATTTGTACTATGTTGGTGGCTGGCTTTGTTATCATATGTGGCACGTGATTCCTAAGTCACCTACCAATTTACATAAATTCTCAATTTTTTTGTTTAGAATAAGAAATCCCTGTACTTTGGTTTTAAGTTAATTGTCTTAATTAAAGAAATACTCTTAACATGTCAAATTGGTGTGTAGGTTCATTTGTAAACGCACTACGTACTTCTTCCTCAATGAAGCATCTCCACCGCCACCAATAAATGAAGCATCTATCGTTGGTTAGGGTTCTTTCTTTTATTGTTTTCTTTCAATCGCTGCCTCGCTGGTATTCCTTCTTACACGCCCTAGATCGATTTAGGGTTTGTAATTTTCCAGGGTTTAGTTTTTCTTCGCATCACTCTTTTGGTTATTCTGCATGGGGAATAGAAATTGGAAGTATTTTAGATCTAATGAGGATCAAACTCAAAGGATCTCTAAATCACTTTTGTGACAAATTTTCCGGATCACTTTTCGGCTCATGATCATTGAAAGATTTGCAATGAATACGGAAACATTGTGGATGCTTTCGTACCTTTTAAGAAATCAAAAGCAGGCAATCGTTTCGCTTTTGTTCGATTTATTAAGGTTGATAATTTGGATCGTCTTGTTGAGAGCTTATGCACCATTCGGTTTGGGAGGCTTCACCTATATGCGCATATTGTTCATTTTCATAGAGGAAGTAAACCTCATGTTCTTCCAAACACATTTAATGCTAATGTGGGGAAACCTATTGTTCACCCTCAACCGTCTTAATTCTACGTGAGGAACTCTTGAGGTTAATTCGTTTGTCTCTATTCTCAAATCAGGCAAAACTAATACCTGCACGTCTGAACAGGCATTTCCTTCTTTGGTCCTTGATGATTTGTGTATTTGGGACAGAGACTATAGCTTGTCTCTTATAGGGAAAGTAAAGGACATTACAACTTTACCTAATCTTTATGTTATCCTTGACAAGGAGGGCATCCTGAATTTAAAACTCATTGGGAGGGCTGTGGGTTCTCATTGAAACGGACTACATCATCTCAAAAGACAAGGTTTACTTCATACTGGTGCGGGTTCGTGGTTCTCTTCTTTGAGAGAGGTTTTGGTATACGATTGTGAAAATAATAATAGCAACTAAAGAAGGTGACAACTGACAAAGCTTATAATGATCATATAATGTTGCCGCATTGAACGACTACCAATCCTAAGTCGAGACAATCATGAAGTATATCTTCGTCAACAACACAATAGCACTTATGCTTCTTTTGAAGCTTATAATAGAAAATTAGGAAGTATGTTTGCATACTTATTCCTACATGGACTGATTGTAATCCCTCATCGGCTAATGGATGAAGTATTTACTTGGTTATATACTGTCTTTTGTAGAATGTTGACTTTGTCGGATTAGTATTATGTTGGTGGCTAGTTTTATTTGTAGAAGTGTGATAATCGATATATTGAATAATGAGTTCGGTACATAATAGACTATATATAATGTTACAATATGGGCCAAATACCATGGGCCTAATCACAACCTAAACCCATCGTCTAACACTCCCTCGCAGTTTGAGCGGGAGGAGACCGAACACTCAAGCTGTCACGAAACTCAGCAAACAAGACAGACGGTAATCCTTTGGTAAAAATATCAGCATACTGAAATCGAGAAGGAACATGTAGAACTCGGACCTGACCAGTAGCAACCAAATCACGAACAAAATGAATATCAATCTCAATGTGCTTCGTCCGCTGATGCTGAACAGGATTAGAGGACAAGTACACGGCACTCACATTATCACAATAAACAATAGTAGCAGAGGACAAAGGTGTATGAAGCTCACGAAGTAAATTCCGAAGCCAACATGTCTCAGCAACAGCATTGGCAACTCCACGATACTCCGCCTCAGCACTGGAACGAGAAAGCGTAGGTTGACGCTTAGAGGACCATGAGAGCAAGTTGTTACCAAGAAAAACACAATAACCTGATGTAGACCGTCGTGTAGTAGGGCAACCCGCCCAATCAGCATCCGAATAAGCAACCAAGGACTCAGTAGTAGAAGAAAATAACTGTAAACCATAAGCCAGAGTCCCCTGAACATACCGTAAAATCCGCTTGAGAGCATTGAAATGAGGCTCTCGAGGATCATGCATATATAGACAAACCTGCTGCACAGCATATGTAATATCAGGTCTAGTGAAGGTGAGATACTGAAGAGAACCTGCAAGACTCCGATATAACTTAGGATCAGAAACCGGAGCACCATCATCACCCAATTTAGACTCAGTGTCAACATGAGTCCGAGAAGGGTTACAACCAACCATATGTGCATGCTCCAAAATCTCCATAGCATACTTACGCTGTGATAGAAACATCCTAGAAGAGTCACGTGTAACCGACACACCCAAAAAATAGTTAAGAGCACCCAAATCAGTCATAGAAAACTCCTTATGCAAAGAAGCAATAATCTGCTGTAATAAACTATCAGAGGAAGCAGTGAGCACAATATCATCCACATATAGTAACAGAAAAGCAGTATCATCACCCTGTCTGTAAATAAATAATGAAGAATCACACCGACTTGGAGTAAACCCAACAGTAGTAATGTATGTAGCAAACCGCTGAAACCACGCCCGAGGTGCCTGCTTAAGACCATAAAGAGACCGTTGTAATAAACAAACATAATCCGGATGCTCTGGATCCCGAAAACCTGGAGGTTGATGCATATAAACAGTTTCGACTAAATCTCCATGTAAAAACGCATTCTTGACATCAAGCTGGTGAACAGGCCAATGTCGAGAAATAGCTAAGATAAGAACAGTCCGAATGGTACCCGGTTTAACAACCGGACTAAAAGTCTCATCAACATCAACTCCCTCAATCTGCGTGCTACCATTGGCAACAAGACATGCCTTGTACCAACTAAGAGTGCCATCAGCCAAATACTTATGACGAAACAACCACATACAATTAACAACATTGACACCCTCAGGTCGAGGTACACGTTTCCAAGTTTTATTCTTAATAAGTGCATTATACTCATCATACATAGCATTGCGCCAATTTGGATTATTAAAAGCATCCTTATAGGACCTAGGGGAAGGAGAAACAGTAGACACATGACCAGCATACTTAGGATTAGGACGAGTAGTCCCGACACGAGAACGTGTGACCATGGGATGAGTAGATATAACAGGTGGAGGTGTAGGAACATGAACATGTGGTGGAGAGGGTGGAGGCGTTGGTACAGAAACAGGATCATTTGCTGGAGTAGGTGGAGGCGTTGGTGGTGCAGGTGATGCAGGTATATTGACAGGTGTAGTAGGAGTTGGGTTGGAAGGTGAACCAATCGGTGTAGTGTTGATAATAGTGGAAATGAGATTGGAAGAATCGTCCAAAAAATCATATGAGGGTGTGGGCTTGAAAGGATGGGACTGAAACGGAAAAACCGTTTCATCAAAGGTAACATGTCGAGAGATGATAATTTTGTTGGTGTTGAGATCAAGACAACGATAGCCAAAATGATTGGCTGCGTGTCCCAAAAATATTGCAGGTGTGGCACGGGGCCCTAATTTATGATTGGTATCGATATATTGAATAATGAGTTCGGTACATAATAGACTATATATAATGTTACAATATGGGCCAAATACCATGGGCCTAATCACAACCTAAACCCATCGTCTAACATTATTATCATATGTGACATTGTAATTAAAGCTGGCCACTAACTACAGTTTTAATGTCCAAGTTTATTGCATTTGTACAATGTTTTTATAAATAATAACAACATTAATAAGTTCATGGATTATAGAGGTAGAGGGGTGTGGTTACTCTTGTAACGCTCTATCCTCGTCCAATTCTCGGGCAATCACACCAAAAACTCGAGTTTCTTTTGGATTTCCTTCTTGATCAATCACAACTGCGGCATTGTCATCATATCGCACCAAAAAACTCGTGTTTGCTTTGGATTTCATTCTTGATCAATCAAAACTGCGGCATTCTCATCATATCGTATTATCATACCGTTGTCACGTTTAAGTTCTTTACAACTACGTACAATTTCTTAGCTCTTTGTTAATTTGTTAATCAAATCGATGTTAAAAGATAAAAAGAAAAAAGTATGAGAATCAAAAATTATATATCTATAGCAATTTATTAATTTATTCTTCATTAGAATGGTGGCAATCATGCCTCCATACCTCTCAACCCACCAATAATATCAGTCCACCTAATCTCATACCTTAACCATACATCACCATACTTTTTTAGTGGCAACCATCATTCTCTCATACCTCACCTAATTTTATTTTTTTATTTTTTATATTCATAAATTATATTAAACAATATAATAAAAATATAATATTTCATTAATAATTAAAAAAAAATTACATAATACATCACCATACTTTTTTAGTGAGGAATCTACTTTATGTACTTTGTTGAAAGTATACTTTTACTTCGGTCGTCTTCAGCATCTGTCAAACCTAAAAAAAAAAAAAAAAAAAAAAAAAAAAAAAAAAAAAAACGCATTACACAAACACAACACACAATACACAAACAAACTCATATTAATGGTCCCAACGTCTTTTTCCTCGTTCTATGCTCCATACCATTTCGGCAAATATTGCCGCTCCCCTCCAAACCGCAGCCATGCCATAGCAGTGTCGGCGGTGTTGCCGCTCGTCATGGCTGCAAACCGAAAGCCAAACCGCACCATTGCCAGTACCCTTAAACTTATTAGCTTGAAAAAATGTTGAGAACTATGCTATAAATATTGTCCTCGTGAATAAGCGATTCGAACCTTTCGGCATCCCACTCGTGTACTCTGTCGAAAAATCTACTCGCATTCACAACCACACCTTCCGCAAAGGTAACATTTCTAGCGGTAACCCTAACCGTCCCACAACCACTTCCCTCTCGCCCCTAAGTCCAATGGCGGATCCAAAATTTTGAATTGATTAGGTGAACACAATATTTTTAAGAGGTACTACGTATAATTTCATTAAGCTATTAAACAAAGTTAAACGTGACATATGTATTTATGTCACAAAAGTTCGTAGACAGGATCATTTCGAGAAAATCGATTTTTTTTACAAAATTAACACTAAAGAATAAACATTCTTGGGGTGGGAACCCCTAGGTCCGTGTTGATATAAATAATGTTTGTGAATGTTATTAATATTTCTCAATAAACCTATGTTTTGATAATCACAAAACTTAAATCAAATTAAGTCAAGAATAAGACATAAACAAGTATTTGGTGACAAATATTTACCTCTACATTTTATATCACTTAAGGTATGCATAAACTTAGTAACTTATGCATTACATGATCAAAGGAAATTTTATATTAATACATAACATCATATAAAATGATTTTAACATTTTATATATATTTGTAAATCATTTTTGGTAAAGCTTTATTAAACCACAAAAATATGATTTCAAATTTCCAACCAAAAAGGGCAAATTTTATCCAGAGAATCTTTTCAAACGTTCAGGAGGGCGACCCCCTTAATTTTACTAGGCGGCCCCCTTAATCATTAAGGGGACCGGCCTACAATTAAGGGGACCGGCACGCTCCCGAACAGTATTTTCTGGCCCTATAAATATTGGATCATTTCACATATTTTTCTCACCTTTTTGCACTATAAACTTTCTGATCCAATCTTCTTCTCTAGATCTAAAATCCTTTGATCATATATTTCATAAGTCTTTGTTTCCAAGTGATCCAAAGCTTCATCCATTCAAGTGCAAGAAGAAGAACACTTCTCTACATCCATCTTATTGTAGTGGTGTTGTGTATAGCTAGTTTCATATAGTATTAGTGATAGCTATTTGTTAAGGTGTTGTGCATATTTGTTGATTGTAGAATCTTGGTGTGTTGTAAACTAGTTTAGTAGTTGTGACTTAGTTGTGCATAGAAGAAGGTGTGAAGTCTTGAAGAAGGTGTGAAGGTGTGATTAAGGTGTGAAGATCACGTGGTGTGATATTTGGTGTGAGATTGGTTCTAGCTATGATTAGAACTCGACATTTAGCTTAGTGTCGTTAACTTGTGTAAGCCAAGGTGTGTAAGGTTTCTCCACCATAAGGAGTTTGTTGACATAGTGAAGAAAACTCTCGAGTGTGGTACTCGGGGAGTGGAGTAGGGCAAGGAAGGTGTCCTTGTAGCCGAACCACTATAAATTCGCGTGTTGTGGTTTGATTTTTCTAACTCTATCTTTTCTTTACTATATTTCAATACTTTCAATATTAGTTTAGACTTGCTTATATTGGTTGTTGCTTGATTTCACTTAAGAACGAATCGAAAGTTTTTGTAACCAACAAAATATTTTGGAAATAAATATTAAAAGGACATAAAACTATTCAACCCCCCCTTCTAGTTTTCCACAATTGGTATCAGGAGCCACGTCTAGCAAGATCTTTAAAATATATTGTATTTTAAAACTTGTAACGATCTATGGAATCTGAAAAATATTTAGAAGGGCAATCTATGCAAAGACCACCACTATTTGAAAGTGATGGATTTTTATATTGGAAAAATCGATTCGAAACTTATGTGAAGTCAAAAGATCTAGATCTTTGGCATGTTATTACTAATGGTGATTTTTTACCTATTCAAAATAACCCGGAAACTAAGAAAGATGAAATCGTACCTTTTGAAAAACAAAATGATGATTTAAAAAGAAAACTTGCTAAAAATAATGAGGCAAAAATGGTTATTTATAATGCGCTACCACGTAAAGAGTACGAAAGGATCTTTATGTGTGAAACCGCAAAAGAAATTTGGAACTCTTTACTAATAACTCACCAAGGTAATAGTCAAGTCAAAGATAATAAGATAGATCTACTTGTTCAACAATACGAGCAATTCACGATTCCGGAAGAGGAATCAATTGACAATGCTTTTGCTAGATTTAACACTATCATCACAAGTTTAAAAGCACTTGATGAGAATTTTTCTAGTAAGAATTTTGTTAGGAAGTTTCTTAGGGCTCTTCATCCAAAATGGCGAGCTAAAGTGACGGCTATTGAAGAATCGAAGAATTTGTCAACTTTGCAACTTGACGAATTAATTGGAAATCTAAAAGTCTACGAAGTCATCATTAAAAAGGACTCCGAAATGGTCAAGGAAAAACGAGAGCAAAGCAAGTCAATCGCCTTGAAAGCTAGAAAGGAATCTAGTATTGAAGATAGCTCATCTTCCGAAAGTGATGACGAAGAATACGCCATGGCCGTAAGAGATTTCAAGAAATTCTTCAAAAGGCGAGGAAGATTCGTAAGACAACCGTACGACGAAAAGAAAACATTTCAAAAGAGTAAAGATGACAAGAACAACAAGATTGAAAGAAAGTGTTTCAAGTGTGGAGATCCGAATCACCTTATTGGAAAATGTCCAATGATGACAAGAGATCAAAATCAAAGAGTATTTGTTGGAGGTGCTTGGAGTGATAGTGATGATGATGAGAATGAAACGACAAAGGAAGAAAAATGTCTCATGGCGAATACACCAAATGAGGTACGTTCCGAAACCGAATATTTTAGTGATGAAAGTATATCATTAGATGAAAAAGATCTAGATAATGAATATATTAAACTATGCAAACTAGGACAACTAGTAATGACCAAAAACAAATCACTAAAATACATTAACAATCAATTAGAAAATGAAGTACTTGAATTAAAAATTAAAATACATCAACTAGAAAAAGGTAAAGAAATTTTTGAAGAATGTAAATCATGTCAAGAGCTTAAAGGTGAAAACGAAATGCTTAGGGGAGAAATTCGCAAACTTGACAAATTTGAAAATAGTAGTCAATCACTTAGTAAAATAATAAGTATTCAAAGAACGTCCGGAGACAAAACCGGCTTAGGATTTAATTCAAATAAGGCTTCAACAAGCGAGATTAAAAATGTAAAATTTGAAAGTGAACTCAACAAACAAAAACCTTTAGAATCTAATCCTAAGTATATACTTATTAATGATAAGAAAATACCTCTTGTCAATGATGAAGAAGTTAAAGATTTTTATAAACCGTCTTTAAAGACCGAAGTAGGATCGTCTAAACCCAAAATAAGATCTAAAACTCCACCACCTAGAAAACCAAATAATTCTCATCCTAGGTCTAAAACACCTCAACCAAGAAGAAATCAAAATAGACAAAACTATAATAACAATAGTAATCAAATGTGGAACTACCAACAAAGCTACAATCCTTGGGGTATTCTACCACCTTTCATGCACCCGAGTCAAATGTTAAACATGTTTGGACCAAATAACTTTGGACCAAAAGGACAATGGAGATCAAATGGCTAGACAAACATTCCTTGAGGCAATCTTGGTTTTTCTCTCAACATAGACTTCTTCAAAGTCTATATTTCATCTTGATGACGTTGAAGATTTCTTTTGAAGACCACCGGGTACGCCATTCTTTCACAACTCATTGCCATGCTTAGATAAGTATGTATTGTTTGATTTCGTCAATTATTTAGATATAATTTGTCATTGTCTCCTATGTGTTAGAATCACATATATACTTATATATATACATATATATACTATTATACGTAATATATTAAATATATATATATATATATATATATATATATATATATATATATATATATATATATATATATATATATATATATATATATATTCACTTGCACATAACCTAGATACGTCATTTGTTGACTTTCTAGAACTCCAAGAAATCGTTCTTTATCGAACCCTTTCTTTCCCCCTCTCACGTTATTCTAGTAAGTCCTCTTTTAGGAGACTCTTGATGATGAAGGGATATGAGTCAAGTGGACTTTTATAATGCAAGAACGCCTTCGCACGTGAACACTATGGATGAAACAAACTCCTCTCGCCAAGTATATCCTATCTCCGCTACTATCCTTCAAATATCACTCATCAACCCATCTTTCAAACACATTTATACTTATATATATAAACAATATATATATATATATATATATATATATATATATATATATATATATATATATATATATATATATATATATATATATATATATATATATATACACTTATTCACATATTCCCGAACACACCTCAAACCCTTCATCAACTTAACACTTTGATCATTTTATCCAAAAATTGTCAAAGGTATATTTTAATTATCGAAACGGTAATTAAAAGTTGTTAAGTATCTTATCATCGTGCCAATAGACGTTTACGTATTTTTGATATATTATAAATCTAAGTATATACGTATAAATATTTTTGTTCCAGAAACGAATTCCGCGAAATTTGAAAAAGTTCAAAGGCGGCCCCCTTAATGATTAAGGGGACCGGCTTGTTATCGAGGGCGGTCCCCTTAATGTTTAAGGGGGCCGGCCATCTGACAGTTCCAAATTCATTTTTCCTTCTTATTTCCATTCCCAAACACTTCATTCACTCATTTGTTCCTCCCCACTGCTACTGAGTACGAACCAAAACACCCAAAAACTTCAAAATCCTCCATCATATCACCAATTCGAGGTTGTTTCGCAAGGGGCAAACATCAACAAAACATATAACAACATCTTTTGTAAGTTTTCCAACATGCATTTCATCACATTTCATTCGATTTAGTGTCTAATCAATAATTATGCATTTCATTAAAAATCATTTTAATTCAATTTTAAGTGTAATTGAAGCTAGAAATTGAACTACCAAATGCTCCCCATAGGATTAGGATGATGTTTTGCAACTCAAAATTAGTATAACATATCATCTTGTCAAAATCATTAATCGCCCATAAACCCTAGTCGAATTTTAATTTTCAAAAGGCACATTGTTGATATAACTCTTAAAAACCATTTAAAACTTACTACATTACATTGTTTTAACGTTCTAAACAATCAAAACATATTTTTCAAATTGTTGATTAAATGGTTCATGAAGACAACATTGGCGTTTGGTTCATGAACAAACCATAACTATATGAAGTTATTTGAAACCTATAACTAGCTTATAAGTTTTGTTAATAATACTAGAATCAATAGAGGTCATCAAGATATATAATCAATATATATATTGATATTTTTAGGATATTGTTGTCTAGTTAAGGGAGCGTTTGGTTTATCTTTAAAATGATAATTTTGAAAACTAAAATTAGCATTTCAATTTTTTTAAACAAGCTTATGTTGCGTCAAACTTTTACGAAATGGAAGATATATAATCTAATATATATCTAGCCTTATTTCGAAATGAATTATGATATCATACCCTTTTGATATTGTACATTCTAAACAAGTTTAAAGTCAAAATAAAAGGAACATCATGAAACTACTTCATTTAAATATTTTTTTTTTGTGTCGAAGTAGAATTTCGTTCCACATATATTGCATATAATTATATATACACATATATATATAAACAATATATGCATGATGGTTGTTTTTATATTAATTCTATTCTTGTTGTTATTTTGTTTAGGTGAAAATGCCTAAGACCACGGTTGGTGATGTATCCAAAACCAAACAATACATTCCAAATGTCTCTTCTACTCCCGGCATGTCTCCTTCAGTTGCGTGTTTCTATCGTCCTATTGAAAATAGAAACATTCACGAAGGAAGAATTGTCGACCCATCTTTCTATGAATCTGATGACACAGAACGAATGTTCTCCAATATTCGTTTTGAATGTCTTTTCCAAATCAACGAACCTATCATTCCTCGTTTTATCCTCGACTTCTATAGCCAAGTGACGGTGCAAACCGATCCCTATGGTCATCTCCTCATTTCCTTCATGATTCAAAATCAATTCATCACTCTTACTCTTGCTCAATTTGGGCAAATTCTTAGAATCCCATTCAACGGCCAAGCCGTTTTTTCAAATGAATGGGATCTTTCCACTCTTGAAAGAAATCGTCCTCAAGATGGCCCCTACTATTCTGAGATTCCTAGTCCTGAAGACATTCGTCGAATGCTCGAACTAGAACGTGGTACGACTAGTCGAGTGATCAAGTCGAAGAATGTCGACATTCATGCTAATCAAATCCTTCTCAAAGAGCTAAGCCCCGACATGAAGAAGTGGGAAGAACTCATTCGCGAGAATGCGTTTGGTACGGGTGGTCATCGTGATCATGTCACGGCGAGCATTGCCCACATGCTTTATTGTGTTATTGCTGAAGAACAATACAACTTGGCTTATCTTTTTGTTCATCGAATCATGTCCGCCAAAAACACCCCAAATGCCAATCTTCCTTACGGTATGTTTCTCACACGACTTTATCGTTATGTGATGGAACATTATCCACATCTTCAAAGAGACTACTACGTTCATATCCTTCCTACCTTGAACCAACTTACTCGTGTTCGTACTCGTCGTCCTCGTAGTGACAAAGGAAAATCTTGTGTTCCTTTGTACTCTAGGGGTCGTGGTTCTACATCTCATCGTGATGACGATGATGATGAGGAGGAAGACACCTCACGTGTTAGTACTCCATCCCCCACGACCTTTGTTGATGATCTTCCTGACCTTGATTACTCCGAATATTCAATTCCTCTTCCTCACGAACGTACCGATGAACTTCTCTTCACTCGCCAAACCTCCATCATCAATCAACAACAACAAATGCATGAAGAGATGCGAGGAGGATTCAAATCCGTTGGGAAGATGTTTAGGAAGATGCTTGGAAAGAAGAAGAAGTAGAAGATTTTGATGTATTGCTATTTGATACTACTTATTTTTATTTGACATTTGTATGGTTTGCTACTTGTCCGACTTACTCGGAAATACGTGTGTTAGCTCTTGTTCATCTCTTGAATAATCTTTAGTCTTTGAACAATTATCATGCTATGTTATGCTTCTTTTCTAATATGGATTATAATATGTTAATTTGCATGCAAAATTTGGTTATATATATATGTTTATATATCATCATTCCTAGTGTATATGCTTCTAATAGAGCTTGCTGGAAAAACAAACTTGAAAAATGGCCAAATTCTGCAAATTTTGGGTTTCTGGTCGTCTGGGAAAACACCAGATGGGCGGCCCCCTTAATTCCCTAGGCGGTCCCCTTAATGATTAAGGGGGCCGACATACAATTAAGGGGACCGGCCATCTGGAGCTGGGTTTACTGTATTCTTTTGCATCTTGTGAATCCTTTCTCTAGTTTCAGCTACCATTTCCCATTTTGACCCAACTGATTTTAGAATCTCTTTCAACCATTTCAAACATTTACCTAAATCATCCACTTCCATACTATAAATTCCCTCCATTATCACCATTCTTCATCTCATCATTCATCATATCATCATATCATCATGACTCCTCCAAGCACCTCAAACTCCAAAACCTCCAAGAAACAAAAACTTGTGGTCATTCCACCAAAACAACTCTTCATTGACTTAACAAATGAAGACAACAAAACACCATCACCTCCACCCAAATGCTCATCCTCAAGTGCACCCAATGCACCATCTAAAACACCTTCCACTCATGGAACTTCTTCATCATCCATACCCTCAACCTCATCAATCAATGACTACATCAACTTACACTTGTCACCACAAGTATCATCACCACTTCCTACACAAGAACCCATGTCTACTCATCTTACCATCTCACTTTCACCAACAACACCACTTGATGCTCATCTCTCATCACCACAAATTTCACCACCATTCTTTGCCAATCCCGTACCTTGGAGGCTACTTGAATCCCATGGGGATACTTGTCTTTGTTGCATCCATAACCGCACGGTCATCTTTGGCCTTAGAGATGAAATTCAATATATGTTTTCATATATTGAATGTTTGC
This sequence comes from Artemisia argyi, assembly GCA_030686995.1. NCBI lineage: Eukaryota > Viridiplantae > Streptophyta > Magnoliopsida > Asterales > Asteraceae > Artemisia > Artemisia argyi. The sequence continues at coordinate 331,492,792 of CM060709.1, forward strand.
TTACCCACCCACCACCACCACCAACTCCACCAGCCTCTCCAATAATCCCTCCACCGCAATTCTCACCTATTACTCCACCATCTCCATCATGCTCTCCAAATTAAGCATATGATATGCTTAATTAATAAAGCTTTTACCCTCCCTTTTGCATGCAAGCTCTATGAAGTCCATATACTCTTTGCATGATGATGTATCTTTCTTGTTTAATTGGCTTATGTATTTGCTACTATGTTGTTTGCTTATGTACTTGTATTGTTGTGTCTTGACACAACTATTTCTCTAATTTGAATGCTTCTTTCTTTTCTTATTACATTATATTAGTGTGAATGTCTATACTTGTGCTTCTAATATTTTTGTTTTGCAAGCATTCCATAGCTCGTTCTCTTGGTGCCCCCAAACGAGGGGGAGTACACATCAAGGGGGAGTTTCTACCCGTCAAAATTTTCACGAATGAAAACTTGTCGGCTAAACCTTTTTAATGTTACAAAAAGGGGGAGAAGTACATATAAACTCACTAAAATACTTGTTTAAAAACTAATTTTTGAGTTAATAAGTTTAAGTTTTGTAATCATCAAAAAGGGGGAGATTGTTGATATAAATAATGTTTGTGAATGTTATTAATGTTTCTCAATAAACCTATGTTTTGATAATCACAAAACTTAAATCAAATTAAGTCAAGAATAAGACATAAACAAGTATTTGGTGACAAATATTTACCTCTACATTTTATATCACTTAAGGTATGCATAAACTTAGTAACTTATGCATTACATGATCAAAGGAAATTTTATATTAATACATAACATCATATAAAATGATTTTAACATTTTATATATATTTGTAAATCATTTTTGGTAAAGCTTTATTAAACCACAAAAATATGATTTCAAATTTCCAACCAAAAAGGGCAAATTTTATCCAGAGAATCTTTTCAAACGTTCAGGAGGGCAGCCCCCTTAATTTTACTAGGCGGCCCCCTTAATCATTAAGGGGACCGGCCTACAATTAAGGGGACCGGCACGCTCCCGAACAATATTTTCTGGCCCTATAAATATTGGATCATTTCACATATTTTTCTCACCTTTTTGCACTATAAACTTTCTGATCCAATCTTCTTCTCTAGATCTAAAATCCTTTGATCATATATTTCATAAGTCTTTGTTTCCAAGTGATCCAAAGCTTCATCCATTCAAGTGCAAGAAGAAGAACACTTCTCTACATCCATCTTATTGTAGTGGTGTTGTGTATAGCTAGTTTCATATAGTATTAGTGATAGCTATTTGTTAAGGTGTTGTGCATATTTGTTGATTGTAGAATCTTGGTGTGTTGTAAACTAGTTTAGTAGTTGTGACTTAGTTGTGCATAGAAGAAGGTGTGAAGATTGACAAGGTGTGAAGACAGTGTGAAGTCTTGAAGAAGGTGTGAAGGTGTGATTAAGGTGTGAAGATCACGTGGTGTGATATTTGGTGTGAGATTGGTTCTAGCTACGATTAGAACTCGACATTTAGCTTAGTGTCGTTAACTTGTGTAAGCCAAGGTGTGTAAGGTTTCTCCACCATAAGGAGTTTGTTGACATAGTGAAGAAAAATCTCGAGTGTGGTACTCGGGGAGTGGAGTAGGGCAAGGAAGGTGTCCTTGTAGCCGAACCACTATAAATTCGCGTGTTGTGGTTTGATCTTTCTAACTCTATCTTTTCTTTACTATATTTCAATACTTTCAATATTAGTTTAGACTTGCTTATATTGGTTGTTGCTTGATTTCACTTAAGAACGAATCGAAAGTTTTTGTAACCAACAAAATATTTTGGAAATAAATATTAAAAGGACATAAAACTATTCAACCCCCCCTTCTAGTTTTCCACAGTCCGTTCGTGCCCCTAACCTAAACTCACGACTAAGTTCACAACAATCTCACAACTAACGATGTCACAAGCTAACATAACATTAGGTAGTATAACTAAGGCACTAAGGCTATGTTTCTTTTTTTCTGTTAGTGGAGGGAACATTGGGCCCATCTATTTAATATTATTACTTTTCTTGTTTGAGCCCACTAATTCCACTATATCATCTTAATTTGGAGAGTGTGAAATATATGTCTCTCCCCAATAAGATGATGCAAGAGACTGTGTGACCCATTTATCCCTTAGCTAACAAAAAAAATAAACAGCCCCTAAGCTACCTTAACTTTCAATATATACATCAGGAGCGAATACAAAACTTAAATTAAGCACACAAGTAGTGCCGATGGCGGCGAGTTGTCTCCGGTGAAATCAAGTGATGATGCAGGTACGACAAACAAGGGTATGTGATTCTGTATAGTTTGATTAGGTTTACGAAGCAGTGAACGTGTTTTTTTAGTCATTTGATTAAATATATTAGTATATGACATTGATTTAATTAAGTGATTAAATAGTTATAATTATGAGTGAATATTAATTAACAGAAAATAAATGACATATAATTTGTTATTTGATTGTGTGGAAGTGAAGTGAAAACAAAATGGTGTGATTTTGAGCTTCTTGTTTCAAGTTTTAGTCCCATATCGGGTGATTGGAAGAATTTTGAGCTGGTTATAAACTATCGTGTACATGACATTCATAAACTGAGGCAAGTATATGTTGTCAGTTGTTTATGTAATGGGATGTTAAATCTGTGGAGTAACATCCCCAGTCCATTGGCAATTGACAATTTACATTCGCATTCTTTCATTTTATTATACGTAACCTACTAAATATATTACTTGTATCGCTAAGATACTTTCAAATTTTGCACAATATACGCAATGTTGACCAAAATTTTACTTGTTTGACCGATTTGCAGGTTAATATTTAATAAAAAAAAATACATTATTGGCCCCTGTGGTTTGCGTTTGTTTTCACAGGTCATCCTTTAACGTTTTTTCAGTTATGAAAGTTACAATAATGATCGTTGTGGTTTGGGTTGACTTTAACCTTTGGTCCGTTTTTACAAAAACTTTATTTTTTCAATTTTTTTCAAAAAAATAAAATTATTTTTGAAAATCTTTTAAAAAAATAAAATTGTTTCGGAATTTTTTTTCCTATTTTTTTCTAATTTTTTTTAATTTTTTAGAAAAAATTAAAAAAAAAAATCTAAATTTGTTTTCTAAATTTCGAATAAAAATATTTTAAAAAAAAATACTTTTTTATAAAAATATTTTTTAGAAAAAATATTTTTTTAGAAAAATTCAAATCTTAAAATATTCGAAAAATAAATTTTTTTTTCTAAAAAACAGATTTTCTAAAATATTTTTATTCGATTTTTTTTTTAATTTAGATCTTTCTTTCTAAAAATTCCAAAAAAAATAATTATTTTTCGAATATTTTAAGATTTTTTTTTATAATTATTTATTGAAAATTTTTTTTCAAAATTTTTTCCAAAAAAAATTGAAAATAAAATTTGAAAAAAATTCTAGAAAAACATTTTCAAAAAAAAAATTTTGAGAGGAAAATAGAAAAAAAAAATTCGAAACAATTTTATTTTTTTTAAATATTTTCAAAAAGAATTTTATTTTTTTGAAAAAAAATTGAAAAAAAAAAAGTTTTGTAAAAACGGACAAAAGGTGAAAGTCAACCCAAAGCACAAGGATCATTATTGTAACTTTCATAACTGAAAAAAGGTTAAAGGATGACCGGTGAAAGTAAACGCAAAGCACAGGGGACAATAATGTATTTTTTATTAAATATCAACCCGCAAACCGGTCAAATAGGTAAAATTTCGGTCAACATTGCGTATATTGTGTAAAATTTGAAAGTATCTTAGCGATACAAGTAATATATTTAGTATGTTACGTATTTCGGTTCTTTTAGAAAAGTATGTTGCATATCTACAAACTTAGTCCTTATTTTTATCCTAGGTACGATTGGCAACTAATAACTTACATTCCCTTTCACTTATTTTATTTATACAATTTTAGAGCCCCGGATACAGTTGGCAACTAATAACTTACATTCCCTTTCTTTCATTTTATTTATACACTATTTGAACCCCGAGTACGGTTGGCAACTAATAACTTATATTCCCTTTCTTTCGTTTTATTTGCACACTTAGAGCCTTGAGTACGGTTGGGCTAATTGCTCAATGCGCAGATAATAACGATATTCCCCATCATACTAACACCACAACACCAGAATAATAAAAATATAAGGCTGAAGGAAAAACGTGTGGGTTATTTATACCGAGTATCCTACATCATATCATATCATAAATCATAGAGATACACTGGTTGCGACTCCAGTGCATCTAACATCGAAGGAAGGTGTGTATGACACTACACTACTCAACCCAAATGAATGCTGATTGAAAGAAAGATTGTCCTATCAACGATGCCAAGTTATTTTGCCTTTGAGAGCGATGTTTTTGATTCATTAATCCCGATAACTAGCACACACTTCGGTTTTGATGTACAAGTTTATTGCATTTGTACAATGTTTTTATAAATAATAACAACATTATAAAGTTTATGGATTATAGAGGGGTGTGGTTACTCTTGTAACGCTCTATCCCCGACTCCCCGTCCCTTGTATGTTTCCTAGCTCTTTCTTAATTTGTTAATCAAATCGATGTTAAAAGAAAAAAAGAAAAAAGTGTGAGAATCAAAATTATATATCTATATTTATTTATTAATTTATTCTTCATCGTTAAACATGTTAGCTCGAAAAAATGTTGAAAAAATGAAGGAACTATGTGCATTAAAGTCATGGCTTATTAATTATGAACTTTGATATATAAAAGTTACGTGGGATTGATATATATTAAGTTGTTCAGAAGTTTGTAATGTCATGTGGTAACTAAACATCATTTGTAGTTTGGTCATGCACATGAGTGGTGAATTAATCTCTTATACAATGATATAAATCTTGTCCTCATGAATAAGCGATTCGAACCTTTCGCCACCACACCTTCCGCAAAGGTAACATTTCTAGCCGTAACCCTAACCGTCCCCCAACCACTTCCCTCTCGCCCCTAAGTCCAATGACGGACCCAAAATTTTGAAGTGATTAGTTGCATACAATATTTTTACGAGTATAAAGGAAATAAAATGAACTAAGAGGTATAATTTCATGAGTTTTGCTAACAAGTGTCCAGTGGGCACAAGTTAGTGTGTAATTAATAACATAAACTTTATTCTACAAAAACATTCCTTTTATAAAACCGTTAATATGTGCCCACTAGGTTAGCAAATAATTTCATTAAACTACGTAGTATTAAAATAGTTAAACTTGACATATGTATTTAAGTCACAAAAGTTCCTAGACTGGATCATTTCGAGAAAATCGATTTTTTTGACAAAATTAATACTAAGCAATAAACATTCTAACCAAAATTCATGACTAAGTACACAAGTAACGATGTCACAAGCTAACTTAACATTTGGTAGTATAACTAAGCTACCTAAGAGTAACTAACAACTTACAAATGTCTTGTACACACTTTCTTTCATTTTATTTATACACTCTTAGAGCCCTGACTACGGTTGGCAACTAATAACTTACATTCGCTTTCTTTCATTTTATTTATACACTCTTAGAGCCCCGGGTACGGTTGGCTGTTGGCTTGGGCTGGCTTATTTCATTTTATTTATACACTCTTAGAGCCCCGAGTACGGCTGGCAACAAATCACTTACATTCGCTTTCTTTCATTTTATTTATACTCTTAGAACCCCGGGTGCGGTTGGCTGTTGGCTTGGGCTGGCAGACCAGCCAACACCACGGCGCCACAAACTATATCGGACCTCGTGCCATTGTCTCTCGCCTGGTAACTAACAACCCGCGCCATCCTTTTTTTTTTCAATAAAAAGGTTGTGAATATATATGAAACATTTAAAGATTGAACAAACTACGAAAAAGAGAACCAATGTTTATCACCTCCGTCCTCAAGAAATTTGTCACCAGCAACATGTGGCAAGCTAAAGAAAATGGGTCACTAGTCAAGATGTGTTGAATTGACGAGTTGAGGTGTTTATAAAAAAAGTTTAATGATGATATGCGTTTAAATCAGTACATCGACATCGTTAACCGTGGTGCCCATTAATATAAAAAGATGAGATAAGAGTTTGAGGATTAAGTTGGTGATTTGAGTTGGCTCTTATTTCTATTCAGCATATTTTGAAACTTATGAGCTTATATAAGCTTTATCATTTTATAATAAATTTGTATAAGCCGACAAGTCTCAAAGAAAAACTGAGGCTTATGAAATATAAGCCGAAAAACAAATAAGCTCATAAGCCACATATAAGCTAAAAAACGAATATGGACCTTATAATATCCTCAAAACTAGTTTAAATTATTTTCACGTCTAACTTTTATTTTACATACTTTTTTAATTTTATGTAATGTGTTTTTTATTAATTAAAATTAACTTTAGTTAAAAATATTATTTTTATTTAAAACGATGAAAATATATATATATATATATATATATATATATATATATATATATATATATATATATATATATATATATATATATATATATATATATATATGCACCGTGGAACCAGAAAACTAGTGTTATGCTAGGGAGAGGTGTTTTGGTGCTATCAATGTTTTGAAAACCAGGTTTTTAAACGACGCGATCGATTCACCGGGTCACTTGGTTACCAGTTCAACCACCGGGTCAACCCGGTCCTTTTTACCCCGTTCTTAATTTATTCTTCGTCGTTAAACATGTTATCTTGAAAAAATGTTGAAAAAATGAACGAACTATGTGCAGACATCAGGTGGAAAGAATGTTTCAGCAGTAGGGTTTATATGCAAGTAAAAGAGATCCAGCAGGTCTATACGTACTTGTTTCGAAACGTCATTGTATTGGGTTTTTTATTTTTGAATTTTGCTACAACCACAAAAGTTTTACACAAAAAAATCCACAAAATGATGTGGCAGGACTTTTGGCCACTCATGTGAGAGCATTAGTTGGCCAAGTGAGAGCATTTAGTGGTCAAGAGGCATGCCACATCATTTTGTGGATTTTTTTGTGTAAAACTTGTGTGAGTGTAGCATATCTCTTTATTTTTTGCGAGTCGGTTTTTGTGTTTTGGTTATTATGATAATGGCATGTCATGTAACATCGAGCCCGTAGTAGTGTAATGTATTTGTTTCTTGTGTTATATATAGGGAGACTATTCCATAACCTTTGTATGTACATAAATGATTCATTATAAATAAAAACCTTCGCCGGTGTGTTTGAAAAGTATAAATTTCAAGTTCACTATCACCCTCTCATTAAGCGAGCCACTAGAGTTATAGATTTTAATGTAGTTCTTCAATTTTTTGCTAAAGTTATTTATATATTAATTGACGCTAACATGTGTACTTGTTTCAAGACCCACAGTTGATTAGAAGGTTTACGATTGAACCGAGAGTGTGATTAGATTTAGAAAGTGGCGATGTTTTTATTCATTTAATCTAATGAATTTGAGTGAAATGACGGAATAAGGCCGGTGCGATGATCACTAGGGAATGTTAATTAACAGAAAATATATGAATCATGATTGATGATGTTTGCATTATACAATCTAAAGGTGTTATTATATGTATTTAAAGTTGACCTTTGTAAAAGTTTACTTTTATCAATCTATAGTTCTCACATCGGGTGAAAGAAAGATTTTTCACTTAGTTATATAGTGTAGCGTGTAAAATATCGGCAAGTTGAAATTTGATATTATCTTTGTAGATATCTTAGTTTACAAGGGTTGGTTATAAGATAACCCCTATGATACTTGGTCAAGCCATTAATTATATCTATTATCAATTTTTTACTTATTTTTTAAGAGAAACAAGCGTAACAAATTATTCACACGTTTTTCACGTTTTAATCACCAAAAATTTGACGTAATTAGTAAAACAAAATAATAATAACCTATTTTCACTAAGTTTTTTTTAGGTAAAGGATTTTTACCCTGGTAAAATATATTAATTAAAAATAAAAGTTCAAACAAAATAGCAAAACACCAAATTGACTTGTATGACACACGCACCACTTGTACTTCCCACCATACTAAAACGAGATTGACATGCCAATCTCAAACATACCTCTGAAACCTAGCCGAGTTAAAAAAATAAAACAATAACCATGTTACAAATCTATTCGACTAGGCAAAATAGCAGCTACGTTTTTATACTCTTTACCAACGATTGAGGCAACTTCCAAACATTTAGGACTCTATCGACTCATTTAGTTACTTGCTCATGAGTTCTTTTCCTTGACTTAAATAATCTTCCATTCCTCTCTTGCCAAATAAAGTATGTACAAGCTGCGAAAACTAGTTTAGCAATCACACCTTGTGCAGATTTCTTCTTAGCAAGCGGGATCAGCCTATTAACAACTTGGTCTAAAGAAGCCGACATATTTTTTAAATTTGTCTTTGCCTTTACCTGTGATGAAAATCTACAATCAAAAAATAAATGGCTACGTGAGTCGGGGACCAATTCACACAACAGGCAGCTAGACAGGTTTAAGTTAGTCATAGGACTAACATCCCATTGTCTAAGCCGATCTTGAGTCTTCAACTTTCTTTGTACAAGCAAATTATTTACATTTACTTTCTAAGAAAAACAAATTATTTACATGTGTTAATCACCAATCATCATACAGTAATCAAGCTAGTCATCAAGTTAGATAAGGATTTTTTTTATTATTATTTTTTTTACCCGCAACTTATTTGCATTGTGTTGTAATAGTTCTAGTTCCTTTAAGTTTTTGGTAGATGGTTGGTTTTAATGTCATTTTTGTCACCTCTTTCTTATACGTAACAACACAAAACTTACAATATTATTAGCTGGTTATAGTTATAATCAACATTTACTTTTGTTCGATACTATAATGGGAAATTAAAAACATAAACAAATACACAACACGCACTTACCTCTACTAAAATTTGAGCACCCGTACGCATCACCACCCCACACATCCTCCGGAAGCTTGGTATTATCGACAACACAACACGCACCTCTTCCACCGTACCCCCTCCACCTCCCAACACACCTTTCGGACTCCCACTCGTATACTCGGGTGGATCACCTCCTAACACAACTCACATTCACAACCGAACACTCCGCAAGCGTAACATTCCCCGCCGTAATACTAACTGTACCGCCTAATATCGCCGAATCCTTCCCTAACCTAAATTCGGGGCTAACTTTAACTATAATCTCACAAGTAACAATACCGCAAGCTAATCTAACATTAGGCAATATTACTAAACTCCCTAAACCTTCAATATAAACATGATTATAAAAAACTAAACTAGAATTATCTCACAAGTATTGTCTAAGCAACCTATACCTTGCAAATCGCTTTCGCAAGATAACGAAAGTGGATGAGGTGGTGGTGAAGGTGGTGGCGGCTAGTAGCCTCAGGTGAAATCGATGAAATTAGCAGATACGACAAAATTAGGGTTTGTGATTATGTATACTAAGATTAGTGTGATTATGAAGTAGTGAATGAGTTTATTAGTCATTTAATTTTATAAAAATTTTAGTGAGTGATAAAAAGAATGAGATATGAAAGAAAGAAAGAATATTGTTTATTTGCTGATTTGATTAGTGTGCTTTTGTCTTACGGAATATAAATTTGGTTAACTTAAAATGTGTTTGCAATCCCACATCGGGTGGAGTACCAAATTTTTAGCTGGTCATATACTATGTGGTATAGAGCATTGTTATTGTGAGATGAGTATAATGTTGGTGGCTTGTTGTTACTTCTCATTGTTGATGAAAAAAATACTGAGAGATAATCTCAACCTAACAATTTATACAGCTTCTCAACTTTTTCTTAGTTGGTGTGTTTTTTCAGTTAACAATGATATTTACATAATCATAATCATATTATTTTTCTTAAGTCGGCGTATAGTTTTGTTTCTTAATGACTTATTTTCGAAGCATCACTCAATAGAAAAAATGAAGAAGGTGATGCTTTTTCTGTTAACACTAATATTTACATAATCATATTGTTTAAACACATATTGAACATACAAAACAAATAAAATTATCATATTGTTTAAACACATATTGAGCATACAAAACAAACAAAACATGCCCTCGTTTACCTTTTAAAATTGATGTTGATTTTATTTGTTTGATCATTTGGTCAACTCTTTCTGATACATGTAAATAAAGAGAAAATTTTTAAAAAGATTTGATTTTGACTTAATTGTCTTAAGCTAGAGAAGAAAAAAAATTTGTTTAAACGGTGTATATAGTTTTTTTTTTTTTTTTTTTTTTTTTTTTTTTTTTTTTTTTTTTGCAAAGGTGAATTATATATTACTTAACCAAAATTTACATCATGAAAATAACCATAAAGCTGATATTGGGCATTTCCCAAATCAGATACATCAACAAAATACAGAGAACTATCTATTCTAAGACATCCGATGTCTGATGAAGCTAAGAACATATCTGATGATGCTGAAATCTGATGACATCCAAAACCAGAAGACCAAGAAAACCACAGGATCTTTATCTTCAGAATCACTCAATTCAAAACAAACATTCACCTTAATAAATGCACCTACCATCTAGCTACATTTCCACAACTCCATTCCACAAATCCACTCAACCTGCCACCACAGTAGACTAAGTAGAATGGAGGGTGGCATCACTAGGCACCCATAACCCATCCAATCAAGGGCTCTGCCAATTGACTTACATTTCCATCTCTAAGAATGGCTTCAGTCAATTAGGAACACACACCTTGAGGGAAGACCAACCATTCCTCCTATGATGATGTATTGGATAGACCAAGAAGGATCATCTTTCATTCCTCTCTATTCCATCCATCATACACCATCCACCCAAGCCATTTACCCTTCACAAGAGGAGAACCTACTTTATGGTACATCCATACTGAGATAGACCTCCTAACTAGCCTATGATAGCTTCCTAGTTCACTCCCAAGGCTGTATAGTTTTGTTTGTTAGTAACTTATTTTAGAAGTATCACTCAAAAGAAAAAATGAAGAGGGTGATGCTTTTTTGGTCAACACTGATATTTACATAATCATAATCATATTGTTTAAACACTTATTGAGCATACAAAACAAACAAACATGTCCTCTCGCGTAACTTTTTTAAAATGATTTTGATTTTATTTGTTTGATCATTTGGTCAACTCTTTCCGATACATGTAAAGAAAAGCACATACGTAAACTTTTTAATTTAGTAAATAACCAAAACAAACTACAAAAACAAGATTCTAAATGGTCCTTGCTTATCTCAGTTAGGAGATAATACTGCAGTGATGATTTTCATGATGCTGCAAACTATATGGTTCAAATCATTTATGCTTATCCTTCAAAAACTGGAAGTATAAGTTGTTTAAGTCCATTTCAGCAGATGGCCTAGTACCTTGATGGCTTGTTACTGTTTACTTTGTCTCTCATTGTTATCATTCAGTAGGCCTTTGTTAGGTAAATGTCATGGTGCATTGAGTAGACAATGTGAAATGGTACAATGCTCATCAAAATGTACGTTTCCTGTTGAGTTGGGTAAATGGACTTGGTGGGTAACATATGTTGCTCGGAATAGATTGCAAGAGCCAAGTTGATTGCTTTTGTACAATCCTTTCATAAACAATAATCACAAATATCAAGCTCATATACTAAATGTGAATCACATATATCTTTGTAGCAGTATATTCCAGACATGTTCCAAACACCTTTGAAGTCATGAACGAAGTATGTTTGCATACTTATTCCTACGTCGACCGATTACAATCCCACATTGAGTGAAGGAAGAAGTATTACTTGGTTATATATTGTATTTTGAAGTAAGTTTGCATTGTGAGATCAGTATTATGTTGGTTTCTAGTTTTGTCATCAAATGTGACATATGATTTCATAGCTGCCACTAACTAAATTCTCAGATTTTTTGTTTACAACACGCACCTCTTCCACCGTACCCCCTCCGCCTCCAAACACACCTTTCGGACTCCGGCGGATCACCTCCTAAACTACTCACATTCACAACCGAACCTTCCACAAACGTAACATTCCCCACCGTAACACTAACCGTACCCCCTAATATTACCGAATCCTTCCCTAACCTAAATTCGCGACTAACGTTAACTACAATCTTACAACTAGCAATATCGCAAGCTAACCTAACATTAGGCAATATGACTAAACTCCCTAAACCTTCAATATAAACATGATTATCAAAAACTAAACTAGAATTGACTTCACAACTAGTGTCTAAGCTACCGATAACTCGCAAATCGCTTTCGCAAGATAACGAAGGTGGATGAGGCGGCGGTGACGGCGACGGCGGCGAGTAGTCTCCGGTGAAGTCGATCAAGTTGTCAGATACGACAAAATTAGGGTTTGTGATTACTGTGATTATGATTATGAAGTAGTAAGTGTGTTTATTTGTCATTTAATTTTTATAAAATTTAATAAAATTTGAGGGAGTGATGAAATGATTGAAAGATAAAAATGAATGAGATATGAAACAAAGAAAGAAAAGAAAATTGTTTATTCGGTTGATTTTGTTTCTGTTTGTTTGTATTAGTTCTTTGGTCAAACTCTTTTGAATGTGAGCTAGTAGTAAAAGTGTTTTTGCAATCCCATATCGGTTGGATTATCAAGTTTTTACTTGGTTATATACTATGGTTTGAGGAGAGTTGACATCATGAGATTGGTATTATGTTGATGGCTAGTAGTTATTTTCCATTATTATTAATGACAAAAATAATGAAAGTCTTATGCTAGCTAACAACTTATATAAATTCTCAATTTTTTTAAAGAAATTACTATCGTTTGTTTTGACTTAATTTAGTCAACTCTTTAGAATGTAAAGTGTTATACTATTAAGCGCACGTTTACTATTGTTGGTTTTGACTTAATTTGGTCAACTTTTTAGAATGTAAAGTGTACATTCGTCCCATAATAATTGTCCACTTTGAATTTTTTGAGTCTTTTTTATTCAACTTTGACCATAAATATTTTTAGTATTTTTATTTGTATAATTTTTATCAAGTATTATATAACACAAATAAAATTATTAATTGTCAAAGTTGAACAAGAAAGACTCAAAAAAGTCAAAGTGGACAATTATTATGCGACGGATGGAGTACTATTAATTTTGAGTTCCACACCACGTGGAGGTAAAATCTTTTACCTACTTATATTGTATTTTGTGCAACACCATTAACAAGATTGAGAGTGGTATTTCATTAGGGGTGAGCAGAGATCGATTTAGCCCAAAACAACAGACCGAGGACTGGATTGAATATGTCCGATCCAGTCCGGTTTTTTTGTCAGTCCGGTCCGAGAAGGCAAAATTGTCGGTTGTATGTAAGACCAGATCAGACCGAGGACCAAACATGAGGTAAAGTGTGGACGGAAGGCCGGACTGAAATGGATTCGGTTCAGTCCGGTCTACGGTCCGTTATGCTCACCTCTATATTACATTGTTTGCTATTTGTATCATTGGCAATTTGGCATTATAGATATTAACATATAATTTCACAAATTCAATGTGCCATCAATTTATATGATGCATTTTAAATTTTTTATTTAGTTCTCGGAATAGAAGGTCGGAGAAAATGACTGTTGAAGTGATGGTTTAAGAAAGAGTCAGGTTGACCTTTGCTTCTCTCACGAGAAGCATTCAAAATGCATGAACTCCAAAGCTAGGTTGTATAACTTTCGTCCTTACTACTAAGGCTAGCGATTCCTAAAAACCATTATTAGCGTATAGTACATTGGTCATTTCCGAATGAAAGTTTCATTCAAGTCACCAGGGTGTGCTAATTATGAATTAGGTTATATGCATTTCGTGTTCAGCGATGTATAAAGTAGCTTAAAGCATCAGGTGGAGTGGCTTAAGCCAAACTGCCACATGTGCGCTACCTCAGTTTTTTCACTTACCTCTCACTCACACAACAACAAACACTCTCGCTATTAACTTAAGCCAAAACCCTATTTTTTGACCCCCTTACCCAATTAAAACACAAAAACACAACTAGAAAATAAACTAAACAAAAGATGCTCTCATTTAGCGTACCACGTACGTCAAAAACTTGGCGACTGAAATGGTGAAGAGGGGTGACGGTATAGTAACATGCATTTGGTTTAAAACTAAAGGTTGCCATGTAGATTTGGCGAAGGTGCCAATTTACTATACCAAATGGTCTTAGGGCCTTTTGTGGACCTTTTAATTTACTCATTAGCCATAGATGAAGTCATGAGAAATTAACAAAACATCATACCTTTTGGGACGACCTCGGCTTTACCGTTAGCTATACCATACACGACCGAGTACACTGCCAGATAGTGCATTAGGTAGACCTTAGATAGACGAGTCAATTATAAATATAAAACCTGGTCAGTAAATCCTGCATCAAAAGGATCTCTTCCCTTTGATTAGTGTGATTTTGTCTTTTTATATATTTGGTCAACATTAGGTGCTACAGTTTGTTTTGCAATCCCACATCGAATGGAGTATGAAATTTGTACTTGGTTATATGCTATGCTTAATAGACGCTTGGTGTTGTGAGATGAGTATAATGTTGGTTGCTTGTTGTTCCTCAACAATGTTATTTGTTCATAATAATAACATTGTTGTGAACAGCATGCAAACAATTTATAAAAATTATTATTATTTTTTTCTAAAAACTTAAACATTTTTTTGATTTTGACTAAGTTGTCTTAATTTAAAAAGAAAAGAAATGTATAATTTGTTAAGTTGGTGTATAGGTTTGTCTATTAATGACTTATTTTAAAAGTATACAAATTCTCAATTGTTATGTTTAATCAAAAGCAAAACTGAAATAGTTTTTGATTTTGACTAAAAATTGTCTTAATTTAGAAAGAAAAAATATATAATTTGTTAATTCGGTGTATAGATTTGTCTATTAGTTGACTTATTTTAAAAGCATCATTTAATGCAAAAAATGAAGAGGGTGATTTATTTTTGATTAAACGAGGCAGCATGGCCTGTGCGATGCACGGGCTTCGATTATCATGATGTACCATTAGTTTGTTAATGGTTAATTAGTGTGTCAACATTAGTCGCGAAACTTAAAGTGTTAAATAAAGTCATTTGCTTTATTAAGCTTTTACTAATAGGAATGTCTCATATGAAAGATACTTAAATATGCGTTTACTCATTAGTACACGTGGTTGTAATTAGTCACTGCTCGTTTGATTCGTTTTGTTAGTGGTATTCATCTTTGATGTTCCTTGATCTGTTACTATGTGAAAAAAAGTTTAAATTCAAATTTAGAAAGGTGATATATTTAAATTGAAACACACGTTTTAAAATTGTTTAAATTTTTAATTGAATATATTGGTTTATTGTATAAGTATTCTAATGTTAACTACTTATCAAACAAACATATTAATATTTAAGAAACAAATTTTATGAATTATACCTTTTTAATCTTTTTAAATAGAAGAAGTAAATTAATAAAAATTAAACATTTTTAATATACTTTTTTATAAAGGATTTTTAGCTTCTTTACTTTCCCTTTCCTTCAAATTGATTGTATCTGTGAGAACACAACCCCAGAAAGCTTTTTGACACCACCCACGATCAAACCAAAGTGCACCACCGGTCAAACCTGAAATCCCTAATTATTTGTTGGTTTCAATCAGCAACCCAAGATATCCTTTTCAAGTTTTGACTGTTTTAAATTATATATGTTTGATTGTAATTGATATTGATAGTGATTTAGCTGTTATCGATCAATCACGCTTATCTGTAAATAAAATAATTAAGTTGTGTGTTTTTGGGTTTGGCTACGTCTTTGATGAAAGCAAAATTAATAAATTGTGATTACAGAGTTGTTAGGCATACATTGTGGTGTTAGTATAGGTTGTTAAAAATCTCTTTTTAGAGACTTCCCATTTATGTGCAAGAGTTCATGTAATTCCACCAAGCAGTAGTTATGTGTCTGCTCCTCTGTCAGTTCTAACTCCGGATACATGTACTGTTTTCGCTTTTTATATAAAATATCTTCACTAATTAAACCCCTAGCTGAGCAAGCTTCTTTAAAGGTTCTGTAGGTATCATTGTATGTTCTAATCTCTTTGAATGAAAAAACACCTTTTACGACATTTAACAACATCATTAGATAATAGCGCTCACCTGATGCTGGATGGCAATAAATGATTCGCCCAATGCATGATCTTTGTTTGTGTTATTTTCACATTTTAGTTTGCTCGTGCCAAACATACCTCGTTGGTATCTGGGCATATGTTAGTTCACGCGCATTTGGATCCCTTTTGTCAATTCAAACCAATCTGTAAACATAGTATGTTTGATACCTTCTCGCTAAAGTAATTTGGAAGATGTTGCAAATCACGGTGTGTAATTGTTTGTTGGACTGGTAGGTGGAAAATGAGCTTCATGACTGATGGGTAGCAGTGGTTGATATCAAACCGGTAGATACGCCATACTGCCTCACATGGACCCAAAAATCGACAATCCAAGTAATTTTTTATTCCATCTATTGCTACAATCCTTTCCGTTCCTGATTCTGAGGTTACATTATCTTGTATAACTATGGTGGCTCGGTCTGGTCCTTTGTTTAAATATTTAAACAAACACTTGATTGCTCTTGATCTGTTGCACCATTCCACATTAATATGTGCCTGATATTTGAGCAACATGTATCTATTGTGTGGGACGACATATGAGTTATCGTACGTGTATTTACCTTTAACAGTACTTACTCCACTGTTCCTCCTCCGGTAAACAGGATATCCATCATCGTCAATTGTTGTTTCTCCGTAAAACAACTTGGATAATGTTTCATACATTTGCCTTCTACCGTGCATGAAGCACTATTTATTTGCGTGCCACATAGACCATGAAGGATGTACTATGTAACAGCTTTGTACCCTTCTGGATTGCGTGTTGGTGATGGCATTTCAGCTAATATTATATCATCTATTTCGTCTAGTCTTTTGCATTTGTATCTGTCCTCAAGCCATCACGTACACAACTGTTAAATAGTGCATTTAAAAAAGAGGGGTTAATATAGGGGTTTGAAAAATAGACAGTTGTGTGGTCTCCAATGAAAGCTAACATGCGATTGGATGTCTCATTGTGTGTCAAAAAAATAAAGTTGAGAATACTTAGGCTGAACCCCGGTTGCCGGAAGTAGTGATCCCATCTTGTAATAATTTTGCCCATTAATTCTAAATGCATATGGCCCCCTTGTTTGATTTACTGAGTGATCTATATTTCCTTCAAAAGAGGTGAAGCAAAACATGCTATTATATACCCTAATTTGGTCTCTAAATTTTGATGTTGTAGGATCATTAAAATTGAGCAACCGATTCAGCGGTGGAGGTGCATCTTTGTACTTGGACAGGCGTAGTTTACCATCTTGACAGGACATGGAGAATGAAAATGATTGAGTTGCAACTCTGGTTGCTTTCTTGCTTCTTTCTTCAGGCCACATGAAAGCTTCACAATTATGGCATTTTGTTGATGGAGGGCCAAGGTTATGATAAGCAACTTCTACACCTTTTGGATTAAACATTTTACAGTATATGATTAGACTTGATCGATAGATAATTATGGTAATAATACAGGTTAAATGAATTAATGATTTTTAAAATAGTATTAGTTTACCTTTTGAGATGAGAGCCGTTCTTTTCGTGTTTTTTTTAGGATTCCTGCTATTTGAACCTGGAATAATGATAATAAGCCATATTTTATTTCTAGGCTATATAACTCACTGGTTTATAGTTTCTAACAAAAAATGATTAATATTATTACTTATGGGATAGTTGAGAAAAAAACTTGAACCAATAACCTACTCTTGTCTGTTTATGACTTATTTCTTGGTTAGAATTAGTGTTGTAGGTTGATGTATGTGATGGTCCAATTCCTGAGTTGTTTATATCGGTTGCTTCACCTACACATTAATTTAAATTTATAATTATTAATATCCATATGTCATCTTCATACACAGGTTAACTGAATTAACAGATTGTAAAAAATTATTATCTTACTTGTTGAGATGAGAGATGCTCTTTTTGTATTTTTTCTATTATGCTTGCTACTTGGACCTGGAATAATAGTAATAAGTCATACTTTAATACAACCAAGTTGATGGTAATAGGAAATTTATTATTATCTTTGAACAAAGGCTTCTAAAACACTAATAAGGAATTATATATTTATATAATTCTTAATTTCGTTACAGATATCCAAGTCAATATGTAGTAACATATCCAAGTGAATCTAATTTTTGTTTTTGTAACAGGTGTCTTCTTCCCGAACACATGATGTAACTGAAGTATTGAATTTTCCGTGATCCATTGATTGCCTATCCAAATCTCGCACCACATCAGGTGTGGTTTTTGCCTCTGAATCTTATCCAACGCACCATATATCCTGGTTATCTTGTGTCAAAAACAATAACAGCAGCAGAAATATAAAGCAAAAGACATGGGCATAGCATATCTGACTTATCAAAAAGTCATATACAAAACATCCGTCACAGCTTTTTAAACAAACATTGTTCACCAACATTACGACACCAAACTATTCAAAGTTCACCAAACACCTACAATCAAACATATCAAATTATTGTCTTTAAAACCCTTTTATTAAGCCGGGAAAATTATTGTCCTCCAGCCTCTCTACTATTCATGAGCTTTCATATGCTTATCCTTCTGTGTTGCTTCATCAGGTATCTGTTCTACATCCGAATCATCTATAATGTACCTTAAATAATGAGGGGAGAAAAAGGGGTGATTATGTGCAGTGTCTATTGTGGAATTGTAAATTGAAAACCAAAACCATACCTCCTATTCTTTTTGCTTTCAACAGGTTTTGATGGAGTGTCATCTTCATAATCTTTCATATATTTATCCTTCTGAGCTGCTTCATCAGGTATCTCCTCCACATCCAAATCCTCTTCAATATACCTTAAGTAATGAAGGAAAAAAAGGGCTGATTGCGTGAAAATATGATTGTCAAGCGTGGAATTGTAAATTGAAAACCAAAACCACACATCATTTTGTTTTTGCTTTCAACAGGCTTGGATGGAGTGTTTAACTGTGGACCCTTGACCAGGCGTTTGAGAGGGCTTTTGGTTCGCTGTTGCTGCTTTTGGGTGCCAAATCATCAGAGACCACAGACGATTATTGAACATATGTTTCGTCGGTATGGTCAACAGGAAACACCCTAGTACAGGTAAAGCTTTCAAACTCAGCATGAGTGTAATATGTATGAGATTTGATCTCAAACACATATTTTGAACCATAGGTGTTTGTCAGTTCGGTAGCTGTTTCATCCCACAACACAATCACAACCTGGGTGGTTGCATCCCTGACAACAACTTCAAGCCTAAACCTGTTGGCACATGAGATCATGATACAAATAGTAAGTTTTAATATTTTTCGGCATGTGCAAACATGACATAAATAGTAATATTTTTACATTTAATACATGGGATACAAACAGTAAGGATGTATTATAACCTGGGTTTAGGGTATTCAACAGGTTTGTTGCACGCGTCACACCATAATTGGCCATTGCTGCGGGTAACACCCTTTTTGCATTTCCCGCCTCCGCAAGCTGGGTAGTACCAACTGTTCTTACTATGGATGCAAATGATTTCAGCCTCGCAATGGAAAGTAATAGGGTCCTAAGAAAGAGACGTGTAAAATCTTAACAGGTAATATATCATCAATTATACATTCGAATGTTTAAATGTTATGGATTAAAAAAAAAGTAAATCTTTGCCTCTGTCACGACCCAAAGTTAACAGTTCCTCGAGTGTCCCAATTTGTGTTTTAGTCGATGTAATAGGTACAAATGGCTCATAATTGTTGCATAACATACAATAATTATACCTTATCAGAGACTTAAACATAACAATGGCCGGGATATCATCGCTATCGAGGAGTAGGGTAGATGAATAGCTAGAAACACCCATTTGACATGTAAATTAAACAGAGTTAAAAAGGTATGCCAAAGTTTTTAACGATAAATAACACGGCCTTATACTAACCATTAAAATATCTGGCTGTCAAGCAGGTTAGGGTTATAGTGTACTTTCCAGAATGATTAAACATCATCTTCAAGAATTGATCGCCCAACTTTCCCCATAGGATGACCCATAAGGCGCGACCCCTGAGCCAACCAAACATAGGGTATTAAACCGGGTATCTTTAAAATGGGACCATAATAGCTTAGCATGCAAATATGATCAAAAGAGTCGATACCTTTCATTTATAAGGGAGAAATCAAGGTTTTTTGAACCGATTCTTGGATGTGAAGATCTCCCAACACTTGTGACAAATCCAATTACATCTACAACATGGATGCCATGAAATTTAAACTACAAATACAAATATATTTGACACTTTTCTTATTTAAATAATAAACTATGTACCAATCAGATACACAACACTTGTGACAAATCCAATTACATCTACAACATGAATGCCATGAAATTTAAACTACAAATACAAATATATTTGGCACTTTTCTTATTTAAATAATAAACTATGTACCAATCAGATATTTTTTTTCCGTAGGTTGGATGCTCTCAAACTCCATAAGCTGGAACGGATGTCTCAAAAAGCAACCAACTTTGTTGCAAACTTTGCATACCTTTGTAGTACCATTAACCTCAAAGGCGTAATCGTTCTCTCTAATTACACGGTACTCATCTCTCCTTTGCACTGAAAAATACCTCATAGAACAGAACCAGGCTAGATCTTGTCAACAAAATAGTGAGAGACGTTGCTTTTCATGAAACAATGCATGACATTTTGCTGCAATAGAAAATAGCCAACATCAGTTTATCAATACATACATATTAGGACATCTGCAACAATGCAAAGTAATAAGATTAATTTAACCTTTTCATTTGACACAACAAAGTCTGTGCTCAGGTATCGACCGTTGATATTATGAACATCCCAAGTTCGGCATATCATCACCACAACGGGCCCATCGATGCTTTCTTTCAACTGATTAAGAGTCAAGTTTTTTATTGGATTTTTGTTTGACTTAGACATGATGCTACAGACGGATGGAAGATGTGGATGACTCATACCACACAGAAACTATATTTATGCAGTTTGAAAACATGATACATTACCTCCAATTACTGAATGAGCAATTGAATGAGTAGAAGTTGAAACATCGGTTTAGGAAGATGGAAGGCAAGGGGGCTCAAACCACATCATCAATGATGAATTATAACTTTCATGCATTATTACTGCCAATTATGAGAATTTACATTGGATCTTTTATTGACTTCGAACCTGTATTCACATTTACTTTAAAAGCTCAAAATAAGCTCCGAACTTCATTAGCTTAAATCATATTAGAGTTGCAAAGCTCAAACCATAAATTCACATGCTCAATTAATGGTCAACTTGCAACTCATTCTTTATATATAGTTAGATTAGTGATATTTACATAGTAAATTGTTTAACCACTTATTCAGCACACAACAAAAACAAACAGTACCTTTCACATATTTTTTTTTATTTTTTATTTTTAAATTTATTTTGATTTTATGGTCGACTCTTTCTTATACATGTAAAGAAAAACTTATACGTAAACTTTTTAATTGAGTAGATAACCAAAACAAACTATAAATACGTACCATATTCACGTTATACAACTACACATACAAAAAGAGTGCAAAATGAATATGTAATCTTGTTATAACTTGAATGAAAATTACGAGTTTAGTCCTAAGCAATAAACACACTCTTACAACTCGTTGAATTTTAAACTCAATTGCTTTTCACAAACTTTGGAATTCCTCTTCACACATTTTCTCAATTCCACTTTGTTCAAATTTACTTGCTATCAAAACGTTATGAGAATAAAAGGTGTTCCACTTTACTTGATATCAAGTTTCCTATCCCACATCGCAAAAAAGAACAAATTTTCACCTACATATATCCTGTAAGGGCATCCACTATAAGAGGTTCATGAAAATGTTTATAAAATTTGAAGAGGTTTATAAATTGAGTCACCATAGTGAGGTGAGGTTTATGATGACATGGATTGAAATAGGTCTAAGTTTATAGACCTTTTCATTGCAACTAAATACATGTAACGCAGGATACCCACGCGTTGCAGCGGCGGGTATCCTAAATTAAAATTTTCCGGTGAATCGTGTAATTTTAGTTTATTATGTTCTTTTTGACAATAAATTTACGAATATCAAAATTTCGTTTAGCTCGTATCCGTTCGGGCTCGAGCCCGTTGGCTCGTGTCCGTTCAGGCTCGAGCCCGTTTGGCCCATGCCCGTTCGGGCTCGAGCTCATTTGACCCGTTGCCCGTTCGGACTTGAATATTTGTATAATGTGCTTTATTATTTGTATTAGTGACATTTAATGCAAGAATTGTGTTTAAGTTGGTTGTACAATATGCTTGATAATTTGTATTTCTTATGTAAGGGGTGTTTTAATAAGTGCATTAATTGTATTTATTGACCGGTTAATTAATTGTATTTAATGTACATAATGTTTTATTTATTATATTTAATGTTAGTATTAATGGTATGTTAGAATTAAATGAGGGGAAAATTGGTGTGTACTTTAAGCTTATTAACTTGTAAATGTCTAATTATATTTTCATCACTTGTACTTTAAGCTTATTAATTTGTAAGGCTTAAAATTAAGCATGCTAAAATTAGAAGGCATTCCTCCTTTATAATATAGTAAGATAAAGTTTTAACAAGTTTAAGCATAGTGATAATAGGTTTATAAAATGAGAAATTTAAAAGCATGTGACATGGAAATTTTATAAACCTTTTTAAAAGGTTTATCATAGGAGATGCTCTAATGTATAACAATAACGTAATTAAAATGTAAGTAAACATATTGTTGCATTTTTTGTTGTATACAAAAATAAAGAGTTTTTGTCTTATAAGTTGAGGCTAGCATTATTATTTTGGCTTTCTTTTTCTAAAACACCTTTTAAAAGAATATTTCATAAATGTCTCAATTGAGAATCGAGCTCACTTGATTCTTATATTGTGTTGCACTCAACTAGTTATGTCACTTACTATTAAAGAAAAAACAATTGCAATGAGTTCCTAAGCCATATTATGAACCCTTTTCTTACATTGTGTTCTTAAAATTTTTAGGCCGAAACTATGTCATTGGCTAGTCTTGTCACATTTTCTTTGTTTACCTGATTTTCCAACTCGACAATACGAGCAGACTAAACTTAAGGCGACTATTCTTTTGGATAGCCTGGAGGTGATGGAGGTTAACCTCCGTGGCTACAAAGGGATTAATAAGAATCGACGGAAATTTAACAATTTTTCTGTTATATTTAGTCTTTATTTAGCTTCTATCTATGTCTAGGGTGTTAAGTGTCCGTTTCGTATTCTTAGTCATGTAGTAATCGGTTGATTGGCTTGTGTTCCAGCCCAACCCGTTATTGTTATCACAGACATAGGACTCTTGTAGAGTCGGTGTTTTACCTCCCCCTCATCTCTATAAAAGGAGGTGAGGGGGGGGGGGGGGGGGGGGGGGGGGGGACGATTCATGTACGCATTCTTTCAATACTAATCAAGGAAACGATTAGGGATACTTACTTGTGCAAAGCTTCTTATTTTTCTGTCGATACATATTGTATTCAAGGATCGGAGTTATCCGCTCTAGTAATCAGGGTTGTAGGTTGTCAAATCCTACAAGTGGTATCAAGAGCACAGGTTCGCGGGTTCTCTGGTATACTAGGATCGATCGATTGAAGGGTTTTTGCTGTTTGTTTTTCTGGAAGAAGCAGAAGGTATTTTCTGTTTTGGGTTTCGATTTAGAACAACAAGGTGCAGCAGATCGACAGGGTGTGTTGATTTTTTTTTGGATCTGGTTTTTTGGAACAGCGTGTATAAACGAAGAAGAAGATAATATCTGGTTATTTTTTTTTTGTTGATATATACGTGGAAGAAAAAGTCAACAACAGTATTTGAGAAAAAAAAGGGATATCTTTAAAATAAACAAATAAGGGACTTTGTTTATTTATTTTTTTTGTTTTTGTTTATTTTAACAAAAGGATTATTAATTTAAAGGTGTTGCACAAGGGACTTTATTAGTTTGTGACTGTGAAGGTTTTTTACAAGGTTTAGCAAATTAATAAAGGGATTAAAGAATGACGGGAGCCAAGTTTGAAATCGAGAAATTCGATGGAACTGGTGATTTCGGGTTATGGAGAGTCAAGATGCGTGCTTTATTAATTCAACATGGATGTGAAGCAGCTCTGGAGGTTTTACCCGAAAATATGGATGCTACAGCGAAAGCTGAGCTAAACAAGAAAGCTCATAGTGCCATGATTTTGTGTTTAGGTAACAAGGTTCTGAGAGAGGTTACCGGGGAGACGACTGCAGCGGGGGTTTGGTCCAAGCTTGAGACTTTATACATGACAAAGTCCTTGGCCAATAAGTTGTACCTAAAGAAGAAGTTGTATACTTTCTACATGCCGGCTGGACGTACGATTTCCGAGCATATAGATGAGTTCAACAAAATCGTTCTTGATTTAGCAAATATTGAGGTAAAATTCGAGGATGAAGATCTTGCTTTATTATTACTCACTTCTTTACCAGCATCATACGAACACTTTGTGGATACCTTGCTTTATGGACGGGAAGCTTTGACTTTGGAGGATGTGATGGCCACACTGAATTCAAAGGAAATCAAAGAAAGATCTAAGGCGAAGGGGGATGATGGTGAAGGGTTATACGTGAGGGGAAGAACTGATCGCAGGAATTCGCATCAGTCTAGGGGAAAGTCAAGATCGAAGTCTCGAGGTGGAAGACTCAAGTGCTTTATTTGCCAATCTGAGGAGCACTTGAAAAGAAACTGTCCAAAGAATAATCGCAAAAAGTCAAATGGTTTCGTCAAGAAAGAAGATCAGCCAAGCTCCAGTGGTTCGATTTATGACGGTTCTGAGGTGATGATGGTGATGAGTGCAGAGGCTCTGCTAGATTGGATCATGGATTCAGGAGGTTCATACCACATGACACCCAGGTCAGATATATTTTTTGATTTTCTGGAATGCGATGGGGGCAGGGTACTGTTGGGTGACAACAGGGAGTGCAAGATCAGAGGTATTGGCAAGGTTAGGCTACAACTGAAAGATGGGTCAAGTTTTGTGTTACACAATGTCAGGTATATTCCTGAATTGAAAAGAAACTTGATATCGCTGGGAACTCTTGAAAAAGAGGGATATACCGTAAAATTGCAGTCGGGCAAAATCAAGGTGATTAATGGTTCTAGGGTTATTTTATCTGGAACTCGAAGGGATAATTGCGTATACTCTTTGGATGGCCATGCAGTGGCGGGTGAGCTTAATGCTAGTGTTGAAGAAAAAGACAGTCTTGCGCAGGTTTGGCATAAAAGACTGGGACATATCAGTGAGGCGGGACTTCAGGTGCTAGAAAAGCAGGAGCTGTTTGGCAAGAAGAGTCTAGGTAAGCTCGATTTTTGTGAGAATTGTGTTCTGGGAAAGTCACATCGAGTCAGTTTCGGTGTAGGAAGGCACACTACTCAGGGAGTGATAGACTATGTTCATTCAGACTTATGGGGTCCGTCTCAGGTGGAATCATTGGGAGGTAAGAGGTATTTCTTATCTATTGTCGATGATTATTCCAGGAGGGTATGGGTTTATATTCTCAGGTTCAAACACGAAGCATTTGGAAAGTTCAAAGAGTGGAAGCAGTTAGTAGAGAATCAGACTGGGAGGACGGTTAAGAAGTTGAGGACAGATAATGGTCTTGAGTTCTGTAACCGGGAATTTGAGCAACTATGTAGTGAGAGTGGGATTGCTAGACATTTGACAGTTGTCGGGACGCCGCAGCAGAATGGATTAGCAGAACGGATGAATAGAACTCTCATGGATAAGGTACGCTGTTTATTAATTCAGTCTGGATTGCCCAAGACCTTCTGGGCGGAAGCGACATGTACGGCTGCATATCTTATAAATAGGTCACCATCGACAGCGATTGAGAAAAAGACACCTATGGAGATGTGGTCGGGACATCCAAGTGATTATGGGATGTTGAGGATTTTCGGCTGTGTCGCATATTCACACGTTAAACAAGGTAAGCTCGAGCCGAGAGCGGTAAAATGCGTTCTTTTGGGGTATCCTGAAGGTGTGAAGGGGTACAGGCTATATAGGCTTGATAATGAATCACCTAAAATAGTCACTAGCAGGAACGTGGTCTTCAATGAAAGTGTCATGTACAAAGACACGTTGAAGGATTCTGGTGCAGGTACTGATAAGTCTGTTGAGGAATTACAGGTTGAGGTGGAACTGCAGAGGTTAAATAATCATTCGCTTGAGGAAGATCTGATTGATGGTCAGGAAGATGGCGATGATGAAGATGCAGGGGATCAGGATCATGATCAAACACCGGATCTCACAGATTATCAGTTGGTTCGGGATAGAGAGCCAAGGACAAGAATGAAACCTTTGAGGTTTCGAGATGAAAGTAATATGGCTGCTTACGCGTTTGCTGCAGCAGAGGAAGAAGATACTCATGAACCATTGACATACCAGGAGGCAGTTACTTGTAAAGATAGATTTAAGTGGAAAGCTGCTATGGATGAAGAGGTGGATTCTCTGAACAAGAATGAGACCTATGAGTTAGTGGATCATCCAGCTGGGCAAAAGCTGGTGAGCTACAAATGGCTGTTCAAGATAAAGGAAGGGATTGAAGGTGTTCAAAAGCCTAGGTACAAGGCGAGGGTGGTGGCTCGTGGATTCACACAAAGGGCAGGTATTGACTATAATGAAGTATTTTCGCCGGTAGTTCGACACACATCTATTCGGGTTATACTTGCATTGACTGCGTGTAGAGATTATGAGCTAGAGCAGCTTGATGTAAAGACGGCATTTTTACATGGGAATCTTGAAGAAGTGATCTACATGAAGCAGCCACCGGGTTATGAACAAGGTAACAAGGTATGTTTGTTAAAGAAATCCCTTTATGGTTTGAAGCAGTCACCTAGGGCATGGTATAAGAGGTTTGATGAGTACATGTTGAGCAACGGGTTCAAGCGTAGCAGTTACGACAGCTGCGTATATTACAGGAGTTATGCACCAGGTGAGTATATCTATCTACTGTTATATGTAGATGATATGCTGATTGCTTGTAAAAGCAAGGCTGAGATTGGGTCTACCAAGTCTTTGCTTAAAAAGGAGTTTGACATGAAAGAGCTCGGGGAAGCAAAGAAGATTATTGGTATGGAGATCATCAGGGATCGGAGTCGCAAGATTCTGAGGGTGTCACAATCCGGGTACGTTTCTAAGATTTTAAATAATTATAGAATAGACAATGGGAAATCGGTTAAGATGCCATTGGGTGGGCACTTCAAGCTGTCGTTGAAGGATTGTCCGGTTAGGGATTGTGATGTTGAAAGGATGAGTAGGGTGCCATATGCAAATGCGGTTGGGAGCTTAATGTACTTGATGGTGTGCACGAGGCCAGACATAGCGTATGCGGTAAGTGTAGTTAGTAGATATTTGGCGAATCCAGGTAAAAATCATTGGGAAGCAGTGAAGTGGATTTTGAAATATTTGCGGGGTACTGCAAACGTGGGTTTGGTGTTTGGGACAAATCGTGGCAACCATGTGGACGTAACAGGTTTTGTTGATTCAGACTACGCAAAGGATCCGGATAAAGGTAGGTCGATCACAGGTTACGCGTTTTTAGTACAGGGATGTGTTGTAAGCTGGAAGGCAACGCTACAACACGTGGTGGCTCTTTCAACTACAGAGGCGGAGTATATGGCCCTTACAGAGGCTGTGAAGGAAGCTATTTGGCTAAGGGGACTCTTGGAAGAGTTGGGCGTGGAGCTTAACACTGTGGCAGTTAATTGTGATAATCAGGGCGCGATTCACTTATCGCGGAATCATGTTTTTCATGAAAGGACTAAGCACATTAATGTGCGTTACCACTTTATCAGAGAGGTCTTGGAAGCAAAGACGGTTGAAGTTCTGAAGGTGGGTACTGAACACAATGCTGCGGATGCCTTGACGAAGGTGGTACCTGGACGGAAGTTACAACACTGCTTGGAGTTGTTGAAGGTCGGTATAGGCTAATATAAAGCCTAAGGTAGAAATTGTTATATTTAGTCTTTATTTAGCTTCTATCTATGTCTAGGGTGTTAAGTGTCCGTTTCGTATTCTTAGTCATGTAGTAATCGGTTGATTGGCTTGTGTTCCAGCCCAACCCGTTATTGTTATCACAGCCGACATAGGACTCTTGTAGAGTCGGTGTTTTACCTCCCCCTCATCTCTATAAAAGGAGGTGAGGGGGGGACGATTCATGTACGCATTCTTTCAATACTAATCAAGGAAACGATTAGGGATACTTACTTGTGCAAAGCTTCTTATTTTTCTGTCGATACATATTGTATTCAACGATCGGAGTTATCCGCTCTAGTAATCAGGGTTGTAGGTTGTCAAATCCTACATTTTCTTTTTTGAAAAAGTAGATTATTTACATGGTTAAATCAAATCATAATTTACGCATAACCCGTTATGTTATGTTGTAACTATCACGTCACTTACCGATAAAGGCAAAAACAATATGAGAAATGAGTTAATTTGTTGTGTAGTGCAAATTTTTGTTTACTTATACTATTCTTAATTTTTGTTTACTTGCGGTAACAAAGAAAGTATACAATATTTTTTACTTGCTGATGGTTGTGTGTGCTTTTTTTTTCGGTAAAGGGATTATGCCCGGTAAAATATATTAAAAAATAATACTCCCTCCGTCCCATAATTATTGTCCACATTTGACTTTTTTAGTCTTTAGCTTTCAACTTTGACCGTAAATATTTTTCTTTGTGATATATATTACTTGATGCAAAATATATAAATGGATTGAGTTTTAAATGTATTTTCATTTGTATAATTTTCATCAAGTATTATATAACACAAATAAAAATATTTAAGGTCAAAGTTGCAAAATAAAGACTTCAAAAGTCAAACGTGAACAATAATTATGGGACGGAGGTAGTATAAGTTACTCACAAGCAAGAATGGTAATGAGCCATCCTCAAAAGTGAAATTATGAAAACACTCGTATTTGAAATTATCAAATACGAACAACCAAACACAAGACTGCACATAATGCTATAAACTTATTCCATCAGTGAATATAAAAGCTCCATGTCCAACTTAATTATGCGATTTTCCAAATAGCCTTCATATGGGTCACTCTAGCCTTTTTCTTGAATTTGATAGAGGCTAGCTTAGAACGAACCATTTCCACTATAATATTGGCCACTTGATCTTCGTTCCTACTTGGCTTGGCATGAACTCGGTTGTTGTGTTCTTGTCATATGAAGTAAGCAGTCGAAGCCAAGATAAGACGCCCCACAATACTTGAGACATTTTCCGTTTAGGACACTGGGAGTATTTGAAATAATAGCTCCATGAACTCGGTTGTGTGTGCTTGTTATGTGGTTATTTGAAATAACCACACAATTTGGCACCCAATCATGAACTTATACGATTCTCAATTTTTGTTTACTTGCGGTAACAAAGAAAGTATAATATATTTTATAAGTTGTTTTCTTAAACCATTTATAATCCATGAGTATTTATTATCATTAAAAACAATCCAAACAAAAATATATTTAAGAGCTGGGACTTGGTTTGTTTTAGGACATTATGAGAGTTAGAAAATACCATTTAGAGTTGATTAGTATATTTAAGAGCATTCGGTAGACAATTCATCAACTACTATATATACTTTGGACTTCTTGCGATGGCACTTTTTAGCGACAAAGGATGCAGTAGTGATCATCATACCCAAAGTAAGAACTTGATAGCATATGGCACCACTTCAAACCCATAAAACCAATTCTTTAAACCTTTGAATACCTTGATATATGCCTTATGATAGCGTTTTTACATTTCATCATACTCAACTTTAAGGGTGAGCATTTCCGACCGACCACCGATACCCGGCCCGATTCCGATCATCCCGACGGCCCGATTCCGATCCCGACTAGTAAACGGGTCGGGAGTCGGTTTGGTTTTTCGGTGAACTCGGGATTCGGGCTTGTCGGTATCGGGTCGGGACGAGATGAAAACTGGAAAACAACAAAGAAAACCGACAAATTCGACCGATCCCGACCGTCCCGACACCGAACCGACTGGTTTCGGGTCGGGAGTCGGTTTGTTTTTCCGGCGATCTCGGGATTCGGGCTTGTCGGTATCGGGTCGGGACCAACCCAATGCTCACCCCTACTCAACTTAATCTTCCTTACCTGATGATCTTCTATCGTCCACGAGACACCATCCTTCCCATTCACATTTTCTATTGCTTCCAGTGAGTCACACGCAGTCGTAAGCCCTTTTTGTACAAAAATTAAAGATCTAATGCCTCTAATATCGCTTCTATTTCAGCTTCTAGAACGGACTACGGAGGATCTTGCCAACACCTTCCACGACTCACAAACCTTACCTTTATTATTTCACAACGCACCATCTAAACCAAATACAAAATAGTCGTCTTTCATACGGTCAAAGCCCACCCTCAACTTTAATAAATCCACAATTCATGAATATGAAATATAACATAGAAAGAAACTGTTACATTTTTTGTGCCATTTCGTAGATACACCCACCATTCAGATTTTAGAGTTAGTAACTAGTGACGGAATAAGGTGTGATGATCTAGAAAAAAACGAATGAGATATATATGATATGACCATGGAATTGAAGTGAAGAAAATAATGTACATCTTGTGAAAGGAGTATAAGTTATTACAATGAAGTATTAGATTCTCAATCCCACATCGGGTGAGGTATACAAGTTTTTATTGTTTATATATTGTGGTGTTGTGAAAGCAAAGCAAGTTGAGTTGAGTGACACATTGTTGGTTGTATGTGTTCATTGGAGTTCAAAATTGTTGAACTACTTGGAACACTCACACTCAAACCAATAATTCATACAATTACTCACTTTTTTTTTTATAGAAAATAATTTGAAAAAAATAATTTGGATGCCTAATTCATATGTCTACTATTGTTGTCCACCCCAACCAAACATAGCAAGTTGAGGTGAGTGTGATATTGTTGGTTATATGTGTTGTTTAGAGTTCTAAATTGTTCTTTAGAAACTCCTTACAACGCTTTAACCAATAATTGATACAATTTCTCACATTTTTTATAGGAAATGATTTGAATGCCTAACTCATATGCCTACTATTGTTGTCCACCCCAACCAAACGCCTTCCCCTTACTACTTGGGGAGTAACCAGACACCCAATTCTTTTGGTATGCATGTGGACCGAATGAAATGAAAAAAGATTAGGAAAAAAGAGTAAATGTCCAAGAATCTTTTTTTAGGGCTCTAATTCTTTTTATTTTTATTTTAAAGAGTAAATGCCCGAGAATTTTTATTTTTATTTTTATTATTTTTTATTTTGTTTTTTGGTAAAGGATTTCTGATAAAATTTAAAAATTTACACCAGTCATCTTTGTACGATTTAAAAATTCTCTTTACGAACAAACCAACTATGGTATGTGGTTTGTATGCCTAAGACAATATGATTTAAAGCAAGCTAGATGTCATAAACGCACACACTCTTCTATAAAAATTGACAAACCACAAAAACATACCAGTATCATATATTCTAATTATGAAAACTAAATAACAAAAACATTGAAAGATGTCGTTGGATTTTTGGCGCCTTCACGTAGAAACTCCCAAGGGACCCTTCTCCATGTTTACTCATTTAAATTAATAAATTTGATTGAAGTGGCAGTGACGGTGACTGAAGAAAGTGGTGGTCACCGATGAGACGATGACTATGAATGAGTGTTAATTAGCAATAAAATGTAGAAGGTAATTAGTGTGGTGTATCAGTTTATATATTTTGGTGTATTGAGGGAAGGAAAATTGGGGTTTGTATTATGTTTATGGTTATTTGTGCTACTCGTAGTCTTACAAAAGATTATGAAGTGTGCAACTGGCTTTGAATCTATATGATTCCACTTATTTTTAACTATTCGTACACGTGATTTTCACATAATTCAATACGTAGTACTCCCTCCGTCCTATAATAATTGTCCACTTTGCCTTTTTTAAGTCAATCTTATTTAACTTTGACTATTAATATTTTTATTTGTGTTATATAATAATTAATGAAAATTATACCAATGAAAAGACATCTAAAACACAATCTATTCATATAATTTTCATCAAGTATTATATTACGCAAATAAAAATATTTATGGTCAAAGTTGAATAAAAAAGATTCAAAAATGTTAAAGTGGACAATTATTATGGGACGGGGTAGTGATATTTTACCAACCATTAACTGTATAAAAGCTACTTCAAAATTAGAAACTACAAACATAATCATCTAGAGTTATAGACTCTAATGTAGTTCCTCAATATTATGCTAGTTACTAAATAATCATTGACGCTACACGTGTACTTGTTTCAAGATCCGCAGTCGATTAGAAAGTTTGCGATCGAACCGAGATTGTGATTAGAATTAGGAACTGGTGAATGTGTTTAGTCACTTAATTTAATGAACTTGAGTGAAATGACGGTGATAGTAACAATGCGATAATTGGTGATATGATGGTGTAGTGATGGAATAAGGCCAGTTCGATGATTACGAGTGATAATTTAAATTAACAGAAAATGAATGATAAATGATTTGATACATGGTTGATTATGTTTGTATTATACAATCTAAGGTGTTATTATATGTCTTTAGAGCTAACTTTTCTAAAAACTTGTATCAAGTTTCTGTTCCCACATAAGTTGAAAATTGGTGTTATGTTGGTGGTTGGCTTAGGTTACGAGAGTTAAATATTCTATAACTTTTGTAATCAGTGCCACTCACGAATTTACAACGGTTCTTAACATTTTTTTTTTCTTCTGAGTATGATGAGAAGTGACGGCATAAGGTGTGATGATTCAAGAAAAATGAATAAGGTATAAATCGTGTAGTTGGAGTGAAGATAGCGAATATTCTGTAAATAGTTGCTTGGTTTTCAATCCCACATCGATAAGGAAAAAGAACTTTTGTTACTTATATATTGTAGTGCTAAGAATTTGATCATACACATACAACTTATAACCTTTATAATTGTGTCAACCAATCAATTTAATACAAATTATATATTTTTTTTCCTCAATCAACGATTATTTTGTATTATATCCGCACACTAAACTAAATTAACTTTTTATGCTAGAGCTAATATTCTAATAACATCACTTATTTCTAAAGGAGAAACAATAGCAATTACTTATAAATTCGTATAAGTTTTCAACTTAATTTTTTAGAATAACAACTAGTGGGGAAATAAGGTGAGATGGTTATGAATAATTAAGAAAGAATGATCATTTAATTGGTACATGATTGTGGAGACATAGTAGTGTTTATTTTGTACTTGATGAGTTTTTTTTGTTTATTCTTGTAATTTTCGTCAATTTTTCCTAATCATAGGTATCTACAATTTCATTCATATGCTAATTATCGATGTTTTACAACGCCTTTATAAATAATAACTATTAACTTCATGTATTATTTGAGAATCACAATATCTTTATAGCAGTGTGTCAGTTTAATTATTCTTGACTAAAACATTTTACATGTTGCTCCAAACAATGTTCAGCCAATACCATATCCATTAACGTCTCTTATTACTTATGAGTTATAAATTTGAGTCTGGATATTGACATACTTCTGATTAAAAAAGGATAGAAAATTTGTATACTAAGAAAAAATTTAGTCGAATGATAAATACAAAGTAAAAAAGCTGAAAAACTTAAAAGTTCAAGCCAGATATCCTAACCGCTGGACAACAACGGCTTAAACAGATATGTACTAACTTTGATTCTGTTTGATGCTCAATAACAACATATTTTAATCAACGAATGTACGATGGCTTGCTATATATTAATGGGGTATGAAACTATGATGAATAAGTTTAAACTTGAAACGAAAGCCCACTGTAGTATACTAGCACGAGGACGGAATTAGAGTGGGTCGCGGGTGGTTCGGGACACTCATGAAGTTTTGCAACGTAGTATTAGTTTTTGGTAAAAACCTCGATTTTCCGTAAATGCACCAAGTCCATAACAATTGTGTTTCTAGTTTTGTACTCCCTCCGTCCTAAAATTTAAGTCCAGTTTGACTTTTTGAATCTAACTTTGACCTTAAATATTTTTGATTGTGTTAAATAACACTTAATACAAAATATATAAATGGATTGAATTTTAAATATATTTTCATATGATATCATTTTCATTAAGTATTATATAATAAAAATAAAAATATTTATGGTCAAAGTTCGATTTAAAAAGTCAACCCGGACTTAAATTTTGAATCGGAGGTAGTGTTTTTTTTTTTTTTTTTTTTTTTTTTTTTTAATTGCACGTGGTCAATATGTCTCTTGGTTCCATACATGTACTAATACTTGAATCTATTCATGAAACGCAGGACATACGAAAATGCGAGAAAACAATGACGCATTATGCAGTTTCTGTAAGACCCAAATTGACTCTCATAGGCTTGTTTTTTGAATGTTTATCCCGAAACAAAGTATGGCAGAAAATGAAGACCTTCTCGTATCTTGAAGGTGCACATGATTGGTACGGAGCTTTGTTAGAAGACTTGTGTTTCAGCAACACGAATTGTAGTCAAGAGTAGTTTTGCATGCATGAAGATTTTTGAAGTGGTCCCAATGAAACTTATGTCTTTAAAATTTGAAAAAATGTTTCCGCAATAGGGTTTATAGGCAGGTCTAGCGGGTCTATACATGTTTCGAAATGTCATTAGTTTTATTGTGTTTTTATTTTTAACCTGTCGGTTTTTGTGTTTTGGTTATTATGATCATGGCATGTCATGGTTCATCGAGCCGGCCAGTTAAAGTAGTGTATTTGTCTGATTGTTTCTTGTGTTATATGGAGATTATTGCATAACCTTTGTACGGGAAATAAACGATTCATTATATATAAAAGGCTTTGCCGGATGTTAGAAAAGTATAAATTTCAAGTTCACTGTCACCGGCCCTCTCATTGAGCGAGCCACTAGGAGTCGTATAGAGTTATATATCGACTCTAATGTAGTTCTTCAATTTTATGATAAAGTTACTTATATAATCATAAAGTTGATTAGAAAGTTTGCAGTTGAACCGAGAGTTTGGTTAGAATTACAAAGTGGTGAATGTTCTTAGTCATTTAGCCTAATGAATTTGAGTGAAATGACGGTGACAGTAATGATGACATAATCCGTAATACGATGGTGGTGATGGAATATGGCCAGAGCGATGATTACGAGTGAATGTTAATCAGCAGTAAATGATTGATAGATGATTTGATAAATGATTGATCATGTTTGCATTATACAATGTAAGGTGTTACTATATGTCTTTGGAGCTTACTTTTGCAAAACTTTTCGTGTATCAATTTTCTGTTCCCACCCACATCGGGTGAAGGTAAGAATTTTTACCTGTTATATGCCGTGGTGTGTAAGGTATTAACAAGTTGAAAATTGATATTACGTTAGTGGTTGTATTAAGTAACGAGAGTTGAAGTTAAGATAATAACTCTTGTTAAGACGACAACCATTAATTTGCATCAATTCTTAACTTTTTTTAAAGACAATTATTAATCGAGCTAGTCATCAAGTTAGATAAGTTCTTAGTTCTTTTATTCATAAATTGATTATTTGAACCTACAACTTATTTGCATTATGTTGTATTAGTTCTAGTTCATTTAGATTTTTGGCAGATGGTTGATTTATTGATTCAACGAGGTGATGGTCACGAAGTAGTACGTGATGGTTGTCATTAAAGTTACTTATTAGCGTTATGTTATATTAGTTCTAATTCATTTAGATTTTTTGAAGATGATTGATTTGGTTGAAGGGGCTGATGGTGATCGAAGAAGAAGTGATGGTTGTCATTTAGTAGTTATAACAACACAAAACTTATTTTATCTTTAGTTGATTATAGTTATCATAAAATTTTACTCTCCTTCCATAATATTATGGGAGATCTTTTATATAATAAAATAAAACCCCTATTGGAAATTTTTCATTTCAAAAAAATCAATTCATTCCTTATTTAGTACGTAGTAATAGTTAAATTAATGTTAATTTTTTAAAACAAATATTTAAAGAAAAAAAAGCTAAATATTTTCTTAATTGGCTAAAAGCTATCAAAAATCGTTTTTGGAGAAATTATGCATAAAAGATTGGTATAAAAATATAAGTGTAAAAAATATAAACAAGAAAAACTTAAAGAAAGCGGAGTGATCTACAAAATCATAGGGGTGAAAACTAAAATTTTAACAACAAACCAAGTTATTCTCGCTTTCAACATTCATTCTACAGAAGGAGACAGACAAACATAGAAACACAAAAGGCGACTAAAAAAACCGACGACACCAAAAAAATAAAACAACCAAACGGCATACTTTCATTCAACATCACTCAATCTGATTAATCAAAGGTATGTTTTCGGTTAATGGATTAAACGTATATTAATTAATTACTACTTATTAATTTATCTACTAATATAGGGTTTTTGTTTTTTTGGGTAATTAAGTTATGGGTTTGTGTTATTGTGCTTTAGTTTATGTGGTATGGCTTATTTTCCGTGATAAATTTTGCGACAATTTCGTGTTAATTTGCTAGATCATTGATAAGAGTGGTGGTTAGTTTGATGGCAAAGGAGGAGAGGTATAATTTTTAATGTGTATTTTTCTTGATTATATTTGCAATTGATGTATGTTTTTTTAGTTTAACGTGAAAAGAATTCATGACACGACTAACTTTGTGCTTAGTTACATGGAAACGTATTGTCATCTATGATAAATTCGTGTTTATTGATTGGATATAGTGCTTAACTTTGATTAAACTCAAGGTTGATATTCAAAAGGCATACGATACAGTGGACTGGAATTTTCTGCGTAAGGTGCTAGTTGGCTTCGGGTTCCATACTCGCATGATCAATTGGATTATGGAGTGTGTTTCTAGCACTTCGTTTTCAATTTGTATCAATGGATCTTTGCATGGGTTTTTTAAAGGGAAGAGAGGGCTTCGACAAGGTGATCCTCTATCTCCTTACTTGTTTACTCTTGTTATGGAGATTCTTACCCTCATCTTGCAGCGGAAGGTTAGAGATTCAAATGAATTTGAGTATCATCATCATTGTTCTAGCCTTAAAATTGTTAATTTATGCTTTGCGGATGACTTATTCCTTTTTGCTCATGGTGATGCTAATTCGGCTAGTGTTATCAAGGAGGCTCTTGAGGAGTTTAAAAGCATATCAGGGTTAGTCCCGAGTATGCCTAAGAGTACGGCCTTTTTTTGTAATGTTATTCATCATGTTAAAATGGCTATTCTGAGTGTTCTTCCATTTGAAGAAGGTACTCTTCCTGTCAAGTATCTTGGAGTTCCTCTAGTTTCTACAAGGCTTGTTTATAGAGATTGTAAAGAGCTTGTGGAAAGAGTTCAAAACAGGATTAATGATTGGAAGAATAAGTTCCTATCTTTTGCGGGTCGTTTGCAGCTGGTTCAATCTGTTATATCCTCTATGCATGTTTACTGGTCTTCTGTTTTTATTCTTCCTACACGCATTATGTTGGACATTGAACAGCTCATGAGAGGTTTTTTGTGGTGTCAAGGTGATATGAGGCGTGGTAAAGCGAAAGTCTCGTGGGAGGCTAGTTGTCTTCCCAAGAATGAGGGCGGTTTAGGTATCCGGAGGCTTGAGCTCTTTAATGTCGCTCTTATTACGTCACACATATGGAGTATTCTCACTTTGAAGGAGTCGCTATGGGTGAAATGGATTCATACACATAAACTGCGTAACCGTAACTTTTGGGATTATCCTTTTCGTGGCAATATGTCGTGGGGGTGGCGCAAAATCTTACAGGTTCGTACCATTGTCCGAAAATTCATATGGCACAAAGTGGGTAACGGTTCTAATACTTCACCTTGGTTTGATAATTGGTGTCCACATAGTCCACTAATCAATACCATTTCTACTCGAGATATTCATAGGGCTGGTTTTGTTTTACAAACTAAACTTAGTGACCTGATCCATGATAACACATGGATGTGGCCTACTGAATGGTTAAATAAGTATCCGAATTTGTCTACTATTAATGTTCCTATGCTAAATTTTGACCAGAGGGATATGTTAGTTTGGAAAAACAGGATGGGAGCTGATAAAAGATTTTCGGTTGGTATTGTGTGGGAGGATATTAGACCTCGTGGTACCACCATTGCTTGGTCGAAAGTGGTGTGGTTTCCACATTGTATCCCCCGTCATGCGTTTCATGTTTGGCTCGTCTTACATAGAAGGCTGAAGACTCAAGACCGTTTGAGACAATGTGATGTTGGTCCTACGATCGACTTAAACATGTCTCGATGTCCTCTATGTGAAAGTGTCCCGGACTCGCACAATCATCTATTCTTTGAATGTTCCTTTTCTTCGCAAGTATGGTCTCGGGTGTGTTTGGAATCGGGTATGTCTTCTAGTACCATATCGTTGGATAATATTACAGCTTGGCTCATTTCCTATGGAAGGTCTCATTCAGCCATGAGTATTATTTCTAAGCTTGTATTTGCTGCCTCGGCGTATATGATTTGGCAAGAGAGGAACACAAGGTTGTTTAAAAAGAAAAAGAGAAACGCTAATCAAGTCGTCGATGTTATTATTTCTACGGTTCGTCTCAAGCTGCTAACTTTTCATTTCAAAAAGACCTCGAATGTAGAGCGCGTTCTAACTACATGGAATCTTCCATCGCAGTTAATGAGGGATAGCATAACGTAAGGTTTTTTATGTACTGTAGCCTAGCTGGTCTTTTTATGTAATATTTTTTTAGGCTAGGCGTTGTTTTTATGAGGTTGGCATGTCATCCTCATAAGTAGTGGTTTGAAGCACAATGGGTGCGTTGCTTGTTATAGTCAATATGGTGCGTTACCATATTGCCTGAACCTATTTGAATTTTTAATATACTTTACCAGGGTAAAAACCCTTTACCCAAAAAAAAAAAAAAAAAAAAAAAAAAAAAATTTGTTGAAAATTATCTTGCCACTTCTATTCCTTCACTTCTTAACACAGTGTTTCGTCTATCACAGTCTTGGAGCTTGCGTCTGCAAAGGCTGCTAAGCGTAGGCTGGAACGTGTAGTTTTGACAAATGTCCGCTTTGGGGATATAAGGCATTCGCTCTCTGGTATGAAGTTCATCATTTTTTTCTTCTACCTTGAAATATATTAAATGTAAAAATCTGTAATTGTTTGTTTTGCATTCAAATTACTAGAGGGGTAATGATGAGTGGGTTGGGCGGGTTGGGCAATAGGTCAAAACGGGTCACATACTGGTGCATTATTCAACGGTTTGGATTGGTTCACAAACACTTTTCTGTCCATTTTCTATAGATAATGAATATATTAATTGTTACTGGTGAAACTTATAGTAAAAATCAAAATCTTTGAATAAAATGGTTCAGGTGTCCATGGACCCGTTTTGCCTGTTTACTTTTTTGATAAATATATGACTCGTGGAAAAAACACAACCCGCATCGACCCTCGACCCATGGTAAGGTTATTGTTATATGCATGTTATTTTTCGTTTTCCAAAAAGTTATGGATTTCGCTATTACACATATATAAGTTTAATTTTGTATGTCTTTATAGCTCTATGCAACTCTTCGTGACTGTGTGCTGTTAAGTCAAGACTCGTGGTTGGGTAGGATGATGCAGTACTCTTTTTCATATTTGTCTTAGGTGATTTTAGAATATTAGAGATGTCCATGTTTGTCAATTTCCATTGTTAGAGGGAATTTTGTTTTGTTAA
This sequence comes from Artemisia argyi, assembly GCA_030686995.1. Lineage (NCBI taxonomy): Eukaryota > Viridiplantae > Streptophyta > Magnoliopsida > Asterales > Asteraceae > Artemisia > Artemisia argyi. The sequence goes on from CM060709.1 coordinate 331,532,600, forward strand.
AGGGAAAAACACTTTTTAAATACGCTCATAAGCAACAAAATAAGTTAAAAGAAAAGTTACTTTACATGTGGTTATAAACTGTGTATCTAGGCGTTGCATGAAGGCCACATGTTTTCCCCCTTTTTTTTGCTTATTTTTTGGGTTTATGTGCTCTTACCTGAGTTATCTCATATTTGTTCTTGCTTCCTTTGGTTTGTAGACAGACCCGTGTCTTTGTTAGGTGCGCCGGTTTGTTTACGATGTTGTTTTAGTTTTGTTAGATTCCATTGTGTGTGTAGTTTATATTTGTTTTATAATATTTTGTTGGATGTGTGGATTTGTTTCGATTACTTAGGGTTATTGTTTGAGGATTAAAGATTAGTTGTGCTTTTATAAAGTTTCTGATTTTATTTTCGGTCTATTGTTTTCTGATGTCATTTATTTGGTACGCCACTGTTTAGGATTAAAGTGCTGCAATTCGGTTCTAATTGGTTGTGATGAGGTTTTCCGCATACGGTGGCGTGGGAGGACGCTGTGGTGGAGGGTTAGAGTGAAGGTGAGGTGGGATCCTTATTTTTTTGCAAGTGTATGATACTGTTGAAATCAGACATAGGAGTAATTAAGTCAATGCTTCAAATTTTTTTCATGTTGGTGAAGGATTTTTTGTTGTTTGTTTTTCTTGGATGCAAAACTGTGCATTAGTACATATTTGTTGGAGTTATATATATGTTGATGTTCAGGTATACCAGAATTTTCGGAAGTGTAAAGCTTTATTGGAAGTGTTTTTGATCCCGAGACTAAAGGGCATGTGTTGAAGCTAAAGAAGATGGATTTAGGAGTGTTTGATGCCAATGTTGCACCGGGGACAGAGGCTGTATTCTGCGTGTATAGGGAGAAAAATAGGCTGGAGTCATTCGAGTGCGTGCTAATGATATAGGGTGGTATGGGCGTTGTCCATATTCTGTAGTCAACATGTTAGTGTTTCTTATCGCTGAAGCTACCATAAATTTGATAACAAGGATGCCGATGAATGCTGTGGCAGCTTACTGTAAGTTTATTTTAGTTAACTTCAAACTTTTATTTATGCTTATCAAAAAATGTAATAAGATTTTCATTTGATATGTAATTTTGCTTTCGATCAATGAGATGCCAAATTGCTGAACTCAGGGGTGTTTGGAGTTGTATTAATAGTTGAATTCATGTGGGTTTGGGACTTCCTTACATGCTTATTAAAAGAGCTAATTTTACCCCAGTAAGGAGATAAGCATAAGTAGCTTGATTTTCCAAATTTTTGACTCCTTATCTGCTTAAAAACATTTAGAGAGAAAAAGAAAAAAAAAAACCATTCTCAAACACAGTCTTATAGAATTTTAGATTGCAAGCTCACAGCTCACTACAAATTGGTGCCTTAGTTTAATGAGACTTGAAGTATCAACCACTTGACTTACGCCCATGTATTTTGGTTAGGTATTCGACCATTTGGTCATCCGAAGAGGAGGAATTGGAGAAGAAAGAAGCGCAAAAAACAAGGAGTCTTGACAAGGTACTGGTTTATCTATAATACTTGGGGGTCTTTGGATTAGCGTTTAACTTTGATATCTTATTATTATTGTATTTCTCAAGAAATTAGCCTTTCATGAAGTGTGAAATCTTTTGAATTTGAAAGTGAAAGTATTCCAATTGGTTTGTAGTAAATATGTTTAAAAAAATCTTTGGTATTTTTAATGTTGGCATTAGTCATTTGCCCAGTAGCAGCGGTATGTTATTAACGAATATACTAATACATCAACCATTGGTTCTAGAGGTGGCAGATTGGGTCGCTCAAAATGGGTAATTTTCTTAACACAGGTGGGAAAAGGTCAATGGTGGGATTGGGTTGACCCGTTGCCATATCAGAATGGTTATCTTTATATATAGTGCTTGGCTATTGTGAAATGTATCTTGATTATATAATTTTTTTGGGTCCAGTATTCTATGGTAATAGCTTAAGATGAGCTTTAACGAAACTGAGATCAATAACTTATGTGGTCTTCCTCTTGGAAGTTTGTTATAACTAATGTTAATTACTACTTATGTAATTATGAAGATTTCACGAGGTTACGTGGGTTTTTGTAATGTCAGTTTTATAATTATAGTCATTAACCCCAAATACACCAGTTATTTATTTACTTCAAGATATTTTAGGATACATGACACTTATGGATGTGCCATGGATTATCATTGTAGAATCGTGATGGATCTGCACAGCTTCACTAACAAATGGTTAGGGATTTTGATACACACCTTTTCCTCCAGGTAAGAAGTTTTATAATTTTGTGGAATATTATAGGGTTCATTTTTTTTTAATCATTATGATCATTTAAGAATTTACATGTAAAATAGTCCATAGTTAGTCACATTATCATATTAGTTTTGTTGTGCCTACTCCTAAAGTGATTATTAAATGTCTCAATAAGGGCACTTTTACTTTTAAATGGACTGAAACGGGTTGCCTTTTTATCTCATACGTTTCAAATAAAAAATGTAGCAAAAAGGGGAATGGGTCAAATGGTTTGAAAATAACTAAAAGTCTTTCCATGATGCATACTTACGTTGTTTTTACTCATAGATTTAGCTTTTATAGAATTATAAAAATTGGACACCAAAGCGTTTAAAGGTTGAACCCGACTCGGCATGTTTTACTTAGCATTAACAAATGACCCGTTTAGGTGGACCTGTTTTAACAAGTTGCCTGAACCAACCATCTTGCCATCTTTACTTAGTAAACAAGCAACTAAAATATCAATCTTATTTATGAGGCAAGTTCTTTTATGGGGACTTTCCGCTCCTCATGATGACAAAGCTTCTTTCAATTCAGACTGTAGTGATTACGAAAAATATCGAAATCACTATCCTACCTCCATAATTGCACTGCTCTTGGTTGCTTCATTTCCATAGTTGTTCACCCTTTGTCCCTTCCAGTTGAAACAAACCCCCTAATATTTAATCACCTTAGTGATTTTATGTTTTCAGATGTTGCAGAACTAATTAATGCAATTCCCAACAGACCCAATCCTCACAAATGCAGCATGTGTGAGCATTATTTTCCCAAAGGGCCAAATGTCACCTTGGGGTTGCTGAGTGGAGATATTCTTACTAGAGTTCTTTCATGCAGTCGTGCCTTCCATGCACCAAAGTAAAAAAATGTGGACCATCCGTTTCCCATTTGTCATGAACAATGAGTTTCACCTACATTAAAGAATGGGTTCTCTGTTCGTGAGAATCCACCATCATCTGAACCACGTGGCGTGTTCATGTGGGAAATTGTGTTGAAAGGCATGGAGTGCACCACCACATAATTCTATGTTTCTGCTTAACTTGCACCATTAACAAAGAGTTTGTCATTGAAGAAAAGTGGCTCGGGGTCACAACAATAGGGTGGGTCTGAGGGTGTCGGGTGTTCAAAGTCAGCATCAAGACATCAAGTTTAAGAAAGAAGTCATGAAATGGTAAATAGTAAGCACAATAGTTGATCGTATGAAACTGGTAGTTAAGTGCAATATTCTGGTTATTTTATGCGAAGTAATGGTATGTAAAATGTCTTATATAATGGTTGATTTTTGGAAGTTAATAAAAGTTGGTCGTGCTATGTTTACAAATGGGTTATATCAATTTGTTGTGGCTAAGATCAAATTAAATATTATTGTTGAACACTTATATTTACAGTTAAGTATTTATGTTTAATTAGTATGTGTATCTTTGGCGTTCTTGTGAGTAATATATATTAGAGTTGTTGATTCTAGATGGGTCGGTGAGATGGTTTATCTGAGACATGATCAAGGTGAAAACTTTGACGAGTCATCCTTGTCTTAAGGCCAAAAAGCTTTAGTGTTTATCCATGGTGATCTTATTCGTCAGAGGTTGTTATTTGACTAAAATTTAGTTAATTAAACGTAAACGTCAAGTTGTTCTCTTATGTAACCTTACATTTGATCTTGACCAGTTAATCACACTTTAGAAAATTGCAAAAAACGACAATCAAATTTAGTCAATAATAATACTTTAAATAAATCTTATCAAATACTTATCTAAAACTCGATAAATATGGTCAATCTCGCTATATTAGTGCATGTCATTTTGGTTGAATAATAAATAAATAAGAACTTGAATAATAAATAAATAAGAACATATATGCATAAGATTTTTTATTTTTAATCCAACAACTGAAACAAATTACGACACTTTAAAATGTTTGTTTTATTTATCAATAATAAAACATAAAATAATTTTTTTGAAAAAACCCCGTGCGTGCACGGGTATTATAACTAGTTAAAAGAATAAACAAATACTCAAACTCCAATAAGAAACTACGTAACCTGCACCATATTCAAATTGCTTGCTTTGCAAATTTTGCAAGATTCTTGTATACATATAGAGTCGGCTGGACCAAATTTTGCAAGATTCTTGTATACATATAGAGTCGGTCAGACCAATTTTTCGTCCATCATATCTAGCATTACGGTTTTGAAAGGCCCTAATATGCTAAAGTAGGTAGATTATTGAGAATCTTGAGTTTTTTATATTCCAATCTTGCAATTTCTAAAAATCCAAGACCAATATTGACTGTAGATTAAAAAAATATCCCATCATCTTTAGAGCCCCAAAATTTAGAAGGCCTGGTCTTGATAAAACTAATATTATAATTTGAGAATTTAGAGCATTGTCTATTTTACATCTTATGGCTAAAATTTATAAAAGGCCTAAGCCTAATACCATGTAAATAAAAAGCCCATGATTTTTCATGATAGAAAGTTAAAAACAAAGTCAATAAGCTGATTTTGCTGTTCCATAAAGCAAAGTCATTGTTATACTTCTTTTAAACATTCAATTTCTCTACTTTTCTTTATTTCTCATTCTCTTTATCTCTATTTTCAAATTTTCTTCTTTAATCACTCAATTAGTTTTCCATCAATCCAGGTGATACAGATTTATCATATAACAAAGGAACCAAAATATCGCAAAAAAATAGATAAATTATCATTTCTCGATTGAAAATGAGATATTATGTAAAACTGATTTTTAAAACTTAATCAAAGATTTTACATTAAAGAAGTTAGAAAGACAAGTTTAGTATGAGTTCCGCTTTAGGCCTCCCTAAAGATTGAGCCGCGTGCTCGTTATATGAGTCATGTATGACAAATCACAGACACATGCAGTGCCATATATCATAGTATCATACTCTGTATATCGTTTTTCAGGCATCAAAATTTATAAAGTAAGAAGCGTAAGTTACTCCCAAAATTACAATAAACAAGCTATTACATCACATTAGGCAAGATCACTAAATTCCCTAAACCTTCAATATAAACTTGATTATCAAAACTAAGATAAAATTGACCTCACAAGTAGTGTCTAAGCTACCGATACCTCGTAAATCGCTATTGCAAAATAACGACGGTGGATGAGGTGCGTGGCTAGTTCTTGCTCAACATTGTTGATGAAAACAATTTTGTGGTCAGGATTATCTAACAATTTCTTTTTTTTTTTTGTATGAAGCAAAGAAAGAAAGAATAGTGCTTATTTGGTTGATTTGATTTTGTATTTATATATTTGGTCAAAGTCGGCAGCTACAGCTTGTTTTGCAATCCCACATCGGGTGGATTTTCAAGTTTTAACTTGGTTATATACTGTCGTAGCTTATGTTATGAGATGAGTATTATGTTGTTGGCTATTTCTTATTTATCATTGTTGATGAAAATAAAGATAGATGAAATCGGCCAACAATATATATAACTTCTTATTTATTTAGTGGGCTTTATTTTCAGAACTTTGTTAAGTGCGGGAACTGCGAGAACTCCAATTTTACATTAGAAAGCATGCATGTTCATATATAAAACATGTATGTTTTATTACATACACCTTAATACACATACCTGCATAACATGCATGTTCATATAAAACCATTTTGCATTGATAAATTGGAGTTCTCGCAGTTCCCGCACTTAACAGGGTTCTGAAAATAAAGATACACTATTTATTTATTTTTTTAATATATAATAAAGAAAAAACTAAGCATCTTTTGATTTTATGTTTCGAAAAAGAAATTAATATTGTTTGGTTTTCACTTAATTGTCTTGATTAAAGAAATACTCTTAACATGTCAAATTGGTTTATTTGTTACTCACTTATTTCAGAAGCATTACTTAACAGATCGAATGGGATATTAAGCAGGTGATGTTTTTCGGATAAAATAATCATATTTACATAAATATATTGTCCAGACGCTCATCAATCCAAAACAAAATAGCTGTAATTTCGAGATACAAAACAAACTAGAACTTGTAATTTCAAGACACTTAACAGAACCAACTAGAACGTGTAATCTCAAGATGCAAAACATAATAGCAAAAGGAAAACTGGTTTTACCAATGCGAGATTGTTACCTGTGTGAGATTGTTACAGATTGAGAACTTGAGATGATTTCAGATTTTTCAAGAGTTTAACTTGGAACTTATATTAGCCATTATTATGTAACAGTAAAATAGTTCATGTTTCGTCTCAAATGAAGACGAACTAGAGTGACTGGAAGATTGTCTAACTCAAAATGACACCGCCATTTTGAGTTGGAGAGCAACATTCTAGGTATATATAGATCATTTAGAAAATTTCAAATATACTAGCCACTGGATGATAGACTTGGGTTTTTGATAAATGTCGCAACTGAGAATTAAACTCACTTGATTTGGTCACTTTGTTGTTTTTTTTGGGTAAAGGGTTACCCCGGTAAATTGTTATAGTAAATAATAATAGCATCTCGTCCAAAATTTAACATTTTTTTTTTGAAAAAGTAGATTATTTACACTGTTAAATCAAATCATAATTCACACAATCACACATGTTTTGATTAAGACTTAAGCTCATAACCCGTTGTATTATGTTGTAACTATCATGTCACTTACTGATAAAGGCAATAACAATAGCAGTGAGTTTTTAACCCTTTTGTTATATCGTGTTTTTGAATTTTTATTATATTTTGTAGAAATGAAAAGAATTAAATAGGTGTAAATTATTATGAATCAATCAATCAATGAGCTATGTTCAAAAAAAAAAAAAATCAATCAATGAAAGATTATTTGGTATATGATTGTGAAAATAGTAATAGCAACTAAAGAAGATGACAACTGACAAAGCTTATAATGATCATATAGTGTTGTCGCATTGAACGACTACCAATCCTAAGTCGAGACAATCATTAAGTATATCTTCGTCAACAACACGATAACACTTTTACTTATTTTTTAAGCTTATAATACGAAATTAGGAAATATGTTTTGCATTCTTATTCCTACATCGACTGATTGCAATCCCACATCCGGTGATGGATGAAGTATTTACTTGGTTATATTCCTACATCGAGTGATTGCAATCCCACATCAGATTTATTTGAACCCACAACTTATTTGCATTGTGTTGTATTAGTTCTAGTTCATTTAAGTTTTTAGTAGATGGTTGTTTTAATATCATTTTTGTCAACTCTTTCCTATACATAACAACACAAAACTTATATTATTATTAGCTAATTATAGTTATAATCAAAATTTACTTTTGTTCGATACTTCGATACTATTATGTGACACTAAAAGCGTAAACAAATACACAACACACACTTACCTCTACCCAAATATGAGCACCTGTATGCATGATCACCACCCCAGACATCCTCTGGAAGCTTCGTATTATCCACAACACAACACGCACCTCTCCCACCGTACTCCCCTCCACCCCCCAACACACCTTTCGGACTCCCACTCGTATACTCCGGCGGATCACCTCCTAAACTAGTCACATTCACAACCGAACCTTCCGCAAATGTAACATTCCCTGCCGTAACACTAACCGTACCCCCTAATATCACCGAATCCTTCCCTAACCTAAACGCACGACTAAGGTTAACTACAATCTCACAACTAGCAATACCGCAAGCTAAACATGATTATCAAAAACTAAACTAGAATTGACTTCACAACTGTTGGAATTATTATATCATGACCTTCATATAAATAAACCAAGTACATCAAAGTGAGCATAAGCGGAAGCAATTATAATAGATCGAATAACATGTAATTAATTAATCAATAATTAAATAGTAAATGTACCTTTATGATTCTAGCCCGAACAAGAATCAAAGCAATCTTCCGGAACCAAGAACCCTAATAATGGTTTATAAGGATTATAAGAATTACCCCTTACCTTTTTGTAATTCAATCCAAGAAACAATCAATAATGTGATTGTATCACGTTCTTGTACACACGTACTATAACGTATTAAAGTTATGCAAGTAATTAAATCACAAAACATTAAACCAAGACAATATTTGTTTAATAAAAAAAATCAATCATCCCTTTGGAAAAGTCATGGATCGATTGATCAAAGAAAAGAACAAAGAGAAAAGCTTTTAGGTTTTTGTGTGTGCACAAGAGTACCAAAAACCTAAACCTTTGATGTGTATATATACTAGAAGAAACTTAGAGCTCAAGTTTTGTGTGGGTTGGGTAAACCCATTGCAAACCGATCGGCCCTCAAGGAATGAGGGGATCCGGAACCTTCTTGACATCTAATTTCATTCTAGTCCTTGTTCTTTTAATTTAACGTCCATTAGTCATATATCTTAAATACTAATAAACGTTTATATGTTTTGTGATAATTAATAAATGAATACAACATTTATATTCAAGTATTAATCTTTAATACTCATACGTAAAATGCGCAATCCCGTGATCTCGAGTTCGATCCTAACACACGACTACTAAAATAATGTCCATATTCTAACAACAACTAGTGTCTAAGCTACCGATACCTCGTAAATCGCTTTCGCAAGATAACGAAGGTGGATGAGGCGGCAGTGACGGCGGTGGAGGCGACGGCAGCGAGTAGTCTCCGGTGAAGTCGATGAAATTGGCAGATACGACAAAATTAGGGTTTGTGATTAGTGTGATTATAATTATGAAGTAGTAAGTGTGTTTATTTGCCATTTAATTTTATAAAATTTGAGTGAGAGATGAAAATATGAAATGATTAAAGATGAAATGAATGAGATATGAAACAAAGAAAGAAAGAATAGCGTTTATTCGGTGATTTTGTTTCTGTTTGGTCAACTCTTTTGAATGTTAGCTAGTAAAAGCGTGTTTGCAATCCCATATCGGTTGGAGTATCAAGTTTTTACTTAGTTATATACTATGTTTTAAGGAGAGTTGTCATTATGAGATTAGTATTATCTTGATGACTAGCAGTTACATTATTTTATTTCAAAAAAATAACATTATGCGATTTCTATGTTAACAATTTATATAAATTCTCAACTTTTTCTAAAGAATCTATTGTTTCGACTACTATCGTTTGTTTTGACTTAATTTGGTCAACTCTGTAAAATCTATTGTTTTGACTACTATCGTTTGTTTTGACTTAATTTGGTCAACTTGTAAAATGTAAAGTGTTAGGGGGTGTTTAATAACTACTTAATAGGATGATTCATAGTGGGTCACTTAGTCGGTCAGTATAGAGTTTGTTTGATATGAAAAACAATGGCACTGATTGGCCCAAATGCAGTATGAGTGGGCCAGCTCTAAAGATATGCTCTACCGTTATTTATCTATGCATATGCTATATGTTTTTATTCTTTTAGATGCACTTTCATATGTATAACAATTTCTTTGTTTTACTAACCTCTAATGTTATTATAGGAAAGCACTCGTCAAAAAACAAGAAATAATATGATATTACGATCAGTGCAAACAATATAAAAACTTCGAACAATTTTTATTTCTTACGCTACATATGGGTATGTATATTATATCTAATTATGTGTATAAAATTTTACTCATTTTTTAAATGTGCGTATTGCTGTACTAAATCATATAAAATGACAATGTTAATTTACTAAAATCATTCTCTCTTAAAAAAAAGGGAAAAAATCATTAAATAGTAATGAAGTTTCATTAGTGTTCCAATTTAGTCACTCATACTTTTTTTTGTGAGGTTTAACCACTCAAGTTTTACAAGTGTTCCATTCTTATGTTTGAGTGACCAAAATGAAACAGTTCTCAAACTTCATTATTATTTTGTGACTTTGATTTTTCTTAAGTGTGCATAACTTGGTTGTACATTGAGTTGGTTGAGATTAGTGAAATTCAGGGGGTGGGTATTTATTATCAAGGTACAACTAAACGATGCAGTTATTTTAAACATTTACACAACATTGGAACACTTTTTAAACTTGAGTGGTTTTTGTAGTTAATATAAAGTTCGAGTGACTGAATTGGAACAGTTGTGAAACTTTGTTACTATTAGGCAACATTTTCCCTAAAAACAACTATCAAACGGTAGTTTTCAATCAGAACAAGAATCATTAAGCAACTTTGAATAATTCAGCATCTTGTATCATTCAACGGTAAATAATAATATTTTATCAAACAGCCCCTTACTATTAATTTGGAGTCCGACATCGGGTGGAGGTAAAATCTTTTACATACTTATATTGTATTTTGTGAAACACCATCAACAAGATTGAGAGTAATATTACATTGGGGGTGAGCATCGGGTCAAACCCGGATCGAGACCGATTTAGCCCAAAACCACGGACCCATGACTGGACTGAATGTGTTCGGTCCGGTTCTTCGGTCAGTCCAGTCCGAGAAGGCGAAATGGTCGGTTCTGTGTAAGACCGAACCGAGGACCAAACACGATTCAATACGCCATCGATAATTTTTTTTATTTTATTCTCGAAATAAAAGGTCGTAGAAAATGACCATTGAAGTGATGGTTTAAGAAGGAGTGAGGTTGACCTTTGCTTCTCTCACGGGAAGCATTCAAAATGTATGAACTCCAAAGCTAAGTTGTATAACTTTCGTCCTCACTACTAAGGCTAGCGATTCCTAAACACCATTATTAGCGTATAGTACATTGGTCATTTCCAAATGAAAGTTTAATTCAAGTCACCAGGCCATGCTAATTGTGAATCAGGTCATTTTCATTTCATGTTCAGCAATGTATAAAGTAGCTTAAAGCATCAGGTGGAGTGGCTTAAGCCAAACTGCCACATGTGCGCTACCTAAGTTTTTCCACTTACCTCTTACTCACACAACAACAAACACTCTCCCCAATAACTTAAGCCAAAACCTCATTTTTTGAACACCCCCCCCCCCCTCCCCGGTACCCAATTAAAAAAAATAGAAAATTAGTGGAAGATCTAGCAGCAAAACTAAGGTGGTTCTCTCATTTATGTCGAAACGTAAAAAATATTAATAAGTCACCAAGTCGGGTCGAGTCAGGTCGGTTTATTATGTGATTCAAAGTACATAATTACTTTTAACATCTATAATTTTGCAGTTTGTTTGTACTTATTTTTATAGCTATGACTTGTGTACAATAATAATGCACTAAAAACATCTTAGTATGTTACAATTTCCATATCTATATTGATAACCATTGTCCAATAGCATACATTGTCTATCAGGATCAATCTAGCTAGACAACTACTCCGTACTAGATTTCTTGCAAAAATGACTAGTAAGTAGTAACTCATAAGATAAAATAAAAGAAAAATATTTATTGGGAACTATCTTGGTAATCAAATTAATATAATAATCACTATTCAATCATTCAATTGGGAACTAAAAACTCTAAGAGGGTGTTTGGTTCGAGATATACAAATGATGCTATTTAAAATTCTAGCAAATGTAAATACTTCTTATTTGAAAGGAAATTAAAATGACCCACTTTTAGCCTCATTCATGCAAATAAAATTATTGGGCCCACATATTTATTTTGAACCAAACAAGACAATTAAAGCAATTTTAATTTCAAATCTCCTAAATTACTTTGAATTTACCCCAACCAAACACCCCCTAAAAGTACTTCATTTTATGAAAAAATATTATTCTCTTTTATCCTTCATCTCTGCAACTCTTCTTCTATCTCATTTAGGGGTGTAATCGAGCCGAGACAACTCGCGAGTAACTCGAGATCGACTCGAAAAATATTCGACTCGACTCGATTTTAAACGAGTCGAGCTCGAGCTCGAGCTACTCGTATAAGATGTCGAGTCGAGTTCGAGCTTTGAGTTACTCAGCTCGTAAAGCTCGCGAGCCTTAACGAGCTTTTGTGAAATTACATATATACCCTTTATTTACACATCTAGTATTACTTTTTATTATCCTTCATGTAAAAGAGAAAAAGAGAAAAAGTCAAAAACACTATCCACTTTTACACCAAACCATTGCCGTCACTTTTATTTCATCTTCTCCATTTTGAGTTTTGACCACAAAGTCACAAACCTCTAGATCTACCAATCAAAGCTTATTAGTTCATTATCCCTAGTAACTCTTGTTCTTATTTTACTTCATATAAGTTCTTATATACTATCTCTATTTGTTTAACATATGAAATGTCATATACGCTCGAAACCAGGTATACCCAAAAAGAAATTACATATACACTCGTTTAACATATGAAATGTCATATACCCAAAAAGAAATGTCACTATCCAGGTAACGCGGGTGGCTTTTTTAAGTGCTTTTTTCATAAACTTGATTTTTTTTATAATATATACGAGCCGAGCCGAGTCGAGTTTCGAGCTTGAGTTTCTGTAATCGAGCCGAGCTCGAGCTTGAATATTGAGGCTCGGTCGAGCTCGAGTCGAGTTTCGAGCTCGAGTATTATAGGTCGAGCCGAGCTCGAGCTTGTCAATACTCGACTCGACTCGGCTCGATTACACCCCTAATCTCATTAACTCATCTTCTTCATCCACTCTTTCTTCTTCACCATTCTTCATAATCTATGTCTATGCTAAAATTCATCATTATTCAATTCTGTATTTTTTAGCTCATTTTTATCTCAAGGTGGTTCCTAAGATTTTTCTAAGGTAAGTCCTAAAGAAAAATAACATATAACTTCTCAAAGGTTCCGATTTCTAAGGTGGTTCCTGGGAACCCCCTACCATAGGCATAGGTTTGCCCTTGTAGAAAATAAACAAAACAAAAGATGCTCTCATTTAGCGTACCACATACGTCAAAAACTTGGCGACTGAAATGGCGAAGAAGGGTGACGGTGCTATAACATGCATTTGGCTTAAGCCAAAAGGTTGCCATGTAGATTTGGCGAAGGTGCCAAGTTACTATACCTAATTGTCTTAGGGCCTTTTGTGGACCCTTTTAATTTACTCATTAGCCATAGATGAAGTCATGAGAAATTAACAAAACATTATACCTATTGAATTGGGTTTGTTTTGTAAAAGAAGGATATTATATTATGGGTTGTGCTAACAGCAACCCTGAGGGCTGTGGTTAAGAGGGTGTTTTGTCTTACAATTTGATGTAATAGACTATTCCAATCAATCAAAATTAAGTGTTAGTTATGCAACCATTTTTTTCAAAATTATTTCCGCAATTTTAGTGATTTTCAGCCAATCATGATAATTCATTAATAACATTGTAATAATAATTACTTGCTTAAATACAGCCCGTTGTTAGTAAAACCCTTATATTATATATACGTTTTATTTTATCATTTTAATATTTCGCCTCAGTAACACTAACTGTACCCCCTAATATCACCGAATTTTTCCCTAGCGTAAATTCTTATTTTATTTTTATTTTATTTTTGTTTAAACAAAGGGATTACTATTGTTTTGTTTTGACTTTTAATTGCCTTAATTTAAGAAATACTTTTAACATGTCAAATCGGTGTATAAGTTGATTTGTTACTGACTTATTTCATAAGTGTAACACTGTGTTCTCAAGAAAATTTTAGAGTGCAAAGTAAAGGAATGAAAAGAAAAGTAAAAGAGACAGTAGTAATCGAAAGAAAGTAGAAAAAAAACTTGTGTGTTCTTGAGTGTAAAATGAAGAAAAAAGTGAAAGTTGGTTGTTTATAAAATTACAGTTATACCCATATAGATCCCGATATCGAAGCCACACTTTGGTGTCACAATAGCCTAATTTAACTTAACCCAAACAAAATAGTTGAAACAATGCGATGTAAGACATTGTAAAAAAGTTTCGTTAAAGATAAAAACAAAGTAGAAAAATCCTTATTTATATACTGTAATATGATAATTAGTTTTTTATGGGTCCAATAAGGCTTTGAGGCCCAAATTCCATAAGTGTTAATAGACAAACGTGTCCCATTAGATAAATAAAAAAATGATTCTAGCAATTTGGAGAGATACCTTATCGCGGCAATATATATTTTTTTACGGTCGATCCTATTATCTTCAATTTGTAATAGTTTTGCCAATAATCGCTCCGGTAAAGTTTCAAACTTAACTTTTATATCAAGATTTTTGTTTTTTAAAATACAATTTTTTAATCTTTTATGTTCCAAGTATAATCGTTAACTGTTTAGCTACTCATTAATTGGATTAGTTATTTACCTTTTTCGTAATAAAGGTAGCACTATAGTCTGTAGTACTTATTAGATATTTGTTGTTATTGTTTCTATATGTTTTAGAAATCATGGCACCAAAATAGTGAAAAAACGCATCTGGATATTCAAAACGATTAAAGAAAAGAAAACCCGAAGAGTCAAATAAGAAATAATTTTGGTCTATGCATAGATACGCTAATAGAAAGTCAGATGTTACAAGCGAGAATCTAAATGTTGATACTAACAACAGCGACAGTGATATTTTTACTTATTATCAATGCATATTTTTATTTTTATTTTTATTTTTACTTTTGGTATTTAGTGGGGCCTCTGTGTTGTCATGGCACAGGGCCCCCGAAATGCACGAGACAGCCCTGATTACAAGGGCCAAGTCGTGTTGACGCACACATTGGCTATATGCGTGTCACAACTCACAAGTTTAGAGGATTTTAGACTTTCAAGAGCTTAACTTCTAGCTTAGAGTGAACGAAAGATTGTGTAACTCAGAATAACACCACCATTTCGAGTCGGAGAGCAACATTTTATCCATATAGATCCCGATGTAGAAACTGGAATTTCGATATAGATCCCGATATAGAAACTACATTTTACTAGCTAACTATTTCGTGAACCTATATATATTGCCATGAAGCAGCAAGTAAGGCAGAGTATTTTTCCAAAACAAGTTGCGTGTGAAACCATCGGAAAGGTACATCAAGAATAGCATTTAGCAAACATGGGGAATCTGAACTTCCGTATAGATAGATAACGAACATAATTTCTGTGTTTGGCATATGAGATATAGACATCTTAACCAAATGCATATATTATACTACTTGTAACAATTTAACCATTTTTTCGCTAATAATTAATCTAAAAAGTGACTGCACGTAATAGTTAATGAGATGGACAATACGCCGGTTCATAAAATAAGTTGCCTACCATATAAGAACGAAGAAGATTTTTTCTTTATCAAGCCCGGGTAAAGCTAAAGGTTGATCCAGTAGAGAGATTTGTTAGGATATAAGATAACAGGTGTTGTTAGCTATTTCCCAAGGAGAGCAAGATTTTCTCTTTTAATCCCGGTAACACTTCGGGTTTTGCAATGGACGAATGTCACTTAGCCCAAACCATATGGCTAAAATCTTCACTAGTCACCTCTGTTTCGTACCAAAGGATGTCAAACACAGGTGAATGGACAATCGTTAACATCATAAGTTCTTTCTCTACCTAAAGCTGCGTTGATTTCAAATTCTACATAAAAGTATAGAACTAACAGCTAAGGATCCTTATTGGCTGATAATGAACATAACTTCGATGTTTGGCATGTGATACAAACATTTTAGCCAAATGCGTATTTTAGTACTTGTAACAACTTAACAAAGTTTTCACTAATAATGTAAAGTGATTGGGTTCGCGTCTAGAATAGCTAATGAGAAGCAAAACCCGTTCCCGCGGTGGTTAATAAAAGGTAATTAGTATGGAGTGTCAAGTTTGGAACCCACATCGGACGGGAAAAAGAAAATTTTCTTGTATATATACTTTGGTGTTAGCCCAAAGTTAAAGTGTGGTGTATATTATGTTAGTGGTTGTATTCGCTTGTTATGTAGTTAAATTACCACATAACCGGTGGGTATACCCATTAATTAACTTATACGATTCTCAATTTTTTTTTCACTTAGCAGTAATAAAGAAAATATACAATATTTTTTTTACCTGCGGTGACTAAGAAAATATATCAGAGTGAGAAGTTTAAAAATTACTCTTTTACTTGCGGTAACAAAGAAAATATACAATACTTTTTACTTGTGGTGTGACAAAGAAAATATATCTCAGTGAGCAGTTTAAAAATTATTTGCAGTAGGCCGATAAAATCTAAATCAAAACAAGATACAAAAGATAACAACAACACTTGCAGATAACAAAGAAAATATACAATATTTTTTTTACCTGCGGTGACTAATAAAATATATCTGAGTGAGAAGTTTAAAAATTATTTTTTACTTGCGGTAACAAACAAAATATACAATACTTTTTACTTGCGGTGACAAAGATAATATATCACAGTGAGCAGTTTAAAAATTGTTTGCAGTAGGCCGATAAAATCTAAGTGAAAACAAGATACAAAAGATAACGACAACACTTGCAGATAACAAAGAAAATATACAATATTTTTTTTACCTGCGGTGACTAAGAAAATATATCTGAGTGAGAAGTTTAAAAATTATTTTTTACTTGCGGTAACAAACAAAATATACAATACTTTTTACTTACGGCGACAAAGAAAATATATCACAGTGAGCAGTTTAAAAATTGTTTGCAGTAGGCCGATAAAATCTAAGTCAAAACAATATACAAAAAATAACGACAACACTCGCAAAATATAAAAGATAATGACAACGCTCAATTGTTGTAGTGGGTCAATAAAACCTAAGTCAAAACAAAATATAAAAAATGATGACAACAGTCACTCTTAATCATTAACCGTGGGCGATTTAGAAATTGTTGCAGTGGGCGGATAAAACCTAAATCAGAACAAAACACAAAAGATAACGACAACAAATATGACCGGGTTTACAAAAAAAATTTAATCGCTATATAATAGAGTTTAAGATGCTAAAAAAACACATTTCGATGAACCGGGGTCATTTAAGATACATTTGAGAAAAACCGATGTTTTTTTCTTAAAGTTAACAGTAAATCGAAAACATTCATAGATGTCTCGGGCACCTACGGGATGCCCTAGCTCCGTCCCTGCTCTTAATCATCAACTTATACAACTCTCATATTCTTTACTAATGGAAACAAAAAAATAAAACCAAAATGACAATAGGCTGTTTAAAAATTGTTGCAGTTAATTGTTAAATACCCACAACTTAGTTAAGTGAAATTAGGGCTGTAAACGAACCGGACGAACACGAACAATGCATTGTTCATGTTCGTTCATTTAATTTTAACCGGGTAAATAAATGAACATGGACCCTTAAACGGATGAATTTTCTTGTTTATGTTCGTTTATTAAGAAAATGAGTTGTTCATGCTCGTTCATTGAAACAATAAACGAACACTAAACGAACATAAATGATCAAACATAAATGAAAATAGACCAAAAAACATAAACTTTTTAAAAATATGCACTATATTGTTTTATAAATGTTGTTTGTTTAAACAAACCAATTATAAAGTTATAAAATTAAAAGATATGATATATGAACATAAATAAATAAACGACCATTAACGAACACATAATCAGACGTTCACGAACATAAATGAACTGACGCGACATTTGTTCGTGTTCATTCATTTAAATAATCGAACGTAAAATGTTTATTTATGTTCGTTCATTTAATAAATAAACGAACATAGACGAACGTTTACCGAACTGTTCATGAAATATTTATTGAAAGTTTATTTCGTTTACAGCCCTAAATGAAAAAAATTTAGTACCTTGAATTTATGAAGGTGTAACGTGATTCTCTGACTAACGAATTTTTACTACAATATACTTATTTAACAATTAAGCTCGTTAAGAATTTAAAAGAGGTTATCTTAAAAATGACAATATTCATTAAGAAAGCAAGTGGGTAAGGGTAGAAACAAGTTTAGTCAAGCATAAGGATGCTAAAGTCCAAGCTCCAACATGGATCGTTTACAATTATTAGTCTCCAACTCGAGCTATATTTGTTTTTAATAATAAGAGCACAAGGTGCGGCAACAAGCATGCGCCTCCCCATTCGGGCCCCACCATGCCACATCACCAAAACACCTCAACTTCAACTAACCACAACAAACCCCCTCTCACCAAGCAAAAAACCTCAACTTCCTCATTCGGGCCCACCTCTTACACATTTATTTTTTTATTCATTTCATTAAATATATTAAATTCATTTCACAAATACTAAAAAATAACAAAACATACTAATTTTATTTCATCAAATAAAAAAAGTTACAATACAGAAAAAAACACATACGATTTGCGGAAACGTACACTGACATAACATCACAAACGAAACGGAAATACTTAACATAAACCAACAAACGATACAATAATACAAAGGCGATTAATTGATAAATCGGTTCCAGATGGTGTTGCTCTTCAAAATCAACCAAACTTGAAAATATTTGAAATCTCTCCCATCATGGCGTTCTTTGTAAACATTCAACGCATCTTCAACACGATCATCTGGCTCACGTGTCGGTTGCAAATTCAAGTAAATTTCATGAAACTTTTGGCAATCTGAGTTCATTCTTGCCCACTTACCCATTAGCTGGCTTTTGCTACGAGTTGGACCGTCAGATTGTTCATTGAACTTTTCTGTTACAACTTGCCAGAAAGGTCCTTCGTTGGCATGGAATTCGTGAACGTTTTGCCACATCTCGGCTAGCCAGCATTCTTCATCAATAGACCAACGAGTTGCCATTGTGAATTTTTTTGAAAGTGAAGTGTGTGCAGAGTTGTATGATAATGTATGGTTTATATAGGAGTCTATAAACATTTAGGATTCAAAACCTGAGCGGGATAATATTCAAATTTCAAAATATTCAAACTTCTTGAATTCAAATTCACTTAAATGGGCGGGTAAAAGTTTAACATTTGAATTCAAACGTTTAAAATACATAAGAGAAGTACACATGATACATAATTAGTTAACATAAAGTACATAAAAGAAATCCACCATTACTCATCGAATCTGTCCCATTCGAACGTGTTTCTCAGAGCGAACCACACATGTTGATATTTAATCCCTTTACCATATCGTTCATGATAAATACGGTTTGCATTGCTGAGACGATTAGGGTCTGCACTTGTACGCTCCAACTCTTTGTAAATAGAATTATACCTACGACATTCAAGGTTCATTCTGTTCCATTGAGCCGTAATACTATTTTTATTACGGTCCTGACCTTCTGTCTGATTGTTGAACCTTTGTGTAACTGCATTCCAAAAAGAACGTTCATTCACAAGTTCTTCAGAATCGTGAACTTCAAGCCATACAGTTGCTAGCAACCGTTCTTCTTCCACTGACCAACGATTAGCCATTGTAAAACTTAATGGTAAATATTGAAGTGTGTCTAAAACTGAATGGTATAATATGGTATTAATAGGGGTTTTTTGAAAGCGGGATAGTTTCAAAATTTGAATTCAAATTGAAAGCGGGATAATTTTCTAAAATTTGAATTCAAATTGAAAGCGGGATAATTTCTAAAATTTGAATTCAAATTGAAAGCGGGATTTTTTCAAAAATTTGAATTGAAACCATAGAGCTGTATACTTCCAAAAATCCTTCTATAAATACGTATCCAAAATCTGAAAACACACACAATTCCCACAATCATCAAACAATTCTCCTTTCTTCTTCCAGAAAAATGTCTCACAACGCATCACCTCAAAACAATTCCCAACAAAACACACCGCCAGAAGATATATTTCCGGTGTTTCAGTACGACAACCCACCACCTCCAACTCCACCAGAAGTTATGTTTCCACCTCAAAACACACAGCCGGAAGATATATTTCCGGTGTTTCAGTACGACAACCCACCACCTCCAACTCCACCAGAAGTTTTGTTTCCACCGCCAAACAACCAACAACCAAACAATCAACCTGAAAACCAGCCCATCATTCGTCAATTGACTGAGCAAGAACAGTATGAGCTGGATATGGAAGTGCTACGGGAGTATGAAGCTGAACAAGCCCGTCAGGAAAGGGAGCGTGAGGTGTACCTCAAAGGAAAACAAGATCGCAGGAACAGAAGAGCCGAATGGCGTTGGGCTCAGGGACTTCCACCTGTCCCATCCAGTGAGGACGACTCAAGTGCCTCATACTCGAGTCAGGAGGGATACGTGTCGGATGATTCATTTTATTGAATCATAGTTTTTATTATCGTATGGTAGTTTATGGTTTATAATTTTCGTTTTTAAGTTTAATGTTGTTATCGTATTTGTAAAATAATTGTATGTTTTTTCAAGTTATTTTAATCATATGTTTAATATAGTTGTATTATTCAAAAAAAATATACGTATAAAAAACAAACATATACATATACATATACATTTTACAAATAAAAACACACATATACATATACATATACATGTTACAAAAAACATACACATACACATACATTTTACATCACTATTCAAAGTGTAAAAAAAAAAAAAAAAAAAAAAAAAAAAAAGAAACGAAACAGATGTTTTGTCAGAAACTCAGCTCGCCGTCCCGACGAGGAGTTTGCTAACGGCGAAGAACGGCGAGCCACCAACGGTGTGGCGGCGAGCAACGGCTCGCCGTTGGAGGTGCCACCTCGGACGGCGAGGCTTGCTTAGCCGACTGCACCTTGTGCTCTAATGAACTTTCGTCTCTCGGTTTTTGTAAAAAGTAAATGCCTTGGTCATTAATTATTATATATTATATCTCACGTGTAAATTTAATTTATAAAAAATTTCAAATTTCTTTTGTTAAAAAACGGAACAAGTTATGTGTTCACATGCCTCAATCACGAATCATACCAATTATTTTGTATTATATCCCACGTATTAGTGTATATTACTCAACAAAATTTACCATCACCTTTTTTTATGTTATTGTCAAATCAGGTTAGGTTTTACGAAAAACAATAAACAATTACTCCCTCCGTTTCATAATTGTAGTCCACCGTTGACTTTTTAAGTCTTTAGTTTTCAACTTTGACCTTAAATATTTTTATTTGTGTTATATATTACTTGATGCAAAATATATGACTGAATTGAGTTTTGAATGTATTTTTATCAAGTATTATATAACATGGGAGACTTTATTTTCAGAACCCTGTTAAGTGCGGGAACTGCGAGAACTCTAATTTTGTATTAGAAAACATGCATGTTCATATAAAACATGTATGTTTTCTTACATACACCTTAATACAAATACCTGCATAACATACATGTTCATATAAAACCATTTTGCATTGATATGTTACACTTAACAGGGTTTTATATGAACATGTATGTTAAGCATGTATGTGTATTAAGGTGTATGCAAGAAAACATACATGTTTTATATGAACATGCATGTTTTCTAATGCAAAATTGAAGTTCTCGCAGTTCTCGCACTTAACAGAGTTCTGAAAATAAAGATACACTATATAACACAAATAAAAATATATAAGGTCAAAGTTGTCAAATGAAGACTTAAAAAGTCAATAGTGGACTATAATTGTGGGACGGAGGTAGTACTTACTAATTCATATAAGTTCTCAACCTTCTTAGAGGGTTGGCAACACACCCCTCACCTCAAATCCCTTCACTCACTTACACCCAATCCCCTTATGCCACATCACTCTCCCACTTTCTCTTTCACTCACTCACTTTTTGTTGGCATCACACCCCTCACCCTTCACTCACTCACTTTAATGCCCCTAACGGTCGATTTTTGCTCTCACCTTGTGCGGTAAAGCTTCCCGCTGCACTGCCTACCGCAGGGGAACCACCGCTCCCCGCAGCCTACCGCATGTGTTGCCAACGCCCTATTAACAATTGGTGGTGGTAGAAGCAATTATGATGACTATAAATGGATGAGAGATAATTTGCAATGTTTTGAAAACCGGGTAGTTAATTGACTCAACGTTGGGTCACTAGTTTGACTCAAACCAGTTTTCCATAAAATTAAAACAAATAACAATAGTTTGGCTTACCGAAGACTTATAAAACTTGTAATATATAATATCAAACTCAGATAGAATATGGCAGATCAGATGGGAATGGTACATATGACAGTGTTTGAATTTCTAGAGGTTGGCGAGTTACGAGATTGGCTTACCCCATCTCTTCAACATTAAAAAGAATGTATGAAGTATCCGAATTGTGGACTGCAATCGCTTGGATATACTCTGTAATTATGGTTCAGTATTAATATGCTGATATGTAAAGAATGATAGTTTTGTATGTTCCAGTTTGATTGGCTGTTTGGTTAGCATCATTTTTACAAAAGGTGTTTGTCTTTGGAAAGGATCATTATATTTTATAAGCAATGTGACACATATGAACCGTTCTATTGTATTCTAGGGTCTATCAGTTAATATATTAGTGAATATTAGCGTTGAAGCTACTATAAATTTTATGTATGATCATGTAAGGTAAGCATTCAGTTCTTTATTGTATTTAAATATTGAATTGTTAACTTAACAAATTCATTAAACTAGCTCGTTCAATGAGCCCTGTATCTAGTATATGAGAAGGAACACAATCTTCTATGACCTCTCAATATATTCCACCTGAACCGACCATTGAGCATGCAAGATATGAGTCATGGGTGGCTCAAGGATAAAACAACTAAAGCCAGAGTTTTAGACCCTCGAATTTTCAAGGTTCCCGATTTTTTCAAGGCTCCCAATTTTGCAAAGTTCTTGTATACATATAGAGTCAGGCAGACCAATTTTTCGTCTATCATATTCATATCTAGCATCACGGTTTTGAAAGGCCCTAATATACTATAGCATATAGATTATTGAGAATTTTGAGTATTTTATATTCCAATCTTACAATTTCTAAAAATTCAAGACCAATATGTTAAGGGATAAGTATAAGCCCAAGCCCGGTTTGTGGGTTTAGGGTATTAGGGTTTCACTATTATAAATAGTGGATGATTAATAAGATTATACCTACGGGTTTATCATTATCTTACGGGATTATACATGGTATCAGGCCTAATCGGTCCTTCCCTCTAAACTCCAAACAGCGGCTTCCTTCTCCGGCCGTCGGCTTCGGCCGTCGGTCCGGAGGTTCTCTCCACAATACACTGGTCGATTTCTTTTATGTTAACTGAGCCGCCATTTAATTCCAAAAGTACGAACACCCCTTTGAGTAAAATACAATTAGTCCTAGGTAGAAAACAAGCAGCCGGCATCTTTTGAAGACCAGAAGCAAAGACACATATAAATATTCATTATATTTATCTTCTCTCGGCGGACGTGCAAAGGGTATAAAGGATTTAATTCCTTTTAGTTTGAATACATCACGTAATAAAGATTTTTATGTTTTTCTATGGAAAAACACGCTCCGTTTGTTCGGAAGGTTCTTTGGGGGTTGAAGTTTTAGAACCAACTTTTGTTTTCTCATCTTTTATTATGATTTGTAATTTCATTTGTTTTAGTTGTAGGGGATACTTTGGGTTATCCGGTTTATTGTTCGTTTGTTAATTAGTCGATTGTTCGTACGGCTTTGTTACCAGTCGACTTAGTTGACCGTTGGTACCAGTCCCTAAAGTCGACCGTTGGTACGGTTGTTTTACCAGTCGACTTAGCCGACCGTTGGTACCAGTCGACTAAAGTCGACCGTTGGTAGGGTTTTGTTACGAGTCGATTAAGTTGTTTTTATTATGTTAATGTTTTTTTTCTTTTGTTTTCTTAGTTTACTACTCCAGTTCGAGCTTTCGCGATTTCGCCGCTCGAACTGCGGGGGAGTGTTAAGGGATAAGTATAAGCCCAAGCCCGGTTTGTGGGTTTAGGGTATTAGGGTTTCACTATTATAAATAGTGGATGATTAATAAGATTATGTATAATCCCGTAAGATAATGATAAACCCGTAGGTATAATCTTATTAATCATCCACTATTTATAATAGTGAAACCCTAATACCCTAAACCCACAAACCGGGCTTGGGCTTATACTTATCCCTTAACACAATATTCGCTATAGAATAAAAAATATCCCATCATCTTTAGTGCCCCAGACTTTAGAAGGCTCGGTCTTGATAAAACTAATATTATAATTTGAGAATTTAGAGCATCGTCTATTTTACATCTTATGGCTACAATTTATAAAAGGCCAAGTTTTTTCATGATAGAAACAAAGTCAATAAGCTGATTTTGATGCTCAATAAACCAAAGTCATTGCTATACTTCTTTAAACATTTAATTTCCATTTTTTTTTCTTTATTTCTCATTTTCTTTGTCTCTATTTTCAAATTGTCTTCTTTAATCACTCAATTAGTTTTCCGTCTATCCAGGTGATACAGATTTATCATATAACAAAGGAACCAAAATACCGCAAAAAAATAGATAAATTATCATTTCTCGATTGAAATGAGATATAATGTAAAACTCATTTTTAAAACTTAATCAAAGATTTTACATTAAAGAAGTTAGAAAGACAAGTTTAGTATGAGTTCCGCTTTTGGCCTCCATAAAGATTGAACCGCTCGTTATATGAGTCATGTATGACAAATCACAGACACATGCAGTGCCATATATCATAGTATCATACTCCGTATATCGTTTTTCAGGCATCAGAATTTATAAAGTAAGAAGCGTAAGTTACTCCCAAAATTACAATAAACAAGCTATTACATCACCTATAACACCTAAGGGGGCACACACAATAAAACTATCACATCACCTAAAACATTTAAGAAGAACAACCACAAATACCAGTCTATCATGCCGAACTTTCCCGTACATATCAAACAACTCCACATCCATAAACACAGCTCCAACAATTAAACTCGTAAAGACCAAGTCGATCAATCAAACTTCCATTATTTGCAATGATGGTATTTCGTCCAATAGGAATTCATATAACAATATCAAGATAAGCATTTGACACAAAAATATTGCTTTAGCATTCAGTTGACAATTCATCATCATCGGTGTCCCACATCTCGACTTTGATCTTACGCAACATAGAACTTGATAACATAGAGCACCACTTTAAATAAGCTTGGATCCTTCTTATTGTAGAAGATCACCTTCATGGTTGAAGGCTAGAACATCAAACCCATAAAGACGAATGAAGTATGATATGATCGTGGAATTGAAGTGAAGACAATTTCAATCCCACATCGGTTGGGAATACAGGTTTTTCTTGTTTATAGGTTGTAGTGTTGTGAACCTGGTAAGTTGAGTTAAGTTTGATGTTGATTGTTAATTGTGTTGTCGGGAGTTATAAAAAGTCTAATTAATAATTCCGGAAACGCAATTAACAATTAATTCATACAGTCTCTCACATTTTTCTTAATTTAAAAATGAATTATGTAACACAATACCATCTTTTTATATATTTAAGATCACTTATTGTTTTTTTGGGTAAAAGGGTTAATTCACCCCGGTAAAATGTATTACGCCAAAAACAATGAAGTACAAAGGATGACAGTGACTTCCCTCATCTCAGTCATTTAGGACACTTACAGACTCTCATATAAGAATGACACGCCATTCTTATAACTTACATAATAAAACTTACCACCTAAAATGACTATACAAGTTGAAAAAAAATAGGAATTAACACATGATTCACTAAGGTAGCACCAAGAACATAGCCATTGTAGAACTTCAATCAACTTGCATGTGATCCAAAAAAGCACCAAACATAATCTAGCATCAACATAGAACCTGAACTTGCATAGCACACCAAAGAAACCTTGAACCATCTCCAAACCAATGCGAGTGAAAATCCTGGAGCAATCTGACTTAAGGTTTCTTCCACCAATCCACAAGTTCCTACCACCAATCCACAAGATCACTTATTGTTGAAGCAATAATGATAGCAATTACTTATTTGCTAATCTCTATCTCTACTACTTATAAAATATGGATAATTTTTTCATAAATGTATAATGCTTAAATTTGAGTAATATGTAATGCTTATAATACCATTGATTAAAATTGGCAACAACATTAACTAATAAATTAATAATTTAAATATATTTAATTTTCAAACTTTTATCAATTTCCGTTTCTAACTTATTGACTTATTTTCTCACAATAACTACAAACTGAACCCGTAAGAACAATATCAAGAATCACACCACAACTACGAATCCACAAGTATAATTATTTGCCGCGATTGACAATTAATTCATACACTCTCTCACATTTTTCTTAATTTAAAAATGAATTATGTACCACAATACCATCTTTTTATATATTTAAGATCACTTATTGTTAAAGCAATAATGATAGCAATTACTTATTCACTAATCCCTGCTACTTATAAAGTATGCATAATTTTTTCTTAAATGTATAATGCTTAAATTTGAGTAATATGTAATGCTTATAATACCATTGATTAAAAATGGTAACAACATTAACTAATAAATTAATAATTTAAATATATTTAATTTTCAAACTTTTAACAATTTTCGTTTCTAACTTATTGATTTATTTTCTCACAATAACTACAAACTGAACCCGTAAGAACAATATCAAGAAATGCACATGTGCACTATGCCAACTGGCTTACGGGGTTCATGTTAATGCATTAGATGAGTATTTACAAATAGGTGAACACTGTGCACGCGATTGTCTAGATTTTTTTACTATGTGCATAATCCGGTTGTTTGAGAATGAGTTTTTAAGAAAACCAAACGAGGATGGCATTCGCAACTTATACCACGCACATAACATGGTTCATAAGATACCGGGAATGTTGGGAAGCATCGATTGTATGCATTGGAAATGGAAGAATTGTCCAAAAGAATGACAAGGGCAATTTCACAGAGGTGATAAAAAGTATCCAACTATAATGCTTGAAGCAGTTGCGTCGTATGATTTGTGGATTTGGCATGCATTTTTTGGTGTGACAGGTGCGAATAACGATCTTACCGTTTTGTATAATTCTCCGTCATTTGACAAACTGATTGATGACATCGGCCATGTGGTTCCATTTGAAATATACGGAAGAAAATTTAAGCATGGGTATTATCTAGCTGACGGAATTTACCCAGAGTGGGCAGCTTTTGACAAATCATTTACGGTTGCAAGCAACCCAAAAAAACGCTGCATGGAAAGCGAAACAAGAAAATGCTCGAAAAGATATCGAAAGAGCTTTTGGTGTCCTCCAAGGACGTTGGCGTATTATTGCCCAACCGGTGCGCCAATTTCTTTTGGGCAAGTTACAGAGAATCATGTACTCGTGCATCATAATGCATAACATGATCTTGAAATATCAAAAATATGTGCCAAAATGTATATTCCTCCACAACCAAATATGCAACAGACATGGGTTGAACGTTGCGCAGTGCAAAGAAGAAAAACAAAAGAACTACACGATAAACGCACACATGCAAATCTTCAACGATGTCTCATCGAGCATGTTTGGCAACAACAACAATGAGAACAAATTCAACCGAATACGAATAATTAGTTTCGTTATAAGTTGATGTATGTTATTTCGTATCGTTTTTTTTTTGTTTTTTTTTTTTTTGTTTTTTTTACGTTATTTTTAGTTATGTGTAATATTTATTGTGTTGTATTTTATTTTAAGTATAATGAAATGAATTCAGTTTATTTAGTGAAATGAATAAAAAAATAAAGTTGTAAGTGATTGGACCCCAAATGAGTAAGTTTGGGTTAGTTATTAGTGAGGAGAGGGTTAGTTGTGAAAAGGTGTTAAGGTGATGTGACACCCGTAAGCCCCAAATGAGTAATTTTTGCTAGTCACCACACCTTCCCCTCTTAGTAACTCCTTGGAGCGATTGAACCCATAATTCATACAACTTCTCACATTTTTTTTATAGGAAATGATTTTGATGCTATAGATATATAAAAATTCAGGCTGCTATAGATACCGTATATATTCGGCCCATCACAACATAACGATCCACAGGCAACCATTCCAACCAGGAATAGTAACAACATAAACAATTCAACTCTGTTCATATACAAGTATAATACTTACCTTGGAGTATACAATCACTCATGAAAGTTCTTCTGCAGTTAATTAAAACTCCGACACAACATCATGAGAAAGACCCAAGCTTAAAATGACTGTATTTTACAAGCTAACTGTTCCGTGAACCTATATATATTGCCATGAAGCAGCAAGTAAGTCTGAGCATTTTCCCAAAACAAGTTACGCGTGAAACCATTGGAAAGGTACATCTAGAATGGCATTTAGCAAACATGGGGATTCCGAACTTCCGTATAGATAGATAACGAACATAATTTCTGTGTTTGGCATATGAGATATAAACATCTTAACCAAATGCATATATTATAATACTTGTAACAACTTAACCATTTTTTCACTAATAATTAATCTAAAAAGTTGCCTACCATACAAGATGGACAATACGCTGATTCTTAAAATAAGTTGCCTACCATATAAGAACTAAGAAGATTTTTTCTTTATCAAACTCGGGTAAATGTTGATCCGGTATAGAGATTTCTTATACAAAAACTCATACCAAATTATCATCACTTGTATCAATTTTTGTTTGGATATAAGATAACAGGTGTTGTTAGCTATTTGACAAGGAGAGCAAGATTTTCTGTTTTAATCCCGGTAACAAGTACACACTTCGGGTTTTGCTATGGACGAATGTCACTTAGCCCGAACCATATGGCTAAAATATTCACTAGTCACCTCTGTTTCGTACGAAAGGAAACAATAAAATTCTCATATTTTTTACTTATGGAAACAATAAAATAAAATAAAAATGACAATAGGCTATTTAAAAATTGTTGCAGTTAATTGTTAAATACGCACAACTTAGTTAAGTGAAACTAGGGCTGTAAACGAACCGGACGAAAACGAACAATGCATTGTTCATGTTCGTTCATTTAATTTTAACCGGGCAAATAAATGAACACGCAACCTTAAACGGACGAATTTTTTTGTCTACTGTAAGTGCTCTAAGAGAAACATGTGTAACAAATTATTCATACGTTTTAATCACCAAAACAAAATATGAAAATAATAAGAACATTTTTTTACTTATTTTCTAAGACAAACAAATTATTTACACATGTTTATCACCAATCATCATACAGTAATCGAGTTACCGAGCTAGTCATCAAGTTACATAAGGTTTTTTTTTTTTTTTTTTTTTTTTTTTTTTTTTTTTTTTTTTTTCCACAAATTGATATGTGAACTCACAACTTATTTGCATTCCGTTGTATTAGTTCTAGTTCATTTAAGTTTTGGGTAGATGGTTGTTTTAATGTCATTTTTGTCAACTCTTTCCTATTAGAGGTGGCCAAAACCCGGATCCGCAGAAAACCGGAACCGGATCCAAACCGGATCCGGATAATAGTCAAAGTCAAGGAACCGGATCGGTTCCGAACCGGATCGGATATTTCCGGATCCGACCCCCTAAAAACCCGGACCGGTAGCACCGGCTCCGGTTAGGAACCGAACCGGATCGGATCCTAGGAACTGGTCAAACCGGATCCCAAGAACCGGTCAACGTGGCAGTATCCAAATTTTATGTAGCATCCAAATTTATGCAGTATCCAAATTTTGTTACAAACTAGAACTTAGATAAGTGGGCTTTAATGCCCAAGTGGCACTTGGTTTAGTTTGCAGTGAAAAAAAATAAGGAAGCAAAGTAGCAGTAGGAGAAAATGAAATATATAGCTCACTGTCTTCACAGTGGGCATGAAATATATGATTGTTGTGATTCAACCAAAATCATCAATGGTATTTATAGGAATGTTTAGGAGGTTAAAATG
Source organism: Artemisia argyi (assembly GCA_030686995.1). Taxonomy (NCBI): domain Eukaryota; kingdom Viridiplantae; phylum Streptophyta; class Magnoliopsida; order Asterales; family Asteraceae; genus Artemisia; species Artemisia argyi. The sequence goes on from CM060709.1 coordinate 331,562,404, forward strand.
GGTCAAAAGAGGGACAAACCCGTTGGAAAATGCAGAAAAAAGGGTCATATGACCGTTGCTACCAGCTGCTTGGCTGCTACTGTGATGAAAACCCAGCAAAAAGAAATATATACATTGGAACCGGTTCGGAACCGGTTCCCAGGAACCGGATCGCGAACCGGTGATGAATTATCCGTTTCCGAACCGGTTCGAGTAGCAGAAACCTAGAACCGGACACGATTCACCGGATATTATGGGAACCGGACCGGATCTTGCCGGAACCGGTGTTGACCGGATTCAGTTTCGGATAATTATCCGGTTCCGGTTCCGGAACCGGTTCGCTTGGCCACCTCTATTTCCTATACATAAAAACACAAAACTTATATTATTATTAGCTGATTATAGTTATATATAATCAAAATTTACTATCTGTTCGATACTATTATGGGAGATTAAAAGCATAAACTAATACTCAAACACCAATAAGAGACTACATAACTTGCACCATATTCGAATTGCTTGCTTTGCATAGGTTACGCAAGTGGTAGGGTGAAAAAACAGAAACAACTAAAATTCTTCCACCGTACCCCCTCCACCTCCAAACACACCTTTCGGACTCCCACTCGTATACTCGGACGGATCACCACCTAAACTACTCACATTCACAACCGAACCTTCCGCAAACGTAACATTCCTCGCCGTAACACTAACCGTGCCCCCTAATATCACTGAATCCTTCCCTAACCTAAACGCGCTACTAACATTGACAACAATCTCACAACTAGCAATACCGCAAGCTAACCTAACATTAGGCAAAATGACTAAACTCCCTAAACCTTCAATATAGACATGATTATCAAAAACTAAACTAGAATTGACCTTACAACTAGTGTATAAGCTACCGATACCTCGTTAATCGCTTTTGCAAGATAACGAAGGTGGATGAGGCGGAGGTGACGGCGGTGGAGGCGACGGCGGCGAGTAGTCTCCGGTGAAGTCGATCAAGTTCGCATATACGACAAAATTAGGGTTTGTGATTAGTGTGATTATGATTATGAAGTAGTAAGTGTGTTTATTTGTCATTTAATTTTTATAAAATTTGAAAGAGGGATGAAAAATGATTAAAAGATAAAATGATGAATGAATGAGATATGAAACAAAGAAAGAAAGAAGGAAAGAAAGAATAGTTCTTTGGTCAAACTCTTTTGAATGTGAGCTAGTAAGAGTGTAAAGTGTGTTCGCAATCCCATATCGGTTGCAGTATCAAGTTTTTACTTGGTTATATATTACGGTTTGAGGAGAGTTGTCATCATGAGATTAATATTATGTTGATGGCTAGTAGGTACTTTATGTTATTCACAAAATTAACATTCAGTTTCTGCTTCAGCTAACACCTTATATAAATTCTTAACTTTTCCAAAGAAATTACTATCGTTTGTTTTGACTTAATTTGACCGAAATTACTCTTAATACTCTTTAGAATGTAAAGTGTTACTCTTAATTTTGAGTCTCACATCGGGTGGCGGTAAAATCTTTTACCTACTTATATAGCATTTTGTGCAACACCGTTAACAAGATAGAGAGTGATATTACATTAAGATTGAGAGTGATATTACATTAAGTATGGCATTTAGTAAACATAATAATGTGATTACACTCTTGCTTTTACTTGGTATCTTTTGTAAACTGGTGTTTCCAATATTGTTCCCAAACCAACAATGTCAGTTACTTAAAACGATGTCCGAAAAGCATATTCCAATTCCTAGAAAAAACTAATTGCTAAGGTTTTAATCATTCATCTATCTAGCCAACTGTTATTAAGAGCCAAGGGGATTACGAGCTTCCTTATTGGTTGATAATGAACAAAACTTCTATGTTTGGCCTATGAGATATAAACATTCTAGCCAAATGCGTTTTCAGATAATTGTAACAACGTTAACATTTTTTCACCAATAATGTAAAAAGTGACGGGACGTCTAGAATAGCTAATGAGAAGCACAACACTTCTCCAAGATATAACACAGGTTATAAAATAAGTTAAAATGAATGAGATGAGAGAAAGAAAGAAAGAATAGTGCTGATTTAATTAGTGTGATTTTGTCTTTATATATTTGGTCAAAGTCAGCAACAACAATTTGTTTTGCAATCCCACATCGGCTGGAGTACAAAATGAGGAGGTAAGCCGCGGGCATTATACAATATTATATTTTGAGGACTAAATTTGCAATGAACCTCTAAGATGAAGGACGAAGTTCGTATGGATTTTTTTTAAATTGTTGAAGATAACGGTCGTTAGCTATTAACGTCAAGTTAGTGATCAAGGACTGACTTTGCAATAAATGTATAACATGGAGGACCAATTATTTAAATTATGAGAGGAGTAAATTTGCAATGAACCTCTGAGATGAACGACCATTTTTGTACGGAATTTTTTTAAAATGTTAAAGATAACGGTCGTTAGCTAACAGTCGTTAAGTAACTAACGATCGTTAATTATTATAGCAGAAATTATTATTTTAAAGATTTACTATTGACTGTGTGTGCTTTGCACTATAGCAGAAATTATTTTTTAATGAAGTGTGAATAGTAATCCACGCTAAATGTACTGCGCTTTGAAGCCAATTAATAACTTGAGATAAGTGTTAAGTTGTTGGCTTATATTACTTAGCAATGTCGATAAAACACATTGTAGAGAGGTATATGCTAAACAATTTATACAACTTCTCAATTTTTTATCTTTTGATTTTGACTAAATTGTCTAAACTTAGAAAGAAAAAAAATGTTTAAACAAAGAGAAAACTTAAATATCTTTTGATTTTGACTAAATTGTCTAAACTTAAACTAAAAAAAATATATAATTTGGTTAAGTCGGTGTATAGGTTTGTTTATCAGTGACTTATTTTATAAGCATTACTCCATGCAAAAAATGGAGAGGGTGATGTCTTTTTGATTATATTAATCGTATATACATAGTTGATATAATAAGGTTACCAAAACCAAAGGTGTTATGTCTTTAGAAATATGGCGTATCAAGCTTTCTATCCCACATTGCAAAAAGGATCAAATTTTCATCTACATATATATTGTGATGTATTATGCATAGATAAATTTAAGAGGTAATTCTCTATATGCTCCAGTCGCTTTAAGTCTACCTTTAAGTCTACTTTTTCTAGACCAAAAAATGTGACTTCTGAAAATCCCTTAGGGGACTTGAGTAACTTAGGCGACTTATCCCTACCCCTTTAAATGTCAACAAGTGTCCCATATGTTGGTTTTATAGACAAAATAATAATAGTCGTGTGTTAGGATCGAACTTGAGATCACGGGATTGCACACAATACGTATGAAGAGGAAATGTAATAATTATTTATAAAATGTTATAATTAATTATTAAACACAAAACAAATAAATAATAATTAGTATTATTGATTAATGACTAATTAATTATTAAACGAAGATTAGGAAAGTAATTACTAGACAATACATGGAAACAAGAGAAGGTTCCGGAACACCCCTTTGGGCTCCAAACCGATCGGCAAGGGGGGCAAACCCACCTCCATTGTGCCTTGAGCTCCAAGTATTGTGTAGTATATAAGCAAACCCAAGGTGTAGGTTTTTCTCATAACTTGTACACACACATCTTGGGTTTTCTCCTCTCCTTTTCTTTCTTGGTCGATCCAAAACCGAACACCCCTAAGGGTTTCGATTTTCTTACATCTTCAAAAGGGTTTTGTGTTTATTACTTGCATAAACTTTTTCTTGAATTAGTACGTGTGTACAAGAACGTGAATCAAACACACTATTGTTTGATTCTTGGATTGAATTACAAAAAGGTAAGGGGTAATTCATATAATCCTTATAAACCTTAATTAGGGTTCATTGGTTCCGGAAGATTGCATTGATTCTTGTTCGGGCTAGAATCACTACGGTATGTTTACTATTTAAATTATTGATTAATTAATTACATGTTATTCGATCTATTATAATTGCTTCCGCTTAAGCTCACTTTGATGTTCATGGTTTATTAATATGATAGTCATGATATAATAATTTCAACAGTGGCATCTAGAGCCGTTATAATGTGTAATTAATTATCGAAACGCATAAAAATTAGATTTTGATTCGTATAGTTACATGTTTTTTTTAGGGTTTATGTGTTTTATCCCTAACCCTAATTTTTTTGGGTCGAATGACCTAAAGGGTTTTTAGGGTTTTGTTTTAATTTTTTTTTAAATTTTGATTAGAAACCCTAAGATGTCATGTAATTGTTATGCGTTTTAGTAAACGATCTTGGTGCAATGTGTTAATTGTTAAGCTAAATCCATGAAAAAGTGCATATTTGCATGGATTTTTATTGTGTTATTTAAATTGTTTAAATTGCCTATATATATTAATGGTTAAGTTATATTAAAACATGTAAATTTTAATAGATGTCGAATTGAGGAAGACTCCAATATTAAGTAATCAATTATGTGCTATGTGGTATTTATTTAATTTTGGCTTACGCAATCGATTTATCGATGTATGTGACTCTTTTTCTAAGAAAAAGAAAGCCCTAATTGAATTAATACGTTATACGCCTAGATTTGATTATTAATAGGACTTTTGAATAAGATTTGCATGTGGCTACATGTTTTATACATATTTAATTGTTATGATTATGTATATATGATTATTTAGTTGTTTTATTTTTTATTGCATATTACTTGTTTTGTTTATTTATTGTGTTAGACATGTTTATATAAACGAAAAGGGTAATTTTTGAATAGAAAAATAATATGGACTAAATAATGGCGAAATTGTTTTGGTTTTTAAGAGTTAAAATTTCAAAGGATTGGTTGATTGATGTTTTTGTACGTAATGGTTAAATATGCTCGACCGAAGTTTACACACTATAAGATGGGTATAAGGATGGCAACGCATTAAATTGTGGCCTTAGATAGACAACATTCTGTCTTAACGCTCGTTTGTGTGTAAATTAGACTTACCGAACAACCATTATATGTACATTGTCATCTTAAGGGTGAATAATCCACAATTTCACAATGATTATCCGAAACACTAAGCTTTCGGGCTTATGCAAAAGTACGATATAGTGGACGATAATTGATGGTTATTCTTTAATTGGTGAACCCGATACCTCAATCAAAACTTTGTTATTTTACTCTTAGCAAATTGGTAATAAAAATGTTTTGTAAAACCAATGTTATGAAGTTGTATGCATGCTTCTTCATACATTATTTTGATCACATCAAAATAGTTATACCCTTATAAAATTAAGTTGAATGCCATCTAATTAAGAACACTTGAAGTTGTAATTTACGTTAAGTGAGACTTGGCGAGATTGCAATGGAGAGGTAAATTTCATAAATTCATTGCTAGCAGATCAACTGATGTGATGGATTTGTGAGTTTACAGTTTTTAAGTTAGACGACTTAAATTGAGTAGGAAGTGAGACTTGGACTCAAGGCATTAAGATGGGGACTAAACATGCTTACAATACAAATGTTTTGTGATTGTAAATCCCATATATCTAGGAATTGGACAAATGTTATGCCAATTACTTGTACGACAAGTTACTTCATATTGTACTTTCATTACTAGCAGATCAACTGATGTGATGAAACTATGTTTATGGAGGATCCTAGTTTCAAGATTATTCTATGGATTTATTTTCCTTGAGTATTTTAATTTTCTTGAAAAATTGTATTATCAAAAATACTAATGTTTTGAACTTTCTTTATCTGTAGAAATGGCTCAAACAGATAACACCAACTTTCGTTCTGTGTTCAAAACTTATTTTGAACGAGAAAAATTGACTGGCTCGGAAAATTTCAATGATTGGTACCGTTCACTAAGGATTGTCCTGCGAGTGACTGGTCAACTCGAAATCTTGAAAAAGCCTTGTCCTGAAGAACCTGTAGGCGAGGCAGCTACTGAAGCTGCTAAAGCCAAATGGAATCTTGATTGCAAGGAACATATTGATGTGGCCGCAATGATGTTAGGGGCGATGTCCACACCTCTTCAAAGGCAGTTTGAGGAGTATTTCCCCATGAACATGATTGATGAACTCAAGAAACTCTATGAGAAACCATCAAATGTAGAGATTTACGATTTGATGGAGGCTCTACATGGTTGTAAGCAGGGTGATGGTGAACCTGTGAGTGCTCATGTGTTGAAGATGAAAAGTTTCATGGATCAACTACAAACACTTAAGAAACCCTATGACAATGATATGGCTGTGAACTTAATCAATAGGTCCCTTAACAAGGATTTTAATGGTTTTGTGAGGAACTTCAATATGCATTGCGTGGGGAAGACAGTAAGTGAATTGCACGCACTGCTCATTGATTATGAGAAAGGGTTGACACCAAAGGCTCCTACGCCCCAAGTTCTTGCTATACAAGGGGGTAGAATTAACAAGCCAAATGCGAACAAGAAGAAGGGTAAAGGAAAGAAGAAGGCTGATAAGAATAAGCAGGTTATGGCTTATCAACCACCTCAACCTAAGAAGAACCCTCCTATCAAGAATAATCCAAAGAAGGATCAAGGATGCCATTACTGCAAGGTGATGGGCCATTGGAAGAGGAATTGTCCTCTTTATCTCGATGACTTGCGAAACAATAAGGTTAAGAAGACTGGGCACATGGGCGTCAGCACTTCAGGTAACTTATTTGTCATTGAATTATTTACTTTATCTCGTGAAATAAATTCCTGGGTATATGATACTGGATGTGGTATTAATATTTGTAATACACTGCAGGGGTTTAGAGAGGAAAGGAGACTAGCTTATGGGGAGCAATTTCTGCATGTGGGAAATGGAGCACAAGCAGCAGTTGAAGCCATAGGAATGTTTGATTTAGTTTTACCTTCGGGTTTAGTACTTTGTTTAAACAATTGTCATTATGCACCTTCTATAATTAGAGGTGTTGTTTCCTTTTCATGTTTGTTGGATCTTGGTTTTTCTCATACTATTGATGGCAATAAAATTTTTGTTTCTTTAAATGGTGTATTTTATTTTAATGCTGTTGCTGTGAATGGTGTGTTTGAAATTGATATGAATAATTGTGTGACTTCCAACAAAAATAATAATTCGATGTACAGCATAAGTAAGAGAATGAAGTATGACTTGAATTCGTCTTACCTTTGGCACTGTAGACTTGCCCATATAGGCAAGACTCGCATGCAAAAGCTACAACGTGAAGGGCTTTTGAATGATATCATTGATGAATCATTTGATAAATGCGAATCTTGTATTTCTGGGAAGATGACGAAGAAACCTTTTCATAATAATATGGAAAGAGCTTCAGATCTACTTGGTTTAATACACACGGATGTATGTGGACCACTTAGACATGTGTCAAGGAGAGGTGCTGTCTACTTCTTAACTTTTACGGATGATTTCAGCCGTTATGGTTATGTTTATTTACTTAAGCATAAACATGAAGTGTTTGAAACATTTAAAGTTTTCAAAGCAGAAGTAGAATTGCAATTGGGAAAGAAGATTAAAGTTCTTCGTTCTGATCGAGGTGGTGAATACCTTAGTCAAGATTTTAAAGATTTCTTAACTGAGAATGGAATTGTCCAGAATCTCACATCTCCATATACTCCACAACAAAATGGTGTATCTGAGAGAAGGAATCGTACATTGTTGGACATGGTTCGATCAATGTATAATCTTACTAATCTTCCTTTGTTTTTTTGGGATTATGCTCTTGAATCAGCTGTTCGTATTTTGAATGTGGTTCCCACCAAGAAGGTTGATAAGACACCATATGAGATATGTACTGGAAAAGCTCCGAACTTGTCTTATTTAAAGGTCTGGGGTTGTGAGGCGTATGTTAAACGTGACTCACAAGATAAACTCCAACAAAGATCTGTAAAATGCATTTTTGTAGGATACCCTAAGGAAACTATGGGTTACTACTTTTACTACCCACCTGAGAATAAAGTGTTTGTTGCAAGATATGGTGATTTTCTTGAAAGTGAATTTGTGGTTCAAGAAATCAGTGGGAGAGTATATGATCTAGAAGATGATCTAAATAATGCATTGCCTTCAGAAAACACTAGCGCACTTCCTATAGAACCAGAAAGTCTGGGTCCTCCACCGGAAGTTGAAGTAATTCCCATTCGCAGATCTTCAAGATCTGTGAAAGCTCCTGACCGTCTATGTCTTAATGTAGAGGTTGATGAGTATACACTAGGGGATCTTAATGAACCTACTAGTTATAGAGCTGCCATTAATAGCTCTCAAAAGGCTAAATGAAAAGCTGCTATGGATGGGGAAATACAATCCATGCATGACAATGAAGTCTGGGAAGAAGTTGACTTACCTCCTGGTGCCAAGGTAGTTGGGAGTAAGTGGCTTTACAAAATCAAGACTGACATGGATGGATATGCACACATTTATAAGGCTCGTCTAGTTGCTAAAGGTTTTACTCAAACTTTTGGAATAGATTACGAGGAGACGTTTTCTCCTGTAGCAGACATAAGAGCTATAAGAATACTCATAGCTATAGCAGCGTACTATGACTATGAGATTTGGCAAATGGATATGAAAACCGCTTTCTTAAATGGTCATCTAGATGAAGACATCTATATGGCACAACCAGAAGGGTTTGAAAATCCAGAATTTCCAAATCGTGTTTGCAAGCTTAAGAGATCCATTTATGGATTAAAGCAAGCATCACGACAATGGAACAAGAGGTTTGATGCTGAAATTAAAAAGTTTGGATTCACTCAAAATCTTGATGAGCCATGTGTGTATCACAAAGCTAGTGGGAGTGATAATGTAACTTTCCTAATTCTATATGTTGATGACATATTGATCATGGGAAAAGACATTCCAAGTTTGCAAGAAGTAAAGGCATATCTTGGAAAGTGCTTTTCTATGAAAGATTTAGGAGAAGCTGCATACATTCTGGGAATCAAAATCTATAGAGATAGATCAAGGCGGTTAATTGGATTAAGTCAAAGTGCTTACATTGACAAAATATTGAAAAGATTCAATATGCAAAATTCCAAGAAAGGATATTTGCCGATGGAAGTAAAACATGGCTTATGTAATGAGTTTTGTGCTTCAACACCTAATGAGGTGGCTCGCATGAGTAAAGTTCCTTATGCTTCGGCTGTAGGATCTATTATGTATGCGGTTAAGTGCACAAGGCCAGATGTGGCGTTTGCTCAAAATATTACCAGTCAATTTCAACAGAATCCAGGTGAAAAACATTGGATTGCTGTTAAACATATTCTTAAGTATTTGAGGAATACAAAAGATATGTTTTTGGTATATGGTGGAAATCCATCTGCAGAACTTTGTGTTACAGGTTTCTGTGATGCATCCTTTCAAAGTAATAAAGATGATTCGAAGTCTCAGACGGGTTATGTCTTTGTTATCAATGGAGGAGCTGTAGACTGGAGGAGCAAGAAGCAGAGTACAATTGCGATGTCTGCAACAGAATCTGAATACATTGCTGCTTCAGAAGCTGCTATGGAGGCTGTTTGGATTAGGAAATTCGTTTCTGGGCTTGGTGTTATGCCTTCAATTGAATTACCTATTAATATGTATTGTGACAATTATGCTGCAATCATATTTGCCAATGAACCTGGAGTCATGAGAGGCACCAGACATTTTCTACGGAAGTATCACTTTGTTCGTGAAAAGGTTGACGAAGGTGAAATAAATCTGTTGAAGGTTCACACAGATGATAACTTAGCTGATCCGTTCACTAAGGCTTTGGCGAAAGAAAAGCTTAATGAATTAGCCAATGGAATTGGACTTAAATTAGCTAGTAGTTTCATGCATAACTGTGATTAGTATTTGGATAAAGGATATTGTAAACAATTATTATTTTAATGAAATAAAGTATGTTGGTATGTTTATTTCTGTTATTAATTATTGTTGTCCTATTTTTGCATGTTTAAATCCATGAATAAGAGTTATTCTAAATTGTCCGTTGTCAGTTAATAATATGGGAATATTATTAAATTAAGACAAATATGAAGTTGATATAATATACTTAAGTATATTGATGCGTAGACATGTCATTTCAGACGATATTCGATGATACAGAATATAGGACTTATCCCAACTATATGATGTTACTTTATGGATCTTGTCATTAAGTAAATCATAAGAAGTTATCCTTAGACTTGAGATACAAGATAACGGTCATGAATGTAGTACATTTTTGTGGAACAACTTAACGCTATACGTAACTGGTAGTCATAAGGGTTGTTTTCGGAAATGTTATAAAGTTTGTGTGTTTTGCTTGTAATCAATAAAGAATTTGTTCCTTCAAATTAATTTTTTGGAGTTTAATACTGCTGGGCCCCTCGTAGGGTTGTCAAGGTGTTTGCGTGGCCACGCCCAAGGTCTTTCTTGAAAGGTTCAAAAGATTTGGTAATCTTGTCAATTTCTAAAAATGAGAAACAGAATGGTTAATTAAGGAATGACCTAGATCCATATCCTTATTTAACACGGTATTAGAAACAAAGGGATAATAATAATGAGAAATCATTAAAAGGTTTTCCAGGAGCCTTACTCTAGTTGTACTAGAGGCATCGACGTGTTGCAAGACGCTAATCGATGTGATCACACTATTATGATATGTCTATGTGGGAGCTGTTGGTTTTATAGACAAAATAATAATAGTCGTGTGTTAGGATCGAACTTGAGATCACGGGATTGCACACAATACGTATGAAGAGGAAATGTAATAATTATTTATAAAATGTTATAATTAATTATTAAACACAAAACAAATAAATAATAATTAGTATTATTGATTAATGACTAATTAATTATTAAACGAAGATTAGGAAAGTAATTACTAGACAATACATGGAAACAAGAGAAGGTTCCGGAACACCCCTTTGGGCTCCAAACCGATCGGCAATGGGGGCAAACCCACCTCCATTGTGCCTTGAGCTCCAAGTATTGTGTAGTATATAAGCAAACCCAAGGTGTAGGTTTTTCTCATAACTTGTACACACACATCTTGGGTTTTCTCCTCTCCTTTTCTTTCTTGGTCGATCCAAAACCGAACACCCCTAAGGGTTTCGATTTTCTTACATCTTCAAAAGGGTTTTGTGTTTATTACTTGCATAAACTTTTTCTTGAATTAGTACGTGTGTACAAGAACGTGAATCAAACACACTATTGTTTGATTCTTGGATTGAATTACAAAAAGGTAAGGGGTAATTCATATAATCCTTATAAACCCTAATTAGGGTTCATTGGTTCCGGAAGATTGCATTGATTCTTGTTCGGGCTAGAATCACTACGGTATGTTTACTATTTAAATTATTGATTAATTAATTACATGTTATTCGATCTATTATAATTGCTTCCGCTTAAGCTCACTTTGATGTTCATGGTTTATTAATATGATAGTCATGATATAATAATTCCAACACCATACAACTACAAGTTTCCTAAGTCGCTCAAGTCGTCTGGGGACACTAACTTGTCTTCATTATTACACTTGTATGTGACACTTGTATCCATTTAAAAGGTGGAAGACAAGTCGCTCAAGTTTGGCATTTTAAGAAGTCACTCTTTTTGTATAGATAAGGTATAAACTTTAGGCCACCGGGGCATATAGAGAATTACCTCTAAATTTAAAGTATGTGTTATGTTGGTGGTTAGATGCGTAACTTGCAACTGTATTATACAAGAAAAAATGTATACAAGCTATCACCAATTTAAACATATTTTCCTATGTTTGTTACACCAATAAATATCTTTTGAAATAAAATTGTATACGGTGATGAAATGATAAATATAAAATGGAATGAGATATGAAGAAAGAATAGTGTTTATTTGTTACACACTTACACACTTACTCCAAAAGACAAGTATATTGCTATGAAGAAACTACCGCTAACTTGCACCAAATTTAAATTGGTTGCTTTGCATAGGCTACACTAGTGGTAGGGTGAAAAACAGAAACGCCTAAACAAATGGCAATGAAGCTAATTTCCAACTTTATGTTGCCGCACCAAGCGGCTACCATTGCAAGGCCGAGTTGTGTTGAGGCAATCATTAGCAATATCTTCAAAGGCACCACATCACTAATGAACTCATTTCTCATATTGTTTAAGGCTCATATACTCTAACCAAAACCTGTAATCTCAAGATACAAAGCAAAATAGCAAAATGAAAACCAGTTTTACAAATGCGAGATTGTTACCTATGTGAAATTGTCAGATTGAGAACTTGAGATGAATTCAGATTTTTCAAGAGCATAACTTGAAACTCACTTGAATATTAAATTCACTTGCTTTTCGCTAACCTTTGAAATCTTTCTTCACACATTTTCTCAATTCCACTTTGTTCCCCTTGCTATCAAAAGGTTACGAGAATAAAACGTGTTATGTTCCACTTGCTATTGAGTTTCTGATCTCACATCGTAGAAAAGAACAAATTTTCACCTAGATATATACTGTCATATATAACGTATAAATAAATTGAAAGTAAGTATTATGTTGGTGACAAGATGTGTAACTTTGCTATTATAAAATAAAATATAATAGTAATGTATATGTATTTTGTCATCAATTGATACATACTTTAACATTTTAAATATAAAGAGTTTTTGCAATTTATACATACTTTTACATTTTTAAATATAAAGATTTTTCACATTTTTTTTGTTGTATACAAATATAGAGTTTTTGCTTATTGTAAACATGGTGTTATAAGTTGAGGCTAGCATTATTGTTTTGGCTTTCCTTTTCTTTTCTCCTAAAAAGACTTAAAAAAAAAATATTTCATAAATGTCTTGACTAATAATTGAACTCACTTGTTTTTTTATATTATGTTGCACTTGACTACTGTAGTTATTTTCACTCATTAAAGCAAAAAACATTGAGAACTGAACTCATTTGATTTTCATATTATGTTGCACTTAACTAGTTATGTTAGTTACTATTAAAGCAAAACAATTATAGTGAGTTCTTAAGTCATATTAGTTATGAACCCTTTTCTTACACCGTGTTCTTGAACTCGTTAGGTTGAAACTAGGGTTATGTCATTGGCTAGTTGTGTCACTTTTTTTTTGTTTTTGTTTTTGTTTTTTTTTTTTAGTGCAAAGGGTGAATCATTATATTAATATTAACAATAACAATTTACACATCATTGTCACACCTGGAATGAACATCCTCATCCATTGACATACAAAGAACAGACATACTAGCTATATATCCTATCCAATTACACATCATTGTCACACCTGGAATGAACATCCTCATCCATTGACATACAAAGAACAGACATACTAGCTATATATCCTATCCAATTACTGTCCCAAAGCTTTAACAGCAGACCATAATGTGTCACTTTGTTGTTATAGTAAATAATAATAGCATGTTGTAGGGAATTCAGTAGTTATAATACCTGTGCACGCACAGAGTTTTTTAAATTTTATTTTAATTATGTATTATTATCGATTAAAAAATGAAGCACTTAACATGTTTCAAATGTTTTACTTGGTGGACTAAAAATAAAAAAAATCATATGTATATGTTATAACCTACCTATTATTTTAGGAGAATACTTTTTGATTAAAAATTATATTTTATTATTCAAGTAAAATCACATGATGATAATTGACTTGCATGAGATATTAGTGATATATGTTTTTAGTTTTGCAAACCCGTGCTATCAATTTACGATGTGTTTTGTAATTGTGTTATTTCTTTTACTTATATTTTCGTTAAAATATGTAGCATATTTAGATAGCTTTGAAAATTGATTCATTTCCTTAATTATGAATAACAATCATATCATTTTTACTCGTATATCTTTTTGTTTGAAAAGTTGTATTTTCATAAGTTTGTGTTATTTACTTATCATGTTTGATCATAAAATTACCAAATTAACATATATGCTTACACTATAGCTTCTTTATTACATAAAGATAAACGAAAAAATATGTAATGGGTAGAACTCAAATTTAATCTTACGTTTATGTATAATGTATAAGAATAAATTTTCTCTAAGCTCTAACTATATAAGAAAATTATTATTACTTGTATAAGTAAATTATAAATGCATGAAAAAAATGACAAAGAGTATATTCGCAAGTCTTTTAAGATTTTTGAATCCTTACCAACCTTTCACTTTAATTCAACTTTCTTCATAATTGGCCTAAATCATCAAGGTAAAAGACACCCATATTTTAAACCGTTGGTTTACACCCGTAGTGTTATCAATGACAACAAACACCTGCTAAGTTTCAACTCATTTAAAGACAAATTACACTCCGAAAAGAATTCATACCATAAAATTCCCCATATAGGCACTAAAACACATCTTTGGTACATTAAAATACATTCATGTATTATCTAAATCAGCAACTCAACTAAATTATACATTCATACCTTGAGCAGGCGTAGAAAATCCTTCCACGACAATCATGTGTTGATACTTAATTCTCCTCTAAAAAACACACACAACAAATTGCATTACACTTTAGTGTGCGCGATAAGATAATAAAACTGCAAAAACCACTAACATGTTGCATTATAGTGAGGATAACAACAAAGTTAGTCATAACATCAAATAAGAAAACTTCATATTAGAACTAAACGGGTGTTTAGTTATGCTCATGAAAGGTGCTTATTGGCTTATTCAATTACCATAATACAATAAGTGTATGATAAAGCTATAAGCTTTTTTTAGAAGCTTAGTGAAAAACCCCTGAACTCACAACTAATTCTATTATAGCTTAGTGTGTTTATAGTAAAAACACAAATATTAAGTGTTGAAGTTTTTAATAAAACATAAAAAAGGGTTACTAAAAGTTGGTGTGTATAACAAAAAAGTTAAACCATAAAAAATGTTAATAAATACTCTCAGCTAGATAAGGCATAAGCCAAAGTTCTGTTGAGGTCTCTTTCGGATTCTATTCAGAAGCAAAAAAAGGTTTACACATAAATCATAAGTATAGAATAATGGTTGTAACTCACATCCGTGATTACCAACTCAATAACATTGTCGCAATATAGTAACGTAATAACTTGATTAAAACTATATATTCTTGCAAAATAATTCTCATGTACATACTTTTAATTCGTTTACAACGGCCAACTATTACTTTTTTTTTTTTAATTTTTTTGATAAAACATCACGTCAATGAATAAAGTTAGGTTATCACCTAGGTTTTTTTTTTTTTTTTTTTTTTTTTTTTTTTTTTTTTTTAGGAGGTGATTGTTATCAAATAAGAATTCTAATACGTGCATTTTTTTTAATATAATTTAAGGAAAACATCTTCTATATTAAATAATAACTATCTAACCCATGTGTTTTTTTTTTTAATAATTAGCTTTGTATAACTTTTTTAACTGACAGACATGTTGCGGTTGAGGTTGATTTTGTTGTTTAACTTTAACTATTGATACCATATTGTACATAATGCGTGAATTTAGTAGCACATATAATGAGCGTGTTGACATAAATTAATAATGTCTAAAAACATTGTTAACATATTAACAATGTCTCTATGTTTTGATAATTACAAAGCATAAACTCTTTAATCTAAAACTTATGACGTAAACAAGTTTTTAGTGCTTAACATTTGTCTTTACATCCAAATCACTTAAGGTATGAATAAACAAAGTGTTTATTGCATTCTATGATCAAAGGAACAATTTTCTTAAACACTAGACTTTTTATAAAATGTCACAAAACATTTTATATCTTTTACAAAACATTTTTGGAATTAAAGGAATATGTTTAATTCATTATAAATATATGAATTCAAATTTCCAACCAAAAATGGCAAATCTAATCCAGAAAAACCTTCCCCACAAAAAGACAAATAAACCCAACATTCTGGAGGGGCGGCCCCCTTAATTATTAAGGGGACCGGCCCCTAATTAAGGGGACCAGCCACGCTCCAGAACAGTATTTTTTCTCCCTATAAATACTGATTCATCCCTCATATTTTTCTCACCTTTTGCACTTCAAAACTTTCTGATCTAGATCTATTTTTCTATTCTCTCATCCTTTGATCATAAGTGTATATATTCTTTGTTTCAAAGTGATCCAATTTCCATCCTCTCAAGTGCAAGAGAAGAATACTTCTATCTTCCTAGACAAGAAGTATTACAACTTGTTGTGATCTCCACATCCAAGTTGTTGGTGTATCATCAAGATTATTTACATATTCTTTGTGAAGATTGTTGTGAATATTTGCTTGTAGATAGTTGTGTTAGATATAGATTGTGTGAATAGTTGATAGCTTGGTGTGAAGAAGAAAAGCTAGGAAATCTATTGGTGTGAAGAAGATAGAGTTGAAGTAGTTAGTTGTGAAGTAGATTGATTTGAAGATAGGTGTGTAGTAGATTGGTGTGAAGTAGTTGTGAAGATAGGTGTGTAGTATATTGGTGTGAAGTAGTTGTGAAGATAGGTGTGTAGTAGATTGGTGTGAAGTAGTTATGAAGAAGGTGTGATTTCGTTGTGACGAAGCTTTGGTGTGTAATTGGTGTGTAAGGTTTTCTCCGCCATAAGGGAGCTTGTTGATATAGTGAAGAAAACTCTCGAGTAGGTGACTCGAGGAGTGGAGTAGGGCAAGGAAGGTGTCCTTGTAGCCGAACCACTATAAATCCTTTGTCTCGCGGTTAGATCTTTCCATATCTTACTTATTATCTTGTTTATATCGTTATTACTTTTGTAGACGTAGACGTATATATATATATAGTTGCTCATATAGTGCTAGTATTGATTTTACTTAAAGATCAAACGAAAGTTTTATTCACAAAACAAAGTTTTTACAATCAAACTAAAAAGGTTACATACATATAATTGATCATTTCGATCAAGTATAGTTTTCATACAAAATATAACTAAGGATTATAAAATAAACGATTACGTACTTATCTCTCGTATATAGCTACAATTGTTTATATTATGCATGTGTTGATTTCACATACTTAGCATACATTATTATTATTGTTTATACTTAGATATACTTGTTCATATTGTTCAAGATTTGAGTTCACATAAGATTGAATCAAAGTTTTAAAAGCAAACAAGGTTTTAAAACTAAACTAAGTTTTCAAAATAAAATTAAAAAGACGTAAAACTATTCAACCCCCCCTTCTAGTTTTCCACAATTGGTACCAGAGCCACGTCTAGCAAGATTTTTAAAATATATAGTATTTTAAAACTTGTAACGATCTATGGAATCTGAAAAATATTTAGAAGGGCAATCTATGCAAAGACCACCACTATTTGAAGGTGATGGATTTTTATATTGGAAAAATCGATTCGAAACTTATGTGAAATCAAAGGATCTAGATATTTGGCATGTTATTACTAATGGTGATTTTTTACCTACTCAAAATAATCCCGAAACAAATAAAGATGAAATAGTACCTTTTGAAAAACAAAATGATGATTTAAAAAGACGACTTTCTAAAAACAATGAAGCAAAAATGGTTATTTACAATGCGTTACCACGTAAAGAATACGAAAGGATCTTTATGTGTGAAACCGCAAAAGAAATTTGGAATTCTTTACTAATAACTCACCAAGGTAATAGTCAAGTCAAGGATAACAAAATAGATCTACTTATGCAACAATATGAGCAATTTATGATTCCGGAAGAGGAATCAATTGATAATTCTTTTGCCAGGTTTAACACTATTATCACAAGTCTAAAAGCACTTGATGAGAATTTTTCTAGTAAGAATTTTGTCAGGAAATTTCTTAGGGCTCTTCATCCAAAATGGCGAGCTAAAGTCACGGCTATTGAAGAATCAAAGTATTTGTCAACTCTACAACTTGATGAATTGATCAGTAACTTAAAGGTCTACGAAGAAATAATAAAGAAAGACTCCGAGATGGTCAAAGGAAAAAGGGAGCAAAGCAAATCAATTGCGTTGAAAGCTAAAAAGGATTCTAGTGACGAAGAATGCTCAACCTCCAAAAGTGACGATGAAGAGTATGCTATGGCAGTACGAGACTTCAAGAAATTCTTCAAAAGACGAGGAAGATACATTAGGCAACCATATAATGAAAGGAAGTGTTTTAAATGTGGCAATCCAAATCATCTCATCGGAAAGTGTCCAATGATGTCAAGAGATCAAAATCAAAAGGCGTTTATTGGAGGTGCTTGGAGTGATAGCGATGAGGACAAGAAAGAAACCACAAATGAAGAAAAGTGTCTTATGGCTAAGACATCAAGCAAGGTACGTTCCGAAACCGAATACTTTAGTGACGAAAATTTATCATTAGATGAAAAAGACCTAGATAGTGAATATAATAGGTTATGCAAATTAGGTCAAAAGGTTATAGCTAAAAATAAGTCACTAAAACATATTAATAATCAATTAGAAAATGAAGTACTCGAATTAAAAATTAAACTACAACATTTGGAAAAAGGAAAAGAAGTTTTCGTAAAATGTAAAACTTGCTTAGAGGTTACTAATGATGTTGTCGAGGAGATACTCTTAAGATTGGTTGTGAAAGATCTTCTTCGATGCAAAAGTGTTTGTAAGTCATGGCATTCTTTGATATCAAGTCCTTCTTTTGATAAAACTTATCGTAAATCTATGTGCAACAAAGAGGAGTACAATACAAGAAGGATCGCTATGCTTACAGGTAAAAAACGTGCACACTCGGAGTGGAGTTCCTACATGAGGTGGAGTATGCAAGGTTCTTCCAATGGCCTTGTATGCATGTACTCAAGATACGAAAATCGAATAATTGTAACCAATCCTTGGACTAGAGAGTTTAGAGAACTTCCACTACACCTGCCTTTAAATTTTGGGCATGTACGATGTTTGGGATTTGGTTATGATTCATCCACAGATGATTACAAAGTTTTTATGGCGACATGCACCGGTAATAATGGGGCACTTGTTCATATATTTTCTTTGAAATCAAATATTTGGAAATTTTTTGGGCAAATCAATTATGAGTTTAATGATAGGCGGATTGATGAATATGATGGTGGGCTAACCGCGCCTGGTATCTTATTCAATGGGGCACTTCACTGGTTTTGGTTAAATGTTGATTATACCGGGAACGAAAAGATATTAATTGTGTCTTTCGATTTAGCTAAAGAGGAATTTAGAGAAATTCCCCAACCTGATGACACGAGATATGTTTGGAATTATGATAACTCACTGTCACTGGGGATTATCGAAGGCAGTCTATGCATATTTACGAAAAATAGATACCCCCCTGCAGCATTTGGGCTATGAAAAACTACAATGGCAAACCGTCTTGGGAATTGTTGCCAATTACAAATTATCGTGAGATGAAGGATCATGCTATACACTATATGCTTAAGGATACTAATCAGTATACGAGGACGCTGCCACCAACTTACTTTTGTGATGATATTCTACGGTTGTCTAGGAGTGACAAATATATTTCGTCTCCTATCTTTGTGCAAACCCTTGTATCCCCTTATGTTAAGGTGAGCTCTCCTTATTATGTTCTTGTTTCACTATCCGTCTTAATGATTTATACTTGTTATATATCCGTATAAATTGTTTTATTATTATTTGTCTTTTTGACCAATGACTCATGGAAGCGGATTGTAAATGGTGAAAATTAGGAGTATTTTTGGAACATTCGTTGCACGTTGAAAAAGGGAGCGTGGTTATAAAAAAAAGTGCACTTATGAAGTCTCTTTTTGATAAAGGGTACATTATGACGCTTGTGCTGTTAAATGCCCCGTTGTTGTAAATCGATCTTAGTTGAGCAAGTTAGTTTCTTATCATTTTATTATATGTGCTTCACCAAGGTTGTTGAACGTGAGCGCCGGGTGCTTATGAGGAGGCGGTTCTTAGGAGTTTAATTAAGTTTTCGAACATGTAGAAATAACTCTGTTGATTCTAGTATTACAGGTCAATCCTATACCACTAGTGCCAACAGGAAGTAGAGGAGAAGAAGCACTACACTTAGGAATCAACAACACGAAAACTTTGTGAAAAGATTTAGTTTTCTTTAGCCAACTTGGGACTTAATTGTCCGTTATTCTACACATTGTACCCAATTTGGAATTTGTTATTTATTTCTTCTTTTATAAAATCTCGAATTCAATTGCAGGAAAAGAGAGAGAACGAGAAGAAGAGAAAGAGGAGTGGTAATAAACACATACAAGAATGGGTCTAAGGTATAATTTAAGTTTATATTTAACATATTTTACCCGTTTTAGAATCTTTAATAAGTTCACCGTGTTTAATTTTGGAAACCTCATACGCAGGGAAAAGAGAGATTGATGAAATCCTTCTGGAAGAAGAAGGGAAGGGTAACAAACACATACGAAAAGGTCTAAGTTGTGTCGTGTTTTATATTTTGTGTTTTGTAAACTATCTATGTCCAACTCATTAGTCATTTCAAACTGATTTATTGATCATCTGATGACTAAATTCCTGGTGTTTTGTTCTTTAAATGATGATGATGATATCATGAAATTTTTCTTGACTTGAATAATATCCATTCCCACCTCTGCCACCATGTCCTCTACCACCACTAGGACCGGCACTCAAGTATTTTCCTTTGCCCGCCCCACCAATGCAGCCTACATTAATTTCAGATCTCATCTGAATTAACATCATTTATTTATAGTGGCAGAAAATGTAGTAGCAAAGCGCTATTTTGTTGTGAAGAAGGTGGCAATATTATTTCAGCCCAGTTACTTTTAAATGGGTCGATTCAGGTTATCTCTTTCCTATAACAGGTGACACGGGTAATAGAATATCAAAGGGTTCGAACAAGTCCAAATGCTCATATATGATGACACTAATGACTAATTATTTGTATATTTTTAAATTTTTTGATAAAATGTGTTCCAAGTCATCCCACTCGGTTGCAATTCGTAGTGAATTAATTAGTATTTAGGTCTACATTGAGTAAGATGGGTGAAAAAAAACTACAAAACCTGCGTCCAGCGAAAAAAATACTCTCCCGAACAAACCACAAACATAGTATCTGAGTCCCA
Source organism: Artemisia argyi (assembly GCA_030686995.1). NCBI lineage: Eukaryota > Viridiplantae > Streptophyta > Magnoliopsida > Asterales > Asteraceae > Artemisia > Artemisia argyi. Next base: position 331,583,346 of record CM060709.1, read on the forward strand.
TCTCTCGCGACTCACCTAACTAACAACAAAAGATATAAAAATGAAGAAAATAGACATGATACCTAATGAAGAAGCGCTTATTGTTCCAGAAGGTCGGACAATAACTGTTCTGACCCATTGAAAATGAACAACAGATCCTTCAATGGAACCCTCAACAATTATCTTTTCAAACCGACATATCTGCATTAGTATAATGACTTATCAGTAAACGCCTATGCTTTCTGGACTATGAAGCTATAATCTGATTCAGTTCAAAAATTTGTCACTTGAAGAGTGAAGGACAGTGTTGAGTTAACGTTGCAATCTTCAGGCGGATGAATTAGTTCCATGGGGCAAACTTCAAGTTCACAATTGCACCTGTTATACACCAAACATATCTTTTTGTCAAGATGACCACAATATAAAGAAGGTGAGAACTGACAAAGCTTATAATGATCATATAATGTTGCCGCATTGAACGACTACCAATCTTAAGTCGAGACAATCATGAAGTATATCTTCGTCAACAACACAATTGCACTTATGTTTCTTTTGAAGCTTATAATAGTTTAGAAGAACACATCAGGCGGAAAGAACGTTTCAGCAATAGGATTTAAATGCAGGTACAAGAGATCGAGCAGGTCTATACTTGTTTCAAAATGTCGTTGTGTTGTGTTTTTCATTATATATAAAAAGCATTGTCAGGGTGTTAGAAAAGTATAAATTTCAAGTTCACTATCGCTCTATCATTGAGCGAGCCACTAGGTTTTGTGTACTCATGTGTGATTCCATGTATGATATTTCTTGAACTTATCGCACTTTCATTGTATCAAACAATAAGTGATCCAAACAGTGGGGGACCTAGGATTGAAGGTCACCGCATGTGCATTTCATAAGGCTAAAGGAGATTTTGAACACAAACTTAGAGTTACTTCAAAAGGCCGGTGCGATGATTACGAGTGAATGTTAACTAATGATAGATGATTTGATACATGATTGATTCTGTTTTTATTATGCAATCTAAGGTGTTATTGTATGTCCTTAGAGCTAACTTTTGTAAAAGTTTACTTGTATCGATTTTCTGTTCCCACATCGGGTGAATGTAAGATTTTTCACTTAGTTATATAGTGTGGCGTATAAGCAATTAACAAGTTGAGATTTTATATTATGTTTGTGGTTGGCATAGTTCACAAGTCTTAGTTATAAGAAAAACTTATATGTTGTGCCTATCACAAATTAATATTTGGGTTCTTAAACTTTTTTTTAGGAGAAACAAATTATTTACACGTTTTAATCGAGCTAGTAATAAGTTTTTTTTCTTCACAAATTGATATTTGAACCAACAACTTATCTGCATTAAGTTGTATTAGTTTTAGTTCATTTAGGTTTTCGGTAGATGCTTGAACGAGGTAACGGTGATGAAGAAGTGATGGTTGTCACTAATGAAATGATTATAATGAATTTAATTAGTAATGAGGAGCATGATTATGGAACTGAAGTGAAGACACAACAATATGCATTTAGTAGCGGTTTTAACTTTATTTATTAAGATCTTGTTTGTTTATAATAACAACACAAAACTTATATTATTATCAGCTGATTATAGTTATAATCAAAATTTACTCTCTGTTCCAATACTATTAGAACTCCCTGCCAAGGATCTAAACATTTATCAATCCAGCCAACTGTTGGATTAAGAACTTATATTTGGTTTATAATGAATATCTAACAATTTTTTTTATTTATCATTTATTTATTTTGAAAAAGTAGATTATTTACACTGTTAAATCAAATCACAATTCACACATGTTTTGATTAAGAGTTGAGTTCACAACCAGTTGTATTATGTTGTAACTATCATGTCACTTACTGATAAAGGCAATAGCAATAGCAGTGAGTTTTTAAACCTTTTCTTATATCGTGTTTTTCAATTTTTATTTTAATTTATAGAAATGAAAAGAACTAAACAGGTGTAAATTATTATTATGAATGAATGAATCAATGAGAGATGATTTGGTATATGATTGTGAAAACAATAATAGCAACTAAAGAAGGTGACAACTGACGAAGCTTATAATGTTGTCGCATTGAACGACAACCAATCCTAAGTCGAGACAATCATAAGTATATATTCGTCAACAACACAATAGCACTTATACTTCTTTTGAAGCTTATAATGTCACAAAAGTTCGTAGACAGGAACATTTCGAGAAAATCAATTTATTTATTTATTTATTTTTTATTATTATTATTTTTTTACAAAATTAACACTAAACAATAAACATTCTTGGGTGGGAGCCCCTAGGTCCGGTCGTGCCCCTAATCTAAACTCACGACTAAGTTCACAACAATCTCACAACTAACGATGTCACAAGCTAACAAAACATTAGGTAGTATAACTAAGGCACTAAGCCACCTAAACTTTCAATATATACATCATGAGTGAATACTAAAGTTAAATTAAGCACACAAGTAGTGTCTAAATTATCGATGCCTCATAAATGGCTTTCGCACAATAACTACGGTGGAGTGAAGGTGCCGATGGCGGCGAGTGGTCTCCGGTGAAATCGAGTGATGATGCAGATACGACAAAACAAGGGTATGTGATTCTGTATAGTATGATTAGGTTTAGGAAGCAGTGAACGTGTTTTTTTAGTCATTTGATTAAATATATGAGTATATGACATTGATTTAATTGAGTGATTAAATAGTTATAATTATGAGTGAATATTAATTAACAGAAAATGAATGATACATAATTTGGTATTTGATTGTGTAGAAGTGAAGTGAAGACAAAATGGTGTGATTTTGATTGTTTCAAGTTTTAGGGGGTGTTTGGTTGGGGGTTAAAGGGGTGGGGAATGGGTAAGATATTTAAAAAGACCCACATCACTCAATATACGTTGTTTGGTTAGGGAGTGCAAAAGTATTGATTACCCGGTAGTGTGTAATCAACCATTATAGAGTAAATTGGGGGGGAGGGGTAAGGTATTGATTACCCACCTCACTCATTTCTTTGCATTTCCTTTACCTTTTCCCCTTCCCCACTTTGAACCAAGCAGACCCTTAGTCCCACATCGGGTGATGGGAAGAATTTTGAGCTGGTTATTTACTATCATGTACAAGACATTCATAAATTGAGGTGACTATAATGTTGTTGGTTGTTTATGTAACGGGATGTTAAATCTATGGAGTAACATCCCGGTCCATTAGCAGCGGACAATTTACATTCGCATTCTTTCATTTTATTTATATCCCGGGTACGATTGGCAACTAATAACTTACATTCCCTTTCTCTTATTTTATTTATACACTTTTAGAGCCCCGGGTACGGTTGGCAACTAATAACTTACATTCCCTTTCTTTCATTTTATTTATACACTATTAGAGCCCCGAGTACCATTGGCAACTAATAACTTACATTCCCTTTCTTTCGTTTTATTTACACTCTTAGAGCCTTTAGTACGGTTGGACTAATTGCTCAGTGCGCGGATGTAGATAACAAATAAAAATAGCATGATAAATATGAGTGAAAAGAGAAAAGTAAAAGAGATAATAATGATATTCCCCATCATACAAACACCTCAACACCAGAATAATAAAAATATAAGGCTGAAGGAAAAAGGTTTGGGTTATTTATACCGAGTATCCTGCATCATATCATTTGAAACAAGTGCACTCCACGTGCTAAAATCATATCATATCATAAATCATAGAGAAACACTGGTCGCGACTCCGGTGCATCCAACATCGACGGAAAGTGAGTATGGCACTACACTACTCGACTCAAATGAATGAAGATTGAAAGAAACATTGTCCTATCAACGATGCCAAATTATTTTGCCTTTGAGAGCGGTGTTTTTGCTTCATTAATCCCGATAACGAGCACACACTTTGGTTTTGATGTACAAGTTTATAGAGGGGTGTGGTTACTCTTGTAACCCTTTATCCCCGACTCCCCGTCCCTTGTATGTTTCCTAGCTCTTTGTTAATTTGTTAATCAAATCGATATTAATTTATTAATTTATTCTTCATTAAACTTGTTAGCTCGAAAAAATGTTGAAAACATGAACGAACTATGTGCTTTAAAGTCATGGCATATTAATTATGAACTTTGATATATAAAAGTACGTGGGTTAATATATATAAGTTGTTCTGAAGTTTGTAATGTCATGTGGTAACCAAATATCGTTTGTAGTTTGGTCATGCACGTGAGTGGTGAATTAATCTCTTATACTATGCTATAAATATTGTCCTCGTGAATAAGCAATTCGAACCTTTTGGCATCCCACTTGTGTATTCCGGAGGAAAATCTACTCACATTCACGACCACACCTTCCGCAAAGGTAACATTCCTAGACGTAACCCTAACCGTCCCCCAACCACTTCCCCCCTCGCCCTAAGTCCAATAGGGGACCCAAAATTTTGAAGTGATTAGGTGCACAAAATATATTTACTAATATAAAGGAAATAAAATGAACTAAGAGGTATAATTTCATTAAAGTATTAAAAAAGTTAAACGTGACATATGTATGTATGTCACAAATGTTCGTGGACGGGATCATTTCGAGAAAATTAATTTTTTTTTTGACAAAATTAACACTAAGCAATAAACATTCTCGGGTTGGGAACACTTAGGTCCGGTCGTGCCCCTAACCTAAACTCTCAATTAAGTTCACAACAACCTCACAACTAACGATGTCACAAGCAAACCTAACATTAGGTAGTATAACTAGGGTAAGGATCCAGTGAGAAGAAACTTAAAATGAGAAGAATGAGAAATAACTATAATCTCATATTTGAGATGCATCGACTTGAATAGATGCACCTTTATTCATTTAGATGCATCACAATTAGTTTCGAAAGTGATTTTGAAGTGAAAACGATGCAAAGTAGTAATAGGAACAAATTTGACCCGCAGAAGACAAAAAATACATAAGATTCGTCTAATTTGATGAAATGCATATAATATATGTATATGCATCTAATTTTTTGCTAAAAAATATATTATGATGCTTCTAAAAGATTAGGAATGCATCTAATTCAAATTGATTCATCTTTAATATGTTGTTATAATTATTTCTCATTCTTCTTATTTTAATAATTTTTCTCATTTGATCCTTAGTCAGTATAACTAAGCTACCTAAACTTTCAATGTATACATCATGAGTGAATACTAAACTTAAATTAAGCACACAAGTAATGTCAAAAGTACCGATACCTCATGAATCGCTTTCACACGATAACTACAATGGAGTGAAGGTGCCGACGCCGGCGAGTATTCTCCGCTGAAATCGAGTGATGATGCAGATACGAAAAACCAAGGGGTTGCGATTCTGTATAGTATGATTAGGATTAGGAAGCAGTGAACGTATTTTTTTAGCCATTTGATTTAATATATGACATTGATTTAATTGGGTGATTAAATAGTTATAATTATGAGTGAGTATTAATTAACAGAAAATGAATGGTATATAACTTTGTATTTGATTGTGTAGAAGTGAAGTGAAGACAAAATGGTATTTTGATGCTTTTTGTTTCAAGTTTTAATCCCACATCGGGTGATGAGATGAATTTTGAGCTAGTTATATAGTGTCGTGTAGAAGACATTCATATGTTGAGGTGAGTATAATATTGTTGGTTGTTTATGTGACAGGTTGTTAAATAGAGTAATAACTTGTTTATTTGATGACCACTAACTTACATTCGCTTTCTTACATTTTTTTTTTTATTTTTTTCAATAAATAGGTTGTGAATCTTTCATTTTTTTATTTTTTCAATAAATAGGTTGTGAAGAAATATGAGTTTTTTTTTTTTTTTTTTTTTTTTTTTTTTTTTTTTTTTTTTAATAAAAAGGTTTTGAAGAAATATGACACTTAAAGATTGAACAAACTGCGAAAAAAGAGAACCAACATTTATCACATCCGTCCTCGAGTAATTTGCCACCAACAAGTGGCAAGCTAAAGAAACAAGGGTCACTGAGTCAAGATGCATTGAATTGACGAGTTGAGGTGTTTATAAAAAAAGTTTAATACTGATATGCGTTTGCAGCGACAAGAGTCCTTAAATCAGTACATCGACATCATTAACCATGGTGACCATTATATATGTGGGCTTACGCTTTTATTTCATAAGCCCTAAGTTTTTTGGCTTATCTTAAAACTTATGAGCTTATATAAGTTTATTATATCATAATAAACTTGTGTAAGCCCACAAGTCTAAAAGAAAAACTGAGGCTTATGAAATATTAGCTGAAAAAAAATAAGCTCATAAGCTTACAAAATGAATCCGGGCCTTATAATATCCTCAAAACTAGTTTCCTATTATTTTTACGTCTAACTTTTATTTTATATAATGTGTTTTTCATTAATGAAATTTAACCTTAGTTAAATATATTATTTTATTTAAGTAAATGAAAAGGAAAAAAGTGATAGGTGGAAAAACCACGCCCCTCTCTCTTTGGAGAAAAAAGCGACACAAAAAAAAACCTTAACAATCTCAATCGTTCTTCATCTCATTGTCCTAATCCCTTTAATTCCTGCTTCGATCTGATTATTCTATTGATAAAACATTGTGTTTATCATTGATTCTTTCAAATCGTGGCTTATATCAATCGAATAGGTACAATATTGGTGAATCGTTTTTTAGGGTTTTGTTGCCATTTTTTTTTCTTTAAATTGTTCCTGCTTATTCTTTGATCTCTTTAAGTCGGTTTCTTGACTTTCATATATATAAGGATCGATTTCATCATATTTAAACGCATTGTTCATCAGTTTCTGATTAAGGGTTGCGTTGATCTTGATTATTGGCGCTTAACGCAAAACTAAACTCGAGACTTTATTCATACCCTTATCCTAATAATATCTTTAGTATGGGAGCAGGTTAGCCTTTTGTGTTCTTAACGTTTAGAAACCTAATCTTGCGATTAGGGTTTTATTTCATTAATTGGTAGTTTCATGATTGTTGGGTATTGTTCATGAGTTTCGTTGTGTTACTGATTGTGTTTGTGGGTTTAGAGAGATGGAAAAAGGATTTCTGAACAACAATAGTGCGTCTAAAAGATTGAATACATCGGGTAAAAGTGGTACAAATGTGAGTTCCTCTTCTAATTTGGCCGATCAAACTAGATTGAATACGGTGGTTACTATGGATGTTGATACAAGTGCTGTTGTTTTTAATGAGGGGCCTATTATTACTGATTGGACAGATGATGATGGTGATGTTAACTTGGTTACACTTGTGGACACGAGTGCCCATGACACGTTCGTGCGTAATACGAATGCTTCTACTTCTCCAAAGGTGGCGAACTCATCTTTTGCTAATGTCGTTAATGCTACTCGTAATGTCCAAATTGTGAACTTTAGAGCATTAATCAATGAGGATCGTGTGGATAATCATGATACAATGCTTCCTATGGCTACTATGAAAAAGGTTTTAAGTTGGTATGATAACACGCTTGTTGGTTACTTCCTTGGTAAGACCATTGCTTTCCCCTTAGTTCAAAAATATGTCACTAATACATGGGAAAAATTTGGCTTGCAAAAGGTAATGAAAAATGGTGATGGTGTATATCTTTTTAAGTTTGCTACCAAGGAGGGTGTGGATCGTGTCTTGGAAAGAGGTCCATGGTTAATTTGTAACTCACCTATTATTCTTAACAAATGGACTCCTACTTTATCCCTTAATAGGAACGAGGTAAACAAGGTACCGGTTTGGATCAAAATGCATAATGTTCCATTGCTTGCTTATTCAGAGGATGGTTTGAGCTTGATTGCTACACAAGTAGGGAAACCTATTATGCTTGATTCTTTTACAAGTTCTATGTGTGTCGATTCATGGGGACGTATTAGTTTTGCCCGTGCTTTAGTTGAATTAAGCGCGGATTCAGAACTAAAAAGCCAGGTTACAATGGAAATTCCATATGAAGAAGGTAATGGTTTTACTACTGAAATTATTAATATCGAATATGAATGGAAACCTCCTCATTGTGGTGAATGTAAAAATTTTAGACATGCTTTGATTGAATGCTCAAATCGTGTTAAGGAGGTTGTTCGTTGTAATACTAATGTAGCTGCAAAGGCTTCTGAAGCTTCTGCTACTTTGGAAAAGACGGATGATGGTTTCATTGGGGTAGTGAATCGTAAGAGTAAGGGGGAAAATGTGGTTGCTCCTTCTCGGCCTATTGGGGGTGTTCAGCTTAATAAGCCTAAACCAAAATTTTGGAGGCCTGTCCCGAAGAAGCCGGTTGCTACAAAGGAGAAAGTCACTAATGAGGTAAGTACGAGTGAAAATATTATTGCTACATCGAACCCATTTGATGCTCTAGCTATGGCTGATACTGTTGATAATGGTATTCCTTATCCAACAACAGTTCCTCCGAGGTTGGTAGTACGAAGGACACAAAAGTGGTTGAAGTAGTTGCTAGTTCTTCTAAGGGTGGAAATGAAAGTACTACTCCTATTGTTGAGAAAATTAGCAAGATTTAAAAGCTAATTACTGAAGGGAAGGTTAAACTTGTGGATGATGATGATAAACCTCTTAAAAAAGTTGATTCTTCTAATAAGATGGGTAACCCATTCTCTAAGGTTGGCAATGTGGTAGTTTCTGACAGCGATGATGATGAAGTTTTTGATGATCACATTGGGACGTTATATTCTGGAAGTGGAGGTAAGGAGCAGAGTCTTTATAAGCAATGGAAAGCGGATACGGGTGACGGTAACAATTATAATGATGATGATTTTGGCCTCTCTCCTGCACAATTAATGGCTGCTGGAATTCAAGATTTTTGTCTTAACTAGGTGGTTTTATATTTTTTGCACAAAATTTCTGATGTATCTTATTTTATGCTGGTTTTGGGTTGGTGGTCTTGTTTGTTGTAGTTAGTTGTTATTTATGGCGTGTCATAAATGATTTAGTGGTTGTGTCAAGCGATTGCTTGCGGTTAATGTGGTACCTCAGCTACATTCCATTGTACTTAAACGTTTTTTTGGAGTAATATATTTTACCGGGTGGATTACCCTTTACCCAAAAAAAATGAAAAAGGAAAAAATATTTATGCACCATGACACCAGAAAAGAAAACTGGTCTTATGCCAGGGAGAGGTGTTTTGGTGCCATCAATGTTTTGAAAACCGGGTTTTTAATCGACTCTGTCGATTCATTGGGTTAAAGACCCACCCTCAACTTTAATAAATCCACAATTCATGAATACGAAATATAATATAGAAAGAAACTATTACATTTTTTGTGCCATTTCATAGATACTCCCACCATTCAGATTTTAGAGTTAGTAACTAAAGACGGAATAAGGTGTGATGATCAAGAAAAAAACGAATGGGATATATATGTTATGACCGTGGAATTGAAGTGAAGAAAATAATGTACATCTTGTAAAAGGACTATAAGTTATTACTATGAAGTATTAGATTCTCAATCCCACATCGGGTGAGTTATACAAGTTTTTATTGTTTATATATTGTGGTGTTGTGAAAGCATAGCAAGTTGAGTTGAGTGCCACATTGTTGGTTACATGTGTTGATTGGAGTTCTAAATTGTTCTTTAGTAACTCCATTGATCCCTTGGACCAATAATCCATACAATTTCTCACATTTTTTTTATAGGAAATGATTTGAATGCCTAACTCAAATGCCTACTATTGTTGTCCACCCCCAACCAAACACGTTCCCCAATTTCTCACATTTTTTATAGGAAATGATTTGAATGCCTAACTCATATGCCTACTATTGTTGTCCACCCCAACCAAACGCGTTCCCCTTACTACTCGGGTAGTAACCAGACACCCAATTCTTTTGGCCTGCATGTGGACTGAATGAAAGGAAAAAAGATTAGGAAAAAAGTAGAGATAGAAAACAAGAGAATTTTTTTTCCAACTGAACGCACCCTAAAAATTTCCATTGCCAGGAATCGAACCAGAGTCACCGAGGTGAAAGCAAGGCTAATATGATCATATATATATATATATATATATATATATATATATATATATATATATATATATATATATAAATATATATATATATATAGGGTAGGGTTCTTTTCAGAACCAAATAAATTGCGAGAACTGCGAGAACCAATCTAGACCACTCATCTTTTATTATTTTTTCTTAATTTTTATTTAATTCGAAAGGGTAAAATAGTAAACTACAAATTTTCAATTTTAGGAAAATCTATTTTCATTTATGGCAGTTCCAAATATTTTGTTTGAAAGAAAAAAAAGTACGTGGAAATTTATAAAAACAAAATACACATGTACATTTTCAGATTATGTAACCTTTTTTTTTATATTTTCTTGAAAGTGTCTTTTAAATAATAAAATAGAACACTTACAAAACACATGTGCACCAAAGTCAAAAAAGAAAATACATGTATAAACACTTACGAAATACATGTGCACCAAAGAGGCATAGGTATATTCTTTGAAACATTTATGATTTATTGATAATTTGCATAATGAAAACATACACAAGATTTGATATGATACATGACTATGCTATTTAAATACACGTCTCTAAAATCAAGAAAGAAAGAAAAAATCCATTAGACATCCATATATGTATATCATTTTCTTGAATTATGAACGTGTTTTTGCAATATTATAGGTAGCTCATGTACGTTCATGTTTGTCAATGTGCTCATGTGCACCAATTTCATCATCGAGTTCATTTTCGTCGTGTTCATGACATAAACACATGTGCATTCTTCACATGTGCACTTTTCACCTTGCTTATCATACTCGTACTTGTAACGACAACCAATTAATAAACAAATTATTCAATCATAACAAGTAACAAAACATATATGCACAATGTATTTTAGACTTAACTTCTTTGAGAAATAAGTACAACCTTAAAGCACAAAACACAAGTGCACCATTAAATCAGAACTAAACACAAAAATCTTTATATCATGAATAAAAACACATATGCACAGAAGGCATCAAATTTACCCAAAACTGTAAAAACACATTTGCATTTTAATTCTTTTAAAAAAAAATAAGCATATGATCTTAAAAAAAACGTGATAAGTTAAAAAAGAAAATTAGCCAATATCTTAAAAAAGAAAATTAGTTCATGCTACTGGGCCACACAACTATACACACAGCATGACATATTTGATTTATTTGCCCACCCAATCCATTACGCTACAATTGGAACCATACGGTTCATCTTTTATGCGTGCTCATGTATTCCTCGTCTAGTTCAAGAACTAATGAAATTTGCCCATGTGTTTTAAATCCTTGTGCACATGTGTTTTTATTGTCTCGCTCATATTAACTGACACAAATATGTGCAAACAGTCATAAAACACATATGCACTCTTTCAGAAATTTTGTACCAACAATAAAAACACATATGCATCATTACACTAATTTTATATTAACCTTGAAACAAATATGCATCATTACACTAATTTTAAATTAACCTTGAAAAACACATATGTATACACTTTTCAGGCATGAAACAAATATGCACAATTTTAATTGATTTTTTACCCGTCGTAAACACGTATGTCCCAATTACTTAAAACTACTTTTTTTTCCCATTTAATAAAATAGATGTTGCTAAGAGCACAAGGTGCAGATGGGGAAGCACCCCTCGCCGTCCTAGTTGGCAATGACAACGGCGAGCCGTTGCTCGCCGCCACACCAAACCCCCCTCGCCGTTGGTCACCTCCCCGTGGCCACGGCGAAGCAAAACCACTGAAAAGTTGGCAGGTTCTTTCATTTTTTTTTTCTTTCTTTTTTGTTGGGTTTTATATCTTGTGTTTGAAGAAGAAGACAACATCTTTCTTCCTTGCATAAAAAAAGTGTTGGTGGCTAAGATGATGAAATGTGTGAGGCGTGTGTTTGTGTTATAAGAAATAGGGCAACAACTAGGTTTTGTAGTGGGCCAAGTATATTATAAAAGAGTTGGGTTGTTAAAATATCAAATTGGTATAATGTATATAATGGCCCAATTGATACAAAGAAATAATTTTGGTGTGTATTTTTTTATTAACGAGAAATAAAACAATTAGTAATTAGTAGTATATAATAATTTGATGAAATAAAATTAGTATGTTTTGTTATTTTTTAGTATTTATGAAATGAATTTAATTTATTTAATAAAATGAATAAAAAAATAAATGTGTAAGAGGTGGGGCCCTAATGGGGAAGTTGAGGTTTGTTGTTTGGTGAGGGAGGGTTTGTTGTGATTAGTTGAAGTTGAGGTGTTTGGTGATATGGCAGGGGTGAAGCCCGAATGAAGAGGCTAAGCTCAACTTTGCACCTAGAGCTCTAAGGTATATATCATGAATCTCTTTAGCACAAAGTTCAAAGAAAGATAAGCTCTCTTTTTATATACCAGTATATCATGAATCTTTACTGTCACATCCAAGGCAACACTTTAATCTTTATTAAACACCAACTGCACCTTTTGAGAGAACATATTAGAAAGGGTAATTTTAAATCAACACAATCAATCTCCTGTAATCACATACTCATACTATTTTATTAATATCTTGTTTGCCTTTTTTCTTTTCTTTTTTCTAACTGTTGTTGTGAAGACTACTTCAAGGGCTTAATAAGTACATTTCATCTTCTTTCTAAATGATATACCAAGCTCAGTTACCTATCAGTACATCAAGGATCTAAACAATATTTCTTATAAACTTATACCCATATGAGATGTGCAAACTAGCAATATATTATTTAAAATGCATTTCATAAGTACCAATCCTAATACGGTTATACATATACAATCACACACATCAACAATAATGTACAACGTAGTAATCACATATGATAAACATGATCAAAATGAAAAACATAAAGAGGTTACCTGTTTTCTGACTCGACTCAAAATTACAACGGCCTCTTCATCTTCAAACCCATCATTACCGTTCACAAAACCACCTTCAACATCACTCATCTTTATTTTTTCCGACGAAGTGAGTGAGAGCAAATGAAGAATGTGTGCGGGATCTCGTGTATTGACAAATGAGAGAGGTTCGTGTTTCATCAGATCCGGAAGAAATGATAGAGAGAGGCTGGATGTGTCAGATCTTGAAAATAAAATTAAACCGCTCCTTATATTTAGGTGATTAATTATTATTGGAATTCCATAATTGCCCTTCAGACTCATAAATTACATCACTTTAATTAGAATTTTTTTACAATAATGCCATTTTGCTTTCAGCCATAGATTATTTTGATCAAGGGCTAAAAATGGTTCTCGCAGTTCTCGCAATTTATTTGGTTCTGAAAAGAACCTTACTCTATATATATATATATATATATATATATATATATATATATATATATATATATATATATATATATATATATATAGGGGTGAGTTAAAATAAAAAGAGTAGTTTTTGTAAGAAAGATAAGAAGAGTTATGGACCATTGATTTAAAATTCAATGGATGAGATTAACTATAATATTAATTAAGGCTGGAAGGGTAATATAGTATTTTAATAATTATCCATTAACACACATTTATAATACATATTTAACTCTCTCATCTCATCATTCTTCACCTACTCATTCTCTTTCCTCCAACTACTTTCTCTCTCACAATAATTCATCCACCATTGTGAGATCTAAAACACCTGAAATCAATCAAATAAACACTGATTTCAAGGTTAATCAGTAAAAAATGCATCAAATAATTGTCAATCGAAGATGTGAACAATGATCGGTGGTAACTGAAGGAGAAAATCGATGATTTTATGAACAAAAATGATTGTGTAAGTCGATTAAACCTAGTTTTGTTCATATTATTATAAGGTAATTTTCGTTCATATTGCTGGTTAAAATACTCTAGGTATTGATTTTATTAATTAACAATGCTTTTTTAATTTACTTTTTGTTAAAATATGCATCAGATTAAAATGTATCTATTTGGTGCATCAAATTAACTATATGTGAATGTTGGTAAAAAGTTTGATATATTTGGGTAATTGTACCTGCTTTTGTGAAATAACCTTGATTTGTGTATAAAAATAAGCTAAAGGTGCATGATTTTTTTATTTGAAGTTAGTCAAGTTATGTCCTTTATTTGTAGAAAGTTAGTAAAGTGTAATACGATCAGATACTTGTAAGTTGTGTGGAATCCACTATTTTGTGCACTAAATTCGTCTAAACAAGCATTAATTTTTATTTGAAGTTAGTAAAATGTGAAACGATTGGATAATCGTGAGTTATGTGGAATAATATTGTTTCGTGCATTAAAAAGTGGCCTAAATAAGCATTAATTTTTGTACGAAAGTAGTAAAATGTGAAACGATTGGATAATCGTGAGTTATGTGGAATAACATTGTTTCGTGCACTAAAAAGTGGCCTAAATGTGCATTAATTTTTGTAGGAAAGTAGTAAAATATGAAACGATTGGATAATTGTGAGTTATGTCGAATAACATTGTTTCATGCATTAAAAAGTGGCCTAAATATGCATTAATTTTTGTAGGAAATTAGTAAAATGTGAAACGACTGGATAATCGTGAGTTATGTGGAATAACATTGTTTCGTGCATTAAAAAGTGGCCTAAATAAGCATTAATTTTTGTACAAAAGTAGTAAAATGTGAAACGACTGGATAATCCTGAGTTATGTGGAATAACATTGTTTCATGCATTAAAAAGTGGCCTAAATGTGCATTAATTTTTGTAGGAAAGTAGTAAAATGTGAAATGACTGGATAATCGTGAGTTATGTGGAATAACGTTGTTTCGTGCATTAAAAAGTGGCCTAAATAAGCATTAATTTTTGTACGAAAGTAGTAAAATGTGAAACGACTGGATAATGCTGAGTTATGTGGAATAACATTGTTTCGTGCATTAAAAAGTGGCCTAAATGTGCATTAATTTTTGTAGGAAAGTAGTAAAATGTGAAACGACTGGATAATCGTGAGTTATGTGGAATAACGTTGTTTCGTGCATTAAAAAGTGGCCTAAATAAGCATTCATTTTTGTACGAAAGTAGTAAAATGTGAAACGACTGGATAATCGTGAGTTATGTGGAATAACATTGTTCGTTCATTAAAAAGTGGCCTAAATGTGCATTAATTTTTGTAGGAAAGTAGTAAAATGTGAAACGATTGGATAATCGTGAGTTATGTGGAATAACATTGTTTCGTGCATTAAAAGGGGCCTAAATAAGCATTAATTTTGGTACGAAAGTAGTAAAATGTGAAACGAATGAATAATCGTGAGTTATGCGGAATAACATTGTTTCGTGCATTAAAAAAGTGGCCTAAAAATGCATTAATTTTTGTAGGAAAGTAGTAGAATGTGAAACGACTGGATAATCGTGAGTTATGTGGAATAACATTGTTTCGTGCATTAAAAAGTGGCCTAAATGTGCATTAATTTTTGTAGGAAATTAGTAAAATGTGAAACGACTGGATAATCGTGAGTTATGTGGAATAACATTGTTTCGTGCATTAAAAAGTGGCCTAAATGTGCATTAACTTTTGTAGGAAAGTAGTAAAATGTGAAACGATTGGATAATCTTGAGTTATGTGGAATAACATTGATTTATTCATTAAAAAGTGACCTAAATGTGCATTAATTTTTGCAGGAGGTTCGTAAATGAGTGATATGTTGGGATATCGATGAGTTGTGTGAAATAATATTTTTTTCTCCATTAATAATCTGTTAAATGTGTGTTACTTTTCATAGGATGGTGGTAAAACTGACATGCTTCGGTTATTTGTGCGCTATTGTTTGGAATAACACCGTTTTATGCTTTAAAAATGGTCAAACTGTATACGAACTTAGTAAAGGGGGTATACTTAGGTAACCAACACTCTATTGTGTGAAATAACATTATTTAATGCATTAAGATGGTCTAAATGTGCATTCGTTTTTATAGTAATTTAGAAAATGTGTCATGTTTAGGAAATCAATACACTATTGTTTGAAATGACACTATTTTGTGCATTAAAAATTATCTAAATGTACATTAATTTTCATGAAAAGTTATTAAAAGGTGACCTACTTAGTTAACGAGCATGATATTGTTTGAAAAAACATGGATGTACATTAAAAAAGGTATGCATAATCCATATTCACGTATCGTTAACTTCTTATAGGTGCCAGACAAATTTTCAAAGGTGAATGAGCATGGAGCCCGACCAGAAAGCATGGGATTGCTCCTAAAGATAAGATATATGCTGAAGTTTCAAGTTATTAAGCATTTTGTTGACTTTTTTAGTATGTTCTTGTTATGAAATATCTTTTTTATATATTCAAAATCACAGATTTTCAAGAAGTATATTGAGATCAAGTTGTAGCTTAGTAACATGGACTGTTGTCGTAAGCCATACGAAAAGTATTTGGAGTGGTTAGTGAGAATTGCTACGTATGGAGCAAGTATGCTGATTTGGAAAGATCTTTATTGGAGGCTGAGTGTGACCGGGCCATTTTTTAGCTTGCAATTGCGCAACCTGCACTAAACATGCATATGTTTATGGAATGCTTGTGTTTTGTTTAGAATTGAAATGTATATGGAATGCTTATATTTTGTTTAGAAATGATACCTTTATGGAATGCTTATATTTTGGTTATTTGTTAGCTGAATTGTATCCCGTTTGCAATATCACGTTGGGAATTAGGATTACTTATCTATATAGATTCTTGTATATGTTTTGTGTACGAAAATATGGCGAAATGTGCCTCAGTTTACTTATGATTTTGGTATAAGTATTGCGTTTTTTTATCGACATGAGTTGTTTAAAATAAAACTATTTTGTGCATGAAAAATGGAATAAATGTGCACCGTTTTCATATGAAGTTGGTAAAATTTCGATTATAATTACTAGTATATATAGCTGAACATTTTGAGAACATAGCAAATTTTCTGCAAGACAACACATATACTAAAATTCATCACTTCAAGACAACGTAAAAACAGTTTCAATAATTTGATTTGGTACAAATTTGAATTATAAATAGTTTCAATAATTTTGAAGCACAACCAACAGGTAGGTTCCTTTATGCTAGCAGACTCTTATTTGTGCAGTTATGAGAGTCTAGAGTCGTCATCTTCATCTCTTTTACTACGTTTTTTTTTAAATTCCAGACACTTTTTAGCACCATTAGTCATTGATTGTTCTTTACTAAGGATTATCCTTGAGCGAGATCGATCACCTTTATGTTTTGAATACACGAAAAATGGGATTCCCATGAGAATAACATAGAACCATAGGCAACCAACGAGATTTGATGGCATATTGAGGCTCTCCTTTGGTTCCTTCTTATGTTACATGAGTGTACATATGAACAAAACATGATTCAATATCTTCTAAAGTCAATTTATATTCCTCGCTTTCTGCATCATTGATCACCACTATACTGCTATTCCATCTTCTTCTTAACGAGCTGGAAATTAAGGAAGCATAAATATAAGTAACGAAACAACTGCAATACATAACTGCAAATACAACAACAGTGTACAAGTGCCCATAATACCACTAGTATCACTATTGATCATATCCAACAGATCTTTCATCTCTCTTTTCATTATTTACTTATTATAAGTCAATTGTTCAAGTCAAAGTTAAATAAACTATTAGCTTACTCACCTATTGTTCAGCTAGCTTAACCGACAAGTCTACTAGCCATTGTGCAATATTTGGATGAAAACAAGGCACTGATTTTGAACATTATGGAGAATCATAATACAAAGAATTTCAGTGAATGTGCAGAGTGAGTCTTATTTGTCCATCCTATATACATCTTTTTCTGACACATTTATGTATAAAAGGGTTGGTTTGGTCATGATTAATCTCTAGCTAGTTAAACAAGAAAGGTAGGAGTTGCCAAAGGTGTACTATCACGGTATGTGTTGGGTGTATTTTAAATGGGTCAATTTTGAGTGTGTTTTGTCTCCGAGTCAAATGGGTGATATCAATATAGTGAACCATTTTCTATTGAAAAAAAGTGTTACTGATTACTCGGCCTTTGCTTAAAATTTACCCACTGACTTGATACCAAACCTGTCAGTTTTGCTAATGTTGAATACGTGTAATCTACCAGAAAGACTCTACAAATCTCTGGAACCTAACCCATCTGACATTCTGACTCATGACCCAACCTGTCCGACTATTCATTTTACCACCTCAACAACAGTGGCAGCGTACTCATATAGGTCATTAGGTTGTGAACAACTGTTATTTTTATGCAGGAACCAGACAAGGCTTTAGCACAATCTTATGTACATAGCTGCAATAGCTGACTATCAACCAAAACAATCTCCTATTCATCTTTAGGTGATAATCTACAACCTATATACAAACACATGTTGTGCAAAAGGTCTTTTGATTTATTAGCAAGTATTTTAAGACACTAATAAAAGGGGAAATATAGCCATACATGAACACAATGCACCAAAAATAAATGCAATCCCAACACATGATCCCACAGCCCCATATGATTGTTCAATCACATATAATGTACGGTCAGCAACTACCTTTCAATCTGATGGAGCATCAGCACATGAGAGAGGTGGTCATTTGGACTCTCAATAATCAGATATTCAAAAGCACGATCAATATATTCAAACACTTAAAATTGATTGTTGCCACTTAAAGTCAATATGTGCATCAAATTTTACTACGAAGTACAAAATTTTCATTAAATACACGAATAACATAAATCTATGTATCAAATACTCTAATAACACTACTTTGTGCATCAAAGTATACTATACATAAAAATTTTGTTTCAAATACACCGGTAACACTAATTTACATATTAGATACACTAGTAACACTAATTTGTGCATCAAATTTCACTACAAATACATTAATAACACTCGTATATACTTCTTTTTTCACCAATATCATAAGTTTATTTATCTAATACACTAAACTACACTTAAAAAACTTAATCAGATGTATAATATGAAAACAAAATCAACAAACTCATAAACAAACACATACCTGGATTATATAAATACAAATCAATAACATTCTGAATAAATTCGAAACTCAACTTTTAGTTGGGATTAATCGATAAAGTTAATCACAATATGTATCTCAATTAATCACAATATGTATCTCAATTAGATTGATTGATATTTCGTAAAGCTGATCGATTGAAGATGGCAATAAAATTGTTAATATGATCGAAGATTGTGATAAAACTGTGAAGATCTTGATGATTTAAGCTTTTTTGATCATTGATTGCAATGAATTATGATTAATCATTTTGTGCGTACTTTGTGTTGTGATTTTCTATGAGTCTTTGAATTTCGTATTTCAATATTTATTTTGGGTTTATATGTCAAACGTATTATTGCTTCATTAGATTATAAAATTACTTTTATATCCTTAATAGTTAGTTATGGTTATAATTAATCTCATCCATTGATTTTAAATCAATGGTAAAAAATCCTTCTTATTCTTTTTACCAAAAATCTTTTTTTTATTTGATCTCACCCCTATATATATATATATATATATATATATATATATATATATATATATATATATATATATATATATATATATATTAATCTATAAGTATTAATAAATATGATTGAAAGCAAGGCTAATATGAACGTACCATGAAGCAAAGAATGATTGGTCATCTCGCCCGCTGAATACATTTAAGATCTTCCACTGCCAAAACCAAATGTTCACAGCGGTATCATAAGCAGGGCCGGATTCGAGCATGTGCAAGGTGTGGGACGGCACAGGGCCTCCGAATTTTAGGGGCCCCAAGATTGAAACACTTCTGTCTTGTTTCAGTATCAAATTTGATAAGAGACTGTTATAATACATGATATAATTCAATTCCTGCTAAAAATTAGGTATAATTGATTAATGTTTTAACTGAAATAAAAAAAGTTTCATAACTGAAAAGATGGAGATCTGAAATAACGAGGAAGAAGACGACTTGGGTAATCTTTACTTATGACCCCCTAAGTTGATCATATTTACACTTTTATCCTTAATTGTCTAATAAATATATAAATATGTACAAATAGGTTAAATAAATGACAATTTTCACCCTTGGTTAACAAAAGTAACTACAAAATCTTCCAATACACATTTGAGCCTAGATGAACAATTTAAATATTGGTTAATAATGTCATAATTGTATGTGTTTCACACTGTTGTTTTATCTCAATACTTACAAAATATGTAGAGTGATAAGCGCTTGTTTAAAATCTATTCAAATATACTTATTACGGAGGGCCCAAAATTTATAGAATACGTCTATACTCTATATTGATTATTTGCTAACAGTAGCACAGAGCCTCAAAAATCCATGAGACGGCCCTGATCATAAGTGCATATGAACGTAAGTAGAATTAGGAAGTAGTGAATACGTATAGTCACTTAATGAACTTGATTGAATTTGGTGGTAACGAACTGACGATATAAGGTGTGATGATTTATGAATGCGTGTTAAATAACAGAAAAAGAATGAGATATATATCATGTTTTTAAACCCACATCGGTTAAGGAAAATAAGTTTTCTTGTTTATATAGTTTAATGATATCAGATTTCTTAAATTCCTGGCTACTTGTGTTATTATTGGTTGTAAAAATTTATTAAATAAGCACTGTTTACACATTGAAACTTTCAGTTTGAATATGTTCTCGTTTTTTTAGTAACTACAAACTCTCGCTTTTATTTTTTTTATTTTTTTATTTTTTTTTTGAAAAGTGTAAATGTCCAAGAATCTTTTTTAGGGCTCTAATTCTTTTTATTTTATTTTTTTTAGTAAGTACAAACTCTCGCTCATTTTTTTATTTATTTATTTTTAATTTTAAAGAGTAAATGTCCAAGAATCTTTTTTTTAGGGCTCTAATTCTTTCTATTTTTATTTTAAAGAGTAAATGCCCGAGAATTTTTTATTTTTATTTTTATTATTATTATTTTTAATTTTGTTTTTTGGTAAAGGATTTCTGATCAAATTTAAAAATTTACACCAGTCATCTTTGAACGATTTAAAAATTCTCTTTACAAACAAACCAACTATGGCATGTGGTTTGTATGCCTAAGGGCTAAGACAATATGATTTAAAGCAAGCTGGATGTTATAAACGCACACAATCTTCTATAACAAATTGACAAACCACAAAAACATACCAGTATCATATATTCTAATTATGAAAACTAAATAACAAAAACATTGAAAGAGGTCGTTGTATTTTTGGCGCCTTCTCGTAAAAACTCCCAAGAGACCCTTCTCCATGTTTACTCATTTAAATTAATAAATTTGATTGAAGTGGCAGTGACGGTGACTGAAGAAAGTGGTGCTCACCAATGAGACGATGACTATGAATGAGTGTTAATTAGCAATAAAATGAATGGGACATAATTGCGGAATTGATCGAAGTGAAGACAGTGTGCATGCATTATGTAGAAGGTAATTAATTAGTGTGGAGTATCAGTTTATATATTCTAATTTCATGGTTAAAAGAGGATCACATCATGTAGTAACTTTTTCTTCATTACACACGTTCCATGTGTGCTCCAAACTATATAGTCGCTTGATAATTATGAACTTCCAATTTGAGCTTCGAAATTAACACACTTTAAATGATGAGTTTGTCTAATGACTGCTGCTGCCAGGAATCAAACCCGGGTCGCCTGGGTGAAAGCCAGACATCCTAACCCCTGGCATGGACGACAATGGAATATGTTTAGTTCTTGTGTAGAAAGAATATGGCACCATACGAACGCAAAATGAATATGTAATCTTTTTATAACTCGATAGAAAATTACTAGTTTAGTCATAAGCAAAAAGCACTCGTACGACGCGAGATGAATATTAAACTCAATCGCCTTCCGCAAACCTTCGGAACCTCTCTTTGCACATTTTCTTGAATCCATGGCATGCTATTCACATGTGGCTAGTGATGAGAAAACGTCTTCTAACTCAAGATAGAATGAGGCAATGGGATGTCGGTAATGATACTAATTTAAACCTGCATTGTTGTCCACTATGTAAAACACAACCCGACTCGCATGATCATCTCTTCTTCGAGTGTGTCTTTGCATCACAGGTGTGGAAAGACGTGGTTCATATGGCTGATACAAATTTCTCCTCGTCGAAGTGGGTGGATATTGTGGCATGGCTTCAACCTATTGTAGGTCGACTCATTGTGGCGGCATCTTCATACTTTGTTTGGCAAGAGCGTAATAATAGAGTACATGGGAAAAGCGATAGAACCCCTGAGCAGGTAGCAAAGATAGTGGTTGACACGGTTAGACTTAAGCTAGCCTCTATTCGCTTCAAAAAGAGGCCTCGGGTCGACAAAATACGGAGTACTTGAAAGATTTCAAGTATAGCTAACGAAGATGGCTAGTTATCATGCATTATGGAGGGCATCGATTAGTAGTGTATATTGTTATGTGTCCTCTAGATTATGGCTATAATTTGGTTGTTATACTTTGAGCATGTTCAAAGTATATAGTTTTATTTTTTGGTCGAAAGGGTGGCTCATTAGCACCCTCCCATGCACCTAAACTCATTTTATTCAATTAATATATTCACTGGGTATAATCCGTTTACCCAAAAAATAAGGTGGTTTGTAAATTAAGATGCCTCCCAAAAGAACTATTTGGATTTGTATGCTTAAGACGGTATAATTTAAAGCAAGCTCGATGTTATAAACGCACACAATCTTTCTATGACAAACTGACTAACCACAAAAACATACCATGTATGATATATCCTAATTATGAAAACGAAATAACAGAAACATAAAAAGAGACCATTGTATTTTTCACGCCGGCCTTCATGTAAATACTCCCACGGGACCCTTCTAAATGTTTACTCATTTAATTTAATAAATTTGATTGAAGTGATAGTACGGTCACTGAAGAAAGTAGTGGTCACCGGTGGGACAACGACTATGAACAAGTGTTAATTAGCAAAAAAATGAATGAGATGTGATTTCGGAATTGATCGAAGTGAAGACAGTGTACATTTTGTTAAAGGTAATGTGTATAAAGTATCACATTGGGTGGGGAAAAGAAAATTTTCTTGTATGTATACTTTGGTGTTATCCAACTGCTAAATTGTGTTGTGTACTATGTTTATGGTTGTGTAACTTGTGTTCTTGTTATGTGGTTAAATAACCACACAGCTAGGCACCCGGTCATGAACTTATACTATTCTCAATTTTTGTTTACTTGCAGAACCAAACATAGAATCTGCTTACAAACCAATTCAATAGCAAGCATATAAATCATCCTCGTCATCCAGATTTACACCTAATTCAAAAGATGGACATGTTGTGTTCTTGTTATGTGGTTAAATAACCACACAGCTAGGCACCCGGTCATGAACTTATACTATTCTCAATTTTTGTTTACTTGCAGAACCAAACATAGAATCTGCTTACAAACCAATTCAATAGCAAGCATATAAATCATCCTCGTCATCCAGATTTACACCTAATTCAAAAGATGGACATGTTAGTGTAAGTTTAGTGATAATCTATAAGTAATGCTACACGAATTGAGCTTGTTCAACTGTTTAAGTTTGACAGGAGAAACAATCTAACACGAACAGTTAAGATGTTTTAATCTTCTATATATGACCTCTCAATATATTCCATATGAACCGACTATTGAGCATGCAAGATATGACAAACCACAAGAACATACACTTGCATATATAGTAGCATATATCATACACAGTAAATCCTTTTTCAGCCATCAAAATTAATTTATATAGTAGTAAACATAAGTTAGACCCAATATAACACTATACAAGCCAATCAAGGCACAATTTCGTATGCTCCTAAAACCATATACCCACCCTTTACAACTCAAAACCATCCCTAGTCTATAAAATCTAAGGGGGCACATACATAACTATTACATCACCTAGAACATTTAACCAAAAAAAAAAAAAAATGCTCAACCTTCCCGTACATATCAAACAATTCAACATCCATAAACACCGCTCCAACAAACTCGTAAACACCAAGTCGATCAATCAAAGTCCCATTATTCGCGATGATGGTATTTCGTCCTATAGGAATTCATATAACATTATCTGAAAAAGCATTTTACACAAAAATATTGCTTTAGCATTCAGTAGACAGTTCATCCACTACTATACTTTGGACTTCTATGACGGGCACTTTTTAGCGACAAAGGATGCAGTAGTGATCATCATACCCAAAGTTGGAACTTGATAGCATATAGCACCACTTCAAACCCATAAAACCAATTCTTTAAACCTTTGAATACCTTGATATATGTCTTATGATAGCGTTTTTACATTTCATCATACTCAACTTAATCTTCCTTACCTGATCTTCTACCGTCCACGAGACACCATCCTCCCCATTTACATTTTCTATTGCTTCCAGTGAGTCACACGCAGTCGTAAGCCCTTTTTCGTACACAAAATATCTAATGCTTCAAATATCACTTCTAGAACGGACTATGAAGGATCTTCCCAACGCCTTCCAGAACACACAAACCTTACCTTTATTATTTTCACACCGCACCATCTAAACCAAATACAAAATATTCGTCTTTCATGGGGTCAAAGACCCTCCCTCAACGTACTTTAATAATTCCAACCATTCATGAATGCGAAATATAACATAGAAAGAAACTGTTACATTTTTCGTGCCATTACGTAGATACTCCCGCCATTCAGATTTAAAAGTTAGTAACTAATGACAGAATAAGGTGTGGTGATCAAGAAAAAAAAAACGAATGAGATATATATGATATGACCGTGGAATTGAAGTGAAGAAAATAATGTACATCTTGTAAAAGGACTATTAGTTATTACTACGAAGTATTAGATTTACTGGGTGAGGAATACAAGTTTTTATTGTTTATATATTGTGGTGTTGTGATAACATAGCAAGTTGATGTAAGTGTGATATTGTTGGTTATATGTGTTGTTTGGAGTTCTAAAATTGTTCTTGAGTAACTCCATAGGACGCTCTACCCAATAATTCATACAATATTTCACATTTTTTTTAATAAAAAATAATTTGGATGTCTAACTCATGTGCCTATTATTGTGTTTAATCCATTCATTGTTTAACACATGGATTGCACAATTTCTCTAATATCAAACTTATCATTGATCTTGTCAAGTGTATAGTGATATTTCTTAGGCATACAAATCACTACTCTTTTTCTATGTGTGTTGCTTGGAGTTCTAAAATTGTTCACTAATAACTCACACCACACTCAATCATTCATACAATTTCTCACATTTTTTCTACTGAAAAAATTATACTCTAGTATAATTTTCTGTTTATTCTTTTTACAATCTATCCTAATATCTTAAAATAGATATATCGTACTAGCTTATTCAATGAATGTATGATGGCGTGCCATATATTAATGTTGTATGAAACTAATGATGAAAAAGTTTAAACTTTCGAAATAATTGCCCACTGCATGTAGTATATAATACTACAACATCGCCCACTTTTAGCCGAGACTTTTTTAGCCTTTCGGCGGGGATATGTCCCCGCTAATACTTTTTGGCGGGGACATGTCCCCGCCGAAAGTGCCCCCACCAAAACCTCTTCACTGATTACTTTCAACAGGGACACGTGGGCTTTTTGGCGGTGACGTTTGGGACCTACGCCGCCAGCCTGGACAACTTGGTCTGGTCAAACATTGCCAGCGTGGCAATAGTTTTAGCGGGGACATGACCCCGCTAAAAGTTAGTATACACCAAAGGGACTCTGCCTTTTTAGCGGGGACAAGACGCCGCCAAAAGTAAGTATACACCAAAAGGGTCTCTGTTTTTTGCAGGGACATGTCCTCGCCAAAAGTGCTACTAACAATAACTGGAACACACTTTTGGCGGGGACATGTCCCCGCCAAAAGTGGCTGACCCATTTTGCAGCATATTGCTGCAAAATGGGTAATTTTCAGATTTTTTCCAGAATTATTCTGGAAAAAATCCAAACAATAACCTGTAACCTGTATATACACTACAACAATAACCTGTATACTCAAATCCACTACAACATCGCCAAATCTCTAGACACAATATCATATAACAAAATGCGACAATATCGCCAAAACGGTTCAAAAACCGTGATCACATGATTATCCGCAACTGGTTCTACAAGAGTATACTTAACCTACTCATCCGCAAATGGTCCAAAACTATACGTGTAATCCATTTAGCGGGAATCCTAACACATAATCCAAATAAGCACATAATAATCCATCAAATATCCATAAATTTGTCCATAACCACTACAACGACACATAAACCAACCCAAACAACCCATATGCTACTCCTGAGTCCCCCCACTGCCCCCATCACCCTCCTGGGTACCTGTAGACTCACCTTGTGAAGCCTCCTGTGATCCCGACATCCCCGCCTAAGTCGATGTCCCCGCCTGAGTCGATTCCACACTTTACTAGACATTTATTTATTGAGATCTCATGGATTTTCATCTACCCGGGATTTTTCAAGAACCTTCATGTCTAGTGTATCTTTACAAGACTATTATGAGGTCTTTATTACCTCGATTCGACCATCTTAATTTTCTTGCTCCATTTTATTTATTCATTCGAGGACTTTTACTTGGAATCGATTAGTCTATCATGATGCAGTCATGCTATAGACTCACTACCAATCATTGGTTTTAATGTTGGGACACACATGTTAATTGGAGCATAAGCAGCGTATGTATGATCTAGTCACTTTATTTTGGTCACAAAACTTGTCTGGCAACTACTAGATCAGGAATGTAAATTGTCCCTTGAACTTCAAGTTCATATTTATTAGTGTGAGGATCAACATTTTAATATCATAATTCATTCCATATCCCTCGCTGCTCATTCTCTCCCCTGAATGAATTATCCATTTCAACATCTCATTGTTGTGAGTTGTGGTGGATTTACAAGAAACATATACCGTACATTTACAAAATTCTTATATGGGAAACATATGGTTCGTGACCAAAACCATTCTAATGAGGAGGATTCATTATAATTGTTGGCAAGATGCGAATTCATATTTTTTTAACATGCCCCATAAACTAAGAGTTTTGTTCTCATAATTATTGGATTTGCAATCAACTGAAGACGTTTAATAAACGTTTCAACAAAAGCAATTTGCGTATGAACATGGGCTACTTTTATGTTCAAACATTTATTCCAATAATCGCCCAATACTTGAAAGTATTATTCACCACCATTTCCAAAGATACAATTTGGAAAACCACGCTCGCATTTTATAAGACGAGCCATTAATCACGCTAACCATTAGTTGCGTCTTTTATAATCATTTTGACGATGCATCGATTTTAAAATTCAAAATGATCCACATGGCGGATGTATGCGTGAATACATCCCCTTTACATTCTTTCCAAAATTTTATAGGACAAAGTCCTCACTTTAATATGGTGGTGATATATGAACATTAACTAGGACAAAAGTCCTCACTTTAATATGATGGTGATATATGAACATTAACTTCCATTGAGAAGATCAAATAAATCAACCTTGAAGAACCCATGGTTCTTTTATACATTACGCATCATTATTGACTCGGGATAGTCTAACCAGTCATGCCAATTTATACAACAATCTTGGCTCATACTTATACTTTATGGCCACTCGTGCTTTAATTGCAACTTTTTATATAAAAGTCGGATAATATGGAGAGTTCACATTTCTCTGATTGACTCTTTTATGTCTTCACATAGTTTAATATAATATTCAAGTTAGCTTATAGCATTATCAAACAACAATATATATTTCTCCTCTATATAAGTTGCACATTATTTATGTAAAATCAAATAATATGGAGAAACTAATGCATCATCGCAGTTATACTTTTGTTTCTCCAATCAAATTTTATAAGCACTTTTATGGCTTCCACATAATTTAATGCAAAGCATTTTAAGGCTTTAAATATAATATGCACATTAGCCTAAATCATTATTAAAGAAGAAAACATGTTCGATACGAGTGAAGTTGCTCTATTTGCATAACAATATATTCTCTTAATCAGTTTTATAAGCAAATAGCATGATAGATAAGTCACATGTATAACTATATAAGTCAAACTCAATGTCATAATCTGAGTCAAGTAAAACTCCTTATATACTCACAACCTTAACAACAATATTGCAAAATTTACCATAGTTATGGTCAGTACATCTTATCCGTACTCCACGAGGTATAATGAATAAACTACATTTAGAGAAAAATGGTTCTCATATTTACAACGAAGATGTATACTTTCAGTGCCAACTTTATCTCTTGCGCGCTATCATTTTTATCTTTTGCCTTATCATGACACTTACATTGATCCTCATATTATCATATAAACTTTGAAGGGTTGAGCATATTCAAAAAATACGATTTAATAGTAATCTATTAGAGCTCGTTGGTTTACATAATTTGAAGCAATTAAGCATCATTTGTTTACAACATTACTCATACATGAATTCATCTTCATATAATATAAACACTTATTAAAAATGATAGACAATTAGTGCATCTATTATTGATGATATCTAGGGAGTATCCTAACTTATACTTCATTTGGTGTCACGTATTTGTCTGCCTTAACTTATCCAAAGTAGACAACTTTATTTCTATTATGGAAGCTTGATATTATTCGACCAATTAACTTGCAAAAATTGTAGATGAAAAAAAAATACGTCATGTCCAACCTTTTTACCAAGCACATATCACATTCGTCGGTATCAATCACATACACATAGATCACATAGACATTTTAACTTCCGTTAATTTCATAATATAATATGCTAAGCGACAAGCACATGAAATTATCACATTAGAGAATATATGGTATTGCTAAGTTCTATCACATAAATCAGTTGTCAACCATTAGGAGAAGCAAATACAACGTGTATGCCAATCAATAAGATTGATGAAGTAGCAATTAATGCAAAAACAGTAGTGTTTAACATTGCATCATAAGCAAATATTTTTAATATAACAGCTTGCATTCAAATAAGCATAAAACTAACCATATAATGAGCATATTATAGTGCTTGCGATAACAAATTATTTGGTAAAAATTGTTTCAATGAAAAAATTCATATTGATAAACAGGAGCTAATTAACAGTAGACGCATTATAATTGTAAGAGATCACACTTCCAATGCCCAAGACAAATAAGATCGCATATTTAGTATCCCAACAAGCAAATTAACTCATACTTGAGTACTACAAGTTTTTATTTCAGTAAATATCACATAGATAAGAGATGCAAAGTGACAATGCATGCCGTATGCTAAACCGTTAAAAATGCCTTTTGGTACATTTGTATAATTTTAACCATAAAAACACGTAACAAAAAGTATTTTATCACTGATAAATAGGGTAATCATACATCAAATATATATATAGTAAGGATCAACACAACATGTAGAAATCTAGTATTAGCCCGCTAAACGTGCATAAACCATACTTAACTGAAGTTTAAATAAGCAAGGGGTTGTCAAATTAGAAGCTCACTATTTTGAGTCACAACAAGCGATCAATTAAACATATTACTGTTCCTTGTAATGTTTTATAATATTTGGTATATAATTCATGCTCCACATAATGTCATTAAGGAAATAATTAAACTTAAAAAATACACACAGTGAGTTATTAAAATTGTCATAGTAAATTACAATAGAGTTTAAAAACAAATGATAATATAGTAGTTGAGGATTTCTTACCCTTTTTTTTCTTGCCTACGAACATGATCATTCTTTAACAATTACCTCATATGTTTTTATTGTATGCTTTTTGCTTGGTGTAAATTTTAATCCCTAACTATATTATAATATAGTATGTTAACTGTGCAATATAAATTTTATATTACAATTCCTTTAATTCTTTGAACAAAAAGAAACCAGTTATGGCCATATGATTTGTTGTACGCTTCATGAATATATAATAGTGGTTTAAATTACTCGTAATATATAAATTAAACTACAATAGTTATTCACTCAACAAAAATTAAACACAGATCGATGTAAATCATACATATATTTAACGACAGTGCATATAGTCTTGATGTTGACAATTGGTAAATATTATTATATTGTCTATCATTTAATCAATAATCTGACAAAATAAAAAGAGGTTGAAGGCATACCGTACGAAACCAAGAGTAAAGAAAACCTAAACCAAAACTTTAGAGCGTGCTGATAACGTGTTGTGAACAATAATAGAGGAATGAAAGTAATCTTCAATTAATTATTAATGTCAAAGATACATGAGGTATATATAACATAATCAGTAGGGTAAAAACCCTAATAGCTAACTGGGTCGTGGGCCTCTTATGGACTATATGGACTAAAGAAGACAACAAATGCAGTACAAGCACTCAAGACGGTTCTCACAAAGTCAATCACATACAAAAGTCAACGGGAAAGTCCAATGCAGCTCCATTGAATCAACTCATTCATCAAGCCAAGGTCCAATGCAATAGAATGTAATGTCTTGTATATATGTAAATAGTTTGTTAGAGTAGCTTCTACAAACAATGTTGTGTATATATACAGGTTAGAAGCAAGTTAGCTAGTTAGAATTGTCATTTGTAAAATTCCCACTTTGTATAATTTTCTCTCAATCAATGAAATGAATCTTTCACCTTCAATTCTCTTTATGGTATCAGAGCTTACCACCACAAACTGTGGTGTGTAACTGATTCTGATCACAATAACAAACTTTTTTGGTGAATCTAACAACTTTTCCACCACAGCCGTTTTTCCCGCCAAAATTTCTTCATCATTTTATTTACTTTCTGTTGTAAATCACCATCTTACAATCATCAATCACCATTATAACCGTCATAAACAACCGTAATCTGCCATCTCTGATCATTAAAATCATTCAAAACCCATCAAACTACACAATTTTCACTTTATACTCTGTTTCTTCCACTCATAACTGTCACAACAATGGCAACTGCATCTAATTCAACTGATTCATCCACCATGAACACCACACTCAATGGCACAGTCACTCCAGATCATCCATTGTTTCTCCATCAAACAGATAACCCAGGCTTATTACTCATCTCCAAGAAACTCACAGGTTCAGACAACTATAGCTCTTGGAAGAGATCCATGGTTATTGCACTTAATGCAAAGAATAAGATGAAGATTGTTAATGGAGAATTCCCTGAACCATCAACAGAAGCACCTACAAGGGAATTATGGGAAAGAAACAATGATATGCTTATTTCATGGATCTTGAACACAGTTACAGAACAAATTGGTAATAATTTGAACTTTATCAATTCTGTTTCAAAGTTATGGGTTGAGCTTCATGAACATTATGCACAAATTGATGGTCATCGCATTTATCAACTCACAAATGATATTGTGCAACTGAAACAAAGTGATTGTTCTATTGAAGTTTATTATCACAAGTTAAAAGGCTTATGGGATGAATTTGATGCACTGGAGGCACCTTATCTTTATGTTTGTGTTTGTAACTGTGCTAATGGTAAAGAAAATGGTGAGAGGGATCAAAGGAGAGATTAGTACAATTCTTGATGGGGCTTGATGAAAGTTATGCAAACATTAGAGGTCAAATTCTCTTAAGACAGCCATTACCATCAGTTGCCAAAGCTTATACTATGGTTAGACAAGAGGAAAAGCAAAGAGAGGGGTTACTACCAAGGCCTGCAACCACTGCAGTATTTGCAACATTTGGGAATGGTCAAAGAGGTCAACAATCTGCTCAAGGTTACAATTCAGGTCAAAGATCAAACAGGACAAGTTACACTCAAAGAGAATCATCTGAGAGGAAAAGCAATTTCAAGAAAGGGGTTATTTGTAAACACTACTCAAAGGAAGGCCATTACAAGGAACATTGTTATAAACTTGTTGGATACCCGGTGGGACACCCTCTTCATGGGAAATTTCCAGCTAAATCACAAAGGTCACAGCCTTCTTATCAGCCTACAACTAGAACAGTCAAGATGGTGCAGGGTCAAAGTAAGTCAGTGACAACCAATACTCATCCTAATTCAACCAACTCTGCATCAGTTTCACCCACACAAGTTGTTCAACCAAACACCCCTTCTGAGAATCACATGAATGCCAGGATGGATCAAATACAGAATCAGCTGAATCAAGTCTTACTCATGATGCAAACCTCTCAAAAGGGCCTCTTCTCTGGTATCTTCTCTTCTCAAAGTTTTAAATTTCCAAAATTCATAGCTTCAATGTTTTCTGACCTCAAACATACCTGGATAATAGATAGTGGAGCAACAGATCACATATCTATCTCACTTTCACTCATGATCAATATCCATATTTTACCTACACCAATATATGTTACTTTACCCAATGGACACAGTGTAAAAGTCACCACATATGGATCTGTCATAATTAACAAATACATAACTCTTAATTATGTGTTATACATCCCTTCTTTCTCTCACAACCTCATATCAGTAAGCAAACTTTTACATGGCACCAATATTTCCCTCATTCTCACTAACAAGCATTGTTTTTTCCAGGACCAGAACAAGAGGATTGCTCATGGAATCCTTTGTAATGGTCTCTATTTCTTACCTCCATCAGTTTCTACCACATCAAAGTCTGCTGCCTCACCATCTGCTTTCAATATCAACAATACCTCATATCTGTGGCATTCAAGGATGGGACACATTTCATTTCCTGTACTCAAGCAAATAAAAACAATTTCTCCTTTTGTTCATTGTAAATCATCTTTCAAATGTGATGTGTGTATGCTAGCCAAACAACATGCTTTACCATTTCAATCAAGTACTTCACATGCAAATGCACTGTTTGATCTAATTCACATTGATGTTTGGGGACCTTACAGACACACCACTATTAACAGATGCAAATATTTCCTCACAATTGTTGATGATCACTCCAGAGCCACTTGGACCTATCTTATGCCTAGTAAACACCACACAGTCACACATGTCAAAACCTTTCACAAATACATTCAAACACATTTTAACATTAACATCAAAACAGTGAGAAGTGACAATGGCACTGAGTTTCTAAATTCAAATCTGAAGACTTTATTTCAAACAGTGGGAATACAACATCAAACATCATGTCCATACACCCTACAACAAAACTCAAGAGTTGAAAGGAAACATAAACAATTGTTAGAAGTGGCTAGAGCAATAAGGTTTCAAGCAAATTTTCCTATACATTTTTGGGGATACTGAATATTAGCTGCCACCTACATCATTAGCAGACTCCCATCAATTAACCTCCATTCAAAATAAATCACCATATGAACTTTTGCACAACATCACACCACCTCTTGATCATCTCAGAACCATTGGATGCAGAGCATATGTTCACCATCCCACAACTGACAAATTTGGCCAAAGATCAATACCCACAGTTCTCATTGGTTACTCTTCTACACGAAAGGGATATCTTCTTTATGATAAAAACTAACATAAAGTAATCACTAGTAGACATGTAGAATTTGATGAAACACAGTTCCCTTTCCATCAAGTCAATACACCACAACCTCAATCTACATCATCTTTTCAACCTCATCCTTCTCAAATACCAATATTTCCAACACCAACCATACCTCATGAACCAACTGATCTATCATTGAATGCTACAGCTCACACACCACAACATCATTCTCCAACCTCATCTTCATCTACACCTCCACACACTGAGTCCACAATACCTACACCACATACCTCATCACAATCCTCACCTAGTACTACTCAACCATCACCAGAAGCTTCTTCTACTTCTATACCCAATCCACAACCACCACCTATCAGCTTAAGAACCTCCACTAGATCCAAGACAGTTCCCACAAAGCTCAAAGATTTTCATTATAACCTACCAAAGTCAAACATTCATCATGTCACAAAACACCACTTCACTAACTACATAAATTATTCAAACATTTCTACACCCAAGGTCAGACACTTAATCAACATCATTAACAAGATCCATGAACTACACACATACAAACAAGCTTCCAAAGAACCAAAATGTATTGAAGCTATGAACAAAGAAATTAAGGCTTTATAAGATAATGATACTTGGGAATTATGTCTTTTACCTCCTGACAAAATACCAATTGGTTCCAAATGGGTATACAGAATCAAATTTTATGCAGATGGGACAGTAGAAAGATTTAAAGCAAGGTTGGTGGCAAAGGGCTATACTCAGAAAGAAGGTGTGGATTACAAAGAAACCTTTCCACCTGTTGCAAAGATGGTAATTGTTAGAGCAATCATAGCCATCACAGCACACAACAATTGGTTCATAGAGCAACTGGATGTCAATAATGCTTTTCTTCATGGTGACTTACATGAAGAAGTTTATATGACATTACCACAAGGCTACTCCAAGGTACTTCCCCCTAACACAGTTTGCAAATTAAAGAAGTCACTTTATGGTCTTACGCAGGCAAATAGACAATGGTTCAGCAAACTCACTACCTTTCTCATCTCCCTGGGCTTTCATCAAAGTTATGCTGATACCTCTCTGTTCACTCTCTCTCAAGGAATCACTTTTACTGTCCTCCTTGTATATGTTGATGATATTTTATTGGCAGGCAGTGATCAAACCATCATCAACTCAATCAAACAACAATTACACAAGAAGTTCAGCATAAAAGATCTTGGTCCTTTACACTATTATTTGGGGATTGAAATTCTAAGAAACTCCACTGGCATTGTCTTATCCTAGAGAAAGTATGCTCTAGAACTTATTCAACATGCTGGTGCACTCAATGATAGACCTGCAGTCACACCACTTGACCCAACAGTTTCACTTAATGCAAATGGAGAACAACTTCATGATCCATCTCTTTATAGAACCTTGGTTGGGAAACTTATCTACTTGACAATCACAAGACCAGACCTTTCATTTGCAGCACAAGTCCTAAGCCAGTTCTCACACAACCCAACAGAGATTGACATGAAAGCACTCCAAAGAGTAATGAGGTACATCAAACTCTGTCCAGGCCAAGGTCTACATTTTCCTAAGAATACAACACTTAACCTTCTAGCTTATTGTGACAGTGATTGGGCAGCCTATCCAATCACTAGGAGATCAGTTACTGGTTATGTTATTTTCCTTGGTGGTTGTCTCATTTCCTGGCTATCTAAGAAACAATCAGTGGTTTCTAGATCATCCACAGAGGCTGAGTATAGAGCCTTAGCAGATTGTACTTGTGAAATCTCTTGGCTCAAATGCTTACTACAAGATCTACATCTCAACATCAATCAACCAGTCCCTATCCTATGTGATAATGAATCAGCAATTGCTTCGGCCTCAAATCCAGTTCACCATGCTAGAACTAAACACATAGAGATAGATTGTCATTTTGTGAGAGACAAGATCAAGGCTCAATAGATTCTACCTTCTTACATTCCTACAAAATTTCAAGCTGCAGATGTTCTTACAAAAGCATTACCCAAAGCTCTTCATTATTCTTGTTTGAGCAAGTTTGGCATTTGTGATCCTTTCACACTGCCAACTTGGGGGGGGGGGGGGGGGGGGGGGTAAAGAAGACAACAAATGCAGTACAAGCACTCAAGACAGTTCTCACAAAGTCAATCACATACAAAAGTCAACGGGAAAGTCCAATGCAGCTCCATTGAAGTATCAACTCATTCATGAAGCCAAGGTCCAATGCAATAGAATGTAATGTCTTGTATATATGTAAATAGTTTGTTAGAGTAGCTTCTAGAAACAATGTTGTGTATATATACAGGTTAGAAGCAAGTTAGCTAGTTAGAATTGTCATTTGTAAAATTCCCACTTTGTACAATTTTCTCTCAATCAATGAAATGAATCTTTCACCTTCAATTCTCTTTATGGACATCCACTAATAATTTTCCATAACAATGTTTAAATTGTTTTAGTTTTCTAATTGTGAAGTGATATTTCGCTACCATATTGACATCTCTCTAGAAAATAGAACAAACCAATTTGAAAGTTTATCCACAGGTGATACCTGTGGCAGCTAATAGATAAATAGCTGTTGAATATACTACTATTTGTTAATGATTTCAAGTTTTAAAACCTTTGGTTACTGGATTTAATGCTCGGAAGTTACTAAAAAGTGATATACAAGGGTGCTGATTTTAACACCTTGAAATTACACACTCTTTTCTTTAGCCTTGCTTTTGTAGTATGACTGTAATTGTACTTCTGCTGCGGATAAAAGTTCATTTAGAAGTATTAGTAAGCATGAACATAGAATATCTCTGAGAAGTGCTTACACTTATATTAGTTTTTATCTACAGGGGGTGAAATGATATGGGTTTTGAAAAATCAATTTGACATATGCAAAAAGAAGATAAAAAGGTACAAACTCTCACTCCAATCATGGAGATGACTGAACGATTGGTTTTTATCTACGATAAACAACACATTTCTGCAAAAGGGTAACAAGATGGCTGGAAGAAAATGGGATCTCAAGTTCAAAACTCATCTAATGATTGCCTTTTGGAATGTTTATCAATTGTTCTTCCGTAAGTAGCTTCAACATTTTATGTTAAAAAACAAAATTACTCAAGCAGGAATTTTTGGATGTTAAAACGAATCCATGCATTAACAAAAAGTATTCATGAATTTGTTGGCTAAAGATTACGGGATTGCCTATTGTTTATTAAACTCGAGAGAACCTACAACAAATAGCTGCTCAAATCATAATTCACACATGTTTTGATTAAGACTTGAGCTCATAAGCCGTTGTATTATGTTGTAACTATCATATCACTTACTGATAAAGGCAATAACAATAGCAGTGAGTTTTTAACCCTTTTCTTATATCGTGTTTTTGAATTTTTATTTTATTTTGTAGAAATGAAAAGACTTAAATAGGTCAATCAATCAATGAGAGATGATTTGGTATATGGTTGCGAAAACAATAATAGCAACTAAAGAAGGTGACAACTGACAAAGCTTATAATGATCATATAATGTTGCCGCATTGAACGACTACCAATCCTAAGTCGAGACAATCATGAAGTACATCTTCGTCAACAACACAATAGCACTTATGCTTCTTTTGAAGCTTATAATAGGAAATTAGGAAGTATGTTTGCATACTTATTCCTACATGGACTGATTGCAATCCCACATCGGGTGATGGATGAAGTATTTACTTGGTTATAAAATGTCTTTTGTAGAAAGCCGATGTTGTGAGATTAGTGTTATGTTGGTGGCTAGTTTTATTATCATATGTGACATTTGATTGTACAGCTGACCCCTAACTTATATAAATTTTCAATTTTTTTTTTAGAAATTTTTTATTTATTTATTTTTTAAATAAAGAGATTACTATCCATTTTAATTTGATTTAATTGTCTTAATTACAGAAATACTCTTAACATGTGTATAGGTTCATTTGTTACTCACTTTATTTCGGAAAAATTATTGCTAAATAGAAAAGGAGAATTCCATATTTAGCTTGGTGATGTTTTTCGGATTAAGTCACCATAGTAATATATAAATAGACGAATATCCGCACAAAGCAACTGTGTATAGTGTCAAATAATTATACTTGTAAAATCTTGATTCTGGTTTGATCTTTGTTGCAAAACGTGTGTTTTTAAAATACTAAACGTGTGATTTTTAAAATTAATATAGTGTGTGTTTTTTAAAAGTTTTCAAGTTTATAAGATACTTAAAGGTAATTTAAGTAAACTACAATAATATAAGTTTTAAAACTAAAAAATAAAAAAACATACTCTTTATAAGTAGTTAAGTAGTAAAGATATATTGTCCATACACTTACGCAGCATACAAAAATTAACTATTCTTATATTTACAAACAAATATCATATGTTTACAGAGACGCCGTATCATAGAAATTAACCAAAAAATAAAAACAAATAATCAGAAGAAACCACAAATGATTTTTTTTGTTTTGATTTTTGATTCTATTTGTTTTATCATTTGATCAACTCTTTTCCATACATGTAAAGAAAGAAAAACTTGTATGTAAACTTCTTAGTTTAGTAAATAATCAGAACAAACCACAAATGATTTTTTTTTTTATTTTTTTTATTTTTTTTTTAATCATTTGATCAACTCTTTTCCATACATGTAAAGAAAGAAAAACTTGTATGTAAACTTCTTAGTTTAGTAAATAATAAGAACAAACCACAAATACGTCAGTTTTCATGTTGTAGAACTACACACACCATACGAACGCAAAATGAATATGTAATCTTTTTATAACTCGATAGAAAATTACTAGTTTAGTCATAAGCAATAAACACTCGTACGACGCGAGATGAATATTAAACTCAATCGCCTTTCGCAAACCTTCGGAACCTCTCTTTGCACATTTTCTTGATTCCAAGACATGCTATTCACATGTGGCTCGTGATGAGAAAACGTCTTCTAACTCAAGATAGACTGAGGCAATGGGATGTGGTAATGATACTAATTTAAACCTGCTTCGTTGTCCACTATGTAAAACACAACCCGACTCGCATGATCATCTCTTCTTCGAGTGTGTCTTTGCATCACATGTGTGGAAAGACGTGGTTCATATGCCTGATACAAATTTCTCCTCGTCGAAGTGGGTGGATATTGTGGCATGGCTTCAACCTAGTGTAGGTCGACTCATTGTGGCGGCATCTTCATACTTTGTTTGGCAAGAGCGTAATAATAGAGTACATGGGAAAAGCGATAGAACCCCTGAGCAGGTAGCAAAGATAGTGGTTGACACGGTTAGACTTAAGCTAGCCTCTATTCGCTTCAAAAAGAAGCCTCGGGTCGACAAAATACGGAGTACTTGAAAGATTTCAAGTATAGCTAACGAAGATGGCTAGTTATCATGCATTATGGAGGGCATCGATTAGTAGTGTATATTGTTATGTGTCCTCTAGATTATGGCTATAATTTGGTTGGTATACTTTGAGCATGTTCAAAGTATATAGTTTTATTTTTAGGTCGAAAGGGTGGCTCATTAGCACCCTCCCATGCACCTAAACTCATTTTATTCAATTAATATATTCACTGGGTATAATCCGTTTACCCAAAAAATAAGGTGGTTTGTAAATTAAGATGCCTCCCAAAAGAACTATTTGGATTTGTATGCTTAAGACGGTATAATTTAAAGCAAGCTGGATGTTATAAACGCACACAATCTTTCTATGACAAACTGACTAACCACAAAAACATACCATGTATGATATATCCTAATTATGAAAACGAAATAACAGAAACATAGAAAGAGACCATTGTATTTTTCACGCCGGCCTTCATGTAAATACTCCCACGGGACCCTTCTAAATGTTTACTCATTTAATTTAATAAATTTGATTGAAGTGACAGTACGGTCACCGAAGAAAGCAGTGGTCACCGGTGGGACAATGACTATGAACGAGTGTTAATTAGCAAAAAAATGAATGAGATGTGATTTCGGAATTGATCGAAGTGAAGACAGTGTACATTTTGTTAAAGGTAATATATACTTTGGTGTTATCCAACTGCTAAATTGTGTTGTGTACTATGTTTATGGTTGTGTAACTTGTGTTCTTGTTATGTGGTTAAATAACCACACAGCTAGGCACCCGGTCATGAACTTATACTATTCTCAATTTTTGTTTACTTGCAGAACCAAACATAGAATCTGCTTACAAACCAATTCAATAGCAAGCATATAAATCATCCTCGTCATCCAGATTTACACCTTAATTCAAAAGATGGACATGTTAGTGTAAGTTTAGTGATAATCTATAAGTAAGGCTACACGAATAGAGCTTGTTCAACTGTTTAAGTTTAACAGGCCGGAGAAACAACCAAACACAAACAGTTAAGATGTTTTAATCTTCTATTTATGACCTCTCAATATATTCCATATGAACTGACTATTGAGCATGCAAGATATGACAAACCACAAGAACATACACTAGCATATATCATACTCTGTAAATCCTTTTTTAGCCATCAAAATTAATTTATATAGTAGTAAACATAAGTTAGACCCTAAATAACACTATACAAGCCAATCAAGGCACAATTTCGTATGCTCCTAAAAGCATATACCCACACTTTACAACTCAAAACTATCCCTAGTCTATAAAATCTAAAGGGGCACACACATAACTATTACATCACCTAGAACATTTAACCAAAAAAAAAAAAAATGCTCAACCTTCCCGTACATATCAAACAATTCAACATCCATAAACACCGCTCCAACAAACTCGTAAACACCAAGTCGATCAATCAAAGTCCCATTATTCGTGTTATGTCTTAGTAGCAAAACTTAGGAGGGTTAAATATGACTTAGACAATAATAAGGGGATTAATTGTATTTAGTTTAAATAAAGTTTAGGATTGTACTTAGATTAGGAAACTAGTTACTTGGCTTGCAAGCTAAGGTTTCTACCCCCTCATCTCTATAAATAGAGATGAGGGGGGATGCTAGTTATTCATTCTTCTTCCTCAAATTGTAAGCTTTATTGGTTGATTAATAGAGGGTTCGTTGAGGGTATAACGTGTGTATATTCTTGTCGGTTCTTTGTAGTCTCTCGTGTTTGCTACTTGTACTTGATATAACTCGCGATTTAGCATTCCGCAATCGAACTTCTGGTTTATTGTCGAGGTATTTTCCAACAAGTGGTATCAAGAGCCGCGGTTATTGTGGTCATTGAAGTTCGAGTGCTAGATCGAGGTGCCGAGTTGGTTTCAAGGTTAGAGCAAAGCAAAGGGTTTCAGGTTTTTTTTTCGAATCGTTTTCACCGAGTTGCATGTTCGAGAGGTTGAAGGATTTAAAACCCACGTGAAAAGAAAAAGAATTAAAAGGATACTTGTTGCGGGTTTTTTCTTGTGGTTCAAGTTTCAATCGTGGTTCGCTTGGGGTTCAAGTTTACGATCGGGTTTGCTTGTTCGAAATTCAGGGTTTAGGGTTATTCTAATTAATTCGATTTGCAAGAAGGGTTTATAGCAACAAGGTGAATATTGCACACGGCTTGTGAGGCTTGTCGGTAAAGTTGGTTAAGTAACAACTTGACAAGGTTTGTAGCAAGGTAAAAGAAGAATGGCTAGTTCAATAACTAGGTTTGACATCGAGAAATTCGATGGGAAAAATGACTTCGGGTTTGTTGTCGAGGTATTTTCCAACAAGTGGTTTCAGAGACAGGTTGGGCCCAGTGATGATGTGAATGGTGTTCCCTCGATTTGACCCGGTTTGACGGTATTAGTGGATCTCGGTAAACCTTGTACCGAAAGGAAGCCGGTAAAAGGCGGTGTGTTCCGATGGTAAAGGGCGGCGGTATGAAAAAGGTGGGATCGTGGCTATAGTCGAAGGGGAGGCCCATGGTGGTTTGGGTTTGAGGGGAGGATTGTTGGGTGTACAACCCCAATCCCACATTGGTAGAACTATAATCTCAAAGTTAACATATAAGCTTGGTGGGCTACTCCTTCTATCACCAATTGGTTTTAGAATGGAACCTCAGTTGACTTGGTGAGATGCTGGGCCGTAGGAATCCTCACAATTCGCGATGATGGTATTTCGTCCTATAGGAATTCATAAAACATTATCAGCAAAAGCATTTTACACAAAAATATTGCTTTAGCATTCAGTAGACACAGTTCATCCACTACTATACTTTGGACTTCTCATGACGGGCACTTTTTAGCGACAAAGGATGCAGTAGTGATCATCATACCCAAAGTTGGAACTTGATAGCATATAGCACCACTTCAAACCCATAAAACCAATTCTTTAAACCTTTGAATACCTTGATATATGTCTTATGATAGCGTTTTTACATTTCATCATACTCAACTTAATCTTCCTTACCTGATCTTCTACCGTCCATTAGACACCATCCTCCCCATTCGCATTTTCTATTGCTTCCAGTGAGTCACACGCAGTCGTAAGCCCTTTTTCGTACACAAAATATCTAATTCTTCTAATATCGCTTCTAGCACGGACTATGAAGGATCTTCCCAACGCCTTCCAGAACACACAAACCTTACCTTTATTATTTTCACACCGCACCATCTAAGCCAAATACAAAATATTCGTCTTTCATGGGGTCAAAGACCCTCCCTCAACGTACTTTAATAAGTCCAACCATTCATGAATGCGAAATATAACATAGAAAGAAACTGTTACATTTTTCGTGCCATTACGAAGATACTCCCCACATTCAGATTTCAAAGTTAGTAACTAATGACGGAATAAGGAGTGATGATCAAGAAAAAAAAACGAATGAGATATATATGATATGATCGTGGAATTGAAGTGAAGAAAATAATGTACATCTTGTAAAAGGACTATTAGTTATTACTATGAAGTATTAGATTTTCAATCCCACATCAGGTGAGAAATACAAGTTTTTATTGTTTATATACTGTGGTGTTGTGATAACATAGCAAGTTGAGGTGAGTGTGATATTGTTGGTTATATGTGTTATTTGGAGATCTAAAATTGTTCTTGAGTAACTCCATAGGACACTCTGGCTAATAATTCATACAATATTTCACATTTTTTTAATAGGAAATAATTTGGATGTTTAACTCATGTGCCTATTATTGTGTCTAATCCATTCATTGTTTAACACATGGATTTCATAATTTCTCTAACATCAAACTTATCATTAATCTTGTAAAATGTATAGTGATGTTTCTTAGGCATAAAATTAAGCATGTCAATCACTACTCTTTTTATATATACGTTGTTTGGAGTTATAAAATTGTTCATTAATAACTCACACCACACTAACCAACAATTCTTACAATTTCTCACAATTTTTTCTGTTAAAAAATAAACATGACGAATACTGAGTTTGTTTAGCTCTCAAGTAACAAGAACATGATCAACATGAATATTGTTTTTTGCCTATAGTAATTCGCAAATATAGATCATTTAGATACATTAAAGGTAACATGAATATGATCATATAAAGGATTTCCATAAGTTTTAATAAATATGATTGAAAACAAGGCTAATATGAATGTACCATGAGCGAAAGAATGATTGGTCATCTCGCCTGTTGAATACATTTAAGATCTTCCACCGCCAAAACCAAATGTTCACGGAACAGGATCGAGTAAGTTGGCGGTGTCATAAGTGCATATGAACGTAAGTAGA
Source organism: Artemisia argyi (assembly GCA_030686995.1). Lineage (NCBI taxonomy): Eukaryota > Viridiplantae > Streptophyta > Magnoliopsida > Asterales > Asteraceae > Artemisia > Artemisia argyi. The sequence goes on from CM060709.1 coordinate 331,626,376, forward strand.
ATTAGGAAGTAGTGAATACGTATAGTCACTTAATGAATTTGATTGAATTTGGTGGTAACGATATAAGGTGTGATGATTTATGAATGCGTGTTAAATAACAGAAAAAGAATGAGATATAAAGTATATCGTGTTTTCACACCCACATCGGTTGAGGAAAAGAACTTTTGTTGTTCATATAATTTTGTGCTACCAAATTTGATTAATTGGCATTGTATATATGTTGATGGTTGCTCAATTTAAAAAAGTTATTGCAACTCCTCAATCTAAAGAAAGAGATAATTTTTTTTAGTAAGTACAAACTCTCAATTTTATTATTATTATTATTATTATTATTATTATTATTATTATTATTATTATTATTATTATTATTTAAGGAGTAAATGCCGGGCATACTTAATTTTAACTTTTATTATTAATACGACATGCATACAGTAGCTTAAGTTTTTTCATCTCATCATTGGTATTCTCATTAATAGTAGTAATGGTGACGAGAAGTTGATTTCCAATACAAACACACTTTTGCTTTGTATTAGCTTTTCTCTCAACTTAAAACAATTAGGCTTTACAATATATTTTGTATAGATGTGACAACTACATAAATGATTTTCTCCATGGTTACACATCGGGAACTAACATGATCAAAATGGGTACGATTACAAGACCTATATATGACCCATGTTTATTGACCAACAATTTTAGAAGCACCTTCCAACACTCTAGACTGAGCTTCAAGCCCACTTCTTGTTGACCGTCTCTAGAGTTATATATAAAAGTTCACTGTCGCCCTCTCATTGAGTGAGCCACTAGGTGTCGTATAGACTCTAATGTGGTTCTTCAATTTTATGCTAAAGTTACTTATATAATCATTGACGCTACACATGTGTACTTGTTCCAACATCCAAAGTTGATTAGAAAGTTTGCAATCGAACCGAGAGTTTGATTGGAATTAGGAAGTGGTGAATGTTTTTAGTCATTTAATTTAATGAATTTGAGTGAAATGATGGTGACAATAATGATGACATAATCGGTGATATGATGGTGGTGATGGAATAAGGTCGGAGGGATGATTAGGAGTGAATGTTAATCAACAGTAAATGATTAATAGATGATTTGATACATGATTGATTATGTTTGCATTACACAATGTAAGGTGTTACTATATATCTTTAGAGCTTACTTTTGTAAAACTTTACTTCTATCAATTTTCTGTTCCCACATCGGGTGAAGGTAAGATTTTTTACCTAGTTATATACAGTGGCGTGTAAAGTATTGACAAGTTGAAAATTAATACCACGTTGGTGGTTGTCATAAGTTACAGGAGTTAAAGTTAAGATAATAACTCCCGGTCTTTCGAGCAACCATTAATTTGCATCAATTCTTAACTTTTTTAAAGACAACTATTAATCGAGCTAGTCATCAAGTTAGATAAGTTCTTAATTCTTTTATTAACAAATTTATATTTGAACCCGCAACTTATTTGTGTTATGTTGGATTACTTCTAGTTCATTTAGGTTTTTGGCAGATGGTTGATTTATTGGTTCAACGAGGTGATGGTGACGAAGTAGTGATGGTTGTCATTTATAATACAAAAATTTATATTTTTATCAGCTGATTGTATTTATAATAAAAATTACTCTCTATTGGATACTATTATGGGAGATTATAACAAATGCTCAAACTCCAATAAGAAACTACGTAACTTCCACCATATTCAAATTGCTTGCTTTGTGAAGGATAAAGAATGGTGATGAAGCTTAATTCCATCTTAAAGTATAAAAGAACACATCAGGTGGAAAGAATGTTTCAGCAATAGGGTTTATATGCAGGTACAAGAGATCGAGCAGCTCTATACTTGTTTCGAAATGTCGTTGTATGCACATACACGATTTATTATATTTAAAAGCTTTGCCGGGGTGTTAAAAAAAGTAAAATTTTCAAGCTCACTATCGCCCTCTGATTGAGTGAGCTGCTAATTGTCGTGTACTTGTGTGTGATTCCATATATGATGTATCTCGTACTTATCGCACTTTCATCTTGTGCATTTTATAAGGCTAAAGAAGATTTGCAACACATATTTTTTGGGACCAGGCTTGTATTGGAATTATTGTCCGTTTTATAAAATTTACCCTACGCAAGATAAATTAATGGGGTTCCCGTGCATCCCTATGAAACCCCATGGTTCGCCCCCGGATCCAAACGTCATAGATTTGATCCATAATATAATGTTTTGTCTTTTGAGCTAGCTAGCTTGCTCAGGGACAAAGTGTCACATCTTGAGGTAAGAATTTTGGTGATTCAGCACAGATCACAGATTTGATGTATGAAATGATAATAGCAGCTTTGCAAGAGAAGACTTGTTGGGGGAAAAAAAGTAATGCTTGATCCAAAAAATAACAGAAGTTGAAAAATCTTTGATATATACACAATATAATACCAACCACTAAGTGTATAAAAGATAATTCAAAATTACAAACTAGGTGCATAATCATATAGAGTTATACACTCTTGTGTAGTTCTTCAATTTTATATATGCTAAAGTTACTTATACATGCGTACTTGTTTTAAGACCAAGAGTTGATTAGAAAGTTTGTGATTAAACCGAGAGTCAGATTTGAATTAGGAAGTGGTGTATGTGTTTAGTCCTTTAATTTAATGAGTTTGAGTGAAATGATGAGTATCGATGACAAAATAGGTGATATGATGATGGTGATGTAATAAGGCTGGTACGATGATTACGAGTGACTGAGTGAGTGTTAATTAATAGAAAATTGAATGATAGATGATTGATTATGATTTATTATACAATCTAACTAGTTATAATACCCGTGCACGCACGGGGTTTTTTCAAAATTTTTGAATAATATATTTTTATCTATTAAAAAACTAATAGTTTATTTATTTATTTTTAATTATGGTTCTTAATTTTGAATTATAATTATTTTTGACCGGCATAGAAAGTGTTCATATATATATATTTAAAAAGTTTAATCACAAAACTTTATAAACGAAGTTTACTTACAGTTTGTTATGTTTTTGCATCAATAATTTAGGTAAATTCATAGTTTAGATGCAATAGTAGCAGGGTCATGAGTTATTGGGCAGAAGCGGTGTTTGGGATTGCTTTTTTTAAAAATAAATTATGTAATTTTAATTATTCAAAGTTGTTTAAAACCAAAGTAAGAATAACTAACAGAAAGACTACAGAAATTTTCACTAATTGGTGGGATTTGGCATTGCAATTTTAAGTAATTTGGATTTGAATGATTTCTTCTACTATATTTTTTTCAGTGTTGACTTTTAGGAAGTCAAATGACCAAGTGGTAAATGTGTAAATCTGTTGATGTTGAGTACTTAATGAATTGATTGGTTTGTAATATATTTTTGAACCCTTTTGGATTTACCTGACTTGTATCTTTTTTTATAGGTCAAAATGGACTTTGGTAAAATAAAAAAGATATGGGTCCGTAGTAGAATTTAATAAGTCAATGGTATCATGAGATAATCTTTAGCGGATAACCTGTCGACACCTTCAAATAAGTCAAAGATATAAATCTATAATTACTTTGATAAACATGAAACTCAGCCAATATGTGTACTCATAGATAACATGTTAAGATTCTGTATCTACAACAATTGTTCAGAACTCACTAAAAAAACACTGGAAGTTCCAATATATCAGCACTTTCTCATTTAAAAGGTTCACATTAGATGATGGTTTTAACGTTAAAAGCTTAAAGAAACTTATAGGCCCTGCATTTGAGAGACGGAAGCAAACCTTCAATTGTATGCACCTCTCATCAATATGAAGTATCAACTAATTAAGTTCGAACTATACTTCTTTGTTGTGAACTAATAAGTTTAATACTTGTCTTTTTTTAATATAATTTTAAACATGTTAACACACAAGATACTGATTTGTCATTTTTGTAGTTGTGTTGTTTCTTTCATTTTTTTGTATTAGGATTCTACTTGTCACCTGTTCTTTTCATTTCAAAATGTTCTTAACTGAAACAAACATGTACATGACACATTGTTTGAGCTCCATATTTACCTACCTTATGTGATTACCATTGTAACTAATGATTGCATCATAGTAGTTTTTCATATCACAGTAATTTATGAAAATATCCTTTCCATTAAAAAATGTTGCAACCCATCACTTCCAGGTAGAAAAACGCCATAGCGGCTAACGGCATAAACATTCACGGTTGTTTGAAAAATACTATAGAAGTATCGCATATCAACATACTATCTAGGCAATATAAACCAAAAATGGTTACATCTTTCTCATGCTTACATTCTCATGAACTAATAACATCAGAAGGTCTATTTTATCATATATATATATATATATATATATATATATATATATATATATATATATATATATATATATATATATATATATATATATATATATATATTCAAATTAGGTCGGGTTGATAAACCCGGTTTTAGCATTTCTCCAATCTTGTGATGCTCTTTTGACGCTTTCCAGTGCGTTGCTAGATGTCTGTTAACATCCCTCACTATAATCTGCATGTCCACAACTCTACGACCCATGACAATCCCTACAGATTCCTAGATTCTTGACAATCCTCAACACCTTTCCTTGTGGGGCTACCCCAACAACTTCAATAGCCAATGCCAATTTCTTACTGTGAGACCAAAGTGCTTTCATCTTTTTCCCTCTCCATACTTCATGAATCATTTGAACATCAACTGTTACATATCCCAACTTTCGTATCATCTCCTGTAACTCATATAACTTTGTGTAGATTCTTTCTTGTCTTCCTAACGACGATCTCCTAATAAAAAGACGTGAACTTGCCCAAAAACTTCTATCCAGCTTAACCAACCTCCCTTTTGTACCCTCCTATTTCTCATCATACTCCTAATGTTTTGTACCTCATGTAACTGACCAACCTGGTTCATGAATAATCTGATGTAATTCTAGTTTGAGTGTAACATTAAATTGTAAAAAAGATTCAAAATATGGAGGTGCGGGGAATCGAACCCCGTGCCTCTCGCATGCAAAGCGAGCGCTCTACCATATGAGCTACACTCCCCACCCACTCATGAATAAAAGGGTCAAGATCACCTCAAGTTTTTAGGCATTGACCAATTATTTCAGTAGTAACGTGCCTCCAGTTTGTGCTAAAAGATACCTGTACAAAAAGGTTAGAGCTTAGAGGAATTGCGGCTAAGATATACTTGTATGCTTGTAGCAGGGTTAGATAACTTACATCATGATCTGAGGATGGCTGGATCCAACTTGACCATCGAAATCATCTTCAAAGCAGGAGTCATTTCCACGTCAGGTTTCTACCAAAACAGAACATCATAACCCATGTGCAGAAAAAGGGGAATGCATAGAAGATGAGAACAATTCATATACTTATTTGAAAGGAAAAAAACTGAATCAGAATTATAAGTATCCCTCTCATATTCTAGATATTGACACGACTCTTTAATTCAGAAACTTCAGGTGCTCGACGGCTATCGATCTTTCATTGTTGCTATGTCTTCCATCATACTGAACCCGCTGAATGGTTGAAAATGTGACAATAATGTTTAAATCACAAAAGCAGCTTATGTTTGGATTTACTTATGAGCTTGTCAAAGACACAACTTTCCAAATAAGCACGTCCCAAACAGCCTAAATTAGCTAATAAGCTTTCATACAGATATCAAGCAATCGTCTTTCCCATTCAACTTTTAGTGCTTTCATTGTTCATTGTTCTCTGTATAAATCTTTTCATTTCCCAATTATAGTGCTACAATATGTAATATTGATTAGTGCTAATAAATTGATAGCGACATCTATTGATAACAAATATCCGGCATTTCATTTGCAAATGTATGCAACATTAGTAGCGACAATCAATAACAGTTCTGTATAAAGAAAACAAAACTAACACCAATGCAACGATTTAATTCCTAAATTTCAAAGAAACAAATAATTCCTCTATTTTTAACGTTTATAGTTGAACACGATAAACAATTGATCGACATAACCAAACTCGAGCGCTACTTTCTTTAAACCTTTTATCATGGCCAATGTAGAGATAACGTCTAGATAACATAAATAGTTCTCATATTGTGTCAGCAGCATCTATAAATAGTTCTCATTTTGTTCATCTATTCCATGCCATGTGAGTAGCTTGCTGAGACTTTACTCTTCGACAGGGGCGGAGCCAGAAATTTTTGGTCGAGGGGGCACACTTTAATCAATTTTAGAAACTACACTATAAATTGGTACACTATAAGTCGTCTACATTGATTAAAACAGAGACCATAGTTGTATGGTCTTTCCAACAATTTTCCTGCAGAAGATTTTACCTTTTTATTATTTCTTAGAAATCCTACTGAAATAGTCTCGGGCTGGAACAACTAATTTTCATGATTACGTTCAAAATAGTGATATTAAAAGTCCTGTTCGCGTAAGGAAGTGTTATACCTGTACCGAGACCGGGTAAACAGGTAGTAGAGAACCATTAAATTTATACAAAAAATTAAAATAAACTTCAACAACCAACTGTGCAAGTAACTAAATAAAACCAACTTAATTGTAGCTTACAAATGTTCCAAAAATTGAAAAAGTACATCAAAATTTTTTCTTCCACTTCTTTCCCTTATTCTTTACCATTTTTGCTTGTCTATCCCACCTTCTATATCCACACATACGATTTTTCCTTAAAGCTTGGATGTAGAGAGCGTAAATACTTGCCCCATTTAAACTATCTAGTGATTTTGGATGATCAATATTAAAACTACACCTTCTGATTTCCATCAACAAAGGCCTAGTAATAAACAACATATTTCACGTTCAAAATGTTACTAAGAGGGTGATTTAGCCTGGTTATTTAAGTGTTTTATCAGCTTAAGATATGCAGTTTTGTGTGTTTAATAAAACTTCGAACTCCTTATCTAATTCATTTAGAGCAATTAATCACTCAAAAATATGCAGATTGTACATACTAATGGAGTATTGTTTTAACACATAAGCAGTTTAAAAGAGGCAATTCCAGCCACCCCTTAAATACTTACAATCATCAAGCCAATGGACACAAAGGAATAGACTACCATGTTGGGGAGCGTAAATCATGAGGTAGCTAAATATTACCTAAGTCAGTTTTACTCGAATCAACAGGCTATAAAATTTAAGAAATGAATTCCAATCACCCGCGTTGCTTGAAGGACCTTTTGTCAGACAATGATTTTAGGATTTTGAGGACCAGAAGAGCTAACAAATGAACATCAAAATCCACACTATCTCCATTCTTACCAAAATTGTTCAATTGAAACAAATAAACAATTTTTTTATGCGAATATTATACCAACTTGACTATGAAAAAAGGGTTGCAGCATAACCATTGACATCACACTGATGTTTCCCAATTTCACCTCAGAAAATTATAATTAATATCGAAGTCTAAAAATAAAAGCCTGACTCCAGGCAGTTAGCAACACAGCATTTGCCGAAATCATTGTGCAATTTAATTTTATAAAGAATGTAACATACATCAGATTTGTATATGAATTACGTTAAAGAAGCATACCCTTCCACCCACTTAAGTATAGATATAGTTGATTATGCATTTATAAGGGCATTCGAAGTTGGGCAGCTCCATAATAGATGATGGTCTCATTCACAATGTCTAAAGTGATATTGATCTTAGGGGTGTTTGCATTTATGTTTTGGAGCTCATTCCTGAATATTGCGACTTCAAGTAGTAATAATAACATGTTCATGTTTTCATAAACATGTTAGTGATTATCTGATCATTTAGGTGTTTAGTTTCAACAGGTTGCTAGCAAAACTAAATACAATTACATGTAAACATCTCTTCTAACCTAATTCTTGACACAGTTACTTCAATCTCATAGGAAGTCTCTCGTTTAATCGTAAACATGTTGTTTTTGGCCATATATAATTGAATAATTTTATAATAAGATGAATTTTTCAAACAATCAGTTATCCTCTAAAGTTCATTTTATTACACTTGATTCTCTCATTTTTGTTATTTACTATCACATGCTGACATAAGCACATTCAAGATGCTCATCCAAACACCCCTTTTAAAATCTTTGATCAATAAGGTAAGTGCTAAAATATCCGTCACCACGTAATGAGCCCTTTATATAAAAATACAATTTCATTACAAAAATTTACAGGAAAGGTAAAAAAGCATTTTGGCCTAACCCGACCCGCAGTTTTGATCTATCTTAAAAACTACCCATTTTGATCTGTTACCAATCCACCAAATCTACTTAGTCTTGTCTAGTGGAGGAGGGGTATCTGACCATAGCATATTGTTTAGTAAAAATGCCACACATGCTATAAATTGAAAATACTCATTTTGATTATTAACTCTAGCTTTTATAAAGTTTGTTATATGCAAATAGTTTTGAGAAACAATCTTCAAGCTTTGTATTGATTTAAAAGTAAACATAATTCTGATGTGGCGCAAACCAATAGTAACTCTAGCAACCAACCAAATACTGAAGATGAGAAATCTGATCTCCTACCTATATTGATCCCAATAATGACATAATATTTGATAAAATAAAGATAGGGTATGTCATACCTCAAGAATGCAAATAGAGTTGTCCACATCTCCAACTTCAATCCAGTAAAACCTGCTTATTGTTGTCATATTCTTAATTGTTTATTTTGACACATTTTCTGCTTCAAATATTTTATTATTAATCATTGCTTTCTAAATCAAAAAATATTGTAGCCAAATTGGAAGCTTAAAAGGTTAACGTATATATCTTTTGTGAAATGAAACATTTATCCTCTTGTTAGCTCATTGGAGGTTGATCTTTTCTTTTGTGGCTATGGTGTGTAGTTTGCTTACTGGCTATGTGAGTGTAGCCATGGAATTTTTTCTACTACTGTGTAATGTTTTGTTTAGAATAAATATATATTTTCATTGACGGTGATAATAAATGTTGATGATATCTTCCTAGACTTTAACATAAAAGCGACAATTGTAACATTTAACTTACAAATGGGTTCATTCGGGTTATATTCTACTTCTAATACATCAAATGGGTAAAAAGAAAAGTATAAAGAAATCGGGTCAAATGGGTTGAAAGTCTCTATTTTTTAATGCCAATATCTGTTATACTCCTTATCTTCAGAAATTTTGAAAACAGTAATTTTAGTATTTATGCTTGGCACGCTAATTGTTACTCAAATTTTGTAATTTTCGAGAAAAGTGATTTGGTCAGCCCAACCTAACCGAGCAATTATTCAACATGCTCGTTAAGTCTATAAAATCGATGCATGATAACTATAGTTATACCTTATCAGGTCTTTTTGTTGCAACATCACCAATTCCTTGTAAATGTGGATAAGAATACACTACATGCTGCAATTATACCAAAGATGTCATGCGGGTTCTTTTTTCATACATTTATAATTCTAGAATTTGTTAAAAGTATTATAAACTAAAGGTTGTTTTTCCATTTTTTCAATAATGATGGCATTATAACAGAAAACCAAGCATGTTTACTCTTTGCTTTTGGGTAAAGGACTCAACAAAATGTTATTATACCTGGTTTCACCACATTCACTTCATATGAAATCTTGGAAATTATGTACCAGCAGGGACTTTGGACGATAGACATTCCATGCTCCTAGCCTAGAGGAATGACATCTTGTTTCTAGTAGTAAATTTCACCAACCTTGGCAAGGTTATAGAAGTCCGCCTATATGTAAAGAAAAAACAAATAGATTGTATTAGACTAAATCTTGCGTTAGGGTGCTAGAATGACCCAAGTGCCACTAATAGATTACTTAAACTATTGGAGGGGCCGAGGGGGGTGACCCTCAAGCCCAACTTTTGGACTGTTTTTCTTTATGTCGCATGTAATAAGTCTTGACTTGGTTCCATGAGGAATAAGAGCGTTTACAGTCAACTCTTGCAAAGTCCGGTGCCCCCTTTATCTCCGCCCCTGCTCTTCGGTATATCTTTATTCCAACAATAGAACCTAAATGAATTTTAAAACGAATCATTAGGTTCCGCTAAATAGATTACATGAACCAAGTATAAAACAAACAAAGTTGAAAATTATCAACTATCATGGGGAATCACCTGAATCGTAGCCCTCAATCTATCCCCTTCATCTTCTTTTCTACTTCCTCGGCTATCATTCCCATTACTTCCGGGCACTTCAGACTTTATAACCCACCCTAAGAACAAAAAAAACCATAAAGATCTAAAATTAGACCAAATTTTCATTCAATTTTTAAAACCCATAATATAACTTAACAAAGATACTAATACCACCAACAAAAACTCCCCCAATACAATACGAATAATACAAATCCCCACTCTTGCTTACATCATAATTTATATTATCGAAAATATAAAAGAAACTAAATTCTGATAACCAACTTAAAAAAATAAATAAATAAATTAAAAAAAAAAACCCTAATTTTTCAATAAAAAATTATGAAAACCCCAATTCATTTTTAATGAACAAATAATTAAACCCCAATTCATTAGAAACCTTAAAAAAGATATGATAAGGCTTTTAGCTTACTAATGGTGGCCGGTGTGAAGACGACGGCGCAAAGTTCGCCGGAAAACCCAAAGACATGCCAGCGACAAAAAGATACTAAAAAGAAAACAAATCTTATCAAATATATGACGCAAAGTTTGCAATTTCACACAAATAGCATGAAAAAAATAGAAAAAATCAAAACTTTTAATGATAAAACAAAATAACACAAACCGATAACTTAATTACCCAAAAAGAAACAAAAACCCTAGATTAGTATATAAATTAATGAGTAATAGATTAATATACCTTTAATTCATTAACCCAAAAACATACTATTGATTAATCAGATTGAGCGATGTTTTTTTTAAAAGTCGGAAGTTTTTTTTAGTTGGCTTTTCTTTGTTGTGTGTGTTCTGTTGTGTAGAATGAATAAAAGAGCTTGGTTTCGTTTGTTTAAATTTTAGTTTTCACCCCTATGTTTTGGTATATGACCCCGCTTTCTTTAAATTTTACTTCTTTATGTTTTTGACACATATATTTTTTTACCCAATATCTGATATAATTTTACACAAAAACGAATTTTTATAATTTTTTACTAATTAAAGAAGTTCTTATTTTTTTTTTTCTTTAAGCATCTTTAAAAATAAATAATTAATAATTCAATTGTTACTTAATAAGGTATGATTTGATTTTTTTGAAATGAAAAAGTCCCCACTAGGGGTTTTATTGTATTAGGTAAAAGATGTGTTATTATGTCTTTAGAGCTAACTTATGTAAAAACGTGTAAATTTTCTGTTCCCACATCGGCTGAAGGTAAGATTTTTCTCTTATTTATATAGTGTGGTGTGTAAAACATTTACAAGTTAAAGCTTGATATTATGTTGGTGGTTGTCTTGTTTTCTAAGAGTTGGTCTTGAGATAACTCCATGAAAGTAGGCAGTCACTAGTTTAAATCGGTTCTTGACTTATTTTTACTTGCCTTTTTAAGCGGTTCTTGACTTATTTTTACTTGCCTTTTTAAGAGAAGCGAATTATTTACACGTTTTAATCATCAAACGAATTATTCTTAACTTATTTTACTTAAGAAAATGAATTATTTACACGTCTTAATCACCAATCATAATCACCAATCAACGAAGCGAATTAATTACACGTTTTTATCATCAAACGAATTATTCTTAACTTATTTTATTTATGAAAATGAATTATTTACACGTCTTAATCACCAATCATGTGTCACTAATTTATATCGGTTCTTGGCTTATTTTTACTTACCTTTTTAAGAGAAGCGAATTATTTTATTATTAGGTACTATTATGGGAGATTCAAAGCATAAGTATATACTGAAACTCCAATAAGAAACTACTGCTAACTAAGACCAAATTAAAAATGCTTGCTTTGTGTACACTAGAGAATGGTTATGTAGCTTCTTTCCATATTAATGTTACCACACCAAGTCAAGCCGTGTTGAGGCAAACTTTAGCTATATTTCAAAGGCATCACATCACAAATGAACTCGCTTCTCATATTGTTTAAGGCTCCGATACTCCTACTAGAGCCTATAATCTGAAAATACAAGGCCAAAAAATAAAAAATTGAAACAAAACTCGTTTTTATGATATTGTCACAACTCACAAGTTGAGAGGATTTAGACTTTCAAGAGCTTAACTTCTAGCTTAGAGTGACCGAAAGATTGTGTAACTCAAAATAATACCACCATTTTGAGTTGGAGAGCAACATTCTAGCCATATAGATCTTAATATCGAAACCACACTTTGGTGTTGCAATGGCCTGATTCCACTTAACCCGAACAAAGTAGCTGAAAGAAATGCAATCTAAGGAATTGTTAAAAACAAAGAAATCAAACAAAGAAAGAGACTGCCACATTTTCGTACTTAACATAGATACTCCTATGAGACCCTCCCCCACATCTAACACCACAGTCACCACCATCCGCATGAACAACCACACTAATATCAACTGTAAATATCTACCGTTGCACCACCCGCAAAAAGAGCACCATTTGTGATAGAACTGAATGTGAATAGTGTGATGAGGTGTGAAACTAACTGAAAAGTGAATGAGATATGATTGTGGAAGTGAAGTGAAGATAACATGATTGCACGCTGGAATCCTTCTTATTGTAGAATATCGCTTTCATGGTTGCACGTTGGAACATGAGACCTGTAAATCCAATTCTTTAGACCTTTGAGTCCCTGCTTCGCTAACAAAGAAAGAGACTATTACATTTTTCGTGCCAGCACGTAGATACTCCACCATACCTCAGCTCCACTACCTTTACACCGCAAAAATGTCAGGGTTTGTGATGATTATAACTACTAACCACTAGTGAAGTATAAGGTGTGATGATCAAGAAAAAACGAATTAGATTAAAGTGAAGACAATTTACATCTTGTAAAAGGATTATTAGTTATTGCTATGAAGTATCAAATTTTCAATCCCACATCAGGCGAGGAATAGATGTTATTTTTGTTTATATATTGTGGTGTTGTGAAAATGACAAGTTTGCGATAAGTGTGATGTTGACTTCTTCCTGAGCTTCAGAACTTTAATATATAAGTTCTGACCCTTCATTAAGAAGGCAATTCATACAGTTTCACACATTTTTGCTTATTTTATAAATAAATAATTAACTGCAATACCATCTTAAAAAAGGCAATTCACACAATTTCTCACTTTTTGCTTATTTTAAAAATAAATTATTTACTACAATACCACATTACCATCATTTTGTATTATTACCATCACTTATTGTTAAAGCGATAATAATAGAGATTACTTACCTGCTAATTCATATAAGTTCTCGACCTTTCCTTTTAGAATAACTGTTAGTCGCGGAATAAGGTGTGTGATGATTATGAATGAATGCTAATTCACATAAGAGCACTTTGGGTTATTCTATAAAAGGTGTAGATTGGCAGGAACACCCTGACTTCGGGTGTCTTTTGGCACCAGCCATTGTCCACCCCACAAGGAATAGCTCCGACAACTCTACTGGCCTAGTGGGGCACCAATTGGAGTGAGTACAAGCCAAGACTTGAACCCCTGAGCTATTATTCCACAAATCTCTTCAGTGTGCCAATAGATTTTGCGGAGGTGGTACCTTTATGAAGCACTTTGGGTTATTAATCGTGATAACAAGTGCACACTTCGGGCTTTGCAACGGACGAATGTCACTTGGCTGAGACCATATGGCTAATATTTAACAAGTGAATGGACGAACTTCAACATTATAATTAATCATGTTTCTACAATTTCACTCACTTACTAATCACTTAATGTACAAAGGATTTATAAATAATAACAGTTACATATATTAACCTCATGTTTCAGAGGATCGCATATATGTTTTGCAGTAATTTATTTTTAATTACACACGTTGTATGTTTGCTCCGAACAATGTTGAAGCCATGGTGAACTATGCACATCATAGTCGCTTGATAATTATGAACTTCCAAACTTAAGCTCGACATTTGCACAGTTTTGATGACGTTGTCTAACAACTGTCGCAGCCGGGAATCAAACCCCAGTCTCCTGGGTGAAAGCTGGACATCCTAATCCCTGGACGACAATGGAATATGTTTAGTTCTTGTGTAAAAAGAATATGGTGATCAACATAAACATTGCTTTTGGCTTTAATAATTCACAAATATATAGCATTTAGGTACATCAACACAAGGGATGAGCACGGTACCGATCCCGTACCGAATTAGTGGTACCGATTTTTTCCCGAGCATAAATAGTGCTACCGGTACCGTACCGAACGGGATTCGGATACTGGTACCGGTATCGGTTTCGGTACCGGTACCGGGAAATCGGGTTTTTCCCGTTTTTATTCGGGAATTTCTCGATTTGGTACCGGTCCCGTACCAAATTAATGGTCCCGAATTTTTTTTCACCTTATATCTTAGTCCCGGTACCGTACCGTATATCGGGAACGGTACCATTTCGGTACGGTACCGGTTCGGTTCCGAGATTCGGGTCATGAACTCAGTATTGAGAATTAACAGACTGTTATAATTAACAGACTGTATAAATTATGCGTTATCACATTCACATATAGTTAACAGACTGTTATAACGCATACAATCTTCTATGACGTCGTCTCATATATTCCATTACATGAACTCAGTATTGAGAATTCAGTATGTGAAAAAACCACAAAGAAAGAGATTGTCACATTCTTGCCATTTCACGTACATAGATACTCCCACGAGATCCTCTCCCACACTCAACACCACAATCACCACCATCTGGATAAACAACCCCAATAACACTAACCGTATATATCCACCACCACCTCCAAAAACAGCACCATTGGTTATTAAATTGAATGCGGATAGTGTGATGAGAAAAAAAATGAATAAGGTATAATCATGTAACTGAATTGAAGATAGTGTACATTTTGTATATAGTTGTTTGGTTTTTAATCCCACATCGATACGGAGACTGAACTTATTGTTATTTATATATTGCCGTGCTATGGAATTAGTAAATTGGTACATGTTTTATGCTGACTGGGTGATGCATTATTGATGTTAATACATATATAACCTCATATCATACATCATCTAGTCAATTTAATACAAATTTTAATTTTGTTTCCACATTCAACGATTATTTTGTATTATATACCACAACTACTCAATTGAAATTTACTATCATCTTTTTGTATTATGTTATAGCTAATAATATCACTTATTTCTAAACCACTAGTGGCGGAATAAGGTGTGATGATTATGAATGAATGCTGATTAAGAAAGAATGATCATTTATTTTTAATTTTTTATTGCTTTTGTACAATGTCTTTATAAATAATAACAAAAAATAGGAACTTCATGTATTATATGAGAATCACAATATCTCTATAGGAATTTGTTAATTTACTCTTGACTGAAAAAACATGTTACGTGTTGCTCCAAACAATGTTCAACCTACACGATATTAAATAACGACTATTATTGCCTACAAATTTGAGGCTCCACATTAACATACTTCCAAAAGGATAGAAAATTTGTAAATTAGAAAAAAGTTTCATTCATAAAATAAACGAAACTGGTTTTGCAATACGAGATTGTCACAACTTTGGTGTCGTAATAGCCTAATTCAACTTAACCCAAACAAAATAGTTGAAACAATGCGATGTAAGACATTGTAAAAAAGTTTCGTTAAAGATAAAAACAAAATAGTTGAAACAAATCGATCTGTATTATATTCCTATCTATCCCGATTGGTTTACTATTCTACTTCATGGGTTTCTTGTAAGGGATCACAACCTTTATTCCTATGTCGGTTAATATTCTTTATAGGGTCGATCTGGGTTTTCAATCCTTATATCAAGAACGAAACCCTGTTATTTTGGTGATTGGTGCTGCTATGCTTAATGTATATATTTGTGCTATGCAAGTTGGATTTACCAATCCATTCAGCCTTGTTTGACCGTGGACGTTTCATGCATGTTGATCTGTTGATCATGGTTCTATTTTGGTTTTTATGATCTATTTTGGTAATGGGTAGAGAGAGGGATGGGTATTACTGGTCGTTCAGAGTTAGGGTTATTCTTAATCCTAAGTGGATGTATGTTAGGGTTTCGAAACCCTAGTTTTAATGCTATTTCATGATACTGCTGCTGGTTACATGACTAAGACTCTTGTGTATCATTATTCTTATTGCATTCAGTCCTTATGGCTGTTGATTGCATGCTAGGGTTATGTAATCTTCTTCGTTGCTGCTGTTGATCGTGTATGCTGGATGTCAAGTGGGGTTATGGTCCAAGACTTGCTGATCATGCTTATTACATTTGAGGGTCTTGTTATTAACCCTTGTGTTAGTCTATGGTGTTTGTTTATGGCAGATTATATTCCTATATTGGTTGCTTTGGGCAGCTTAGTGGTAAGTGAAATCTTGTCATAGTGTTTGGTATGATCACATGCATTTGGTGGGCACTTGCTGTTTATTTGTTCATGTTGATGTGATCATGTTGAGATGTAGCATTGTGACTTGATCTTGGGTATCTTCCTATGTTTCTCTCGGATTGTTTTGAAGATTGGTTCAAGATATCATATGCTGGAAGTTCGGGTTGTTTATACCCTGTTTATGTTTCAAATTTAATTTGCCCAAGGATTGCACTCTTATTAGGTTATTAGATTATGCTTTATGCATAATACTAATAGAAGGCGCAAATGTATTTGATATTCAGTTGATTTGGAAGGAGGGGAAACTTGGCTATGGTTTCTTCATGTTCATGATTTGGATAACTATGATGACTAAGAAGACTTTGCTTATGATGTATTGTATTTTATCTTTAGTCATTGTTTGTACTATTTAGATCTGTAAGTTATAAGAATGGCATGTCATTCTATATAGTGGTAGTGGTAGTGTCCTTAGGGACTTCGATGAGAGGCTCACTCTCATCCATTGTACTTAAACGTTTTTTTGATTAATGTATTTTACCGGGTGCAGGATGTTCCCCTTTACCCAAAAAAAACTTATAATTAGACATATAAAAGTATACTTAAATTGTCTTGCCTCAAACTTGCATGGTTCTTAACTCTTTGTTAACAAGAAACAAATTACTACGCGGTTTTTAACTTTGTTTTCTAATAGAAACAAATTATTACATGGTTCTTAACTTTTTTTAAGAGAAACAAATTATTACAAGGCTCATAACATTAATTAGAAATGTTGACCAGTCAATATATGTAACTGTTTATGCATAATTTAATTGTACATATAGCTTAATTAGTTGTATTTACTTAAAATCTATATATGAAAATTTTAAAAAATTGAAAGAGAGAGGGTGCTAAATGATTTATAAGTAGTATAGATATAGATACAAATCACTTAATGTACAATGAGTTATAAATAATAACAGTTACATATATTAATTTCATGTTTAAAAGAGGATCACATCATGCAGTAACTTATTCTTCATTATACACATGTTGCATGTTTGCTCTAAGGCTGGACACAGTAAAGGGATTCAATCCCCCTCTTTTTTCCTGCCACGTCAGCTTTCTCTCTCCAGCGACCTGCAGGCGATTGGGTGCCCCAGTAATACACTACAAAAATAATACCCCACAAAAATACTTCTTTTAATTAATTAATACACACAAAGGCAAAAAAAAAAAAAAAAAAAAAAAAAAAAAAAAAAAAAAAACTGCAATCGATCCCTTACACGATCGTTTTGGCTTTTCTTCCTCCCTCGATCGAATAGCCACTGAAGTAGCGATCGAATGGAATCGATCGATCTTCTCGGTCGTGTGACCTTACTGTCACTAGCCTAAACAATGTTGAAGCCATAAATGAACTATGCACATTATAGTCGCTTGATAATTATGAACTACCAATTTAAGCCTCGACATTAACACACTTTTAAATGATGAGTTTTTCTAACGACTACCGCTGCCGGGAATCAAACCCAGGTCTCCTGGGTGAAAGCCGGACATCCTAGCTAACCCCCGGAGGACAATGGAATACGTACGTTTAGTTCTTGTGAAAAGAATATGGTTAACATAAACATTGTTTGTGATTGAAGTGTATGTGAATAGTGTGATGAGAAGTGACGGCATAAGGTGTGATGATCAAGAAAAATGAATAACGTATAATCGTGTAATTGAATTTAAGATGGTGTACATTCTGTAAATAGTTTCTTGGTTTTCAATCCCACATCGATATGGAAAAAGAACTTTTGTTATTTATATACTGTGGTTTTAAAGGGTTAGGAAATTGATTTGTCTTATGTTGATTGTTGATGTGGTACTTGAGGTTATGTGTGTTATATATATACATATACAACATATAACCTTAGCCCCATCGTCACCAATGAATTTAATACAAAACACTTTTTTTTTCCGCATTCAACGATTATTTTGTTTTATATACCACACTAATCAATTGAAATTTACTACGAATAATCTTTTTGTATTATGTTAGAGCTAATAACATCACTTATTTCTAAAGCAGAAACAATAGCAATTACTTATTACTTCATACAAGAGTATAATTTTTTCAGCTTTTTATAGAATAACAACTAGTAGCGGAATAAGGTGTGATGATTATGAATGAATGCTAATTAAGAAAGAACGACGATTTGCTACATGATTGTTAAATTAAACTGAAGACATAGTAGTGTTTATTTTGTAGGGAGTATATGATAAGTTTGTTTTTGTTTATTTTTATAATTTTCGTCAATTCTTCCTAATCATGTATCTACAATTTCATTCAAATGCTAATAATCTGTGTTGTAAAATGTCTTTATAAATAAAAACAATTAACTTCATGTGTTATATGAGAATCACAATATCTCTCTTGACTAAAACATGTTACATGTTGCTCCAAACAATGTTCAGCCTATACGATATCTTTATACTTATGAGCTTATAAATTTGAGGCTCCACATTAACATACTTCTTCTGATTAAAAGAGGATAGAAAATTTGTATGCTAGAAAAACTTCATCCGAATAATAGGATTTAAAAAAAAATAAATAAAAAATAAAAAATAAAAACTGAAAAATAAAAAGTTTCCATTGCCGGGAATCGAACCCGGGTCTCCTGGGTGAAAGCCAGATATCCTAACCGCTGGACGACAATGGATTTTTGTTTTATTTCTGTTAAAAATTTTCTATAATATATAGTTATTTATCATTTGATTGGTAAAAAAACAAAATACAGAACAACAATATCTAAGAATCTTTTATCGTTCACAACAATCAGCAGAGACATTTTGTGTTAAAACAGTATGAAAATGCATTGACTGTTGCTGTAAAAAATATTATACTACAGTTTGCTTTAACAACAACATAATTCACGTCAACTTCTAAATATATATTTTTTAAATCAACAACATGTACTATGTAGGTCTAAGTTTGGATATGCATAAATTTGTTAGAAACTACAAACTCTAACTCGGTTTTGATATGCATAAATTTTTCTCATTATAGTTTTTATTTTTCACTAGATCTCTTCCCGGTTTTGATATGCATAAATTTGTTAGAAACTACAAACTCTAACTCAATTGACATTGCCAAACTTAACTCTATATATCGTAAAGTGGGATCAACCGAGACTTGAAGACTAGAGTGTTAACTTAAGAAAAATTAAGATGCATTTAAGATTATTATTATTATTATTATTTATTTTTTTTTGGGGGGGGGGGGGGGGGGGGGGGGGTAAAAGGTTACCCCAGTAAAATATATTAATCACAAAAAAAAATAGTTACTGAAATATCACATTAACCTCAAGCGAAGCTTGATAAACGCCTATAAAATGGTGTTTATGATATGCCATAAACACAAACTACTCTAGCACGAACTACATAACTAATAACCGATATACTAGAGACAAACATAACACCTCACGGCATAACATCCACGCCAAACCAGCAACGGCATCCAAGGAGCACAAGATAACCAAAAGAGATTGCCTTCTTAAAAACCTTCTCAAGAAAAACCCAGTGGGAAAAACTTTGGTGAACGTTACCCCAGTTATATATATTAATCACAAAAAAATAGTTACTGAAATACCACATTAACATAAAGCAAAGCTTGATAAACGCCAATAAAATGGTGTTTATGATATGCCATAAGCACAAACTACTCTAGCAACGAACTACATAACCAATAACTGATATACTAGAGACAAACATAACTCCTTACGACATAACATCCACGCCAAACCAGCAACGGCATCCAGGGAGCATAAGATAACCAAAAGAGACTGCCTTCTTAAAAAACCTTCCTAAGAAAAACCCAGTGGGAAAAACTTTGGTGAAGGAAAAAAAGTACAACTCAGATGAAACTCCCAAATCATACGGAAGGAAATAATCAAACAGCCCATAACCATGATAATCCACTATATCATATTAAATTCATAGGTGTCCGCGTACCCTGCGACAACCCCTAGTACAGTCCCTGCATGGAAAGACATGTTTTTAGGACAACCAAAGAGACCTAAGCATACGGTGGAGCTTCACCTTGAGATAATAGATTAGGAGATACTACGAAGACTTCCCTCCAAATCCATAATTCGTTGTAGTTGAGTTAGCAAATGATGGAAGCCATTCATAACAATGCGAGAGTTTGCCAAGATGAACCTCCACCACGTAACAAGTGATCGGTCTTTAACCCCTCGCAAACTTCTTAAGATTCGATGGTCATCGTAACGAATGGACCTTTATGTTCATATTTATTTTATAGTATCGCTCATGAAGATGTTAAACAAATGAACTTTAACTATAAATGCATCATATATATTACTATAGACATGAAAATTAGTTTCATTTATGTTTGTTTCGTGTTCATTTCATATTGTCACAACCTACATCATAATTCTAGAAGTATCTACACTATTTTTGACGACTCAAGAGGAATAAATAAGTGTTGGAATATCTAAAAGCTTTATATAAGAGACTATTTTGTTTTCAAAAGGATGATTGTGCAATAAATCTAGATAGGCCCTAGAATGTTCAATTTATGAATAGTGTAGAATGTTCATACACATTTGTAAGTTCTTAAAAGTAGTATAAATAGTGGTGCATCATTTAATACAACACACCACAAAATCCTCTCAATTAAAGTGCTCACAATCATCACAGCGAGGGGTGAGCATGGTTCGAAAATCGGATCGGACTAAAAATTGATTCGGCCTAAAGCACTGGAGGTACCAAAGACCATATCGAAATGTTTAGTCGGTCTGGTTCGGTTCGTCGTTCGGTCTGGTCCAACAAAGCATAATGGCCGGTTTTGCATAAGATAGAACCAAACAGGACAGGACCTTTGCAAAGGCCCAAAACGCGTTCTGATTGGAACTTGGTTAAGGCTCCTAAAACAAAATTCACACATATTACAACTTACAATGCTATTACATAAAACATTATAATCCACATCCAAATGACTGTCCATCCACTAAAACACATAAACACATCCCTTTAGAGCAAAACATGTAGAATCCAAAGTGCAACTGTTTTATGGAGTTGTTTTGGAAGGAATGCAATTTGATAACATAATTTAACTAGGAAATTACCGGATCGAATTGAGTGGTAAAACCAAGCATTAAGTTGGAGCATGAACTGAAATTGCAATAACGCAATTTGCTAACATACAAATAAATCCATATTCAAAATGAGAAGTTTAATATAGTAGCATCAAAAACTGAATTGTAACACCCCCAAAATTTGATACAGCGGAAGACTCACAAGCTTTCGGGGTGCTACGGGG
This sequence comes from Artemisia argyi, assembly GCA_030686995.1. Classification (NCBI taxonomy): domain Eukaryota; kingdom Viridiplantae; phylum Streptophyta; class Magnoliopsida; order Asterales; family Asteraceae; genus Artemisia; species Artemisia argyi. The sequence goes on from CM060709.1 coordinate 331,648,132, forward strand.
ATTGGTATCCAACACAAGACAATATAGAACGAGATAAAGTAAACATAATAAAAACACAACCATAACGGGGTTTTAACGTTTACATTTATCCCAACATCATTCAGAGTCAGGCCCAAAATAAAATATCAATAGGTCCAAAATTAATTATCAGAGTTTAGAAAATATAGATCCATAAACCGTGTGCCTCAGCCGAGCCTTCCGATCCAAGCATGCACCTCAACACTTAATTACCTGAGAAAACGTGCTAAAAGTCAGCTTTCGCTGGTGAGATCATAGGTTTGAATTCAACTAATAATATAGTGGACATGTACGCAAAACGCTTGCTAGCTAGACTAAGGATTCGCTAAAAGCCTGCGGATACCCTCCGCTCTCAACATAACACACGGAAACCCTTCCGCAATAACCAAAACACACGGATACCCTTCCGTGACAACGTAGATATTCGGGTAACCCCCGCAATACCAATAAATACTCGGATAACCTCCGAAGTATTAATAACCTATAGGTGCACACTATGGTATCTAATAAGTCAACCTTGAATAGTACACACGAAACTATGTGACTAAAGCTGACAATCCAAATAAGCCAACCTTGAATAGTACACACAACAAATATGTGACTAAAGCTGACAATCCAAATAAGCCAACCTTGAATAGTACACACAACAAATATGTGACTAAAGCTGACAATCCAAATAACCAAATAAGCCAACCTTGAATAGTACACACAAAAGGTGTGACTAAAGCTGACAATAGATCCTAGTCCATACGCATAGCAAGTTTTAGAAAGAATATAAAAGCGATAATAGTCCACGTAAAATGATTTGCACGTTTCTCACCCCAATCGTTGAAAACATAGTTCAAGAGTAAAAAGTGGGGCTATGACTCACCTCAAGTCCAGAAAATAGCAAGACGAGGTAGGTAGCAATAAGATGTATGATAACTCACGAAACAGCAACTACGGACTTGGCACGACCTAACAATATTAACTCTTTCAGAAATCATTTCCTCAAATATATAATATTCCCAAACCCGGACGAGAATCCGTTTTATTTCCGAAAATCCATTTCGTATCAGTTTGGTGTATTTGCGTTTGGTATCCATACGGGTGGTGGGTCGACTCAAAACAAACCAACAAGATCACACATAGAACATATAATAAACTATAGATCTAATATTAGCCCAATATATCATTTAAATAAATCGTCAAAGTTTACCAAATCCGTCGATTTGATAATCCTCATATTTATTTACGTAATATACCGTTCCAAGATTACACCCAATCTAAAGCGCATATAAAGCACATAGCACATATATTCTATATAGTATATATCATAGTTTAATAAATTCCTCGTATATATCGTCAAATTGGCCAGATTTCCCGATATATACACTCGCAATCTATTACCCTTTACATATACTACAACCTATGGGCGTCGTAGGATACGATGCCCACTAATATATTCGTTTCATATAACCAAACAACCCGGCTCAACCTTACGGTTGGGTGGTTATTTACTTATAGAAAACGTCTATATTAGTCGTCATATATCCGAGACAACACGAATGTCGCAAATAATAACTTACCTGGACCCGAGTGACAACAATTTCGCCTAACTCAATAAGTTTATCCGTTATATATCCGAAATGACCTTTTTATTAAACGTTTCATAATTGTCGGGAGTTTCCCGTTTATAACACAATTTCTAATAGTAATAATACGTTTAATTAATATTACGCCACTTTCGTAGCCTAATATGTATCTAATCGTATTATTTATAATACGACTCGTGATTATTATTATTATTAATATACGCGTTTATATAGTTATATATACGTTACTCACGTATATACTTTCGTATAAACGTTCATATTACTAATAATTATCATTACGAGTTTTATTATTCTCGTTTTACTTTTAATATTTATTGAGTTACACGAAATGGTCATATGTCCGAGTCATGACTCTCGGCTCATTGTCCAAGTCCAATAATAAACCAAAGTCATAAATAATAATCTCCGTCCAATCACAATCTCAACCACGGGCTACAACAATAAGGCCCGACTACGGTACCCGACTAACCTATCTCCGTCATCTAACGACCGTCTCATAACCGGTCCTCATATCACATCCCAATCGACAACAACTTCTCAATATCAAACCATAACCAATAACCAATCCAATATCCAATTCGACCCAAAGTGTTCGGCCGAGAAATAATTACCACAACAATATATACCAACGACAATATAACAATAACAATAATAACCAATGTTAATATAACAACTTGTCCACATTAGTCAATTAATAACATTAACCAAGTCAATGTGTGGGTCGGTTTACCAAGCCGACCCGAGCCCCCGACTCACTTGAGTCTCGGCTCAATACTACGAGTCGTTTAGACTCGAACCAAACATACAACCATCACTAATGCTCACAAGAGCACCACAAATAACCAAGTAATCCACTCGACCTCAAAAGGTCAACTCGGCAAAACACAAGTATTTGGCTAAAAGCCGCGACTCAAAAGTCGAACCGTGTGGCTATCGAGTCAATAGACTCGAACCATACTCAATGAGAATCCCTAAGAGGGTCTCGGTAGGGCCATACGAGCGCAAGAAAAATGATCCCGAGACCATAAGGTCTCGGCTAGCTCCAACTCGAGGTCACAACACCTCGACAACCCATGAATCCCACGAATCCATCATCAAATCGAACCCAACACAACCCAAATCGGATACCAAACTTTAAGAAAAACATTTTTCCAATCACAACCCATAACTTTGTTGCGTTTTTATATGAAACCCATTCGGATCTCCTTGATTCGTGACCAAGAGTCACGGTTTTATTAACCATACGAGTGAATACTCGCTCACCTTCGAACTAGAACTCCAAAACTTTGATAATCTTTCCAAAATAAACGATTGGTGATAAATTTGGTGGTGATTCGTGTGATAAAGTGGTGATAGGAGGCGCGTGGTGCACTAGATCTAGTAGATTAGATGTTGGAGGTTCGATTTATGGTGGTGATTTAGTGTGGTGGCCGGCGGTGACGCTGTGGTGGCCGGATCTCAATAGTGGCGGCTAGGGTTTTGGTTAGTGAGGGAGATGAGAGTGAGGTGAGAGATGAAAAGAGAGTGAGTGTGTTGGTGTGTGTAGAACCGGATCCAAAGGACCCTTATTAGCTTTTCTCTCTTTTTTTTTTTTTTTTTTAAAATGCATTAATAATAATAATAATAGATGTAATAATAATAATAATAATAATAATAAGGATATTATTACCATTGAGCGGGTAATGTGGGTAGATGTAAAAACACGTGGCCCGAACCCGAACTCATTTTAAAATTTCCATATCACACGAGAACCTCTCGTAATTAATTAAAATATATAACGGACTCGTTAAGACGAATCATAAAACTATGTTAGGTAATCCTAGTGCCAAAGTCAACGTAGTACCAAGTGAGAATTCAAATATACATCACCGATCACATAATCAAAAATGAATTATGAACATAATTCACGAATTCCATAACGTCATTAAATAAAATATTCATAACATAGGTCTTACAAGTTCGTTGTGAAATGAAAATTTCAAATAATAATTATGAACGAACTTAAGTTGAAATGCGGGTTTTAAAAATAGCTCCCTAAACTGCCAGTTGTCACATCCTCCCCGTCTCAGAAGGAAACCCGTCCCGGGTTTCACTCGGAAAAAATTTATCTACGAAGTGAAAAGCTTCGGATATCTCTTCCTGAATTCGTCCTCACGTTCCCACGTAAACTCTGGTCCATGTCGGGAATTCCAACGAACCTTGACGAGCGGAATGCGACTCCTCTTGAGTCGTTTAACCTCACGATCTAAAATCTCAATCGGTTCCTCCACGAAATTCAGTTTCTCATCTACACGAATGTCCCTCATTGGAATGACGGGCATTTCATCAGAAAGACATTTCTTCAGGTTACTTACGTGGAACACGTCGTGAACTTTGCTCAGTTCGGACGGTAATTCCAACCTATAAGCCACGGGCCCAATTCTTTCTAAGATCAAGAATGGTCCAATGTAGCGTGGGTTGAGCTTACCACGTTTCCCGTAACGTATTACACCTTTCCAAGGCGAGACTTTCAGCATCACTTTGTCTCCAACCTGGAACTCTAAAGGTTTACGTCTCTGATCGGCGTAGCTCTTCTGCCTATCTCTGGCGGCTTGCAACCGATCACGAATCTGAGTTACTTTCTCGGTAGTTTCCAAAATAAGCTCAGGGCCTGTAAGTTGACTATCACCAACTTCTGCCCAACCAATAGGCGAACGACACTTTCTACCATACAAAGCTTCGAATGGTGCAGCCTTAAGACTTGTATGGTAGCTGTTATTATAGGAGAACTCCGCAAGGGGTAAATACTTCTCCCAGCCTTTACCAAAGTCTATGATGCATGCACGAAGCATATCCTCTAACGTCTGAATGGTCCTCTCACTTTGACCATCGGTTTGGGGATGATATGCAGTACTCATATCAAGCCTCGTCCCCAAAGCCGTTTGAAGTGATCGCCACAAAGCTGACGTAAAACGACTATCACGATCTGAAATAATAGATATCGGTACTCCATGACGTGAAATAATTTCCTTCACATATAACCTTGCAAGCTTATCCACACTATCATCTTCACTAATAGCTAAGAAATGAGCAGACTTTGTCAGACGATCCACAATTACCCAGATAGCGTCACAACCGCTAGCTGTTCTCGGTAATTTGGTAATGAAGTCCATAGTAATCCGCTCCCATTTCCAGACTGGAAGTTCTGGTTGCGTTAGTAGTCCTGACGGTCTCTGGTGTTCAGCCTTAACCTTGGCGCATGTCAAGCACTTACTAACGTACGATGCTATATTTGCCTTCATATTTGGCCACCAATAGAACTTCTTAAGATCTTGGTACATTTTATCGGAACCAGGGTGAATGGAGTACTTTGACTTATGCGACTCATGCATAATCAATTCTCGAATTCCTCCATATAACGGTACCCAAATCCGGTCTCCAAAACATAATATTCCATCCGAACGCTTAACAAATCCTTTCTCATTATCAGCCATCCCAAATACGTTCTCGGCAGATCTATTTTCTGCTTTCAATGCTTCCGTTTGAGCTTCGAGTATTTGAGATGGTAATGGTGATACGATAGTCATTCCCAATGACCTAACTCGTAATGGTGGTACTCTTTCCTTTCGACTAAGAGCATCAGCAACAACGTTTGCTTTACCAGGATGATAGCGAATTTCACAATCATAATCGCTTAGCAACTCGATCCAACGTCGTTGTCTCATGTTGAGCTCTTTTTGATTCAAGATGTGTTGTAGACTTTTGTGGTCAGTAAATACAACACACTTGGTTCCGTACAAGTAATGTCTCCATATTCTTAAAGCAAAAACTACAGCACCTAGTTCCAAATCATGGGTAGTGTAGTTTTTCTCATGCTTTTTGAGCTGTCGGGAAGAATAAGCTATCACCTTCTCTCGTTGCATTAACACGGCTCCTAAACCTTTATGTGCGGCGTCACAATAGACGACGAAATCCTCGTTACCTTCTGGTAACGCTAAGATAGGAGCACTACACAACATTTTCTTAAGCAATTGAAACGCTCCCTCTTCTTTATCTCCCCATTCATACGTAACACTCTTTTGGGTCAATTTGGTCAATGGTTTAGCTATCTTCGAAAATCCCTCAATGAATCTTCGGTAATAACCAGCTAAACCCAAAAATTGACGAACTTCTGTTGGGGTGGTAGGTGCAGCCCAATCTTTTATCGCCTCAATTTTTGCAGGATCCACATGGACTCCTTGTCTGTCAATCACATGACCCAAAAATTGTACTGTCGGAATCCAAAATTCGCATTTCGAAAACTTGGCATAGAGTTTCTCCTTCCAGAGCAATTCTAAAATGAGTCTTAGATGCTCCTCATGCTCCTTCTCATTCTTTGAATAAATCAGAATGTCATCGATGAATACAATCACAAACTTGTCTAAGTAAGGCTTACACACACGATTCATGAGATCCATGAATATTGCTGGTGCGTTAGTCAACCCAAACGGCATCACCTGAAACTCGTAATGCCCGTAACGGGTTCTGAAAGCCGTTTTCGGAATATCTTCCTCGCGAACTCGAAGTTGATGATATCCCGATCTCAAATCGATCTTCGAATACACACTCGATCCTTGGAGCTGATCGAACAAATCGTCGATCCTCGGTAACGGGTATCTATTCTTCACCGTTAACTTGTTCAACTCTCGATAATCAATACACATTCGGAATGATCCATCCTTCTTCTTCACAAATAAGACTGGGGCTCCCCAAGGTGAAGAACTTGGTCTTATGAATCCTTTTTCGGCTAACTCTGCCAATTGTTTCGACAACTCTTCCAGTTCGGTAGGTGCAAGACGATAAGGTGCTCGTGCTACAGGTGCAGCACCAGGTATCAACTCAATATGAAATTCCACTTGTCTAGTCGGCGGGATTCCCGGCAAATCATCAGGAAACACATCAGGAAAATCACGAACTATAGGCACATCTCCAATGCACCTTTCCTTTTTCTTCGTCTCGCCCTTCTCAGAAATTTGAGCTAAGAAAAGATAACATCCCTTCTCCATTAGCTTCGGTAGCTTAGTGCAAGAAATCACTGCCAATCGGGATGGGCTCCTAGAATCCTTTCGGTCTCCTAATATATTTAGGACCTCCTTTCCGTATGTTACACGCACGATCTTCTCGTCGCAAAGTATGTGAGCACGATACTTCGACAACCAATCCATACCAATGATTACATCAAAACTTCCTAACGTGACGGGTAGAAGATCTATGTTGAAAGGGTGGTTCAAGAAATTTAACGTACAACCGCGAATGATGGTATTAATCCTTTCTATGTTTCCATTAGCTAACTCAATATCATATCCAATTCCTAAGGCCATCGGGGGTTTCTCTAGTAAGGGTGCAAATGTAGTGGACACAAAACTCCTATCGGCACCAGTATCAAACAGTATGGAAGCATAACGATTATTGAGGAGGAACGTACCAGTAACGACGTTCGGATCTTCTCCTCTCTCGTTCCCGAGTGCATACACTCTTCCTTGAGCGGCTCCAGCTTCCACACGTTGGTCCCCATTATCTTGTCGTCCACGATTTCCTCCAGCTCCACGGTTTCCATAATTGTACCCATTACCACCCGAGCCTTGATATCCACGGTTCCGCGATTCTCTACACTCATTCCTATAGTGTCCCTTCTTTCCACACCCATAACAGGTAACATCTGCCTTGTTTCTCATCTCAGGAGCAGCTTGAACCATTGCAAGGGGTCGAGCTCTACAGTCCCTAGCTGTGTGTCCTTTCCTTGAGCAATACTGGCATTTCACACTACACCATCCAGTGTGATGCTGATGGCAACGATCACACTTGGGTGCATCACCGTTCTGATTCTTCTTATCTCCATTCCCAATAGCATAAGCCTTAGCTTGTCTCTTGCTTCGGCGGTCATTACTCTTAGAGTGACGGTCTCTCTTTCTCTTTCCATTCTTCTCCTTATCAGCTTCTTCTAATTCCAACGAATCCATAAGTTGTTGAGCAATTGTGATTGCCTCATGGATGTTTGTAGGCCTAGCAGAAATTACATCATTCCTCGTAGCTATAGGCAATCCATCAGTATACCTCTCAATCTTTTGAGTCTCGGTTTTCACCATATCAGGGCACAACAAGGCTAACTCCTGGTAACGACGATTGTAAGTCGCCATATCATTACCTTTCACCTTGTGGTTCCAAAACTCAATCTCTAGCTTCTTGACCTCATTCCTTGGGCAATAAGTCTGAATCAACAAGGACTTAAATTGCTCCCAAGTCATAGCATATGCTACATCACTCCCAACTGCATTTCGGTAGTTGTTCCACCAAGTCAAAGCTTCATCCTTGAAAGTAAACGAAGCAAACTTTACCTTCGCATTCTCCGCACAACCACTGACATTAAACACTGACTCAGTCTTCTCAATCCATCTGACTAAGTAAACCACTCCTTCATTTCCACCAAACTCAATGGGTCCACAAATCTTGAATTCCTTGTATTGACATCCATTAGCACGAACAGGTGGAAAAGTTCCAGCAGAATTGTTGGAATGATTTGACTCAGCTAGTAGTTCAGCAACTCTTTGCTCCACGAGTTGGTTGATCATTGCTTGATCCACAGTAGGTGCATTAAGTGGAACATGATCATTGTCTCCCTGAACATCAACATTTTGATTCCTGTTGTTACGGTTAGTGGTGTCCAGGTTGTCAGGAGTAGGGGTTTCAACATTTCGAGTAGGTCGACGACCTCGACGAGCAGGAGTAGGAGTAGTCACAGCAGGACCAGTCCTGGTAGACCTAACAGGGTTTCGACGGGGTGCCATTGATCGGTAACATCACACAAGTTCATAAATCTCCATTAGAACTTATCGACATGCTCAACAAAACATCTCACGAAATCAAGTCATAGCAAGAATGGCAACGACACGCTATGTAATAATAAGCGAATAAGGACTCAATTTCCATAACACCCAAAATCACATAATACCATATGCTAATAACCATCAACCATACAATAGCGATCTAACATCGTTCCAACCAACGGATAACACCAAACATACTAATCGTTCCACAAGAGACGAATACCAAACAAAATACATCAAAATATGATAACTAGCTTTTCTAACCGAACACTCCTCGGCTAAGAAAGCAACAAGATAATATAACTCAAGCAACTAGCCACGGGGCTGACGGAGAATCCTCAACTCCTGCCTCAAGCCATCAAGATCCCTCCATAACGATCCTAACTCCACGCTATGGGTGTCTCGGTCTCTCTTGAGGTCAGCCACCTCCTTCTCTAGCTCGGCATTCCTTTGCCAAAGCTTGCGGTCGGCCTCACGAGCAGTAACGAATCCTCGCTGCAAACTATCGATATGCTCGTGGACATCCATCAAAACTCTCCTCAGCTCAGTAGTCCTGCCCACAACGACAGTCAAATCAACTCTCAAATCTGCTAAAAAACTCTCCAATAACTCTCTCAAGTCGATCAGATACGTGTGCAACTCTGTCACTAAGCTCAGTAATCCGAGCCCACAACCTGCCAACCTCACCCAACTCTGCATGCTCAGCAGAAACCTCAGACGATGCATCCGACTCAACGGGACTACCAGGTGGCAACTCAAACAAGAACGGATGATCAGGTGAATCGGGCTCAATCGGGTGTACAGGTGAATCAGGCTCCTCAGCCTGAGCTGGTGGTGCTAACTCATCATCATCATCATCAGGCATCTCATCCTCCTGAGGGTCATCCTCCTCCTCAGGGTCATCATCATCACCATGCTCAGCCTCCTGAGGGTCATCCTCCCGCTCAGGGTCATCAGCCTCATCCTCACCCTCGTACTCCTCCTCCTCATCGGAAGAGTACCTCATCACTCGTCGTCTCCTGCTAGGTGAACCATGTGGAGATGTAGTAGGTGATCTAAGACGACGACGCAATGATGTGGGTGGCGCCTCAGACAGAAGAGAATGAGCATCAATCTGTAAAGGTGATGGAGTAGGGCGTACCGACATGCGTGCTGTAGCTCGGTGGGCAAAGCGTGGTGCCACACGAGCCAAAACCTGATGAAGGGTAAGCTGCCTTGATGTACCAGGGAGCCCTAGAGAATATGAGGGTCCCTGCGTAGATGCAGCAGGCAGTGCTGAAGTAGAAGCTGCCTGTGACACAATAGCTGTAGACATGGCCATCTGGTAGGGGTCGTCAGATGCCATAGTGAACTGTGTAGGTAAAACTGGTGCAGTAAGGATGTCCTCGACGACATCAGGCACATGGGAGGCCATAGATTGTGACAACGGCGTAGGGTAGGTGTAAGTGTTTCAAAACAACTTAAATCACAACTCATAAAATCGTACCAAATATGCACATCAAATAGTACCATATAATCTCAATAAAAGAATTTCAAACACCGCATTTCTAAAAATGTTTATAAAACATATAGACCATATAAATCCTCAAGAACGCCATCTTAATACTAAAATCCATAACCCTCAATTCATCTCAAATATCTCATAATACCTCAATTAATAGAAGATGTTTCGGCTTGGCGGGCTGGCGGGCGGTGGTCAAGGATCATTTTCTATAAAAATACGGTTATAGTTTAGGCGTTTATTTACCTAGTTCTCTATAACCTTGGCTCTGATACCAATCTGTAACACCCCCAAAATTTGATACAGCGGAAGACTCACAAGCTTTCGGGGTGCTACGGGGATTGGTATCCAACACAAGACAATATAGAACGAGATAAAGTAAACATAATAAAAACACAACCATAACGGGGTTTTAACGTTTACATTTATCCCAACATCATTCAGAGTCAGGCCCAAAATAAAATATCAATAGGTCCAAAATTAATTATCAGAGTTTAGAAAATATAGATCCATAAACCGTGTGCCTCAGCCGAGCCTTCCGATCCAAGCATGCACCTCAACACTTAATTACCTGAGAAAACGTGCTAAAAGTTAGCTTTCGCTGGTGAGATCATAGGTTTGAATTCAACTAATAATATAGTGGACATGTACGCAAAACGCTTGCTAGCTAGACTAAGGATTCGCTAAAAGCCTGCGGATACCCTCCGCTCTCAACATAACACACGGAAACCCTTCCGCAATAACCAAAACACACGGATACCCTTCCGTGACAACGTAGATATTCGGGTAACCCCCGCAATACCAATAAATACTCGGATAACCTCCGAAGTATTAATAACCTATAGGTGCACACTATGGTATCTAATAAGTCAACCTTGAATAGTACACACGAAACTATGTGACTAAAGCTGACAATCCAAATAAGCCAACCTTGAATAGTACACACAACAAATATGTGACTAAAGCTGACAATCCAAATAAGCCAACCTTGAATAGTACACACAACAAATATGTGACTAAAGCTGACAATCCAAATAACCAAATAAGCCAACCTTGAATAGTACACACAAAAGGTGTGACTAAAGCTGACAATAGATCCTAGTCCATACGCATAGCAAGTTTTAGAAAGAATATAAAAGCGATAATAGTCCACGTAAAATGATTTGCACGTTTCTCACCCCAATCGTTGAAAACATAGTTCAAGAGTAAAAAGTGGGGCTATGACTCACCTCAAGTCCAGAAAATAGCAAGACGAGGTAGGTAGCAATAAGATATATGATAACTCACGAAACAGCAACTACGGACTTGGCACGACCTAACAATATTAACTCTTTCAGAAATCATTTCCTCAAATATATAATATTCCCAAACCCGGACGAGAATCCGTTTTATTTCCGAAAATCCATTTCGTATCAGTTTGGTGTATTTGCGTTTGGTATCCATACGGGTGGTGGGTCGACTCAAAACAAACCAACAAGATCACACATAGAACATATAATAAACTATAGATCTAATATTAGCCCAATATATCATTTAAATAAATCGTCAAAGTTTACCAAATCCGTCGATTTGATAATCCTCATATTTATTTACGTAATATACCGTTCCAAGATTACACCCAATCTAAAGCGCATATAAAGCACATAGCACATATATTCTATATAGTATATATCATAGTTTAATAAATTCCTCGTATATATCGTCAAATTGGCCAGATTTCCCGATATATACACTCGCAATCTATTACCCTTTACATATACTACAACCTATGGGCGTCGTAGGATACGATGCCCACTAATATATTCGTTTCATATAACCAAACAACCCGGCTCAACCTTACGGTTGGGTGGTTATTTACTTATAGAAAACGTCTATATTAGTCGTCATATATCCGAGACAACACGAATGTCGCAAATAATAACTTACCTGGACCCGAGTGACAACAATTTCGCCTAACTCAATAAGTTTATCCGTTATATATCCGAAATGACCTTTTTATTAAACGTTTCATAATTGTCGGGAGTTTCCCGTTTATAACACAATTTCTAATAGTAATAATACGTTTAATTAATATTACGCCACTTTCGTAGCCTAATATGTATCTAATCGTATTATTTATAATACGACTCGTGATTATTATTATTATTAATATACGCGTTTATATAGTTATATATACGTTACTCACGTATATACTTTCGTATAAACGTTCATATTACTAATAATTATCATTACGAGTTTTATTATTCTCGTTTTACTTTTAATATTTATTGAGTTACACGAAATGGTCATATGTCCGAGTCATGACTCTCGGCTCATTGTCCAAGTCCAATAATAAACCAAAGTCATAAATAATAATCTCCGTCCAATCACAATCTCAACCACGGGCTACAACAATAAGGCCCGACTACGGTACCCGACTAACCTATCTCCGTCATCTAACGACCGTCTCATAACCGGTCCTCATATCACATCCCAATCGACAACAACTTCTCAATATCAAACCATAACCAATAACCAATCCAATATCCAATTCGACCCAAAGTGTTCGGCCGAGAAATAATTACCACAACAATATATACCAACGACAATATAACAATAACAATAATAACCAATGTTAATATAACAACTTGTCCACATTAGTCAATTAATAACATTAACCAAGTCAATGTGTGGGTCGGTTTACCAAGCCGACCCGAGCCCCCGACTCACTTGAGTCTCGGCTCAATACTACGAGTCGTTTAGACTCGAACCAAACATACAACCATCACTAATGCTCACAAGAGCACCACAAATAACCAAGTAATCCACTCGACCTCAAAAGGTCAACTCGGCAAAACACAAGTATTTGGCTAAAAGCCGCGACTCAAAAGTCGAACCGTGTGGCTATCGAGTCAATAGACTCGAACCATACTCAATGAGAATCCCTAAGAGGGTCTCGGTAGGGCCATACGAGCGCAAGAAAAATGATCCCGAGACCATAAGGTCTCGGCTAGCTCCAACTCGAGGTCACAACACCTCGACAACCCATGAATCCCACGAATCCATCATCAAATCGAACCCAACACAACCCAAATCGGATACCAAACTTTAAGAAAAACATTTTTCCAATCACAACCCATAACTTTGTTGCGTTTTTATATGAAACCCATTCGGATCTCCTTGATTCGTGACCAAGAGTCACGGTTTTATTAACCATACGAGTGAATACTCGCTCACCTTCGAACTAGAACTCCAAAACTTTGATAATCTTTCCAAAATAAACGATTGGTGATAAATTTGGTGGTGATTCGTGTGATAAAGTGGTGATAGGAGGCGCGTGGTGCACTAGATCTAGTAGATTAGATGTTGGAGGTTCGATTTATGGTGGTGATTTAGTGTGGTGGCCGGCGGTGACGCTGTGGTGGCCGGATCTCAATAGTGGCGGCTAGGGTTTTGGTTAGTGAGGGAGATGAGAGTGAGGTGAGAGATGAAAAGAGAGTGAGTGTGTTGGTGTGTGTAGAACCGGATCCAAAGGACCCTTATTAGCTTTTCTCTCTCTTTTTTTTTTTTTTTAAAAATGCATTAATAATAATAATAATAGATGTAATAATAATAATAATAATAATAATAATAATAAGGATATTATTACCATTGAACGGGTAATGTGGGTAGATGTAAAAACACGTGGCCCGAACCCGAACTCATTTTAAAATTTCCATATCACACGAGAACCTCTCGTAATTAATTAAAATATATAACGGACTCGTTAAGACGAATCATAAAACTATGTTAGGTAATCCTAGTGCCAAAGTCAACGTAGTACCAAGTGAGAATTCAAATATACATCACCGATCACATAATCAAAAATGAATTATGAACATAATTCACGAATTCCATAACGTCATTAAATAAAATATTCATAACATAGGTCTTACAAGTTCGTTGTGAAATGAAAATTTCAAATAATAATTATGAACGAACTTAAGTTGAAATGCGGGTTTTAAAAATAGCTCCCTAAACTGCCAGTTGTCACATGAATCCATCCGGTTCATTCACATTATATAATCAAAAACAAAAAGCCATGCAAGAATCCATACAAAACCACACTCACTACACTCACCGCAACAATAACAAAAGCCGACAAGTAATTAGAGTGCCCTCCAATTGGATTCACAACATAACCACCGCCCGGTTGCATCACACCACCTCCACAACTCGATGTCGGAAGAGCCAAAACAACCGAATGCTCATCAACCACAACACGTGACACAATAACAACATCATCACCTACATCATGTGGGACCGCAAGACCACCATCGCCACTTAGCACCACGCCACCACCATCTCCAACCACCGCAAGACCGCCATCTGGCACTGGAACACCATTCTCACTACCGTTATCATCCAAGACACCATTCTCGACACCATTCTCACCACCGCCACCACCATTGTGGTCGATATTCTCATCTGCACCACCTAGCACCACGCCACCACCATCTACAGCCACCACAAGACCGCCATCTGGCGCCGGAACGCCATTCTCACCACCGTTATTATCCAAGACACCATTCTCACCACTGCCACCACCATTGTGACCGATATTTTCATCCGCACCACCACCACCATTATTCCCATTTGTTGATCATTATCACCCATCTCTTGATCAAGATTCTCTCTACGGCCATTATTATTTGCATCCAAAACACCACCATCAATATTTTTATCACCCATTTCTTGATCATTATTAACCGTATTGTTGATTTATGGATCAAGATTCACACCATTATTCACATCCGCAGCACCACCACCGGCCACTTCTTGATGATTATTCACGTACTCTTTACTAATCCAACTATTAGAACTCCCAAATCCATCATCACTCACAGTACCATCAAGATTGTGTTTTTTTAAACACGGTTCAAGAAAATGACCCTCTAACTCCTTTTTTCGTTTTTGAGTTTGAATTACGCCATCTTTTCCCCATAATTCCTCACCTAAACCCAAGAATTCATGACCTATATCGGGACCTTCTTCCTCACCATTAGCCATCCTAAAAAACCTATTTCTCAAACTTTCAATTAACACAAGACCCACTTCTTTCGTTGTAAAACTTGCGAGATTATGATCAACAAATTCACCGGCAAGCGTGATCCCACCAAATGTTTTCCATACGAAATTCATAAAGTTTGCGCAACAATTCAACATGACGGTTATCCATGATCACAAGATTTTTGATTTCAGATGATTTGATGGTGATTTTGTGAAATTTTATGAAACAGAGGTGTTGTTTTTTATGGTATTTATGCGTGGGAATGAAAGAGTTTAAAATGTAATGATGTGGCATAGTGTATTAGGACCAATTCGGTTTGGAGAAAGTAATATGGGTGGGCCCTCTTCTTTCAAAATTAAAAGTTTATTACCATGTTGTTTTGATCCTTGTGTTTATTTATTATGTGGGATTTTAGTAAGTGTGTGGCTTTTTAATCATTAACAATCATACGTCTATAAGTAAGAGTGCTACGTACGATCAAAATGGATAGAACACATTTCAATATCGCCTTTTGTTTGGTGTTTTGGGTCAACTCGGTTTCGGCCTGGTCTGATTTTTGTTAGCCCGATCCAGTTTTTGAACTCTGCTCAGCACTATTTGACAATAATTTTTAATAGTACCCAAGGCCTTTGGTTTAGTGGTATGTGAGTTCCTCACCAACCTACAGGTTGTGGGTTCAAGCCACGCTGAAGGCATATATGAGATAGCTGGTATAGGTGTCAAAAAAATTGTCGTTCTTAAAATTAAACAAAAAAATAAAAACAATAATAAAAAAAAAGGGAATCGGTTTGTCATTAGTCTATAACTAAGGATGAGCATGGGTACCGAAAAAGCGATATAGCACTAGAACCGAATAGTACCGATATCGGTTCTCTTTACCCGGTACGGTACTAGTACTACAAAACCATCTAAAAGAGGGTACGATGCCAAAGCGGGAAATCCTAGTTTTGGTATCGAATAATACCTCAAATTCAAATTTCAATGACCCACTTATTTTCTAAGCATTATAGTTCAGCTTCAAATTTATTATCCGAGTATCAAACAAATTCAAGTTAATTAATAACTTAACAAACGGGCTTTAATAATTCCAACACCCCAAATATGATACGAATAATAATTTTAATGAACCAATAATATAATAAGGATTACGCTCGAAATTCCAAATCCTAACGAATTTATCAAAAATCCAAACGAGCCGATGCCAACAAACCAATACCAATCGTTGATCTCAAATTGCTCCAATACTCTAATCGATAAATATATCTTCAAACAAAAAAAACAAATCCAAATAGTCGGCTGCTAATTTCAATTCAAGTTTCTTGAAAATGTCAAAAATAAAATAAAATAAAGCTCAAATACAAGCCCAAATTTAAACAAAATCAAAAGTAGGGGTGTTATTCGGTTCGTTTATCAGGTTATTCGGTTAATTCGGTTCGGTTAATTCGGTTAAAAGTTTTTTTAGGGTCAAGCCGTGACCCAAACCAAACTAAATTCAAATTCAGCTTTCCGTTCTGTTCGGTTGAATTCTAGTTCGGTTTGATTCGGTTCGGTTTTTATTTTTTAATCCGAATTACACACTTTATTTAAAAAAATAATAAAATATACAAATATATTTAGCCAAAAAAAGCTATTTCAAATATAAAAAGTATTTTTTAGTATTAGGATAAAATTTTATTGTTATTTATATATGGATCTTTTTGTTTATAACATTTTATTGATCTTTATATATATATATATATATATATATATATATATATATATATATATATATATATATATATATATATATGTTTATATGAATTCGGTTTTCGGTTTTGATTCCCAAAACCATATCTAAATCGAGAACCGAATTAAAAGATCGGTTCGGTTCGGTTTTGGCAAACTTGGTTCGGTTATTAGTTCGATTCGATAATTTTTTGTTCAGTTTCGGTTTTCGATTTATTCGAATTTTTCGGTTTTTCTCCTCATGCCCAAATTAAAAGCCCAAAACCAAAATAAGATGCCAAACGAATATCATTCAATTCTTTAACAAAATTGGATTTGTGAAAATCCCAAAATCTGGTAGGACCAAGTGAACAAAACAAATATCAATAAAAAAACGAAACCTTTAAACCTGATTCTTAAAAAAAAAAAAAAAAAAACAACAAACGGTCGAATATTAACCCAAACGAATCATAAACTTTTTTTTTTTTTTTTTCTTTCTTTCTTTTTTCATATTCAACCTAGCTCTTGATACCACTTGTTGGTCATCAAAAGACGAAAGAAACAAACAAAATCTAACAAACGATGCGAAAGATTTATTTAAATTATCAAACCAAATACAAAACTAAAATCAAATGTAACAACACAAAAACTAATTAAAAATGTACCAAATTCAATTGCAAAGATACCAAACTAGGGCCTGTTTGGCAGGAGCTTTTTGAGGAGCTGTTAGCTTTTTGTTATAAAAATAATATTTTTTAAAATAAGTAGCTCCGTTTTGATACATTAACTTTAAGTTTTTATTTCAATCAAATAGCTCCTAAATAAAAAGCTGATCCATGAAGCTTTTTAAATATTTTGGAGCTGTTAAAACTTTAAATTACTAATATACCCTCCAAACATTTATTTAAAATTATAAATATGTCCTTTTATGTCATTATACATCTTATAACTACATTTAACAACTAACTTACAAACACTTTTATTAAAATATATATATATATATATATATATATATATATATATATATATATATATATATATATATATATATATATATATATATATATATATATATATATATATATATATATATATATATATATATATATATAGCTTGTAGCTCATGTTAACAGCTTTGCAGTTTACAGCTTACAGTTTACAGCATACAACTTACAGCTAATTTTGCCAAACATATTATAAAAGTTTAAGTCACTTTTCTAACAGTTAACATTATAAAAATGGCCATTTAAACCAAACATGTTGAAGTTCTGATACATAAAATAGTAGTATTTAACTCCTAGCAGACCAACCTTTAAATTACAAGCTAGCAAAATAGTAACATAAGAAGTCCTTAGTTTCAAATTCTTGACTAAAGATGCATACATATAGCTCTTTTCCTTTTGTTTTGTTAAGTTTATATTTTGTTTGTGTTCAATTTAAATGTATAACTTTAAACGTGTCTGAAGATGGTTATGTACGTACAGTCATTTGCTATGCATGGTTGATTGGAGCCACGAAACTCCAGTGTATATTGGTTGAATTGTTAGTATATAAACTTTGATACTTTCATTAATTATAACTAGTTTTAAAAGGTCAGAATGACAAACAATGATGCTTGACCTCTTTGATTGTTGTTAGGTAAAAAAAAAAAAAAAAGCTTTCACAATAGCTCGATGTGTCAATCTCAGACTGTGTTTTCAGGGACTTTTTTTCTTTCTTTTGTTAGGCTAAACGGTACTTGTCCTGGTTTAGTACCGAATTACCCGAACCGGTACTGGTTTATCTTTTGGTTCCAGGATCTGGATTGCATATTTTGCTCGGGAAAAAATACAGTACCTTGAAAATGGTGCCGGTCCAGTACCAATATGGTACCGCACTTATCCTATTTTTTACTGATAAAGCAACAACAATCAAGAGGAGGTCAATGTAACACCGGTAATTTTCAAACCTTTTTACTAGCCAAATATTTATTTTTGCATCACCTTAGTATTTAAACTATGTTCCCAATTTGCTTGTTAATATTTCTTTTAATTTGTATGCTATAGATTTCTTTGTTGGAAACCTTAGTTCATAAGTATTTCCTTTGTTTGGTTTATAGTAGTATCGCTGTTAGCCAAAAGTTGTTCTGATTTCATATCAGCCTTTATAAATTTCCTAACTAGTAACAACGATAGCAAACTCGCTAGCCTAATACATGATGCACATTTTAAATATTGGTCACTGGAAGATATAACACTATGAATCTGGCAATTATCCCAGACTCCCAGTACAAGTCTTAGGTAATGAGACAGCGGAAAAAAAATGTATTATAAACAGATGGATGTAGAAAACTATGAATCTGTCTTAGACGATAAACAGCTACTGTAGTCTCGAATGTATGTACAAATATTCTGTCAGCATCAGTGGTAAGGTTGCTATTGTACACTCATAAATGGTTTGCGTAATAGAGTTTTCTGCTTGTCTTTCGAGAGTCATTTAAAGTTGGATTGCTCTATTATAGGTTTGGATAACACTGATATACTTCTATGCGATCGAGTGATTCATTCAGTTCTATTTGTATGCATGTAAACACTTTCGTGCCGTTCCATCTGTTATGTTTGAAAGTTATGCTAATGCCTGCTTTCTATGTACAAATGTCAGCTGAAGGAGCTTGAAAAGTTGGGACTGATCGAGGAAAGGCGTGTACAAATGTCAGCTCAAGGAACTTGAAAAGTTGGGACTGAGGAAAGGCGTCATCAGCCAATCTGTTAAATACGTTGTCCAAATTCTAATGGGCAATGACCTGGTCTCAAAGGACAAAGATAGGAACCTTGGTAAGAAATGCCACCGGACGTGGTACTAACTAGCATTTAGTAACATATTTATTATGAGACATCATCTCTGAACAGTCACATTGCAATGCAGAATCTGTGTTTCTGCTTCTTACTCCAAGTAAATATAGTAATAGCTCTTAAACGACAGACCTATATTAATCTATTTAAATTTCAGGAATACTTTGGGAGTCTTCCTAGTTGTGCTGGAAATTAGATACATTAAGCTTTCACTTCAATGTTTAGTCAAATGATTAATAATTTCTGTCTGCATACCATAAAACTATCTTGTTGAATCATCATGGTTGATATTTGTCTTGCTTCTTCGTGCCTTTTTGTTTAAAGCTAAGAAACGTGACGAAGAAACTCGAGTCTGAGCTTCAAAGGAGCAAGAAGCGGCACATAGAGCTTTTGGAGCAATGTGAGTCCCTGAAGAAAGGCCGTGAGGATTCAGTAAGCTGGTGACTTAACTTTTGCTATTCTAAATATGATTTTGAAAGCAATTTCTGGGTATTATCTATGGCTAAATACTTTCTAATACTTTCTAAATATGATGCGTGAGAAGAAGCTTTGATTGAGCTCAAAGCCATTGAACAAAAGTATCACAGTCTGAAAGTGGGTTCACATTCTATTTCGCTTTTATTAATCATTAGATAACTTAAAAATATATGATAACAGTTTATAAATCAAAATTTCACGCAGAATTGGGACAATTTGCAGACAATGATCCAGCTACATTCGAAGCAATGAGTAATCAAATAACCGCCTTATTTTCTTCATTTGTATTGTACCTTAATCATTTAGGTCTTTATTTGAAATTAAATTCCGTATATTGACTAAACATAATGTTAACCATTGATTTCAGAGGAAGCTACTAAAGTTGCCCATGAAGCGCTAACATATGCACAGGTTTGACCTCCTCGCTTCTACACATAAAGGTCCAGCTTCACCTCAGTTATTCACGTATTCCTAACAGTGCCATTCGAATATTCCGCAGACAATATCTTCACAATGCGTCGGTGGTGCTCAAAAAATTTCCCTCATGCCAAAGAACAGCTTGAACACTTGTACAATGAGGTAACTTTAAATTTCCCTGAACCATCTTGAGACACAAGTAATATTCTACTTCCCGTGTCATTTTGTATCACTGCTATTCCTACATACTACCTTATAATTATAAATAACTAATAGCCGTATGTCATAAACACGAATTGAAGTTTATATGGACCGGTAATTTAGATATCCATAGAGGTGGGTAAACAGGCAGATTTGGTGGTAAAGGGTGGAAGGATAAAAATGGGTAGGCTGGTTTGACCCGACACACTTTTTGTGCAATTCTTGAAAACTTTTATATAGAATTACTGTGTCAAATATGATTACAACATCGTATTAACTGACTGACATTTAATTTTCTTAAATTCAATGATTAAGCAGTTTTATGTATTCGAAACACATTTTGGGTGTCGATTCCCATTTCCTTTTTAGTTACGTTCAACCCATTAAAGATAAGCGTAATATCAATTCACCAATTCATAAGTAAAAGGGTTGGAATCGCCTCCTTTAGATGTCAACTGACATCAAATAGTTTTATGTACCCTCGTTAGGAAAAATGCCACGAGGAGCTCCATTGCTGTTATTTTTCACTGCAATGCAGATGCATGCTAAAACTACTTGACTGTGATTTGTGAAAAATGCAGGCTGTCTCACCAGGTACTGCCTTTACATGTAATTTTCAGGTAGGGATAACAGAGGATTTCGACTATTTGGAGCACATGGTATTACATTTACTTCAGTTGCCTTGTATCCCTTTAGTCTTTTTACATAACTGGTACTTAAAGTTGTCATTGCGATAAACGGTGCATGTGCAGAGTTTTAGTGTCTTAGAAATAAGAAAGTTGGATTCCATGTTATAAATTAAGTGTAGTTTCACATGGATCTATTCTATGAGGTCAATCGTACTATTAACAATTCGATATAAACTAACAAATAAACCATTTGATTGGTCCAAAATCTATATCACAAGAATGAGTTAAATTGTCAAACAAGTTCATTGTCATACCTTAATTAAGTAACCAAGTTGAGATATAAATATAGGTAGCATTATGCTCAAATAAGTTATAAACCAGTGGCAAAAATATTCATATTCATCTGATCAACAACAGATACATCACATAGAGATTATCATCACTAAGACTGTAAACTTGATAAGACAAACAATAAGTTGCACGCACTATTTAATAACTTGCACTAATCTCTATATACTTTGCAGTGTTGCCATCTTTAATAATGATGAAACCAAACTACTGATCAAGCAGAAGTAGGGTTTCCATGTAGGAGCTTATAGAGAGCATAGAAATAGTCTTTCCAAGATCATTGTGTCCTGACCTCGGAATTCTGATATCATTTACACGTCCTGAGCAGGGATCATAAACTTGAAGTATGTGATCAACAACATCATCATTTGCATATCTTCTTTTAATTATTATAGCTTCACCATTCTTCCTAAGCTCTAATACACGGTAAATTGTCTCAATACGGAACATCTTAGTAAAAGATTTTCTAACACCATCATCCTTCATCACCCATACACCACAGTAATTCAATGAATTGTCGTAAACATCGGAGTCAAAATAGTCGAACACAGTAAGACACTCGTTGCACTTGGATAACATTAACCATTCTGAGTGTGGTAAATTATATGGAAGATCTACTTTTCCAAATTCATCATTACTCAAATCAAACGAAACGATAGAATACAACCCATTTCCGAGAGGCGGCCACCTATCATCACGCGCAAGCCAATAAATAAACCCTTCAACACACACCCCCTCATGAGGCTCTAAACCATATGTTTTATATGGAGGTTTGAGATGAACTTTTTTCCAAGCTCGTGTGCTTAATGTATAAACCAGAACTTCCGGGATACACCTGATATCATCAATCTTAACAAGTTTAGGATCACAAGTCTCGGGACAAACCCCAAAACCAACCAAACTGGTTACAAGTCGTACAGGAGGTTCCAACAAAACCGACACAGATTTTCTTATTGAGGGGTTCCAAAAAACAACCATCTCTGAGTAATCTTTATTGTAGCCGTGAATACATATTAGTCCGCATGAGGAACCGAGTATTCTTAGAGGCCAATCGAGTGTTCTGCGTTCCAGTGTCTTAACAGACAAGGGGACAGTTATGGGAGACATGTGTTCAGGAAAAGCTTCGTTATCAATAACGGAAAAATACTCATTGATAATGGAAAGGTATTCATCTATATGGGCAATGTATTGTCGGACATTGTATCTTACTATTAGATGACGATCATTCACTGTTTGATAATTCTTGATGAATTTCGAGGTTTCGATTAAAGACTTCCATCGTCTAGAGACACAACGGAACCGAATCAATGACTTGACTGGAAGCTTTTTGAGGATTATTGTTTGGATATCAAAGGGAACATAGGCTGACATCTTGATAAAGTTATGGTTTTAGGTTTGAAGTTGGCGATCATGAAAGAGGCAAACTGTTTCGGTTTCTGTTTCCAAAAGGTAATGGCTTGGTATTTAAAACTCATGAGCGCGCCCCTTTTATAAGATCTTCTCGCCTTTACTTTGATCTTCCCGGGCGATGTGGGTATTGCTGTAAATTACCTGAACGTTCAGTGAACATTTCATGAACCATTCGATAAAAAATTCATTTATATTCGTTTATTTATTAAATAAACGAATATGAACAATATTTTACGTTTGTTTTATTAAATAAACGAACATAAAAAAAAGTTATGTCCGTTCTTTTATGTTCATAAACGTCCGATTATGCATTCATCAACGTTCGTTTATGTTATTTATTTATTTATGTTCGTATATCATATATTTTAATTGTATACTTTTAAAATTTGTTTGGATAAACAAAATAACACTTATAAAACAATATCTTGTGCATAATCTAATAAATTTTATGTTTTTTTTGTCTTTTTCAATTATGTTCGATCGTTTATGTTCATTTGGCGTTCGTTTAGTGTCTTAACGAAGGAACATAAACGAACATGAACAACTCATTTTCTTAATAAACGAACATGAACAAGAAGATTCATTCATTTAAGCGCCCGTGTTTATTTATTTGTCCGATTAAAATTAAATGAACGAACATGAACAAGGCTCCGTTTGTGTTCGTCCGGTTCGTTTACAGCCCTAGATGTGGGACAAAAAAATTTGCCTGTTTTTAGCTTTTTTATTTTATTACTTGTGTTTGTGCAGAGGGTTGTAGAGTTCTTTCGGATGGTGAGCGGTAAGGAATGAGCATTATGAGTTTTAGTAGTCGTTTGGTAAAAGAATGGTGAACTTGGCTAATTTTCTAATACTTCTTTAAGAAATGGTGAGTTGTGGCTGCTACTCACAGCTCACAACAACTTAGGGCTGAGCACAGGTTCGGAACCGACCCGAACCGAACCGACCCGAAAAAACCGAGAACCGAATTTCACAAAAGACCGGAACCGAAACCGAACCGATGGGCCGTCGGTTCGGTTCGGTTTTCGTCGGTTCGGTTCGGGTTTGTCGGTCCATGTGTATTTTGGCATGTTTTTGTCGGTTTTGGGCCGAACCGGACCGAACCGACCAGAAACCGAAATTCAATAAAAACCGGAACCGAAACCGAACCGACGGGCCGTCGGTCCGGTTCGGTTCTTGTCGGTTCAGTCCGGTTCGTCGGTCCGGTTCGGTTTTGAACATGCAATGCTCAGCCCTACAACAACTTGTTGACTGCTATTTCTAACAAACACACCCAAAGGTTCCTTGTAATAAGTGACTAATATCATCATCACAAACTTAGTGGCACATCATTTTTCCAACACGACCAATATTATGTTATAAGATAATCAACTTTACAAAGCAAACGTACATTACTTAAACATAGATCTACCACACAAAAATCAACATCACAATTTTCCTTTCACAACTCGGTCTTGGAGAAGACCAGCTTCTCCATTTTTGTGGCCCAAGACTGGTCGTGTGAGTGTGGCTGAGGTAAGAGAGACACGTGTTGTTTGATGCCATGATGCGACTAGTCCAAGGGTCTTACTCATATCACATCAAGCCACAAACATTCCTATCAAAATTATATACTCTACATCCATGATTTGAAATTTATGTATATATACGTTTACTGCAACACTCACTGGTTATACGTAGTCAATGTTCGTTTATATTAATTTATTTACATAAGTTCCAATACCGTATATTTTTTTATTAGATATTATTTGTAAACATACACAGTGAGACTAACGGAAAAAATGTTACACATTTGGAACATTAAATTCTTTTTTTATACCCGCTCAATTAACATCTTGATGCATAAACATAAACGAACATGAACAACATCATTTTCTTAATGAACATACACAAACATTATGTTTGTTTAAGCATTAGCATTCATTAATTATTCGGTTAAACTTAAACGAACGAACATGAACAAACATTCGTTCGTGATTGTTTGATCATTTATAGTCTTGGCATGGAGAAATGCTTAGCAAATTGGAATTTTTTTTATCGACTATATTAATCTACTTTATTGATTAAAAAAATTGTCTAATAATCCAACTCGGGATCTTTTCAAGGAAATAATTGAGCAAAAGCTTCATACTTTATTTGTTTTACTCATCTGTAACCCATCCCCCCCCCCCCCCCCCCCCCCCCCACTCATAGATGATGGTATCAAAACCACGACGTCACCGTTACTCTGATTAAATCGGAAAAAATGTGTCACTGTCTTTATGATGGTGTGCAAAAACTAAATACCTCGCAAGATTTATTTATTTATCAATCGCTAGCTCAAACTAGTTTTATTACGAATTATTTTAAGACCCTGTTAATCAAACAAATGAAGATATAAAACCTCTTCTTATGTAGATGAAGATATAAAACATCTGAAAAAACAAATGACACCTTCATCTGCAAGGTAGAAGATTGTTTGTCTTTTGTGCCTTTGAAAGAAATTAATGAAAGAGAAATAGATAGGGTTTGTGTTGAAGATTTGAAAGTTTATGTTTAATTTTTGAAGAGATCAGAAGAGAAAAAGAAGCACTTATGTCTGCAGAAAAACAAACATAAATCTCTGAGCGACGGAGACAAAAGAAGCGAAAAAAGGAAAAGAGTGCTTATTAAAATAATAATAAAATGACACATACGTTTTGTTTGTATGATTGTTCATCCCTAAACAATTATGCTCCCCCCTCCCTCGCGTTGAAACATAGACAATTGCATCAAAAGCGGAACTCAAATAAAATCGAAAAAGATGCTTCACAATTTCAAAGTTGTGTTTATGATGGTGGCTGAAAATATGAAAGATAAAAACAATAGATGTCAAGTTCTAAACCCAACATCTATTTAATTGTTTACGGTTAACGTTTAAATTTATATTAATCTTAAAAATGATGTTTAAAGGCTAAAGACTCAACAAGATTTATTTCATTTATCAATCACCAACTGAAACTGATTGTTACTAAGAATTATTTCAAGACATTATCAATGAAACTAATGTTCCAGTCTTTCTAAAAAGCAGTTTCTCTTAAGATAAAAAATTATGTTTGACGCAAAGCGTTTATGAGCGTTTGATGCGGTGAACGTTTTACCGAAGGAAAAGAAAGCAAAAGATATTCATGTAGTAGCGGCGAGCGAGGGTTGTCACTTGTCAGGTTGATTTATTGGGATGAAATAAATTTTGTTTTTTACAATTGGCTCATCCCTAACTACCACCCCCTCCCCCCGTTCCTTTTTCTTCACGTTTAGACATAGACGATGATATTCAAATTGCATCCTCACTATCAAACACCCGTATCAAACTTCAAACATAGTGCTTAACGGTTTAAAAAATGTGTTTATTTATGGTGGTTGTGATCATGAAAGATAAAATAATAGATGTCGAGTTCTAATGCAAATACCCTTTTACTTGTTTACAGTTAACGCATCTTGAATTTTATATTTATGCAAAAATTCCACGAGATTAATTTCATTCCTCAATCAACACTTTAGCAGCTCAAACCAGTTTTGATAGGAATTATTTTAACACGTTATTAAGGGTGTGTTTGGTTTGCTAACGGGAATCACAATCACTATGTATTTTATAACCGGATGGTATGAGATTAATAATAAGAGAATCATTAATGATGTTTGGTATGTTTTAAGGATACGGGAATCACAAGTGGTGGACCTTATCCAACTAAATAAAATTCTATACACCCATTGAAATTAAAATTTAATAAATCCATGTACTCAAACATTCATCTACAACTATAGTCTATCATCCTTCTTGCATTTACACTCAAGCCTACCGAACACAAAACATGTGGAAAATTCTTTTGGAAAGAAGTGTAAAAGGAGTACACAAATCATCAATTCATCTTCTCTTAATAACGGGATGAAACCAATCAACCAACAAAGACAACGGGAAAAGAAATTAGGGTTCATTTGGTTTGTTAAGGGATTTGGATTAGGATTATGATTTGGATAAGACAACAGGAAAAGAAATTAGGGTTTGTTTGGTTTGTTAAGAGATTTAGATTAGGATTATGATTGAGATTTTGATTTGTGTAAGTTTTAAGAAAAAAAAAAGGTAAGATATAGAAAATATATGAATGATATATTATTATTTTTTTTAAACTATATTAAAGAAGAGTAATTAAAGTTTTTGTAATAAAATACGTTTTTAAATTAAAACTAGAGGAGGAGATCATATGAAGGCCCACAATTTTAAAAAAGGACAAGAAAATGTCACTGTATATTTAGTAAAGCGAGGTAGTCGCATTAGATTTTTGTATGTCCATATTTATTGCATTGATGCCAAACGTGTGGGGTCACTTTCATATACCAAACATCATTTTTTTTACTAAATTTATAAACCCATGCCACAACCACTAACTAAATGGGCCCTTAGATACATGATACTGAAGATTTAATTAGATGAACAGTTATGTTCATGAAAGATGAGTGGGAAATAAGATGATGAGAACAAAATGTATGATGATGAAGAAGAAGGGATAAAGTGGGTCGGAGTAGTTGATATTGTGAAGTGCCCTTGGAATGAGTTATATACCCACCTATCTCACTTGGATTAGATGTCATTTCTTATTCTTGTTTTCAACTTTCATTCCCACCTACCAAACAGTTGATTTCAGAATCCAATCATTCCCAGATTCCGAAACCCACCTACCAAACGTACCTTTAATCAAACTATTTATTCAATCTTTCTTAAAAATAGTTTCTCTCACGATAACATTATAGCCCACATCTTTACTTTTTTGTGTTTCCTACTCTCACAATACCCTCATGTTAATTCTCCTGCATAAAGTTAAAGAAAACGACAACACTACACAATCCATCAAGTACTTTTTCATTTTTACTTTTGAAAAATAATTAGATTAGTACCATTTCACAACTTTGAGAAATACATTTAAAAACATTTCCAAATAAATTAGACACACCCATTACTATCACCCACACCCTAACAAACACCCCAAATTTCAAAACCTAGATATTTTTCATTTCACCTTCCCGCCAAATCCAATCACAAACACAAAATCAATCAATCTCAATATTCAATTCACACTCGCAGCTCAAACCTCAACCATCACTGACGTCATGCTCTGAACTTTTATATTGAAATTTTTTATATAACAACTAATTAATTTGCATTTTTAGGTCAAAATTTGTTACACAAACACTGCTCATTTATTACTTTCACCGTTTTATTGATCTATTGTTATCTATTGTGCTGACGTCATCTTAGATCTATTGAAGAGTTGATCGTTTTTAGGTTAAAATTTGTGCAAAATAGTTACACAAGCAATAATTTACCACTTTCACTGTTTTACCGCTGTAATTTTCAATTCGTGATCGGATTTTTTGTAGTTACTTTTTGTGCCGCCTCACTTTCGCAAATCGCAACTAGTATACAAGTTGTTTAGGTTTTTGATACTTATTTCGTTGCGGTTTTAGTTTCGACAATGAGACAGTGAATTAGCTGGTTCATGTTGCTATAGGTTTGGTTTTAGTTTATAAGCTGTAGAGGCTTGTTTTTGTCGTTTGTTGAATCGGTTGAGATTTGTGCCAAGTGAATATGTAGCTACTTTTTGCGCTGATGTTATTTTCAGAAGTCGTGTATTGTGAATTTGCTGATGAAGTAACCTGTTTGTTAAATAAGTCCTTGTTGATTCTGATTGTCTGATAGGCATTTCGTTGTTTAGGTTTTCCAATAGGCATTTCGTTGCGGTAGTTTCGTAATCAGACAGTGAGACTGCGGGACAACGACAGCTTTTTTTCAGTTTCTGACTTTCTGATATGTGTTGATACGATTTTAGTTTATCGCTAAATCAGTGGTTAGCAAGTCAGAGAAGGAGTATGGAGTAGAATGGATGCTGTGTTTTGCTACTGTGGTGTATCTCGTTAGCATGGACTTTTTTATAGTCTTTGAAGTTTTTCTAGGCTGAGTTATGTTTTCCGTATTAAAATGGTTTAGTTTGATTAAGCAAAGCACTAAGACCATGCCAGAAGGTGAGGTAGTTTCAAACCAGAGAGCGAGACAATGATAGTTTTATACTTTTATCCGTTTATAATGACTTGATTTATAATGAGTTGTACAAGTTCATCTTGTAAGTTTGTCTGTTTGTGCATTGTTGAGCCGATTTAGTTTCGTGTTTGTGAATATGATAAAACTAGTCGTATGGCTTAAAACGGATTTAATGTCAATGCATGACTTGTAATTAATAAGTGTGATGGGTGTAAAATGAACCGCGTATAGAATGAATGGGTGATCTTTGAACAAAATAATGAAAATACCTCCTCATGCATGCTATTTCTGATTCATCTATTGTCAAAACAGTCACATTGCAATGCAGAATCTGTGTTTTTGCTTCTTACTCCAAGTAAATAAAGTAACAGCACTTAAACGACAAACCTATATTAATCTATTAACATTTCAGGTATACTTTTGGAGTCTTCCTAGCTGTGCTGGAAATCAGGTACAGTAAGCTTTTGTTGCTTAATAGCTTGTAGAATGTTTTTCTGTGTTACTTAAGTTCATTTCTTAGCTTATTAGAGTACTTAATAGCATAATACAGTAGTGGTTTCATTTTGGTTAAGTTTTGTGGCAAGTGCTTATTAATAAGCACTTGCCATAAGCTAATTTGCACTGAATAAGCTCTTCTGCTCAACTTTTAGATCTCAAAATTTTTCTGCAAGTTCTCTATAATATTTTAGAATTTCTGGTAATTTTTCATAATTTTCTGAGTTCATTTACTATTTTTCTTAATTTCTTTTAGTTAATAATCATTTTTAAATCAATTTTAAATAACAAAAATCATAAAAAAAATCAGAAAAAGTCTTGAAAAATACAAAAATATTTTTATAAATTCTTTTATAATATTTTAGAATTTTTAGAATTTTATTTTCATTTTTCCAGGTTATTTTTCTATTATTTCTTATTTTTAATTCATTTTTAATTCCAAAAATAGAAAATTAATTCTAGAAAATAAATAAAAACTTAAAAAAATATTTTTCTTTTTCTTAAAATTCTTTTTATTAGTTTTAAATTTTTATAAATTATTTTCAAGTTCGTAGGATCATTTTTCGTCATATGTTACGTTTTAAATTTTACGGTTGCGTTTCCGTTTTTGGGAAATACTTTCACGAGCATTTCTTCAGAATAATTATATACCACAAAAAGATTTTATCAAAAATGGCGCCGCTGCCGGGGAAGGTGGACGTGAGTTTTGAATATTCGTATTGAAAAATCGTGTTGCGTTAAGTTTTTAACTATCTTGTATATATTTTCTATAAAAATATAAAAATTTAAAAAAAATCAAAAACCAAAAATAATCTTCTTATCCTCTCATATTTGATTCTTCTTCTCAAACCCTCTTAAGTTTAATTCTATTGGATCCGATTTGTCTCTATTGTGGAGAACCGTTCTTCGGAGGGTTGTGTGTATGGTGTACGTGCGACGAATGTGGAGATAATATTCGAGATGGCGTTTGTTTGAATTGTAATTCTCATACATATGATCAAAGTTCGTTCAACAATTCGTCTAATATTCCCGATTTCTATACACCACCACCACCGTCGTTTTCTTGCTATAATTATGGAAACCCGTCCGAGGAAGGAAGGCCGTGTGGACGATGTTTTTGTGATGGATGTGGATACACCGATTGTATATGCTATGCTCCGAATGCTCACACGTCTTACGATTACGACTCGAGCTTCAATAATTTTCCTCAAAATGATTTTTATGAGCCAAATTCGTGCTACAATGGTGATTTTCAAAATACATCGAGTTTTGAAAATTGTGGGGGATCGTTTGAAAGTTCTTATCATGAACCTAATTCTTGTTACGATTCTAATGATTTTTATCAACCCCCACAAACTTCCAATTTCAATAATGATATTCTTGAACTTAAATCAATGCTCGATAAGTTGAAAGAGATGGTGAATAATCGTTACACATCTTCTCCCGAGCCTAATGAGAGATCGATGGAAGAACCTCCTACCGAAGAAAGGAAATTCCAATTTTGCGAGTGTTGTTTATACGATGATGATTCCATGATTACGATCAATCTTAATCCTCAAAATCATTCTATCTCTTCTCCCGTAGAACCCGAGGGCTCTTTAACAATGGGGGACGAGCCTCTTAACACTATTCCGGCAACGGAATCGGACGAATTCAATAAGTCTAGTGTTGAGAATCTCATCCCAATCCCAAGTGAGTCCGAGGAGATTTTTAACGATGTTGAAAATAATCGTTTTGATGATCATATTGAAGATAATCGTGATGAGTTATTCTCCTATTCTGATAATGATGATTCTATATCATGTGGAGAGATCGATTATGTTGATGAAGAACATATTGAGCTTGAAAGCTTTGAAGATGATAATGAAGAAGATGATGACACGGAAATCCGAGATGAAGCTTTACGTGAGACATTGTTAAATGTCAATCTTCTTATCTCCCGTATTGAGGCATTAAATGATCCTCTTACTTCTTCTCCTATCCCCGTTATGGATAGTGATTCTTTACCCGAGCTTGAAATTTTTCGATTTGAAGAGACGAGTAGTGGCAATCCCACTATTCATGCTTTCTCTCTTCCGGATTATGAGCGTTTTGATTTTGAAATTGATTTAGAGCTTATGTCCGATAATCCGTCACGTGACCCTCTTTTTGAGGATGTTGATCAATTTCTTGCTGCGGATAACTCGATACCACCGGGTTTTGAGAATGAAGAGAATGACGTTCAAAGAAGTATTCTTTCCGATTTACCTTCTTCTCGTCCACCGGCGAAACCACCCGATGCAGATTTTGAATCAAATACGAATGAAGATAATTTTGGAGTGGTGGACGAGACTTATGATCATAATGTTCCTGTGCTTGATATTTTACCCACCCAACCCACCCGTGATTCAGAAATCGACTTTGCTTTTGTCATCCGGGTGTTTCAACCGTTCTTTACTTATCCCATCGTTTCTTCTTTCCACTCCACCGGGAGTGAGGACACCATATTTGATCCTGGCATCTCTATTGCCAAGTGGCCGTTTTATCTGCTCTCCCCAAGGACGAATTAATTCGGGGATCGAGTCAAGCTAATGTGACTCGGTTAACAAAAACAAGCGCTTCGTGGGTGGCAACCCATGCTTATCCAATTTCATCTTCTTATTTTTCTATTTTCTAACACCTAATGTGAGGAGGGGGTGCCTCTTCTACTCTTGTGTTTTGTGCTTGTTGTTGTGAATGTCCAGGATTTGCCCGTATAATGAAGACTCTCGTGCTCGTTGTTTTGTCTCTACTCGAGTTTCATCATTCGTTGCTTATCCAAATATCCTAATCTTATCGACTAACATTTATCTTTTGGCATAATTAATAAACGGCCTTAGATTTATGTAGGAGAACCCTTACCTTTTAAAACATTGAGGACAATGTTTCGTTCTAGTCGGAGGGAGGGTGAATCTTCGATTCGATTTTGACCTTGCATTTTTTACATGTCGTGCACTCTTGCAACTCCGTTTTTCCACAAAAAATAAAAAAATTGAAAAAATTGAAAAATTTCAAAATTTTTGATGAAAAAGTACAAAAAAAAGAGAAAAAGTTGAAAAGTTGTGCAAAAATATAATAAAGTTTGAATAAGTGTTTTGACACCTTGTTGACTTTCTTGCTGGCGAGAGTAGGAATAAATATCTTGACTTGACCGGGCGTGTTGAGCCCTAGCTT
Source organism: Artemisia argyi (assembly GCA_030686995.1). Classification (NCBI taxonomy): domain Eukaryota; kingdom Viridiplantae; phylum Streptophyta; class Magnoliopsida; order Asterales; family Asteraceae; genus Artemisia; species Artemisia argyi. Next base: position 331,680,870 of record CM060709.1, read on the forward strand.
GTTCCCTTAACCATTAATAATCATAAAAGTTTGTGCTAGTCTTGTACACTAGGAGCTACTCTTTTGTCGGCTCCCGTACTTGACTTTATACATGTGCAGCTTAAAAGCTTTCGCTAGTCTTTTACATAAGGAGCTAGAAAACGCGAATTCTTCTTCTAGAATTTGCAAGTTTCCGTATTTGACTTTATATATGCGTGGCTGATTATCGGCTAAGTATTCGCTGGTTTCATTATTTGGAATCTTAAATTGCGAAGAGCGAGAAATGATAGAGTTTATTTAGAAATTAGATGCTAAACGTGGAGTAGTGGTTCTCTTTAGAGCTCATGAGAGGTACTTGTGGCTTTTTACTCCCATCAGAAACGTCACCAATATATAATAGATGTTCTAGGTTAATTAGTGGTATTTAGGTTTGAATAATATTTAGTTCTTTGTTTTCTTAAGAGAATTTTTGCTTTAGAAGTTGGGTACATATCAAGGAACATAAAAAATAAGAGCTAAAAAAGTGAAAAAATCAAAAGTCAAAAGTTGATTATCTATGTGGTTTTGGAGCTACCCGATAAGCTTCCATTGATGTTATGAGAAAAAAGTCAAGAAAAAAAAAAAAGTATGAAAAAAAGTGAAAAAATGAGAAAAATGAAAAAAATGAAAGTTGAAGTTGTATTGAATAAGAGCTTATGTATCAATAAGTTGTTGGCGCGTGAGGTGCATGTGATACGTGATTAGTAATCAGTCACATGAGGTGCACGTGATCGTACTCCGCAACTTATATCCTTGATATTGTATGTACCCCTAATTCCTTGAAATGGACCGAATTTCTATTGCAGTGGTTCTTAAGAGAAAATGAATAACTACTTATCGTTTTAACTTAGGTATCACTATCAGACTAAAAATTATCGAAACGAGAAAATATGAAGAAATTCATTTCTCAACAAAATAAAATATTGATATACAAAACCTAGGAAATGGGAGTAAGAAGTTTCCACAAGTAACTTTTATGAGTAGTGTTAGCATCTAATTTGTAGATAAGCTGTGATCTCGTTTGTACGCTTAGTTTGGGGACTCGTGAAAAATCAAGGATGACGATTTTTATCAGTATGGTCACTTCTTAAATAGAAGTGTTTCTACTCGTTGACCCTAATAATTATTGCAAGATAATGAAAGTTCAACAAACCGCCACAAGTGTGAAGTATGGAAAAGTATAAAAATAGAAAGTATAAGTGAAATAAAGGAATAAAAGGAATAAATTTTGGAAAACGGAGCGTTTTCGGGAATAAATGATTTTATTACTTCTTTCGGACCTCCTTGCTACTTTTCAAAGTTAGTAGGAAGAATTTTGAAATTATTTATCCCAAGAGCGTGAATTGATCACATTTCGTGAGGACACGGCAATACCTTAGTCGGGGGGATTTTGGTGAGTGCTTATTTACTCACCATTTTATGGCCAATTACCTACCCAAAACGACTATTTGAGCTAACAAATGCCAAGAAAACGTGTGTTTTTGTGTTTGTGATATGCAGGTATGGATAAATCATAAAAAGACGAAAAATCTCGGGAAAACAACGAAAACGAGCACGAGAGTAGAAGATGGTCAAAAAGTCAAAGCCTGGAATCCAAGAATCAGTTTCAGTCCTTTATCTTCTTAGACTTAGCAAGATTAGCCCTTGGATATATTTTCAGAATGGCAGAAATTACCCTTGGAGTTTGGAAGATTACATATATAGTCCTTATACATTCCAAAAATCTGAAAATATTATAAGCTTTGATCCATGATTTTTGAAGTCCAAATCTAAATAAACATCAAAAGCCCAATCCTAAATTTTACCCAAGCCCAACCACCATTTAACTAACCCGAGCCCACTCCTTATCCCGGTCAACCCAGTCAAACACTTATTAAATAAAAAAACACACACAAATAAAACACCCCGCCTAAATTTTCCCCAATTACCCCATTTACCCAGGTTCCATGAACCCTAACACTATTCACCGTTCCCCCAATCCCAAAATTAACCACAATTAAGGGTATATTCGTACAATCAAGGGTATTTTAGAGCGTGTCAGAACGTGGCAGAGTGTGTCAGAATGATAGAAAGCACAATCGGGACAGATGGCAGGCTACAATTGGAGAAGGCGCGTCATCAAATGCAATCCAAGGGTGGAAATGAAAGGATCAATGATTGGGAATGATCTAATGGCTCAGATTGGCTATCAACAAACACACCACACGGATTGCCAACCTGGCAATCCGTGAGCTTATCCCTCCTCACATTCTATAAATAGATGTTTAGGTTATTGTAATCGGTGGTGAGTTTCGAATAGCGAAGCTCTGCCCATTTTTACTCAGTTTTTTAGTTGTAATCTCTATTTTGATTGTAATGCTTTAAGTTTTAATGAAATCAATGTTTACTTTTAATCTTTTCAGTTAAATTGTTTTAGTTAAAAGTTTTAGTTTAAATCTCATTTAAATTCAGTAGTTTATCAGTTGTTGAATCAATTTGTTTAGTAATTCATTGCTTATCAGTTTAGTTATTCACAAGTTTTCATATAAAAAACTCAAAAACATATAAATAGCTTTAGTTTTGATTCAACTTTTAGTTTAACTTTTCAAAAGTTTAAATTCAGTTTGTATTCAGTTTTCTCTCTTGTAGAAGTTGGATGTTTCAGTTTATTATAATCCGTGTTCATGTTTTATTTGGTCAACCTTTGGTCATCAGCTGAGATAGGTAGTTGTTTGTGGTGGAATTGGACAAGCTAGAGTAAGATTGGGAAGTACTCAGCCTGTCAAAAGACAGGCAAGCTCAGTGAATCACCTTTGTTCATGCTAAGGTGAAAGTGTTGTAAGTATTGTTTCTAGTTTCAATATTCTAAGTTCAATTTCTAGAAACTGTGTAGATTTGTTGTGTTGCTAGATAACTGAATAATAGAATAGTTGAGATGAGTTTTAGTCTAGTTTAGAAATTTGATTGCTGTATCAGTTTGTTTTTGGAATTTTATAGTTCATTGAAAATCTGTTTTTAGTAGAAATATTGATTCTGAGTTTTGGTTTCATTTGAATTGCTGATATTCAGTTTGTTATTGCATTACTGATTGGACATCTGAGCTGGTTGTCTTAATTGAATTCATCTATAGATTGTTGGTATGTGGATGCTTTCACAGTTTCATTGTGTAACTGTCATAATAGGGGGTGTTTGGATTGATCATTATTGTGCTGTTGAAGTTGTGTTATTGTTGTTGAATTGTCACATTTAGTTTACTTAGGTGTAATAAAAGAGGTTTAGATCATAAAAACAGTAGGTTACATTAGCAATAGTCTATTTCACTTATCGATTTTAATTTTGCACAATCTGTTAGGCCTTTAGCTTGCATAACCACACAAGTAGTTGCATAATTAGTTCAATTGGTTAAATTAGACTAATATTAGCTTATTACATCACTGCAAATCATCTAGGATCAATCATAGTTTAGATTAGTCAAAGTTTTTCAAAAGCATAAAAAGTCAAATCAAAATTGCGACTCAGATTTTGGTCACTACTTTGAAGGTACTCCTAGGACTTAATTTTTACTGGAAATCAATTTGGTTAACTGTTTTAAATAGCTTAGCAGTAGGTTAATAGATATCATCCAGAAAATTTAGGTTTATAGCTTATTAGCTTATCTGATCAGAAGCTGGAAGTTGGCTGATTGAGGACTTAACTCCCCTGCACCTCAGGTTTAGCTTCACTTTCATGGTATCAATTAGAGTAGCATAGCTTGGTTTTAGAATTAGCTTTTTGGTTTTTAGCTACCCTGTATGGTAGTCTCTGAATTGCTCCAATTAGTTTCTTATTTGAAGCTTATTTGGATAGCTTATTTTGGTCATCTTATAAGGGGTTTGAGCATGTTTCTGTTTTTGATAATAGGACTGCAATTGTCCATATGAGCTTGTAGCTTGTGTTCATTGATTGTTCTGAGTTGAATTAGCTGAATTGTAGTTGTTTCTATCAGATTCTAGCTTCTAGCTTATTCTGCTTATACTTTAGCTTATTCATTAGTAGCTTTTGTTGCTTAATAGCTTGTAGAATGTTTTTCTGTGTTACTTAAGTTCATTTCTTAGCTTATTAGAGTACTTAATAGCATAATACAGTAGTGGTTTCATTTTGGTTAAGTTTTGTGGCAAGTGCTTATTAATAAGCACTTGCCATAAGCTAATTTGCACTGAATAAGCTCTTCTGCTCAACTTTTAGATCTCAAAATTTTTCTGCAAGTTCTCTATAATATTTTAGAATTTCTGGTAATTTTTCATAATTTTCTGAGTTCATTTACTATTTTTCTTAATTTCTTTTAGTTAATAATCATTTTTAAATCAATTTTAAATAACAAAAATCATAAAAAAAATCAGAAAAAGTCTTGAAAAATACAAAAATATTTTTATAAATTCTTTTATAATATTTTAGAATTTTTAGAATTTTATTTTCATTTTTCCAGGTTATTTTTCTATTATTTCTTATTTTTAATTCATTTTTAATTCCAAAAATAGAAAATTAATTCTAGAAAATAAATAAAAACTTAAAAAAATATTTTTCTTTTTCTTAAAATTCTTTTTATTAGTTTTAAATTTTTATAAATTATTTTCAAGTACGTAGGATCATTTTTCGTCATATGTTACGTTTTAAATTTTACGGTTGCATTTCCGTTTTCACGTTTTTAACGCTTGTGCATACTTAGCTTGTAAATTCTTCATATTTCATCATTTCTTATCATAACTTGAATTCCAAAATCATATTTTTCACTTTACCGCTTTTCACGACTCGATTTCGCGATTCGATTATTCACGACTCCATTCTACTTTCGCTGGGAAAACGACCCGGGAAATACTTTCACGAGCATTTCTTCAGAATAATTATATACCACAAAAAGATTTTATCAAGTACACAAATCATCAATTCATCTTCTCTTAATAACGGGATGAAACCAATCAACCAACAAAGACAACGGGAAAAGAAATTAGGGTTCATTTGGTTTGTTAAGGGATTTGGATTAGGATTATGATTTGGATAAGACAACAGGAAAAGAAATTAGGGTTTGTTTGGTTTGTTAAGAGATTTAGATTAGGATTATGATTGAGATTTTGATTTGTGTAAGTTTTAAGAAAAAAAAAAAAAGGGTAAGATATAGAAAATATATGAATGATATATTATTATTTTTTTAAACTATATTAAAGAAGAGTAATTAAAGTTTTTGTAATAAAATACGTTTTTAAATTAAAACTAGAGGAGGAGATCATATGAAGGCCTACAATTTTAAAAAAGGACAAGAAAATGTCACTGTATATTTAGTAAAGCGAGGTAGTCGCATTAGATTTTTGTATGTCCATATTTATTGCATTGATGCCAAACGTGTGGGGTCACTTTCATATACCAAACATCATTTTTTTTACTAAATTTATAAACCCATGCCACAACCACTAACTAAATGGGCCCTTAGATACATGATACTGAAGATTTAATTAGATGAACAGTTATGTTCATGAAAGATGAGTGGGAAATAAGATGATGAGAACAAAATGTATGATGATGAAGAAGAAGGGATAAAGTGGGTCGGAGTAGTTGATATTGTGAAGTGCCCTTGGAATGAGTTATATACCCACCTATCTCACTTGGATTAGATGTCATTTCTTATTCTTGTTTTCAACTTTCATTCCCACCTACCAAACAGTTGATTTCAGAATCCAATCATTCCCAGATTCCGAAACCCACCTACCAAACGTACCTTTAATCAAACTATTTATTCAATCTTTCTTAAAAATAGTTTCTCTCACGATAACATTATAGCCCACATCTTTACTTTTTTGTGTTTCCTACTCTCACAATACCCTCATGTTAATTCTCCTGCATAAAGTTAAAGAAAACGACAACACTACACAATCCATCAAGTACTTTTTCATTTTTACTTTTGAAAAATAATTAGATTAGTACCATTTCACAACTTTGAGAAATACATTTAAAAACATTTCCAAATAAATTAGACACACCCATTACTATCACCCATACCCAAACAAACACCCCAAATTTGAAAACCTAGATATTTTTCATTTCACCTTCCCGCCAAATCCAATCACAAACAAAAAATCAATCAATCTCAATAATCAATTCACACTCGCAGCTCAAACCTCAACCATCGCTGACGTCATGCTCTGAACTTTTATATTGAAATTTTTTATATAACAACTAATTAATTTGCATTTTTAGGTCAAAATTTGTTACACAAACACTACTCATTTATTACTTTCACCGTTTTATTGATCTATTGTTATCTATTGTGCTGACGTCATCTTAGATCTATTGAAGAGTTGATCGTTTTTAGGTTAAAATTTGTGCAAAATAGTTACACAAGCAATAATTTACCACTTTCACTGTTTTACCGCTGTAATTTTCAATTCGTGATCGGATTTTTTGTAGTTACTTTTTGTGCCGCCTCACTTTCGCAAATCGCAACTAGTATACAAGTTGTTTAGGTTTTTGATACTTATTTCGTTGCGGTTTTAGTTTCGACAATGAGACAGTGAATTAGCTGGTTCATGTTGCTATAGGTTTGGTTTTAGTTTATAAGCTGTAGAGGCTTGTTTTTGTTTTTGTTTTTGTCGTTTGTTGAATCGGTTGAGATTTGTGCCAAGTGAATATGTAGCTACTTTTTGCGCTGATGTTATTTTCAGAAGTCGTGTATTGTGAATTTGCTGATGAAGTAACCTGTTTGTTAAATAAGTCCTTGTTGATTCTGATTGTCTGATAGGCATTTCGTTGTTTAGGTTTTCCAATAGGCATTTCGTTGCGGTAGTTTCGTAATCAGACAGTGAGACTGCGGGACAACGACAGCTTTTTTTCAGTTTCTGACTTTCTGATATGTGTTGATACGATTTTAGTTTATCGCTAAATCAGTGGTTAGCAAGTCAGAGAAGGAGTATGGAGTAGAATGGATGCTGTGTTTTGCTACTGTGGTGTATCTCGTTAGCATGGACTTTTTTATAGTCTTTGAAGTTTTTCTAGGCTGAGTTATGTTTTCCGTATTAAAATGGTTTAGTTTGATTAAGCAAAGCACTAAGACCATGCCAGAAGGTGAGGTAGTTTCAAACCAGAGAGCGAGACAATGATAGTTTTATACTTTTATCCGTTTATAATGACTTGATTTATAATGAGTTGTACAAGTTCATCTTGTAAGTTTGTCTGTTTGTGCATTGTTGAGCCGATTTAGTTTTGTGTTTGTGAATATGATAAAACTAGTCGTATGGCTTAAAACGGATTTAATGTCAATGCATGACTTGTAATTAATAAGTGTGATGGGTGTAAAATGAACCGCGTATAGAATGAATGGGTGATCTTTGAACAAAATAATGAAAATACCTCCTCATGCATGCTATTTCTGATTCATCTATTGTCAAAACAGTCACATTGCAATGCAGAATCTGTGTTTTTGCTTCTTACTCCAAGTAAATAAAGTAACAGCACTTAAACGACAAACCTATATTAATCTATTAACATTTCAGGTATACTTTTGGAGTCTTCCTAGCTGTGCTGGAAATCAGGTACAGTAAGCTTTTACTTCAACATTGAATCAAATAATGAATGATTTCGTGTCCATACCATAAAATCATCTTGGTAGATATTTGTCTTGCTTATCCATTCCTTTTTGTTTAACAGCTAATAAATGTGTCGAAGAAACTTGAGTCAGCTTCAAAGCAGCAAGAAGCAGCACATAGAGCTTGTGGAGCAATGTGAGTCCCTGAAGAAAGGCCGTGAGGATTCGGTAAGTTGGTGACTTAACTTTTGCTATTCTAGATATGATTTTGAAAGCAATTTCTGGGTATCTTCTATGACTGATACTTTCTACCATCAACCATGACCAGGATGCGCGAGAAGAGGCTTTGATTGAGCTCAAAGCCATTGAACAAAAGTATCACAGCCTGAAAGTATGGTCACATTTTGTTTATTTTTTATTAATCGTTAGATAACTTAAAAAAATACTTATATAAATCAAAATTTCAGGCAGAATTGGGACAATTTGCAGACAATGATCCAGCTACATTTGAAGCAATGAGTAATATAATAACTACCTTATTTCCTTCATTTATATTGTTTCTTAATCATTTAGAAGACCTTTATTTGAAATTAAAGTCCGTATATTAACTAAACATGCTGAAATGTGAATCATTGATTTCAGAGGAAGCTACTAAAGTTGCCCATGATGCCGCTAACAGATGGACAGGTTTGACCTCTTCGCTTCTGCACATAAAGTTCTAGTTTCACCTTCCTAAGTCCTAACAGTGCCATACGAATATTCTGCAGACAATATCTTCACAATGCGTCAGTGGTGCTCAAAGAATTTCCCTCAGGCCAAAGAACAGCTTGAACACTTGTACAATGAGGTATATTATAGTTTCCCTGAACCATCTAGGAACACAAGTAATTTACTACCTCACAACTCATTTGATATCACTGCTATTCGTACATACTACCTTATAATTATGAATAACTAATAGATGTCCATAAGGCGGGTAAACGGGCAGATCAGGTGTGTGTTGGGTTAGGTGACGGTGGTAGGGGTTATAATGGGTAGGCTGGTTTGACCCGTCACACTTTTTTGTGCAATTTTTGAAACCTTTCAATAAAGACTTACTGTTTTTAGTTTTTTTTACATATGATTACAACATTATATCAACTTAATAACTATAGTATATGAATTAAATGATTAGACAGTTTTATGCATTGAAAATACATTTTGGGTGTCGATTGGACCAACCTGTTGACCCGTTTCCTTTTGAGTTATTACACGTTCAGCCCGTTAAAGATACGTCATAAGTGTAACCCGAATTCACCAGTTCATAAGTATAAGGGTCGGAATTGCCACCTATAGTTTTGTGCCCCCACGCTAGAAAAAAAAATCCCAAGAGGAGCTTCATTGCTGTCATTTTTTGCTGCAATCCTGATGTTTACTAAAACTACTCAACTTATCTATATAATTGCGAATAAGAACTAAACAATAAATTACAGAGTATAATTTGTGAAAATGTATGCTGTCTAACCAGGTACTGGGTTCACGTGTGATTTTCAGGTAGGGATAACAGAGGATCTCGACTATTTGGAGTAACCAGCAGTAACACCTATCAAGCAAATCAAGGAATAGATACTAGAAGTGCACGGTAGGTATCACAGTTACTTCAGTTGTCTTATATCATTCCTTAAGTCTTGTAACATAACTGGTACAAAAAGTTGTCATTACAATGAACATTGTACGCGCACAGTTTTATTCTCATGTGTTAGTGTCCATCTTAGAAATCAGAAAATCAGATTCCAGATTATAAAATCAAGTGACTATAACTGCATAACACTTTCGGCTTCCTTTTTCAGTTTAGTACTACATGTGTCTATCCTAGGAGGTCAATTATACCATCAACGAGGCATTACTAGCCTAATCCCCCAGTGTTTATACAAGTACCATCGATGTGTCTATCCTAGCAAGAACAGCAAAATAACAAACTTGTAGTAACTTTCACCATCTGATGTTGCAAATAAACCATGTTAATTGGTCCAAAATATGTATCACCAGAATGAGTTAAATTGTCAAACTAGTTCATTGTCATATATTAAGTTACCTAGTTGAGACAAAGATATGTGGCATTACCAAATAAGTTGCACGCACTATTTAATAACTTATACAAATCTCTATTTTGCAATGTTGCCATCATGACCGTCTTTAATAATGATGGAACCAAACTACTGATCAAGCAGAAGTAGGGTTTCCATGTAGGAGCTTATAGATACTAACAAAGTAGTAGTCTTTCCAATGTCATCGTATCCAGGGAAGGGAATTCTGATATCACTGACACGTCTTGAGCAGGGATCATAAACTTGAATTATGGGATCAAAGTAGTAGTCTTTCCAATATCTTGTTTTAATTATAGCTTCGCCATTCTTCCTAAGCTCTAATACATCATCAAAATAAACATTCGAATCAATGCAGAACATCATAGTAAAAGATTTTGTAACACCATCATCCTTCATCATCCATACATCCCAGTATTCGGACACAATAAGACACTTGTTCACCTTGGATAATCTTAAGCATAGTGAGCATAGTAAACTAGACGGAAGATACACTTGTCCAAATTCATCATTACTCAAATCAAACGAAACGATAGAATTAAACCCATTTTCGAGAGGCAGCAACCTGTCGTCACGTGCAAGCCTATAAATAAACCCTTCAACACACACACCCTCCGCGCGATACCTTAAACCACGTGCACATAGTTTATATGGCGGTTTATGAGATACTTTTTTTTTCCAAGCACGTGTGCTTAATGTATAAACCTGAACTTCCGGGATACCCCCGATATCATCAATCTTAACAAGTTTAGGATCACAAGTCTTGGGACAAACCCCAAAACCAACCCAACTAGTTTTAAGTCGTAATGGAGGTTCCAACAAAACCGACACAGATTTTCTGATGGAAGGATTCCAAAAATTAACGGACAAGGGGACAGTTATGGGAGACATGTGTTGAGGAAAAGTGTGGTTATCAATAATGGAAAAGTATTCATCGATAATGGAAAGGTATTCATCTTCATCGGCAATGTATTTTTGGACATTGTATCTTACTAGTAGATGACGGTCATTCATCTTTTGGTAATTTTTGATGAATTCCGAGCTGTCGATTAGAGACTTCCATAAGCTTTTTGACGATTATTATTTGGATATCGAAAGGAATGTGGTCTGCCATTATAAATTTTTAAGGGTGTTTTTGCATTTCATGTGCATGCCCGTTTTATAGAATCTTCTGCCCTTCACTTTGTTCTCCACTAGGCGATGTGGGACAAAGAAATTCACCTTGTATTTAGCTTTGTTTTTTCTTACTAAACAATAAACAGATTGACTTCATTCATCAAAATATCTAATAGCAAAAAGATCCTCTCGGATCATCTAAATATATAATAGCAAAAAGATTCGGGTAATTATACATCTAGTTTAGCTTTATTTAATTACTTGTGAAATTGATTAGTAGTTTTTCCATGGTTAAATTCATTTATAGTTGTTGAACATTAAAAACCTTATTCAGCATAAACAATTGAACATATTTTAAGTCTCAGTTTTATGGCCACAGTTTGCAGTGCAAAGCATCAAAAATCCAAAATCATGTTAAACAAATTTTGGTATGTCATAGGATGACATGGATTGGTTTTGCTGGTATCCCTTGGAGCTTTTACCAGTGGCGCTGAATGTAATAATTTAGTAACTTTCACCATCTGATCTGGAAAATATACTAGCACAAGCCCTAGGTTTCGACATTTAGAAAAGAGAACATTTTTCAGAAAACAGGGTTGTAGAGAACTTTAATTTGTCTAGTTCGAACGAAGTTGTGAAAAAGAATGGCAGCCATTAAAGACAATGAGAATATTGACATTCAGTTAAAAAAAAATTGGCAAGTAAAAGGAATTTTCTATGATGAATTATGAAAGAGTTGTAAGAAAGAATATTGAAACACTGAATCCTAAATAATGTTTTTGGAAGGTCAATTTAAACAAGCTTAACCCGTTTACTGCAACACTATTAATGTTACCCATTTTGATAATCTCTTAAAATTCTCTTATTCAGCCTTCTTCAAAAGTCCCTTTCACCAGATTAACAGAATTTCATGATATTATTCTAGTACGTTAATGCCATGTTAATTGGTCCAAAATATGTATCACCAGAATGAGTTAAATTGTCAAAATAGTTCATTATCATACATTAAGTTACCTAGTTGAGACAAAAATATGTAGCATTACCAAATAAGTTACATTCCAAAAGTTTAAACCAGTGGCAAAATTTTCATATTCATGTGATCAAGAACACATACATGACATAGAGATCATCATCACCAAGATCGTAAACATTACAAGACAAACAAAAAGTCTTTAATAATGATGAAACAAAACTACTGATCAAGCAGAAGTAGTGTTTCCCAGTAGGAGCCTATAGATAACAAACTAGTGTTCCCAACCAAAACATGTTCTTATGAACAGGGAATTTTGATGAGAATTTTGATATCATTGACACATTGGAGCAGACATCAAAAACTTGAAGATCATCATTTGCATATCTTGTTTCGATTACGGCTTCGCCGTTCTTCCTAATAAGCTCTAATACATTATCATACTTTGGAAAAATCAACTTTCTGTGGGGCAGGTAAGTTGTTTCACTATTATTCTTTATCAGACATACATACGAGTAATTCAATAAATGGCCGTAAATATCACAGTATTCAAACACGACAAGATACTTGTTCCACTTGGATAACATTAAGCATTCTGAGCGTTTGAAACTCTCCCCAAGATACACTTTTCCAAATTCATCATTACTCAAATCAAACGAAACGATAGAATAATACCTCCGATATCCATCATTACCAAGCCAATAAAGAAACTGTTCGACACACACACCCACATGATACCTTAAATCACATACTAGTTCTATATCTGGCATATATGGCGAATTAAGATATACTTTTTTCCAAGCTCTTGTGCTTAATGTATAAACCTGAACTTCTTGAGTACCCCTGACATTGTCAATCATAACAAGTTTAGGATCACGAGTCTTAGGACAAACCCCAAAACCAACCCAACTAGTTCTAAGTCCTAATGGAGGTTCCAACAAAACCAACACAGATTTTCTGATGGAAGGATTCCAAAAAACAACCATCTCTGAATCTATGTTTGGGTAATCTTTATGATAGCCGTGAAAACATGTTATTCCGTACGAGGAACCTAGTATTCTTACGCACGAAAGTGTCTTAACAGACAAGGGGACAGTTATGGGAGACATGTGTTGATCAGGAAAGGCGTTGTTATCGATAATGGAAACGTCTTCATCGACCATGGAAAGGTTGTCATCTTTATCAGCAATGTATTGGACATTGTATCTTACTAGTAGATGACGATCATTCATCATTTTGTAAATCTTGATGGATTCCAAGCTGTCAATTAGAGACTTCCATTGTTTCGAAACACGCCGGAATGGAATCAATGAATTGGGTGGAAGCTTTTTGATGATTATTGTTTGGATATCAAAAGGAACAAAGCGCTTTACCTGGTTGCGTGATCTTCTCCTGCTTCGCTGTGTTCTCCCCATTATTGTCTGGGTATTTAAAAATGCATGTGTGCGCGCCCCTTTTTATAGGATCTTCTCCCCTTTGCTTTGTTCTCCAACAGGCGATGTGGGACAAATAAATTTACCATGTTTTTAGCTTTGTTCTTTTCTTACTTAAATTTTTAAGGCTACTTGTATCACATCATGGGCATGTTTGGCACTAGAGATTGCGGAAAATTATAGAGGCTAGAGATTATTTTGTCAAACATCCCTACCATAATTATATACTTTACAGTCATGATTTGAAACTGACGGGATATCCACGTGATGTAGTTACGCACAATGTTTTCAAACTCGGGTCGAACTGGTGCCTGGCCACAAAAACAGGTCAAAAAACCCCGGGTTTCTAAAACCGTGTTAACTGGTTAGATCCGCCAGGTTTTGAGTGACCCGGGTCTTGAAACCCGGCTCGGTTTGGTGTTTTTCAATTTTTTTATAAAAACCGGGTTGACTCGGCGGTCGAACCGGTTGACCTGGGTTGACCTGGTCGGGAAAAAAATTAAATGGAAAACCGGGTCGAACCGTCGGTCGAACCGGTGACAAGTGATTCGACCGGGTCGATTAAAAACCCGGTTTTTAAAACATCGGTTAGGCGTACTTTGTAATCAATATTTTCAGAGAAAACATATAATTTTATATGTAACTAAAAAATGGGCAATTCTTAGGGCCCGTTTGGTTGCCTGGTTTCTAGAGGGTGGGATGGGTTGAATCCTAAAATAAAGTGTTTAGTGAGTAGCATGAGTTTAAAATATTGGAGTTGTTACCAAATATTTGGGAGTGCACTAAACCATGGGGTAAGGGTGAGTTTTGAAAATAATTCTCCCTCATGTGGGCTGTAGGATCTACTCCTTGATAGATCTTGAGCCTGTAGGATCGATAGTATGCTAATGTAATCACAAGCAAACTAAATAGAAAATCTCTATATAAACTTATGTCTATGCGGAATATAAACACAAGTAACAAGAACACAAATAACTAACAACTCTTTGATCCTCTATGAATCTTTTATTAATCACTAAAGATTGTTTTTGTAATATCGTAATCAATACATAATGCATAACCATGAGGTCATTTTATACTACAAGGAATCCTAAACCTTTCTTACAAGAAACGTATAAAATCAAACTATAAAAGATATTCTATATTTTGTCTTAAAATAAACATCTAACATATTCCAACGGATGAACTATATCAGCATGAAATCTCTATCAGCAGAAACCACTAAGGCATCAGCAGGAACCTGTCAGTAGTACTCTTCAGCAGTAACTTCAATAATTCCGAACAATCCTCCCCTAATCTTGAATTTGACTCTGTTAATTTCAAGATTCTTGATAGATCTGTAAATTGCATAGCCTGAGGATTGAATCTTTAACAATTGCAGTAACTTACGGTAACCAGCAGAAACCAGCACTAGAACTGAATAGTACCGATATCGGTTCTCTTTACCCGGTACGATACTAGTACTACAAAACCATCTAAAAGAGGGTACGATGCCAAAGCGGGAAATCCTAGTTTTGGTATCGAATAATACCTCAAATTCAAATTTCAATGACCCACTTATTTTCTTAGCATTATGGTTCAGCTTCAAATTTATTATCCGAGTATCAAACAAATTCAAGTTAATTAATAACTTGACAAACGGGCTTTAATAATTCCAACACCCCAAATATGATACGAATAATAATTTTAATGAACCAATAATATAATAAGGATTACGCTCGACATTCCAAATCCTAACAAATTTATCAAAAATCCAAACGAGCCGATGCCAACAAACCAATACCAATCGTTGATCTCAAATTGCTCCAATACTCTAATCGATAAATCTTTTATATAATAAAATAAAACCTCTATTGGAATTTTTCTATTTCAAAAAAATCAATTCATACCTTATTCGGTAATAATTTAATTGTAATTATTAATTTAAAAATAAATGTTTTATTCAAAAAGCTTAAATTTTTCCTTATTTGGCAAAACCTTTGTTTAGTTTCGTTTTTTTTTTTAAAAAATAGTAAAAAGACACATGTGTCAAATATATAAAAAAACAAAACTTTGATAAAGTGGGGTTAAACTAAACTAAGTTAAGGGTTAAAACTGAAAACAATGCGTCTACCTCAAACTAGATTCTCCATTCTTCCTTCCACAAATCTTTAACCAAAAAAACAACACACACACCCAAGCCTAACCTAATAGCGAACAAAAAAACCCAAATCAATACTCATAACAACATAAAAAGGAAAAAGGAAAACAGAAGGCTAGAAGCCTAAATTCACTCTTCATAACAATCGATTGGCTTCAGATAACCCCAAACCAATGAACCAAAAATTTCGATTGATAATTCTTAGGTCAAATTGATTGAATCATTATCCTGTTTCTATTATTGAAGAGACCCGAAAATAGGGTTCTTGAAACTTGAACCTAAACTTCAGTTTTGGTGAATTTGTTAAGGTTTGTGGTTTTGTTTATCTAATATTACAACTTTTGAGATTGATTTCGTGTTTATAGATTGATTAATCGAATGTCATGCTTTCTTATCAAGGTATTTTACTCTTCCACTAATTGATTTTTGTTATCAAGCATTCTTAGGTTTTAACTAATGACTTGGTAGTAGTGTTCTTTAAAAAACAACACATCCATCCATGAAGATGATTCAGGGAAGCCATATGTATATCTTTGTTAGATTATGATAAAAACTTGATATAATAGGAACAATATAAATCAGCCAAGCATGTTAAAACGATTTTTATAAAAAATATACTAAATATTTCCTGATTTGTTCGTAATTCTACAAATTCGTTTTTCAATTCAGATGCAGAAAAAAATTAGAACATACACATGTACTTTTTAGCTTATATCTAATAGTTTTGGACCGAAATAAAAAATAGTAAAGCGTTGTTCCAAGATAATCCTCCCATAACCTTAATTAAAATTTTCTCTTGCAATCGGTATCCATCGCCGAACGAATACTCTCCAACATACCCGAAGATATCAGGTACTTCCCCTATGATTAGTTACTGTCATAACAAACACTAAAGTACCAAACATTATATTATATTTATTTTAAGATATGTTTTTATTAGTGATTTTTTTAATGTGGAATTTATTGTTAAGGTTAGATTAATTTTGAATGTGCATCATGTATTGTTTAATTGTTACGACTAATATTCAACATGTAAGATCTTTACTTCAACATGTATTGTTTACCAGTGTTCGTGCATCGTAGAATAGTTATGTTTTCCACAATGTTGTAGGAGGAAAAGATAACTTAACGATCAATTCCATCATTAGGAAACAAAGTTATTTTTTTTTTTAACTTTTTTTGGCTGTTCCGGGTGAAGAAGATAATCGGATAATAATACTATTTTTTCTAGATGCAGATTATCCGGGTCAGCGTAGAGTCAAAGTGGCTAAGATGTCCGAGATTGGTTGGCAAGTAAGTTCACTTTGTTGTTAATCAGTAAATCTCATCTTAATCAACATTTAAATATGTATTGATAAATCACAATTTGATATTGCTAAGTTATCACATCAATGCACTTGCTATCCATTTTTATGGTTTATAGGCTTTACCGTGTATTCTCGATAGTTCGACTATATAAACAAGTTTTCTAAATGCCTTTTAAGAGCTAGGGCTTAGTGAGTTGGAGGTGAGGGATTGAGTGGGTTGGGTTCTTAGTGCTCATGCTAATATGAGTATAAGACACTCCAACTATGTGATATAAACAGGTTGGATAGTAAACAAACTTAATATACTTTATAAAACCATTACCAACTATATACATTTAAATAGTTGGAACTATTAGATACACTCATCATCTCACTGAATTCTATTCATATATGTTGGTGCCCATCAGGTGGAATCAAGAAATGTGACCAAGACGTGTCCTAACAAGGCCCCAGAATATAACTCATTCTGAACTAATAGACAACATAAATACAACTTAAACATCATATATAGTTTTAACTTGTGTGTTTATGCATAACTCTGCAAAATAATGAAACTATAATCCAATAATAAATTCCTAAGTTGTTCTTGATCAATTAATAACACATTTATGTCGCGTTTTTTTTCTTTCTTTTTTTTAATATTTTTTGGTTATTATGGCTAGCAGAGGAGATAGGTTACCATCAGTTGTAAGAATAGAAAGGGAAGCCACAAGGGCTTCCTTTTTTGACTTCTTGCAAAGTTTTAGTGATGAGGCGAAAAATGATCCGTTTTTAGGGGGTCATTTAAGCCCAAATTCGAATTTATTTGATCAAATATTGCCCTAAATTGTTTCTTTTGTGATTTTAGGTACTTTGGGAGTGAAATCTGGAAAAGGAAGCAATTCGGACGTTTTTGGAGCATAAAAGTGAAGAAAACGCCAAAGTCTTAATTTTCCATGTTGGGAACAGTGCATGACGGCGTCAAGAGGAAGATTATGACGGCGTCAAGAGTAAAAGTCCATGACGACCCAAAAGATTTTTGACGGCATCATGAAGGTAGGGCGTCAAGAGTTAAAGTCATGACGGCCTGGAAATGCAATGTTCTTGACGGCGTCAAATGTAGATCTAGGCAGTCCGAGGATTGTTTTGGCGGCGAGGTGACGGCGTCACCTATTTGGTCTTGACGCCGTCAGACCCCTTTTCCTATATATAGTTTTCTAATTTTTCACATTTAAAGAGAGAAGTTTTGGGAGAAACCCTAAGTACGATTTTGGTGTAACTTTACAGGTTTTTCAAGGGTTCCAACCCCTTGAAACCTTGCATGATTAATCAAGATAAGTGTTCTTCTAATTCAATCAATATGTCTATGTGTTGGTTGTCTATATCATGTTCTTGTCTTAATTCCATCATGCTAGGCTAGATCTCTTTTGTGTTTACTTAGATCTAATGAAACCTAGATATTGATTATGTGTTGATTACTTGTTTATTCTTGTCTTGGATGAATGATTTATATGTTAGGCTTAAGAAAACTGGCAGATCTCCAATTGGTAACATGCTTGAACGTCTTAAGAAACATGAACCAACGCGCACTAGGTCTTTATTGGTTGTATTTAATGCATGAGCCACTGTTTACAATCCCTATAGTTGTGCTGGGCATGGTGTAGGAGGAGATAAGAGCTCATAGAATTGGGGAGTTATGTGTGCCACCCCATGAATGGTATTAAGGAATACGATCCGTCATCCATGCAATTATAACAAGTAATTAACGTGTAAAAAATATCTAGGGAGTAGTGAAATCTAAGTAAACACATTTTCTCCAATTACTGCTCACAACCTTAGTATAAATTAGTTTACTTTCATTTCTAGTATTTTATTTTGATTGCATCTTAGTATTGGGTTAGTTGAATAGCAACTAATTCCGCTCACTCTTCCAAAACCCGAGATTTTTACTTGCTTTCTAAAAAATATAAAAACACAAAAATAATCATCCCTTACCTTTAGAACTGGTATTTAGGCTTTCTAATCCTAGCGACACTATTCCTAAGCTGAACGATCAATCCCCCGGTACTTATCACTATACTATACTACAACGATCAGGTACACTGCCTGGTGGGGGTTGTAAGCTTCTCGAGATCCCTCGAGAGGTAAAGCCTGTTGCGATTCCCACGCATCAAGTTTTTGGCGCCGCAGCCCGGGGAATAGTTATTGTCTAGGTTAGAATTTCTTTTTATTAGATCTACTTGCTAGATTCCTTTCTAGTAAGATTTTGTTTTTTATTTTTAGGTTCTCTTAGTCTATCTATTTCTTTGAGTCTTTGTTCGTAAACTATTTCGATGGATAACAATAACATTGATCGTTTGATTACTGTTATTCGTGTTTTTCGTCGTAGGGTTTTCCAAATGCCAGCCCCACTCCCTCTAGTGGAAAATGAGAACCCACCTAACCTCTCACCCAACCACCACTTTGACAATAATTCTGAGCTAGAAGAGTCTGATCATGATGATGACCGTAGGGCTAGTCCTTTTTACTATTCAGACTCCGATGAGGATCTTGATGACGGTGACGTGTTTAATGAGGATAGAATGGAAGAGGAAATAAACCCTCTTAGGTATGTTGACCCTAGAACTAGGATTGAGTGCGATAGTTCATTTAACATGCAATTCCCTTGTAAGATCGGATTTAAGAGCTTTAACGTCTATCTCAACTCATCTCTTCCAATGAACATAATCTCACGTAATGAATACAATAAAATCATGGTAGATGAGTTAGAATACAAAGGAGAAAACATTATTGCTAAGGCAATACCATTGCATGTGTTTGTAGGAAGGTTGGTTTATCTTGTCGAGTTCATGGTTATGGAGAATCTAGGAGAGTTTATTGATAATAAATTGACCCAAGTTGTGTTTGGAAAACCCTTCAAACGGTTGACCAACCTCGATGAAAAACTCATAGAAGGGCTAATTACATTCTCAGATGGGGATGAAGATTTTGTCTATCAAATGCCCCGCGCACACCCTAGGTTCAAAGATTTTTCCATGGAAAAGTGTAGTAGGTATCCGCCCATGGAAATGCTAAGTGAGAATGATAAGAGAAAAGGACTTAAGTACACGCATGAAAAGAATAAAAGATACTATCGCGGGTGCTTAGAGTTAGGAGACGAGTATAAGAAAGATGAGGCGACTATTAGATGGCTCACACTTGGTTATGTGAGCATAAGCGATACACGATAACCGATGACCTTGAGTCTAGCTACAAGACTCGTAAATAAAGAAAAGCGCTTCTTGGGAGGCAACCCATGTTTTGTGTGATTTTATTTGTTTGATTGTTATTTGCTTCCGTATGTACGCTTTATTTTTATTGTTGGTAAATCATGTTTCTAAACTAAAAAGTGGAAATACTTTACTTTGTTGTTTTGGCCTAGTCTTAACTCCACCTAAAGGTATTTTTGAGAAACAAACCGATCATGATTCTCCACAATATTAAATGAGCATGTATATTCGTACTTGTTAGAGTCAAATGCTTGTATTGAGTCATAATGAAGTTTTGCAGGATTTTCCAGGAAGTAGGACCAAGTTTTTCCAAAAATTTTCCGGAAACTTAACATAAGGATTTCTGCAGGACAATTCTGACGGCGTCAGGGGTTTACTCTTGACGGCGTCAGGAGTTAAAATCTGGAAATTTTACCGGTTTTGTTTTTCTAACGGAGTCTTATGGTTTTTGTGAATTATTAAGTTTTATAATCTCCAGGAGATCTGCAAACTTCATTCCACAAGCATTATATCTTATCTTGCTTTCTAGGATTTAGAAACTTATATAGGATGCCGCCGATTTTACACGAGGTTGTCTTGTCTATTTTGTCAGGTTTTACAGGTTATGTATGACATGAAGATGATTTACATTCTGGAAGGGAAGCTTTGATTGTTCATTTTCTTGGAGAAAGATTTAACCTGGCCATCCTATTATCCATACCGAGCGAATCAGGGGAGTATTTGATTTCATTCTCTTTACTTTTTCACTTTTACATTCTTTACTTGAACATTGGGGACAATGTTCATCTTAAGTGTAAGGGGAGGGTAAAAAGATGATACCTTACATATGCACTTTCGCTTGAGTTTGTTTTGTTTAATGGTAGATGTGTAATAAAACTATGAGAAATACTTGTTAGTGCAATTTTAGCGCCAAATTTAAATTTTTTTACAACATTTAGGAGTGAAACTTTAGCCATAGCAAGCGTCTCATGGATAGGAGATTGTATGACTAGCACATAACCGTATATTCAGAAAAATTTTCCACCCAAATATGTGAGGTTCGCCTTTAGATTTGATAGGAAAAGCATTTACTATTAGTGCTTATGAGTGTACCGATGGCATTTAGATTCTAGAACTTGCGTTAGTGATGCATCCCGAGACCGCTAGTGAGACTACATTCGTGTGGTAGGATTTACTACATGATAAAAGGCATTAGGATCACCCTTGTGTTAAACCCGTATTATAATTACTTGACCATTTAAGTCATATTACTTGGCTAGTTAAGTCAACTAATTTTTCCCACACCCTTAGCGTTGTACTCATCTTTAGTACACAAAACCCCTAGTACACCCCTCCGAGCCTATCTTTTCGTTTCTAACTTAAAGCATCTTACTTAAAGGAAGAATTTGTTACACCCCACTTAAATGTACAACCAAATCGCCTTAGCCTTCCGTGTATGCGCTCATTTTTAGTGCATTATTGTTATTTGTTAAACCCTAAGTTAACTTTATAATTGATTACATGGTTGCTAAGTCGAGTCATATCCTTGTACATATTGTTTTGGGACGATTGGGACTCATGGGTAAGTACTTATTTTATGGAGTAATGGGGAAAAACATTATTTATTACCCCCATAAGTACGTTAATCTTAAAAGTGCTTCAAGTGTTTTGATTTTCTTAATTCGAGTCATTAGATTAGTTAATTGTAAAGTATGTAAAGATTCAAGTGTAAGGGGAATGCTCAATCCCCTATGATGTATTATTTTGGATGGTAGGGTAAGAGTGTATGCAAAAAAAAAAAAAAAAAAAAAAAAAAAAAAAAAAATCGAAAAATCAAGAAAAAAAATAGAAAAAGGAAAAAGAAAAAAAATACGGACTACCATCCCGTTCTTATTCTATGTTCATTTTATGTTTTTGCTATTTCTCATTTATTAGCTTAAGTCGAGTCTGTCTTGGCTTAGCAACGCCACATTGTACATGTAATTAACCAAGATTGTTAACTCGCCACCAGTAAAAATTCCTTTATCCAACAAAACCGTGTATTTCATATCCCTACACCTAACGTTACAACCCTTTAAAAGACCTCTTTGATAGTTTATCCTAGGTGCTTACGCCATGTGGTGGAGGTTTGATCCTTTCCCAAGCCTATGGCAATCTATTTTGCTATGACAGGTAGTGAGAGATGTCTTCCATTTTCATATTGTAATTTACACTTTATTACACCCGAGAGATGTGAGTATCTAAACACTATTTGTGAGGTGCTCATGTATGACCTCCGTGCTTGTCTCTTGGTCTTTAGTGGAACAATTATTTGTTGTAATTACTTTTATATTAGTGTTAAATGACCCCTAACTTGTCTTTTGAGTAGAATAA
Source organism: Artemisia argyi (assembly GCA_030686995.1). Classification (NCBI taxonomy): domain Eukaryota; kingdom Viridiplantae; phylum Streptophyta; class Magnoliopsida; order Asterales; family Asteraceae; genus Artemisia; species Artemisia argyi. Next base: position 331,703,069 of record CM060709.1, read on the forward strand.
AAGCGCATTTGCTTGAGGACAAGCAAATCTCAAGTGTAAGGGTATATGATGAGGCAAAAAATGATCCGTTTTTAGGGGGTTATTTAAGCCCGAATTCGAATTTATTTGATCAAATATTGCCCTAAATCGTTCCTTTTGTGATTTTAGGTACTTTGGGAGTGAAATCTGGAAAAGGAAGCAATTCAGACATTTTTGGAGCATAAAAGTGAAGAAAACGCTAAAGTCTTAATTTTCCATGCTGGGAACAGTGCATGACGGCGTCAAGAGGAAGATTATGACGGCGTCAAGAGTAAAAGTCCATGACGACCCAGAAGAGTTTTGACGGCGTCATGAAGGTAGGGCGTCAAGAGTTAAAGTCGTGACGGCCTGGAAATGCAATGTTCTTGACGGCGTCAAATGTAGATCTAGGCAGTCCGAGGATTGTTTTGGCGGCGAGGTGACGGCGTCACCTATTTGGTCTTGACGCCGTCAGACCCCTTTTCCTATATATAGTTTTCTAATTTTTCACATTTAAAGAGAGAAGTTTTGGGAGAAACCCTAAGTACGATTTTGATGTAACTTTACATGTTTTTCAAGGGTTCCAACCCCTTGATACCTTGCATGATTAATCAAGATAAGTGTTCTTCTAATTCAATCAATATGTCTATGTGTTGGTTGTCTATATCATGTTCTTGTCTTAATTCCATCATGCTAGGCTAGATCTCTTTTGTGTTTGCTTAGATCTAATGAAACCTAGATATTGATTATGTGTTGATTACTTGTTTATTCTTGTCTTGGATGAATGATTTATATGTTAGGCTTAAGAAAACTGGCAGATCTCCAATTGGTAACATGCTTGAACGTCTTAAAAAACATGAACCAACGCGCACTAGGTCTTTATTGGTTGTATTTAATGCATGAGCCACTGTTTACAATCCCTATAGTTGTGCTGGGCATGGTGTAGGAGGAGATAAGAGCTCATAGAATTGGGGAGTTATGTGTGCCACCCCATGAATGATATTAAGGAATACGATCCGTCATCCATGCAATTATAACAAGTAATTAACGTGTAAAAAATATCTAGAGAGTAGTGAAATCTAAGTAAACACATTTTCTCCAATTACTGCTCACAACCTTAGTATAAATTAGTTTACTTTCATTTCTAGTATTTTATTTTAATTGCATCTTAGTATTGGGTTAGTTGAATAGCAACTAATTCCACCCACTCTTCCAAAACCCGAGATTTTTACTTGCTTTCTAAAAAATATAAAAACACAAAAATAATCATCCCTCACCTTTAGAACTAGTATTTAGGCTTTCTAATCCTAGCGACACTATTCCTAAGCTGAACGATCAATCCCCCGGTACTTGTCACTATACTATACTACAACGATCAGGTACACTGCCTGGTGGGGGTTGTAAGCTTCTCGAGATCCCTCGAGAGGTAAAGCCTGTTGCGATTCCCACGCATCATTTAGTTATTATTTTTTAATTTTTTTTTTCATGACAAAAATGAATTTTTGTTTATGACATCAACTTCTACATATTGATGGCAGTTTTGTTGAAGGAAAGTCTTTAATAAATGCATATTGGCGGAAGAGTAATGTGAGGCATGGGAATCGAGACCGAGACATCTTGGTGATATATGGTCTTATTGGACTGACGATGGACTTGGGTACTTTGAATTTTTTTAGGTGACACGATCTATGCTCATTATACGCGCTTCTTCTTCTTCTTCTTCTTCTTCTTCTTCTTCTTCTTCTTCTTCTTCTTCTTCTTCTTCTTTTGTTAACTTAATTTTAATATTAGTCATCATATAATCTGCCTTCTTTAGCTAGCAGAGGACTTAGTGCATCACCAATATGGGTAGTGAACATTGGTACTGCTGAACATCTTTCAAAATATATATTTTTTAAAAATATTTTTTAATGTATTTTTTTATCTCATGACGCTTTTTAATCCTCTTCTTTTCTGTAATCCTAAGGATTCAACCAACAAGAGGAAGTATGTCCAACATTGGATCTTTGGTGCAGGTATGTTATTGCCCTTTTTTGGACCACTGGTTTCATATTGTGCTCAATGGGACATGTTAAAGCTGTTTCACATTATTTGTATGGCTCACAATAAAAGTAATCAAGTTCTCCTCCTGCAATTAACCACTCTTTTTGAAATCACACATGATACCATGGATATTTTGTGGGACGATATTTGTGCTAATTACACTAAGATCGAATATAATGTGGTCACTGACTTGCTCGAATGAGAACGGTGTCAAGAGATACTGAGAATTATAAAGATCCATTTAATTCATAACCGCTTTGGAGTTTGCATTTATCGTGAAACTTAAATTGTGTTTCTCTAGATATATTCTCAAATTGTCTTTATAATCTGCGACAGGTTGAAGATTTGAAGAGATATGGTGGTTTTGAGAATTGGAGTTTGTGGGAAATTGGACGGATTATCAAGTCCATTGCTCCTTCAATTTATAGTATTGAGGACATAAAGATGGCATGAACACATTAATGTGTTGTTAGGTGATCCGGACTGCAGTATCTTAGATTGTAAAGTAAGTGCTTCCTGTTTCTTTTACTACCATTGGACCATATAAGATTAGCAGTAACACTAACTTTTTTAATAACTTTGTTATGAAGATATAGGCGACTCATCTGGTGGTTTATATCTTACTGGAAAAAGAAAACAAGGAACCAATGGTAGATATAAGTTAATAGCGTGATGATCTGCATGATAGAGGTAACATTTTTCGATAATTTGTTATCTAAAATTCTGATGTTTTTTATTGTGATTAATTTAATATGTGTTGGCATGTTTTTGACAGACTGATCGGGAGTAAAATGTTGCCACAAAATGGGTTAAGCTTCAGACACATCACAATGGATCTGAAGTACTTGGCCAGTTTTATGATTCATTTCTTCAATCAAGACGTCAATTCAACCGTTAGCTGAATAAAGTTAGATCATGAATATTTGTAGTGTCTAATGCAGGCTGAAATACGTTTTAATTCCAATTTGAATGGTTTCTTCATGCTGATATTATATGCGTTTGAAGAAGAGTACCTCAACGAGGCAAGTGTTGCTACTTATTTTCACCCTGTATCTTTGTTATTTTTGCATTCTGTATGAAAAATTGAGTCCCAGTACTTTTCAAGGTGTGCGCGCGCGTTCACCTAAGTGCGCGTGCTTTTATAATGCTGATACATCGGCTTATACATAACTGACTGCACACATCTTAGAAAATTTTTGGTCACTAACTTAGGATATTTGCGAATCAAATGACTATGCATTTATAAGGGGTGTTTGGTTTAGCTTTTTCAAAAAGCTTATAACTTTTTTTCAAGTGGCAAAGAATAGAACGTTATCATGGACTTGTCTACTTGGTATGGTATTTTCTTTGCTAAATAGACAATGTACTTGAGAGAGGTTGCGTAAAGGGTTGTATTTGGTTGTGTCCGGGTGATCTGTGAACACATTTTTCATTTTACGAATAACTAATGTGAGATTTATCTCTGAAAAACTATATTATGAAAATAATATTTTGTTAGTTTGGGTAAACTCGTCAAGGATATTTTGCTGACATATTCTATAAGCATTTTGGTACCTTCAACCCGATTAATCCATTTCAGTATTTCACAGCTAAGGCGTTTTTTTTTTTTTTTTTTTTTTTTTTTTTTTCCTGATCTAACATGTTTCACCTGGTGACGTTAACATATAACCCAAAAGGGCCCATTTTCAAGTAACCAACTTGGTTTAACCACCGATGGGATATAAAACAATCCTACTTTTCATGGTAAACACGTCTTTTATTGATAAGTCGGTTTTCAGTGCTATCATATCGTTGTATATTCAGTTATATATATGCTAATAACATTGTACCCTCTTTTATAAGTACTAAGTCAACATTTGTGAGGTCGGGTATGCTTGGAAATAGTTAGAAGTTAATAGCCTCTTATAAACTGTATAATTCCTATCTACAAGTTAGACCTATGAAACTTTGATAAAGATTGGTTCAACACATTGGTTTTGATGTTTGCCTACATAACTGGACCAGGTCTGGATTAGATTATTCATACCATTGTAATAACGGTCCAGTTATGGATTAGAAATTTTTTGTACCAAACTGGACCTTGAACAGAATATTAAAGTTAGAAGTTCTAATATTTGTAGTAAAACCATGTCGTATAATAAATTGTTTTAACCTATAATTGTATGCCATGCTGGAAGTTCTTACAGGTTATTCTATTCCTCGTGGGATTGAACAAGTCATGAATCAGGCCAATGAGGCTCATGGGGATCTATCATAAAGCAACACATAATCATATTCTCCAAGTGTGTGGTAATGTGAATTTCAGCTTTGAAAGAATAAAAAAGCTATAGTTGCACTTATTATTTGCGCAAATCATTTGCTTAACCTTTGTTGTATAATGTGTCGTGATTAAAAAGAAAGGCTTATGTAACCTTTGTTGTGTAGTCTTTTGATTCTATGTATTACATTTTATTGTAACGCATCTTGGGGTAGTGAACTGTGCACGGGCCTTATACAGACAAAGATGCTAAAAAGATTCAGGCTTCCACGGAGATTCAAAAGATGCTAAAAAACAAACTAAGGTTTAGGCGTCCTCGGAAAAATGGGTTGGTTGTTCGAATTGTCTATTAAGTGGAAACACATTCGGTTTAAACCAATTTCTTTAGTATGGGCTATAGGTAAAAAACGACGAGATTTGGTCCACAAACATTCTTTCATTGAATTTTCTTTTGTTAAGGCACTCTCAAAGATACCTTAAGAATTCTTAGAGTGCTCAATGCAGTGGCGTATGGTGCTGCCAAACTGCACTTGAGATTGCGTAATTGCTACGCCGTTGGTCCCTTCACTAGCCTTTTACTTAATTACCCTTAACTAGCCCTTTACTTAATTAAATAAAAGAAAACTAAAGGATACAACAACAATAACACAAACATCACTAACACAAAGTAAATGGGTAAGAAAATCTTAGGTTGCAATGTATTTAAAGTTGCTCAGAACTATAAATAAAGTTTCAAAACGTTTTAAATATTGAGTGAATTTGGACACGGTTTGACCCGATTTATGCAGTTTGACCCATCTGGGCTTTTAACATAGTAAAGTTGACGACCGTATTTGGGAAACCTTCACCTGGACCAAACCCAGACACTGGGCGTTGACCAGAACGAAGTCCTATTCCCATACTAAAGATAGCAGTCATATTAGATACCCAATAATCAGACCTTCAAAGATCAACTATGATAAGTCAGTAATTTCTTAGTAAGTCAAAGCCTATTCCTCCCCACTAAGGTTAGGTATAAGGCTAGGATCCTTAGTGGATACGTCGACGGTTACATTCGTTTAGTGCGGCTGTAGTATCAGAGTCCGGGACTTGACAGACACATGTCCGCAATAGCTAAAAACTAACGTGAGAGGGTGCAGAATGGTTATCGAAATCCTCCTAAGCTTTCACAGTTTTAGGAAAGGCCAGGCCAGCGGTCTCGCTATTCCTTATTCAGTAAAGGAAAGAAGCCTTGATCCCAAGAATAGCTGCGGATATTTTGGCACGTCTCTAATCCATTTGACCCACGTTATTTGTAGCTAAGTTTACGCATTTGTCCTTGTGGAGATATTATATACCCAAAGTGATTGTTTTATAAGTAAACGAGTCTATATAGTATTTTCTCAACCTATGAGTAGGAAAAGCACATCGCTTAAAATAACATTTTTTCTCATTTATTCCTCATGTCATTGATTGCAGCGCAGCTGGGGTCTTCATGGTGTATATTATCAGTGTTGAGGAAGACATCGTTGATGGCCTCCCATACAACATTCTAGAAGAGACTATCAAAACATTTGATGTGAGGAAAATAAATTAATGGGAAAAGTACCTAAAACCCAACAAGCATTCCGTGAGTATTTTATGTTTTTTGTTGTTAATGTCAAAGTGTTAAGAATGGTTAAAGATGTTATGTGGCTTATGCAAATATTGAACATGACAAGTTGTTTATTTTATGTGCCTTATGCATTTAATAGAAGATTGTTTATTTTAAGTGTACGCATGGGTTCTTTCTAAATTTTTTATAGGTTGTATTCATGGTTTTTAGTTATGTTGAAGCCTTGGAGGGTCGTGGTAATACCGTCTATGCAAAATTTTTAACCATGTGTTGCTAAAATACATAACTTTTTTGGATAGAAGAATCTAAAAGCGTAAACATCGTTCTATGATAGCCTTCAAGAGCGAACGCCGTATGCCCACCAACTTTCTAAACAAAGCAACCATTGCTTCTAGGAAAAGAGTGACGAGTTACTCCAATTTCTTGCAAGGTGACATCTGAGGGTTAAAAGTCAGTGCACATTGCCCCACCCAATCACAAGCCGATGTTGTAACAGGATAAAGTTGCAATTCCAGCATTTTATGTTCAGATACCAAGTGTTATATATAAGATCTTAATCTGTTTTGTTGATTGATCAAAAAATATCTTGAACGAATCTTATTGGCTTATTAATTGGACTTGCTGGTTATAAGCTTATTTGACTAGACAAAACAGCCCCCTACACCAATGTTATACTGATGACAGCAAAAAGATTATTAAGACTTTGAACTTGAAAAAACTATAATCTTTCCTGTCTATCGGTTAAGGTAGACATTTATTAGTCATGTGATGGCGATGAGGATTGATAAGAAGAAAAAGTAATAAAGTCACGATGAGATTAAAAACAATCCGGTAGAGGTGCATTGCACTCATTGTATAATCAAAATCCTTTAGTTATAACGTACTACAAAATTATTTAATGTATACATTTTCTAACAGATTTTTTACGATAACCATTCCCCTTTGAGTATCTGAAGTGCCACATAAAAAACTACCTACAAAGAAACAATCAACGACATATATCTGATCGAGAATGAAGATCAATACAATAAATATTACAAAAATTAGGTTAGCAATATATTTTACAAGATATGTATTGGAAACATATGGAATTAACTTAGAACGTTTTGAGACATTCAAACCGTTTATCAAGCTAACATATTATATTAGTGTTATTTATTGTCTAATTATAAAATATTATAATAGCTAAACTTACAAAGTTACATGGTAAGACGCCCATTAATATTTCAACATAAGATTAAGAAATAAATTGTTTTAAATTATCGATACACAAACACAAAATGCGGTAGCTAAACTTTATACATAAAGATAACCATTTCTATGAAAAATATATGACTTTTACAACGTACATCAAACATAATTAAAACAAAATGAAAACAAAAAAAATAAGCCATTTGTTTTTAAAAAAATAAAAATACATTATTAAAAATTTAAGAAAAAATCCGCGCGTGCGCGGGTATTATAACTAGTATATCTTCAAACAAAAAAAACAAATCCAAATAGTCGGCTGCTAATTTCAATTCAAGTTTCTTGAAAATATCAAAAATAAAATAAAATAAAATAAAGCTCAAATACAAGCCCAAATTTAAACAAAATCAAAAGTAGGGGTGTTATTCGGTTCGTTTATCAGATTATTCGGTTAATTCGGTTCGGTTATTTCGGTTAAAAGTTTTTTTAGGGTCAAGCCGTGAACCAAACCAAACTAAATTCAAATTCAGCTTTCCGTTCTGTTCGGTTGAATTCTAGTTCGGTTTGATTCGGTTCGGTTTTATTGTTTAATCCGAATTACACACTTTATTTAAAAAAATAATAAAATATACAAATATATTTAGCCAAAAAAAGCTATTTCAAATATAAAAAGTATTTTTTAGTATTAGGATAAAATTTTATTGTTATTTATATATGGATCTTTTTGTATATAACATTTTATTGATATATATATATATATATATATATATATATATATATATATATATATATATATATATATATGTTTATATGAATTCGGTTTTCGGTTTTGATTACCAAAACCATATCCAAATCGAGAACCGAATTAAAAGATCGGTTCGGTTCGGTTTTGACAAACTTGGTTCGGTTATTAGTTCGATTCGATAATTTTTTGTTCAGTTTCGGTTTTCGATTTATTCGAATTTTTCGGTTTTTCTGCTCATGCCCAAATTAAAAGCCCAAAACCAAAATAAGATGCCAAACGAATATCATTCAATTCTTTAACAAAATTGGATTTGTGAAAATCCCAAAATATGGTAGGACCAAGCGAACAATACAAATATCAATGAAAAAACGAAACCTTCAAACCTGATTCTTAAAAAAAAAAAAAAAAAAAAAAAAACGGTCGAATATTAACCCAAACGAATCATAAACTTTTTTTTTCTTTCTTTCTTTTTTTCATATTCAACCTAGCTTTTGATACCACTTGTTGGTCATCAAAAGACGAAAGAAACAAACAAAATCTAACAAACGAAGCGAAAGATTTATTTAAATTATCAAACCAAATACAAAACTAAAATCAAATGTAACAACACAAAAACTAATTAAAAATGTACCAAATTCAATTGCAAAGATACCAAACTAGGGCCTGTTTGGCAGAAGCTTTTTGAGGAGCTGTTAGCTTTTTGTTATAAAAATAATATTTTTTAAAATAAGTAGCTTCGTTTGGATACATTAACTTTAAGTTTTTATTTCAATCAAATAACTCCTAAATAAAAAGCTGATCCATGAAGCTTTTTAAATATTTTGGAGCTGTTAAAACTTTAAATTACTAATATACCCTCCAAGCATTTATTTAAAATTATAAATATGTCCTTTTATGTCATTTTACATCTTATAACTACATTTAACAACTAACTTACAAACACTTTTATTAAAAAAAAAAAAGATACAGCTTGTAGCTCATGTTAACAGCTTTGCAGTTTACAGCTTACAGCTTACAGTTTACAGCATACAACTTACAGCTAATTTTGCCAAACATATTATAAAAGTTTAAGTCAGTTTTCTAACAGTTAACATTATAAAAATGGCCATTTAAACCAAACATGTTGTGGTTCTGATATATAAAATAGTAGTATTTAACTCCTAGCAGACCAACCTTTAAATTACAAGCTAGCAAAATAGTAACATAAGAAGTCCTTAGTTTCAAATTCTTGACTAAAGATGCATACATATAGCTCTTTTCCTTTTGTTTTGTTAAGTTTATATTTTGTTTGTGTTCAATTTAAATGTTTAAACTTTAAACGTGTCTGAAGATGGTTATGTACGTACAGTCATTTGCTATGCATGGTTGAATTGGAGCCACGAAACTCAAGTGTATATTGGTTGAATTGTTAGTATATAAACTTTGATACTTTCATTAATTATAACTAGTTTTAAAAGGTCAGAACGACAAACAATGATGCTTGACCTCTTTGATTGTTGTTAGGTAAAAAAAAAAAAAAAAAAAAAAAAGCTTTCACAATAGCTCGATGTGTCAATCTCAGACTGTGTTTTCATGGACTTTTTTTCTTTCTTTTGTTAGGCTAAACGGTACTTGTCCTGGTTTAGTAACGAATTACCCGAACCGGTACCGGTTTATCTTTTGATTCCAGGATCTGGATTGCATATTTTGCTCGGGAAAAATACAGTACCTCGAAAATGGTGCCGGTCCAGTACCAATATGGTACCGCGCTTATCCTATTTTTTACTGATAAAGCAACAATCAAAAGGAGGTCAACGTAACACTCAGTGATTTTCAAACCTTTTTACTAGCCCAATTTGCTTAATCTATGTTCCCAATTTGCTTAATCTATGTTCCCAATTTGCTTGTTAGTATTTCTTTTGTATGCTATAGATTTCTTTGTTGGAAACCTTAGTTCATAAGTATTTCCTTTTTTGGTTTAGTAGTATCGCTGTTAGCCAAAAGTTGTTGTGATTTCATATCAGCCTTTATAAATTTCCTAACTAGTAACAATGATAGCAAACTCGCTAGCCTAATACATAATGCACATTTTAAATATTGGTCACTGGAAGATATAACACTATGAATCTGGCAATTATCCCAGACTCCCAGTACAAGTCTTAGGTAATGAGACAGCGGGAAAAAAAAAAAAAAAAAAAAAAAAAAAAAAAAAAAAAAACATGTATTATAAACAGACGGATGTAGAAAACTATGAATCTGTCTTAGACGATAAACAGCTACTGTAGTCTCGAATGTATGTACAAATATTCTGTCAGCATCAGTGGTAAGGTTGCTATTGTACACTCATAAATGGTTTGCGTAATAGAGTTTTCTGCTTGTCTTTCGAGAGTCATTTAAAGTTGGATTGCTCTATTATAGGTTTCGATAACACTGATATACTTCTATGCGATCGAGTGATTCATTCAGTTCTATTTGTATGCATGTAAACACTTTCGTGCCGTTCCATCTGTTATGTTTGAAAGTTATGCTAATGCCTGCTTTCTATGTACAAATGTCAGCTGAAGGAGCTTGAAAAGTTGGGACTGAGGAAAGGCGTGTACAAATGTCAGCTCAAGGAACTTGAAAAGTTGGGACTGAGGAAAGGCGTCATCAGCCAATCTGTTAAATACGTTGTCCAAATTCTAATGGGCAATGACCTGGTCTCAAAGGACAAAGATAGGAACCTTGGTAAGAAATGCCACCGGACGTGGTACTAATTAGCATTTAGTAACATATTTATTATGAGACATCATCTCTGAACAGTCACATTGCAATGCAGAATCTGTGTTTCTGCTTCTTACTCCAAGTAAATAAAGTAATAGCTCTTAAACGACAGACCTATATTAATCTATTTAAATTTCAGGAATACTTTGGGAGGCTTCCTAGTTGTGCTCAAAATTAGATACATTAAGCTTTCACTTCAATGTTTAGTCAAATGATTAATAATTTCTGTCTGCATACCATAAAACTATCTTGTTGAATCATCATTGTTGATATTTGTCTTGCTTCTTCATGCCTTTTTGTTTAAAGCTAAGAAACGTGACGAAGAAACTTGAGTCTGAGCTTCAAAGGAGCAAGAAGCGGCACATAGAGCTTTTGGAGCAATGTGAGTCCCTGAAGAAAGGCCGTGAGGATTCAGTAAGCTGGTGACTTAACTTTTGCTATTCTAAATATGATTTTGAAAGCAATTTCCGGGTATATCTATGGCTAAATACTTTCTAATACTTTCTAAATATGATGTGCGAGAAGAAGCTTTGATTGAGCTCAAAGCCATTGAACAAAAGTATCACAGTCTGAAAGTGGGTTCACATTCTATTTCGCTTTTATTAATCATTAGATAACTTAAAAATATATGATAACAGTTTATAAATCGAAATTTCACGCAGAATTGGGACAATTTGCAGACAATGATCCAGCTACATTCGAAGCAATGAGTAATCAAATAACTGCCTTATTTTCTTCATTTGTATTGTATCTTAATCATTTAGAAGGCCTTTATTTGAAATTAAATTCCGTATATTGACTAAACATAATGTTAATCATTGATTTCAGAGGAAGCTACTAAAGTTGCCCATGAAGCGCTAACATATGCACAGGTTTGACCTCCTCGCTTCTACACATAAAGGTCCAGCTTCACCTCAGTTATTCACGTATTCCTAACAGTGCCATTCAAATATTCCGCAGACAATATCTTCACAATGCGTCAGTGGTGCTCAAAAAATTTCCCCCAGGCCAAAGAACAGCTTGAAATATCACTGCTATTCCTACATACTACCTTATAATTATAAATAACTAATAGCCGTAGGTCATAAACACAAATTAAAGTTTACATGGACCAATCATTTAGATGTCAATGGAGGTGAGTAAACGGGCAGATTAGATAGTAAAGGGTGGTAGGGGTAAAAATGGGTAGGCTGGTTTGACCCATCACACTTTTTGTGCAATTCTTGAAAACTTTTATATAGAGTTACTGTGTCAAATATAATTACAACATCATATTGACTCAATTAAATTTAATTTTTTTGAGATTCAATGATTAAGCAGTTTCATGCATTTGAAATACATTTTGGGTGTCGATTGGACCAACATATTTGACCCGTTTGCGTTTGAATTTTGCACACGTTCAACCCGTTAAGATAATCCTAATATGAATCACCAATTCATAAGTAAACGAGTTGGAATCACCACCTGTAGATGTCAACTGACATCAAATAGTTTTATGTACCCTCGTTAGGAAAAATGCCACTAGGAGCTCAATTGCTGTTATTTTTCACTGCAATGCAGGTGCATGCTAAAACTACTTGACTGTGATTTGTGAAAAATGTAGGCTGTCTCAGCAGGTACTGCCTTTACATGTAATTTTCAGGTAGGGGGATAACAGAGGATTTCGACTATTTGGAGTTACATCTGCGAAGCAAATCGAGGAATAGATACTAGAAGCACATGGTATTACATTTACTTCAGTTGCCTTGTATCATCCCTTTAGTCGTTTTACATAACTGGTACTTAAAGTTTTCATTGCGATAAACGGTGCATGTGCAGAGTTTTATTCTCTTGTTTTAGTGTTTTACAAATAAGAAAGTTGGATTCGATGTTATAAGTTAAATGTAGTTTCACATGGATCTATTCTATGAGGTCAATCATACTATTAACAATTCGATATGAACTAACAAATAAACCATTTGATTGGTCCAAAATCTATATCACAAGAATGAGTTAAATTGTCAAACAAGTTCATTGTCATATACCTTAAGTAACCAAGACATAAATATGTAGCATTATGCTCAAATAAGTTACATTCCAAACGTACATTTAAACCGGCCAGTGGCAAAATATTCATATTCATGTGATCAAGAACAGATACATCACATAGAGATTATCATCACTAAGATTGTAAACTTGATAAGACAAACAGTAAGTTGCACGCACTATTTAATAACTTGCACTAATCTCTATACTTTGCAGTGTTGCCATCTTTAAGAATGATGAAATCAAACTACTGATCAAGCAGAAGTAGGGTTTCCATGTAGGAGCTTATAGAGAACATAGAAGTAGTCTTTCCAATAACATTGTGTCCTGAGCAGGAAATTCTGATATCATTGACACGTCCTGAGCAGGGATCATAAACTTGAAGTATGGGATCAACAACATCATCATCATCATTTGTTATTATAGCTTCACCATTCTTCCTAAGCTCTAATATTTTGTAAATTGTCTCAATACGGAATGCCGTAGTCAAATATTTTCTAATACCATCATCCTTCATCACCCATACATCATAGTAATTATGGTCGTGAATGCCGGAGTCAAAATAGTCGAACACAGCAAGACACTCGTTGCACTTGGATAACGTTAACAATTCTGAACGTGGTAAATTATATGGAAGAGACACTTTTCCAAATTCATCTTTACTCAAGTCAAACGAAACGATAGAATACACCAAATCTCGCCCATCATCACGCGCAAGCCAATAAATAAACCCTTCAACACACACCCCAAAACCACATGGTTGATATGGCGGTTTGAGAGAAACTTTTTTCCAAGCTCGTGTGCTTAATGTATAAACCAGAACTTTCTTACCATCAATCTTAACAAGTTTAGGATCACAAGTCTTGGGACAAACCCCAAACCCAACCCAACCAGTGCCAAGTCGTACAGGAGGTTCCAACAAAACCGACACAGATTTGCTTATTGTGGGGTTCCAAAAAACAACCATCTCTGAGTAATCTTTATTGTATCCGTGAAAACATATTAATCCGCATGAGGAACCGAGTATTCTTACAGGTTGTCTATCTGCATAGAGTGTTCTTACGCGTTCCAGTGTCTTAACAGACAAGGGGACAGTTATGGGAGACATGTGTCTAGGAAAAGCGTGGTTATCTATAATGGAAAAGTATTCATCGATAATTGAAAGGTATTCATGATCTTGATCGCCAATGTATTGTTGGACATTGTATCTTACTAGTAGATGACGATGATCATTCACTGTTTGGTAATTATTGATGAATTCCGAGCTTTCGATTAGAGATTTCCACTGTTTCGAAACACAACGGAATCGAATCAATGATTTGATTGGAAGCATTTTGAGGATTATTGCTTGGATATCGAAGGGAACAAAGGCTGACATCTTGATAAAGTTATGGTTTTTTCTTTGGTGCATCATGATTTTAGGGTTTGAAGTTGTCGATTATCAAAGAGGCGCCCATTTTATAAGATTTTCTCGCCTTTACTTTGTTCTCCCCCAGGCGATGTGGGACAAAAAAGTTTACCTTGTTTTTAGCTTTATTCTTTTATTTCTTAAAGGCTGGTAACAAGTGATTAATATCATCATCACAAACTGAGCGTCACATCGGTTATTCAACACAACACGACCAATATTATGTAATAAGATAATCAACTTTACAACTCAAACATACTTTACTTAAACATATATCTGCCACACAAAAATCAACATCACACTTTTCCTTTCACAACTCAGTCTTGGAGAAGACCAGCTTCTCCATTTTTGTGGACCCCATGTGAGTGTGTCTGTGATAACAGAGACGCGTGTTGTTTGGTGCCATGTAGGCACAAAACGCATGATGCCACTAGTCCAAAGGTCTTACTCATATCACATCGATCAAGCCACAATTTTGAATCTCTTTGTGATTAGGATATGTCTCAAAAACTCTTAATAGTCTCACTGTCTATGTTTATAGCTTTTATGGAAAAACGGAAAGCATGGATGGTAAAGGACTACTTTGTATGGTCAATCAATGGGAAGTAATCTCAGGCGCGAACATGTTTTGACACTTTGACAACGTACTTTTCAAGCATGTAGACTTTATCTACTTCACACCGTCAAATTCATTCAACAATTTTGTGTAAATGACTATGTAACTTCCACATTTCTGGGCCACAGCAGAAAACAACACTAAGGGTGCATTTCGTGTAAATGACTATGTAACTTCCACATTTGTGGGCCATGGCAGAAAACAACACTAAGGTACGAGTGAATTGCACAGAATGGAATTCGAGCGGAGAATGGAATGGTCAAGAAATAGAATTGACTTAGAGAAAGAGAACGGATTCCATTGTTTGGCACGAACAACGTAATCAAGTGGAGAATATGTTACAAGATTGATTCTCATGTTTGGCACACAAGAGAGAACTAAATACAATTTTTTCAAACATTATATTTCACATTTTGTGTCATTTTTGCCCAATATAATATTCTCTGCATTTCGAAACTAGAGCTGTGAAACCATATTTAAACAAAACATAATTCCCAAAATTACAATTAAACAATGTATCAGTTATAATATCATAACAATATCCTGACATTAAAGTTGCTAACGTTCACTTTCAAGAAATGGAAGAGAGTTGAAACTATGTTACATGCATGGAAATTTCCAAGATATATTATGCATGAGCATATAGTTGATACGTGATGTTCGTCTTGCCTAGTTGTTTGTTCTCTATTGTTTTTTAGTGTAACATCTAGGCATAGTATGGTTTTCTGGTTTTGGTTGGTAGCACATATGGTGCGTGTGTTGTAATAGCCAGCATGGTGTTTTGCCGTGTTGCGTGAACCTTTTGATCTTAATATATTTACCAGGGTAAAACCCTTTACCCAAAAAACAATATCCTGACATCAAATAGTATTATACTATTACGTACCCTCGTTAGGAAAAATGCCACCAGGAGCTCCACTGCTGTCATTTTTCACTGCAATGCTGATGCATGCTAAAACAACTTGATTGTGATTTGTAAAAATGCATGCTGTCTCACCAGGTACTGCCTTTACATGTAATTTTCAGGTAGGGATAACAGACGATTTCGACTATTTGGAGTTACCAGCAGTACATCTGTGAAGCAAATCGAGGAATCGATACTAGAAGAACATGGTAGGTATCACAGTTACTTCAGTTGCCTTGTATCATCCCTTTAGTCTTATTAAATAAATGGTACTTAAAGTTGTCATTATGATAAACAGTGCATGTGTGCAGAGTTTTATTCTCTTGTTTTAGTGTAGTCTTAGAAATAAAAAAGTTAGATTACAGGTTATAAATTAAGTGGCTATCTCTGTATGGCACTTTCGGCCTCCTTTATTTTAGTTTAGTTTCACATGGGTCTATCTTAGGAGGTCAATCATACTATTAACAAGGCGTTACTAGCCTAATCTCCAAGAGTTTAATGCCTTTCCTATCAATTCAATATGAACTAACCAATAAACCATTTGCTTAGGTTTAATAATATACAAAACCATGTTAATTGGTCCAAACTCTCTTATCACAATAATGAGTTAAATTGTCAAACAAGTTCATTATCATAAATATGTAGCATTATTACCAGATAAGTTACATCCCAAACATTTAAACCAGTGGCAAAATTTACATATCCATGTGATCAAGAACACGTACATGACATAGAGATCATCATCTATAAGATTGTAAACATGATACGACAAACAATAAGTTGCACACACTATGTAATACTAACTAACACTAATCTCTATACTTTGCAATGTTGCCATCACGACCGTTTTTAATAATGATGAAACCAAACTACTGATCAAGCAGGAGTGTTTCCATGTAGGAGCTTATAGAGAAAACAGAAGTAGTCTTTGCAATATCATTGTGTCCTGAGCAGGGAATTCTTATATCACTGACACGCCCTGAGCAGGGATTATAAACTTGAAGTATGGGATCATCATCATCATCATTTGCTATTATAGCTTCGCCATTCTTCCTAAGCTCTAATACATTATGTCTTCTTTCAATACGGAACATCTTAGTAAAGGATTGTGTAACACCATCATCCTTCATTACCCATACATCCCAGTCTTTCATTGAAGGCTGGCAAATTTCGGAGTCTGAGAAGTCCAACACAGTAAGACACTCGTTCCACTTGGATAACATTAAGCATTCTAAGCGTAGTCTATCCGGAAGATACACCTTTCCAAATTCTTCATTACTCAAATCAAACGAATTGATAGAATTAGACCCATCTTCGACAGGCGGCGGCCTTCCATCACTCGCAAGCCAATAAATAAACCCTTTGACACACACCCCCGGTGCATGATACCTTAAACCCCATGGTTTATATGGCGGTATAAGAGATACTTTTTTCCAAGCTCGTGTACTTAATGTATAAACCTGAACTTCCGGGATACCCTCGATATCTTCAATCTTTACAAGTTTAGGATCACAAGTCTTGGGACAAACCCCAAAACCAACCCAACTAGTTCTATCTTGTACTGGAGGTAACGAAACCGACACAGATTTCCGGATAGAAGGATTCCAAAAAACAAACAACTCTAAGTAACCTTTATGATAACCGTGAAAACATATTATTCCGTACGAGGAACCGAGTATCCTTACGTTTTCAAGTGACTTAACAGACAAGGGGACAATTATGGGAGACATGTGTTCAGGAAAAGTGTCATTATCGTTAATGGAAACGTATTCATCGATGGAAACGTATTTATTTTTATGGGCAATGAATTTTTGAACATCGTACCTTACTAGTAGATGACGATCACTCACCGTTTGGTAATTCTGGATGAATTCCGAGCTGTTGATGAGAGACTTCCATTGTTTCGAAACACAACGGAATCGAATCACTGATTTGGCTGGAAGCTTTTTGATGATTATTGTTTGGATATCAAAAGGAACATGGTCTGCCATCATGATCTTAAGGTTTTTTCTTTGGCGCATTATGATTTTAGGGTCTTGGAGTTGGTGGTTATCAAACAGGCATCCGGTTTATGCTCCCAAAGGGATAAAAGGCTTGGGATTCTTTATTAGCCGTCAAAAAATCAGAAACTGACTTTTATGAAAACCCTAAGAAAAATGATAAGTAGACCTAAATAATTAGACCTAATATGGCCTAAAAAACCTTGTGATGCCACGTGTTTTCTTAAAGAGCTGTGACTAATTATATACTAGTATATAATCTTATGTGGAATCATTTATTGGTGACATTAGATGTACCTTTTTTTTAACGGCAAGTTAGTAGTTAGTGATTCGAGCTTACAGTGACATCCAATTGGGCAGTATGCAAGCATCGAACCTTTCTCCTTAAGGGATAAACCCCACTCCTGCTTCTATTTTTTCGGGCCCCTGAAGGTCCTTGGTGAGACTCGAACCTGAGACCTCTCCAAGGATACCTCCCTAAGATTATCCTTGGTGGCCAACTTTCACATCCTTTTAGGCAAAAAATTAGGCATCTCCTAATTATTTTTGTTTCTTAACTAACCATTTCTTGCGGTTCCTAAAATACCCTCAACAAATTGTATAGTTGTATGCTCCCTCAGAAAGTCTGAATCTCTTCTGCCGCACTACTAGCCCATTATGTATATTCTTGTTCATTAAGCATGTTAACAACAACAACATAATAAGTTGTCTGTGATAATAATCGAATGTTCACGGAACATCCTACGCTTTACAATTTTGATATCAGATTCATACTTGTTGAAGAAGAACTATTACGCAACAGTAAAAATTAAAATCATGTAAATGCATGTTGAAAAAGAGAATACTACTAGTAGGATTTAGGTTATATTATTGGTATGGTAAAAAAAAAGGTATATATTGAGGGAGGGCACAATAAGAATTATATAAAAAAGTTAAGTAATATGTTTAGATAATGACAAGTGGCCCAATGAAAAATGTAGGTCTATTTTTAGGTCACACATTTAGGCCTAAATATTAAAACTCAAACCCTAAACAGAGATTATACGTCTAACCACCAAAGAAAAGAAATTCCGGCAAAAAAAATACGAAAAAGGAAACAATTCCGAAAGTTCAAAATATAGCTTATAAAATAGAAAAAAAAACCCATTTTCGGCCCCTAGACGATTGAATGCCTAGTTGTGTCGTTATGTGTCGTTAACTGCATCATCCTCCACTTCTTCGGAAAGACTCGACCTCGAGTCTGGATAGTCATCACCGTCACCTTTATAAGGTGACAAATCAGCCACGTTAAAAGTAGCAGAAACATTATAGTGACCAGGAAGCTCGATTTTGTAAGCGTTGTCATTAACCATTTTGAGCACGCGAAAAGGGCCATTAGCCCGAGGCTTTAATTTCCCAAAACGACCACCTGGAAACCTCTCTTTGCGCAACTAAATCCACACTAGATCGCCTTCTTCATATATAACACACTTGCCATGTTTATTGTCATGAAGAATCTATTCTCGAACTTGCTGATGTAATTGTCTGATATTCTTGGCATGTTGTTCAGTGTGCCTGTTAGTTGGTTCAGTCCCAAGAATAGGTGTCAAATCAAGGGGTGTGATAGGGTTGCGACCATACACAACCTCAAATGGACTTTTGCCCGTCGTACGATTAACCGACCTATTAAATGCAAACTCAGCTTGTGGAAGAGTAAGATCTCATTGTTTTGGGTTCTAACCACATACACTTTATAGAAGATTACCCGAACTTTGATTAGTACCTCAGTCTCCCATGTGTCTACTGATGATGGGAACTACTGAATTGCAGCTTAAAACCCATTCGTGCCCATTAAGTACGCCAAAAGTGACCAACACACTTCACATCATAAAAACAATCTCATAAAAATATAACTAAGCAACTTGGCTAGCATTAAATGTCTTTGAACAGGGAATAAAATGAGCTATTTTAATAAACCGATCGACTACGACCATCTCATAATTGTTATGGCGTTGGGTATGAGTTAATTTCAACACGAAATCAAGACTAACATCTTTCGTTTTCATACGTTTTTATTTATTTTCTTCCATTTTTCTCATGTTTATATTTGTTTTCATCTATTTTTACACATTTTTGTCAGTTTTTCACGTTTTCATACTTTTTTTATCCATATAAAAACGTGATAAAACGGATGAAAATGAATAAAAACATGAGAAAAACAGGCGAAAACATTTAAAAAAAAATAGACGAAAGCGGATAAAAACGTATGAAAACAGATTAAAACGTATGAAAACATGAAAAAAAGGACAAAAACGTGTAAAAACGGACAAAACGGATAAAAACGTGAGAAAAACGAACAAAAACGTTAAAAAACGGACGAAAACAGATATAAACAAATGAAAACCGACAAAAACATATGAAAATGTGAAAAAACTGACGAAAACATGTAACAACGGACGAAAACGGATAAAAATGTATGAAAACGTGAAGGGAAAAAAGACGAAAACGTGTAAAAACGGACGAAAATGGATAAAAAAAAAAGTGATTAAAGCGGAGGAAAACGTATAAAAATCGACGAACACGTAAATCGGTTAGGAGATGTATGGTGGGTGATAACGGAGGACTAAAAATGCAAGTATTTTCGCTTGCGTTAGGAGATAATAGAGAATAATTTGGATCGTTAGTCCTTATTCTGATTTTACTAACGGATGGATGGTTTTGTGCCAACTTTAATAACGGATAGATGGTTTTGTGCCTAAAAAAAACCACGGGGATGGAAAGCGAAACACGGGACAACCTACAGTTATGTATTTTGAACTTTTATATTTTACATTTGAAAACTATTTTTATTAGTTCTACACTTCTACTATCTACTATTCACGAGACCCTTAAAAAAATTCCAAATAAATTACACCCCCAAATTTCAAAACCTAGATATTTTCATTTCACTTTCCCGCCAAATACAATTCACAATACTAGTGCAATTCTTGAAAACTTTTATATAGAGTTACTGTGTCAAATACAATTACAACATCATATTAACTCAATTAAATTTATTTTTTTTGAGATTCAATGATTAAGCAGTTTCATGAATTTGAAATACACATTTTGGGTGTCGATTGGACCAACATATTTGACCCGTTTGCGTTTGAATTTTGCACACGTTCAACCCGTTAAAGATAATCCTAATATGAATCACCAATTCATAAGTAAACGAGTTGGAATCACCACCTTTAGATGTCAACTGACATCAAATAGTTTTGTGTATCCTCGTTAGGAAAAATGCCACGAGGAGCTCAATTGCTGTTATTTTTCACTGCAATGCAGGTGCATGCTAAAACTACTTGACTGTGATTTGTGAAAAATGTAGGCTGTCTCAGCAGGTACTGCCTTTACATGTAATTTTCAGGTAGGGATAACAGAGGATTTCGACTATTTGGAGTTACATCTGCGAAGCAAATCGAGGAATAGATACTAGAAGCACATGGTAGGTATTACATTTACTTCAGTTGCCTTGTATCATCCCTTTAGTCGTTTTACATAACTGGTACTTAAAGTTTTCATTGCGATAAACGGTGCATGTGCAGAGTTTTATTCTCTTGTTTTAGTGTCTTACAAATAAGAAAGTTGGATTCGATGTTATAAGTTAAGTGTAGTTTCACATGGATCTATTCTATGAGGTCAATCGTACTATTAACAATTCGATATGAACTAACAAATAAACCATTTGATTGGTCCAAAATCTATATCACAAGAATGAGTTAAATTGTCAAACAAGTTCATTGTCATATACCTTAAGTAACCAAGACATAAATATGTAGCATTATGCTCAAATAAGTTACATTCCAAACGTACATTTAAACCGGCCAGTGGCAAAATATTCATATTCATGTGATCAAGAACAGATACATCACATAGAGATTATCATCACTAAGATTGTAAACTTGATAAGACAAACAGTAAGTTGCACGCACTATTTAATAACTTGCACTAATCTCTATACTTTGCAGTGTTGCCATCTTTAAGAATGATGAAATCAAACTACTGATCAAGCAGAAGTAGGGTTTCCATGTAGGAGCTTATAGAGAACATAGAAGTAGTCTTTCCAATAACATTGTGTCCTGAGCGGGAAATTCTGATATCATTGACACGTCCTGAGCAGGGATCATAAACTTGAAGTATGGGATCAACAACATCATCATCATCATTTGTTATTATAGCTTCACCATTCTTCCTAAGCTCTAATATTTTGTAAATTGTCTCAATACGGAATGCCGGAGTCAAATATTTTCTAACACCATCATCCTTCATCACCCACACATCATAGTAATTATGGTCGTGAATGCCGGAGTCAAAATACTCGAACACAGCAAGACACTCGTTGCACTTGGATAACGTTAACAATTCTGAACGTGGTAAATTATATGGAAGAGACACTTTTCCAAATTCATCTTTACTCAAGTCAAACGAAATGATAGAATACAACCAATCTCGCCCATCATCACGCGCAAGCCAATAAATAAACCCTTCAACACACACCCCAAAACCACATGGTTGATATGGCGGTTTGAGAGAAACTTTTTTCCAAGCTCGTGTGCTTAATGTATAAACCAGAACTTTCTTACCATCAATCTTAACAAGTTTAGGATCACAAGTCTCGGGACAAACCCCAAACCCAACCCAAGTCGTACAGGAGGTTCCAACAAAACCGACACAGATTTACTTATTGAGGGGTTCCAAAAAACAACCATCTCTGAGTAATCTTTATTGTAGCCGTGAAAACATATTAATCCGCATGAAGAACCGAGTATTCTTACAGGTTGTTTACTTACTGGCCAATCGAGTGTTCTTACGCGTTCCAGTGTCTTAACAGACAAGGGGACAGTTATGGGAGACATGTGTTGAGGAAAAGCAGCGTTATCGATAATGGAAAAGTATTCATCGATAATTGAAAGGTATTCATGATCTTGATCGCCAATGTATTGTTGGACATTGTATCTTACTAGTAGATGACGATGATCATTCACTGTTTGGTAATTATTGATGAATTCCGAGCTTTCGATTAGAGATTTCCACTGTTTCGAAACACAACGGAATCGAATCAATGATTTGACTGGAAGTGTTTTGAGGATTATTGCTTGGATATCGAAGGGAACAAAGGCTGACATCTTGATAAAGTTATGGTTTTTTCTTTGGTGCATCATGATTTTAGGGTTTGAAGTTGTCGATTATCAAAGAGGCGCCCATTTTATAAGATTTTCTGGCCTTTACTTTGTTCTCCCCCAGGCGATGTGGGACAAAAAAGTTTACCTTGTTTTTAGCTTTATTCTTTTATTTCTTAAAGGCTGGTAACAAGTGATTAATATCATCATCACAAACTGAGCGTCACATCGGTTATTCAACACAACACGACCAATATTATGTAATAAGATAATCAACTTTACAACTCAAACATACATTACTTAAACATATATCTGCCACGCAAAAATCAACATCACACTTTTCCTTTCACAACTCGGTCTTGGAGAAGACCAGCTTCTCCATTTTTGTGGACCCAAGCAAGACTCGTCTGTGATAACAGAGACGCGTGTTGTTTGGTGCCATGTAGGCACAAAACGCATGATGCCACTAGTCCAAAGGTCTTACTCATATCACATCAAGCCACAATTTTGTATCTCTTTGTGATTAGGATATGTCTCAAAAACTATTAATAGTCTCACTGTCTATGTTTATAGCTTTTATGGAAAAAAGGAAAGCATGGATGGTAAAGGACTACTTTGTATGGTCAATCAATGGGAAGTAATCTCAGGCGCGAACATGTTTTGACTCTTTGACAACGTACTTTTCAAGCATGTAGACTTTATCTACTTCACACCGTCAAATTCATTCAGCAATTTTTGTGTAAATGACTGTAACTTCCACATTTGTGGGAACACTAAGGTACGAGTGAATTGCACAGAATGGAATTCAAGCGGAGAGTGGAATGGACTAGAAATAGAATTCACTTAGAGAAAGAGAACGGATTCCATTTTTTGGCACGAACAACGTAATCAAGAGGAGAATATGTTACAAGATTGATTCTCGTGTTTGGCACACAAGAGAGAACTGAATACAATTTTTCAAACTTTATATTTCACATTTTGTGTCATTTTTGCCCAATATAATATTCTCTGCATTTCGAAACTAGAGCTGTGAAACCACATTTAAACAAAACATAATTCCCAAAATTACAATTAAACAATGTATCAGTTATAATATCATAACAATATCCTGTCATTAAAGTTGCTAACGTTCACTTTCAAGAAATCGAAGAGAGTTGAGACTATGTTACATGCAGGGGCGGAACTAGGAGCCAAGTTTAGGGGTAGCGAAATACGAAAATTTGTTTAGGGGTAGCGAAAATTTGTTTCAGGGGTCGCGAAATCGCCAAAAAATGGCCAAAAATCGCCAAAAATGGCCAAAATCGCCAAAAATTCCACTACCGGGTAAAAGTTCAGGGGTAGCGACCGCTACCCCTGAACTACATGTACATCCGCCCCTGGTTACATGCATGGAAATTTCCAGCATATATTATGCATGAGCATATAGTTGATACGTGATGTTCGTCTTGCCTAGTTGTTTGTTCTCTATTGTTTTTTAGTGTAACATCTAGGCATAGTATGGTTTTCTGGTTTTGGTTGGTAGCACATATGGTGCGTGTGTTGTAATAGCCAGCATGGTGTTTTGCCGTGTTGCCTGAACCTTTTGATCTTAATATATTTACGAGGGTAAAACCCTTTACCCAAATAGTATTATACTATTACGTACCCTCGTTAGGAAAAATGCCACCAGGAGCTCCACTGCTGTCATTTTTCACTGCAATGATGATGCATGCTAAAACAACTTGATTGTGAGTTGTAAAAATGCATGCTGTCTCACCAGGTACTGCCTTTAATTTACATGTAATTTTCAGGTAGGGATAACAGACGATTTCGACTATTTGGAGTTACCAGCAGTACATCTGTGAAGCAAATCGAGGAATCGATACTAGAAGCACATGGTAGGTATCACAGTTACTTCAGTTGCCTTGTATCATAGGATTCATCCCTTTAGTCTTATTACATAACTGGTACTTAAAGTTGTCATTATGATAAACAGTGCATGTGTGCAGAGTTTTATTCTCTTGTTTTAGTGTCGTCTTAGAAATAAAAAAGTTAGATTACAGGTTATAAATTAAGTGACTATCTCGGTATGGCACTTTCGGCCTCCTTTATTTTAGTTTAGTTTCACATGGGTCTATCTTAGGAGGTCAATCATACTATTAACAAGGCGTTACTAGCCTAATCTCCAAGAGTTTAATGCCTTTCCTATCAATTCAATATGAAGTAACCAATAAACCATTTGCTTAGGTTTAATAACATACAAAACCATTATCATAAATATGAAGCATTACCAGATAAGTTACATCCCAAACATTTAAACCAGTGGCAATCATATCCATGTGATCAAGAACACGTACATGACATAGAGATCATCATCTCTAAGATTGTAAACATGATACGACAAACAATAAGTTGCACACACTATGTAATAACTAACATTAATCTCTATACTTTGCAATGTTGCCATCATGACCGTTTTTAATAATGATGAAATCAAACTGCTGATCAAGCAGAAGTAGGGTCTCCATGTAGGAGCTTATAGAGAACAAAGTAGTCTTTCCAATATTATCGTGTCCTGAGCATGGAATTCTGATATCATTGACACGTCCTGAGCAGGGATTATAAACTTGAAGTATGGGATCAACATCATCATCATTTGCAATTATATATAGCTTCGCCATTCTTCCTAACATTATGTCTTCTTTCAATACGGAACATCTTAGTAAAAGACTGTGTAACACCATCATCCTTCATTACCCATACATCCCAGTCTTTCATTGAAGGCTCGCAAATTTCGGAGTCTGAGAAGTCCAACACGGTAAGACACTCGTTCCACTTGGATAACATTAAGCATTCTAAGCGTAGTCTATCCGGAAGATACACCTTTCCAAATTCTTCATTACTCAAATCAAACGAAACGATAGAATTAGACCCATCTTCGACAGGCGGCAGCCTTCCATCACTCGCAAGCCAATAAATAAACCCTTTGACACACACCCCCGGTGCATGATACCTTAAACCCCATGGTTTATATGGCGGTTTAAGAGATACTTTTTTCCAAGCTCGTGTGCTTAATGTATAAACCTGAACTTCCGGGATACCCTAGATATCATCAATCTTTACAAGCTTAGGGTCACAAGTCTCAGGACAAACCCCAAAACCAACCCAACTTGTTCTAATTCGTACCAAAGGTTCCAACAAAACCGAAACAGATTTTCTAATGGAAGGATTCCAAAAAACAACCATCTCTGTGTTGATTATGGCTCATATTGGATTCAATGAATGCAAGCAAGTGGGCAAATTGAAGGCATCAATAATTGGCAAGTTGGGTTATACAAGTTGATACAAGTTGCTTATCCTTTTCTAGATGCATGAACTAGCAAGGAGATGTTGGCCTATAAATAGAACCTTAGTTTGATTGTTACAGGCACACCAAAAAAACACACAAGTACTTTCCTTGTTGTGTACTTAGTTCTTCCTCTTTAGTTTTAGTTAATATATATGAAAGTTTGGTGTAACATTCTCTTGTTCTTTCATATTGTTTAATTTTCAACAAGCTAGTTAGGGGTATAGTTGTGGTGTTGAAACATTCACACACTTTACCTAGTCGGTGGGATATTATCGCGGTTATTCCACAACACTCTGAATCTATGTTTGGGTAATCTTTGTGATATCCTTGAAAACATATTATTCCGTACGAGGAACCTAGTATTATTACATCCGAAAGTGCATTAATAGACAAGGGAACAGTTATGGGAGACATGTGTTGAGGAAAAGCGTGGTTATCGATAATGGAAAAGTATTCATCGATAATGGAAAGGTATTCATCTTCATCGGCAATGTATTTTTGGACATTGTATCTTACTAGTAGATGATGATCATTCATCTTTTGGTAATTTTTGATGAATTCCGAGCTGTCGATTAGAGACTTCCATAAGCTTTTTGACGATTATTATTTGGATATCGAAAGGAATGTGGTCTGCCATTAATAATTTTTAAGGGTGTGAAACAGGAAAACCAAAAGGCTAATAATTGCATTTCATGTGCATGCCCGTTTTATAGAATCTTCTGCCCTTCAATTTGTTCTCCACTAGGTGATGTGGGACAAAGAAATTCACCTTGTATTTAGCTTTGTTTTTTCATACTAAACATATTGACTTCATTCATCAAACAACTATAATAATGACTATATATCAAACCAATCACATAAACATATCATACAAAATATCTAATAGCAAAAAGATCCTCTCGGATCATCTAAATATATAATAGCAAAAAGATTCGGGTAATTATTTATACATCTAGTTTAGCTTTATTTAATTACTTGTGAAATTGATTAGTAGTTTTTCCATGGTTAAATTCATTTATAGTTGTTGAACATTAAAAACCTTATTCAGCATAAACAATTGAACATATTTTAAGTCTCAGTTGTATGGCCACAGTTTGCAGCGCAAAGCATCAAAAATTCAAAATCATGTTAAACAAATTTTGGTATGTCATAGGATGACATGGATTTGTTTTGCTGGTATCCCTTGGAGCTTTTACCAGTGGCGCTGAATGTAATAATTTAGTAACTTTCACCATCTGATCCGGAAAGTATACTAGCACAAGCCCTAGGTTTCGACATTTAGAAAAGATAACATTTTTCAGAAAACAGGGTTGTAGAGAACTTTAATTTGTCTAGTTCGAACGAAGTTGTGAAAAAGAATGGCAGCCATTAAAGACAATGAGAATATTGACATTCAGTTAAAAAACAAAATTGGCAAGTAAAAGGTATTTTCTATGATGAAAGAGTTGTAAGAAAGAATATTGAAACACTGAATCCTAAATAATGTTTTTGGAAGGTCAATGTAAACCAGCTTAACCGTTTACTGCAACACTATTAATGTTACCCATTTTGATATTCTCTTATTCAGCCTTCTTCAAAAGTCCCTTTCACCAGATTAACAGAATTTCATGATATTATTCTAGTACTTTAATGCCATGTTAATTGGTCCAAAATATGTATCACCAGAATGAGTTAAATTGTCAAAATAGTTCATTATCATACATTAAGTTACCTAGTTGAGACAAAAATATGTAGCATTACCAAATAAGTTACATTCCAAAAGTTTAAACCAGTGGCAAAATTTTCATATTCATGTGATCAAGAACACATACATGACATAGAGATCATCATCACCAAGATCGTAAACATTACAAGACAAACAAAAAGTCTTTAATAATGATGAAACAAAACTACTGATCAAGCAGAAGTAGTGTTTCCCAGTAGGAGCCTATAGATAACAAACTAGTGTTCCCAACCAAAACATGTTCTTATGAACAGGGAATTTTGATGAGAATTTTGATATCATTGACACATTGGAGCAGACATCAAAAACTTGAAGATCATCATTTGCATATCTTGTTTCGATTACGACTTCACCATTCTTCCTAAGCTCTAATACATTATCATACTTTGGAAAAATCAACTTTCTGTGGGGCAGGTAAGTTGTTTCACTATTATTCTTTATCAGACATACATACGAGTAATTCAATAAATGGCCGTAAATATCACAGTATTCGAACATGACAAGATACTTGTTCCACTTGGATAACATTAAGCATTCTGAGCGTTTGAAACTCTCCCCAAGATACACTTGTCCAAATCTATCATTACTCAAATCAAACGAAACAATAGAATAATACCTCCCATATCCATCTTTACCAAGCCAATAAAGAAACTGTTCAACACACACCCCCACATAGTACCTTAGATCACGTACAAGTGGTATATATGGCATATATGGCGAAAGATATACTTTTTTCCAAGCTCTTGTGCTTAATGTATAAACCTGAACTTCTTGAGTACCCCTGACATTGTCAATCATAACAAGTTTAGGATCACGAGTCTTAGGACAAACCCCAAAACCAACCCAACGATATCTTAGTCGAGGTTCCAACAAGACCGACACGGATTTTCTGATGGAAGGATTCCAAAACACAACCATCTCTGAATCTATGTTTGGGTAATCTTTATGATAACCGTGAAAACATGTTATTCCGTACAAGGAACCTAGTATTCTTACGCACGAAAGTGTCTTAACAGACAAGGGGACAGTTGTGGGAGACATGTGTTGATCAGGAAAAGTGTTGTTATCGATAATGGAAATGTCTTCATCGACCATGGAAAGGTTGTCATCTTTATCAGCAATGTATTGGACATTGTATCTTGCTAGTAGATGACGGTCATTCATCGTTTTGTAAATCTTGACGGATTCCAAGCTGTCAATTAGAGACTTCCATAGTTTTGAAACACGCCGAAACTGAATCAATGAATTGGCTGGAAGCTTTTCGATGATTATTGTTTGGATATCAAAAGGAACATGGTCTGCCATCATGATCTTAAGGTTTTTTCTTTGGCGCATTATGATTTCAGGGTCTTGAGTTGGTTTGGTATCAAATAACCGAACTCCCAATATGGGATTCTTTATTAGCCGTCAAAAAATCAAAAACTGACTTTATGAAAACCCTAAACACATATTATATGTGTAACTAGGGATGATATTGGGGTTGACCCGGTCGGGTTTGAGTGACCCGGGTCTTGAAACCCGGCCGGGTTTGGTGTTTTTCAATTTTTTTTATAAAAACCGGGTTGACTCAGCGGTCGAACCGGTCAGGAAAAAAAATAAATGGAAAACCGGGTCAACCGGTGACAAGTGACTCAATCGGGTCGATTAAAAACCCGGTTTTTAAAACATCGGTTAGGCGTACCTTGTAATCAACATTTTCAGAGAAAACATATAATCTATCTATCTATTTTATATAATAAAACTCAATAATGTACAAGCCCATTAAGCAAGAAAAATAATTAATGTGATCATGTGTCTTCTCTCCTATTGGTCAATAAATCATTAATGCTTCAAAAATGTACAACACTTACAAAGCACAGCTTTAAAAACCACGGTTCTAAATTATTCACACTCCTCTTTGAGTTATTTTTGTAAAGTATTCAATACCATTAAACACCATAATTCTTTCTTCATTCCGTTCAACACCATTCAACTCGATAGCATAAAGCTTCTTCTATACACTACATCAAAACCGCTCCTTCACTAAAATCATCTCATTAAATTTCTGCTATTTTTGCTAATCATTAATTTCATTCAAATCCTTTGTAACCGAATAACCCTAAATTTGTTACGAATCTTCTTCTACAAGCTGAGTTAAATCGATTTCATTAAGGTCAGTTTCAATTCACCCATTAATTCTTAACTCATTCAAATCGAGTACTTTTTAAACAGATATTTGGAACAATGCTCATCCTTTCATCATCGAAATCTTTATCATATATTGAATAGTTTAAACAATCTTTAATTTAATATCTGTTATTAGGCTGAAAACATTTTAATCTTGATGATATCAGTTTCGTTTGTTTTTACGATGCTCTTTGGATTCGTTTATTTTAATTGTTTGTCATATTTGTTTCAGCAACCCGTCATTGCCATCCTTCTAGATCTCCATCAGCTTCTGATTCTCAATTAAAGGTTAGTTGAATACAAATACATGATTGGTTTTTGTAAAGCCAAAGAAATTTGTTAACCAATTGATTATTGTTTTTATGCACACCATGTGTTTGATGACATGTGTGAGAGGAAAATCTGAGTTGAATTTGTAACGAATTGATTATCTAATAATTCTTGAATTGCCACTATGTTTCTATAGTTGAGGTGTTTGATTAGAAAAATGGTGCTTGGAGAATGTATCGTGATTATTCTTATTTTGAACCAACTCTCTTGTGTTAGGTAAAATGACTCATTTACGCTTATGATAAAGAATTCTTTATTTAGTTTTTAGGCATAAAAAGGCAATTCATTTAAAATTAATGACAATGAGTGTTGCTCAACTCTTTGAATAGATTATGTTAAATTATATGATCAAACTAATCAAAAGATTATGTTATATTGTATGTTGTATATGACTATGTCGTATTTTGTGGAGAATTATCGAATGCAAAGGCATAGGGTGCAATGGTTAGCTTTCACCTAACTCTTGCAATCCATTATTTTCTACAACAAAATAACTGTTGATCATATGGAGTTTATTATAGGTATACAAAGTTTCTTGGGATGTGCTTTACTTATAAGTATGTTTAACTACGCAATATAATTTTGTAGATTGATCACCCTAATGGTGATGATCCTAACAATAGGATTATGAAGCAATGAGAAAATATTTCTAAGGTATGTTGTGATTCTAATCACTAATTTGGTCCAATGGATCTTACTACTTTAACTTTGACTTAAATAATCGAGACCATGGATAGAAGCCGTATTAACAAATCTAATGCTACTACAAGAAAAGCTATTCAAAAAGGTTAAAACAAGTAATAAGGTGCACGAGCTTAAATATTGTTCTTTAATAGTTGGGATCATGCGTAAAAGTTAAACTTTAACTAATCTAAAGTCATTTGTTTTTACATATTTACTGATAAGTTAACAAACAATGTTGGGTTCTTTGATTGCGGCTACTTAACTTGCAGCTTAATAGTAGCTTAACTCATTTTATATCCTCTGTCAGTGTCATTCTACAATTTTGAATCTTAATTCAAGAAGTAATATATATGATAATTTCTGGGTGAATTTTCATGTTCAAGTAGGTGAATCACAACAATATAAGGTTGAGAGGAAGTTAGACAAAGGTGGGTTTGATCACGTGTTTGTAGATCATCCTGTTTCTGGTGGAACTAATCCAGTGTGGCCATGCAGGTAACACTTTTGTACCAAGCATTAAAGTTAGGATGCTATGAGAGTATATGTTTTTATGAAATAGGCTTTTGTTACTTATTCTCTCTAACATTTTTATGTAACAAACAGATCTTAACTTTGAGCACTTAATTAGCAAAGGCTGCAGTTATGATCCACCTTACAAGAGCCAAGTTCACAGGTATGTGTTTATTTTTCAAGCTATCCCAGAGAAGCTAAACATGAAAGACATCCTCTTTTGAATTTAAAGTAAGTGATATTGCAATGAAATAATAATACAATGATAACTTAAAATTCTATGCATGTCTTTAATTGTCTATGAGCAAACAATGATACATTATCAGTAAGCTCCTAAATAAATATGTAGGGATTTGATTCTAGGCTTTCTGTTTCAGCAAATTTATAATTTATAAGAGTTTAGATCATTATTTCTTAATATTTGGTTCATATAGGAACATGTCATGGACTTTTTTCTATTATACATAAATTACACCAATTTAGTAATATTATATATATTGTGTTTAGTGCAGATCAAAATGCACAATTCTGGATCAAGATTAAAAAAAAAAAAAAAAAAAAAAAAAAAAAAAAAAAAAAAAAAAAAAAGATCGATGAAAGGTATGATATTTTGATGCCAGATTCTTTGTATGAGAAAACCACACCCGTGAATCTTGATCACCCTAATATTTGTGACTACACCTCTATTAATGGCTCAATCTTAACAGATTATGTTTTCATGATTGGGTAAGTTTAAAGTACTTTGCCACCTGCACCGTGATCAAATAAGAGCTGTTTCCCGTGTCTAAGAGAGAGAGATTTAGAACGTTGTGAATTCTCTCTGGCTTAATTTATTTTTTATATAAGCTACAAAGAAAGGATATTTATAAAATGATTGTGTATATCCTGAGGTCATTATAGCTTGGAAGTTCCATCCTAACTACACCACACTAGATAGTTATCTACATGAATTGTTGTACACATCAATACCACTACTTACTAAACACTGGCCTTTCATGAGGTTTATATATCCATTTATGTTTTGTTTTCCTTTACATTTTTTTAAAACTTATCATTCTCTTTGACCTATATATGGATGAAATGGTTTGTTTGGGTTATAAATGAAGGAATACATTAAAAAAAAAAAAAAAAAAAGAATGAAGTATGTACCATTTTTGAATTGTTTATGATGATACTTTTAAGAGGATATCATAACATCGAAAACGTGATTGCATCAGAATTTTTTTAATTACGAACATAGCCCAATGAGTTTTAATGTTAGAGATATAACTAATGTAAAAGATCTCTTTGTTGGAGTTAGAATGATGTTATATATAACTAATTAAGTTTCCATTTCACTATCTCTTTAGTGACAAATTGTAGTTTGAAACATGGCAGATGTGGGGATACTAGTTGTAAGTCGAAGCATAAGTAAAGGTCTTAGCAAAGAGAATGGCGGTTGGCATATAGAAGACGTGTTTACAAAAGGTGGTGGTGGTAGTCATTATGGGTAAAACAGTTAATCACATGAAGACGTCTCTACTTAACATATATTGTTAATGTTCGTGATCTTGATCCTCATGCTCAACAAAACTTTATTTAAGATAATTAAAATTGTTGAAGATAATGAAATCTTTTAGAGAAATTAGAGATCGCGTTGACAAGTCATCTTCCTCTCTTTGATTATTTATGTCAAATGTTAATGAGTACTTAAAACAATAATGACGTTATTGCCTTTGTTAATGAGAACTTAAAACAATAATGTTATTGCCTTCGTCAATCTCAGGATTGGAATATCACTAAGTTAGGGTGTGTTAGATGCAAATTTCATTTGCTTGAAAATAAGAAGGTTTGGCTGAATTTAGAGTAAATAAGCCAAAAAAAAAAACTATGTTGCATTTTGAATCTGCATTGAATTAAAATTAAATTATGCTTCGACCTATACTATTTTGGATTGATAAGTTTTTCAAAGAGTGATAAGTTTTCCGAGAAAAACTAGGTTGCATTTCCAAACTGCGTTTATAAAATAGAGGAAGATGACTTTGTTATTACTAATTTTATGACAAGACAGGGACAATCTTTCAGGCAAATAGGTTTGTATTTGCCACGACCTGTTTTTATACATGGCCAGCTATATGTAGCCTTCTCTCGTGTTAGGAGTAAAAAAGGATTGAAGATGGTTATTCGTGACGAAGACGGAAATATGAGTAATACCACCACCAAAGTGGTCTACAAAGAAGTGCTACACAATTTATGATCACATCTACATGTACATATACTTTACGTTTGTTTATCTTGTGGTTCTTTTTAACTTATAACTTCATAATAAGCAATGTCATTTACTACATTCTACGACATTACTTAAAAGTAGAAGTTTTTGGTCCTCCTTTTTTCATCTTTTTTTTTGTATACAATTGTGGATGCATCATTGATTTTAGCCTAATAGAGGTATGCGCCTATGACAATTTCAATATCCACATAAATGGGGTGTTTGGGACTGCCTATTATAACTTCATGTGCTTTCAGGAAATAATTAAATATATGAAACTCATAAGATTAAGTAACCTAGAAATCACAAAAAAGTTATTACTTATGCAATACTGCTACAATCAAATATGGGCCATTCATTCAGTTTGTACTTTAGTTAATTTAGCAGATGAAGGAGCTCATTAAGAAACTCAAGCCATCTCATTGATGAAGGTCATTCTCTCTCCGAAGATATTCTAATAGATGAAGTTGATTGTAATCTATCAAAAAACTACTACAAATGTAGTCTATACAGAAGTTCTTCAAGGTCTTTGAGCAAGTTTCAAGAGGTACGTACCAATATACATATGATATCTTTTATGTCATTTTTTTATTTACATTTATTATCAATCGCAAACACTTTTAATTTACACTTTTTTTAACACTTATTAGGTGCCAAAAAAATGTTCATTGGCTTATCACTTAATTTGCGTTCAATACATACATTTGCTTTCCAAGACCATGAAGATTGTAGGTCGCGTGCATGAATGTTTATTAGATTAATAGTTACATCCTTATTTCTTTATTGTATCATTGACTTAATATATATTATTCCATTAAAAAAATCAAAATTTTTACCTTCGTTGTTTTTCTTACTTTACCCACACACTTAATTTATTGATGCATACATTCTTCTAAAAACCCGTCAATTTGACGGGTCAATAAGCTAGTTTTATATGTAACTAAAAAATGGGCAATTCTTAGGGTCCGTTTGGTTGCCTGGTTTCTAGAGGGTGGAATGGGTTGAATCCTAAAATAAAGTGTTTAGTGAGTAGCATGGGTTTAAAATATTGGAGTTGTTACCAAATATTTGGGAGTATACTAACCATTGGGGTAAGGGTGAGTTTTGAAAATAATTCTCCCTCATGTGGGCTGTAGGATCTACTCCTTGATAGATCTTGAGCATGTAGGATCGATAGTATGCTAATGTAATCACAAGCAAACTAAATAGAAAATCTCTGTATAAACTAATGTCTATGCAGAATATAAACACAAGTAACATGAACACAAATAACTAACAACTCTTTGATCCTCTATGGATCTTTTATTAATCACTAAAGATTGTTTTTGTAATATCGTAATCATTACATAATGCATAACCATGAGGTCATTTTATACTACAAGGAACCCTAAACCTTTCTTACAAGAAACGTATAAAATCAAACTATTAAAGATATTCTATATCTTGTCTTAAAATAAACATCTAACATATTCCTACGAATGAACTATATCAGCAGGAAATCTCTATCAGCAGAAACCACTAAGGCATCAGCAAGAACCTGTCAGTAGTACTCTTCAGCAGTAACTTCAATAATTCCCAACAATCCTCCCCTAATCTTGAATTTGACTCTGTTAATTTCAAGATTCTTGATAGATCTGTAAATTCCATAGCCTGAGGATTGAATCTTTAACAATTGCAGTCACATAGGATAACCAACAGCAACCAACTCTATATCAACAGCAACAAGTAACCATCTTTGAAGAACAATGAACCAGCAACAACTCCATCTTTGAGCAGCAACATGAATAGATTTGATAAGCTTTTACCAAGTAGCTATTCCCTCTTGGGCTAGCTAGTCCTTTGGTCAAATCATGACATCACCCTGGTGAACTAGTAACCAGTCCAACACTCAAAACGTGAATCATTGGTGTGTTGAAAAACCCTAATGATTTTTGGCAAATCATCACAGCCATAAACGGATTTGACATGTCTTTACCTGTAGCCGTTTGCTCAGGACTAGTCAATTCTTAGGTTGATTAGATCACCTTGGTGAATTGATTACCAAATATGGTTTTCCACTGCCTTCACCACAAGCCATATACATGTGGGCTAGTCAATTCTTTGGATTTCCAAAGGATAAGATCCATGGTGAATTGAAAACCATTTCAACTCTCAGTTGTGAAACATGGGTGAGTTGAGTACCAAATAGTTTTTAGCAACCTATTACAGCTATCAACGGATTTGGTGTGTCTTTACCAAAGCAGTACCCTTTGGACTAGCCAACTCTTTGATGGAACAGTCAACATCATGGTGAGTTGATAACCATATGTGTGGTAATTAACCAACACCAATACCTGTATACAACAAAGAGTGCAACTATATAAATCCAAGTTAGTAAACATAGCAAAAAAAATTTTTTACTAATAATAGAAATAAAAGAAATAACAAAAATAAATATAAAAGAATACAGAATACCATGATCAAGTAGCTCTGTGTGCCCGAATCCTAGACTTAATCAATCGAATCAATTGTTATGCATGAGTCCTATCATTCCCAATAGGATTTGGAGGAACAAGCACCTTATGCCTAAGCATCTTCTCCATAAGGCTCACTGACAAAGGATAATCAGTGTCTAAGAGCATAGAGACAATAACACCGGTTGTAGTTTCCACCACATGAACATTAGGAATAGGATAGAACTTCCAGCTACAAATTTTCCACTTCTTATTGTTCTTCCAAACTGGAAAACCAGTACCATTAGGAGAGTGAGAATCAAAGAGCACCTGAAGATCACCCAACAAATATAACCCTGCACCTTCAGCAGTATGAGTGGAATAATACTTAGTCACCATACCATAAAGTGTGATTAAATCCTGTTTATCCACAAGATGCAAAATCTCATGCAAAAAGGTGAATTTCATAGTTGACTTATCAATCCGCTGGATAGTATTAACCTGTCCATCAGTCACCTCCCAGTGGACTAACACATTAAAGTAACCTTCTAGAAAATCTTCAATAGTCCCTTCCTCAAGAAATGAAATGTCCTCAACATCTAAATCAACCTGTCCAGAATAGCCTCTCTTCTTAGCCATACGTTTTTGTCTTCTTCCTAGAAGATAGATAGCTGTAGAAGGTGGAGAAGGTGGATCTTCAGGAGTATCAGTAGGAACAGATAGATGATCCATAGGAACAGATGGTTGTGGTGAAGTTAATGGATCATCAGCAGATTCCAACTCTGGTTCCTTCTCTAGTTCCTATTGAACTGAAACAGGATGTGCCATAGATGCATCTTGCTCCATCCTGGCTTGTTTGGACACTGCAGCTTCATGCTCTATTTGTCTTATCTTAGCTGCATGTATCTTGGCAAGTTCTGCCTATTGATCTGCAGAAAGTTGTTTAGAAGCTTCCTCACCAAGCATATCCTCTATCATTTGTTTTTGTGTTCTAGATTTAGGAACAGGGTCCTCCATTACCATAGGAGCCTTGCCATTATTAGCATATCTTGAAGAAGACACAACAGCAGGAATGGGACCAGCAAAATCCTGAGCAGTAGAACCATGAACAAAAGCTAAAGAACCACTACCCAAGGAATCAATAGAAATGGGTACATCAGCAGAAACAGGTTCCTCAGCAAAAACAAGGTTGTCAGGAGAAGTAGATGTCTCAGCAGAAGCAGCAGCATAATGACCAATCTTTAGTCTTTTAGAAGGTGGTTCTTCTAAAAAATCCTCCATTGAATCAACATGAGTTGGTAGAGTCTTATGAGGAACATACATACCAGAATGCTGAAGATTGGACACAATCCTTTTATAATGCCTAATAAGTTGTTCATTTGACAAAGACCAAACTTGAGTCTTTGTCCATCCACGATTATAGACTGCAACACTCATATTTTTTACAGAAACTCTCATAGATTCTGTTTTTTAAGCTTGTGTAGGAGGCCTATCTCGTTTAGCCTTTGCTTTCTGCTCATCTGCTGCTCTCTTCCTTTGCTTCATAATTTCAACCATTCTAGATGCATAGCCGTCAGCAGGAACATCAGCACCAAGAATGTCTCTAGCAAGTGCTGGATTTGTAACCACTTGAGCACCAATCCTCATGCAATCAGACTCATCAAAATCAGCAACAGCAGTATCTAATTCTCTTTGTCTGGTAGGAGACAAAGTGGAAACATATTTGGTAGTCTCCTTCTGTAAGTCTGTATCATACTTAGCTTGTAGCTCTTGAGCCAAGGTTGTACTTCTCATTTTATCTTCATACTCCTGTAGTAGTCTTGCTTGCTCAATTCTCTCATGATCAGACACATGACCATAACCAAGTTCTTCCTTATCAGTAGAAACATTAGTAGGAAGTTCTTGAGTAGAAACCCCAACAGTAGGAATAGTAGAAGAAGTTGGATCAGCAGAAGCATCTGTCTGAGTGGCATGATCAGAGTCCTTGACACATTGAGTAGTGGAAGCAACAGCAGAATCCTTGGTGAGAGGATCAACAGGAGTGGCACTATCAGTAGAAATGTCTTTAGCAGCAGGATCAGCAATAGTTGACTTAACACCAATAGAAGTGACACCACCAGTAGTAGAAGAACCAGAACCAAGTGTGGTGACACCAGTGGGAATACTAGAAGCTTGGACCCCATTTTCAGCAGAAGCAGAATTAAAGAAACCACAAATAGTCTCCCAGCAACAAATAGTGTTGAATCTTCCTCTGGAGGAGCAACAGAAGTTGAAGTTTGAACTTGAGAAGCATGACCAAGGTCAGGAGCAACACTATCAGCAGGATCAACATCTATTGAGACTCTATGTTGGATCGATATACTCTGATCAAACTACTTTGTAGCTTGTAAGGTTTTAACAATCTTTAATGACTCCAAAACTATTAATATTGAAACACTGATATAACCTTGTAAAGTATGCGAAATCTACTAACACAAAGCTAATAAGAACTTTGAATGATTATATTAAAACCAACTTGAACCTGCTTATCTTACACAGATTCACTAACAATCCCTAATACTCTAATATCGTATTCTTTAATCTTCTCTAATTCACGTTTCTAACTCTTATCTTTAATACCTCCATAAGGCTCCTTTTATAGAGAAAAGGAAAACCTTAAGTCGGTTTATAATACTTGAACGACAAGTAAACTATCTCTAACTTATTCTAGAATATTCTAATAATATTGCATTACAATCCGTAAACGATATTGCATATCAGTCCTTTATCTTAGAAATACTTTGACTATTCTTCATGCACGAGCAGTACTTTGACCATGAGCAGCACTTTGACACAAGCAGTACTTTGAACATCTAGAAGTACTTTGATCTTCATATCCCAACAATCCTCCCCTAACTTGAATTCTACTTGCTTGATTTCAAGTTCCTTTGTTATCTTTTAATCTTTCAAGGAAAATTGTCTTTATCTTCTTTCTGACTTGTGTGTCAAAGTACTTTTTATCAGCTTCAGATGATATCTTCACAGCAACAAACCTTCTCAGCAACTCAGCAACATATTGACAAAGTGTACATTAAATCTTTTAAAGTTTCATTCTATTCTCATCACTTCCAGGTGTGTAAACTCCTGTGAGAGGTGAATCATTGAAATTTAATGGATTTTGATGTCTCTTTACCAAAGCCATTAACTTTGGAGTAGCCAATGTTTAGGTTTAAACACAAAAACCATGGTACATTGATAACCATATGATTTTTAGTAAATCATCAGCTATCAGCGGATTTGTTTAGTCTTTACCAAGAGTCGTTTGCTTTTGGACTAGTTATTTCTTTTATTACAACCATGGTGAACTAATTACCAAACAAATGGTTTTTCCACAGCCTTTACCACAAAGCCATTTTCTTGTGGGCTAGCCAACTCTTCACTTTTACAGATATGGTGAGTTGAAAACCATACAATTTTTTAGTAAATTGTCAACTAAAAATAGATTTGATTGTCACATCAGAGCCGTACCCTTATGATGAGTCAAACTCTTTCTTATCTGTTAAACATGGTGAGTTGATTACCATTTGCTGTGTAGTATAGATACTAACACCATGTGTGACTTCTAAAAACCTTTTATTGATATCATCTTATGCTTCAAAAAAGTTTTTATTCAAAAAGAATTTACTGGTTTTTATGCAGCAAACAGTACTTTGATAAAATACTGTTTATCTAGCAGTACTTTGAGAAAAATAATTTTTATTCAAAAAGATTTATATAATAACAAATCATACCAGTATTTATGCATTATCATCATCTGAAGTAGTCCACTTGATGAATAATTCAATCACCATCAACGATACTTCAGTCTCATTCTCAACCTCCATACCATGATCCAACATTCTGACCATGAGTTCCCTTATCAGAGGATATTGTCTCTCTGCTAGCATATGGACCATGGCTCCATCTTCCATTTCAAGTGAATGAACCCCTAATGACTCAAAGAATCTCCATCTTGTTATCTCCTAATTCTCTTGAGCAATCCACAGAGCATCATTACTTGTTTCTTCAGTCTCCCAGATGGTTATTAAATCACCAAGTAAGATCAATCCCACTCCTTTTGGCTCAGTATTCTCAAAGTAAGCATGTACTTGTAGATACAAAAAGTATAGATCTTCTCTATCTATCATGTGCAGTATATCCCATAGCATATTGAATAATGTAAAGCTTTCATCCTCTCTATGAAAAATGAGATAATCTCCATCAGATGATTCTACCACAGAAAATGTAGATATCTTAGACTTCTTCTCAGCATTTTCTGTCTTCTTTGGATTCTCAAAATCTACAACCCTAAGATAGTTCCTCAGTTCATCAACAATGTCTGATCTCAACATCTTTAGTCTCTTTGTTAACTGATCATCTTGAATTGCTCTCTTCCTCTTTAACTTTCTTTTCTCAGCTTGTTCTTTCATTAAAACTTCCAACTTCTTTTCTTTCTCAGAATCCATAGGCACAAAACTATCCAACTCTCTTTTAATTGACTCTAGAACACTGTCATATAGTTCTTTCACCTGTGGATATCTTAACCTGTGTAGGTTTTTAAATCCTCTTCTTCTCAAGAAACTTATCATGGAATTCCTTTCTTGAGCTATAGATAGTGGCCTTCTTATTTCAACAACTGGTTTCCTTGATTCTCTTAAGAAATCAGCATCATAACCAGCTTGTAACTTTCTGGCAACTTCTTCATTCTTAGCTATTTCAAACTCTCTTAGCTGTGCCAGAGTGAACTTCTTCTTCTTCTTGGAGACTTTCATGATCCCTTTTCCTTTGTCATTAGGATCTAATCCTTCAGATTCAGAAGAAGATTCTGAGACTTTAGGTTGTTCAGCACCAATACTTATACCTCTTGAACTTGAAATATTTAGCATAATCTGAGCTATTGTCTCATCATCACTGGTTGTGTGCTCCTTGATTTCTTCTTGCTGAATTGGATTGGAAGGACCAGCTTCTTCATCAAAAATACTTGTAGAAGGTCCGACTTCATCAGCATTCAAAGTAGCAGCACCTTGATCTCCTTGATCCAAAGTACATTGTACACACCAGTACTTTGAGGATCAGTACCTTGAATATCTATATGTTGATCAGCAGTACTTTGAATATTATCACCTTGAACTCCAGTACCTTTAAAATCTACTTCTTGTGTATCTCCACTTTCAATAGCAACATCCTCAACTTCAAGATTAACTTGCTCAGTCTCATCACTTTTCCTTTCAGCAATGTCTTGATAAGCAATGTCTTGTTGAGAAATATCTTCATAATCCATAAAATGAGCTTCTTTATTTGGATCTTGAGGTACAGCATCATCTTCATTCAAATTATCATTTTGATTCCTCCCTAATTTGAATGATGATGACCTCTTCTTGCTCTTCTTAGATTTAGAAGCCTTTTTGGATTGCTTACCACTCTTTCGTTGTTCCTTTACCCATAGCCTGTGATGAGTAACCAGTGGCAAAACAAATCTCTTCAATCTCTTAAACTTGTTTTTCAACTTCAAAATCATATCAGCTTGAGCATTAACCACCTTCTTCATCCTTCTGAATTCCCTAGTCAAAGCATAATTATCCAGCTTTCCTGCATCTCCCCCATCTCCTCCAGATGTTTGAAACCCATCTGTGGGAGTATAATCATTGGGTGATGGTGGTTTATCCACATCTTGCTCTGAGTTAGAAAGAGCAGTACCTTGCAGAGAAGTACTTTCCTTTGAAACAGTATGTTGAGAAGTACTTTCTCTGGAAATAGTCTTTTCCCTTGAAACATGTGTTGGTACTGGAGTAGTTCTTTCACTTGAAGCAGAATGTTGAGGTGAATCATGAGGTGGTGTTGAAGTATAATCTGATGCAGAATGCTCAGAAGGTGCAGAATCACTAGCTGTATTTGCTGCATCTCTAACTGCCTGTGCTACTCCCAATATGTGAGCTGTCAAAGGTGTATTTCTCCCAGAAAACTTAGCACCCTTGTTAGACATGAAAGTGAACACCTTAGGTGGAACTACAACAGTAGGTACAAAATTTTGAGGTTTTGGAACACCCTCAAGTTGTTTGTCTAAAAATAATTGAACAAACCTAGGATACATCAAAAATGGTTAACCAGCTTTGATGTGACTAAGCATACCATCAAGAATCATATATGAGAAATTGAACAGTTGATTGGTAGCTAACCCTACTAATGCAGAGGCTATGTTATGTCCAAATTGATCCCAAGCAGTACTTTTAGGACTTAGACAATGAAGTAAAC
Source organism: Artemisia argyi (assembly GCA_030686995.1). NCBI lineage: Eukaryota > Viridiplantae > Streptophyta > Magnoliopsida > Asterales > Asteraceae > Artemisia > Artemisia argyi. The sequence goes on from CM060709.1 coordinate 331,745,420, forward strand.
GTGTATAAGGTACTTCCAATGAGGACTAACCAATGCCTTTTGAAAAGTAAGCTTATTAAGAGCACCTTCATAGCCTATCTCTCTGAGTTCATCCCAAATAACTTGTTTGTCAAAAAGAACAGTACCTTCTTCATCATTAAACAATAAGACTTCCCTTATTATGCCTTCAGTGATGCGAATAGGTCTCCCTGCAACTAGCTTGAATAACATCTTCATCTTCTTCCAAATCAGATCTAGCCGTAGTCCAAAATTCTTGAATCCAGGTGCCAATGATAACAGGATTAACTAACAGAGCATAGATAATTGAGGACCCAGTGAGAAAATCAATGATGCCATGAAAATCAACATTCTTTTGTGTCTTCTCCAAGTTGGCAATCATGTTGTGTTTGCTAATTGTTGGACGGTTTGCCATTGTTTGTGTTTGTGAAAGATGATGATGATCGATGATGGATTTGGTAGTATATGAATGAATGAATAGGAATAGTGATGAGGGTAAATTTAAATGGAAGAGATAATTGTATAATGAGATAATATTCAAAAAATCACGGCATATTAAATGCTTTTATCGTTATTTTTGGCATTTATCTCCTCCGGATCTTGTGCAAATTAGTTACCCCCTCTTTTTGACCGTTGGAACAGTACGTCTGACAAAACAGTACTTTCCACTAAGCGCCAAGCAGTACTTTCCCTGAAGTACTGAGCAGTACTTTGCCTAAAGTACTTTCCTAACTAAAAACATCTTCAAAATAATAACTATGTATCCTCCCCTTAAACAAAGAATAATTACTAATGCATCCCCTTAAATATGGCTTAATAATTAATCATCCCAATACTCACCACTAAATGATTGAATCTTGAAACATCAAAGCCCTTTGTGAGTAAGTCGGCCACATTATCATCTGTGTGGACTTTAACCATATTTATAAGTCTGTGTTCATAACAATCTCGTATAAAGTGATGCCTAATTTGAATGTGCTTGGTCTTGGAATGATAGACAGGATTCTTCACAATGTAAATTGTACTCTCATTGTCAATGTTGATGGGAGTATGCTTGAAATTGAATCCATAATCCAAAAGTTGATTCTGCAACCAAAGCACTTGACCACAACAACTTGCAGCAGCCACATATTCTGCTTCTGTGGATGATGTTGCTGCAATTGTTTGCTTCTTACACTGCCATGAAACTAATCTTCTTCCAAGATATTGGCATCCTCTAGTGGTTGATCTTCTGTCGTAATTGTCTCCAACATAGTCACTATCTGAAAAGGCTTCCAAATGAAAAGGAGACTCCCTAGGATACCACAATCCTAGCTTAGGTTGTTGCCTGAGATACCTAAAAATTCTCTTGACAGCATTCAAATGAGAAACTTTAAAATTGACCTGATATCTTGCACATAAACACACAGCAAAAGTAATGTCAGGTCTAGATGCAGTCAAATACATTAGACAGCCAATCATGGATCTATATAGCTTAACATCAACATCTTTTCCATCTTCATCTTTTCCCAATGGTTTGTTAGCATCAATGGGTGTTGAGGCAGGCTTGACAGTGGTGAAGTTAAACATCTTAAGAATGTCAGAGACATATTTATCTTGACTAATAAAAATTCCACTGCTTGATTGTTGAACTTGAAGTCCAAAAAAGAAAGTCAATTCACCCATGGAACTCATTTGAAATTCTTGTTGCATGAGCTGCTCAAAATCTTTCACCATAGACTGTTTTGTGGCTCCAAAAATAATATCATCCACATACACTTGGACAAGCATAATATCCTTTTTGTCTCTCTTGATAAACAAAGTCTTATCAATGGTGTTGGGTTTTATATATTTGATGAGACAAAACAAGAAGAGTGAAAACAAGAAGGACCTGAAGTGACAAGGAATAATTCTTCAATTAAAGAAGACTAAAACATGAAGGACTTGCTTGTTAAAGAAGATTTATTATTTAGTCCTTTGTAGTATTTTGTAAACCCTAAATCTCTATTATATAAAGAGATCAAGGGTTAGGGTTTTTATCATGTCTTCCATAATGTAGTCGACTAAAGGGGTGTGTGTGTAACCTAGACGTAAGTTATAAACGTATAGGGTTTGTAAGTTAGTAGTTAGAGATGGTGACGAAGAACCTTATTGATAATAATAATAATCTTTATGTTATTCTGTTGTGCTTATTATTATCATTGTGCTTATAGTTTATCCTAGATCAAGGTCTAAACAACCTAGAGTCCAAAACGGTCCTAGAACTTATAGAAGATGGTGTGCATAAGTTCTATCAGACTTCAATAATTCCTAAAAAATCTCATTACCATTAATAACAATCTTCCTCTCTGTCCTTTGCCAGAATTTCTTTGCCTTCATACTCAACAGAGCAACCTGCCACTTTATGTCCATCTCTTCCAAGTCATCATCATCCACTTGATCCAAATCTTCATGTGTTAGAATTGAACCACTTGCTTGACTTGAGAGATAAGCATAGAAGGTAGGATCCCCAAGGCCAGCAATTTGCTTTTTAGAACCAACAGTGGAAGCACTTGCACTACCAGTGGAAACAGCAATATGAGCAGCATTTTCTTCATCTTCACTTTCATCATCAGAACTATCATTTACAAATGATGATATAAGAGCTAAGTTTCCTGAGCTTGTACTTAGCTTCCCATCCTTCTTCAATATTTGTTCAATAACTTTAAAGTTATTGTAAAGATCATTTAGTTTCATTGTTTCAAGTTCAGGCTTATCTTCCCAAACAGCAACATTTGTATGAAACTCAGATGATAGACTTCTTAAAAATTTCAAGTTGAGGTCTTCCCTTTCTACCTCAATTCCAAACATAGTAAGTTGTGTTACAATCTTCTGAAGTCTAGTGAAGATGCTATCAATTGATTCATTACTTGTTGAAGAGAAGTTTTCATATGTTTGTTTCAACAAGGTTTTCTGAGTATTTTTGGTAGAGTCATTGCCACCAAAAACTGAACAAAACTCTTCAAACAAGGTTTTAGCAGTCTTGTATTTGCTGAAAGCTAAGATTTGATCCCTTGGAAGGGTCATCAGCAACAAACTTCTTGCCTTCAGATCATTCTTCTTTTGGAGTCTCTCTTCATTAGTGACTGGTCCAGTATTTAAGGTCTGAACAGTCTTGCCATCAATTGTCTCTGACTTATAACTTGGTTTAAAAGAATCACCATACATGATGATTTCCCAGAGAGCATAATCTTGCACCAAAAAGAACTGTTCAATCATTATCCTCCACATCTCATAGTCATTAAGCTTGAGTTTAGGAAGCTTAGCAGCTATGTTGGACTGATTGTTCTCCATCTCCATTGGACTTTGCAAAGGTAAGAAAACACCGGATCTTCTAAATCAAAGTATCAAAGTCTGGCTCTGATACCACTTGATGGACCGTGGACACACACCTTGTCTCGAATAGATACTTTGATGTTATACCTTGTAGCACGCGGAATTTACCACAAGATACTTAGAAGATGTATTTATGTGATGTGTGTGAAAGTAAAACAGAATAAGCAAAGTGTTTTAAACAAATGGTTAGCTTCAATATTATTAAAGATAATAATACGAGTGATCTTAGTTATCACTAGGGTTACAACCTTGAAGCTTTTGCTAAGAGAGATATGTATTTTTAAACTCTAAACCTAGGACCTCCTTTTATAGTACACAAGGAGTCCTGTACAAGATAAGTATAATGCTAAACAAATAAGATATTCACTAAATCTTTTCTATACTTATCTACTATTCGAATACATAACAGATAACCTAAGCAGTGGTAATGTATTGCACTAGCAGTGGTAATGTGTTTCCACTGTTAGTACAATTCTTCAGCAGTTGTCTTCAGTTATGCCTATCAGTGGTAATCAGTTTCCACTGATAGTATATTTCCCAACAATTATGCTCATTGGTGAAGATTTTGGAGGGAAACTCCTGGACCAATCCATGTTTTTCCAGCTTGTTGATAGTTTTAAAGTTAACATGTACCATCCTTCTGTGCCATTTAGTAGACTCATCCAAGGATGCTTTTGCCACCAAGCAGGCTAGATCTCCTTCAGGCTGTACATCATTCAAATTGAATGTGTAAAGATAGTAGCTTCTAGGAACTCTGAGCACAACCTGAGTATCTTCAGGTAATTTGAAGTCCTTTCCAAGCACAAGACAGTCATTCTTAGTGAATAGAACATTGTTCTTTTTGTCACAAATTTGTGGAACAGAGAACAAGTTTAAATTTTGAAGTTCCTTCACATAGTAGACATTTTCAAAGTCCAGCTTGGCAGTCCTAATTGTTCCTTTCCCTATGATTCTTCCATCTCCTCCACCAAATGTCACATTGCCTCCATGAATGGGTACAAGATCATGTAGTCTTTCTTTGTTCCCTGTCATACTTCTAGAACATCCACTATCTACAATACCTATATCTTTACTTTTATGAGGATGAACCTATACAAACAAAAATATACAACAACATTAGTCTCACAGGGAGACTCAAGTCATAAATGACTTGAGCCTGCCTTGTGGATCATAAGAATTAGGCCAGGTAGATTGATGAGATCCACTATTGTTCTTGGAGTCCCTTTGCATATATTGTCTCTTTTGTCTCCAAAACCAACCTGCTGAGGACTTAACAGCAGTATCCCATCTTGCCCCCCCCCCATACACTTTGGGTCATCATAACCATGCCAAATTCCATTCTTAAAGTAATTACTAGTAGGTCTATAGAATGGTCTAACATGGTTGTTCCAAAGAGGTCTATCAGCAGAAACAGGCTTGTCAGCAGGAACTGACTTATCAGCAGAAACTGATTTGTCAGCAGGATTGGGTCTGCTAGTTTTCATACGTGTTGCTTGTGGAACAAATTAGGGAATGTCTCTTACATTATTCCAAATAGGTTTATGTCCCTGTTGGTCAGCACTAACACCTATTCTCTTTTCATAATAATCATAATCCTTAATTAAATGAAATTTACTTTTACAAACAAAACAAGTTTTCTTTTTAGGAGATTTGTTCATAATAGAAGATTTCTTATTATAAACAAATTTATCACAATCAAACTTAGAAACTGAATTGTTTATTACAGAACAAAAAGAATTGTTTTTACCATAATGAAAAGATAGGTTTCCAAAAGAAGCTGTCTTTGAAACAGGTCCATCAGCAGCAACTTTTGATGAGAAGTCAATAGACTTGTGTGTAGCCTTGGGTGAGTGCTTGGGTGACTCAGACTTGTCACTTGAATCACAATTGGCAAAGCTATTTGTCTCTGATCTCTTGTCACTGAAAGAACAAGATACAAAGTCATTAGAGTCACTGCCAGAGTTAGGTAAGTCACTAGACTTTCTTCCATAAACCAATTGTGATTCATCAAAGTCTGTTTGGTATTGGGGAGAGGTAGGCATAAAAATTCTTATTATTGCTGGAGAAACAGTATGCATTTCTCCTTCTTTTACATACTTAACAGGGGTCTGATATTGTAGAGGAGGTTCAGGGTCAGAAACACTAGGTTTCTTAGGGTCATATACTTCATCTGGCCCAAGTATTTACTATATCCTAATGTTATTCTAGACTTAGTGGACTGAGAGCTATCAATTAATTTTTCAAGATTTTTAGCTCCTTGTTGCCACTTCATACGACCTGCTACTTCTTTATCAAACTTATCCTGCAATTCCTGTTTTTCCAATTCTACTTTATCTTTTTCTTTTTGATCGGCCCGAAACGGTCAAACTAAATCAACCACGTATGTGGTCAATATAGTCAAACAGCTTAGGCCAATGCTCTCCGTCGAATACAGTGTTTCCCCGGGTCGTTATTTCCCAACGAGGCGTGCAAAGGTATTTTAACGAATCTGTGATCGAGTGATTATGAACAGGAAAAGTGTGTGAGTGATTATGCTAAGGAAATATAAAAAGAAATAGCTTAAATAAGCTATGAGAATGATTAATTAAAAGCAAATTACCTAGAAACGTTTAAAAACCTAAAAACTCGCGTTTAATTTAAATTTAACTTGAACGCGCAAAATAAAAAGTGAATTCTGTCCAATATAAATCCCACGGATGTGAAATTTATATTTTTGGAATCCTAATAATAAAAGAAAATTATTGGAAATTTAAAATTATTTTTATAACTAATTAATTATTATTAATTAATAACTATTTTAACTATTTAATTAATTAATTAAAACTAATTTAAAACTACTTTTTAATTACTAATAATACCTAAATGACTTAGATAATTATGAAAAATTGTATAAAACTAATTAACCATCACAGGAATCCTAAAAAATTATAAAAATTTTATATTATGTATTTCTAAATTATTTTACTAATTATTATCCTAATTATTAATTAATTACTACTTAAACTAATTAAATTATAAAAAATAGAATATGGACAGTAAAATTTATGGAAAAAATCCTAAAAATAATTTATATTATATAAAAGCTAGGAAAAATATAAAAACTATGTAGTGCTTAATAAAAACTAATTTTGCTATTTAATACTTAAATATTAATTAATAATTACTTAAATTATATTTTTTTTGGGTAAAAGGGCCTTAAAACCCCGGTAAATATATCCAAAAATCAATGAAAGTACAATTGACATGGACGTACATCCTATGTCCTCTGCCCATTACATAGGCGATATGACTCAACATATGTAACTAAGCTGCAAACATCTGCTAAGCGCAGAAATAACCCTACACTGCTAAACAAACAGAATAGAAACCAAATTACATTTAAATAAACAATCTAAATGTAAGAAAACCAGGTTCATAGAACCACTTCCACAGTGAGCGACTCCGTCTTCAATGTTCTATATTGCTTGACCTGCGAGTGCACCACCAACCTCCAGCAACTCTATCGATGGCCAAAGGTCCAAGCATCACGACTAGACTAGACACCAATTCAGCTACTATCCATCACCATAAGCATGTAGCAACATATAAGCTGAATAGAAACACATAAACACCTCCTAATGCATAGCAGCAGCAGCAGGTGCATGATGTACCATATCAATCTAAATCCCCAAAAACATAAAAGAGTAGCAGCAAGATCAGATTGAACAACCAGTAGGTATACGAAAACCCTACACATCCAATAACGTTACTTCCATCTCTCTCAATACCCACGTCCAAAATACATACCAGATATCAACAACTTCCAATAAACGTGCATGATCCAAACACAAACAAACCTTAACGAAGGTTACTTCCACCAATCAATGGACAAAGTCCAACTTACAGCATAAGTATTAAAGAACACCAACAGATCTGATCAAAATAATCAAAACCCTAAATAAGGGTTTCGTAAATCATTCAAGAACAGCAGATCTATACCCCAACCGCCTCAAAAAATATACAATAAGCACCATGAGGAACACAATTAAAACAATAACAAGCCTAAACCCTAATACAAATAACAACAGCCATGAAAAAAGGTGATCGTTAGGCATGACGGAATTGTTAGGGTTTCGACTTAGGATCAATAAAGGCAATAAATCGACCCTTGTGAATATATAATCGATTTGAATAACCGACCTATGCATCAAAGGTAAAAGGGATCGATTAAAAAATAGGCGGTTTAAAACTCTTAAAAAATGATTAATGAATGAATACGGGTTAAAACCACCAATAAATGGAGAAATCCGATTAGATAAGCATGATAATCGAAACCAACCACCCTCAAGAGAATAGTAACAGCCCTAATCGTATTGCATACCCATCAAAGATGAGTAGAGAGGACGAATTAGGGGTGAAACTTGGCCGGAAAAGTGATTAAGGGTGGCGGTCGGATATCTCCAAAGGGAGAGAGAATTTTAGGGTTAATTACTTAAATTATATTTAATTCTAAAAAATACTAAATGACCAGAGAAAAATCTAGAAAAATTACTAAAAACACTTTAATATAAAAGAAAATTAAGAAAAATATAAAAATGCAAATTACTTAATAACAAGCTAAAAAAGAAAATTAAAAAGATAAATTATATTAAATAGAAACTATCACTTAATATTATTTTGGATTTTTCTGGTTTTTCTTTTGGAAATCTATTTAACTACTAAAAATAAGAAACTTTTGTGAAAACAACTTTTACAAAGCTTAAAAATAAGCAAAATGGACACATAAATGCTTAACAGTTGACTTTTGTTGACTTTGGATGGAAATAAGCTTATGTGGGGTCCACATGGGTATCTTTGGGTGCAAATAAGTGAGATGGACTGATATGAAGCCAAAACAACAAAATGACACCACTGATAAGCAAATAAGCACTTGGTATCTTGTTTGCACACAGAAAATAGGACATAAATGGAGGGGGAAAACAAGTAGGCGAAAGAGAGCTTAAGCTCAAAATCTTGCTTGAACTAGCTAGAGGGCCAGTTGGGGAGTCCAAAGAACCAAGGGGGAGGCTGTGGGGCCCAATGTGGTGGTCTGTGGGACCCACAGAAGGTGAGACAGCTGTTGGGGTGCTGCTGCACAGCAGGGGACTGCAGCTTTGTTCTAGGGGTTGCACAGCCTTCAAGAAAAATCCCAAAATTAAGCACTGGCCTGATTCCTAAAGTTCAGGTGGTATATTATGACCACAAAAAGTTTCAAGTCCTGATTCTAACCACAAAAATCAAGAAAATTCACCCAAAAAGTGACTTTCTACACTAACTAGCAATTTTTGACTTTTTGATTTATGAACAAAGTTGACTTTTGTGAATTTAAATTGATCCTATGTTACTAGTTATAATAAGCTGATTTAAGACTAAAGTAAGCAAACTAAGCAAGTTTGGAACCTAAAAATGGATTATGCCAACAAGAAACCCCAACAGTTAACACATTAATGAAAAATAAACTTGATTTTTGACTTTTTTCTGTTATGGCCTATGTTTTAATGGTTCAAGTATCTTACTACAACCTATTGTGACATGTTTCAAGCAAATATACTACCAAAAACACACTAGGGATTCACTGATTCAGCAAATCCAAACACCCCCTTATGTACCTGTTTTTGTGAATTTCAAAGATTTAAGCCACAAATTTGATTCCAAATATTGAAATATACTACGATAAACTGACTTGAGCATAGAAACACCACTAATAACAACAAATGATTAAGATTACTTAATATGCTAGTTTGACTGAGAAAGTGAAATTTTTAGCAACTAAGAAAACTATCAAACAAGCAAACAAGATTAAGCTATATTATGACTCTAATACACTAATTAAGCACAGAAACACAGATAATATCAATAATAACCAACTAATACAGTGAAAGAGAAAAAATGAACAAAGGCTTACAAAAATGTGATTCAGCTGAAAACCATGAACAAGGACCAAGTATCAATCCTAATAGCTTACCACTAATCTTATAAACCCAAGGCATTCCAAAATTTACCCTGCTCCATGCTTTCATCTTCATCTTCATTGATTTTTTATTTATTTTCTATTTATTTGATTTTTTTTTAGTATTTTTCTTTTTTAAGTGATACTGATAATTAAGGTTTCTAAAAGCTTATCTAAGCTTTTTCAGGAGCTTAAGTAAGCTATAGAGTCCAAAACATTCACTAATAACAACATTCAAACTTGGTAAGATTTTTGACTAAAAATTGCATAAACTGGAAAGGAGACTGAAAATTGAAATTGATTATTGAAAAAGCTTAAGATTACACTGAAATTGCTAAATTTAACACTTGAAAGCTAAAACATACACTGGAAATTGAAAATTAACTAATTCGACACTAAACTACACTACCTACTCTAATTATTCAACTCCTCTTCTTCTTTTTATCTTTATAGAGATATTTTCAGTTCCATGTGGGTCTCTGAGCCAATCCCATCAAGATTTATGGCCATTGGATCTCTGACTTTCATCTTGGCCGTTTAATCATTTTTGGCGCCAAAAAGTCTTGGGATAGCGTGGAGGGTTTCCAGGGCATTTAATGCATCTTGTATGGTTGTGGAGGTGGAGGGGACAGAGTGGGAAAGGTGGTAGCAAGTTGGGGTGAAACCAGGGAGGTGGATGGGTAGTTTTGGCTGTGTGAGGTGGGAGAGGGAAAGTGAACAGTGAAGTGGTATTTGGTTTGGGTTGACCGGTCAATGGCAGGGGTTGGGATGGGCTTTTGTTATTTGGGCTTGGGAGATATAAGGGTGGGCTGGATTAGGTGTTTATTAATAATAGGATCCGTTTGGTTTTAGTAGTTTTAAGCCCAAGGACCAATGATGTAATTTTTGGATTTTTGAGGGGTTGAACATGTAGCTTCTTCAAAGTTATAAAAAGGACCATTCTTGCCATAGATGAATAGTACAAGGGTAGAAATTGTAAATTTTCCATTTTTATTACCCAGGGACCATTTTTGACATTTTTGAAACTTGGGGGACCAAAGTTGCCATTTTTGAAACATAAACTTTAAAGGACTAATTTTGATAACTTGTTAATGCCAAAGGACCTTTGATGATATTTTTCCATGTTTTGAATAACCATGGACTAGTTTTGACAACTTTTGAAACTTCAGGGACTGAAACTGCCAATTATGCAAACTTTGTTTGTTTTTCATCTGTTTTTAATCCTTTTTCACCTGAAACATATAAAAACACTTTCCAAGGATATTTATGGTATTATGTGACATATCTAAGTGTTTTTAACTATTTTTGCAGTTCAGATGGGTATAAAATGATGAGTATTTAGACACTCATCAATCTACCACACTAAACTATTGCTAGTCCCTAGCAATCTTTTATGAAAATTTAATGGATTTTTGTCTCTTTACCAAAAGTCATTACTTCTGGAGTAGCCAAATGTTTCAGTTCAAGTAAGAACTATGGTACACTGATAACCATATGATTTTGAGCAAATCATAAGCTGTCAATGGATTTGATTTGTCTTTACCAGAAGCCGTTTGCTTATGGACTAGCCAACTCTTGATGCAATTATTGTCATCTTGGTGAGCTGATTACCAATTATGGTTTTCCACTGCCTTTACCACAAGCCATAACCTTGCGGGCTAGCCAACTCTTTACTTTTTAGGATATGGTGAGTTGAATACCATACAATTTTGGGCAAATTGTAAGCCATAAACGGATTTGAGATATCTTTACCAAGAGCCGTTTGCTCCTGGATTAGCAAGTCCTTTTGTGGATTAGACATGGTGGACTGATAACCACAAATTTTTTGAAATAAAGTGAAAAAATATTTTAAAATTTTGGCCAAAAACGGGGGTACTAAGGTATAATGTGATCAAATTCGCTAGAATTTACCCCCCCCCCCCCCCACACACACACTTAGAATTGAATATTGTCCTCAATATTTAAAGTCCCGACATTTCTGCCGACTCTTTGCACGTAAAAAGGCAATATTACAAGCTAAATGTGGAAACACCATTTTTCACTTTATTTATATTTATATATACTTTTTTTTAGATATATATACATGGTAACAACAGCATGGGTAACTCCCCCACACTTAGGGTGAAAAGCCATATTAGGCTAAAGTTTTTGTTTACCGGGTCACTAGCTTGACTCGACCCCGAATTCATTGGTTCATGGGGAAGTATCATGTGGAAGAGACAATCTCCATCGGACTTTCATTCAAGATGTTTGGACAAACATTTGAAGTACGTGAAAGTTCCACACCGATGAGATAAGTACTCGGCTCAAAAATGATAAATGAAAATGCCGGGGTCAAAGATAGTGTCCTCACTCCCGAAAGAGTGAAGAATAGGAGAAGCCACGGGACTAACTCATCATCATCACGAGGAGATTCAGAATGAGAATTCACAATTTCAATATCATGAATCTCCTCATTTAAGCTCATTTGGTCTAGACATATCCCGGGTGTGTCTAGATCAAAATAGAATTTATCATACTCCGGTGGAGATATGATATGAATGAGTTCACAGAAGAACTCATCAAAGGTGAATGAATCATATTTGGAATTGATTTGAGTGAGTTCACTGGGGAACTCCTTAAAAGTAAATGATTCATATACGGGGAGAGAATTATGAGAATGAGAAGTGGTAATGCCACTAATCTTCTTTCCCGTATGATCAAAATGAAAGGTTTGCAATTCCGGAATAGAATCATTGATCAAAAGCTCACTATCCTTAATGGGGATAGGAGATGAAATAGGCTTTTCATTAAAAGCCTCGATTCTAGAAATGAGAAAATTAACATTTAATAATGTAAGACGAAGAGATTCGTCTTGGATTATTTCTTCATCATTCTCTTCTCCTAAGCTGACAAGCTCAGAAGGTAATTCCCCCACATAACTTATGTCTCCACAAGATAAAGAATAGTCCTCATCAGAATCAGAGAACATCTCAATATGATCATTTGGAAAGACAAGAGGATGAGGGATATCACACACATGACCAAGAATTCCCTGTGACTCACTTGGGATTTGGACAAAGTTCTCAACACTAGACTTTATTAATTCGTCAGATTCCTTTGCAGGAATTGTGTCAAGATGCTCGTCCCCCATGCTCAGAAAGTGAGTGGGAACCTCGGGTGTGATATCAGCAGACTGAGGGAGTTGAGAAGGACTAGCAGTTATGGATTCTACAAGTTCCATTATTTCTACTGCTAGTAATTCAGTCATATTCTTTTCTCCCTGTATTTCTACTGCTACTGTTTCAATAGAAGTTGAATCAAAAGGTTTCTCAGATACCTTTGGGATTGGAACAAGGTCATTTATTTCCTCAAGAGGATTAACTTTGACTTCCTTGTCCCCCATTATCAAGATATCTGAAGGGTCCCTAGAGTTTTCTTCTTCAAATTGTTCATCCTCATCACTTTCATCCTCAAGATAAAATGAGTTAACAAGAGGTTTTTGTTTCCTAAGAATCAGATCCTTAAGACTGTTTATTCCATCTTGAATGTTCTTGTTGAATTGAGTTTGAGCAATAATCGTTTTAGTAATCAATTCAACTCTAGTTAACTCGTTCTGAGGAAGTGGTTGAGGGTTTGGGTATTGTGAGGGCTGGTTAAAACCAAATTCATGATTGTTACAAGGAACCTATTCATAGACAAACTGATTCTTAGTTTGGCAATCAGAGCTGTAGTGAGGACCTCCACAATACTCACAACAGTAAAACTGTTGGGTCTCATGGTGTGGAAGATGATGGTACGAATCAGTCGTGTCATGGTAGGAATAGGGATTCTGGTTATAGACAGACCCGTTTCCTGACTCTACCATGCCACAACTGGGGCAATTACCACCATTATAAGGACTACCACACCATTGACAGACAAGAAGGTGAGGATGAGACCTAGAAAGAATCAAAAGGTTTTGGAGGGTGAGAAATGGAGAATCAAAAAGGTAAGAGGGTGAAGATGGATATTTTTGTGTTTTTGATAAATATTTTATAAAAATAAGAAAGAAAATATTTTTGGATTTTTGTTTTGATGAAAATATGGACAAGGATGGTAAATATACAAAGGATGTATATTCAACAATCACAGATGCTTCAAATTCGTAGAATACGCGCACAACCTTCCCGGCAGCGACGCCAAAAATTTGATCGGCCCGAAACGGTCAACCTAAATCAACCACGTATATGGTCAATATAGTCAAACAGCTTAGGCCAATGCTCTCCATGGAATACAGTGTTTCCCCGGGTCGTTATGTCCCAACGAGGCGTGCAAAGGTATTTTAACGAATCTGTGATCAAGTGATTATGAACAGGAAAAGTGTGTGAGTGATTACGCTAAGGAAATATAAAAAGAAATAGCTTAAATAAGCTATGAGAATGATTACGTAAAAGCAAATTACCTAGAAACGTTTAAAAACCTAAAAACTCGCGTTTAATTTAAATTTAACTTGAACGCGCAAAATAAAAAGTGAATTCTGTCCAATATAAATCCCACGGATGTGAAATTTATATCTGTGGAATCCTAATAATAAAATAAAATTATTGGAAATTTAAAATTATTTTTATAACTAATTCATTAATTATTATTAATTAATAACTATTTTAACTATTTAATTAATTAATTAAAACTAATTTAAAACTACTTTTTAATTACTAATAATACCTAAATGACTTAGATAATTATGAAAAAAATTTAAAACTAATTAGCCATCACAGGAATCCTAAAAAATTATAAAAAGTTTATATTATGTATTTCTAAATTATTTTAATAATTATTATCCTAATTATTAATTAATTACTACTTAAACTAATTAAATTATAAAAAATAGAAGATGAACAGTAAAATTTATGGAAAAATTCCTAAAAATAATTTATATTATATAAAAGCTAGGAAAAATATAAAAACTAGGTAGTGCCTAATAAAAACTAATTTTGCTATTTAATACTTAAATATTAATTAATAATTACTTAAAATATATTTAATTCTAAAAAATACTAAATGACAAGAGAAAAATCTAGAAAAATAATTAAAAATACTTTAATATAAAATAAAATTAAGAAAAATATAAAAATGCAAATTACTTAATAACAAGCTAAAAAGGAAAATTAAAAAGATAAATTATATTAAATAGAAACTATCACTTAATATTATTCTGGATTTTTCTGGTTTTTCTTTTGGAAATCTATTTAACTACTACAAATCAGAAGCTGTTTTGAAAACAACTTTTACAAAGCTTAAAAATAAGCAAAATGGACACATAAATGCTTAATAGTTTACTTTTGTTGACTTTGGATGGAAATAAGCTTATGTGGGGTCCACAGGGGTATCTGTTGGGTTTTGAGTTCTGCTGCTGAGTAAAACTGCTGCTATGATGAAACTGCTGCTAGAGTAAATGATTCTGCTGCTGATGACAAAGTACTGCTAAGGAAAATGCTGCTAAAGGAAACTGCTACTGATGAGATAAGGATGTATTCGTAGTAGATAATTATAGAATAGATTGAGTGTATATCTTATAAGTCTAGAATATTCTTATCTTGTTTAGAAAGTTATTGTAAACCTAGTAGGACTCCTTGGCCTATAAAAGGAGGATCCTAGGGTTAGATTATGTACGTATTGTTTAGTTTTTCGTTTACACTTCAAGGTTGTAAAACCCTAGCATTGTTGAGTGCTCGTATTAATAATATTGAAGTGTTGATAGAGAATTATTCTTCTTAAGTTAAGCTTTTATATTCCGCATTCAAGCTTAAGTGTTTACTTTAAGTCAACTTCTATATAAGATCATTTGCTCAACTGGGATCAACAAGTGGTATCAGAGCTTGTGATCTAGAAGTTGTAATCAAGAAGAAACTGTTCTTTGCAAGTTTGCTGTTCCTAATCAACTGCTGAAGATGGGTGATGACACACATATGGTGACTGCTTCAAAGGTTCCAATGCTCAACCCTCGTGAATATGAGCTATGGAAGATGAGAATTCGACAATACATTCGCATGATTGATTATAACATGTGGAATGTTATCATGAATGGTGACTCTTTACCAAAGAAAGGCCCTGATGGTAAAGAAATACCAATCAAGTCTGCTGAAGAGAACTCTGTTAGGAAGATGGAGATCAAAGCTCACAGTATTCTCTTGATGGGAATACCTAATGAGTTTCAGTTGGACTTTGAGAGTTGTGAGACTGCTAAAGAATTAATGGATGCTATTGAATTCAGGTTTGGAGGTAATGATGCTACCAAGAAGTCAAGGAAGAATATGTTGAAGCATCAGTTTGAGAACTTTACCGCTGAAAGTGGAGAGAAGATTATTGGCACCTACAACAGGCTCAATCAACTTGTCAGTCATCTAAAGCTTGTTGGCTATGTGGTTCCCCAAGAAGATGTGAATCTCAAGTTTCTCAGAAGTCTTTCACCTGAATGGAGTATGCACACTGTTGTTTGGAGGAATAAGCCTGACTTTGAAACCATGAAGTTGGAAAGCCTCTATAACAATTTAAGAGTGTATGAACCAGAATTATCTACTTCTTCTGCTTCTGGTTCACAAAATCTTGCCTTTGTATCTTCAAAGTCAAAGGGGTCTAAAGAATCTCACTCTGCTGCTTATGAAGTATCTACTGCTGATGGATCTGCTGCTAGTTCTCATGATAATAACTCCACCAGTGATATGGCTTTATGTGCATTCTTGGCTGATCTAACATCAAGTATAAGGTCACAGGCACTTAATCAAGATCTGGATCACCTTGATGAAGATGATCTTGAAGAGATGGATCTTAAATGGCAGATGGCCATGTTGACCTTGAGAGCTAGAAAATTCTGGAAGAAAACTGGAAAAGAGATCAAGTACATACCTAAAGAAAATGTTGGCTTTGACAAGTCAAAGATAGATTGTTACAACTGTAACAGAAAAGGTCACTTTGCCAGAGAATGTAGAGCTCCAAAGAAGAATGGTGAAGCATCAAAGAAGACTGAAGAGACAAAGAATACTACTACTGCATTGGTGTCATGTGATGGATTGGGAGAGTATGATTGGAGTGATTTGGCTGATGAAGAACCAAATTATTCCTTGGTGGCTCAAGTTAAGCTTGAAGTGCATAACTTTGCACTTATGGCTTATTCATCATCATCTTCTGGATCTGACTCTGAGGTATCTAATGATTCTGATTTATCTGAGTGTTCTTTTAAGTCTTGTGCTGATACTATAGAAGAACTTAAGTCTAGGAATGAGAGTCTAAATAAAGAAGTTGAAAACCTAAAACTTGATAACTTAGGTTATAAAGTAGGTATTCAAAATGTTGAAAGAAGACTTGAGTACTTAAAAGAGTGTGAGATGGAATATGTAGATAGAATTAACCAACAAGATGTTGAAATTTTTAAGAAAAATAGTGAAATTGAGTTTCTTAAAAATAAATTAGAAGAAGCAGAAAAAGATAGAGATGAAGCTCTTGCTGAAAAAGAAAAACATATAGTAAGAGTAAACACACAGCAATATGCTTCTGATTTGGTTAATAAATCTATTGAGAGTACAATAATGAGGAAAGGAAGTGGAATAGGTTACAATGAGGTTGCTCCTCCTGTTAAGAGTGCCTATGCTCCACCAGGAAAAGAATTGTCCTTCATTAGTGAGCTGAATATAGAAAAACCATTAGGTGAGTCTAGTACATGTGTCTTAGAAACACCTAAGGTAGAAGGTAGAAAATTTCCTGATGCTCCCATTATTGAAGATTGGTACTCAGATAGTGATGAGGAACAAGAACAGGTTGAACTAGAACATAATGTAGTAAAGGAAGAAATTCCTGCTAAAATTGAAAAAGTTGAGCCTAAAATTGAACAAGTGAAGTTTGTGAAACCTGTGCTAGGTCAAGGTATCTCTAGAAGAATGGTTGAGTATAAAGAGGTTTCTAGAGAAAGAATGAATGGTTTTAATAATAAGCCTAGGGGTAATCAGAGAAACTTTAATAACCTAGTTTCAAACAAATTAGGTAGTGAGTTTCAATTAAGGAAAAAGGCTTGTTATAAGTGTGGTAAATTTGAACATTTGATTAATAGCTATCCTGACCACAAGAAACCTGTTTGGAATCAATACTCTAGGGTGAATCACAAATATGTTAATCAGAATACTCACCCTCATCCAAATAGAAACATGATTCCTAGGGCTGTGTTGCTAAGATCTGGCGCAACTAGATCAATTTATGCTGTTAAATCAAATGGTGTTTTTAAAACCACAACTGGTTCTGTTGCTGGCTCTACTGCTAGTAAGCACTCTACTGCTAGTCAGCACTCTGCTGCTAGTAAGCAATCTGCTGCTAGTACAAAACTTTCTACTTCTGGGCCAAAAGTTTTGTCAAATATAGTTGTTGGAAATCATTTTTATGCTGTTAAGGCCTCAGCTTGTTGGATTTGGAAACCAAAATCAAATGTTACAAACAATGTTTCCAAAACCAGCAGTGCATCAAGTGATTTAAAGAAATTTAACTATGTTGATGCACAAGGCAGATCCAAGTCAGTAATGGCTTGGGTCCCCAAGAGAAACTAATTTCTCTATTTTCATGTGCAGGGTAATCTACTGGATGAACTTAAAGATATGGTTATAGTTGATAGTGGATGCTCTGGACATATGACAGGGGATGAGTCTCAGCTTGATGATTTTGAGGCTTTTGATGGTGGCTATGTTGCTTTTGGGAATGATCCAAAAGGTGGAAAGATTATTGGTAGAGGCACTCTAAAGACAGGAAATTTGGACTTTGAGAAGGTGTTTCTTGTGAAAGGGCTTAAGTTTAACCTCTTTAGTGTTTCACAAATGTGTGACAAAAGGAATTTTGTTCTTTTTACAGACACTGAATGTATGATCCTTTCTCCTGATTTTCAGTTGCCAAATGATAAATTTGTGCTATTGAAGGTCCCTAGAAATGAAAATATATACAGTGACCATATTAAGAACATTGTTCCCAAAAGAGCTTTAACTTGTCTAATTGCAAAAGCTACTGTTGATGAGTCCAAATTATGGCATAGAAGACTTGGGCATTTGAACTACAAGACAATGAATAATTTGGTGAAAGGAAATCTGGTGAGAGGAATGCCCACAAAGTTGTTTGAAAACTGTGAGACTTGTATTGCTTGTCAGAAGGGAAAACAACACAGAGTCTCATTCAAGTCAAAGACTGTAAATACAAATACAGAGCCCTTGCATTTGCTACACATGGATTTATTTAGGCTTGTTTTTGTAAAAAGTTTGAATAAGAAGTCATATTGCCTAGTTGTCACGGATGATTACAACAGGTTCACCTGGGTGTTTTTCTTAACCACTAAAGATGAAACCCCAGTTGTACTTAAAGAATTTATTACAAGAGTTGAAAATCTGCACAACCACAAAGTGAGGATTATAAGATGTGACAATGGTACTGAGTTCAAGAATAGTGTGATGAACCAATTCTGTGTGGGAAAAGGCATTTTAAGACAGTATAGTGTTGCAAGAACTCCACAGCAGAATGGTGTTGCAGAGAGAAGAAATAGGACACTTATTGAGGCTGCAAGAACAATGTTAGCTGATTCTAAACTACCTATACCTTTTTGGGCTGAAGCTGTAAACACTGCATGTTTTGTGCAGAACAGAAGTAAGGAAGTGAAGCCTCACAACAAAACTCCATATGAGCTCTTTCATGGAAAGAAACCAAAGATTGATTTTCTTAAGCCATTTGGATGTCCTGTTACTATTTTGAACACTAAAGATCAGTTAGGCAAGTTTGAAGAGAAAGCTGATGAAGGGAATTTGGTTGGTTACTCTGTACATAGTAAAGCTTTCAGAGTATATAACATGAGAACCAAACATGTAGAGGAGAATTTGCATATCAAGTTTAGTGAGAACACATCTAATGCTGCAGGAAAAGGACCTGAATGGATGTTTGATGTTGACATCCTAACCAAGACAATGAATTATGTACCTGTTATTGCCAGTATTGACACTGACAAACCACAAGAAGACATTGTTTTGATTGAGAAACTGAAGGTTGGTCCTACTTTCATACCTTTACAGCAAAATCAAGATACACAAGAAGATGATGTTCCTCCAGAGAAACCTAAGGAAGCTCAAGCAGATGTTGTAACTCCTATTACTGCAGAAAAGATACCCAATGAAGCTCCAAAAGAAGTTGTTGCTGACTCTCCAATTAGATCAGAAGACTCTACTGCTGACTCAGAAGACTCTACTGCTAGACCAAAACAAGCAACTACTACTTCTATCTATTCTGCTGCCAAGCCTACTCACTTTGCTTCTACATCACAGTTTCCTTCTTTGAATGCTCAGGATAAACCTTTTGATGATACAGATTATCCTGAAGATCCTAATATGCCTCATCTAGAAAATATCTATGATGACACAGATGATGAAGCTCTTGATGGTAAATTATTTGGAGCTGAAGTAGATTATACTAATTTGGAACTCAATATTCCTGTTAGTCCCACTCCTACTACAAGAATTCATAAGGATCATCCTAAAGAACAAATTCTAAGTGATCCTCAATCATCTGTACAAACAAGGAAAATGACTAAAGAGCTCAAAGATCTTCAACATCAAAGTTTCTTTGCTAGATCTCTGCATCAAAGAAACAGTCATAAAGATCTACAAAATTGCTTGTTTGCCTGCTTTCTATCTCAAATTGAACCCAAGAACACTTACAAAGCCCTACAAGAAGCTAGTTGGGTGGAAGCAATGCAAGATGAGCTTCTGCAATTTAAGCTACAAGAAGTATGGACTTTGGTTGATTTGCCAAATGGAAAAAGAGTTATTGGTACTAAATGGGTTTTCAGATGTAAAAGAGATGAAAGAGGGATAGTCATCAGAAATAAAGCTAGATTAGTAGCTCAAGGATACACACAACAAGAGGGACTTGACTATGATGAGGTATTTGCACCAGTGGCAAGGATAGAATCCATTAGACTATTCTTGGCTTATGCTTCATTCAAAGATTTTGTGGTGTATCAAATGGATGTCAAGAGTGCTTTCCTTTATGGGACCATTACAGAAGAAGTTTATGTGTCTCAACCACCAGGTTTTGAGGACCCTGACTATCCTGACAAAGTTTACAAGGTGAATAGAGCAATGTATGGACTACATCAAGCTCCCAGAGCTTGGTATGATACCTTGTCAACATATTTGTTGGACTCTGGATTCAATAGAGGAAAGATTGACAAGACTTTGTTTCTCAAAAGACAAAAAGATGATATTTTGCTGGTACAAATTTATGTTGATGACATCATCTTTGGTTCTACAAACAGAGCAATGTGTGTTGATTTTGAGAAGCTTATGAAGGATAAGTTTGCAATGAGTTCAATGGGAGAACTCAACTTCTTCTTGGGACTACAGGTGGTTCAAAAGAAAGATGGCATATTTATCAGTCAGGATAAGTATGTTAATGACATCTTGAAGAAGTTTGGATTTGAAGATGCTAAGCCTGCTAAGACAACCATGGATACCAACAAACCTTTGTTGAAGGATGAGAATGGAAAAGAAGTAGATGTTCACTTGTACAGGTCTATGATTGGCTCATTGATGTATCTTACAGCATCAAGGCCTGATATCATGTTTGTTGTATGTGCCTGTGCAAGATTCCAAGTTTGTCCCAAAGAATCACATCTCAATGCAGTGAAAAGAATTTTTAGGTATCTAAGGCATCAACCTAAACTGGGCCTATGGTATCCTAAGGATTCACCTTTTGATTTGGTGGCATATTCAGACAGTGACTATGCTGGTGCTTGCTTGGATAGAAAGTCTACAACAGGAGGTTGTCAAATTCTTGGAAACAGATTGGTGTCATGGCAATGCAAGAAACAAACAGTGGTTGCAAATTCTACAACTGAAGCTGAGTATGTGGCTGCTTCAAGTTGCTGTGGTCAAGTGCTATGGATGCAAAATCAGCTACTGGATTATGGGTACAATTTCATGAACACCAAAATTCATATTGATAACAACAGCTTTGCATAATTAAAAATGCTGTTTTTCATTCAAAAACAAAACATATAGAGATAAGACATCATTTCATAAGGGATTGCTATGAAAAGAAGTTAATTCAAATTGTCAAAATTCATACTGATAACAATGTTGCTGATCTTCTCACTAAACATTTTGATGTAGGAAGATTTCAATTCTTAATTGCAAACATTGGTATGATTAATCTTTGAAAAACTTATCTCTTAGTGTTTTTGTACAAAGTGTAAAGGTCTTGTGCTGATTGTTCATCTGTTTCTGCTGCTTCTTAAGAAGCAAGTGATTAAGTTGTAATGTACTCTGCTGCTATTTTACTCTACTGCTAGTATATTTTTTGTATACTTTGTGGTGTTTGGACTAACATTTTGCAGGATAAGTTGAAAATTGATGATTTGCAAGATTGATTAAATAGAAATTCACAAGATTTCATTCATCAATTCCAAAAGAGTACATTCAACAAAAGAAGAACATCCACATCATATTCTGAAATAACAAAAGACTGCTACATCACAACCTAACATAAAAAGAATTAATACATCATTTTCTAGGGCATGGAAGTCCAAGTACAATCTTCCTCTCCTTAGGGAGTGGAGGGTTTGCTTTTCTTGCCTTGATAGATGTCTTGGATCTTGACCTTGATGATGATGGTCTTTCTGGAGTGGATGGTGGATTGTAGTCTAGTTCATCCTCATCTGATGATGTGTAGATGAAGGGGGAAACAAGCTCCTTGGGAGATGGTGGTCTGATTGGGATCCAAGCAGGGTCTTCTGATGATTCTGAAGACGATGGAGACTTGGGAGACATCACCTCTTTACCCCTAGAAGTACTTGGGGTTTGATTCAAATGTAGGAGATCTTTGAAGACTGGAAGTTAATGCTTCCTCTTTCTTGCTTGCTCCTTGGTTCTACAACCATTGTGAGGAGGACGGAATGGAGGGACATATGTTTCAAAAGGGGATTCATCTTCCGAAGAAGAATCGGATGAGATGTTAATTATTTCGGGTGAAGATTTCATTGTGATTGGAGGAATTGATTTGGGTGATTTGAAGATTTGATTGTGTGATTGGCGTTTCAAATTGTAATTAGGGTTTGATTGTGATGATTTAGGGAAAAGATTACGTCCGGGTTTATAGGGATTTTGGAGTATCAAGCGCATTAATTGTTATGGGTTATTGACTTTTTGACCAAGTTTGAATAGTCAACTCTGCTGCTAGTTGTTTTATTCTGCTGCTAGTTGTGGATGACTGGGTTATGCTGCTATGGTTGTAAGTGAGAGGGGGTATGTGTAACTTATACAAATCAGTTTAAAAACCTAATTAATCTTCATAATTGGTTTCTACACGCTCCAAATTGAAGTTATCACAAATCCTAACACTCCATCATTGTCAAAATCAATTATCCCCAATTTCCCTAAACCCTAATTCATGGATATTGCACGTACCTGGGCTGATCAACACAATAGTGTGGCTGTTTTGGATGAAAAGTTGGTTCCTGCAGGGCTCACAGATATGGTTAAATTTTTGAATGCTACTTCTCTTAGGTATGCACTCACTATGAATCCTACTATATATGTTTCCTACATCAAACAGTTTTGGCTTACTGCTAAAGTCAAATCTATGAATGGGAAAAAATATGTCAGTGCTTTGGTAGATAGGCAAAAGGTTCGTATCACTGAATCATCTATAAGGGAATCTCTTCTCTTAAATGATGAAACAGAGACTACCTGCCTTGCTAATTCTGCTATTTTTGCTGGTTTAAAAACTTTGGGGTATGAGGGCAAGCCAAACAATTTAAAATTTCAAAAAGCTCTGCTCTCTGTCCTCAATACAAGTTTTTGGTACACCTTCTCCTTCATTGTTTGAGTCCTAAAACTTCTGGGTGGCATAAGTTTAGTACTACTATTGCTTCTGCAATGGTATGCTTAAGCACAGGTCAACCATTTAATTTTTCAAATATGATTTTGGAGGGGATTGCTAAAAGTGTTAAAGAGTCTGGTTCTTATTTTCTCTATCCAAGATTTCTACAGCTCTTTATTGTTGACCAACTTACTGAGTTTAGATCCCATGCTGGTTATTATGAAGCTCCAAGATTGATTTCAAAAACTTTCACTTTCTTGGTTAAGCATGGAAAAGGTTTTTCAGGCACACATACAAATCTTACACCTTATATGGTGCAACTTGTGCAAAATATTCAGGGTGAAGGATCAGGAAATCCCACTGATTCCCATCACACACCCAATTTTTCTGCATCTGCTACCCAACCCAAAATACACTATACCCGTAGGAAAACCAAAAAGAATACTGATCTACCTCAGGATAGTGTTAGTATGGCTGTACCAGATGAGGCTGTCCTAGTTGATGGAGGGGACATGTTGGTGAGGGCTGTCACTACTGCTTCTAGCTCAACAGCAGAGCAGGATAGTGATAACATAAATAAGACCCAATCCAAGGCAACATCTAGAGAAAAGGGTTCTTCTGAATCTACTTCTCAGGATGGTAACCCTAGCCAAATGGAAAATATAGGGGGCTCGGATGATCAAACTAGGTTTGATACTGAGTTTATGTCCCAAGATTCACCTCTCGGACCAGGTTACATAGGTCGAAGTGATGAGGATAGGCCAGTGACCAATGAATTGATGGAAAATCTTGTACATGATGAGAATGTCCATGATTCACCTCTCGGACCAGGTAGCACAGGTCGAAGTAATAAGACTACTATGCAACTCATTCAAGAATTGACGGTTACTTGTACCAATTTGGGGTTGAAGTGTACTACTTTGGAAGATAAGGTTCTTACTCTGTCTACAGTGGTTGCAAGTCAAGGAAAGATAATCACAACATTGAAGAAACAGATTAAGAAATTGAAGAAATCAAAAACTTCAACCTCATTGAAAAGGCTAAGGAAGGTGGGCACTTCTCAAGTTATTAGTTCACCTGAACTCACTACACATTTGGAAGAGGATGATGCTTCCAAACAGGGGAGGAATGAAGATGCAATGGGTTCAGGGGAGGCAAATTTGAAGAGGGTTGAAAGTGCTCAGGTTGTGAATGAAGAATTGGCTTCAGGGGAGGTTCCAGTGATTGGAGACATGGATGTGGAAAGTCCTGAAGATGCTGAGAATTTTGTGGTTGCTGATCAATCAGGGAATGAGGTGGTAATGGAAAAAGTGATTGCTACTCAAGAAAAGGTGGTGGAAAAACTCAAGACTTTGGAGCCTGAGCAATTAGTGAAGGCAACAGGGGTAATGGGTGAAGCTTTAAAGACTTTGGGGGATTCAATGGTGAAAGAGCTTGAAAATGCTGCTATTGCTGACAAGAGTAATGACTCTACTGCTGCTCATGATTCTGCTGCTAAGGATCCTGCTGATCCTGCTGCTAGTGGAAAAGTAACTTCTGCTGATGCACAAGACTCTGCTGCTGGGTCTAGTGATAATGCTGCTGCTGAAGCAATGGTTTTGTTAAGTAAGAAGACTTCAGAAGTTCCATATGAATCATCTTCAAAACATACACCACTACCAACACCATCACTACCACAACAACCTACAATAACAACCACATCATCCATACCAAGTTTACCTCTAAAAGGAGTTATAATTAGAGAACCTGCTGCTCAACCAAAGAAGATGGTATCTTCATCTACTGACAAAGGAAAGGGCAAGCAAGTTGCAGAACCTCAATGGGTGTATAAGGGGTTTGACTACTCTATACTACCTTTTAATCTATGGCCTAAGGAACTACAAATTGAACATGACTCAGCTGCTGCTTTGAAAGAACAAGAGATGATTGATCAAGAAGATCTACAGCTGGCTCAGAAAGAAAAGGAAAAGATTGAAAAGGAGACAGAAGATTTAAGGAGGTATGATGAATGGTTGGATGAGAAGATAAGAATAGAGGCTGATATTGAACTTAACAAAATGATCAAGATTGAGGATAATGAAGATCAGACTTTTGATGTGAGATCTTAGTTAAGTAAGTTCACAGCTAAGAAAAAGAAAGAAGATGCTGCTGCTAGAAAGAAGAAAAAGGTACTTAGAGGTCCAACTCCATTACAACAAAGAAAAGAGTATGAAAGATATCTGAAGAATATGAAAGGATGGAAATTGGTGCAGTTAAAACCTAAGTCTGATCAAGAGGTTTATGACTTGTATCAAGAGGCTAAAAGATAAACAGATACCTTTTATCCTATGGGTTGTGCTGAAGATTTGGAACATATTGCTCAGAGGAATAAGAAGTTGGTACCTGAAAAAGTAGTTGAAGCAGAGCATGTTCAAGAAGCAGATGTTGTTAAGCAGCTTGATGATGCAGTTAAGACTACTTCTTCTATGCAAAGTGTTAAAAGAAAAGGTGTAGTTCAAAAATCATTTGCAAAGAAGAAGAGGAAAACAGGGGAAGAAAGCAGTTCTAAGCCAGAAGGATATGAGTTCAAGAATGATTGTGATCATATTCCTCCTGAGCATTTAAAAGAACAATTGAAGGTTTACACTATGGTTGGCAAGATGGAAGATCCTGAAGTAGTTGATGCCAAACCATTAGGAGTCAAATATCCTATTATCAAAGTAACTACAGGATATGATACTAACATTGGATCATTTCATGATGTCCAGAGATCTGATGGTAAGACTCATAGATTTTTTAGATTTCAACAGATGTTACACTACTTTGATAGAGAGGATGTTGATGATTTGTGGAAGTTGTACAAAGCAAAGTTTGGAGCTGAGAAGTTTGATGGTAAAAAGTGTGAGAAAGATCAACTTGATCATATCATAACTATGACAGATAATGTTCTGTGGAGAGCTCTAAAACTTATGTATGAACCTTCAATGGATGATTCTGAGTGGACAGAGATAGTACAATACAAAGTAAGAAGATGGAGACTCTTTCAAGATTCTGGGGTTCATATGCTGGAAATTGGACCAATTACTTTGTATATGCTAGCTGAAAAGGATTACCCAGTGGTAAGATACTGGAATACTGTCAATCAGATGGTTAATGGTGCTGGATTACTCAACTTGCAGAAAGACTATGATACTGATGATCAAGCATTCAATTTGCTGTCAAAGTATAAGAAGATACTTGATCAACAGACATCTCAAGACTTGAGTGTTTGGAAGCATCCTCCTGGTGTTTAGATGAGCTTTGAAGAAACTTAATGATTTAGAAATAAATATTAAGTTTAGGGGAGGATTGTTGGGTTTTGAGTTCTGCTGCTGAGTGAAACTGCTGCTATGATGAAACTGCTGCTAGAGTAAATGATTCTGCTGCTGATGACAAAGTACTGCTAAGGAAAATGCTGCTAAAGGAAACTGCTGCTGATGAGATAAGGATGTATTCGTAGTAGATAATTATAGAATAGATTGAGTGTATATCTTATAAGTCTAGAATATTCTTATCTTGTTTAGAAAGTTATTGTAAACCTAGTAGGACTCCTTGGCCTATAAAAGGAGGATCCTAGGGTTAGATTATGTACGTATTGTTTAGTTTTTCGTTTACACTTCAAGGTTGTAAAACCCAAGCATTGTTGAGTGCTCGTATTAATAATATTGAAGTGTTGATAGAGAATTATTCTTCTTAAGTTAAGCTTTTATATTCCGCATTCAAGCTTAAGTGTTTACTTTAAGTCAACTTCTATATAAGATCGTTTGCTCAACTGGGATCAACAGTATCTTTGGGTGCAAATAAGTGAGATGGACTAATATGAAGCCAAAACAACAAAATGACATCACTGATAAGCAAATAAGCACTTGGTATCTTGTTTGCACACAGAAAATAGGACAGAAATGGAGGGAGAAAACAAGTAGGAGCAAGAGAGCTTAAGCTCAAAATCTTGCTTGAACTAGCTAGAGGGCCAGTTGGGGAGTCCAAAAAACCAAGGGGGAGGCTGTGGGGCCCACTGTGGTGGTCTGTGGGACCCACAGAAGGTGAGACAGCTGTTGGGGTGCTGCTGCACAGCAGGGGACTGCAGCCCTGTTCTAGGGGTTGCACAGCCTTCAAGAAAAATCCCAAAAATAAGCACTGGCCTGATTCCTAAAGTTCATGTGGTATATTATGACCAAAAAAAGTTTCAAGTCCTGATTCCAACCACAAAAATCAAGAAATTCACCCAAAAAGTGACTTTCTACACTAACTAGCAATTTTTGACTTTTTGATTTATGAACAAAGTTGACTTTTGTGAATTTAAATTGATCCTAGGTTACTAAATAAGTTATAATAAGCTAATTTAAGACTAAAGTAAGCAAACTAAGCAAGTTTGGAACCTAAAAATGGATTATGCGAATAAGAAACCCCAACAGTTAACACATTAATGAAAAATAAACTTGATTTTTGACTTTTTCTGTTATGGCCTATGTTTTAATGGTTCAAGTATCTTACTACAACCTATTGTGACATGTTTCAAGCAAATATACTACCAAAAACACAATAGGGATTCACTGATTCAGCAAATCCAAACACCCCTTTATCTACCTGTTTTTGTGAATTTCAAAGAGTTTCAAAGATTTAAGCCACAAATTTGATTCCAAATATTGAAATATACTACTATAAACTGATTTGAGCATAGAAACACCACTAATAACAACAAATGACTAAGATTACTTAATATGCTAGTTTGACTGAGAAAGTGAAATTTTTAGCAACTAAGAAAACTATCAAACAAGCAAACAAGATTAAGCTATATTATGACTCTAATACACTAATTAAGCACAGAAACACAGATAATATCAATAATAACCAACTAATACAGTGAAAGAGAAAAAATGAACAAAGGCTTACAAAAATGTGATTCAGCTGAAAACCATGAACAAGGACCAAGTATCAATCCTAATAGCTTACCACTAAGCTTCTAAACCCAAGGCATTCCAAAATTTACCCTGCTCCATGCTTTCATCTTCATCTTCATTGATTTTTTATTTATTTTCTATTTATTTGATTTTTTTTAGTATTTTTCTTTTTTAAGTGATACTTGTAATTAAGGTTTCTAAAAGCTTATCTAAGCTTTTTCAGGAGCTTAAGTGAGCTATAGAGTCCAAAACATCCACTAATAACAACATTCAAACTTGGTAAGATTTTTGACTAAAAATTGCATAAACTGGAAAGGAGACTGAAAATTGAAATTGATTATTGAAAAAGCTTAAGATTACACTGAAATTGCTAAATTTAACACTTGAAAGCTAAAACATACACTGGAAATTGAAAATTAACTAATTCAACACTAAACTACACTACCTACTCTAATTATTCAACTCCTCTTCTTCTTTTTATCTTTATAGAGATATTTTCAGTTCCATGTGGGTCTCTGAGCCAATCCCATCAAGATTTATGGCCATTGGATCTCTGACTTTCATCTTGGCCGTTTAATCATTTTTGGCGCCAAAAAGTCTTGGGATAGCGTGGAGGGTTTCCAGGGCATTTAATGCATCTTGTATGGTTGTGGAGGTGGAGGGGACAGAGTGGGAAAGGTGGTAGCAAGTTGGGGTGAAACCAGGGAGGTGGATGGGTGGTTTTGGCTGTGTGAGGTGGGAGAGGGAAAGTGAACAGTGAAGTGGTATTTGGTTTGGGTTGACCGGTCAATGGCAGGGGTTGGGATGGGCTTTTGTTATTTGGGCTTGGGAGATATAAGGGTGGGCTAGATTAGGTGTTTACTAATAATAGGATCCGTTTGGTTTTAGTAGTTTTAAGCCCAAGGACCAATGATGTAATTTTTGGATTTTTGAGGGGTTGAACATGTAGCTTCTTCAAAGTTATAAAAAGGACCATTCTTGCCATAGATGAATAGTACAAGGGTAGAAATTGTAAATTTTCCATTTTTATTACCCAGGGACCATTTTTGACATTTTTTGAAACTTGGGGGACCAAAGTTGCCATTTTTGAAACATAAACTTTAAAGGACTAATTTTGATAACTTGTTAATGCCAAAGGACCTTTGATGATATTTTTCCATGTTTTGAATAACCATGGACTAGTTTTGACAACTTTTGAAACTTCAGGGACTGAAACTGCCAATTATGCAAACTTTGTTCGTTTTTCATCTGTTTTTAATCCTTTTTCACGTAAAACATATAAAAACACTTTCCAAGGATATTTATGGTATTATGTGACATATCTGAGTGTTTTTAACTGTTTTTGCAGTTCAGATGGGTATAAAATGATGAGTATTTAGACACTCATCACTTTTTCACAATACTTTAACTCATTTTTAGTGCATGTTAAATCTCTCTCTAACACCTTAATTTTCTCTTCATATGCAAGCTGATTATTTTTGTACCAAACCTTTTGTTTCTCTAATGTTTTAATTCCACCATTATAGGTTTGTACCTTAATAAGGTAATCTTTATTTTGAGCTTCTATTTCATCAAACTCTTGTTTAAGGGTAGCATATCTACTTTCACAACCAAAAATACAATTTTGTACCCAAGAAGGGATCCCCATTAATACAAATTCTTCATTCTCCCATTCTGATCCAGCCAGCAGTGCATAGGCCTGAGAAGCATCACTTTCCCTTTCAGCAGAATCATGCTCTTCCCAATCAATACACGAATCCACAGACACCAATGCCTTAGAACTTCCAGCTTCTAATTCCTTCTTCTTATATGCAGAGTATCTTGTTTTGTCATCATCCTTCTTTTCTGTGCACTCTCTAGAAAAATGACCCATCTGACCACAAGAGTAGCATTTAACCTTCTTCCTATCAAACCTGGCTGCATCTCTGCCTCTGAAGTTGAACTTCCTTCCAGCCTTCTTCTCAAATCTTTTGATGTTGAGTGAAAGCATGGCCACCTGCCACTTCAGATTCATCTCTTTCAATTCCAATTGATCAACTTGCTCAAAATCCTCAAAAGCCAATTCTTGTTAAGGATTGAAGCACATCTTTTAATACATCACAAGATGTTGATTTACTTTTTGGTCTAGTGGAAGTGTAGGAAGATGTTGTTGATGAAGGGCTTGAATTACCAGCATATGTCAACTTGTTATTGCTAGGAATAGCACTAACAAATGCTGAGTTTGCTGGAGTTGGTGTATAGGTTGAATACCCCTTGATATCAAGTTCAAGATATCTGAGTCTATTATAGAGATCATCAAAGGTCATGAACTCAAGACCTCCTCTAGCCTTGAGAGTAAGATTGACATGAGACCATGTAACAACCATGGTTTTGGCAGGTCAGTTTGACTGATAGTCTTGACTCGATTGACGTTTGTTTGGTGTGTCTTAGGTGATTGAAGTGATATAAGTGTGATATAGGTGAGTTTTAGCACTAAATCCCTTTGCGTGGTGTTGTTTTTGTGAGTGAGTAATGTTGATTATTTGGGAAAGTTTGTTGATATAAATAATGTTTAAAAACGTTATTAATATTTCTCAATAAACCTATGTTTTGATAATCACAAAACTCAAATCAAATTAAGTCAGGATTAAGACGTAAACAAGTATTTAGTAACAAATATTTACCTCTACATCTAATATCACTTAAGGTATGCATAAACTAAGCATCTTATGCATTACATGATCAAAGGAAACCTTGTCTTAAGACATAACATTTTATAAAAGGATATTAACATTTTATATATATTTGTAAATCATTTTTGGTATTGTTATATTAAACTACAAAGATATGATTTCAAATTTCCAACCAAAAAGGGCAAATTTTATCCAGAAAAACTTTTCCAACGTTCAGGAGGGCGGCCCCCTTAATTATACTAGGCGGCCCCCTTAATCATTAAGGGGACCGCCCACTAATTAAGGGGACCAGCACGCTCCAGAACAGTATTTTCTGGCCCTTTAAATACTGGATCATTCCACATATTTTTCTCACCTTTTTGCACTAAAAACTTTCTGATCCAACCTCCATTTCTATATCAAAAATCCTTTGATCATATAATTCATAAGTCTTTATTTCCAAGTGATCCAAAGCTTCATCCACTCAAGTGCAAGAAGAAGAACACTCTTCTACATCCATTTAATTTTAGTAGTGTTGTGTTTAGCTATTTTCATATTGTAGTAGTGTTAGATATTTGTAAAGGTGTTGTGAGAATTTGTTGATTGTAGAAACTAGGTGTGTTGTAAAGTAGTGTAGTAGTTGTGCATAGAAGAAGGTGTGAAGTTGACAAGGTGTGAAGAAGGTGTGAAGTCTTAAACAAGTTGTGAAGGTGTGAAGAAGGTGTGAAGTCTTGAAGAAGTTGTGAGATTGGTTCTAGATACGATTAGAACTCGACATTTAGCTTAGTGTCGTTAACTCGTGTAAGCCAAGGTATGTAAGGTTTCTCGCTTAGTGTCGTTAACTCGTGTAAGCCAAGGTATGTAAGGTTTCTCCACCATAAGGAGTTTGTTGACATAGTGAAGAAAACTCTCGAGTGTGGTACTCGGGGAGTGGAGTAGGGCAAGGAAGGTGTCCTTGTAGCCGAACCACTATAAATTCGCGTGTTGTGGTTTGATCTTTCTAACTCTATCTTTTCTTCATTCTATTTCAATACTTTCATTATTAGATTAGAATTGCTTATATTGGTTGTTACTTGAATACACTTGAGATCGAATCGAAAGTTTTTAATAAGCTACAAAATATTTTTCTAATAAATTTAAAAAGGCCGTAAAACTATTCAACCCCCCTTCTAGTTTTCCACAATTGGTATCAGGAGCCACGTCTAGCAAGATCTTTAAAATATATTGTATTTTAAAACTTGTAACGATCTATGGAATCTGAAAAATATTTAGATGGGCAATCTATGCAAAGACCACCACTATTTGAAAGTGATGAATTTTTATATTGGAAAAATCGATTCGAAACTTATGTGAAGTCAAAAGATCTAGATCTTTGGCATGTTATTACTAATGGTGATTTTTTACCTATTCAAAATAACCCCGAAACAAAGAAAGATGAAATCGTACCTTTTGAAAAACAAAATGATGATTTAAAAAGAAAACTTGCTAAAAATAATGAAGCAAAAATGGTTATTTATAATGCGCTACCACGTAAAGAGTACGAAAGGATCTTTATGTGTGAAACCGCAAAAGAAATTTGGAACTCTTTACTAATAACTCACCAAGGTAATAGTCAAGTCAAAGATAATAAGATAGATCTACTTGTTCAACAATATGAGCAATTCGCGATTCCGGAAGAGGAATCAATTGATAATCCTTTTGCTAGATTTAACACCATCATCACAAGTTTAAAAGCACTTGATGAGAATTTTTCTAGTAAGAATTTTGTTAGGAAGTTTCTTAGGGCTCTTCACCCAAAATGGCAAGCTAAAGTGACGGCTATTGAAGAATCAAAGAATTTGTCAACATTGCAACTTGATGAATTAATTGGAAATTTAAAAGTCTACGAAGCAATTATAAAGAAGGATTCCGAAATGGTCAAAGGAAAACGAGAGCAAAGCAAGTCAATCGCCTTGAAAGCTAGAAAGGAATCTAGTATCGAAGATAGCTCATCTTCCGAAAGTGATGACGAAGAATACGCCATGGCCGTAAGAGATTTCAAGAAATTCTTCAAAAGGCGAGGAAGATTCGTAAGACAACCACATGATGAAAAGAAAACATTTCAAAAGAGTAAGGATGACAAGAACAACAAGAATGAAAGGAAATGTTTCAAGTGTGGTGATCCAAATCACCTTATTGGAAAATGTCCAATGATGACAAGAGATCAAAATCAAAGAGCATTTGTTGGAGGAGCTTGGAGTGATAGCGATGAAGATGAGAAAGAAACGACAAAGGAAGAGAAGTGTCTTATGGCGAATACATCAAATGAGGTACGTTCCGAAACCGAATATTTTAGTGATGAAAGTTTACCATTAGATGAAACAGACCTAGATAATGAATATAATAGACTATGCAAATTAGGACAACTAGTAATGGCCAAAAATAAATCGCTAAAATACATAAACAATCAATTGGAAAATGAAGTACTAGAACTAAAAATTAAAATACATCAACTTGAAAAAGGTAAAGAAATTTTTGAAGAATGTAAATCATGTCAAGAGCTTAAAGGTGAAAACGAAATACTTAGGGAAGAAATTGGCAAACTTGATAAATTTGAAAATAGTAGTCACTCACTTAGTAAAATAATAAGTATTCAAAGAGTATCCAGAGATAAAACCGGTTTAGGATTTAACTCAAATGAAGCTTCAACAAGCGAGATTAAAAATGTCAAATTCGAAAATGAACTTAATGAACAAAAACCTCTAAAATCTAATCCTAAGTATATACTTATTAATGATAGAAAAATACCTCTTGCCAACAATGAAGAAGTAAAAGCTTTTTATAAACCGTCTTTAAAAAACGAAGTAGGATCTTCTAAACCTAAGACAAGATCTAAAACTCCACCACCTAGAAAACCAAATAATCCTCATCCTAGGTCTAAAACACCTCAACCAAGAAGAAACCAAAATAGGCAAAACTATAATAACAATAGTAATCAAATGTGGAACTACCAACAAAGCTACAATCCTTGGGGTATACTACCACCTTTCATGCATCCTAGTCAAATGTTAAACATGTTTGGACCAAAGAGGCAATGGGGACCGAATAGCTAGATGAACATTCCTTGAGGCAATCTTGAAGTTTTTCTCAACGTAGACTTTTTCAAAGTCTATATGTCATCTTGATGATTTTGAAGATTTTTTTGAAGACCACCGGGTACGCCATCCTTTCACAACTCATTGCCATGCTTAGATAAATATGCTTTGTTTGATTAAGTTGTTTGTATAGATATAGCTTGCTATTTTCCTCTATTTGTTCGATCATATACATACATACATACATACATACATACATACATACATACATACATACATATATATATATATATATATATATATATATATATATATATATATATATATATATATATATATATATATATATATATATATATATTCTCATACTTATTATATTAGATATATATATATATATACATATATATATACATACTTGCACATAACCTAGATACGTCATTAGTTGACGTTCTAGAACTCCAGGAAATTGTTCGTTATCGAACCCTTTCCTTCCCCCTCGCGTTACTTTTGATCTTTTACGTTCAACACGAAATTCTATTAAGTCCACTTTTAGAAGACTCATGATGATGAAGGGATATGAGTCAAGTGGACTATTATCATGTAAGAACGCCTTCGCACGTGAACACTATGGATGAAACAAACTCCTTTCGCCGACTATATTCTATCTCCGTTATCATCTCTCAAACCTCACCTATCAACCCATCATTCACTCACATTTATACTTATATATATATATATATATATATATATATATATATATATATATATATATATATATATATATATATATATATATATATATATATATACATATATACACATATTCACATATTCCCGAACACACCTCAAACCCCTCATCAACTTAACACTTTGATCATTTTATCCAAAATTGTCAAAGGTACATTTTTAATTATCGAAACTGTGATTAAAAATTGTTAAGTACTTTATCATCGTGCCAATAAACGCTTACGTATTTTTGATATATTATAAATCTAATTATATACATATAAATATATTTGTTTCAGAAACTAATACCGCGAAAAATCAAAAATTCAAAGGGCGGCCCCCTTAATAATTAAGGGGACCGGCTTGTTATCGGGGGCTGTCCCCTTAATGTTTAAGGGGGCCGGCCATCTGATACTTTCAAATTCGTTTTTCACCTTAAATCTTTTGCCAAACACTCCATTTGTTCATAATTCCCTTCCTCAACTCTGCTGAGTACGAACCAAAACAACCAAAACCATCAAAATCCTTCACCAAATCACCAATCCGGGGTTGTTTCGCAAGGGGCAAACGCTAACCAAACGTATAACAACATCTTTTGTAAGTTTTCCAACATACATTTCATTCAATTTGGTGTCTAATCAATAATTAGGTATTTTATTAAAATTTATTTTAATTCAAATTTTAGTGAAATAGAAGCTAGGAATTGAACTACCAAATGCTTCCCATAGGATTAGAATGATGTATTGCAACTCAAACTTAGTATAACACATCAATTTGTCAAAATCTTTAATCGCCCATAAACCCTTGTTGAATTTCATTTTTCAAAAGGCACATTGTTGATATAACTCTTAAAAACTAGTTAAAACTTACTACATTATATTGGTTCAATGTTGTAAACAATCAAAACATACTTCTCAATTCTTTATAAAATGGTTCATGAAGACAACATGGGCGTTTGGTTCAGGAACAAATTATAATTATATGTAGTTATTTGAAACTTAAAATTAGCTCATAAAATTTGTTAAAACTATTAGAGTCAATAGATGTCATCAAAATATATAATCAATATATATATATATATATATATATATATATATATATATATATATATATATATATATATATATATATATATATATATATATATATTGATGTTTTAGGTTATTTTTATCTAGTTAAGGGAGCGTTTGGTTTATCTTGAAAAAGATATTTTGAAAACGAAAATTCGCATTTTAACCTTTTAAACATGCTTGTGCTGTGTCAAACTCTTATGAAAAAGCAAGATATATAATCTAATATATATCTAGCCTTACTTCGAAATAAATTATGATATCATACTCTTTGACATCATATATTCTAAACGAGTTTAAAATCAAAATACAAGGAACATTGTGAAACTACTTCATAGAATTTTTTTTTTGTCGAAGTAGAATTTCGTTCCACATATATTGCATATAATTATATATTTCTATACTACTATATAATGCATGGATAAACCAAGTCTAACTCCTAACCAAAAACTAAGATAAGGAGCTCCAATCATGAGGTGGCATGTGTCACTTCTCAACTAACTCCAAGCTAACTCCTAACCAAAAATTAAGATAAGGAGCTCTAATAATAAGGTGACATGTGTCACTTCTCAACTTAAAATTCACCTTTATTTTCAAATTAAAATATCTTTTTATCTATTTATTTTTTTTGTTATCTAATTTCACCATATTTTCTAAAATTTTGTGCTCTTTAATTCAACATCTATTTTGATATATTTTTACAAGTTTTTAGTTTTGTAGATTTTTAGTGGGTTTTTTATTCAAAATTTTACAACTTTAACCTTTATTTCAATCAATACAATCTTGATTCGTTAAAATCATATACTTTTGGGTGAGTGTTTGACGGGAAAGAGATTGCGACGATCTTTCTATATACGGTAATAATGATGTCACGAGAAAGCTACGGAAAACCCAAACAAACACATATACATTCGGAGTGTTGTGAAACGAATTCACTAAGCGGGTAGGGAATTGCGGGGAGAGTTGGGCTAGCAATTCATTTACTAACCATATTACTATATTTTTCGCCGCAGCTGTGCGCGGGTATCCGACTAGTATATATATAACATATGCATGATAGTTGTTTTTATCTTAATTTTATTTTTGTTGTTATATTGTTTAGGTGAAAATGCTTAAGACCACGGTTGGTGATGTCTCCAAAACCAAACAATACATTCCAAAGGTTTCCTCTACTCCCGGCATGTCTCCTTCAGTTGCATGTTTCTATCGTCCGATTGAAAATAGAAACATTCACGAAGGAAGAATTGTCGATCCATCTTTCTATGACTCTAATCAAACCGAACGAATGTTCTCCAATATTCGTTTTGATTGTCTTTACCAAATCAACGAACCAATCATTCCTCGTTTTATCCTCGACTTCTATAGCCAAGTGACGGTGCAAACCGATCCCTATAGTCATCTCCTCATTTCTTTCATGATCCAAAATCAATTCATCACTCTTACTCTTACTCAATTTGGACAAATTCTTAGAATCCCATACAACGGCCAAGCCGTATTCTCAAATGAATGGGATCTTTCCTCTCTTGAAAGAAATCGTCCTCAGGATGGCCCATACTATTATGAGATTCCTAGTCCTGATGACATTCGTCAACTGCTTGAACTAGAACGTCGTACGACTAGTCGAGTAATCAAGTCGAAGAATTTCGATATTCATGCAAATCAAATCTTCCTCAAAGAGCTAAGCCACGATATGAAAAAGTGGGAAGAACTCATTCGCGAGAACGCGTATGGTACTGGTGGTCACCGTGATCATGTCACGGCGAGCATTGCCCACATGTTATATTGTGTAGTTGCTGAAGAGAACTACAATTTGGCTTATCTTTTTGTTCACCGAATCATGTCCGCCAAAAACACCCCAAATGCCAATCTTCCTTACGGTATGTTCCTTACACGACTTTATCGTTATGTCATGGAACATTACCCACATCTTCAAAGAGATTACTACGTGCATATCCTTCCTACTTTGAACCAACTTACTCTTGTTCGTACTCGTCGTTCTCGAAGTGACAAAGGAAAATCTCGTGTTCCTTCGTCTTCTAGGCCTCGTGGGTCTACATCTCATCATGACAATGATGATGATGAGGAGGAAGACACCTCACGTGTTAGTACTCCATCCCCCACAAACTTTGTTGATAATCTTTCCGATCTTGATGAAACCGAGTATCAAGTTCCTCTTCCTCATGAACGTACCGATGAACTTATCTTCACTCGTCAAACGTCCATTATCAACCGACAACAACAAATGCATGAAGAAATTCGAGGAGGATTCAAATCCGTTGGAAAGATGTTTAGGAAGATGATTGGGAAGAAGAAGAAGTAGATGATGTTGATGTATTGCTACTTATTATTATGAGTTTCTATTAGACATTTGTATGGTTTGTTATTTGTCCGATTTATTCGGAAATACTTATGTTATCTCTTGTTTATTTCTTGGATGATGCTTAGACTTTAACTTTTATCATGCTACTATCTTCATCATGTCTTAATGCTATGCTATGCTTCTTTTAAAAGTGAAATATAATATGTTTGTTTGCATGCATAATTTGTTTATATATATATTTATATATCATCATTCCTAGAGTATATACTTCTAATAGAGCTTGCTGGAAATACACACTTGAAAAATCACCCATTTCTGCAAATTTTGGGTTTCTGGTCTTCTAGGAAAACACCAGATGGGCGGCCCCCTTAATTTCCTAGACGGTCCCCTTAATTATTAAGGGGGCCGGCCTACAATTAAGGGGACCGGCCATCTGGAACTGGGTTTACTGTTTTCTTTTGCATCTTGTGAACTCTTTCTCTAGTATCAGCTACAATTTCCCATTTTAACCCAACTGATTTTAGAATCTCATTCAACCATTTCAAACATATACCTAAATCAACCATTTCCATACTATAAATTCCCTCCATAATCACCATTCTTCATCTCATCATTTCTCATCTAAATCATCATGACTCCACCAAGCACCTCAAACTCCAAGGCCTCCAAGAAACAAAAGCTTGTGATCATCCCTCCAAAACAACTCTTCATTGACTTAACAAATGAAGAGAACAAAACCCCATCACCTCCACCAAAATGCTCATCTCCAAGTGCACCTAATGCACCATCCAAAACACCTTCCACTCATGGAACTTCCTCATCCTCCATACCCTCAACCTCATCAATCAATGACTACATCAATTCACACTTGTCACCACAAGTATCATCACCACATCCTACACAAGAACCTATCTCCACCCATCTTACCATCTCACTTTCACCAATAACACCACTTGATGCTCATCTCTCATCTCCACCAATTACACCACCATTCTTTGTCAATCCCGTGCCTTGGAGGTTACTTGAATCCCATGGGGATACTTGTCTTTGTTGCATCCACAACCGAACCGTAATATTTGGTCTTAGAGATGAATTTCAATATATGTTTTCATATATTGAACATTTGCTTACTAACCCACCACCACCACCAACTCCACCATCCTCTCCAATTATTCCTCCACCACAATTCTCACCCATTCCTCCACCATCACCATCATGCTCTCCAAATTAAGCATATGATATGCTTAATAAATAAAGCCTTTACCACCCTTTTGCTTGCAAGCTCTATGAAGCCCATGTACTCTTTGCATGATGAAATATCATTCTAGTTGTTAGTTTTTGTAATAGCTATCCTACTTGTAATCTTTAGTATTGCTACTTGTATTGTTGTGTCTTGACACAACTATTGCTTTAATATGAATGCTTATTTTCAAACATGCTTAATTATATTCTTTTCACCTCATATATATTTGCATGTCTATACTTGTGCTTCTAATATTTTTGTTTTGTAAAGCATTCCATAGCTCGTTCTCTTGGTGCCCCCAAACGAGGGGGAGTACACATCAAGGGGGAGATATCTTCCCGTCAAATTTTCACGTTTGAAAATTGTCGGCATAACCTTTTTGATTCTACAAAAAAGGGGGAGAAGTAAATATAAACTCACTAAAATACTTGTTTAAAAACTAATCTTTGAGTTAATGAGTTTAAGTTTTGTAATCATCAAAAAGGGGGAGATTGTTGATATAAATAATGTTTAAAAACGTTATTAATATTTCTCAATGAACCTATGTTTTGATAATCACAAAACTCAAATCAAATTAAGTCAAGATTAAGACGTAAACAAGTATTTAGTAACAAATATTTACCTCTACATCTAATATCACTTAAGGTATGCATAAACTAAGCATCTTATGCATTACATGATCAAAGGAAACCTTGTCTTAAGACATAACATTTTATAAAATGATATTAACATTTTATATATATTTGTAAATCATTTTTGGTATTGTTATATTAAACTACAAAGATATGATTTCAAATTTCCAACCAAAAAGGGCAAATTTTATCCAGAAAAACTTTTCCAACGTTCAGGAGGGCGGCCCCCTTAATTATACTAGGCAGCCCCCTTAATCATTAAGGGGACCGCCCACTAATTAAGGGGATTGGCACGCTCCAGAACAGTATTTTCTGGCCCTTTAAATACTGGACCATTCCACATATTTTTCTTACCTTTTTGCACTAAAAACTTTCTGATCCAACCTCCATTTCTATATCAAAAATCCTTTGATCATATAATTCATAAGTCTTTGTTTCCAAGTGATCTAAAGCTTCATCCACTCAAGTGCAGAAGAAGAACACTCCTCAACATCCATTTAATTGTAGTAGTGTTGTGATTAGCTATTTTCATATTGTAGTAGTGTTAGATATTTGTAAAGGTGTTGTGAGAATTTGTTGATTGTAGAAACTAGGTGTGTTGTAAAGTAGTGTAGTAGTTGTGATTTAGTTGTGCATAGAAGAAGGTGTGAAGTTGACAAGGTGTGAAGAAGGTGTGAAGTCTTGAACAAGTTGTGAAGGTGTGAAGTCTTGAAGAAGTTGTGAGATTGGTTCTAGCTACGATTAGAACTCGACATTTAGCTTAGTGTCGTTAACTCGTGTAAGCCAAGGTGTGTAAGGTTTCTCCACCACAAGGAGTTTGTTGACATAGTGAAGAAAACTCTCGAGTGTGGTACTCGGGGAGTGGAGTAGGGCAAGGAAGGTGTCCTTGTAGCCGAACCACTATAAATTCGCGTGTTGTGGTTTGATCTTTCTAACTCTATCTTTTCTTCATTCTATTTCAATACTTTCATTATTAGATTAGAATTGCTTATATTGGTTGTTACTTGAATTCACTTGAGATCGAATCGAAAGTTTTTAATAAGCTACAAAATATTTTGGTGATAAATTTAAAAAGGACGTAAAACTATTCAACCCCCCTTCTAGTTTTCCACAAAGTTCATTTTGATTGCCCTTGTGGTGTAGAAATGACTTGTGAGGTTTTGGTGTTTTCGTGTTTTTGCGTAACGAGTCTTCGTTCATGTATTTGAGCATTAGCAAGTTACGAGGAGTTTGTTTTTATGTGTTATACATTTATAAAGGGTGAAAATCTATTTTTGAAAACTTTGTTTTGAAAATGATAATTTTTTCGGTTGTCGTAAAAGTTAAGGTTTATCGCGAAAGACGTTAGGTTTTGTGTTGGTAGTTTATAAAATATGAAAAGTATGAGGTTTTGAGTGTAATAAGTAAATTTAATAAAAAAATATATAAAATATATATATGTATGCATAAAATCGGCCAAAGGGTTTTTAGGGGAAAAAGGAAACCCAATTTGAGTCCAAATATGACTCTTAGGCCCAAGGAATCCTAGTTCAACCCAAACAAGCCCAACCTCCAACCCATATAAGCAATACCAACGACCCATAACTCTATTTTTCTGCAAATTATGATCAACCAAAGCTAGAGGGGAAGAGGAAAAATTAGGGTTTTTATTATTGAAGCTAAGATCAAGATCAAGGTATATTTTCGATACTAGTTTTCATTCAATTAATTAGTTATTGATCTAATTCAGGTAATATAAAGTATGATGGATTAGGGTTTGTGTTAACTTCTGTAAATTAATGTTATTAAACATGTTGGGATCAATTAATGATAATAGTATGATGATTGGTTAAGAGAATTGAGCGTAAAACATGCTAGTTATTGAGTTAGGATTTGGACAGAAACGTAGTGCTGTAAAGATGTGAGTGTAATTAATAGATGGTGAGGAGTTAAGTCACGAATTTTAGGTCTAAATTGAATTTTAATGAAAGAGCTTTCCAAAAAGTCCAGCCACGATTGATTTCAAGGTCGGGAAGTTGGTCTTTTGATTTTTCTTTTTTAAGGTGTCAAAGCTGTCAAACCGGGACAGAATTTGGGTAAAAGTTTGAGGGTGATTTGTGGTAGTAAAAGTGGTATTTTGACTAGCCCTTCTAGAATACTTAATTATTAGGTTATTTTAGACTACCACGAAAAGGATTCGCGATAAAAACTTGTGGAAGTATTTTATGTTAATTAAAACTTTTTGGTGTACGTTCAGATCCGAATTTGAGTAGTTGACAAGTTTGATTTTCTTTTGAGTACTTGTGTGTGTTATTGGTCCATGGCCTTCTGGGATTAGCTTGTATTCTTATGAGAGACCATGGTAAAATTTTGGTGTGAGTTGTTGAGCTTTAGTTATTGTGATTTCATGTGGGCGAATGTACTTTAAAATTATGCGTTTTCTGATTTTAAAAGTGCAAGGGATTTAGTGAGTGTTAGGTTATGGTAATGGTTAGTATGGTGTCTAGGAGATCCATGGCGGGTCATATGAGTCTTAGACATCTATCATATGAGTATTACATAAGTTGTAGCTTTTAGCTTGGCCTTGTGTAATGTGGATTTACTTTTGTGTGTTATAGATTGTGATTTGTGTTGTGGAAGCTGCAAGGTTTGAGGTGAGTTCATAGTCCCATATTTTTACTTTGTTTTAAACTTGGGATGGGAATGATGCTTGTCTTAAATTGTTTAAGTTACTGTGATTATGTGTGTGTCAAAAGAGCTTAGACTTATAATGTTATCGTATGCATGCTATGTGTGATTATTTGCTTGTGTGGATATATATGTGGTCCAATTGGGGGGGGGGGGGGGAGTATCCAATTGGAGAGTAATACTCCTACTCGTACCAGATTATGTGGATTGGACAATGTGATGATAATGCTGTGTGGTCCAATTGGGGGGGGGGGGGGGGGGGGGGAGTATCCAGTTGGAGAGTAATACTCCTACTCGTTACTAGTCTGTGTGGTCCAATTAGGAGGGTGCTTACCCTGTTGCTCGCGCATGCGACCTAACTGTGGTTTATTGTGGGATCGGAGGACACGAGCCGTCCTGGTGTTGTAATCATTGTGGGATCGGAGGACACGAGCCGTCCTGGTGTTGTAATCATTGTAGGATCGGAGGACACGAGTCGTCCTGATGTTGCCTTATGTGTGTTGTTGCCTTTGTGTGTGATTATTGACTTGCAAATACATGTAGCTATATGATAACTGTAATTTATTTGTCCAGCTATATTTTTATGATCACAGTGAACTGGTTGCCTTGTGAGTGTATGTGTGTCTAAACCTATGAATCTCACCAACATTATGTTGACGTTTTAAGCATCATTTTCAGTTGAGCTTTCTAAGGATAAGATAGAAGGATGTGATTAGACGAGACCTTAGTTGCATTGGAAGTGGTTTATCTGTGCATTTGGAGTTTATCATGTTGTTATCTTTCGGGTATTGTTATGACACTTTGTGTCTACACTTTGCCATTTTTATTGCATGTAGTTATTCTCTATATAGACACCATGTGTTGTGATGATATCCATGAAGTTACACCCGCGCGTTTCCGCCGTGGCGGGGTGTGACAGACCAGGACTGGGGCAGAACTCTTAGGAACTTGGAGTTACAATCTTCATTATCAGGCTTGGCTTGCAGTTGATTAAGCTGACTTAAGATCTTTGCAAACCTGTCATAACCTTTGTGAATACCTTCTTCCTCTGTGATTTTGAAATCTTGGAACTCCGGCTTGAGCATGGACTTCCTCATCCTTTTAGATTCATCATTGCCACCAAATCTTTCTTTGATAGCTCTCCAGATCTGCTTGGCATCATCAAGATGATGAAAGTCTCCCATGTGATCATCTGGGAGAGACTGAAGCAAGATAGTTCTTGCCTTGGTCTCTCTTTGGACAACAAGTACTTCATCAGCAGTTGCAGGAGGAAGAATGGTAAGGTTGCCATTTTCGTCTCTTCCAGTCCTTTTTGGGCCATTGCCATTCTTAATAACATTCCAAAGATGGAAATCACTGCTGATAATCCAATTTTCCATCTTCATGGCCCATAGCTCGTACTCATCCTTCTTAAGATAGGGGAATTTAGCATTGTTGCTGGTCATTGTAACTTGGTGAACTGGTTGTGGCTGAGTTTTTGTTTGAGAAACAGCAGAATCAGATTCACCATCCGACATGGTGTTAAGGGTTTAAGTGATCTTAAGAGAAATTGTTCTTATTTCACAGAGACTCTCCCGAGGCTCTGATACCACTTGTAGGGTCTACTCCTTGATAGATCTT
The DNA here is from genome assembly GCA_030686995.1 of Artemisia argyi. Taxonomy (NCBI): domain Eukaryota; kingdom Viridiplantae; phylum Streptophyta; class Magnoliopsida; order Asterales; family Asteraceae; genus Artemisia; species Artemisia argyi. Next base: position 331,789,515 of record CM060709.1, read on the forward strand.
GAGCCTGTAGGATTGATAGTATGCTAATGTAATCACAAGCAAACTAAATAGAAAATCTATGTATAAACTTATGTCTATGCGGAATATAAACACAAGTAACAAGAACACAAATAACTAACAACTCTTTGATCCTCTATGGATCTTTTATTAATCACTAAAGATTGTTTTTGTAATATCATAATCAATACATAATGCATAACCATGAGGTCCTTTTATACTACAAGGAACCCTAAACCTTTCTTACAAGAAACGTATAAAATCAAACTATAAAAGATATTCTATATCTTGTCTTAAAATAAACATCTAACATATTCCTACGGATGAACTATGATACGTGGGGATTGCACCCTCGCAACAGGTTTTACCTCTCAAGGGATCTTGAGAAGCTTACAACCCCCACCAGGAAGTGTACCTGATCGTTGTAGTATAGTATAGTGACAAGTACCGTGGGATTGATCGTTCAACTCAGGAATAGTGTCACTAGGATTAGAATGCCTACTAAACTAGGTCTAGAGGTGAGGGATGATTCTTTTTGTATTTTTATATTTTATGGAAAGCAAGTAAAATCTTGGGTTTTGAAGGAGTGGGCGGAATTAGTTGCTAGCCAACTAACCCAATTAACTAAGATGCAATCAAAATAAAATAAAAGAAATGAAAAATAAAACTATTATACTAATGTGGTGGAAACAATAATGAGGAAAGTTGTGTTTACTTAGATTTCATTACTCCCTAGATATCTTTTACATGTTGATTAGCTTGTTACAATTGCATGGATGATGGGTCATATTCCTTAATACTAGTCGTAGGGCCGTGTACAATATTCCCTAACTCTATAAGATCCTACTTCACTCCTATGTCGAGCTGTTAGAAGCTCCTAACATGGGATCATTAGAATTCTCTTACGCATTAAATACAACCAAAAATTGTAGTACACCTCCGATCATGTTTCTTAAGACGTTCAAGAAAGTTACCAATGGAAGTCTGCCAGTTTTCTTAAGCCTAACATCGAATACAATCATCCGTAAAAATTATAAACAAACAATCAACCCATAATCAACATCTAGGTTTCACTACATCTAAGCAAACACAACGAAAATCTAGCCTATCATGTTAAAGAGAAGACAAGCGTAAGATATAATCACACAACACATAGACATATTGAATGATTTGAATAAGTACTTATCTTCAATTGAACATGGAAGAATCAAGGGGTTGAAACCCTTGAAAAAGCTGGAAATTCGTCTAGGGTTTATTCCCTCAAAGTTGCACACTAATGAATGAAAATTGGAAAACTATATATAGATTTTACATCTTGACGGCGTCACGTTATAGCTTGTGACACCGTCAACTCGCCGCCATGTTGAAATTCGTATTCCCTAGATCCATTCCTGATGCCGTCATGTGTAAATGAGCTCTGGGCCGTCATGCATGTTTTGATCCTGACGGCCTTGGTGACGCCGTCAGGCCTTTTGCACTAAACTTGTTCTGGGCCGTCACGTGTATTTTCCACTTCCACCTCTTTTGCCACTCTTGACGCCGTCACTTGTAGAACCTTGACGCCGTCAGGTACTGTTCCAACAAGGAATTTTGAGACTTTGCCGTTTTCTTCACTTTTATGCTCCAAAAACGTCCAAAATGCTTCCTTTTCCAGATTTCTCTCCAAAAGTACCTAAAATGACAAAAGGAACGATTTAGGGCAATAATTGATCAAATAATCTCAAATTCGGGCTTAAATAACCCCTTAAAAGCGGTACACTTTTCGCCTCATCAAACTATATCAGCAGGAAATCTCTATCAGCAAAAACTATGTCATCAGCAGAAACCACTAAGGCATCAGCATGAACCTGTCAGTAGTACTCTTCAGTAGTAACTTCAATAATTCCCAACATGGGCCAAGGTTTTCTCTCAACCACACAAATAAAATACTACCTCATTAATTATTTGTCTTATTTAAATTTTTCATTTAAAAATTGTGTATTTTATTTTAATTAATTATAAAACTATTATTAATTTTCTCTCTCCTTATTTAATTCAAAACTAAATCCAAATCCAAATCCCATTTTCAAATCCAAATCCAAATCAGAATCCTAAACCCGTCTAACATCAAAACTAAATCAAAATCCAAATCCCAATTTCTCTCAGCTTTATTACACATTCACTATTAAACAAAATAAAAATCAAGCGAAGTTGTAGTTTCTTTGGTATCCCAATTAGCCCCTTACACTTAAGTCGAACATTGTCCCCAATGTTCAATTAGAAGATGTAAAAGTAAAGTTAAATGAAAATGAAAGAAACTAATACTCTCCTGATTCGCTCGGCATGGACGACATGGTAACGTGGTTAAATCCTTCTCCAAGAAAATGTGCATGCAAAGCTTCACTCCTGAAATATAATCATCTACTTGTCCAATGTAACCTGTTAAACAACTAAAATAACAAACAAGAAACCTCGCGTAAAATCAGCGGTAAACTCTATATAAAAGTAAATCCTAGAAAGCAAGTAAAGATATAATGCTTGAAAAATAAATGTTTGCAGATTCCTGGAGATTAAAAATTTTAGATTTTATGAAACTTTACAATTCCGGCAGAAAAACAAAACCTGAAAAAAATTTCGGAAAAGCTGACGTCGTCAGGTGTTAACCTTTGACGCCGTCAGAATTAACCTGACAGAATTTTTATATTTTGTTTCCGGAAAATTTTTAGAAAAATCTATGTTTTAATACATGGAATCCTTCAAAACATTCATTGTGACTCGATACAAGGATTTGACTCGAACAAATACTAATTTGCATGTTCATATCTTATTGTTATTGTTCATGTTCAATCCGTTCTTTGAAACAAATATGAGCTTCCCTTACACTTATCATTTGCAAAATACCTTTATATGTAATTAAGACGAGGTTAAAAACAAAATAAAGCATTTTCACAATTTTATTTGAGACATGAACAATAAACAATATGAATGAAACAGAAACAAATAAAAATGAATAAAGCAAACAAACAAACAAAATAAAGCTTGGGTTGCCTCCCAAGAAGCGCTTTTCTTTATTTACGAGTCTTGTAGCTAGACTCAAAGTCACTCCCTATTATGTGACCCCATCATTCGTCATGTTCTCTAGGTCATCTTTTCCTTCTTCATCAGAATCACTTTCATAATGCAGATATTTAGGATCTTCAAGATCTAAGATGTCCTTACTATATTTTGGACCAAGCTTACTAACATCCTTAAAGAATCCACATGATAGTTCAAAGGTACTTTTACATCCTCTCCTTATGTCATCATCAGTCAAGATGAGTTGCGAACCCAACTTATCTAACCCATCACAGTCTACTTCTCTAAAATCCCATGATTTGTATGGTTTTTGATACGAGATTGTTTTAATCCCGTCGATGAAAGTCATAATCTCATTCTGTTCATCAACCACTAAGTTAGTGATCACACAAAAAGGTGCCCCGAAAACAACTTGTGATAAACTAGGATCAATGTAATCCTCAATGTTGTCTATGATTGTAAAGCCCATCGTAAATGTCATGTTTCCCACAAACACCTGCACATCATGGTCCCTACCAACAATATTTTCTCCCTTATATATTAACCCCCATCTGCAAATATTACTATAATGAAACAAAGACATAATGTTCATGGGTAAGCCTACGTCTATGTATACATTATAAAAATAGATGTGACAAATCATACAATGTATTTTAAGGTTAATAGGGTCACGTCGCTTTATCCTACCAGGTTTCCTAGCTTGTAGCTCCCTTGTATTTCCGACTGACTGTGGTCGATATTCATACACTTCCTCATTGTCGTCTTGGAAGATCACTTTCCTAACACCATTGGTGAATAATACACTACCGTCATCCTCATCGAAAGTCACTTTAGTTTCCTCGACGAATGGTTTTCCGAAGATCAGGTTGGTTAACGTTAGGTTAATGATGGAGTCCATATCATTAATCACAGTTAGGTCAATGTTGTAAATGAACCCCCCCCCCCAACCATAATTGGTGCTTTTCTAATTATCCCAACGAAATTGAAACCCTTATATTTAACCTGTTCGGCGAAGATTTCATTGTACAGAGAAAGGGAGATTGCATTCATTCGGGAATCGGGATCAATATATGCACCAGTTATAAACTTCTTCCTAGTCGTGCAGGAGATCTTAAAAATACTAGGATCATTCTCCTCTATTCTGTTTCTAAATCCAATGGAAAGTTTCACCGTACCTTTCTCAAGCTTCTCCATAAGGGAGCTATCCAATAATCCTAAAGATTATTTTGGATTTTCGAACTATTTCCTGTCGTTTAACTTACCATCACTTGAACTTTCAAGCGAGTCTGAGGGGTTCTCAGGTACACCATGATCCTTGTCAAGAACTTCTTTTTCGTCTTCATTACCTTTTTTATCAGTTAAGTAATGACCTTTTGCCGTAATTGGGCCAGGTATTGTGGTAATGGTGTTTACGAAGTGGATATGGCTTGAATCAGAAGAAGAATCCTCAATATCTTTCCCTTTTGGCGAGATATGTTTCAAGAGTTTACTAGGATCTTTTATTTTAACAAAAGGTGGTGTTTAGTTAGTGACGGTGACAGACTTGACTTCTTTAGTCCGGGCCAACTCTTTGGTTGTTGTGTTGGCAATTTGACTATTGATGATACTTAATAGGTTACCAATCCTGTTATCTAAATCGGCTTGTTGCTGTCTGAATTGGATTTCGAGTTTGGAAAGCTTCGTCTCTTGATAGGATATAAATTTTCGCAGCACTCCCTCTTGGCCTCGTTGTTGAGGAGAGTTTTGGGGAGGGTAATGTTCCGACCAGGTGAGTGGAGGGGAGTCATTGAATGATACGCTTTGAGTTCGAATCCAACTGAAATTCGGCTTATCCTTCCATGCCTCCATAGCCTTATTAAAGTTCCTAGGTTCATGATTGTTTGGTAACCACTTTTCTCCCGCTCCGTCGGTACACGAGGACGCGTAGTCCGCAAGAGTTTTTCTGGGGAGTTTCATGCAATCACGAGTGTCGTGGAGACCACTACATAATTCGCATAAAGAAGTGATTTTGTTCACTTGGATTGAAGGTTTAGGAGCTTCGTAGGATTTTATGAGAAACTTGACTTGGTCCTCAAGTTCCATGATCCTACAGTCGGGAATGCTTGAATTGTTCGAAGGCAAAGATATTGCCTTGACCGTTTTATTCAAATCACGGGGATCATTCCAACATTCGTTGTCATAGAGAACAAGATCTTCTATGATTCCCATGATTCTTCCGCATTCTTGTCATCTAGCTTACCACCGGCCGCTTGGTCAATGGTTTGCCTTGTGGATTGATTGACATGATCATAGAAAATTTGGACTTGAAGCCAAAGATCAATGCCATGGTGAGGGAATTTTTGGAGTAAGTCCTTGAAATGAGTCCATGCTTCGTAAAGAGTTTCACCTTGAAGTTGTTGGAAATTCAAGATGTCATTCCTTAACTTGGTAGTTCTCCCCAGTGAGAAAAATTGAGCAAGGAAACAAGAGGTGAGATCATCCCAAGAGGTGATGGATCCCACGGGTAAACGCTCAAGCCATTGACTAGCTTGGCCACATAGAGAGAATTGGAAGAGACGCAATCGTGTCATCTCTCGAGTGGCAACATCAAGGTCTATGGAATCAACGATTTTAAGGAAATCCTTGAGATGTTCGTTTGGATCTTCGGAACAAAGTCCATGGAATGCACATCCACTTTGCACCAACCGGATGGTGTCAGATCGCAAGGGAGACACATTGGCTCCTTGGTTGAGCTCAATGGTGTTTCGATAGCCTTGGTAGCTAGGTCGGGAGTACTCTCCTAAGGTGCGTGCTCTAGGTGGTTGGTTTGGTTGTGGTGGGTTTTGTTGTGGTGAGTTTACTGGATCAAAGATATTACCACCCTTCATGATGGCGGATGATAATGGTTACAAACAAAAACATGAAGAAAAAGATAGACTAAAGAGAACCTAATAAAAAGAAAATAAAAATCTCACTAGATAGGAATCTAATGAGTAGACCTAATCAAAATAAAGATCAACGTAAGCAATAACTATTCCCCGGTAGCGGCGCCAAAAACTTTGTTGCGAGTTTTGCAAGTCACAAAAGTTTTACTTCTCAAGGGATCTTAAGAAGCTTGCAATCCTCCATGCAATATACCTGACCGATGTAGTATAGTGAGTGGCAAGTACCGGGGGATTGATCGTTCTCTAGGGGAATAGTGTCGTTAGGATTGAAAGCTAGATTAACTAGGTCTAAAGGTGAGGGATGATTTTTTTTGTATTTTTTTTAATTTAATGAAAAGCAGTAAAATCTCGGGTATTGGAAGAGTAGGCGGAATTATCAACTAACCCAAAATTACTAATAAACAAAATAAAATAAAAATAATAAGAAAAATAAATGCGGTGGATTACTTATAGTAGACAATTATGTTTACTTAGATTTCACTACTCCCTAGTTATCTTTTATTGATTTATTGATTTGTTACAATTGTTTGATTGAAGGATTGCATTCCTTAATACCAGTCGTGGGGACATGTACGTCCTTCCCCAACTCTATGAGTATTTATTTCTTCTTATGATGACACGTTTAGTGTCCTACCATAGAATCATCAACAACTACTCATGCATTAAATACAATCAATAAAACCGTAGTACACATCCGATTACGTTTCTTAAGACATTCAAGCATGTTACCGTAGTACACATCCGATTACGTTTCTTAAGACATTCAATAAAACCGTAGTACACATAAAACCGTAGTACACATCCGATTAGCCAGTTTTCTTAAGCCTAACGTTAGTCAATCAATCAAACAATCAATAACAAACCAACAATCAATAATTAACAACTAGGTTTCATTAGATCTAAGCAAACACTAAGAGATCTAAGCTAGCATGTTAACGAAAAGAAAAGATAAACAATTAATCAAACAACACATAGACATATTGAATAATTAAATGAGAACTTATCTTTCAATTAAACATGGAAGAAAATAGGGTTTGAAACCCTAAAAATGTTGTAAAAGTCGGACTCCCAAAGTTCCCTACAAAGTTCCACAAGTTCCACCTCTTTCTAATGAAAAAATCCAAAAGTATATATAGATATACAAAGGTGACGGCGTCAGGTTATGAGTCCTGACGCCATCAAGTCGGCGTGATTAGGGTTTCTTGATGTCCAATTAACTTTCTTGACGTCGTCACTCTTTATCGTCTTCTGGGCCGTCTCTTGTATTAGTTGTACGTGACGGCCTACTCCAAAATACGCGTGACGCCCTCACGTGTTATTTAACAAAAGTTTCACTGGAGCATCACTTGTAAATAAATTCCACCACTTGAATCTTCAAGTGACGGCGTCACCCTGTAAGGCTTAACGTCGTCAGGTGCAATTTCCGGCATAGTTTATTGATTTTGTCGTTTTCTTTATTTTTAACTCAAAAAACGCCCAAAATGCTCCATTTTCCAGAATTCTTGTCCGAAGTACCTAAAATGACAAAAGAAGCGATTTAAGGTAATATTTGACTATATATTTACGATTTAGGGCTTAAATGACCCCCCAAAAGCGTATCAAATAAATCCTTATCAATACTAAACTTGCATTTTTTGTGTATTTTATGACCATTTTTCCCTGATTTTATTAACCCAAGAGGGGCAAAATGGTAGTACAGTACACAAAAAATACCGCAACTTTAGTACGTAGAATAGCAAAAAAATTATTCAACACATATATAAATGATAGGTAAAGAAAGGAAATAAGGGCCCATTTGGTTTGTAGATGGGTTTAGAATTAGGATTTCGATTAAAATTTGAATTTGGATTTAGATTTGGTTTTAAAATAAATAAGGATAGAGAAAATTAATATATTTTATAAATTAATGGGTATTTAAAAAGTGTGGGTCCAATTGGGGATGGTTCTCAAATTACAAGCTACACTTTTGAAACAAACATAAGTTTTTATATTCTATAGATGAGATCAATAAATATCACATAAAAACTAAAGATCAAATGGATCAATATCAACAATCCATTTTTTATCAAATTAATTAAATTCACTTTCACCCTTATATTTAAAAATTAAATATCTCACAAACCGTTAATAGTTGGATCAAAAGTGTAGATTGGCAGGGACACCTCAACCCTGTGTATCATAATGGTACCCATCAACCCTACCCAGCAAAGGTTTGATGCCTATGAAATACCTCCACCCAATACCCAACCATGCTGCGGAACGAAATCGAACACGCGTCCTTTGTTGGATCAAGACATCGCATGGTTGGGCCAAGGCTTCTAAAGTAGCTAGTGGTCAACTGCACTAGGCAGTTGGTTGATATCATTAGAGCTTGTGGTCCCCAAGTGAGGACTTCCCGGTTGGTCACCCAACCCGGTACTACTCTCACATAGGCTCGCTTAACTTAATAAGCTTCACCCAGTGGACCACAAAGCCCCATGATAAATAGTTAATAGTTAGATAAAACTAATTATACCATTGCGGCAAGAATAAAATTATCTTTCTATAGAGATCCAACACTGTATACTTTTGACGAACTTATTTTTTATCGTTTTTAGCGGGTTTCGATATATTACATATAAATGACAATTTTAAAAATACTCTTTTGTGTTAACACAACCCCTAAACTACAAGCCTTAAACCTTAAAACTATAACCACTAAACCCTAAAAACCCCAAACCCCCAAAAACTCTAACCGCTAAACCCAAAAAACCTAAACCCTATCTGCTAAACCGTAAGAAACCTAAACCTGTAACCCCTAAAAAGATTAACCCAAACAAGTCAAACCCCTAAACCCTAAAAACCTAAACCCTAACCGTAAACCCTAAACCAACAAAAAAACCAGAAAAAAATTCGTCAAAAGTATATGATGTGAGATATCAAATTATAGGTAATATTATGCTTGTCGTGATGGTATGATTAGTTTCGTCTAACGATCAATGGTTTGTGAGATATTTAGTTTTAAAAAAAGGTATTTTATTGTTTTGATAAAAAAATGAATGGTTGAGAATGATTCATTTGATCTTTTTTTTTCTTTGATCTTTATCGAACCAAACTCTATTCTAATCCAAATAAATTAGAGACTAAATTTCACCGTTAGTCCCTCAACTCTTCCAAAATCGCGCGTTTGGTCCCAAAAAATAAATATGTGGCGTAGGTGGTACCTGAACTCTTCAAAATCTGAGCGTTTGGTCCTTTTTACCCCATTTTCGCTAACGGGCGTTATCTTTCCTCGTTAAGTGCATTGTGAAGTTACTAAAATGCCCCTTCTCTTTTTCTTAATTTACAAACACACATACATACACGATTGAAAACACACACATATATATCTATCGATCCAAAATCATCCCAAAAAAAATCAAATTCACTGCAAATCCAAATCCTATATCATTAAACCAGTGACATACTCTAGCAGATCTCAAAAGTTTCTCTCCCAACAAAACACCTCAGTCGCCGTAAAAAACAACGGCGGAAGAGAGGTGGCGTTGGTGAGGGAGGAATGGGAGTTAAGTCAGTTCTGGTATGACTGAGAAATGGCGGAGACGGTGGCGTGTGAGGAAAAAGGAGAAGAAGAAGAGGAGAGGAGCTAATAAGAATGACCCGCGAAGGCTCATGGCTAAAGGGTCGAAAAAGAAAGCGAAATTTGCCAATGCGGAGGAGCGTATCGAATATAAGCTCGAAAAGGTTGAATTTTTAACTTTATTTTTCAATTTATGTGGAGAAATGTCATTATAACTGATGATTTGCTTGTTGCGGTTTATATACGTAAAAATGAGGTTGAGGTTTGAAAGGGAAAATGGCATGAAAAGGCATCATACTTGCCACTTTTTGTCATTGTATGTAGCGTCCTTATTTTTTTTTTGAATTTGGCACTAACCTTTTTGAATCGTGTCATTGTGTGTACTTTGTGACTTTTTCAGCCGTGAAATGACCATTTTACCCCTAAAAAATTTGAAAAAAGCAAGGGTAAAATGGTCACAAAGTACACACAATAGCAGGATTTAAAAAGGTGGGTACACACAATGACACGATTCAAAAAGGTTAGTGCCAAATTCAAAAAAAATAAGGACGCTACATACAATGACAAAAAGTGGCAAGTATGATGCATTTTCCTGCCATTTTCCCGGTTTGAAAAGTTTGCCAATGTTGAAGAGCATATTGAGTATAAGCTTAAACAGGTTGGTTTTTTATTTGATTACAAGTATAAATGTGATATTTAAAGCATGTGAATTGTAGAAATGTTATTAGAATTGATGATTTGCTTGTTGCGTCATTACACGTGAGGGATCATCCTCAGTGTATAGGAGGGTTCTAGACTTATTTTTTTTTTTAATTTCAACTTAATTTTTTTTGGGTAAAGGGTTCCCCCGGTAAAATAAGTTATAGATGTAAATTTGCCAACGTGATAAGCTCAAAAAGGTGAAAATGTGATATTAAAAGCATGTGAATTGTATATGTAGTTATGTTCTTGAAACGGATGATGAGCTTACTACGTTTAGAGAAGTAGGTTTGATTGTTTAGCTATAAGCAAATAAGTAGTTGTGGATAAGCTAATTGGAAGTTACTTATGTAGAATTGCAAAACACTTAAATAACCGCCTATTTGATTAGTGTGTCATGTTACAAATCCAAATACTATCTGTTGCATTGCCTTTTGTTACACTTGATTGTAATGATCAAACACAAATACCTCCTAAATTCTCAGGAATGAATCGAATATAAAGCTTGAAAAGGTTATTCTTTGTGTAATGTGTAGTTATGTGAAAATGTAAGATAAAAAGCATGTGAATTGTGAATGAAATCTATGTGAAAATGTTATTAGAACTGCTGATTAGCTTTTTGCGGTTTGATAAGTAGTTTCGAGTGGTATGTTATACAATCCTTGTCTACTATATAAATTTTTGTCATCGACCTCTTGGACTGTAATCCTTAGTGTTGTTTTTCTTCATATCTTTGGATCATTGTTTACCTAAAATCACAATGTATTGGCAATGGCTTGCAGTGGAGATGAAGAGTTGAAAAGACGTGTGGTTGAAATAACCGCGAACCAGGTATAGAGTTAATAGTTTTTGTCAGTCATGTAATCACATACCCTTGTCCCCATACTTGAACCTTTTAGTGATTTCCACAGTTTTTATACTTTGTTTGGTTTGTGTTCAGGACCCGGTGTTCGTTTTTAAACTATAGATGTTTACTTTTTCTATATTTATTTAACTAATGTTCGTGATCATTGTACTGAATAAACAATCAAAAATTTTCAGCATTTACAAGAATTGTAACTGAATATGTACTTCTACTTTACTACTGTAGGACCCACTCGTTACGAAAGGGGCAAGTTTGGTTCCTCTGCTTGGCATAGATGTTTGGGAGCATGCATACTACTTACAGGTGATTATCTAAAGTGTCATGGTTCGTTAATGATGATAATGTATTTATATTTTCATCATTAGTTCATCATTAATCTCTTCCTTCAGTTAGTTCACTTTGATGATAATGTATTTATCTTTTCATGTTCTTCTGTTAGTGACGCAGCACAAGAATGCGAGACCAGATTATCTGAACTTCTGAAGAATATTTGGCAAGTCATTAGTACTGCTCAATATATGTCATTAGTACTACTTCTGATAACTCAGTACTGCTTGAAGAATATTAGTACTGTTGCGTTTAACTTTTTACTGCTAGTGGTTCGCTCGTTAGTACTGCTAGCTTCATCTTTTGTTGCAATCAAGATTGAAAAAGAACGAAGGAAAACATTCGCTGATGTTAGAGGTCTTCCCAGTGCTTAGATGTTCAAGAATTTATTGATCAAGCTGAGTGTATCCTTAATAGGTTAGTATACTAGTTGGTTAATGCTTTTGCATATAAATTTGCTTTTACAGTTAATCTTTTTTTCTTTTGACCTGCCATTAAGCTTGTTAGTTGTAGTCAAACTTGTTTAGATAATGTGATGGTCAAAGTGAAAATGCTATGGTTCAAGTCAATTCGAAAGAGGATGATACATACATTACGTGTGTGTAAATTTTTCTTTATGTGAAATGATGATGGTTTCATAGTTATGCCACATAACACACATCATAATCCGTTACAATTTGACATCTACAGTGTAATTTACATTATTTATAAACTTATGCAATAATTATTGCTCATTTTAGTAGATTGTAAGGATTATATCATCATATCAATGTGCATTCGCTCAAATTCAATTAACAGGAAATCAAAATCGGATCTGTGGCGGAGGAGAATGGTGGATCGATATCGGATAAGTTGATGTTAGGGAAAGACTTGGATATTTCTTCGACAGAGAATGATTTTTCTTACCTTAAAGCGAGTTCCTATTGAAGAGAATTTGGATTGCTTAGATGTTTCCTCAGCTAATGGTGGGAAAAGGTTTGCTATAAAATGGCACTTTGAAGCATTCAACAGGGGTTGGTGTTCTGCTTCAACATAATCCTTGTTCTTATCGAGGAAGTGGTCTACTTGCTTTTCATTTGTCAGGTTGATGCAGAATTGCTCAAAGCTATCATGGAAGAAATGTCTCAAAACACTTTTCTCTGAGCTTGGAGTACATTGTTTTTGCCAAGGCATCACGGCTCAAAGCAGCTGACGTTGGATCCAATGGTTTTGTAATGTTTTCGTCAGGAGTTACAATAACACGCTCACAAAGTGACTCTTCAAGTGATTTCGTGTTACACATGCAAAAAGCATGTTCAGGTGGTGTTGCACAGAGCATGTAGAAACAATGATAATCTCTTTCTGGGTTGGAAACTTGGCAAACACGTGATCTTTCAAGAAGGTAAGTCCTGACTACAGCCCCAGATATCTTTCCATGCTTGTCGAACTGGATCTCTACAAATTTACCAAAACGACTGGTACAAACACTCAGTCATGTACAATGTTCTTTTTTGGCATTCCCAAAGGCTTCCAGCACCGGGTTGGACTGATAAATGAAGTAATAAGTCATCTGCAAGAGCAAAAAGATGTGGTCTTAGCTCTCCAAAAGTTGTCCCTTTATACTGCTCCATCATCTGGACGTCATACAAATGTGGAAGTCTCCTTAACGGATTCACTGCTATCAGAATGTTCCCTATGGAAAACCGAGCAGATAGGTTGGAAAGGACTCCTGGCTCATGAAGTCATTATGGTAACCTTATCAGGCATTTTTAAACAGTTGTTGTCTGAATAATAAATTATCGATCCCTACTGGCTGCTGATGTAGTTTTTAGTTGACTCTTAACAGTTGTATAATATAGAGTGAGTGTTTGTATTTGTATGAAACGCTCTATTTATGAAATTCTGATGCCTTGTGTTTAGAGGTAGTTATCCATGAGTTGTGTAACGGGCCAAATTGGGTAAAAACCCAGCTACTATCTGATAAACACCGCCTTAATCAGCTATTTATTTCCAATTCAGACTTGTTACACAGAAACTAATAAGCATAAGGCAGTATCCAGTATCGCATGGGATCACTAAAAGAACACACGAGTCAGTAATTCGGTACACAAAAACTCAGAGGCATCTATCACCACTATAAACAATGAAAATCCAAGCATAGAAGCTATATTATTATGATCATGCAACCTGTACAACAGTCAAACTTACATGCATATAGTCACCGACATCAATTGTATATAGCTTAAGATAATCTCCTTGTTAACATAAACAACATAAACAACCTACAAATTAGGCCATATCAAAAATGCTTCACAATTCAGCAAGGTGGTCGAGATGCTGACTTTGAGATTGACTTTGATGTCTGCAAATTAGGGAGATAAAAGTGACACCTAAAAGTAAACACTTCACAGTTCGTCATGGTTCTCGGGATGTTGACTTTGACTTTCACTAAGAAACGTTGCAGCCAAAGTCACTTGCATTGCAACACCATAAGGCAGAACATCTTCATTAAGTTGGAAAAACGGCGAATGCAGTGACGCGGGTTTTCCATTTTTGTCATTATTCATTCCAATAAAGTAGAAATAACCAGGAATAACCTCATACAAAATCCCCATTTTATCCAACTCCTTCCTTATCATTTCACTTGATTAATATTCCTCATAACCCAACTCAGGTTTCTCATGTATCTTTCTTCTTGTATTAACCATCCATTCAAATACCTCATTTTTATTTGCAAATTCAAGAAAATCTTGGGCAAGATTTGAGGACACTTTTGAGATTATGGGTTTTAAGAGTGAAAGGAGTAGGATTGTGGATACCCATTTGGACATTTTCATTTTTATTATGATGTGGGTCAAAGTGATCACTTGTGTTGTGGTTTTGTTTTGTGTGTGAGATAGTAATGCTACAAATAAATTCATTGTTCCCTGTACCCAGGGGCGGAGCCAGAACTTTATTGTCGAGGGGGCAAAATATGATAATTTTTAGAAACTACACTAAAAATTGGTCCGTTAAGGGGGCAAATTACAAAAATAGCTGAAATTTTTTGAAAATTTACACTACAATTTTTCGCCGAGGGGTCATGTGACCCCCCGGACCCCCTTTATCTCCGCCCCTGCTTGTACCATGGCTAAGTTATCACTTCCCCCATTTGTGACCTGATGGCTTTGAATTCCAAAATGAAATAGTAATGCTACAAATAAATTCATTGTTCCTTGTACCATGGCTAAGTTATAAAACACATCTCGGTTAAGGAAGATATGACTCAATATACATTTGTTGGCAGATGTGTGTGTGTGTTTGATGGATTTTGGAGTGGCAGATTTATGTGTGTGTGTTTTTTTAATTGGGTGTGTTTGTAATTAAGAGGAAAAGAAAGGGCATTTTAGTAACTTCACAAGGCACTTAACGAAGAAAGATAACGCCCGTTAGCGAAAATGGGGTGAAAAGGACCAAACGCGCAGATTTTGAAGAGTTCAGGTACTGCCTACGCCACATATTTATTTAGTCTAAATCAGACACACGCCAATATCATCATACCCAAACAAACACCCCCAAATTTGAAAACCTAGATATTTTTCATTTCACCTTCCCGCCAAAACCAATCCACAAACACAAGCACAAAATCAATCAATCAATCAATTCACATCCGCAGCTCAAACTCCAACCATCGCAATGGTACGCACTTTCTATCAATTTACACCGCTGACGTCATCTTCTGAACTTTATATTGAATCTATTTGTACAACTAATTAATTGCATTTTTAGGTCAAAATTTGTTACACCGCTGTAATGATCTGTCGTTATTGTTGTGCTGACGTCATGTTTTTTTAGGTAGAATTTGTGCTGACGTCATCTTAGATCTATTGAAGAGTTAATTCATTTTTAGGTTAAAATTTGTGCAGTAATTTATCAGTTTCACTGTTTTAGCGCTGTAATTATCAATTCGTGATCTGATTTGTAGTTACTTTTTGTGCCGCCTCACTTTCGCAAATCGCAACTAGTATAGAAGTTGTTTAGGTTTTCGATACTTATTTCGTTGCGGTTTTTAGTTTCGAAAATGAGACAGTGATAAGTTTTTTTTTCAGTTTCTGATATGCGTAGATGCGGTTTTAGATTAGCGTCGAATTAGTGGATTAGCTGGTTTTTGCGCTGATGTTATGGAATATGTAGCTAGTTTTAGTGTTGCCGTCATGTTCTGAAGTAGTGTATTGTGAATTTATTGGAGAACTAACTGCATTTTTAGGTTAAAATTTGTGCGAAATAGTTACCTACACAATACTCTATCAGTTCTACTGTTTTACAGCTGTAAGTATCAATTCGTTATCGAGTGTGTACTACTATTTGTGCTGATGTCATTTTTGGAAGTAGTATATTGTGTATGTATTTGAAGAACTAATGCAATTTAGGTCAAAATTTGTTAGTTACGCTCACAGTAATTTATTAGTTTCACTGTTTTACCACTGGTAATTATCGATTTGTTATCGAATATGTAGCTATTTTTTGTGCTTTCAGAAGTAGTGTATCGTGCATTTGTTGAAGAATTAACCTATTAGTTTCACTGTTTTACCTCTGTAATTATCAATTCGTGATCCGATTTGTAGTATATTGTGAATCTGTTTGTTATATATGTTTGTGAAGTTTGTAGTTAATTTTATATGTATTCCAAACTTATTTCGTTTCGGTTTTAGTTTCGACAATGAGACAGTGATAAGTTTTTTTTTCAGTTTCTGATATGCGTAGATGCGGTTTTAGATTAGTGTCGAATTAGTGGATTAGCTAGTTTTTGCGCTGATGTTATTGAATATGTAGCTATTTTTAGTGTTGCCGTCTTGTTCTGAAGTAGTATATTGGGAATTTGTTAGAGAACTAACTGTAGTTTTAGGTCAAAATTTGTGCGAAATAGTTACCTACACAATACTCTATCAGTTCTACTGTTTTACCGCTGTAAGTATCAATTTGTTATCGAGTATGTAGATACTATTTGTGCTGATGTCATTTTCGGAAGTAGTATATTGTGTATGTGTTTTTACAACTAGTTGCATTTTTTGGTCAAAATTTGTTAGTTACGCGCACAGTAATTTATTAGTTTCACTGTTTTACCACTGGTAATTATCGATTTATTATCAAATATGTATCTATTTTTTGTGCTGACGTAATTTTCAGAAGTAGTGTATCGTGATACGATTTGTAGTATATTGTGAATCTATTTGTTATATATGTTTGTGAAGTTTGTAGTTAATTTTATATGTATTCCAAACTTATTTCGTTGCGGTTTTAGTTTCGACAATGAGACAGTGGTAGTTTTTTGTAGTTTCTGGTTTTATATTAACGTCGAATTAGTGGATTAGCTGGTTCATGTTGCTATAGGTTTATGTTTTTGCGATTGTTGAATCGGTTTTAAACTTTTAATTTGTGTGAAGTGAATATGTAGCTACTTTTTGCGGTGATGTTATTTTCGGAAGTCGTGTATTGTATATTTGCTGATAAAGTAACCTGTTTGTTATATAAGTCCGTGTTGATTCTGATTGTCCTGACGTATATAGTAAATGTATTGTTAAGCTAGCTGATGAAGATATCCACACACACACAAACAGAGTAGTGGAAAGTTGTTTAGGTTTTCCAATAGGCATTTCGTTGCGGTAATTTCATAACCAGACAGTCAGACTGCGAGACAGCGGCATTTTTTTTTTTCAGTTTCTGATACATGTTAATGCGGCTTTAGTTTAACATTTACTGGTTCGGTTTGTGTATGTAGCTACTATTTGTGCTGATGTCATTTTCGGAAGTAGTATATTGTGTATGTGTTTTTACAACTACTTGCATTTTTAGGTCAAAATTTGTTAGTTACGCGCACAGTAATTTATTAGTTTCACTGTTTTACCACTGGTAATTATCGATTTGTTATCGAATATGTAGCTATTTTTTGTGCTTTCAGAAGTAGTGTATCGTGCATTTGTTGATGAATTAACCTATTAGTTTCACTGTTTTACCTCTGTAATTATCAATTCGTGATCCGATTTGTAGTATATTGTGAATCTGTTTGTTATATATGTTTGTGAAGTTTGTAGTTAATTTTATATGTATTCCAAACTTATTTCGTTTCGGTTTTAGTTTCAAAAATGAGACAGTGATAAGTTTTTTGTAGTTTCCGATATGTGTTGATGTGGTTTTAGATTAACGTTGAATTAGTGGATTAGCTGGTTTTTGCGCTGATGTTATTGAATATGTAGCTAGTTTTAGTGTTGCCGTCATGTTCTGAAGTAGTATATTGGGAATTTGTTAGAGAAGTGACTGCAGTTTTAGGTTAAAATTTGTGCGAAATAGTTACCTACACAATACTCTATCAGTTCTACTGTTTTACCGCTGTAAGTATCAATTTGTTATCGAGTATGTAGCTACTATTTGTGCTGATGTCATTTTCGGAAGTGGTATATTGTGTATGTGTTTTTACAACTAGTTGCATTTTTTGGTCAAAATTTGTTAGTTACGCGCACAGTAATTTATTAGTTTCACTGTTTTACCACTGGTAATTATCGATTTATTATCAACTATGTAGCTAGTTTTTGTGCTTTCAGAAGTAGTGTATCGTGCATTTGTTGATGAATTAACCTGTTAGTTTCAGAAGTAGTGTATCGTGATCTGATTTGTAGCTAATTTTGTATGTTTTCAAAACTTATTTCGTTGCGGTTTTAGTTTTGACAATGAGACAGTGATAGTTTTCTGCAGTTTCTGATATGTGTAATATGTGGTTTTAAATTAACGTCGAATTAGTGGATTAGCTGGTTCATGTTGCTGTAGGTTTGGTTTAGTTAATAAGCTTTAAAAGCTTGTCTTATTAGTTTATGTTTTTGCGATTGTTGAATCGGTTGAGATTTGTGTGAAGTGAATATGTAGCTACTTTGTGCGCTGATGTTATTTTCGGAAGTCGTGTATTGTATATTTGTTGATGAAGTAAACTGTTTGTTATATAAGTCCGTGTTGATTCTGATTGTCCGACGTATATTGTAAATGTATTGTTAAGCTATCTGTTGAAGATTCACAAACACACACTCAAACAGTGTAGTGGAAAGCTGTTTAGGTTTTCCAATAGGCATTTCGTTGCGGTAATTTCATAACCAGACAGTGAGACTGCGAGACTGCGAGACAACGACAGCTTTTTTTCAGTTTCTGATATGTGTTGATGCAATTTTAGTTTAACGCTAAATCAGTGGATTTACTGGTTCGGTTTGTGCATATTTGTAAATATGATGAAACTGGTGGTATGTGTCGAAACTTTAAAGAGATAATAATGAGATTTTTGATTAGCAAGTCCAAGGAGTATGGAGTAGAATGAATTCTGTGTTTTGCTACTCTGGCGTATCTCCTTAGCATGAACTTTTTTATATTCTTTGAAGTTTTGCTAGACTGTAAGTTATGCTATACGTAGTAAGATGGCTTAGTTTTATAAAGCAAACCACCAAGAGTATCCAGAAGGGGTTTGGTTTCATAACCAGACAGTAAGACAATGATAGTTAATTCAGTTTATGGTATTTGTTAATGTGGTGTTAATGTAAAGTCGAATTAGTTCATTAACTGGTCAATGTTATGCACTAGTTCATTATGTGCCTTGTTGAGTTTGCGTGTTTGTGCATTTGTGTATTGTTGGGTCGAATTTCTATGTGTGTGTGACTATGGTGAAACTATTCGATTTTTTGTGTGTCAATGTATGATTGTTAACTAGTAAGTGTGATGGAAATCACTGGCGTGAAAATGAAGTTTTTGTAGGCTGTGAAATATACTGCTGTAAAATGGTTTAGTATCGCAGAGCAAAGCACCTAGGCCTAGTTGAATACAGTAGCATCAGTTTCTTAGATTTGTAGTAACTATTTGCGTTCGTAAGTAACATATTCCATTTGTGGATCTTGATATTACAATGTCAATGCCAGTTCTGCTGCTGCTGATGACAGCTATTGAGTATTGATTTTTTATGTTCTGTAAAATTTGATTAATTATAAATGAGCTTGAGTATTGTTTTTAGTTTATCGTTCGTAATTTAATTCATTTTTATGTTGATGTAGTCTAAGAAAAGAGGTTTGTCACTGGAAGAGAAGCGGGAGAAGATGCTTGAGATCTTCTATGACTCTCAAGACTTTTACCTGGTGAGTATGCAATTCCTAATTAAGAAGCATTATTACTATCATTTTATTTTGTATGCTAAAGAGTAAAGACCCTTTGTTGAAAAACTTAGTTCGTAAGTATTTCCTTTGTTTGGTTTAATATTATCGCTGTTAGCCAAAAGCTGTTGTGATTTCATATTGACCATTATAAATCACTGGATTCCTAACAAAAGCAAACTCACTAGCTTAATACATGATGCACGTTTTAGTAGGGGACAGTGATAATTTTGTTTGCTACATGGAAGAGAGAGTTGCAGAGACTGCAAGAAATGGCATATAACTAGAATAACTGTTTGAAAATTTTGTTTGCCACTAGGACGACATGGAAGGGGTTTGCTGTACTATTGGTGCTAGATGTAAGAATGTAGTAACTTTCACTCGTCTTAGCTAAAGAAAGTGAGTGAAAAAAATAAGCTGGATGATGTAAAAATCTGTCAATCTGTCTTAGACGGTAAACAGCTACTGCAGTCTCGAATGTATCTATGAATATTCTGTTAGGATCAGTGGGAAGGTTGGATTTTACTAATATAGGTTCGAATTTTACTGATATACTCGTATGTGATCGAGTGCTTCATTAAGCTCTATTTGTATGCATGTAAACACTTTTGGTGGCGTTCTGTTTTGTTTGAAACTTATGCTAATGCATGCTTTCTGTGTACAAATGTCAGCTGAAGGAACTTGAAAAGTTGGGACCGAGGAAAGGCGTCATTAGTCAATCTGTCAAAGACGTTGTCCAGAGTCTAGTGGATGATGACCTGGTCTCAAAGGACAAGATAGGAACCTCGGTAAGAAAGGCCCCTGGACGCGGTACTAATTAGCAACATATTTATTTTGAGACATATCTGTGTTTCTGCTTCTTACTCCAAGTAAATAAAGTAATAGCTCTTAAACGACAAACCTTTATTAATCTGTTAACATTTCAGGTATACTTTTGGAGTCTTCCTAGTTGTGCTGGAAACCAGGTACATTAAGCTTTTACTTTGATATTTAACTAAATTTAAATAATTTCTGTGTCCATACCATAAAACTATCTTGTTGAATCATTATGGTTGATATTTGTCTTGCTTCTTCGTGCCTTTTTGTTTAACAGCTAAGAAACGTGACTAAGAAACTTGAGTCAGAGCTTCAAAGCAGCAAGAAGCGGCATGTAGAGCTTGTGGAACAATGTGAGTCCCTGAAGAAAGGTCGTGAGGATTCGGTAAGTTGGTGACTTAACTTTTACTATTCTAAATATGATTTTGAAAGCAATTTCTGGGTATTTCTGTGACTAATACTTTCTAACATCAACCATGACCAGGATGCGCGAGAAGAGGCTTTGATTGAGCTCAAAGCCATTGAACAAAAGTATCACAGCCTGAAAGTATGGTCACATTTTGTTTATTTTTTATTAATCGTTAGATAACTTTAAAAAATACTGTATTCCATAACAGTTTATAAATCAAAATTTCAGGCAGAATTGGGACAATTTGCAGACAATGATCCAGCTACATTTGAAGCAATGAGTAATTAATAACTACCTTATTTCCTTCATTTATATTGTTTCTTAATCATTTAGAAGACCTTTATTTGAAATTACATTCCGTATATTAACTAAACATGCTGAAATGTTAATCATTGATTTCAGAGGAAGCTACTAAAGTTGCCCATGATGCCGCTAACAGATGGACAGGTTTGACCTCCTCGCTTCTGCACATAAAGTTCTAGTTTCACCTCAGCTATTCACTTATTCCTAACAGTGCCATACAAATATTCTGCAGACAATATCTTCACAATGCGTCAGTGGTGCTCAAAGAATTTCCCTCAGGCTAAAGAACAGCTTGAACACTTGTACAATGAGGTATATTATTGTTTCCCTGAACCATCTAGGAACGCAAGTAATTTACTACCTCACAACTCATTTGATATCACTGCTATTCCTACATGCTACCTTATAATTATGAATAACTAATAGATGTCCATACGGCTGGTAAACGGGCAGATCAGGTGTGTGTTGGGTTAGGTGACGGTGGTAGGGGTTATCATGGGTAGGCTGGTTTGACCCGTCACACTTTTTTGTGCAATTTTTGAAACCTTTTATAAAGAATTACTGTTTTTAAATATGATTACAACATTATATTAACTTAATAACAATTTATATTATATGAAATAAATGAGTAGGCAGTTTTATGCATTGAAAATACATTTTGGGTGTCGATTGGACCAACCTGTTGACCCCGTTTTCTTTTGAGTTTTGGATACGTTCAGCCCGTTAAAGATAAGTCGTAAGTATTCACCAAAGTCACCAGTTCATAAGTATAAGGGTCAGAATTGCCACCTATAGTTTTGTGTCCCCTCGTTAGAAAAAAATCCCAAGAGGAACTTCATTGCTGTCATTTTTTGCTGCAATCCTGATGCTTACTAAAACTACTCAACTTATCTATATAATTGCGAATAAGATATAAACAATAAATTACGGAGTATAATTTGTGAAAATGTATGCTGTCTAACCAGGTACTGGCTTCATGTGTGATTTTCAGGTAGGGATAACAGAGGATCTCGACTATTTGGAGTAACCAGCAGTAACACCTATCAAGCAAATCAAGGAATAGACACTAGAAGTGCATGGTAGGTATCACAGTTATTTCAGTTGTCTTATATCATTCCTTAAGTCTTTTAACATAACTGGTACAAAAAGTTGTCATTACAATGAACATTGTACGTGCACAGTTTTATTCTCGTGTGTTAGTGTCATCTTAGATATCAGAAATTTAGATTCCAGGTTATAAAATCAAGTGTCTATAACAGGATAACACTTTTGGCCTCCTTTTCTCAGTTTATTACTACATGTGTCTATCCTAGAAGGTCAATTATACAATCAACGAGACATTACTAGCCTAATCCCCCAAAGTTTATACAAATACGATTGCCTAATCACTGGACCGTTTGAAGGGGGCACTTTGTATCTCAAATGAATGTATGATGATATATCTCCCTAGGTATATGTGGCGTGCAACTTGTATGCCCACGACACTCCATGTTACCATACTATATGGCCAAAAATGGAAACACCCCACATGACAATGACCAAACAACCGCTTGTATCTTTGTATGTACACCACTACACCTTTGTACCCACCACATCACCCATAAGAGCATACCCAAATTGCCCTCCAGTAATCTTTAGTTGATTCTATTTGGCAAAAGTTTCAAGTAACATCTTTTAAGTGGAATAATGCTTGCAAACCTAACGTTAGGTCCTTTGCCTTATGCCAAAATCTATAAGCTAGTGAAATACCAGTTGATAGAAATAGTTAGTTAAGCATCCTAATTCCTAAATGCTGTTTAAGAAGCAATATTTAAGAAAGAATAACATGTACATGTGCATATATAATTATGGTATTCAGCTCTAATCATTTTTATTGGTGAATGGGGGCATATAGTGGTCTAGGTTCCTTTATTGTTAGGCAATAAACATTGTTTGGTATAAGAAAATGACATACACCATCTAAAGGGGTACTGTCTCAATTCCATACAACCAGGTTGAGTTAAAATGAGGATAGACAGGCCGAAATGAACAGATCAACTTAAAATATATTTTAACTGCAATGGTCTGTGTTACAGCTTCCTCTGTTGTCTTATATATCAAAGAGATATTCGATTTAATTTCCTTTGGTTTTATTGATCTTGCCAATAGTTTATAAAGGAGAGATTTGTTTCGTTTGAGTGTCCATTAGTGAACTTGGAGGCTATTGCCTTTGTACAGAAGACTGAACATGTGAAGTGAGTGTTTTTCATAACTTGTAAAAAAAAACAAACTTATATCTTAGTTATAGAAAGGGCTTGGTTATCATCTAGAAGTTCTATTGTACGCACATTCACTGATTGGCGTGACTAGCTTGATATATCAAAACGTATTGGCGTTTCCCCGAATTATTATGGACCATTTTGGCTTTAATTAAACTGCCATTTCGATAGAGAACCTTTACATATACTTCTTCATTCACATAACATGTGTCAAGTTGGCAAACAATTTTTATGATTTGAAATGGAAAATGGGGTTCAGCCGTTCAGGGCCTTTGGCCATTGGTGTTGTCTTTGATGTTCCGAGTCTTTGCTGGTCAAAATGTGTATTAAAGATGGGTTTAGGGCCTTGAATGCGATGACTTTGCGGTCTAACGCTAAGTTTGGCGCGGAGCATTTAGGAGCTATGAGCATTGTGTTTTTTAATGGTCGTTTGACAAGCAATAAGTAGCTTTATTTATTTTTTTCAAAATGCTCAACATTTAGGAGTTGTTTTACACATTATCATTACAAAAAGTAATACAACTACCGCTCACATCTACTACTTACGGCTAATGCTCACATCGACATCTTCTATTGCCATTTTTTTTTCTTCCCAAAACACACCCTAAAGTTAACCAACGAAAATGATTCTTGTGCCAATTGTTGCACATGCAAAAATGATTGAACAATAATACGAAAGCCAATGATTTTGCCTGATCTAATATTTTAAAACTATTAGTATAAGGTATCAATAGATTCCCAATGACACCATCCAAATCACAATTTGAGTATAATCATTTTCAAATTTGCATCCCACATTTTTAAGGAATCAACGAACAGAAATACAATTTTTAACTATTGCTTGGAAAACCATCTAATAAACCTCGTCATACTTTATGGAACCCGTCTAGTTGCGAGGTTTGGGATTTTCCACAAGCTCAAACCTTGTCACACTTTATAAAATCTAAGGATATAGTCTAGTGGTGAGGGCTTGAGATTCTTCACAAGCTCAAACGTTACCAACATGAACTTTAGAGCTAGCTTTTGGACATTTATTCTTTTAGTGCAAACATTTTTGCAAGACCGGCAAAGTCAAAATCGTCTTGAAATTAGTTATAGGTTCAATTCTAACTCCACCTAGTCCCAGTTCATAAAAATAGATTCGATTTGAGGTTGCTCGTTGATCTAATTTTGTTAACTTATCAACATAATTTGTGTTAGGTTGGTTTTTATGGGTGTGGCAAATCGCCACTATCACCCTCCCACGAGTGATCCCCATAAAAGCAAGCATCATCACCTTTATCACCACCTTTATTATTATTTTTTTTGGTTTGTTAGGTGTTATTTGTTTATTAAGAGGATCTGAATGTGAATTTGAATCTGAGACGTAAATGTATGAATCTGAATAAAGTGATATTGTTTGTTTTTTTGTAAAAAAATATCTAAATGATATGAATATGGTACAATTTTATTCTTATGACAAATAAACATTAAAAGACATTAAGAGGCAACAAGACATCCTTTGAACGAGAAGAAAAAAAATACACACACTTAATGACCCAAATGTCTGACCGCGTTTGAACGAGTCAGATTAAGAGGCTGTCAAGAGGCACTTTTTAAAAAACAAACACCACGTTAGTGGGAGGCATATTGTTGGTTATGTTTGTATAAAGTGAATATTTTTATATTTTTAGTTTGGTGATAACCATAGAAGGTAAAAGGTGGTGTTAGTGGTGATGTGTTGAATGATGATAATAGTAATTGACCATAAAAACTAGTCTTAGTACGGAGTAATTCTTTTGTAAGTTTTGTTATTTATCTTATCTTACTTACTATATTATAAAGCATTAAGACTTACTTAAATTAGAAACTCTTAAATTGAACAATCCAAGTTATAAAGCTAAAAATACAAGTAATTAAAACGCATTTTCTAAAATTAAATACAATTACAAGTTCTTAAGTTCAAAATACAACTAATTCAGCATTGCTTATTATAGTAAGAAATACAATTAAAACACAATTAATGTGGTCAAGAAATTTAATGTAATTAATTAATTAACTGGTCAATAAATAGAATTAATACAGTTACACTACTTACATAAGAAATACAACTTATCAAGCACATTATACAACCAACTCAAACAAAATTATTAAATTTGACTAATACAAATAATAAAGCACATTATACAAATATTCAAGTCCGAACAGGCAACGGGGCAAAAGTGCTCGAGCCCGAATGGGCACGGGATAAACGAAATTCTTGATATCTGTAAATTTAAATTGTGAGAAAGAATATAATAAACTAAAATACATGATTTATCAAAAAAAATTATTTTAAAATATCTGCTACTGCAACGCGCGGGTACTCTACTAGTCTCTTTATAGTTTATAGTGTATATTTGTTGAAATAAAAAGTGGAATCTATATACATTAAAACAGCTTAATAAATGATTGAACAATAAAATTATTTGAAATTCAAAAAGATGTCTTTAGAAGACAAATTGGACAACGGTTAAAGCCCCATGTGCCAGAGAACATTTCTCTGTTCCCAACTAAACTAAACCCTACCTGCAACCCACTACAATTCATTTCCCACCGTCCACGTGTCCTCATCAACGGCTATTATCCATTATCCGTTTAATTAAATTTTCTTCTAATCATTTTTATCAACGGTAATCCAAATGCGCCGTTTCTTTTCAACAAAAGATCAATTTCAAACTAAAAATAAAAATCAAAGCTACAAAATTCTTTAAAACTGTACATCTAACATTTTTGTATACTCCGTATTTCCCTAAAAAAAAATGGCATGCCTCATTTTCTCTTGTTTGAGGAAAAAAAAAAAAAAAAAAACTTTTTTTGCGAGTGAGATTACCTTTTTTGTTAGATATATAATTTTAGGGCAGTGATATGCACATATACAATATCATTTTACTTCATACACATAAATTTAGTGGGGTCCTCATAAATTATGTGAGTCTCACTATATTTATTTGTATGAAGTAAAATGATATGCGATGATATCACTTCCCATAATTTTAAGCGAATGTGGGTTATTTATACTAAAAACTAGATGATTATCTGCGCATAGCGACGATAATTCCTAACATAAAATAATTATAGTTATTATATTGTGATTAAGTGTTTCGTGTAATGTTTTTTTTAATACATATAGCGGCACATAACGTTGAAAGATCAAAACCCCTATGGATTTCTATCTTGGCTTATAATATTTTTCAACAATGACATCAACTTTAACTCGCACCTATTTTATTTTATTTTCTTGAAAAAAAAGTTGCTAAAAGGTTGTAAAACATTAAACTTTAAAATTCAAATAAAAGTCAAATTGGCTTTATGAAAATGTCGCAACATAGGGGGAAATATAAAGATAGTCATTAAGGACACTGGCAGTCATGCTTCCGAAAACATCCATGCCTCCGAAATCCACCAATAATATCATTCCACCTCATTTCACCTCATTCATACTTTTTCCATACCTCCCAACCCCATTTTAGTGGCAATCATGCCTTTTTCATACCTCCCAACTTTTTTTTTTTTTTTTTTTTTTAATAATAAATTAAATTAAACAATTTAAATAAAACATAAATATTTCATTAATAATTAAAATAACATTACATAATACTTGGAAAAAAAATACATTATTAAATCTAAAAATCCGTAGGCCATCCATATGTCTCCGCGTACCCACGTTTTGTGTTGATAATGAAATCTCACATAACCTTATTGGTTATGTGTTCGTGCGGCTCGTTGTAGAATTTCAGTGCCCGAATCATAGCCTTTTCTTTAGCATTTTCGAGTTGTGTCTGCAGCAACTGTTCGGACAATTGATCCTTTGCATGTTTTTTTGCCATCGCCTCATCCAACGCTAGTGTTTTCTTTGCCGTATACTGCCCAATAAACTCAGCAGCACTATTCTTTGTTGACGCCTCACTAGCGGTCTTTTTCCCTTTTCTTTTTGAAACAGGAGTTGTGTCGTCATTTAGATCCGGAATAACGGGATCAACATTGTCATTGCTTCCGGACTCATAGAAGCTAGATTCCGACGACTTTCTTCGTTTGTCGGAATGAGATGTCGAAGATACTTTTTCAAAACATGGTTGCTCCAACCATTTCGATTCATCCTTAACAACCCTCCACGCTTCAATATGATTAAACGAAGCACCCTTATTCCTCTTACTATAATCAGACATGGCATTTCCCAAGACGTCGATATTGTCACACCCACTCTCACGAATGCGATTCTACACGTATATAAAAATTAACACAAGTATATATAAATTAACACAAGTATATAAAAATTAACACAAGTATATATAAATTAACACAAGTATATAAAAATTACTTGTTGGATATGAAGGCCGTTAAAGACTCCCATTGCTTGATTCAAATGTTTCCACTTTGTATTTAACGCATGATGAGTTCGATTAGTATTTTTAATTGTGGCTTTGAAATGCTCCAAAATTCTTTCCCAAAACTTATCTCTTCCTTGTTCATTCCCGACTTTTTTACATGTCGAGATATGAATCCATGCTTTGGCCAAAGCAACCTCTTCGATCGACGTCCAACTCTTTTTATCCACTTTAGTTTTCCCTTTAGCCACTTGAACATCTTCATCTAACAAAAAATATATATAAAAAAACATAACAAATAAATAACGAAAAAAAAAAACATATAAAAAATATAACAAATAAATAACGAAAAAAAAAACATATAAAAAATATAACAAATAAATAACGAAAAAAAAACATATATACCAATTTGAGTTTGTTGTTGCGTTTCGGGAACAAAATCAACGTCATCATCATATAAAGGAAGTTCGCGTTCCACACTTGGTTCACAACGCGAAGGACCTTCACGGTACTCACCAAACGGGTTAAACTCACTCGTCATCGATATGTTATATTGGCTTGGGTTCATTGCGGGTGGATAGTTAAAAGATTGAGGGTATTGTTGATGCATCGGTTGTGTAGGTTGGGGATAATATCCCGATTGAGGGTATTGTGGATACGCCGGTGGTGGACCTTGCGGACGAACACGTGGACGGTAGCCACGTCCACGACCTCTTTGTGTTGAACCACTTCTTGATTTCCCACTTTCCATGCTTCAAAAACTATATGTGTAAAAATTGTTTGTGTTTATGTTATTGTTTGGAAATGAATTGTGTTTGAAAATGTATAAATGTGTAATATATATATAGGAATTTTTTTTTTTTTTTTTTTTTTTGTTTTGGCCCAATGCACGCTCCGAATTTAATTTCCAACGGCTCCAAACCATGCTTTCCAACGTTCGAATTTCACATGCTTCTGCGGCAAAAATTGCCGCTCAACGTATGCCGTTGGCCATGCCGGTGGGGTGGCGGCGGTGTTTGCCGCCGGCATAGGCTTGCCGGTGAGCCATGCCGCCCCCATTGCCACCATACTAATATAAAGTGTATTTTAATTACAAAGGGTAGATTAGTTTTTTTCTAATTTTTATTTTAAGAGTTTTTAAATAAAACATTTTACTTGAATGTAGTATAGATGCCGAAATTTTATATATGGATGCACAACTGTGCACACGATTACACTCAACAAATCTAATAATATAAACACCGAATGAAAATGTATAATACCATCATTATATTGATATAACTAATACTTTCGAATCAGTTTTGTCTTATAATGATACGAGGAAACAAAATCGAACATAGAGCTTTGAAACCCATACATCAAATAGTTGTTTTATTTTGCGATATAACAATTTGAAATGATTGTACAAATACCGGGTCAAACATGTTTCTTTGTATAGGCTAGCAAAGATACATTTCGGGTCTCAAATATGACCACTGGAACCATAATCCAAAAGGTTTCATGTTCGTAGACCACTCGGTGTATAGAATCATACGACACTACAACAATCACATTAATCATCGTGAACCAATCAACAATTGCTAGATTTTCATTTCAATTTATAAATACTCTTATCCTAAATCACATCCACATCATCTTTAAGAACAAAAATCAACACCATAAACATTTTCATTATCCAAAATTCATGTTTATCAAAACTAACATAAATAAACCCAAGTCAATATATAGCTACAACTATTATTTTTGTAAAGAAAATCCCAGTAAAAAATAAACAAAAAACAAAAACCTTTTTCAAAAATAAAAACCAAATATTCGTCCCACCCACGATTCCTGTCTTTTTTTATATAAACCCCCAAAAACACACACAAAAAACACATACAAAAACACACACACATTTTCAAACATCTCTTGCAGACAAAGAAAAAAATGGATTCATTCAAAATGTGTTTTATGATGTCACTTTTCACAATCATGATGTCACTAATCAATGCTCAAGCTCCTGCACAAGCTCCTGCTCCTTCAAACGATGGTAATTATATATAAACTATTTATTTTTATATTTTTAAATCAATCAATTTAGATCTGAATTTATAAGGGTGTAAAAGGTTCAAACCTCGCTAAATGTATATATTTGAGGGTTATCAATAAGGGTACATAACCATCACATAAGCTAGTAGTTTGGATTTGGTCTCCTAAGTGGGTAATTCTCTAGAGGTCCTAGGTTCAAACTTTGAGGAGAAAATTAATCTTTATATGGTCACGGAGGCTCGCCTGCGATGACTCCGGCTATCCAAAAAGGGTAGTCGCTTTGGGATTAGTCGGCTCGCAATGTCGAGTCAGAACCAAGGTTAAAAAAAATAATTAAAAAAAAAATTGTTTAGATTATAATTGTATTTTTCTAATGTAATTAATTTGGGTTTTTATTTTTATTTTTTTTTTATAGGGGCTGCGATTGATCAAGGAGTAGCATATGTATTGATGGTGGTTGCATTGGCATTGACTTATATCATTCATTAGGTTTTGACTTTTTTATTTTTGAGTTTGGGGATTTTTTTTGTTTTGAGATTTGATGATTTATTTATGATATGTTTTAACAATTCTTTGGTAATGTAAAGATTAATATTTATTGGAGTTATTTATTTTTTTGTTTAATGTTTAATGTTAATGTTGATGGGATGTAACATGCATGTTCTTTTGTCAAGTTGGCCATGTTCTCAAGATTCTTTGTGTAAAGTGGTGACAAAAGTGTTGGGTTATTTAGTCTTTGGTAAGTTAGCCAGAAAAATGCTGTTTTTTTAAAGTACAGTGACAACTAAAATGGCTGAAAATATATATGATTATGCTACTTTAAAACTGTTGGTATTGATTACTAGGACTTTTTTGTTTATGGGTATGCCAATGGATGAATGGATTTCATGTGTTTGGTTTATAGGTTTAATTTATGAAAATGAGTATGAAACTTATAAAACAAGGCATACTTTAAACTCATTAAAAGTGGTGGTTTACAAAAGGTCATAAGGCTAATGACAGTGGTGGCCTATATTGCATCATTTTTTCGGCAGTCACCTCAGCTTTTTCTCTCATCAACTAAGTGTATGGTAACCCATATTGCATCATTTTTTTATTTTTTATTTTTAATTTTTTTTTTAATTTTAATATAAAACAACAAACGGTTGGACTTTTAAAAGTGAAATGGTTTGTCAATATCGTTCGTAGAAGCAATCGATTGTGCAAACATATCACCGGCGATCGATATGCCCACAGTGGGGACGATCGATTTGCAAATTGATCAACCCATTTGGACGATCGATGAATTCTGATCCAGTGTCACAAGCCTAACACATATAAGTATCATGAATTTGACAAACTGAATCATTTAATACTCTAAACTTTCAAGGGTGCATAATAGTACCTAAATTTGACAAAATGAAATTTCTACTACCCTATACTAAGTGTATGGTAGTAGTAATTCGAATTTGCCAAGTTCTGTGACAACTGGAAAAATAGGGAGCCGTTTTATAAAACCCGCATTACATTAAAATTATAATTTGGAATTTTTGAAAGTTTGTTGTGACGAGATATTTTACGAACGTTGGTACGTGATTTTAATCGTACGATAATTATGAGATTCGAATATTTATTTATGGTTTGATTTGATTCGGTCGTAATGATTTATTTTGAGATCGTTATTTTGGCACTCCTTTGACTCCGGCACTAGGTTAACCTAACAATTTTAATTATATTTTATTGTTGTATCGGATATTATTATTTTGAAACGGGTTCGGTTTGAAAGATATTTGGTTATTTAAGTTTCGGGTTTGGTCCGTGTATTGGCATCGGGCTACTAAATCCCCTACACACCATACAAGTATTATTATTCTTATTACAAAAAGTTTATTTATTTTTTTTATAAGAGCATAACATGAATCGTCCTTGTGCCCTGGAAACAACACAAACATACAACACCTATTCTCTCTCTCTCTATTTTATCACCATCCTCATCTTCTCTACCAAAACCCTAGCCGCCGCCCCTATTTCCGGCTGCCACCACCACACCGCCACCTCCACGACCAAACTACCACCACCATATTAACCATCTCGTCGAGATCTATCCGTTGGTATAACCCACGCGCCGTATAAACGCCTCTAACACCACGAAATCACCACCACCGCCACATAAACACCACCTTTTCGTCTTTTTCATGTTGGGTTTTTGAAGGAATATATTTTTAGAGTTGTTTTGAAGGTGAGTGGCCACGAGTTTCAACTCGTGGGTCTCGATGTGTTACCCAATTCGTGGGTACATAACTTTTCTTAAATGGGTTTTGTGAACTAATGATGGGAAATGAAGATTTGCTTATAAAAACTCGTTTGGTATCCTTGGGGTGTCGAATTACTCTTGTTTGGTGCTCGACTTTTGATGTTTGGGCTGCGTTTGGAGATGATTGTGGCTCGTTAGAGCTTAACCGAGACCCTATGGTCTCGGTGTAATGTTACCTTTGGCTCGGTTGGGAGTCTAATATGACCATTGGTCCGATTGGTTTGATTCTTGGCTAGATTGGATACCGATTTGATATTGTTGTTGTTATTTGATGTCGCGACCCAAGGGGAGACCCTCGTGGCAGATTTTGGTTGCTCATTTGAGCTTGTTGTGAGACCCCGTAGTCTTGGTTTCGAGCCTTTGTGACTCATGTGTTTAGCCGAGACCCAAGTGGGTTGCAAGGCTCGGGTTTGGCTTGGTAAACCAACCCGGAACTAGCCTATTTTGATGTTTTTCCTTGATATGGTTTATATATGTCTTTTGTATTATGTGGTGATATGGTTGTTTTTATTACTTGTTCTTGCGGCTCATTTTATTTTTGGCCGAATATTTTGATGGGTCGAGACCTTGTGGTCTCGATAATGAGAATACTGTTACGATTGTGATTATTGAGGAGTTGTTGACGAAAGTGGTATTGGGGACCGATTGTGAGACGGTCATTAGATGACGGAGATAGGTTAGTTGGGTGCCGTAGTCGGACCCTCGTGTTGTAGCACGTGGATATGGGACTGTTTGGACGGAGTTGATTTATTATTGTGACTTGGTTATTATTATTATTTGTGGACTTGGACTATGAGCCGAGAGTGATGACTCGGACATGTGACCAAATTCTTATGACTCGATAAATATTTAAAATCAAACGTTAAAAATAATACTCGTAATAATATTATTAGTAATATAATCGTTTATATAAGTATATAGACGTGATAAACGTATATATATTATTATAAATGTGTATATTAATAATAAAACGGTCACGAGTGAACGTTATAATAATATAACGATATTTATTATACTATGCGAATAGTGCAATAAATGTCGGAGTATTATTATAAATAAATAATTATAAATAATGTCGAGAACTAATAAGTCGGGTAAGTAATAAATAAAACCATGATGACTTTTATAAATTTGGAAAACTTATCGAGTTATACGAGTTGTGGTTACTTAAGCCCAAGTGGGCTTTATTATGTGACTTTTGTGTTGTCACGGATATATGACGATTAATATAACCATTTTCTATAACTACGTAACTTATTTAATCGACGGGTTAAATCGAGTTTATTTAGCTATATAAAATGAGTATATTAATGGGCATCGTATCCTACGACGCCCATAGGTTGTGGTACGTGTATTAGGATAATAAATTACTATATATCTCGTGGAATTGGCTAAATTGACGAATTTGGCAAATTGGACGATATATATAGGGAATTTATTGGACTACGATATATACCATATAGTATTCTTTGTGCAACGTGCTTTAGGTTGGGTATAATCTTGGAGCGATGTATTACGTAAATAAATATGGGGGATTACCAAATCGACGGATTTGATAAGCTTCGATGATTTATTTAAATAATATATTGGGCTAATATTAGACCTATAGATGGTTTATTATTTTGTTTGTTGTGGCTTTCTGGTTTGAGTTGTGTCGACCCTCCACCCATATGGATACCAAACGTCGAATTTCAAATGAATATGAAGATAATTTGAGAAATGGATATTTTTGGAAAGTTAAATGGAATACGTTCGGGAATGGGAATATTTGATTTTGAGGAAATGATTTCTGAACGAGTTTGATATTGTTAGGAAGTGCCGAGTCTGTAGTTGCCGTTACGTGAGTTGCTTGAGATTACTTACGTCTTTCTTCTATCGATTTCTTTTGAGAATTTCTTTGCTGGACTTGAGGTGAGTCATAGCCCCACTTTTTACTCTTGAACTTTGTTTTCAATACTTGGGGTGAGAAACGTGCAAATGTTTTATGTGGACTATTATCGCTTTTTGATCTCAAAACTTGCTATGCTTATAGAACTAGGTAGAGCGAGGCCTAGACTAGATCTAGGTAAGCTATTGATTCAGTTATTGAGCGAGGCCTAGACTTGATCTAGGTAAGCTATTGATTTGGTGGTTGAGCGAGGCCTAGACTAGATCTAGGTAAGCTATTGATTTGGTTGTTGTGCGAGGCCTAGTCCCCGAACTAGGTAAGCCATTGGATTGATTATAGAGCGAGGCCTAGACTTGAGCTAGGTAAGCTATTGATTGGATTGATTTGAGCTATAGTGTGCACCTATAGGGATGATTTGATTTGGTTGGATTTGATTTGGTTGGATTATTTTGGTTGGATGATTGAGCCCTAGTCTAGCTAGCAAGCGTTTTGCGTATATGTCCACTATATTGAATTAAGAACCTAAACCTATGATCTCACCAGCGAAAGCTGACTTTTAGCACGTTTTCTCAGGTAATTAAGTGATGCTCTGCGGATGCTTGGATTGGAGGCTTGGTAATGGCACCGGTTATGGATCTATATTTCTAAAACTCTGATAACTATTGGGGACCTATATTTATTTCTTTTGGGCCTGACTTTGGATGATTTTGGGATAAATGTAAACTTTAAAACCCGGTTTGGTTGTGTTTTTCTTATGTTTACTTTATCTCGTTCTTTCATGACTTTGAATGGATACCAATCCCCGTAGCACCCCGAAAGCTTGTTGAGTCTTCCGCTGTACCAAATTTTGGGGGTGTTACAGATTGGTATCAGAGCCAAGGTTATAGAGAACTAGGTAAATAGACACCTAAACTATAACCGATTTTTATAGAAAACGATCCTCGACCATTGCCCGCCAGCCCGCCAAGCCGAAGCATCATTGTTATTATTGAGGTATTATGAGATTATTGAGATGATTATTAGATATGGGATTCTTGAGATGATTTGAGGATTTGAGACTTATTGATTTAGTGATATGATGGCGTTTTAAGGAATTATATGCATCTTGAGGAATTATATGGCTTAACTGTTTTACGAATGATTTTAGTAATGCGGTATTTTTAAATCTTTCTTGATATATATGATTTGGAATTATATGATGATTTTTGATATGGTATTTTGAGTTCGCGGTTTAGCTGTTTTGAAACACTTACACCTACCCTACGCCGTTGTCACAAATCATAGCCTCCTTTGCACGTGTTGGTATTAAGAATTGTTATTGCTAGTACGCGTCGCCCATCGTAGATCACTATGGCCCTGATGACCCCTACGTGTTGGTCATGCATTCGGCCACTACTTTATCGTCTCATTGTCGCCCTAAGTCACCGATTTTATCGCCTCGTGGTTCACCTGCTTTGAGATGACGATTGATGGAGTACCCCTCCGACGAGGAGTACGAGGGCGAGCAGAATGATGACCCTCAAGATGAGGAAGAGAATGATGACCCTCAAGATGAGGAAAAGAATGATGACCCTCAGGATGAGGAAGAGGATGATCCTCAGGAGGAGGAGATGCCTGATGATGATTGGTCGATAACACATTCAGCTCATTCTGCGAAGCCCGATTCCCCGATACATCCGTTAGAGCCGGTTTCACCTGATCATCCATTTTTGTTTGGGTTGCCACCTGGTAGTCCCGTTGAGTTGGATGCACCTTCTAAGGTTTCTGCTGAGCATGCAGATTTGGGTGAATTTGGTAGGATGTGGACTAGGATTACTGCACAGGGCGAGTGGATCTTGCGGATGTCTGACCAACTTGAGATGATTATTGCTGAGTTTATTGCTGAGGTTATTGTTGAGATAAGAGTTGATTTGACTAATATCGTGGGAAGGACGACCGCGATTAGGAGAGGTATGATTGAGATACATGAGCAGGTAGAGAGTCTGCAAAGAGGTTTCCTCACGGCTCGCGAGGCAGATCGCAAGCTGTGGCAGAGGAACACAGAGATAGAGAAGGAGGTTGCGGACCTCAAGAGGGACAGAGATATACATAGTGTTGAGCTGGGATAGTTATTGAGGAATTTGGATGGTTTAGGATCGGAGTTGAGGAGTCAACGCCAGCTTCATGGCTAGATCAATTTGGATTTGTGTTGTTGTTGTGTTGTTGGCTAAGCCAGGGAGTACTTGGTTAGGAGAGCTGGTTATTCTATCCCTTAAGTCTTGTTATTCGGATTGTATGTTCGTCTCGTATGGAACGATTAGTATTTATTATGTCTTTTGGTATTTTGGAACGAAGAATCGATCGCTACGTGTATGGACGATGGTGATTTCGTGTGATATTCTACGGTTTTTGGCGTACATGGAGAATTGTGTTCCTATTTACATGTTTGATATTGTGTTGGTATTATATTAATGGTTGTACGACGAAACCCTGTTAGAGCTACCCGAACTAGTCCTGCAGTGACTACCCCTGGTCGTCGAGGACGCCGTCCTACTCGAAATGTTGAGACCCCTACTCCTGATAACCTGGACACTACTAACCGCACAACAGGAATCAAAATGTTGATGTTCTGGGAGACAATGATCATGTTCCACCTAATGCACCTACTGTGGATCAAGCAATGATCAATCAACTTGTGGAGCAACGAGTTGCTGAGCTACTAGCTGAGTCAAATCATTCCAACAATTCTACTAGAACATTTCCACCTGTTCGTGCTAGGGGATGTAACTACAAGGAGTTTCGAATTTGTGGACCCATTGAGTTTGGTGGAACTGAGGGAGTGGTTTACTTGGTTAGGTGGATTGAGAAGACTGAGTCAGTGTTTAATGTCGGTGGTTGTGCGGAGAATACGAAGGTAAAGTTTGCTTCTTTTACCTTCAAGGATGAAGCCTTAACTTGGTGGAACAATTATCGTAACTCGGTTGGGAGTGATGTGGCTTATGCTATGACTTGGGAGCAATTTAAGTCTTTGCTGATTCAGACTTACTGCCCAAGGAATGAGATTAAGAAGTGGGAAATTGAGTTCTGGAACCACAAAATGAAAGGTACCGATATGGCAACTTACAATCGCCGTTATCGAGAGTTGGCCTTACTCTATCCCGATATGGTTAGGACTGAGACCCAAAAGATTGAGAGGTATACCGATGGATTGCCGGTAGCTACAAGGAACGATGTGATTTCTGCTAAGCCTGCAAACATTCATGAGGCTATCACTATCGCTCAACAATTGATGGACTCTTTGGCATTGGAAGAAGCTGAGAAGGATAAGAATGGAAAGAGAAAAAGGGATGATCACTCTAAGGGTAATGATTGTCGAAACAAGCGACAAACAACTACTAGAGCTTATGCTATGGGAGATGGAGATAAGAAGAACTACAATGGAGATGCACCCAAATGTAACCGATGTTACAAGCATCATTATGGTCGATGTACTGTGATGTGCAAGAATTGCTCTAAGATGGGACACATAGCAAAGGATTGTAGAGCTCGACCACTTGCTATGGTTCAAACTACTCCTGAAACTATGAGCAAAGCAAATGTTACTTGCTATGGATATGGAAAGAAAGGACATTATCGGAATGAGTGTAGGGAATCGTGGAACCGAGGAAATCAAGGATCGGGTGGTAATGGGTACAATAATGGAAACCGTGGAGCTGGAGGAAACCGTGGACGACAAGATAATGGGGACCAACGTGTGGAAGCTGGAGCTGCTCATGGGAGAGTGTATGCACTTGGGAACGAGAGAGGAGAAGATCCGAACGTCGTTACTGGTACGTTCCTTCTCAATAATCGTTATGCTTCCATACTATTTGATACTGGTGCCGATAAGAGTTTTGTGTCCACTAAGTTTGCACCCTTACTAGAGAAACCCCCGATGGCCTTAGGAATTGGTTATGATGTAGAGTTAGCTAATGGGAACATAGAGAGGATTAGGACTATCATGCGCGGCTGCACGTTAAACTTTCTGAACCGTCTTTTAAACATAGATCTTCTACCCGTCACGTTACGAAGTTTTGATGTCATTATTGGTATGGATTGGTTGTCGAAGTACTGTGCTCATATAATTTGCGATGAGAAGATCGTGCGTGTGCCATACGTCAAGGAGATTCTGAACATACCAGGAGATAGAAAGCATTTGAGAGGCCCATCTAGATTAGCGGTCATATCTTGCACTAAGTTGCCAAAGCTAATGGAAAAGGGAAGTTACCTTTTCTTAGCCCAAATTTCTGAGAAAGGAGAGAAAGAGAAGAAGGAAAGGTGCATTGGAGATGTACCTATAGTTCGTGATTTTTCGGATGTGTTTCCCGATGATTTGCCGGGAATTCCGCCTACTAGACAAGTGGAATTTCAGATTGAGTTGATACCTGGTGCTGCACCTGTAGCACGAGCGCCTTATCGTCTTGCACCTACTGAATTGGAAGAGTTGTCGAAGCAATTAGCGGAGCTAGCCGAAAAAGGATTTATAAGACCAAGTTCTTCACCTTGGGGAGCCCCGGTTTTATTTGTGAAGAAGAAGGATGGATCGTTCCGTATGTGTATTGATTATCGAGAGTTGAACAAGTTAACGGTGAAGAATAGATACCCGTTACCGAGGTTCGACGATTTGTTCGATCAGCTTCAAGGATCGAGTGTGTATTCGAAAATCGATTTGAGATCGGGATATCATCAGCATCGAGTTCGCGAGGAAGATATTCCGAAAACGGCTTTCAGAACCCGTTACGGGCATTACGAGTTTCAGGTGATGCCGTTTGGGTTGACTAACGCACCGGCGGTATTCATGGATCTCATGAATCGGGTGTGTAAGCCTTACTTAGATAAGTTCGTGATTGTGTTTATCGATGACATTCTGATATATTCGAAGAGTGAGAAGGAGCATGAGGAGCATCTAAGACTTATCTTAGAATTGCTCAGGAAGGAGAAACTGTATGCCAAGTTTTCGAAATGTGAATTTTGGATTCCGACGGTACAATTTCTAGGTCATGTGATTGATAGACAAGGAGTTCATGGGGATCCTGCTAAGATTGAAGCGATTAAAGATTGGGCTGCACCTACGACCCCAACAGAAGTTTGTCAATTTTTGGGATTAGCCGGTTATTACCGAAGATTCATTGAGGGATTTTCGAAGATAGCAAAACCGTTGACCAAATTGACTCAAAAGAGTGTTAAGTATGAATGGGGAGATAAGGAAGAGGAAGCATTTCAGTTACTTAAGGAGATGTTGTGTAGTGCTCCTATCTTGGCGTTACCCGAAGCTCAAGAAGCACGAGAAGAACTACACCACCCATGATTTGGAGTTAGGTGCTGTGGTTTTTGCTTTGAGGATATGGAGACATTACTTGTATGGAACCAAGTGTGTAGTGTTTATTGATCACAAGAGTCTGCAACACATTCTGAACCAAAAAGAGCTTAACATGATGCAGCGACGTTGGATTGAGTTGCTAAGCGATTATGATTGTGAAATTCGCTACCATCCTGGTAAGGCAAACGTTGTTGCTGATGCTCTTAGCCGAAAGGAGAGAATCCCACCGTTACGAGTTAGGTCATTAGGAATGACTATCGTGTCGCCATTACCGTCTCAAATATTAGAAGCTCAAACGGAAGCGTTAAAAGCAGAGAATCGGTCTGCTGAGAATATATTTGGGATGGCAGAAAATGAGAAGGGATTTGTTAGACGTTCTGATGGAGTATTATGTTTTGGAGAGCGAAGTTGGGTACCATTGTTTGGAGGAATTCGAGAGTTGATTATGCATGAGTCGCATAAGCCAAGATACTCTATTCATCCTGGGTCTGACAAAATGTATCAGGATTTGAAGAAGTTATACTGGTGGCCAAGTATGAAGGCAGATATAGCGTTGTATGTTAGTAAGTGCTTGACTTGCTCTAAGGTTAAAGCCGAACATCAAAGACCGTCAGGATTATTGACGCAGCCAGAACTCCCGGTTTGGAAGTGGGAGCGGATTACGATGGACTTTATTACCTAATTACCAAGGACAGCTAGCGGTTGTGACGCTATATGGGTAATTGTGGATCGTTTGACTAAGTCTGCTCATTTCCTGGCGATTAGTGAAGATGATAGTGTGGATAAACTTGCGAGGTTGTATGTGAAGGAGATTGTTTCTCGTCATGGAGTTCCGATATCGATTATTTCTGATCGCGACAGCCGCTTCACGTCAGCATTGTGGCGATCACTTCAAACCGCTTTGGGGACGAGACTTGATATGAGTACTGCATATCACCCCCAAACCGATGGTCAAAGTGAGAGAACTATTCAGACTTTGGAGGATATGCTTCGTGCATGCATCATAGACTTTGGTAAAGGCTGGGAGAAATATCTACCC
The DNA here is from genome assembly GCA_030686995.1 of Artemisia argyi. Classification (NCBI taxonomy): domain Eukaryota; kingdom Viridiplantae; phylum Streptophyta; class Magnoliopsida; order Asterales; family Asteraceae; genus Artemisia; species Artemisia argyi. The sequence continues at coordinate 331,829,793 of CM060709.1, forward strand.
CTTGCGGAGTTCTCCTACAACAATAGCTACCACACAAGTCTTAAGGCTGCACCATTTGAAGCTTTGTACGGTCGTAAATGTCGTTCACCTATTGGTTGGGCAGAAGTTGGAGATAGCCAACTCATAGGCCCTGAGCTTATTTTGGAAACTACTGAGAAAGTAACGCAATTTCGAGATCGACTGCAAGCAGCTAGAGATAGGCAGAAAAGCTACGCCGATCAGAGGCGTAAACCCCTAGAATTCCAGGTTGGAGACAAAATGATGTTGAAAGTCTCGCCTTGGAATGGTGCGATACGTTTTGGTAAACGTGGGAAACTTAATCCCCGCTACATTGGACCATTTTTTTTATTTTGGAAAGAATTAGGCCCGTAGCTTATCGTTTGGAATTACCAAATGGAATTGAGTAAAGTTCATGATGTGTTTCATGTTAGCAATCTGAAGAAATGTCTTTCGGAGGAAACGCCGGTTATACCAATCAAGGATATTCGTGTGGATGAGAGTTTGAATTTTGTAGAAGAGCCGATTGAGATAATGGATAGAGAGATCAAACGACTCAAGAGGAGTCGTATTCCGCTCATCAAAGTTCGTTGGAATTCGCGGCACGGACCGGAATTTACGTGGGAACGTGAGGATGAGTTTCGAAAGAGATATCCGAAGCTTTTCACTTCGTAGATGGGTTATTTCGAGAGAAACCCGGGACGGGTTCCTTTCGAGAGATATCCGAAGCTTTAAACTCATTAAAAGTGGTGGTTTACAAAAGGTCATAAGGCTAATGACAGTGGTGGCCTATATTGCATCATTTTTTCGGCAGTCACCTCAGCTTTTTCTCTCATCAACTAAGTGTATGGTAACCCATATTGCATCATTTTTTTATTTTTTATTTTTAATTTTTTTTTTTAATTTTAATATAAAACAACAAACGGTTGGACTTTTAAAAGTGAAATGGTTTGTCAATATCGTTCGTAGAAGCAATCGATTGTGCAAACATATCACCGGCGATCGATATGCCCACAGTGGGGACGATCGATTTGCAAATTGATCAACCCATTTGGACGATCGATGAATTCTGATCCAGTGTCACAAGCCTAACACATATAAGTATCATGAATTTGACAAACTGAATCATTTAATACTCTAAACTTTCAAGGGTGCATAATAGTACCTAAATTTGACAAAATGAAATTTCTACTACCCTATACTAAGTGTATGGTAGTAGTAATTCGAATTTGCCAAGTTCTGTGACAACTGGAAAAATAGGGAGCCGTTTTATAAAACCCGCATTACATTAAAATTATAATTTGGAATTTTTGAAAGTTTGTTGTGACGAGATATTTTACGAACGTTGGTACGTGATTTTAATCGTACGATAATTATGAGATTCGAATATTTATTTATGGTTTGATTTGATTCGGTCGTAATGATTTATTTTGAGATCGTTATTTTGGCACTCCTTTGACTCCGGCACTAGGTTAACCTAACAATTTTAATTATATTTTATTGTTGTATCGGATATTATTATTTTGAAACGGGTTCGGTTTGAAAGATATTTGGTTATTTAAGTTTCGGGTTTGGTCCGTGTATTGGCATCGGGCTACTAAATCCCCTACACACCATACAAGTATTATTATTCTTATTACAAAAAGTTTATTTATTTTTTTTATAAGAGCATAACATGAATCGTCCTTGTGCCCTGGAAACAACACAAACATACAACACCTATTCTCTCTCTCTCTATTTTATCACCATCCTCATCTTCTCTACCAAAACCCTAGCCGCCGCCCCTATTTCCGGCTGCCACCACCACACCGCCACCTCCACGACCAAACTACCACCACCATATTAACCATCTCGTCGAGATCTATCCGTTGGTATAACCCACGCGCCGTATAAACGCCTCTAACACCACGAAATCACCACCACCGCCACATAAACACCACCTTTTCGTCTTTTTCATGTTGGGTTTTTGAAGGAATATATTTTTAGAGTTGTTTTGAAGGTGAGTGGCCACGAGTTTCAACTCGTGGGTCTCGATGTGTTACCCAATTCGTGGGTACATAACTTTTCTTAAATGGGTTTTGTGAACTAATGATGGGAAATGAAGATTTGCTTATAAAAACTCGTTTGGTATCCTTGGGGTGTCGAATTACTCTTGTTTGGTGCTCGACTTTTGATGTTTGGGCTGCGTTTGGAGATGATTGTGGCTCGTTAGAGCTTAACCGAGACCCTATGGTCTCGGTGTAATGTTACCTTTGGCTCGGTTGGGAGTCTAATATGACCATTGGTCCGATTGGTTTGATTCTTGGCTAGATTGGATACCGATTTGATATTGTTGTTGTTATTTGATGTCGCGACCCAAGGGGAGACCCTCGTGGCAGATTTTGGTTGCTCATTTGAGCTTGTTGTGAGACCCCGTAGTCTTGGTTTCGAGCCTTTGTGACTCATGTGTTTAGCCGAGACCCAAGTGGGTTGCAAGGCTCGGGTTTGGCTTGGTAAACCAACCCGGAACTAGCCTATTTTGATGTTTTTCCTTGATATGGTTTATATATGTCTTTTGTATTATGTGGTGATATGGTTGTTTTTATTACTTGTTCTTGCGGCTCATTTTATTTTTGGCCGAATATTTTGATGGGTCGAGACCTTGTGGTCTCGATAATGAGAATACTGTTACGATTGTGATTATTGAGGAGTTGTTGACGAAAGTGGTATTGGGGACCGATTGTGAGACGGTCATTAGATGACGGAGATAGGTTAGTTGGGTGCCGTAGTCGGACCCTCGTGTTGTAGCACGTGGATATGGGACTGTTTGGACGGAGTTGATTTATTATTGTGACTTGGTTATTATTATTATTTGTGGACTTGGACTATGAGCCGAGAGTGATGACTCGGACATGTGACCAAATTCTTATGACTCGATAAATATTTAAAATCAAACGTTAAAAATAATACTCGTAATAATATTATTAGTAATATAATCGTTTATATAAGTATATAGACGTGATAAACGTATATATATTATTATAAATGTGTATATTAATAATAAAACGGTCACGAGTGAACGTTATAATAATATAACGATATTTATTATACTATGCGAATAGTGCAATAAATGTCGGAGTATTATTATAAATAAATAATTATAAATAATGTCGAGAACTAATAAGTCGGGTAAGTAATAAATAAAACCATGATGACTTTTATAAATTTGGAAAACTTATCGAGTTATACGAGTTGTGGTTACTTAAGCCCAAGTGGGCTTTATTATGTGACTTTTGTGTTGTCACGGATATATGACGATTAATATAACCATTTTCTATAACTACGTAACTTATTTAATCGACGGGTTAAATCGAGTTTATTTAGCTATATAAAATGAGTATATTAATGGGCATCGTATCCTACGACGCCCATAGGTTGTGGTACGTGTATTAGGATAATAAATTACTATATATCTCGTGGAATTGGCTAAATTGACGAATTTGGCAAATTGGACGATATATATAGGGAATTTATTGGACTACGATATATACCATATAGTATTCTTTGTGCAACGTGCTTTAGGTTGGGTATAATCTTGGAGCGATGTATTACGTAAATAAATATGGGGGATTACCAAATCGACGGATTTGATAAGCTTCGATGATTTATTTAAATAATATATTGGGCTAATATTAGACCTATAGATGGTTTATTATTTTGTTTGTTGTGGCTTTCTGGTTTGAGTTGTGTCGACCCTCCACCCATATGGATACCAAACGTCGAATTTCAAATGAATATGAAGATAATTTGAGAAATGGATATTTTTGGAAAGTTAAATGGAATACGTTCGGGAATGGGAATATTTGATTTTGAGGAAATGATTTCTGAACGAGTTTGATATTGTTAGGAAGTGCCGAGTCTGTAGTTGCCGTTACGTGAGTTGCTTGAGATTACTTACGTCTTTCTTCTATCGATTTCTTTTGAGAATTTCTTTGCTGGACTTGAGGTGAGTCATAGCCCCACTTTTTACTCTTGAACTTTGTTTTCAATACTTGGGGTGAGAAACGTGCAAATGTTTTATGTGGACTATTATCGCTTTTTGATCTCAAAACTTGCTATGCTTATAGAACTAGGTAGAGCGAGGCCTAGACTAGATCTAGGTAAGCTATTGATTCAGTTATTGAGCGAGGCCTAGACTTGATCTAGGTAAGCTATTGATTTGGTGGTTGAGCGAGGCCTAGACTAGATCTAGGTAAGCTATTGATTTGGTTGTTGTGCGAGGCCTAGTCCCCGAACTAGGTAAGCCATTGGATTGATTATAGAGCGAGGCCTAGACTTGAGCTAGGTAAGCTATTGATTGGATTGATTTGAGCTATAGTGTGCACCTATAGGGATGATTTGATTTGGTTGGATTTGATTTGGTTGGATTATTTTGGTTGGATGATTGAGCCCTAGTCTAGCTAGCAAGCGTTTTGCGTATATGTCCACTATATTGGATTAAGAACCTAAACCTATGATCTCACCAGCGAAAGCTGACTTTTAGCACGTTTTCTCAGGTAATTAAGTGATGCTCTGCGGATGCTTGGATTGGAGGCTTGGTAATGGCACCGGTTATGGATCTATATTTCTAAAACTCTGATAACTATTGGGGACCTATATTTATTTCTTTTGGGCCTGACTTTGGATGATTTTGGGATAAATGTAAACTTTAAAACCCGGTTTGGTTGTGTTTTTCTTATGTTTACTTTATCTCGTTCTTTCATGACTTTGAATGGATACCAATCCCCGTAGCACCCCGAAAGCTTGTTGAGTCTTCCGCTGTACCAAATTTTGGGGGTGTTACAAGTTCAGAGTACTATATCGCAGTATCGAACCCTTAAAAGTTTGGGGTACTGAATATTCCACTTTGTCAAGCTCAGAGTACTGATAAGTTTTTTGGCCTTTACAAAACCCGTACCCATAATGATTCTCTTGACAAACCAACCACCCTTTAAGTACTTATAAGCTTCTTTATAATGACTACTTATGAAACTATGTATAAAAGTGTTTATCTAGTAAAACAAACTTAATAATACCTGTAAAACTTGTAGTTTGACAAATTTTTATCAAAGTCAATTATAAAAGATTTTAAGTTAAGTACAAGACTTAGGGGGTGTTAGTTTAAATTTATATAACATAAGTTGTGTACGGCTTATATAACATAAGCCACAATTTTGTGACTTATTTTGATACTTATGGGCTTATATATACCATTGTCAATCTTCTTCGTACTTTATAATCCCATAATATAGTCAAAACTCAAAACATATACTAGGCTACTACATTTTCCCCATAACACACTTCGGCGAAATTGAGTACTGTTGTTGTTGATACTAGGCTACATATAACAGTTATCGAAACTAGTCACGAAGCAACGACACTAGGCATTGGTCGAAGTTTGGACCACACACCATCTTGCCACTTGGAAGCTGCCTTCATATATCTCATAAAAGATGAAATCAAAATCGTAACCTTTTCAACATTGCCGATTCAAATGACGTTTATTTCCTTATGGAATTGAAATGCGTACCATATGTCGGACAAAACTTGGATCACACACCGTTGTTTGCCTAATGTAACTCACAACCTCCTCATCATTGCAGATTCAAATGAGGTTTATCTCTTTGCGGAATTGAAACGCTTGCTGCCTATCCAACTTGCGCATATGGATAGTCCTAGTCCTAGAAAAATGGTTTTGGCCGAATGCGATGCAATGCTTGGATCCATCCTGGATACAACTAGTCGACCAGTAGGGGTCCAAGACAACTACAAAGATATCCGAGGTTTTTTGTAATTTACCATAAAAATGTACACACACATTTTTAGAATATTTGAGCTACAAATATCTATGATTTTTGTCACTATCGCATTTTATGTATTCTGTATGAAAGCAATGTTGTAACTCTGCAGAGCCGTATACGAGGATGTGCGAGATGTGCTATCATACATGACCTCAAAATTTTTAGGAGCCTTAATATATATACCCCGTTATATATGGGGCCTCAAAATTCACTTCCAATAAAAATTATTAACGTTGTACAATCTTATGTCATATATATTTGTTAAAACTTAAGATAGATCATCAAAATGCTATGTTTTTTGTTTCGATAGTTGGTATAAAATATTTGTGACCATCGTATAAGATTTCGCACAAGGACTTCGTTCGCTTAGCTAAGAAGACAGGAACACTGCCATCAATTTTACACATTGTGAAATGTCTAACATTTTAATTTAGGGTGACAGATTTGGGTCATATCCATGTTCTTGGGTGCTAATTCCAGCAACGTAGCTACAAATAAGATTGTTTTTTCATATGGGTTCTCAAAATGGGCTTGTGAACCCACTAAACCTTTTCCCCTTTCCTTTTAGATCTACAGTTTACACTTTACAAATTCCCTTCTAAATTTCTAATTTATTTATTTTATATCTCATTAAAAAATAAGGGAAAAAAAAGCCTGTAAAATTTTAGATATTTTGTAACAGTTTATAATCTTTTATTTATATCAACAAAATACCAAAAACTTGCGTACATTTTGGGCTACTAAATTTTGACATTATTTTGTTTGCAAGGGTTTTAATCCTCTTCTCATGACATACATATCATGACTTCTATAAATAGTATAGATTTTTTAGAAAGTACAGTAATATATATGAGACTTTAATTCTCTTTTTATTTTGGATAACAGTTTAAGGTATATGCATATGAGCTCAAAGACACTTTATCATGAAAGCTGACTGTGATAAGTATAAAATATTACTGAAAACAAATTGTCAAATTGTATTGTGTTAGAAAAATATTCATAATTCAATAGGATACAAAAATAAAAATATAAAAATCAATTATACTAGAAAATGAAATAAAAAATATAACGTGGGAGTTGGAAAAGGGGTGTTATGATAGGGAAGTTTTGTAAGGTCACGTTGTATTTTGACATGGGTGGTGTTATTAGGCCGGAACTAGTAAGGAGAGTCAATCACTCTTATTTTTTTTGTCACGTCAATTTTCTCTCTTTAGTGACTTTCAGGCGATTGAGTGTCTCAGTATGGGGCAACATACACTACAAAAAACATACTCCACAAAAATATATTTTCCAAAAAAAAAAGAAAAAAAAAAAGTCGATCGTCGACCTTTATCTCTCCACAACAAAAGTCTATCGACTCCCCACAGTAAGGCGATCGATCAATTCACTCGATCGATTATTGTTACTGGGGCAACCTTGGTACTTCTATAACCTTACTATCTCTTTTTTTAACAATTTTATTAATATGGCAAGATAGCTTTTTAGAGTTTATGCTCCGATCCGTATCTTTTGTCTTTTACTATTTTATTTGTCAAACTTTATATTTATGTTTCGGACTTTCTGTTTCGCATTTTTACCCACTTTATTAACACGACAAGACATTTTTTTTTATGGAAAAGGGTTTTCTTAAGTTGTACACAACTTGATTGATTAAGTCGGACAATAAATACCTATTGATCAAAATACAATGGCCCAAATCAAAAGTTGTGTATAACTTGATTGATCAAGTTTAGACAATTGCTAGCCATTGGATTTTGATGCCTATTAATTGTCTAACTGTGTTTTACTACATTTGATTTATCAAACTTTATATTTAATATTTCATACTTTCTGTTTCGCAGTTTTATAATAAAAACAAAATTATAAAAACTATTAAATAAATAAATGTTAGATGTATATTAGAGTCACTTTTGAATTTTGATACAGATACTATAATATTAATGGCATGTAGAAATGTACAATGGTGACATTCGATAGAGATTTATATTAAAGCCAGCTTGATACATAAGAATCACATTTCTTGTTTTAGTGAAACTATTTTCGGCACTGAATCATATGTTGTCCTGATTTATGACAATTCATAACCAAAATAATATAATTTTATCACTAATTTCATGAGGCAACTAAATATGAGGTTAAAATTATACCTTTGCTATATCTTGTCGACAAAGAATATATATTGATAAGTGACAACTCAAAGCTCTCACTTACATCAATTAGCACATTCATCTCGTGGATTATAATCACCAAGATATACCGGAAAATTAATAATAAATCTTAACACCTATAAAAATTATAAGTTGCATACGAATACTATTAACATAGCTTAATTACTGGTTGGCAAATAACTGAATCATGTGTATTTGGTGCAAGTTTGCTAGGTTATATCAAACCCATATATATTTTGGGTACACTATTCTTTTCTTTCTAAGAGAGAGATGAGTCTATTTATAGTTAATGACATTACATATATAAGACTCTAAGTACAAACACACATATATGTTACATGTTTAATGTTTAATACTAATTCGTAACACTCAATAATACAGATTAATCGAGTCTTATCTTAACTATGTATAAAGAGAAATGTTTTTCTTTAAAACTTAAAATTGAGTCATGCGTAATGACCAAAATACATCTTTTAATCTTGGGAAAATTGTCCAGAAATACATCAAACTTGCCACCTTTTGCTTTTGTATACTATGAACTTTTTTTTTTCCTATTGTATACACGAACTTTCTTAATCTTTCTATTGTATACATGAATCTGACGTGGCATGGAGTTAATTATATAAATTTACATGAATCGTCCCTGTGGCTCAAAACAATTACACCATTCGTCCTTGAAACAATTACATAAAAGGTCCCTGTAGCTCAAGAGTTAAAATATTTGCATCGTTAGTCCTCATTGAGTTAAAATATTTGCATCGTTAGTCCTCACTGCCACCCACCGCCGCCGCCCACCACCCACCACCACCTCCACCCACCACCGCCACCACCACCTACCACCACCACCACCCACCTCCACCTCCGCCACCCACCACCCACACCCACCATCTACCAACACCCACAGCCACCACCCACCACCGCCACCACCACCCATCACCACCACCACCACCAACACCACCACCTATACGAATCAAATTTTCTTAAAACCACAACAGCAAAAGAACCAGCAGGATCCGGTGTATTGTGCATTTGTTGCATTTTGTATTCTCCAAATTCTCAAACAATCAACAAAAGTCAAACTGTTTATTCAAATAAGCAGTGCTTATTCAGATGGGGTGATTTGATAGTCCAAGTGGAGCCATTGGCCTATCATAAAGATAGGCAAGCATAGTGAATCCCCTCTGTTTGAGCTGAGGGGAAATCAACTTGTGAGTTTTCATTTTTCATTTATAATATTGCATAGTAGCTTATCATAGTGTAGACCTGCTTATTATTGCTTATTTCTGTTTCATATTAGTAGTTGCATCATAATATAGCTTAATTTTAGTTTATATCATCATAAGATCATAGTTTGCTATTAATTGGTAACCTACTGTCTCAATTCTGTCTTAAATTTGAATTTGATATTGAATTGTTGTTTGGTGCTTAGTTCTGTATTTCTGAGTTCATTTAGACTTGTTGATTCATAATTGAAACTGAATTGGTGGTTGGGATTGCTTTGAGACTTAGTTGCTTCATAAAAGTTTAAAACAGATCATATAAGGAGTGTTTGGATTAGCTTGTGAGTGTGTGCTCAAGTTTGTTATTGTGGTTTAAAAGGATTTAGACAGTATTCAGTAGGGTAATATAGCATAGACAAAACATAAAATCCATAGGTCTTATATTAAAAAGTCAAAAGTCTCTTATTAGCTCTCATAGTAGCATAACTGTTGAGATATAAGTTGCATAACCATAGATTTAGCAGCATAAGTTGTTAGTCTAGCTTGATTTAGTTGCATAGTAGCTTATTACAACATTAGAAGTTAAATAGGATCATTCTAAATTCAGTTTAGTCAACTTAACTTGCATTCATAAAAAGTCAAAAAGCCAAAAGATTTTCTGTTTGCACTTTTAGTTTGCATTTTTAATTTTCTCAAAACTTCATAAAAAGTTTTAAGCTCCTAGTTTCTTAAAGTTTTCCAGCTTGTGATTTCTAAAAAAATTTTAGATTAATTTTTAGATTTTTTCTGCACTGCTTATTGGTAGCTTAAACTGACCTGTTTAGCCCTTTGTTCCCCTGCACCTAGGATTCAATTTATAAGCTCAAGTTTACAAGACCTTAGCTGCTCACTCACTTAAGCTCATTGATAAATTTTTGAGGCAAATAGAAGCTTCTTGTTCTGGCTTTTTAGATTTGTGCTTGAATTGTACTTAGGAGCTTATTAGAACAGCTTATTTGGCCTCTTAAGTTGGTCTCATTTCATCAGCATACACTAAGTCAGTATACTGACTCAGTATACATTAAGCTAGTTAATTTTTAACTTGTTGGATCTCATAACTTGGTCAATTTAGTTCACTAGGTTAGAATCTAGTTGCTCTGATCGTGGTAATGTATTTAAACCACGACTATTTCTTTCATCTAGTAATCCACCTCCCATCATACATCGAGCTTCTTCTCTGATCAAAACGAGCCTTGCCAGCAGCTTTCTGTCAGGAACAACAGGGCGACTTTCCATTGTCTGCATTAAACATGGTTATTTAGACAAATTTTGATCATAGAATTTACGTTAAAATTGAGATGGCATGTTATTAGGTGGCGGTAGGGTGTCAATAGGTGGTGGTGTTGGTGGTGGTGGTGGTGATGGATGGTGGTGGCGGTGGTGGGTGGTGGCTGTGGGTGTTGGTAGATGGTGGGTGTGGGTGGTGGGTGGCGGAGGTGGAGGTGGGTGGTGGTGGTGGTAGGTGGTGGTGGCGGTGGTGGGTGGTGGTGGTGGTAGGTGGAGGTAGGGACCTTTTATGTAATTGTTTCAAGGACGAATGATGTAATTGTTTTGAGCCACAGGGACGATTCATGTAAATTTATATAATTAACTCCATGCCACGTCAGATTCATGTATACAATAGGAAGATTAAGAAAGTTCGTGTATACAATAGGAAAAAAAAAAGTTCATAGTATACAAAAGCAAAAGGTGGCAAGTTTGATGTATTTCTGGACAATTTTCCCTTTAATCTTTATGTATATTTTAACGGTTTTAAATTTCAAATTTTTGTTTAATATCTTACAAAAAAATACTTGACTTATGTTTCAAAAACGTCGTTATATGTTGTTTGACTTATGTTACTGGAACCATAATTGCTTTCATTTTCAATTTTCCTAAATGTTTTATATGTTATTTGATACATTTTAATTTTTTTTAGTTAAATTATCATATGTTACACGAAATCCTAACAAAAATATCACAACTACAATTATTTTTCGCTGTAATATCCATCGTTATGCACGGGTTCGCCAAGTATCAAACACATACATATTAATGTCTAAACATATTCATAAGCACACATACTATGTACATACATGCATTTATGACTTTGCATGTATAACTTTAGTATGTAAAGAGCCTGTAAAGGGTATCAATAACAAACAAATCAAGTCGCACATAGTCAGACAATCGTATACACACATACATGCATGTATATATATATGGGAATGATACTTGTAAAAGGTTTCCAAAAACAAATGAGACATCAACATTTATGGAAAATATAATTCTTGTTGGCGCCATCAATATGACATATAATTTCAATCACAAATTTAGTTCTCAAGCCCAATATCCTTCATATTTTTACACACAAATACAAACAAAGGCTTTGCACCGTATGATCATGGAACCTTTGCCCAAATCACCACGACCCACTATGATCACACCGCCACCAACTCCACGATTCGCCATTTCAGCGCCACCAACACCATCACCGGAAGTCGTTGATATAGTAAAATGCAACCATAATAAGGTCTTGAGTTGTTTCACAAGAAAATTATTAGGGTGTATGGTATGCTTCAAGCCAAAAGATATGGATATGGAGATGAACATGAAGCCGGAATACAAGAAAGATAGAGTCGTTGCAGTGAGTAGTTTTAGTGGTAACGTGATGCACTCACCGAATTATTACAGTGATATGAATCCTGAAGAACGTGAAGAGACGCTTAAATCCGCCATTGTTTACTGTAAAAATTCACCTATTAATTGATGTCTTCCTTGTTTTCTCTTGTTTTTTGAAGTTATGATAACCATTTTAGTGATAATATAACTAAGGGTTTTTATTTTGTTTATCATCATATGTTTGATTAATTCATATAGATGCAGTCCCTTTAACATTACTGTCTACATCTCACCTCATTATGTATTGTTGTTGTTGTTGTTTGAACTTTGAAGTAATTCATGTACAAGAACAAAACATATATATTTGAATATGTACGCAATTAACACACACGTTTGTATGTATGTAACTATGCATGCACATCCATTAAAAACACATTTAATCCATTTCGATTGTGTTTCATTTAATCTCCATCGATTTATTGATTTTCTGTTACAAATATGATTTCTTGTTTGACATTCCAAATAAAATGTTTGATCAGAATCAGTTCATTTTATGAGATATGTTTTTCAGTTTGATTTGTATCTATCCGCTAACTTGGTTTGTTCCGAGACCAATGAGGTGAAGTACGACCTTTTTTTAAAGGAGCTTAGACTTAGAAAGGATCGATCAATCGATATGATTTAGATACTATCATCATTACATTAATGTGTGTTTCTGGTCAGATAGATCTAAGATGTTTCATTTTATATTATGTATAAACTTGAATGTTTCATGTAAAGAACTATGCGTATTATTCTGGTAAATGAACAAAGAATTATGCCAATTTGCGTCCTAGAACAATGGATCAGACGACTCACGTTCAGTTCTTGATACTTATCGATTTTTTTGTTGCAGGTTGCACTGTACATGTATCACTCTCTGAGATTCAAATATGTAGCCTTATACTTGATTGTTTAAAGATTTGGGCAAAATATCACGAAGCTTTGTTCGATATAATGGTATTGGTGTTTTCTTACTAATTAGTACGTTATGTACCTTTTTAAGCGATCCTAGCTAGCTACAGTCGAGCTACTAAGAATTTGAATGACTAATGCAGGTACTAGTTTAAAAGATTGGTTTTAAGATTAAAACTTAACCTCCTCACTGGATATGCTATTAAAGTTAATATTATGTTTTAACTGCTTAAGTTTTGTTTAGTGACAAAATGATGATGACAATCATCATTAAAATGTGATGTTTTGAATGTTTAGTGATAAAACGCTAGTAACTATCATCACTAAAATATAATAGGTCTTATGTTCAATTTTTGTTAAGTGCAAGAAATCGTGAAGCTAGTGATCAGACAAACTATTAAGGATATTAATAAGGCTTAGACTTTGTCAATACATTATTCTATGTTATCTTATAATTTGTTGTAACTTATCCTAGGATGCAACCACATTAGTTGTAACTAATACCTTATAATTCTCTGTAACTATTGGCTTTATAAACAAAAGCCACCATGATTATCAATATATAAAAAGTTAAAAACTTCACATTCGAGCACGTGCCATTATACAAACCTCTTAAAAAGGAAGAGTTTTACCCTGTTTGAGTCTGTACGATGTTGTTTCAAATCTCATTGATTAATCAACCAAAAAGTCAAAAACCATGTACTCGAAAATTAAAAATAAATGAATTTAGGTTGCTAGTGTGATTCGTTTTAGTTCCTAAGACCGATATCCTTTTGATAACAACTAAACTCTTACAAGAAAGTCTTTGATAACAAATAAATGAATTTAGGATTGATGGGTGGTAATCCAACTTTGACAAACGCTAGTAACGTTGAAATTGCTTCTAACCATAAAATAAAGACTTTGGTCCAAAAAAGTCTTGTGTGACCAAATAGAGTTGGAGACTCATTAAGTTGGTGTTGATCCTTCCGGTTGCTGCAGCTAGTGTGGAAAGAACATTTTCGGCTATGACTTTTGTGAAAAAACAAGTTACGTAATAGCATTGGTGATTAATTTCTAAATGATTGATTGGTTACTCATGTGGAAAAAGACATATTTTCCGAAGTTAGTGATGATGCTATTATGACCCGCTTTCAATGTTTGCATGCTCGACGAGGCTACTCGTAGTTTTAGTTTTGGTGTATGTTTTATGTCACAAACGGTAACGTTACGGTTTGTGTAACTGTGGTTTTGGGTTCCTAACATAACTTCACATTTTGTGTAAATTTGATAATTTCAATGTTATCTAATTACTTTATTAGTTTAATTGAGTTGTTGGTTGAATATAAAATGAGAAACTGTTCTGAAAATGTGAACTCATAAACCTGAGCCGAGAAAAAAAATTGAGCTGCAAATTTATTATATGAGATAATTGTAGTGCACACACTATATTGAAATCCTAGATCCGCCACTGAACACATTGATGGTCTTCTAAAAACTAAATCTTTTTCCATGAATTGAACCTTTGGGAATAGATATAAGCACCCGATCGATGTACCATTTGAAACTACTTGTTGAAGCTTGTAATCAATGCTTGAGGAGTCAAAATAGAAACCAAAAGCATTGTGAGATTGCTTGAATAAACAAGAGGCATTTGACTTACACAACTTCTTGTACGAATCCGTCAAAGGCGTTAATGGATTCCAAAACACCAATTCACGCTCTCGATAAAGCTGCACATTTCATAACTACTAGTTTCAAATGGGATAATGCGGGTCGTAGTTAAATCATGGTTGTTGAGACATGAGATCTTCACAATCACGTGTACTTAAAGGTTTGCGATGGCCATTCAATTTCAAGAAGTTTCCACGCGTGGGGGGGGGGGGGGGGGGGGGGGGGGGGGGGGGGAGGGATTGGTCACTTGTTACATGGTGGAGGTTCATTTTTTGGGGTAAAGGGTTTATACCTAGTGAAAATATTTAAAAAGAATAAAGGTTTGGAACAAAAAAGGATGGTAATGAGCCACCCTAAACTCAAAAGAGTTGTTTTGCACATACTCAAAACATAACAACCAACGCCTAAGAAAGGAAATAGAGGCTATAAAAGAATATAAACAGTGACCGCACAACCTCTACACTGAACCAAGACTAGCCTATGTCGACTCAAACATATGCAATCTTTCACGTTCTCTTCATTTGATCCACTCGAATACTCTTCTTGAACCGAATAGAAGCCAACTTTAACCTAACCATATCAAGAATAACTTGCGCAACTCCATCAGGTTGTCTTCCACCCTTCCCATGGATTCGGTTGTTGCGCTCCTGCCACAGCCACGAGTAATCGACCAACAATTATAGTTACCTTATTTTCTTTGGAGATTGGAAGTAACCGTGCAACAATGTCACTCCATTTCGAGGATACACCCCTCATACCACGGACTTCCACACTTTAGTTGAAAACGGACATTCAAAGAAGAGGTGCTCATGTGAATGTGATTGAGTTTTACATAGCGGGCAACGAAGTGAGAAGCTAAATCAGTATCATTCCCAACATTCCATTGCCTCATCCTATCTTGGGTAAGCAGCCTTTTCCTCATCACAAGCCAAAGATGAGTCGTGTGTCTTGGAATAGAGTACGTCGACCATACAAGATACGACCAATCTACTTCCACACCATGCTCACACATAGCATGCCAAGCATGCTTTGTACAGAATTCATAGAACCCTCCATTATACTTCCAAACCAGAGAATTAGGTTGATCTGGTCTTAGATTGGGGACGTTAATTTGGCTCAAAGCAGGAAAATGATTATACCACGTCTGAGGCCAGCTCCATGAACCGTCATTCATAACATCCACCACCTTTTCTCGTTTATTACACCTTTTCTCGTTTATTATACCACGCATTACTAACCGCCCTATGCGTCACATGATTCATCAAAAGGACGTAATTCATCCCATGTGTCATACCACACTGAAGCTTTACCTCTATTACCTAGCTTATACCACACATGAGGCCGAACACTATTGCGGATTTGAAGAAGCTTGCGCCATCCCCAACTTACATTAGCTAATAACGGCACATCCCAAAAGCTACGATGTTTCAATTTGTACGCATGTATCCATTTAACCCACATGGATTCTTTGTGTGTTATAATCTTCCAAATATGGTGGAGGTTCATTTGGCAAACTCACGAGTTGATATGAATGATTGCCATCGTTTGCAAACGCACATGCAACGAATTAGGGATTTAGCCTCAGACAATGAATACTTATTTAGTTGACATTTAGTCATTACCAAAAGCTCTTGTTAACTAGTCAACTAAACGTATGCAGTGGAAAAATGATACCGCTGAAGCAATGCCTCATTGGTTGCATGAAGTCATTTGATCACTCAAAAAAGATAATTTTTGTTTGATTGAGCTAGCTAACGAACCTCTATCGGTCTACGCAAACCACAAGAGCTAAGGGTGTAATTTACCGTAGTGATTTGTTTTTAATGGATAAATAAAAGTCAAATTTTAGAAAAATAAAATCATGTAGGGCAAAATTGACTAGTTTTTTTTACTTAAATATATCTACTCAGTTAATTTTATGAGGAAATATTATATCATCTTGAGTTTACAAGGTATATATAACTTTTTCACTGCAAGGTATGTAAGTTTGATGTTAACAGATCTATCATATTAAAAGAGCAATGCAACTTTGTAACTGATCGACAAGTACAAAGTCGCTCACTCTTGTATATCATATAGGAGCAATGAAGCACATCTACGAATGGTTACGTTCAGCAACCGTAAAGCTTTTACAGTACCATCATTCAGAACCAAAACTCAATAGGTGAACAAACAAAACATGCAAGAACATAATAGATCCCGGAGCTATAACACAAAACTCAAAACACTTTAAAGAAACTTCGGGTTATAGTAGACACAATACACATACATGCATGTATATATGAGAATGATACTTGTAAAAAGTTTCCTAACAATTGAGACATAAACATTTATGGAAAATATAATTCTTGTTGGCGCCATTAATTTTACATATAATTTCATCAAAAAATTAGTTCTCAATCTTAATATCCTTGATATAATTTCTTGCACATAAGTGCAAAAAAAGGCTTTGGACGGAACCAGTGACGGAACCGGGGGTGTTCCGGGGCTCTCGGGACATGGATTTTTGTTGCGTAGTGTTAATTTTGTTAAAAAAACATCGATTTTTCTTAAATGCACATGATCCCTAAAACTTGTGATTGTAGTATTGTTTAGTTTATTCTAAGTGCACCTAGTCGTTTTGCATCCTAGTTCCGTCCCTGGATGGAACCTTCTCCAAAGCCCAAAATCACCATGACCCACCGTCACACCGCCACAAGCACCACCATTCGCCATTTCAGCATCACCAAAACCATCACTGGAAGTTGTTGATATAGTAAAATGCAACCATAATAAGGTTTTGAGTTGTTTCACACGAAAATTATTAGGGTGTATGGTATGTTTCAAGCCAAAAGATATGGATATGGAGATGAAGATGAAACGAGAATACAAGAAAGAATCGTAGCCGTGAGTAGTTTTAGTGGTAATGTGATGCATTCGCTGAATTATATTACAGTGATATATGAATCCTGAAGAACGTGAAGAATGCTTAAATCCGCCATTGTTTACTGAAAAAATTCACCTATTAATTGGTGTCTTCCTTGTTTTCTCTTGTCTTTTTTGAAGTTATGATAACCATTTTAGTGATAATATAACTAAGGGTTTTTTACTTTGTTTATCGTCATATGTTTGATTAATTCATATGGATGCAGTCCCTTTAACATGACTGTCTGCATCTCACCTCATTATGTATTGTTGTTGTTGTTTGAACTTTGAAGTAATTCATGTACAAGAACAAAACATATACTCCGTTTGTATGTATGCAACTATACACGCATATCCATTAAACACATTTAATCCATTTCGATTGTGTTTCATTTAATCTCCATCGAATTCTTGATTTTCTGTTACAAATACGTTTTCTTGTTTGGCATTCCAAATAAAATGTTTGATCAGAATCAGTTCATTTTATGAGATATATGTTTTTCAGTTTGATTTGTATCTATCCGCTGACTTTGGTTTGTTCCGAAACCAATGAGGTGAAGTAGCTAGACCTTATTTTTAAAGGAGTTGAAACTTAGAATGAATCGATCGATATGATTTAGCTACTATCATAGTTATATTAATGTGTGTTTGTGGTCAGATAGATATAACATATGATGTTTCATCTTATTATGTTATAAACTTGAATGTTACATGTAATGGACTATGCGCATGATTCTGGTAAATGAACAAAGAATTAGGCCAATTTGCATCCTAGAACAATGGATCGCAATTTCTTGATACTTATCGATTTTTTGCTGTAGGTATCACTATTTGGGATTCAAATATGTGTAGCCATATACTTGATTGTTCAAAGATAATTTTGGCAAAATATCACGAAGCTTAAGTCGATAATGGTATTGATGTTTTCTTACTATAAGTACGTTATGTACCTTTTGGATCAAGCGATCCTAGCTAGCTACAGTCAAGCTATTAAGAACTTGAATGACAAACACAAATACTAGTTTTAAAAGATTGCTTTTAAGATTAAAAGTTAGAGTAGTAAAAAATTAGAATATAAAGTTAGGAAGGGATCGACTAAGAAAAAAAACTAAAATAGAAAGAATAAAAAAAAATTTTAGTCACACATTTAAAATAGGAGAGAGAATTTTATAATGAGATGCATCTATTTTTGTAGGTGCATCTAAAATGAGTGGTTGTGGTTTCTTCTTATCATCTTATTTTAATTTTTCTTATTATTTGATCGTAACTCTATAAACTTAACCTCCTCACTGGAGATGCTATTAAAGTTAATAGTTAGGCCCAAGTTAATAATATTATGTTTTAACTGCTTAAGTTTTGCTTTAGTAAGAAAATACTAGTGACTCATCATTTTAATGTGAGAGGTTTTGAATGTTTTTTTGGCATAACGCTTTTAAGTTTTAACTATCGTCACTAAAATATAATAGGTCTTATGTTTAATTCCTGTTAAGTCCAAACAATCTTGAAATAAACACGCAAACCTCCTACAAAGGAAGAGTTTTACCCGGTTTGAGTTTGTATAAGGTTGTTTCAAATCTCGTGGATTAATCAACCAAAAAGTTAGAAACCATGCAATTCCTTTGAGAACCATTAAACTCTTACAAGAGAGAGTGGGCCGTTGGGATTAATGGGTGGTAAGCCAACTTTGACAAATGCTAGTAACGTTGAAATTACCTCTAACCATAAAATGAAGACTTTGGTCCAAAAGAAGTTGTGTGTGACCAAATGGAGTTGGAGACTCATCAAGTTGGTGTTGATCCTTCCGCTTGCTACGGCTAGTGTGGAAAGAACATTTTCGTCTATAACTTTTGTGAAAAACAAGTTACGTAAGTAATGTATAACATTGGTGATCAATTTCTAAATGATTGCTTGCTTGGTTGCTTATGTAGAAAAAGACATATTTTCCGAAGTTAGTGATGATATGCTATTATGAACCATTTTCAATGCTCAATGAGGCTAATTGTAGTTTTAGTTTTGGTGTATATTTTGTGTCACAAAAAGTAACATTACGGTTTGTGTAGCTGTGATTTTGGGTTTCTAACATTAACTTCACATTTTGTGTAATTTTGATCCTTTCAATGTTATCTGATTACTTTATTATCTTATAGTTTGAGTTGGTTGAATGTAAAATAACAGTTTTGAAAATGTGACCCTATAAACCTGACCCGGAAAAAATATTGAGCAACAAAAATGTTTTTGTGAGATAATGTGTAGTACACACCCTATGTTGAAATCCAAGATCCGCCACTTGACACATTGATGGTTTTCTAAAAACCTAATCTTTTTCCATGAATCGAACCTTTGGGAATAGATATAAGCACCCGATTGAGGCACTGTTTGAAAGTACTTGTAGAAGCTTGTAATCATTGCTTGAGGCAAAATAGAAACCAAAAAAGCATTGTGAGATTTCTTGAATAAACAAGGAGCATTTGATTTACACAACTTGTACGCACCCGTCAGAGGCGTCAATTGATTCCAGAACACCAATTCACGAGTTCTCGACAAAGCTACACATACCGTAGTGATTTGCTTTTATAGGAGAAATGTGAAGAGGTTGTTAAACAAGACACTTGAGGGAAAAGGAAAAAAAAAAGTGTAGGGCAAATTGACTGGTTTTTTTTATATCTACTCAGTTAATTTCATGAAGAAATGTTGTATCTTCTTGAGTTTTCAAGGTATAACTTTTTCACTGCAAGGTATATAAGTTTGATGTCAACAGATCTATCATATAGGAGCAATGACGCACAGCTAGGAACGGTTACGTTCAGCAACCATAAAGCTTTTATGGTACCATCATTCAGAACCAGAACTCAATAGGCGAACAAACATAACATGCAAGAACATAACAGATTCTGGAACTATAATACCAAACATAAAACTCAAAACACTTGAACGAAACTTCAGGTTATACTAGAAGTGACCGACAAAATAAACATCGTCAAAAACATAAAGATATCAATGTCGAAACTTCAGCTTACTTCTCTGATGAGTTAGGTCCCCTCTTCTTTCCAAAGCCAACAACTGCAAAATCGAACAAAATTATTATACATTGATTCTATAAATGTGAATTCTCATTGTTACTATATAAACAATAGCTGCAAATGATTACCAAACTGATTCTATTGTGTTGATAATGTTAACCGATGGAAGTTCAAAATTGATTAAGATACTTAAAACTTGTAAACTTGATAAACGCTTAAATGATCATGCAAAAGTACCCCGTATATGAAAACATTTGTTTAAATTCCATTAAACGACACATGGTCTTTAAACTGATTCTAACATCACTAAGATATCACAGAAACGATAAGGCACAGGTTTTCATTTAACAATCATATCAATTAAAATAGCAAAACACGGCCTTTAAACTGATTCTAACAACAATGGATGTTTGGAATTACTTATTAAAGTACTTATCTGCTTGTTTCTTATTCAAGTGTTTGGTAAATAAGTAAAAAATAAACAAAGCTAATACCTCCTTCAAGGTGCTTATTTTAAATTAAACACTATAATCCAATTCATTAAAGTCATTTTACACAGAAGGTTTGGGATTGCTTATTAAAGTGCTTATCTGCAAAGCAATTTCAAGTGTTTATAAAATCTGCTTATTTGCTTACTTTACACTAAAAAGGCCCATTAATTAAATCAATACCCTAAAGCCTTACATAATAAGATTTTACAAAAAATTGAACTAATAAGAGTCATTTACTTATTAATCCTCTAAATATCTCAATAAATAAAAAGAGCCGATTTTCACTTCAATCATTATATAACTATTAACTAAAATTTGCTAAAAACAATTCAAATAGTACTATCTAATCTTACGGCAGATTACAAACAAATTTACCATCGAACAGTAAAATAAACAAACAGGCAATAAAAAATCAACAGTTTTACTGAATGTGTTTGCCTATTAAAATGTTTATCTACTTGCTTCAAAAAAAGAAAAGAAGTTTCAAGGGGTTGGCTTATTTTACACTTAGAGGGTGTTTGTCTAAGTTTATTTGATGGGCTTACAAGCTTATTGAAAGTTTAATAAGCTCATTTAAGCTTGACCACTTAAGCCTATTGACTTTAAAAGTTAATAAGCTCAAATAAATGACCTTATGATCTGAACAAACTTTCAATAAGCTAACAATCCCCTCAAATAACCTTAGTAAAACATGCCCTTAAATAAGCTAACAATCCCTTTAATTAACCTTAGTGCTGCCAACCCCTTCTTAATAAACAGTTTCCAACAAAATAAGCACTCCGAAACAAAATAGACGAGAATTACAAGTGTTTGACAAAAAAATCTGCTTATCACTTTATAATACCTTTAGGGGTGTTTGCCTAAGGTTCTTTGATGGGCTTATATGCTTATTAAAAATTTGTTAAGCTCATAAGCTCAGTTTTTTGAGCTTATACACTTGAACTTATGGACTTTTTAAGCTTATAAGTTCAGTTTTTTGGGGCTATTGCACTTATACACTTGAGCTTATGAACCTTCTAATCTCGTAAACTCATAAGCTCCCAAAACAAATCTTATCAAACTTTCAACACCCTTTACATCCTTATCCTTCAGGGGGTGTTTGTTTAAGTTTATATAGCGGGCTTACGACTTATTTGGTTTCGGCTTATGTTTCATAAGCTTACTTTTGTTGGCTTATTTTAGAAAAAAAAATCAGCTTATACAAGCTTATTACGACATACTGTAATAAGCTTTAAATAAGCCTAACAAAGTCTCAAAATAAGCCACAAAAAGTGAGCTTATGAAACATGAGCCGAAACCAAATAAGCCGTAAGCCCGCTATATAAGCTTAAACAAAAACCCCATAAATAATCATAATCAACCAAACAATAAACTCTTAACAAATAAATCCTTAACTATCACAATACTATTATTAAAAAAAAAACAAAAAAAAAAAAACAAAAAAAAAAAAAAAAAAACAAAAAACAAAAACAAAAAACAAAAAAAACGAACAACAACAACACCAACAATATCCAATCAATCTCCATTTCCATTATTAAATAACTAACACTAATAAAAAATAAAAATAAAAATAAAAATAAAAAGTAAAAAAAAATATATACCAGCAGTAACAAAACGGCGGTTGTACTGAATACGTTTATGAGCACGACCACGTGGCTGTTTCTTCTTATCCTGTTTAGCAACCTTTGGTGTCTGTCCTCTCACCTTTCCCGCACGTGCCAATGATCCGTGCACCTTTCCTGTTTATTTTTTTATAAAAACAACACATAAGTTTAAGCAAAAAGATTAGATTATATGAAGTTTCATGGATGGATTGAGCTTACCCATGTTGGATTTGAGGTTGTTTGCTTGTTATGATTTGAGATGCAGCAGCTGTGAAGATGGGTGCGTTTAGGGTTTTGTGGAAATGGAAGTGTGTATAAAGGTGTTTGATGATGGGCTTTTTTGGGCTTAGTTGTTTGTTTTATTGGGTTTTTGGGTTTTGTCATGTTTGGGCTATTTTCTTAGGGCCTGTTTGCTTGAGTCAAAAGGAATTACTTTAGGATTTGGATCTGATTAAATGTTAAAAATCTGGATTAGATTTAAGTTAATTTGTCTTATGTGAAAATATATATTTTAAAGTGTTTGAAACAATAAAAAGGTGAATTTGTGTAAAAGTAACCAAAAGATGAAAGGACATGAGTGTGCCACGTTATAATTCCATGCATTTACACACTATCCCCAACATTGAGGTTGTCATTTGAGGAAGCGGATATTTGAGTTTTGGTGAGGCCATCCTGACATATCCCCCTTAACCAAATGTTGGTTTTCAACATAAAGTCAAATCCAAGGACTGAGGCCTCTAAACCAAACGCACCCTTAAGCTTATGAGAATATGAGGTTATTATTCATTTCTAGAGGTGTTTGGTTTTTGGGTTTCTTGGATTATTCGGTTGGATTTTTGATTTTTTTTAATTGAAAAACTGAAAATTAAACCAAATTTGAACTCGGTTCAGTTTCGTGTTGATTTGAAAAGCACGAAAAACAATGTATAGTTAAAAAAGATACATCACTAATAAAGAAAAAAAATTACAAACTTAAGTTTTTTTTAGTCATTTTGTAAAAGTGACGAAGAGTAATTTAAGACCCGATGTAGAAGTTTACTTCGCAAGGTTTATAGATTGTAGAAGTTTTGTGTAGGAAAATGTAATGCTTAGGTGTCACTCTATTAAACTCAAAAAATATATATATGCAAGAAAGTATTAGAAGAGAACTAGTTTTAAAACTCATTCATCTTGGGATGGTCAAAAAGAGTCTTGAAACGATCAAGAGAATACATGTTAGACCGCGTATATTAAAGTCAAAAGGCCCGCACCTAGCCAAAATGGTCCGCACCTTCCGGATAACCTGAACACAAAGCACTTTTCATTGACCTGTTATTATGATGCGCTCCGGGCTTTATGTCATTGTATATTTATTTAGGATATTTCTTTGAGTCGTATTAGGAAAGTTTTATTGTTTAGATATATCTTTTAAGTTTGGCTTGTTTTACAAGCTAGGGTTATTCGGTTATATATACCGAATCATTATTATGAATGAATCAATCAAAAGTTAATAAACAAATCTCTACTTCTTCTCTTCTATTTTCTGACGGAGCCAGTACAGGCTTGAAGTGGTGCCTTATCCCGATACAACCCCTAACCGGGTCGTATCAATTGGTGCTTTCATTGAGAGCTCTTTTATTAGGGTTTCCAATATTAAAAAAAAATATATATATATATATATATATATATATATATATATATATATATATATATATATATTGTTCACGACACTGTTCATCGCACTGTTCGCAGGCACTGTTTCATCGACACTGTTCACTGGTACTGTTCATCGACACTGTTCTCCGGTACTGTTCATAGTTACTGTTCATCATAAATTTTTTTTCCTGTTATTCGAGTTACTGTTCATGGCATCGGGCAGCAATGATCAGGACGCACTATCTAAGCTTTTGCAAATGGGTACGGTGGCCGAATACGAGAATGATTTTAAGATTCATAAAAATCAAGTAACGGGGATCTCAGAGTCTTTACTTATATCGTTTTATATCTCCGGACTTAAACTGGATCTACAATGTTTACTCTTACGGTCAAATCCCAAAACTGTAGACGAAGCTTTTTCATTGACCCGTGCAGCGGAAACACGCTTCGCGAACCTAGATATTTGGGAATTTTTGAGGTCCAATCCTTTAACTTTGGGAGAAGACTTCTTCATAGCTCGTATCACCGAGGTTCGTTTTGAGACAATTGCAAAGGAAAAGAAAATAGATGTTATTCTACCATTAGAGAGTGAATTTGCTTCACCTAAAGCTGAAGGGTCATTGAATGCTGATGAGTATATGGGAGTTGAAGAGGTTGTGGGTGGTGGCGAAGCGCTTAAGATTGGTAAGGATGAGTTGAATAGAGTGATATCGATACTTAAGGATGGAGGTGGTGAATTTGATGGTCGTTTGGATGAAATAAATTTGGATTTAAGCGAGGAATTAACAGACTCTCAATCTGCATATTCTTCGTATCACCTTGAGGGCAAGGTGATTTTTGAAGGAGTGGGGAGTGTTATGGTATGGGTAGCGGAAGACGAAAGAATGGTGTTGTGTTATGTCCAAGGTAGTGGAAGGCGGAAGAGGAAAAAGGTGTTGGTTGTGGTAGCGGAAGACATGAGAACTACGGGAGTGGAAGATAGGACTAAGATTATATGGGATCCCGGAATCAAGAAATTTTTTTTCAAGACCACACCTTGAAGACAAGGTGATTTCGAAGGAGTGGGGAATGATGCGCCCCGGGCTTTATGTCATTTTATATTTATTTAGGATATGTCTTTGAGTCGTATTAGGAAAGTGTTATTGTTTAGATATATCTTTAAGTTTGGCTTGTTTTACAAGCTAAGATTATTCGGTTATATATACCGAATCATTATTATGAATGAATGAATCAATCAAAAGTTAATAAACAAATCTCTAGTTCTTCTCTTCTATTTTCTGACGGAGCCAGCACACGCTTGAAGTGGGTGCCTTATCCCGATACAACCCCTAACCGGGTCGTATCATATTACCTTGTATTGCTATAGGTCC
Organism: Artemisia argyi; assembly: GCA_030686995.1. NCBI lineage: Eukaryota > Viridiplantae > Streptophyta > Magnoliopsida > Asterales > Asteraceae > Artemisia > Artemisia argyi. The sequence continues at coordinate 331,855,268 of CM060709.1, forward strand.
GCTTCTAGTGTAAAAGACTAAAAATATATTTGGTTCTTTAGTTTTTGTTGAAAAGATATTATTCATAATTGGTTTCTATCCGAACCTAAACTCATGGCTTTTGGTCTGATGTATGCGAGTGTGCTTAGTGCTTATCAACTGTCATGTCACGAGTTCAACTTTTGCTGAAAACATTTGTTAGATGCCATATGTTAATGCATACAATTTGACCATTTTACAATATTATTCCTTTCATTGTAAATTAATAGTTCACTTTTTCTATTTCGAGATATTTTAATTTAATTGTCTATTACTAAAAATCGATGAAAAAATTTGATCAAGTTATCAAAAAAGTACATTTGTACAAATTTTAAAGAAAGTGATTTATAAATTCGAATAAAACTGTTATTTTTATGAAAAGTAACGCCAAAATAATAATAATAATAATAATAATAATAATAATAATAATAATAATAACAACAACAATAATAATTCTTACACCGCATATTCTTTTTCCGGTTACAATTATTTTGAGATGGCAAGAGTAGTAGCCATCAGTGTTTTAAAACCCGGTTTGACCCAGCCCACCCGGTTAAATGACCGGAAGGCAGTTTTGAGCAAAATATTTTATTGAACCGCCGGTTAAACCTGTTAAATCGTCGTCCGATGACTCAGCCAGGTTAATTAAAAAACCGGTTTTTAAAACAATGGCACCCATTGACCCGATATTTTGTGCCCAAAATCATCTTGAAAACATGTCTCGTCTTGTTTTATCCACAAACCCCTCAAACATATGTACTTTCACTACTGATAAACCCTAAACCCCAACCATGAACATACTCCAACTAACCAAATCCTTAACCCCAAAAACAACATTAATCCAACCAACCAAACACAACCCATTAAACCCTTTTACTTCCATCAAGTTCCAACCCCATAAATCCAACTTTTCAACTAAAGTCAGCAGTGAAAACAGGGTACCAAAGTCAACAGACTTAGTGACACAAATAAAGGAGCTTGAAGCTGAAGAAGAAGATGAGGATCATGATGATAATGACTTAGTTGACATTGACTGGGATAAAGTTGAGGATGAATTTGGTGTTAAAAAAACTAGAGATGAGCAAATGGAGTATGATAAGGACCCTGAGTTTGCTGACATTTTGGGGACTTCTGTTGATGATCCTGCTAAAGCTAGGTCTAAAGTAAGATTATGGGCTTATTGCTTTTTAAGATTGAGGGGGTGTTTGAGTTAGCTTATTTAGCCGGCTTATGGGCTTATTTGAGTTTGGAAAAGGCGATAAGCTCACTTTGCAGAGGTTATGAGTGTGTCGAGTTGAACTTATCGCTGCGCGATAAGTTCAAGATGATAAGCTCTGCGAAGTGTGCTTATTGACTTTTCCAAAATCAAATAAGCCCATAAGCTGGCTAAATAAGCTAGTTCAAACACCCCCTAAAGGGTTTTTGGATTAGCTTATTTGATGAGCTTATTGTTTTTTTCAAGAAAGAACAAAACGGATAAGCTAGTTTATATGGCTTATCAGGTGATATACTTGAGCTTGTGCATTGCAGGCCATAAGCTCAGAGTTATTGAGCTAGTAAGCTATAACAAATGAGCTTATTGGCTTTTTTATTTTTTTTGAATAAGCTAATAAGCCCATCAAATCAGCTAATCCAAACACACCCTAAGTGTCCTTACTTTTAAAAACATACCGAGTATTGATTATTGTGTGTAATAATGCGAAAAGCCAAAAAGTACTTTAAAAAGTTATAAAATTTAGGAATTTATTAGTATGTTGTTTGATTGTTTATAAGAAATAGTGACAAGCATTATCATAGGTGAAAAAAAGTATGCTATAAATGTTTTTAGTTCATGGGTCATAAGCTATGGGAATTGTAAGTAAGCTAGGTAGGTATTTTGAGCAATCTTAACATTACATGATTAGTAAAAGTAGCTGGCGTTTTTAAGCGATTAATTGTAGTTTTGGTGAAAATGATCCAATACATGTTAATGAAGTTCGTTGTTTGTTAATATTTATAGAGATGGACGTTTTTTTATGACATTTTTGTGTAATGGTTTTAAGATTGGATGCCCCATACCCCGCTTGCAGCGGGATTGGGCATTGCTGTTGTTGGTTTTTAGGCTGGTTGGTCTTAGACTTTAGTAACGAATCTGTAAGTCAGGGACTAAATAAGAAATGACAGGACACTGAAGTATGAAATTCAGCTGCTGATGCTTGGCATTTTACTGAGATTATCAAGCCATTGTCGTATAAATCTGATGATGCCTTTGTTAGTTTGGAAATGATATTACAGTAGAAGTTGGACGTTCAGTTCTGATAGATCCGAAAACTCACAATAGCAAAAAACAAAACTGTGCTTAAATTCTGTTGTGGGTCTATATTCATCTAGAGTTCATAAGTAGCCCATAAATTGTTCTTCACATATTGGCGTATTCACAAACTAACTCCTCTTAAGTTGACATATTTGCTTTTAAGTTTTTTTTTTTTTTTTTTTTTTTTTTTTTCTTTTGTTATTTCGGAAGGAGGTGTAAAGAAGTCGGTATTTAATCCCCAAACATTAAAGTGAACCTCCTCGATATTCCACTTCTCTTCAAACTCCCTCTTATGATTCGATGATTGTTCTCCGTATCTAAAAATTGTCATAGTAGTTTTCCCACTATGTGCGATATTGACACCCTCTACATACCTATAATCCTCGATCACTGATTCTGTGCTAGTTTCCCAAAATATTCCGTCCCCATTTTCACCATTCACAGTGAGCAATCTGGAGTCCTCAAACTTGAACTAAAGCCCTGATCTTTGGCTAAAGTAACCCAAAATTGTATGATGTATGATCTCATATTTTGGATTCACTTGTGCCTCAAGATCCGATTGACTCGTATCAATCTTCAATATAAAACATTCCTCTTCGTTTATTTTCTTTTCGCCTATGCATACTGCTTGAAGAAACAAATCTCCTGTGGATCTTGGGTCCAAACCTTGAAGAAACCGACGAAGAGGACGAGGAGGACCTTTAATCATAGGTATTAGTTGATTTGAAGATTGTCTCCAAGAAATCTTGCCATTACTTCCTGAGATAACTTTGCAACCTGAAACTAGTAACTCTAAACTCCATAACTTTGGATGCTTTTACCAAAGAACAAATCCTCCCGTTTCCTCCTTGTTCCGTGCCTTTACACTTTCGTCTCCTTGATGAAATTTTGATGCACTGATGTTTACTTGTCCAATTGCACATAAATTTTGTACCGAATTCAAAGCCTGTAGTCCTCCGATTGCCGCCATGTATTGTTGCGCTATATTTTTTGCTGTTGATGCTTCAATAGAAGAATTGCGAATAGAGCTAGCGCTGCAAGTTTCTGGTTGGATCTGAAGGGGAAGAAGAGGAGATCCGACCATGTAAAGCAAAAAATTAAGCTCATTGTAACGGCTAGCTATGACCGGAGCATTTTTCTAACGTTTGAGCTTTCATCCATGTCGCCATGTTTTGCCATCGAAGAGCAACGCTGCTTCCCATGCTCGTAAACATCTCCTCTGGTATGGGTATGTCAAGAACAGTCTCCAATGCATCTTCTCTATCCAAATTTGGTCAAAGTACCGTCATTTGTATTATTTGCTGCTTCTTGTTTTTATTTTGTTGAGTTTATGCAATTCCATATTTTCTTTGAAGGTGTTTCTTTAGTTTGTGATGGTGAGGGTTAGAGGGTTAAACCACATTTGTTCATGGTCGGCCCGTAACTTTAGGGTCTGTGTGGCTATTATCTTAGTTTTGAGTTTTATGTGGACAAATTTGTGGGTTAAGATTGACTGGTCCCATCTTCATTTTAAGACTAAATATCTATAAACAGAATGACTTTCAAAAAGTGTTCTTACCTAACAGTTAGTTTGGAAATGATATGTTTGATCAGAAAAGTCAACTCGTTGGTTTGTTGAAATGACAGATAGAAGAAAGGATGAGGAAGAAAAGGGACAAGATCATACAGAGTAAAACCGGTTCAGCAACACCCATGCAAGTCATTTTTAACAAGTAAGCATAACAATTTTTCGGATTCTCTCTTTGTATTTATGACTGTATTTATGACCGAATAGAACAAATGACATTATCCTAACCATCATACTTGTAGCGTCTTTCCATCATTTCAAGTACTTTAATTCTGTAAAATATGAAACTTTCCCTTATGGTAACTAATAGCTTCACATATATTGTTTCAGATTTGAGTTCAACAGCTCGTTCATTTGGATTGAGTTCTACCATGCTCCATTGGACAAAGACATTAAGATGGTTTGCGATGTAAGTTTCTATCTACATGAAAATTTGGATGATTACTGTTAAAGAGTATTTAACGTGATCTATTCGCAGACAATTCGTTCGTGGCATATTATTGGACGTCTTGGTGGATGCAATTCTATGAATATGCAAGTAAGTTTCTAAAAACTTTACATATTTATTCAGTTTGATCTTTAGAATGTCTAGTTGCATTACATTTATAAAATGAATGTGGTTTTTGCAGTTATCACAATCTACTACGGATAAGAGACCAAGCTACGATGATATTCTAGGAGCTAACATTGAACCTACAACATTTTATAACATCAGTGATCTTGAAATTCAAGACAACGTAGCACGGATATGGTAAATCTATACGCAAAAACCTATACCCACGATTTTTTTTCCCACTTTATTGATTTTTGGTCATTTGTTTTTCGTAATTCAGTTTAATATTAAGAAAAACCATATGTTGTTTTATGGCTGTTCCCACATCCACATTAGATGTCCTAAAGTACCTTTTGAGCAACTTTTGATGGGCTTGTATATCTTTAATCTAGATGTGTCCATACGGATTTGTCAATATGGATGTGTTGGGTAAACGTCAAAATGGGTTTAGGTTGACTCGTCAATACGAGTCAGGATGGGTAAACCCAAAAAACGTTTTATCCAAAAAGTTAAATGAACCATTAGTGTGTCTTCTGATTGAATTTGAAACTATACATTGAGCAAATTTTGACATGGTTGACATGTCTTTTTTGCCAAGTAATTTCATTTTACCCGTTTGACGTGTGCATAGTTAAATCAGTTAGAATTGTCACTTCTACTTCTATGGTTCATATTTCGATGACAAATGACGTTGGTTAATACTTTTCAGGGTAGATATTGGTACGAGCGAGCCCTTGTTGCTGGACATATTGATAAATGCAATGACACAGATAAGTTCTGAGTAAGTTCCAATAGTCCACCTTTAATTCGCTGTCATTTTATAAGTGCCATTTCCATCGTATGATCTAAATCCTTAGAAATGAAAAAGTAACATCGTCACGTTTTCTTAACGAGTCTTTAACGTCTTCTTTTTTGCATTGTTGTTTACAGTCATGTTGGAATCAAGCAGATGGTTTTTGGTGGATCTGAATATGAAAACTGGAGTCCAAACTTGACATCAGCTGATGAAGGCTATAGTGTGCACAAAATCTAGGCAACTTCATTATCTTATGTGTAATATTTTATCATTGTTGTTGTAATAGCCAAAGTTGATAAGATCTCGATTATTTTCTTAGGATCTTACGATTCTATAAAGCAAAAAACGATCCGGATCCTATATAGGATCTTAACAAGCTTAAGATTTATCTTGACCATATGATCTTAAGATCTGATCTGCTCCGATCTGATATTATTTTTCTCAAACCACAAACTAAAAAACTGCAAATTTATGGTTTTTGTTTTTATATAATTTAAAGAACATGTAATTCTTTTTAAATATTTCATATTCATAATTTAAGATTACATTTACATGAAGCATTTATATAATTTTGTATTTATAATATATAATAATTTGTAGATTTGAATAATAATATTACAAAAATCATTAAAAATGACATTATAGTACGATTTTAGGATTCTGGTCCGATCTTGCAAAGACGAAACATTCCTAAGTAGAATCCCGATCTTAAAAGCCTTGGTAATAGCATTATTTATCTTTCTACGCTATGTCAAGAAAATTAAACTAGTGTACAATATTTAACATCTTTGAACAAACAATATTTAGCATCTTGTAGAATATTTTAGACTTATGTCCGAATTATAAACGTGGCCTTGCTTTTAGCTGCCACGTGCATTTTTTTCCACTATCAAAATAGGCGTTCTCTTCACATAAAAAAAGGGGGTGTGTTTGTTGTTTCGAGATAGCAAGACAATAAACACAATTCTCAAGTTTTCTTTCTTTCATTTTTTTTTTTTGGTTTTTATAGTTTAGTTTTAATATTTTTTAAAAAAATAGTTAAACTTTGCAATACTCTTTTATATTTTGAATTATTAATCATTTTTTACCTTTTTTTTTTTTTGGTAAAAGGGACAACAATCCCCAGTAAAATAATCATTTTTTACCTTTCTTACATCTATTATTGATTTCAATGATTTCAAGCAAGTTATTATAAAGTTTTTTGTTTTTTGTTGTTTTGTTTTTTTTTGTTTTTTATTTTTTAAATACATATGTTAGTTTTGTTTATGTAATTCAAACCATTTGTAATAATTTCATTTTCATATCATTTTCTTTCTTAAAGTTCTTATAGTTTTTATTAGTTTTCAACTAAAAATCAGATGAAACTCGATTGTAGAAAATTAATTCATCACTCTTTCGAAACGATACTTGAAAGATCAATACTTAAAAATAAAAATACTTTTGTATTAAAGTTTTGTATAATCTATCTATTTTATAAATATTTTTAATGGTACTTAAAACGAATACATCAATGTGACATTTTCTTCTTATGTCACATATTTGGTGGCACTCGCCATATGAAGAATAACACGCTACATCTGCGTCAATCTAACATGTTAGTCAATTTGTAAGCACACAAAAATACACTTTAAATAAAAGAAGAAAGACACTTTTGCATATAACTTTTATTAAAGATTCAAGAATGTACCATTAGTTTAAATCCACAAATTTTGCTCTTGATATTGTTGACTATGAACGAAAGAGATTTAAGGCAACACTTGTACGCTATAAGTTTCATGTTATATTGTTTTGAGTGTTCACATGGAAAACTACAAACCTAAAATGATACGAATAGGTAAAGGTTTAAGGTTGGATGCCCCATACCCCGCTGCAGTGTGATTGAGCATTGTTGTTGTTGGTTTTTGAGATTGTTTGATATTAGACTTTAGTAACGATATGGGTACGAAAAGTATACCAATTCTATATTGAGTTTCAAGTAGATGAGATGGGTACCCTCGATTGCAATCTTTCGAATAAGCTGCAATCTTAAAAAGATGTTTAGTTGTTTGGCTCATTATTTTTTTTTGGAAAAGGCAACTTGAATAGCAGCAAAAAAAAGCCAAGCCAAACAAACCTTAGCAAGGCCCCTAAACAGACTTACACAAAGACGAATGGAACACCCAACGAGATAACAGGGATGGACCATTCACAATCCCACCAATTGCACATGGCAAACACAACAAAACCACATGCCAAAGAAATAAAAGACAGCCACTAGACCCAAACACCCCACTGAACTAAACAACAACAACATCAGAAAACACAAACACAAACATCAAAAACAGCAGCAGACCAAACACCCCACTGAACACAAACACTAAAACAACACCTCCACTTCAAAAGCTTAAACAACACCTCCAGTTCAAAAGCTTAAACACGGACCCTGAACACCGGACCAAAACTAGCTGCAACAATTATGCCAACATTCGAGTGGATTAAAAACCCACAACTGCCACAAAACCGTACCGCTCTTAGCTCTTCTAGAAATCCACTCATAAGACTTTAGTTGAATCTCCTGGAAAATCTTATTAGCACTATGGACTTTTGCTTTGAACACTTGCTCATTACGAAAATGCCATAACATATATCGAGTGATCCAAACAGTAGCTTGCCACCTCAATTTATTTTGATTAGAAAAATGAGAACCACCCGCATGAGTCAAAATATCGTTTGGCTCATTATTGTTGCTGGTAATTAATTAGAGTCACCTACAAGAACGTATCGAGTAGCATCGATACTTAGTGCCAGAAGCACTCCCACTTCATTGACTTGGGTAGCCTCATCCACGAAGCTCAAATCCCATGTAACTTAGCTTTTGCAGAATGCTTTCTTTACATCCAAAAACGGTGGTAAATGAGGGCCGTTTGGAAGATTGGTATTCCTTGTTCTGATTGATGCTGATTTCGAGTGGTCTTATAGAGCTTGTTCGTTTTTGTTTTTTTTTTTTTTTTTGTTTGTCGTGCTCTAGATTTCTCGTGTCTTGTTTGTCATGCTTTGAGATTGTTCAAAGCATGTTGGTTTGCTTTTGGCGTGTCTCTTAAAAGAGGCTTAATCCCTCTTTTCTCCATTGTACTAAACGTTATATCATTCATCTATATACTTCACCGGGTAATCAACCCTTAACCCAAAAAAAAAAAAAAAAAAAAAAAAAAACGGTGGTAAATATGACTATAGCTTCATCCAAGAAACTTACTTCTAAATCTGAATTACCTAAACTCGTACCTTGATGAAACTGTTGTAATAACTTGTAACGAGACAATTTCGTACGATGTTTTTCTCTCTTGATAACTTCATCACGTAAGTCCCTCAACTGATCCTTTCTTGGTGGCCTTTTTTCCCCTCACACCTATCCTGTATTTGTGAGATTCTGTCAGTACTTTTTGTTATACCATTCTTCAATTTCACAATCTCATTGAACACTTCTTGATAGCTTTTACAAACATATGATTTAACTTTGGCATCAAGGCCAACCTCTTTAGTAGCATCTGTGTGAGAATTATAACCAATTCATACCATCTTAGGATTATATTCTGCCAAGTTCAGACTCAAAAATTCATTTTTCACGAGTAAAATATCATCTGTTGCTAAATTGGAAGGCGCGCAAACCATGATTTTTGGTTTCGTCGGCCACTTTATCTCTCGAAGGCCCATGTTGCCCATTTCTCTAATAATTTTGGCATCCATTCTGTTAAGGTACTTATCATACTCGACTATATGGCACATATTCGGTATACCAAGGGTGGTTAGCACAGGCCACAGAGTGAAGTTGGAAGGTTCAATGAACTACGCGAAGGGAAAAGGGTCTTCCTCATGCCCGGAGGTCCTTGAATTAATGTAAAGGGCAAAACATCTTGAAATACAGTTCACCTATTGCTGCAATCTGTATCTCATCATATTGCTTTGTGATGTGCTCCTTCATAAACTTAGAGTTGGGATCAATGTCAATTTTTTGTTCTTTCATCTTGTATTCAGTGCATGTGAACGCTAGATCAAGAATACACTGTTTCATTTGTGCCAATCAAACATGTTAGTTACAATCTATTCATACTAATAAAGCAAGATTTTGTTGAAGTGATTTTGGTGATGTCATGAATCTGTTTGTCACTTTTGGCATACAAATAGTTATTTATAATGTCATGCTTTTATTACTAAATATCTATGTATTCTAATAAAATGGAGTTCTGTACCACTCAATAAAGCAGCCATGTATTTAATTCGCTTTCACAGTATTTTTGGAAGGTACTACACATCTTCAGCATTATCATATGAAACTTCTTCTATACGATTCACAAATATGAGTTTCAAATCAACATTTAATGTCCTCGCATTTAAACAATCATCCAAAAATAACAGTTTCTTTGTATACCATCACGATTCAAAAACACCATTAATCTATATCATAAGACGGATTGAATCATATCACCAATTCACGATTCAAAACTGAAAAACACGATTCAATATCCCTTTAAAATATCATCTCTTCATATGGCACTAACGCAATGATGCTGTCAATGGAAGAATTGGTAAGTACTGATTTAATAATAATAGTTAAGGTTTCGAATTATTATATAATCATCTTGATGAATTAATTTTTATAATGTCTATGTTATGTGTATTCAATTTAGATTAACTGTTGCGATTAGTTTGTTTAAATCAGTTTATGTCTTTTGGCTTATTTGTCTTCTATCTTCATACACTGCTTTTGTATCTTTTTATTCATTAGTTTTGTAGAATGATTAGGTGACATGTTAATGTTTTTTCTTTTAAATTATATTTTGCAGGTGGACTTTCTTGATGGTTGCAATATACTTTGTTGTATTTGATATAAATTTTTGATGGACTTTGTGTAGTGTTGTGTTTTGAAAGTGATTATAAATGGCATAAAACCTATCCTCATGAGTTATCTGTAACTAATGATATTGTATTTTTTTTTATAATGACAAGTTTCGTAAGCCAATCATCTATTGTGTCCTAAGTTCAATCTATAACGGGTAAGCTTTTACTTTATTACTTGATTCTCTTTTCCCAATTTCGTATATCAGATTTTCTTTGTTATTTTATTTATGTTGTGCTTTTTATGCTTTTTTTAGTACCATTTAATTTTCTGTATATGGTTTTTTTGATACCTAGCACATGTTAGAGATTAAGTTCACTTACATTTTTTTGTACATTTGATTTGTGAAAAGATGTTTTGGAGTCCCGTTGAGGTCAAATTTTATAGACAGGATCTATTCGGGTAAGGCTAACCAAAGATCGTGTGGCTTTTCATTTATATGCATTCATTAATAACTCTTAACTCATGTATTGTGCATTGCAGAAACTATGTTGTAGAATACATCATTGAGATGCAGATTCCCTCAGTCGTGGCCAAGCTGATCTTGGAATTTGAGGGTAACTACATCATTGAGAGCATTGGATCTGATATTATGAAGTGAGTATCTTATACTTTTTTTTCCCTTAAGAATGTGTATATTTGTCCCTTTCATGTAATATATATTAAAATTTTCAATTATTAGATTTTGTATTTACAGGAGTGTACCTCCTTGCCATTTAGTTTTCACACAAATAGGGGGAAGAGTGTCAGTTAAGCTAATTAAGCACGAACAAAATGAGAACTCCGAGTACAGAGCAAACAGCTTGATTTACAAGGTCATAAAGCAACGTCATATTCATTTCAGTTTCTCTATGATATTAACAAAACTTATTATTTACATTCAATCATTCGATGCAGGTTTTCGGGCTCTACTTTATGCAGTCATACATTGGATTGCTTTATCATGCAATTCAGCATCGCAACCGCGTCTAATCAGGTTGCATATGGCTATGAAGCACTCTGTTAACCGTATACAGACTGATTTGAAACCAAGTGTTTAGATAGTTTATATCTGCAACACAAACTTTAAACATGCCATGACACTAAGAATAGGATTTGGTGCATTTGTAACATTTGCGAGTCTGCTAACTATTTGAAAAAGATTACATGGTCTAAAAGTTGCTTACAAACTTATTTTCAAAAAACTTTGTTTGTTTTACTTTTCCTTATAAAAGTCTATTCACTGTCATGGTGGGCTAATTTTCCTTTGCTATAGAATGTTGGTCTTCATTTATGTCTATTGTACAACTTTTTGTGTTTGCATATCACAATTGACATGTTACACTGTATAGACCTAAATTAGTGGCAAGTGCGCCACTGTGATTGAGGGGTAGAGCGATAAGATAATATTATTTCACAAAAATAAGATAGTTGGCTTATCTCATTTATACTGATGCTTTTGCAGGCAATATGTGTTGATTAAAACAACGCTTCCTTATATCTTCTTGATGTACATGATTGGTGGGTGAGACTACTGACTTGATTTTATTGAAATAAAGATAAAGGTGCCTACTTTAGCCTGTGATATCTTATTTATATTTGTGAAAAATGTTATTTTATTCTTAAAAAAAAACTGATTTATAGAATGATCATAACTCTTCCGGTGAGCCTGGTTCTTTTTATTAGAATACGCACATTGTTCGGTTGTGCATTAATGGCATTTCATTTGTAGTTAATATCAGTTTAAAAAGTATCCTTGATGTGCATTGCAGGAACCAACCAGACCTTGAAAAAGCAAGAAGTGAGTACAATTATTCACATAAAGATGCTCAATGTGTGCGTAGGTAAAAAAATCCATTAAAATGTAAGTACACTGTACATATATGCAGTTTATCATCGATCTTTTGGATTGCACTTTATATAGTGTGGAAGAACAGACACAATCAAAATTTTAAAGATAAATTTGAGCCTGGTGAGAAGTCAATTCAAGATGTACAGTCAAAAAGTTAGGAGTGGATTAATAGAAGATCTACAAAGGTGAGTTCGAGTGGCAACAGTGTTGAGAAGTTAATTCAAGATGTACAGTACAAAAGTTTTTGTTAGTGGCATATGTTTGGCCAAAGTGAGTAATATAAGTTAACTTGTGTGGGTATATTACTATATTTTGTGTGTTTGGGTGTGTGGTTTACATATTTTGTTACTTAGTAATAAAATGTATAAATCTTCATTGGTTTCGGACATTGGGTTTGATGCTTAATTAAATTTTCTTCATGGTTCATTATGATTTAACTTTTAAGTATGATTTTTTTTGGGCATATTTTCCCGATTTAACAAAAGAATCTGGTTTTGCAAAAGTTGGTCAATGAGCCAAAATATATCGAACTATGGTTAATAAAATTAAAGCTTATTATAAAAAACAAGACATTGCAACTATGCAGATAGGGATTTATATTTAAGATGCAAATTACGCGTAGTAGTGTTTGTAACGATCGCGTAGTAGCATTTGTAACGGTCTATGAAAACGTTTTTGTAACTACAAAAATCGAAGTGGTGGTTTACGCAAAAAATTATAATATCATTTACTGAGTATGAACCATATCTATTTCAAGGTTTAGGCGATCACGTGTCGCACATCGCCTGATGTTGGTAGACGAGGAAGAATTTATAAGTTGTAAATGAGAGAGTACATATTTTCATTGTGTTTTGTAAGCCATCCTACAAAAAATGCTTACTCTTTCATCTTACAAACATAATAGTAGGGTTGTTTGGAGTTAAATTATAGTACATTTTTTTTGCTTATAATGAAGCATGACTTATGAATATCTCAATTATAATTGTTTGGGAATAGATTAGCATTAGTACTTTCTTTTATACTAATAATAGTTCAAACTTCATTGGCATTAATCTAATATTTTTTTATACGTAAAACTTAGATTCTATATGTATTAAATCTTTTATTAAAGACCCCCCAGTTGAGCATGAAACTCAAAATTTATATCAAACCGATAACTACCTATATAAGAGGTTTTTATAAAGATCATTTTAGCGACAATCATAAAGACGAAAAATAAAATAAAATAAAATAAAATAAAATAAAAATAAGATAACTATTTTAAGAGTAATCAAAAGGGAGGTGATTTGCACACTAAGTTTTTTTATTCTTGCACCACATTCTGCGCATTACAGTATTGTATTGTGTACTCTCTGTGCATTGCAGTGTTATACAAAATGGTGTATTTAACAAAAAAAATGGTGTGCCAATCAATCCCCTAACCAAAAACCTATAAAACATGAAGCATTTCCGAGAGAAACAATTATCAATACAATTCATATTTACATAGAGGTACTTCAAGATCTATGTTCAGTAGACATGTATAACTATAAATGTTTTATACTATTTTTTAATTTTATATATAGTCTTATCACCAATTATTTTTCTATTGATGCTTTGTTTTCTTCATATTTAGGTGTTTACGGAATGAACATGTGTTACTCAAGTGTTTGACGTTGACTGCATAGCTTTGCTCTACAAGACTATCTACCAGTTGGTGAAGACGATACACGCACTTTTATTTTCTTAATAGTTACAATCCAAATTGCCTATTGTATCATTGACATATTACTTATTATTTTCTTCCAAAAGTAATGAAACCTATTTACGTTCGTTGTTGTTTATTAATATATGTCACTTAATTATCGCTCATTACATACATTTGCTTTTTAAGACCTCAAGATTGGAGGCCGCGTGCATGAACGATTATTAGATTATAGTTACATCCATATTTGTTTATAGTATCATCGAATTATTACATATTATTTCAATAAAAAAAGCAATTCAAATTGTTTACGTTCGTTGTTTCTTTTTACTTTATTCACACACCTTAATTTCTTGATGCATTATTTCTTTTAAAACCCGGCGATTTCGCGGGTCTATAAGCTAGTATATATATATATTTTTTAAAGCTATACTTTACTCTGTATCCGTATTTTGCATGATGCAAACTAATTCGATTGTTCTAACAATTTAATTCTTCTCTCAAACTGAAGGTATTTGGTTTCAAAGATTAAGAATGGGACTAAAATATAATGGTATGAGTATATGAGCTTGAAATAGTGACTCATACCCTGATATGAGGAGATGTGCAAAACACACTTGAGCTAGGTTTTAGATAACACATTTTGACACTTATTATCTTAAAATTTCAGCCATACGTTTAAAAGATTTGTTGTCTCATTACCTATTTTTTATTTTAAAAAATGTATTTTATGTAATAATTAACTTATAAAACATAAGTAAATTTTAAATAATAATATTTTTTTTGCTCTTTTTCTTTTGAGTAAACTGCAAAATACATCCACGTGGTTTACACATTTTGGCATCTTACATCCCTCTCAGAAACTTTTGGCAAAAAACATCACCCGTTAGGCAAACGTTTGCCACCCTACATCCCTTGTTAACCATGAGGACTAAATATGCAAATTTTTTCTCCGTTATCTCTTAACGAGATTGATAATGTTACACCGTTAGCCTTCAGGACTAACGGTATTTGCACCGTTAGTCCTTTTTTTTACGTTATCTCCATTTTTTTTACGTTTCTTCATTTTTTGTACGTTTTTATCCATTTTTTGTACGTTTAATCCGTTTTTTTTTACGTTTTATCCGTTTTTCTATGTTATTTGTACATTTGATCAGGTTTTATTCATTTTTTGTACGTTTTATCCGTTTTTCTATGTTATTTGTACAAAAGACGGATTAAAACGTAAAAAAAATGATAAGACGTACAAAAAAGAGAAAAGAAAATTAACAAAAAATGGATAAAACGTACAAAAAACGGATAAAGTGTACAAAAAACGTAAAAAAAATTATAAGACGTACAAAAAAAAAGGAAAAAAAACTGACAAAAACGGATAAAACGTACAAAAAACGGATAAAACATACAAAAATAGGGAAAACATACAAAAAATGGATAAATACATACAAAAAACGGATAAAACGTAAAAAAACTGACAAAAACGGTTAAAACGCACAAAAAACAGATAAGAACGTAAATAAATGATTAAACATACAAAAAACGGAAAACAAAATAAATAAAATAAAAATAATAAAAAACTGACAAAAAACGGATAAAACGTAAAGAAAACGGATAAAACATACAAAAAATGGATAAAAACGTACAAAAAACGGAGAAACGTACAAAAAATTGAGATAACGTAAAAAAAGGACTAACGGTGCAAATACCATTAGTCCTGAAGGCTAACGGTGTAACATTATCAATCTCGTTAAGAGATAACGGAGAAAAAATTTGCATCTTTAGTCCTCATGGTTAACGAGGGATGTAGGGTGGCAAACGTTTGCCTAACGGGTGATGTATTTTGCCAAAAGTTTCTGACAGAGATGTAAGATGCCAAAATGTGTAAACCACATGAATGTATTTTGCAATTTACTCTTTTCTTTTCTTTGAAACCTATACTAAATCTAAATGTAAACCCGCCTACAAACTAAACACACCTAAACCTTTCCAAAACAACTTTTTAGGTATGTTTGGGAGAGGAGGCTTATTAGGGCTTATGGGCTTAAACTTTAAAAATATGTCGGGCTTATATTATTAGCTCATTTGGCATAGAGGCTTATATTATTAGCCTCGGGCTTTTGAAATTATAAGTCCCATCCCAGAAAATGAGGCTAAAATATTTAGATGGTGCTCATAATATGTTAAATTACTTGATTAGCCACAAAATATCTAATTAATTTAATTATATGTCCGTTTTAGTAATTTTACAATAATAAGCTCTAATTTAAATTAATTTGTCAAACAAGTTAATAAAAATAAAAATAAATAAAAATACTAGTTTCGGCTTATAGCCGCAGCCTATTTTGTCAAACATACGCTTCGCCGATTATCCATGAACAATATTTAGGAGTGTTTGGTAGGATAAAATGGAAAGATAGAAAAGGAAAGGGGTAATATTGAACCCATTCTCACCCGCGATTTTCATTCCTTATAAATACTTACTAAAGAATACGAGAGAATTATTATTGAACGACGAAGCCTTTCCCCTTCCCATCCTCGTGTGTATAAAAGTCCGCACAAATTTTTTGAAACACCCAGATTCTATTTATAGAATGAAGAATGTTTCTAGCAATCAATCAGAATTATAAAAAATGAATATAACTCAAAATTGAAAGCAATGATGATTTGTTATAGATGATAGAGTTGTTTGTTACAACAGAGATGATAGAGAATCAAAAGCTGAGTTCTAATTGATTACAATGGTTATTTATAATGAAAGGAAAATGAATTGTAATTTGGCGGGAAAAGTAGTTAAGACTGTTTTGGTAGTTTTACTGGTCACGTGTAGGCACGTGACAATCCTTCCTCCTTAAAACAATCTTTGTCCTCAAAGATCAAACTGCGAACTCTGGAAATCTTTGCACAATATCTGATAAAAGTTCCCATGTGGCATCATCTTCTGACCCATTGCTCCACTGAATCAGGCCAAACACAACTGGTCTATTTCCTTGTTTCACCAACTTTCTGTCAAGCAACTTGAGTAGAGTAGCAGCTATCAACCCTTCAGGATCACATTGAGGAAAAGTTCCCATTTCAGTAACATCTGAATGGCAAGCTTTTAGTTGTGAAACATGAAACACAGGATGCACTTTTGCATGAGAAGGCAACTGTAACTTGTATGCAACCTGACCAATTCTATCCAATACTGGAAAAGGACAAAAGAATTTTGATGATAATTTGTTTTGCTTACTCTGTCTAACTGTAAGTTGTCTGTATGGTTGAAGCTTCAAATACACCCAATCCCCTATCTTGAACTCTCTCTCAGACATCTTCTTATCAGCTTGAACTTTCATTCTGTCTTGAGCCTTTTTGAGATTGAACTTGAGCAATTGTATTGTCTGTTCTCTTGCTTGCAAACACCTGTCAACAGCTTCCACATTGCTGTCCTTGGCCATGTATGGAATATGCAGAGGAGGGGGTTGTCCAAACACTACTTCATAAGGTGTGGTATTGATAGAAGAATGGAAATTAGTGTTATACCAATATTCTGCAAGAGGTAACCACTTTATCCAATCCTTTGGCTTCTCTCCAGTCATACATCTCAAATAGCCTTCCAAACATTTGTTCACAACTTCTGTCTGTCCATCTGTTTGAGGATGGTAGGCAGAAGACATCTTTAATTGAACATGTAACTTTTCAAACAATGATTTCCAGAAAAGGCTCATAAAAATTCTGTCTCTGCCACTCACAATGGACTTAGGCAAACCATGTAACTTGTAGATGTTGTCTAAGAACAGTTGTGCAATTTGAGGAGCATTGTAAGGGTGTGCCAATGGTAAGAAATGAGCTTGTTTAGATAATCTGTCTACCACCACTAAAATAGAAGTCTTGCCCTGTGACATTGGCAAAGAATCTATAAAATCCATTGATACCTCTTGCCAAATTCTGTGTGGTATGGGTAGTGGTTGAAGTAGACCAGGGTATGCAGATAAATCTGACTTGTTTCTTTGACAAATGTCACACTTTCTGACCCACTGTTTGACCATCTTCCTCAACCCTTTCCAATAGAAGAATGCAGTGATTCTTTTGGTAGTAGCATGTACTCCTGAGTGACCTCCCACAGCAGAATTATGAAAGTGAGCTATCAACTGGTTCCTCAAAGTTTCATTATTACCAACCACCCATTTTCCTTTTCTCAATAACTGATCATTCACCCAAGCATACTTAGTAACAGTTAAGGTTTTGTTTTTGAGACCTTCAACTGTTTTGTGCAAACCTTCATCACTAGACCAAGTAGTCATCACAGCATCCATAAGCTCATTGGATACACTTCCTGACACTAAGTTGAACAGCTCTGCTTGTTTTTCAATTCTGGAAAGTGCATCTGCTACCACATTATCTTTGCCTTTCTTATACTCAATTTCATAATCAAATCCTAATAGTTTGGGCAACCATTTGGATTGAAAAGAAGTTGTAATTCTCTGATCTAACATAAATTTGAGGCTAAAATGATCAGTTCTAATCTTAAAATGTCTATCCAAAAGATACCCTCTCCATTTTTGCAAAGCCAAGACCACAGCTAACAACTCTTTTCATAAGCAGATAAAGATTGGTGTTTGGTTGCCAAAGTTTTGCTCAAGAAAGCTATAGGATGACCATTTTGTTGTAGCACTGCCCCTACCCCAAAGCCTGAAGCATCAGTTTCAATGACAAATTCTTCTTCAAAATTAGGTAGTGCTAAGACAGGGGAACTCATCATAGCTTGCTTAAGGTTTTCAAAGGCTGTTTGTGCTTCATTGTTCCACTGGAAGGCATTCTTTTTTAGAAGAGCATTTAATGGTTGACTGATCAAAGCATACCCTTTGATAAACCTTCTATAATACCCTGTAAGACCAAGAAAACCCCTCAATTGTTTGATAGTTGCAGGCACTGGCCAATCTTTCATTGATTGTATCTTACTTGGATCTGTTGCTACTCCCTTCCCAGAAATAATATGACCCAAATACTCCACTTGTCCTGTCCCAAACACACATTTACTCTTTTTTGCATACAAAGTATTGTCCCTCATAACCTGTAACACCTGCTTCAAATGATCCATATGTTCTGCAACAGAAGAACTATACACTAGGATATCATCAAAGAAAACTAGAGTGAATTTCCTGAGAAAAGGTTTGAACACAGAGTTCATGAGAGCTTGAAATGTAGATGGTGCATTTGTAAGGCCAAAAGGCATAACCACAAACTCATAATGGCCTTCATGGGACTTAAAAGCAGTCTTGTACACATCACTTTCATGCATTCTGATTTGATGATACCCAGACCTTAAATCCAATTTAGAAAACACTTGAGCACCCTGCAATTCATCAATAAGTTCCTCTATGACAGGGATTGGAAACTTGTCCTTCACAGTGAACTTGTTTAATTGTCTGTAATCTATGCACATCCTCCATGACCCATCTTTCTTTTTAACCATAACTATAGGAGAAGAAAAAGGACTATGGCTTGGCCTAATGACCCCTGAATCAAGCAATTCTTTAATCATAGTTTCAATCACATTCTTCTGAGCAGGAGGATATCTATAAGGCCTTACATTCACACTCACTTCTTTGTCTTTTAAAGGAATTTGATGATCATAACTTCTGTGTGGAGGAAGTGTCTTGGGTTCCTCAAAAACATCTGAATATTCTTCCAACACAGATTGTAATTCCTTACTATTGTTCTGCTCTTGACCATCATTACATTGCATTAAACTCAGAGAAGCAGACACACCAAAACAACACACTGAAGTTACATAAGGATCTTGATGACTAACATATTTTGACATTACTTTGCCACTCATCCAAGATAATTCAGACTGACTTGTACCTCTGAGTACTACCCTTTTGCCTTGAAACAAAAACTCCATTCTCAAATCTTGAAAGTTCCACTTAATGGTGCCCAAGGTGGACAACCACTATACACCCAATACCAATTCACAACCTCCCAAAGGTAATAACATGACATCAGAAGTAAACAACACTCCTTGTACTGTCCATTGAAAATTTTTAACCATGTACTGACTGATTAACCTTGACCCACCAGCTATAGAAACATTTAAAGGACAAGTACTTCTGATCTTACATCCTAGTTTCTTAGCTGTATGCAGGTCCAAAAAATTATGAGTACTACCAGAATCCATAAGTATATGTATCAATTGTTTGAGCACATGACCTTTTATTCTCATAGTATTATGTGTAGGTATTCCATTCAAAGAGTTCAAAGAAATATGTGGAGTACATTGTGAAACATCTTCAGGCAAAACCATATCATCCATACCTGATTCCTCCTCTTCCAAACACTCCTCAAACACCTCTTCCTCCTCACATCTAACCCCTAAAGTGAACAATTGACCTTCACATTTGTGGCCAGGAACATACTTTTGATCACAATAGAAACATTGATTCTTAGCTCTCTTCTCAGCCAACTCTTTTTGACTCAAAAACTTCCTGGGTGCATTTGACACATT
Organism: Artemisia argyi; assembly: GCA_030686995.1. Lineage (NCBI taxonomy): Eukaryota > Viridiplantae > Streptophyta > Magnoliopsida > Asterales > Asteraceae > Artemisia > Artemisia argyi. Next base: position 331,875,364 of record CM060709.1, read on the forward strand.
TGCAGGCATCTTATTAACATAATGAGTGTTTGGTGCAGGCAAAGCTAGAGTAGTAGTGGCCTTAGTAGGAATTACTACATTCCTGTTTGCATTCCAATTGCCATTGTTCCTAGGTGTAGGCAAGATTGGTGCATTTCTTTGTTTTCTAACTGCTTCTTGCAAATTAGCCAAACTAAATGCATCTGCAAGTGTTTTAGGCCTAAACATCCTAACATTCAACTCAATAGTAGCAGGCAACCCAGCAAGAAACATACTAACTGATTGAGACTCAGTAATATCTACTTGTGTGATTAACTTCTCAAACTTGCTTTGATAATCACTCATACTAGATTCATACCTGAGTTGCTTCAATTCTGCCATTGGATCTTCATTCAAAGGACCAAATCTTTTCAAGATAGCTTCCTCATACTCAATCCAACCCACATTTCTATAATTCTTAACAAACTGCAAATGCCATGCCAATGCCTTATCATACAGGTGGATTGACACCATCTTGATCTTGTCCTCTTCATGCACATTATCAACATCAAAGAACTGTTTTACTCTGAACAACCAACCTTGCACATCATCACCATGAAACTTGGGAAACTCCAACTTTCCCATTCTACTAAATCTGCTAGAACCTTCCCCTGTTCCTGATCTTGATTGTTGAAACTGATTAGCCATGGTATCTAATCTTTCAGTGAAACTAGTGATAACATTGTTTAATTGTTCAGTTACCCACAATTTCATACTATCATCAGCTTCAGTACTTCTTGCACCCACCATGGTATTTCGTGTTTCCACCATTACAACAGTAACACTACCACTCAACAACAATGATAAATCACTGATCCAATGGGGTAATGAACACTGTACTGTTCTGGGCTAATTAATCCAACTGCTGCTTGCCAGCTTGTTCAAGATAAGAAAATTTAACGAGAATTTCGGCTTATCTTGTGGCCGTATAGATGATTGACACTAACCAATATGTAAACAGAACAGCGAAATCAGTAGTGGCTGATTTCTTGCCGGAATTCTTGTTTTGTTGCCGGAATTATGCCGGAGAAGAAGACCGGAAAATCAAGATTGTCAGTTTAACAATCTTGACTGGCTCAGATACCAATTGAAACACCCAGATTCTATTTATAGAATGAAGAATGTTTCTAGCAATCAATCAGAATTATAAAAAATGAATATAACTCAAAATTGAAAGCAATGATGATTTGTTATAGATGATAGAGTTGTTTGTTACAACAGAGATGATAGAGAATCAAAAGCTGAGTTCTAATTCATTACAATGGTTATTTATAATGAAAGGAAAATGAATTGTAATTTGGCGGGAAAAGTAGTTAAGACTGTTTTGGTAGTTTTACTGGTCACGTGTAGGCACGTGACATTTTTGAAAACCTATCTTCTGAAATCTCTCTGCGCCAGCATCATGTAATCTGCTTAATTGGTGTTAATGAAACTTGTTGCATGTTCGTCCCTAAATAAGGTAAATTTAGCTTCGTTTTCGTATTTAACCAAGCTAGCCGATTACTGAAAATCATAAACTTTGCATGGGGATAATCATGGCACATAACAACTTTTTTTTTTTTGAATGTTAACTTGCATAAGAAACTTGTTTAGGTATTCTGTATTAAGCAATATGTTGTTTGAGACTTTGTAGGTGATATTAAACTCAAAAGCTTACAAAAGTTAACTTGATGGGGTGTTTAGATTAGCTTATTTTTCCGGCTTAAGTGCTTATTTGATTTTGAAAAAGCTCATTAGGTGTTTTTTTTTTTTTTTTTTTTTTTTTTTTTTTTTTTTTTTTTTTTGGGATAATTAAATAACCTTATAAGCCGGGAAAATAAGCTAATCCAAACACCCCTAAGAATTTACAACTTGTTTACATAAGTTGTAAGTTCCAACTGGTTTGTAAATCTCATAAGCTAGGCTTACAATTGTTTTTCAACTTCCCTGGTAAACTTACTTTGTAGATCGATCAGGTAACAAATTTATCTCAATGATGGCCGCCTCAAGAGCAGTTCACATAACGTTATAAAAGAGATAAGTGTGTCACCCGGTGAAGCTGATATGGAGCTACACAAGGTACGAGCAGTAAACAATTGTGAAACACTTTGTATATTGTTCTATAGATCATAAGGGAAAATTTTGCAAGTTACTTTTATATGCTATGAAATTTGCCCTTGTGCTAGTTAATAGCTTCAGAAGAATTGTTCCATTGGACAAAGACATTAAGATGGTTTGCGATTTTAAGTTTCTATCTACATGAAAAAAAGAGTATCTAACGTATTCTATTTGCAGGCAATTCGTTCATGGCATATTGTTGGATGTCTAGCTGGATGCAATTCTATGAACATGAAAGTAATTGCTATAACTTTACATATTCCAGTTTCAGCTTTTTATAAATACTTTCTTTAAACATGTCTAGCTGCATTACATTTGTGAATTGTATGTGATTTTTGCAGTTATAAGTTATCACAATCCACAATGCATAAGAGGCCAAGCTATGATGATATTCTAGGAGCAAACATTGAGCCAACGTCATTATAACATCAGTGATCTTGAGATCCAAGAACGGATATGGTAAACCTATACACGATTTTTTTCATGCTTTATTGATTTTTTTGTCATTTTGTTTTTCATAATTCTGTATGTTGTTTTGGGGATGTTCTTACATTCACATTAGTTGTCCTAAAGTACCACTAGAGTGACTTTTGATAGGCTTCTAAACTGTCAAAACGGGTTTAGGTTAACATCTAAATATGAGTCAGGTTGGGTAGACCCAAAACACATTCTATCCAAAATGTTAAATTTCTATGAATATTTAGCGAGAGTTAGAAACTATACTTTGAGCATGTTTGTTTAGTTGAACCCGTTAAAACATAAAGATAGAAACAGATACATGGTATAAGTAGCAAAATCAACACAATTAACACACCGTTAATCTTTCATTTGAATGTAAAAGAACATAGTGATTTCAAAGTTTTCGACATACATCAACAGTTCAGTGGACAAATATTAACAATTCAGCACCTACTCATACTTCTCGTAACATCTATTTTCTATTGCATCATTGATAAGAGCCTTCCAATCCCACACCGAGCGAGGTTACTCTCCTTCCCCAACACATGCATTAAACATTTTACTACATCTGTTGTTATATGAGAAAAACCAAACAAATTTAATATGGCTGGCATACCCAAAGTGCCTTTTTGGCGCGAGTCAAAGCTACATTCATCCTTCTCCTGTGACCAACAAATCCGATCCCGTTTGTTTTCACACATGTGAGTCTTCTCCTTGGAAAGTGTCGATTGTATCAATAGAAAGTTTTTAGAATTCTTCATGTGACAACTATCCCAGGAAAAGTTCACGAAGGCATTTCACTTGACTCGTGTAGGGTGTAATTATCCCTACGCGTATCTCATTCTCCCCTCGTACTAACTTATCTTCTCTTTAAGATTATCATAAAGCTCAAAACCCGCTAAACATTCTGCTTCATTATAAGGAGACAGAGAACCGGATGCATGCTGCGTTTGCCCGTTAACAAGATTATAAAATGTATACGGTTTTAAGCACTTGTAGTAAGGTTTGTTCCCTAGCTTCCTTATGGCCTCGCTATCTAGAGACGACTCATGTAAAAATGTTTAGCAGGAAACCGACTTATATGGCTACGCATCCAATGTTGAGTTTCAAGCAAATCGGATGTGTACCTCCCAATTGCAATCTCTCGAACAAGCTACTATCATAACCTAATTGTTTAGCTTTTTGGCACATTAGTGTTGCCGGTAATTGTTTAGGGTCCCATACTAGAACATATCGAGTAGCTTCGACACTTAGTGCCAGAAGCACTCCCACCTCATTGACTTGGGCAGCTTCGTCTACGACTAGCACATCAAATTCCTAGTAATTTAGCTTTTGTAGTATACTTTCTCAACATTCGGACACTGTGGTGAATATGACTGTTGCCTCATTCAAGCCACCCACCTCCAAACTTATGAAAAATTGAAACCAATTCATATCACGTTGGGCTTGTCTTTTCATAAGTTTGGAGGTGAGTTGCTTGAATGAGGCAACACTCATATTCACCATAGTCTCTGGATGTAGAGAAAGTATACTACAAAAGCTAAATTACAAGGCATTTGATCTACTAGTTGTAGATGAAGTTGCCCAAGTCAATGAGGCGCAGTGCTTCAGGCACTAAGTGTCGAAGCTACTCAATATTATGTAGTAGGGGACTCTAAACAATTACTGGCAACACTAATATGCCAAAAGATAAACAATTAGGTTATGATCGTAGCTTGTTTGAGAGATTTCAATTAGGGGGTACCCATCCCATTTGCTTGAAACTCAACATCGGATGCATAGCCATATAAGTCGGTTTCCGGCTAAGCATTTTTACATGGGTCGTCTCTACGATAGCGAGGCCATAAGGAAGCCAGGGTACGAACCTTACTACAAGTGCTTAAAACCGTATACATTTTATAATGTTGTTAACGGGCAAAAGCAACATGCATCCGGTTCTATGTCTCCTTATAATGAAGCACAATGTTTTGGGCTTTATTAAAATCTTAAAGAGAAGATGAAAAGTTAGTACGAGGGGAGAATGAGATACGTGTAGGGATAATTACACCCTACCCGAGTCAAGTAAAACGCCTTTGTGAACTTTTCAGGGAAAGTTGTCATATGAAGAATTCCAAAAACTTTCTATTGATACAATCGACACTTTCCAAGGACAAGAGCGAGTCGTGATTATCCTCACATGTGTGAAAACAAATGGGATCGGGTTTGTTGGTGACAAGAGAAGGATGAATGTAGCTTTGACTCGCGCCAAAAGGGCACTTTGGGTATGCCACTCATAGTAAATTTGTTTGGTTTTTCTCATATAACATATCAGTTTATTATTTGTTACTAACATATGTAGCAAAATGTTTAATGCAAGTGTTGGGAAATGATAGTAACCTCGCTCGGTGTGAGGATTAGAGGATCTCATCAATGATGCAATAGAAAATAGATGTTACGAGAAGTATAAGTAGGTGCTGAATTGTTAATATTTGTGCATTGAATATTGATGTATGTTGAAAACTTTGATATCACTACGTTCTTCTACATTCAAATGAAAGATTAACGGTGTGTTAATTTTGCTACTAATCAAACATGCTCATAGTATAGTTTCTAATTCAATCATAAGACACTAAATATTCATATAAATTTAACATTTTGGATAGAATGTGTTTTAGGTCTACCCAACCCGACTCGTATTTAAACCCGTTTTGACGGTTTAGAAGCCCATCGAAAGTCACTCTAGTGGTACTTTAGGACATCAACTGTGGATGTGAGAACATCCCCAAAACAACATACTAAATTATGAAAAACAAAATGACAAAAAATCATATAGGCAGGAAAAAGGCTTACCCATCGGTGGAAGTTTATTGGGCCTCCATGTTTATCTTACCAATGTTTGTGATGCTATTGAAAAACTCTTAAAAGGCTTCTATATGGGTTAATATTCATTGGCTAAAGGGTGGTAGTATTTGAGATATTTCTGCCTATGTAAATTCATCTTGGTGTTGGGGCTAAGAGATAATATTACAAGGTTTATAGAATTCAGGATTGGAAGTGGGAAAAGGTGTAATGTTTGGTTTGATAAATGGCACACAAATGGTCCTTTATGTAAACTGATCAACCATGGCATGCTCATTCAACCCAGACTTAATTTAAAAGCTAAGGTTGTTGGTTTTATAGACATTATAATAATAGTCGTGTGTTAGGATCGAACTTGAGATCACGGGATTGCACACAATACGTATGAAGAGAAAAAGAAATAATTATTTATAAAATGTTATAAGTAATTATTAATAAACACAAAACAAATAATAGTAATTAGTATTTAATGATAAATGACTAATGACCTGTTAAACGAAGATTAGGAAAGTAATACTAAGGAAAATTTGGAAACAAGGGAAGGTTCCGGAATCCCCTTGTGGGAGTCCAAACCGATCGGCCAAGGGGGGATATCCCACCTCCTTTGTGCCTTGTGCTCCAAGTTTTGAATAGTATATAAGCAAACCCAAGATGCATTGTTTTCTCATAACTTGTACACACACATCTTGGTGTTTTCTCTCCTCTCTTTGTCCCTAATCGATCCATACAAACAATCCCATAAGGGATTCGATTTTTATAGATCAAACAAAGTTTTGTGTTTAATTACTTGCATAAACTTTTTCTTGAATTAGTACGTGTGTACAAGAACGTGAATCAAACACATTATTGTTTGATTCTTGGATAGAATTACAAAAGAGGTAAGGGGTAATTCTTGTTATCCACATAAACAATAATTAGGGTTCTTGATTGAAGATTACAATTTGATCCATGTTCGGGCTAGAATCACAAAGGTATGTTTACTATTTAAATATTGATTAATTAATTACATGTTATTTGATCTTGTTATAATTGCTTCCGCAATGCTCACTTGATGTGTTTGGTTTATAATATATGAATGTCATGATATCATAATTCCAACAGTGGCATCTAGAGCCGTTATAATGTGTAATTAATTATCGAAACGCATAAAAATTGGATCTTGATTCGTTTAGTTACATGTTTTTAGGGTTTATTTGTTAGATTCCTAACCCTAGATTTTTTTTTGGGTCGATTTGACCTTAAGGGTTTTTAGGGTTTTGGTTTTTGATTTTTTAATATGATTAGAAACCCTAGGATGTCATGTAATTGTTATGCGTTTTAGTAAACGATCTTGGTGCAATATGTTAATTGTTAAGCTAAATCCATGAAAAAGTGCATATTTGCATGGATTTTTTATTGTGTAATTATTTAAATGGTTTAAATTGTTTATATGAATTAATGGTTAAGTTATATCGAAACATGTAAATTTATTATAGATGTCGAATTGGGGAAAACTCCAATATTAAGTAATCAATTATGTGCTATGTGGTATTTATTTAATTTTGGCTTACGCAATCGATTTATCGATGTATGTGGCTCTTTTTCCTAGAAGAAGAAAGCCTTAATTGAATTAATACGTTATACACCTAGATTTGATTATTAATAAGACTATTGAATAAGATTTGCATGTGGCTACATGTTTTATACATATTTAATTGTTATGATTATGTATATTTGTTTATTTAGTTGTTTTATTTTTTTATTTTACATTACTTGTTTTGTTTATTATTATGTTAGACATGTTTATAAACGAAAAGGGTAATTTTTTGAATAGAAAAATAATACGGACTAAATAATGGCGAAATTGTTTTGGTTTTTAAGAATAAATTTCAAAGGACTGGTTGATTGATGTTTTTGTACATAGTGTGCGAAAGGCGGACCGAAGGTTGCCATCCAACGTACTTGTAGATAGGGGTTTTTAAAGCTCATGCACATACCGGTTCTCTACAACTGCCTGGTTTCCGACCCTAGACTTACCTATATCACTATATTACGTACATTGTCATCTTAAGGGTGAATTAACCACAATTCCACAATGATTATCCGAAACACTAAGCTTTCGGGCTTATGCAAAAGTACGATATAGTGGACGATAATTGATGGTAATTCTTTAATTGGTGAACCCGATACCTCAATCAAAACTTTGTTATTTTATTCTTAGCAAATTGGTAATAAAAATGTTTTGTAAAACCAATGTTATGAAGTTGTATGCATGCTTCTTCATACATTATTTTGATCACATCAAAATATTAATACCCTTATAAAATTAAGTCGAATGCCATCTAATTAAGAACACTTGAAGTTGTAATTTACGTCATGTGAGAACTTGGCGAGATTGCAATGGAGAGGTAAATTTCATGAATTCATTGCTGGCAGATCAACTGATGTGATGGATTTGTGAGTTTACAGTTTTTAAGTTAGACGACTTAAATTGAGTAGTAAGTGAGATCTTGGACTCAAGGCATTAAGATGGGGACTAAACATGCTTACAATACAAATGTTTTGTGATTGTAAATCCCATATATCTAGGAATTGGACAAATGTTATGCCAATTACTTGTACGACAAGTTACCTCATATTATACTTTCATTACTAGCAGATCAACTGATGTGATGAAACTATGTTTATGGAGGATCCTAGTTTTCAAGATTATTCTATGGATATGATTTCCTTGGGTATTTTAATTTTCTTGAAAAAATATATTATCAAAAATACTAATGTTTTAAACTTTCTTTATCTGTAGAAATGGCTCAAACTGATAACACCAACTTTCGTTCTGTGTTCAAAACTTATTTTGAACGAGAAAAATTGACTGGCTCAGAGAATTTCAATGATTGGTATCGTTCACTTAGGATTGTCATGCGAGTAACTGGTCAACTTGAAATCTTGAAAACGCCTTGTCTTGCTGAACCTGAAGGCGAAGCAGCTACTGAAGCTGCTAAGGCTAAATGGAATCTTGATTGTAAGGAACATATTGATGTGGCTGCAATGATGTTAGGGACGATGTCCACACCTCTTCAAAGGCAGTTTGAAGAGTATTTCCCCATGAACATGATTGATGAACTCAAGAAACTATATGAGAAACCATAAAATGTAGAGATTTATGATTTAATGGAGGCTCTACATGGTTGTAAGCAGGGTGATTGTGAACCTGTGAGTGCTCATGTGTTGAAGATGAAAAGTTTCATGGATCAACTACAAACACTTAAGAAACCCTATGACAATGATATGGCTGTGAACTTAATCAATAGATCCCTTAACAAGGATTTTAATGGTTTTGTGAGGAACTTCAATATGCATTGCGTGGGGAAGACAGTAAGTGAATTGCACGCACTGCTCATTGATTATGAGAAAGGGTTAACACCAAAGGCTCCTACGCCCCAAGTACTTGCTATTCAAGGGGGTAGAATTAACAAGCCAAATGCGAACAAGAATAAGGGTAAAGGAAAGAAGAAGGCTGATAAGAATAAGCAGGTTATGGCTTATCAACCACCTCAACCTAAGAAGAACCCTCATGTGAAGAATAATCCAAAGAAGGATCAAGGATGCCATTACTGCAAGGTGATGGGTCACTGGAAGAGGAATTGTCCTCTTTATCTCGATGACTTGCGAAACAATAAGGTTAAGAAGGCTGGACACATGGGCGCCAGCACTTCAGGTAACTTATTTGTCATTGAATTATTTACTTTATCTCATAAATTAAATTCCTGGGTATATGATACTGGATGTGGTATTAATATTTGTAATACACTACAGAGGTTTAGAGAGGAAAGGAGACTAGCTTATGGGGAGCAATTTCTGCATGTGGGAAATGGAGCACAAGCAGCAGTTGAAGCCATAGGAATGTTTAATTTAGTTTTACCTTCGGGTTTAGTACTTGTTTTAAACAATTGTCATTATGCACCTTCTATAATTAGAGGTGTTGTTTCCTTTTCATGTTTGTTGGATCTTAGTTTTACTCATACTATTGATGGCAATAAAATTTCTGTTTTTTTAAATGGTGTATTTTATTTTAATGCTGTTGCTGTGAATGGTGTGTTTGAAATTGATATGATTGATTGTGTTTCCAACAATAATAATAATAATTCGATGTACAGCATAAGTAAGAGAATGAAGTATGACTTGAATTCGTCTTACCTTTGGCACTGTAGACTTGCCCATATAGGCAAGACTTGCATGCAAAAGCTGCAACGTGAAGGGCTTTTGAATAATATCAATGATGAGTCATTTGATAAATGTGAGTCTTGTATTTCTGGGAAGATGACGAAGAAACCTTTTCATAATAATATGGAAAGAGCTTCAGATCTACTTGATTTAATACATATGGATGTATGTGGACCACTTAGACATGTGTCAAGGAGAGGTGCTGTTTACTTCTTAACTTTTACAGATGATTTCAGCCGTTATGGTTATGTTTATTTACTTAAGCATAAACATGAGGTGTTTGAAACATTTAAAGTTTTTAAAGCAGAAGTTGAATTGCAATTGGGAAAGAAGATTAAAGCTCTTCGTTCTGATCGAGGTGGTGAATACCTTAGTCAAGATTTTAAAGATTTCTTAACTGAAAATGGAATTGTCCAGAATCTCACATCTCCATATACTCCACAACAAAATGGTGTATCTGAGAGAAGGAATCGTACATTGTTGGACATGGTTCGATCAATGTATAATCTTACTAATCTTCCTTTGTCTTTTTGGGATTATGCTCTTGAATCAGCTGTTCGTATTTTGAATATGGTTCCCACCAAGAAGGTAGATAAGACACCATATGAGATATGGACTGGAAAAGCTCCGAACTTGTCTTATTTAAAGGTCTGGGGTTGTGAGGCGTATGTTAAACGTGACTCACAAGATAAACTCCAACAAAGATCTATAAAATGCATTTTTGTAGGATACCCAAAGGAAACAATGGGTTACTACTTTTACTACCCACCTGAGAACAAAGTGTTTGTTGCTAGATATGGTGATTTTCTTGAAAGTGATTTTGTAACTCAAGAAATCAGTGGGAGAGTATATGATCTAGAAGATGATCTAGATAATGCATTACCTTCAGAAAAAACTAGCACACTTCCTATAGAACCGAAAAGTCTGGGTCCTCCACCGGAAGTTGAAGTAGTTCCCATTCGCAGATCTGTGAAAGCTCCTGACCGTCTATGTCTTAATGTAGAGGTTGATGAACATTTACTAGGGGATCTTAATGAACCTACTAGTTATAGAGCTGCCATTAATAGTCCTGAAAAGGTTAAATGGAAAGCTGCTATGGATGGGGAAATACAATCCATGCATGATAATGAAGTCTGGGAAGAAGTTGACTTACCTCCTGGTGCCAAGGTAGTTGGGAGTAAGTGGCTCTACAAGATTAAGACTGACATGGATGGATATGCACACATTTATAAGGCTCGTCTAGTTGCTAAAGGTTTTACTCAAACTTTTGGAATTGATTACGAGGAGACGTTTTCTCCTGTAGCAGACATAAGAGCTATAAGAATTCTCATAGCTATAGCAGCGTACTATGACTATGAGATTTGGCAAATGGATGTGAAAACCGCTTTCTTAAATGGTCATCTAGATGAAGACATCTATATGGCACAACCAGAAGGGTTTGAAAATCCAGAGTTTCCAAATCGTGTATGCAAGCTTAAAAGGTCCATTTATGGATTGAAGCAAGCATCACGACAATGGAACAAAAGATTTGATGCTGAGATCAAAAAGTTTGGATTCACTCAAAATCTTGATGAGCCATGTGTGTATCACAAAGCTAGTGGGAGTGATAATGTAATTTTCCTAATTCTTTATGTTGATGACATATTGATCATGGGAAAAGACATTCCAAGTTTGCAAAAAGTTAAGGCATATCTTGGAAAGTGCTTTTCTATGAAAGATTTAGGAGAAGCTGCATACATTCTGGGAATCAAAATCTATATAGATAAATCAAGACGGTTAATTGGATTAAGTCAAAGTGCTTACATTGACCAAATATTGAAAAGATTCAATATGCAAAATTCTAAGAAAGGATATTTGCCGATGGAAGTAAAACATGGCTTATGTGATGAGTTTTGTGCTTCAACACCTGCTGAGGTGGCTCGCATGAGTAAAGTTCCTTATGCTTCGGCTGTAGGATCTATTATGTATGCGGTTAAGTGCACAAGGCCAGATGTGGCGTTTGCTCAAAATATTACCAGTCAATTTCAATAGAATCCAGGTGAAAAACATTGGATTGCCGTTAAGCATATTCTTAAGTATTTGAGAAATACAAAAGATATGTTTTTGGTATATGGTGGAGATCCAGATGCAGAACTTTGTGTTACAGGTTTCTGCGATGCGTCCTTTCAAAGTAATAAAGATGATTCGAAGTCTCAGACGGGTTATGTCTTTGTTATTAATGGAGGAGCAGTAGACTGGAGGAGCAAGAAGCAGAGTACAATTGCGATGTCTGCAACAGAAGCTGAATACATTGCTGCTTCAGAAGCTGCTATGGAGGCTGTTTGGATTAGGAAATTCGTTTCAGGGCTTGGTGTTATGCCTTCAATTGAATTACCTATTAATATGTATTGTGACAATTCTGCTGCAATCATATTTGCCAATGAACCTGGAGTCATGAGAGGCACCAGACATTTTCTACGGAAGTATCACTTTGTTCGTGAAAAGGTTAACGAAGGTGAAATAAATCTGCTGAAAGTTCACATAGATGATAACTTAGCTGATCCATTCACTAAGGCTTTGGCGAAAGAAAAGCTTAATGAATTATCCAATGGAATTGGACTTAAATTAGCTAGTAGTTTCATGCATAACTGTGATTAGTATTTGGATAAAGGATATTATAAACAATTATTATTTTAATGAAATAAAGTATGTTGGTATGTTTATTTATGTTATTAATTATTGTTGTCCTATTTTTGCATGTTTAAATCTATGAATAAGAGTTATTCTAAATTGTCCATTGTCAGTTAATAATATGGGAATATTATTAAATTAAGACAAATCTGAAGTTGGTATAATATACTTAAAGTATATTGATGCGTAGTCATGCCATTTCAGACGATATTCGATGATACTGAATATAGGACTTATCCCAACTATATGATGTTACTTTATGGATCTTATCATTAAGTAAATCATAAGAAGTTATCCTTAGACTTGAGATACAAGATAACAGTCATGAATGTAGTACATTTTTGTGGAACAACTTAACGCTATACGTAACTGGTAGTCATAAGGGTTGTTTTCGGAAGTGTTACAAAGTTTGTGTGTTTTGCTTGTAATCAATAAAGAATTTGTTCCTTCAAATTAATTTTTGAAGTTTAATACTGCTGGCCCCCTCGTAGGGTTGTCAAGGTGTTTGCGTGGCCACGCCCAAGGTCTTTCCTGAAAGGTTCGGAAGATGTGGTAATCTTGTCAATTTCTAACAACGAGAAACAGAATGGTTAATTAAGGAATGACCTAGATCCATATCCTTATTTAACACGGTATTAGAAACAAAGGGATAATAATAATGAGAAATCATTAAAAGGTTTTCCAGGAGCGTTACTCAAGTTGTACTAGAGGCATCGGCGTGTTGCAAGACGCTAACCGATGTGATCACACTATTATGATATGTCTAAGTGGGAGCTGTTGGTTTTATAGACATTATAATAATAGTCGTGTGTTATGATCGAACTTGAGATCACGGGATTGCACACAATACGTATGAAGAGAAAAAGAAATAATTATTTATAAAATGTTATAAGTAATTATTAATAAACACAAAACTAATAATAGTAATTAGTATTTAATGATAAATGACTAATGACCTATTAAACGAAGATTAGGAAAGTAATACTAAGGAAAATTTGGAAACAAGGGAAGGTTCTGGAATCCCCTTGTAGGAGTCCAAACCGATCGGCCAAGGGGGGATATCCCACCTCCTTTGTGCCTTGTGCTCCAAGTTTTGAATAGTATATAAGCAAACCCAAGATGCATTGTTTTCTCATAACTTGTACACACACATCTTGGTGTTTTCTCTCCTCTCTTTGTCCCTAATCGATCCATACAAACAATCCCATAAGGGATTCGATTTTTATTGATCAAACAAAGTTTTGTGTTTAATTACTTGCATAAACTTTTTCTTGAATTAGTACGTGTGTACAAGAACGTGAATCAAACACACTATTGTTTGATTCTTGGATTGAATTACAAAAGAGGTAAGGGGTAATTCTTGTAATCCACATAAACCCTAATTAGGGTTCTTGATTGAAGATTACAATTTGATTCTTGTTCGGGCTAGAATCACAAAGTTATGTTTACTATTTAAATATTGATTAATTAATTACATGTTATTTGATCTTGTTATAATTGCTTCCGCTATGCTCATTTGATGTGTTTGGTTTATAATATATGAATGTCATGATATCATAATTCCAACAAAGGTGTCTGATGATATTTGGATGGATGGATTTATGGAAGTCCTTGATGTTCCAAATCCTAAGATTGATGATAAAGTGGTCTGGATTAATAAAAAAATGTATGGAAAAGAATTTTTGTGTCAATAAAGTTTGGAAATGTGCAAGACCTTGTGCTCCAAAAGTTATCTGGTAACACTGTGTCCCTAGACATGCTTTTGTTCTCTGGATGGCAATAAAGGGAAGGTTAAAAACACAAGACAAGATATCTAAATGTTCAAGATATGTCTTGTCCTTTGTGTAAGTTATGTAAAGACTCTCATAGTCATCTATTCTTTCAACGTTATTTTTATAGAAGGCTTTGGGATGAATTGATTTCTGGAATTGTTAACAAACCAGCAAACAATAGCATTTGGAGTGTTATCCAAAGGCTTGTTCTTGGGGCTGTTGTGTATTTCATTTGGCATGAAAGGAATTTCAGGTTGTTTAGACTTTAGAAAGGTTGAAAGGACTGTGGATACCCTCCTAACAGAAATCCTTACAATACAGTCACATTTAAGGATAATGTTAAGGAGGATATGCAGTCAAATGATAATGAATAATGTCATATTTTATGATTACACAGTCTTTTGATAAGTCTATGTATATGTTGGATGAGTATATGGGGTGTTTGGAGTAAAGAGGAGGCGATGATTACCAATTGCTTGATCAGTGGGAAATCTTTCTTCATTGGTTGCAAATATTGGTGTTTGATTATTGACAAAAGTAATAATGGTGCTGCAACAAAATTTTCATCATTGATAAAGGAGTGTTTGGATAAGTGGTTTAAGAAAATACAACTGAAGCCTTAATGCATAGTGTTAAAAATATAAAGGGATGAGGTCTGTCGAGAATAGAAGTACAAGGACTGAAGTTGACACCTCCTTTATTTGGGTACAATCAGTGGGTAGCCAACGGTCATATTTTTCCTTCTCAGTATTTATATTCAACCTCAGCAGTGTAATATGGTATGGAAGTGAACTATTCTCTGAGGAAAGGTATCCTCAGCTGTTAAACATGGTCCCTTCACTGATCTTTGTGGAGTCAGTACTTGTGCCAAGTTGGTATTATCAACCTGCAAGTTAATCGGCGCCTCCCTCTTAAAAGAGTTGGCTAGTGTTCTTGTCTGGTTCTTGTATAACTGATCATATTGATCAGTCTCTTGTATGTGGTTGTTGTCAACCTGATTGTTCACAATCACTGTCTTGTTCTTAAGCTGATTGGCTCAAATTGGAGTTCAATCTTCGTTTCATTTATCTTGTTTTGCAACTGGAACTCAATATTGAATCAAGGGGAGGTTGGTTGGATTCATACCCAAGTGTTGTTACAATTTCTACACATAGTCTTCCTTTCCTGGTCTAGTAAAGAGCTTTCTATTTTTTGATCTGGTTTCCTAAAGGAAATGTAGGTTGTTGTTTTCTGGTTTCCTATCTGGTTGTTGCTGACTTTTGCAGTCAAAGTCATTCTAAATTTTTGGCAGGCTTGGTAAATGTCATGACCAAAATCTATGTTTCATCTGTTAGTTTGTCTTTTGGCATTAACTCGGATGTTTTCTGTTGGATATTTTCTTAGAAAGTTCAGTGTGGGTGTGTTTGGGTTATTGAGTAAATGGCTAACTAACATTTGAATATTGAATTTCCTTGTCCATGATTAGTGAGTGCATGAAAGATGGGTCTACTTTTCTATGGATTTGGTTTTTTCTATTCAGTTAACAATTGTAGTTCTTAACTTCTTATGGGTTGTGGTTTCCTGCTCTTGAATTTTTCTTATATCCTAATTTTCTTGAGGTATAAGTCAGTTTTGAATTTTTGCTCTTGGCTGTAGAGGTTATGGATACTTCTATGCTAAGGATCTGGTCCTTCTCTGCTATTATGACATGCTGCTATGAATGGTTTGGTTCTATGGTTTTGGCCTGTATCTGGATTGGTGAATGCTTCTTGGATTCTGGTGGTGACTTTAGCTGTTGTATGGTCATTTTGGGCTAGTCTTAAGTTCGGTTAGTGTTTTTTGCTAAGGTTTTAATTTTTGTATTAAGCCTTTAGTATTGGAATACGCCTTTTGATAGTATGAGCTTGGGAAATATCCGATGCCATTTGAACTATAGGCAAAGTTTAGCTATTTAGGGATGTGTCCTAAATAGTTTTATACTTTGTGCTTTTTCTGTACATATTTTTTGGTGTCCATACAGATCATTGTAACCTGATTTCGAATTTATTACAAGAAAAAAACGAAAGAACCTAGTTAAAATTTAATTAAATTGTATATAATTTATAAACATATGTAACTATACCTCGTCCACCATGATTGATCGAATTTTAGTGTTTAAGGTTTGTTCCTATTGATGTTGATACGGTCTCAGATACCGAATCCAACATCCTTTATGCAGTACCAGTTATATAAAAAACGATACAATCACCGCAACGACCTCCTTTCGGATGTAATTGTCAGCACGTGTGATGTGCTTTTCTTGCTTTCGGCAATTCACTCACATAATTTTAATGCTTTTTATTAGTTCATCTTTTATGCTTTTGAGCATTCTTGCTTTCGGCAATTCACTCACATAATTTTAATGCTTTTTATTAGTTCATCTTTTATGCTTTTGAGCATTCACACAAGATTTGTGGTCCACTGGGTGATGCTTATTAAATTAAGCGAGCCTAGGTGAGAGTAGTACTGGGTTGGGTGACCAACCGGGAAGTCCTCACATGGGGACCATAAGCTCTAATGATATCAACCAGCTACCTTAGAAGCCTGACCCAACCATGTGATGTCTTGATCCAACTAAAGGACGCGAGTTCGATTCCGTTCCGCAAGCATGGTTGGGTATTGGGTGGAGGTATTTCACAGGCATCAAACCTTTGCTGGGTAGGGTTGATGGGTACCATTATGGTACACAGGGTTGATGTGTCCCTGCCAATCTACAATTTTTTTTTTTATTATTATTATTATTATTTTTTATGGTCCAAGTATGTATGGTGAATGGTGATGCTCCTTTTTAAGAAAGTTAATCGGTCTATATATCCAAACGAGATTTCATGGCCAGTGCATGTTTGTTTAATATAAACCGTAAAAGCATAAAACACAGCGTTTCTAATGTTCTGGACAAGACGTAAAACAGTTCAGCCTACAAATATTAACAACTCAACACCTAGTGGACAGGCTTAAAAAACTTAGCAGGCGACTTGATTCCTCTCAGTATGTAACTCTCGTTTGCGCTTCTTGCCTGCTGCTTCTAAACCACTTCCACCTTCTCCAATATGAGGGACAGCACGAGGGATTGAGAGTAGATGTTTACAATAGGCAACAAAAACAATGTTTGTAACCGATACTAGTCTGATTAAACAAACAAATATATTATGAACATGCGTAGGTGCGGACCGATACATCGATGTGAAACATGAATAATGTGACTGTTGTCATTACTATTCACTTCAGCAACTAACACCTCAAGTAATTCAGTCTGATTCCCGAACTTGTTGCCAAAGTTGATAGCATCAACAGCCACACCGCAATGTTTTAACTCTGTTCCAAATGTCTTCAGATGATCCTCCAAATCATATATAGGACTGAAAGTAGGGGTGTGCACGATTCGGTTTGGGTCGGTTTTTGGCTAAAACCGAAACCGAACCGTAATGTTCGGTTTTTATAGAATCCAAAACCGAAACCGTTCGGTTTTTGGCGGTTCGGTTTTTTCAGTTTATTATCGATTTCGGTTCGATTTTTCGGTTTTTTCGGTTTCTAACCGTTTATATTTGGGCATGAAAAATATATACCAACAAACTTATATTACATAAAAAATTAGTTATTCTTATTTACTTTTTTTTGTCAATCTAAGCATAATAATATTTATTGCATAAACCTTTAATTACACACATATAAATACGAAACACACATGCAAGTGAACATACATATAGTCTATATGATCATCGTCATATATTTATTGATATATTCTAAAATAAACACATGACACGATAAATACACATATAAACATAAACGTTAAGATAAATATATTATAAATCTACCAACAAAATGAATATGAATTTATAAATTTGCTTTATTTAGTTATTTATTCATGTTATATTAATTATATATCATTATATAATAAAATCGGTTCGGTTCGGTTTTTGGACGAAAACCGAAACCGAACCGTATTTTTCGGTTTTTGAAAAATTAAAAACCGAACCATCAGTTTTTAGTTTCGGTCGGTTTTTTCGGTTTTTGGTTCGGTTTCAGTTTTTTCGGTTTTGTTTGCTCACCCCTAACTGAAAGCGAAGAAACACACACACAAAGTTATATAATTGTTAAGAGTAAATTAAAAACATATTGCATTAATATATGTGTGCATACATACATACCCTCCAGCAAACACAACAATTCTTTTATGCACCTTTTTGTTTTTAATTCTAGGATGGACCAAACTTGACTTAGCAATCCGTAGCGCATCTACTAAGTTTGTGCGCTTATCATCATCGATGCCTTCTCGAAATATGGCTGAGTAACAAATAAAATTGATAACTAAACATAAATCATATAAAAAGTGTGACATGTATAATCAAGCCATAATCAATTTAAGTAGGGCTGGCATAACAGGTCACACGAACCTGTTAAGACACGAACCTGTTAAGGTCAAACACGAACACGACCTGTTAACTAATCGTGTCATTTTTCTCAAACACGAACACGACACGAAAATTAACAGGTGCACCTGTTAAGACCCGTTAAAAAACCTGTTAACGTGCACTTGACTAAAACTTTAAAAAAAATCCTATCTCATTCCACTCCCAACTTTCACACAAGATCTCAACCCAAAAGCCAAAAAAAAGGAACTCAGTTTGTGTTTTCACTTCAAATGATTAACAACCTTTTATAAGGTCTTCAACACAGATCATCATAGATCCTTTTCGAAGCTAACAATTTACCACTTAACCAATTTACACTTAACCAATCTCTCATCTTCAACACACCTGTTAACACAAACCCAACCACACCTGTTAACACAAACCCAACCACACTCTCGAGCCTCAGCAACACACCACAAACCAAGAAGACCCTATCTCTCATCTTCAACAGAACAACAACAACAGAAATCAACAACATGAAACAACAACAACAATGACATCGATAATACTAACTACAACAAGAATCAAACCAACAAGAACTCGGCATGTGCTTCACAAACCAAGCTAAATTCGAATCAAAAAAAAAAAAAAAAAAAAAAAAAAAAAAAAAAAAAAACAAAAACAACCACAATAACGATTACAAATTTACAGATTACAACCGTGAGCTTAAGCTAAATTCGAATTAAAAAAAAGAAAAAAAAAAGAAAAAAAAAGAAAACAAAAAACAAAACAAAAAACAAACCACAATAACGATTACAAGGTTACAAACTACAACCGTGAGCTTAAGCTTTTCTTTTCTTCTCGATCTAATAACTGAGGGTGGTTAGGTGTGGGAGTGAAGGAACGCTAATGGCGAAATGATGGTGGGGTTCGTTTTGACGGCATGTGTGGTAGAGATAGTTGAAGAGGAGGTCGCGGTGAGTATTTTGGTGGTGGTGGCGGCGAGTGGCGACTGGCGAGACACAAGTGGCGGTGGCGGCTAAGGTTTAGTGAGAGGATGGAGTTATTTGTTGGGGATGAGAAAATGAGGATAAGATGTGAGGAGGGAGTATATTATTTACTGGTCGGTAGTGGGTGGTACTTTATATATATATTATAATGTTAACAGGTCATAACAGGTTTTAACAGGTCTGACCTGTTAAGACACGAAAATTAACAGGTCTGACCTGTTAAGACACGAAACCTGTTAAGGTTAAACACGAAACCTGTTAAAAACAGGTCGTGTCGTGTCGTGTTAACAGGTTTCGTGTCAAAATTGCCAGCCCTAAATTTAAGTAATAAGCTAACCAAGAAGGCTAATCGCGATCTCCAGAGAATTTCTAGTAGGTTTAACCAACATACGACATCTCCCACCGGATCCACCCATTGTCACTATGCCCACATAACTCTTCGGATTCCACTGTAACAACAAAGACATCAACAACAAATAAAAAAGAAAAAAGAGATCATGCATATAACAGAACAATGTACGTGGGTAAATTACTTTTGTTTTTTCTCTAAAATAGCCTAATATAGCCCCATTTAAAGACGTTAACTTAGGCCATCGACCATTCTGCGCCAATATAGAAGTGTCCATACAGATCATTGTAACCTGATTTCGAATTTATTGTAAGAAAAAAACGAAAGAACCTAGTTAGTTTTTGAAATCTAATTAATGTCATTAATCATGTTTGATAGGAAGGAATGAAATATCAAATTAATGGAATAAAAGATGTAATGAAATGAATGATGCTATGCAATGATTCATTAATGTCATTAATCATGTTTGGTAGCTAAAATAGACCTAATGTAATCGATAAAAAAAAAGACTAAAATGGTCATTGATTATAAGAAGTTTATTTAATGTGATTAGTTAATGATGGACTTTTTTTGTAATTTTCATTCCATTACAAGATGTAATGAAAAAAAAGGAGGGGACCCCTAAGGAATGAAAATGGTGTAATGAGTCATTCTTTGCAAGGAATCATTACATTGTAAATGTGTAAACAAACAAGATTTTTTCATTCTACCGTAATAACCGTTTCCATTCCTACTTTGATTACAGCATACCAAACCCTATGTAAATGATATGAAACAAATAAGCTGAGCACGTGACTTGCACGTGTCACCTCCTAATCGCCTTTCCCGCCTAACTCATACCATTTCTCTTTATATACCCACATAGTTACTCATTTTAGATAGTCTGTTTTGTATCAATTTCTCTCTCATTTTCTATCAAACACTTGTAACTGATTTCTGGTCATTATGATCAATCATAAATGGAGATATAAGGTTCAATTCATGTTCTAGCCATTGTGAATTCATCTTATTCTCAAGTTCTTATATCATTTCTTAATGAAATCTATAACTCCATATCTTTGCTCATATCATTAAACGATATATATACTATAATTTATAAACATATATAACTATACCTCGCCCTCCATGATTGATCGATTGATCGAATTTAAGGTTTGCTAACTATTGATATTGATACGGTATACATCCCATATTACACACAAGCCCATGCATGTAACATAAGCCCATGCAAGAAAAGGATAAAAAAAAGATGGCGTTAAAAAAGCTAAGGGATTATTGTACACAGTCGACTCAATTATTCAATTTTCTAATTACGGCCATCTATTTATTAAAATTATCATATTAGACTGTTTAAATATATATATATATATTTATTTTGGGCAAATGACAAAAAAAATATATCGAATTTGACAATTTTTGTGATTGTGTGTAGCCAACTATTATTTTTCTTATTATGTGTGCTAAACTTTTAAATTTCAATTATTGTGTGTATTTGTGATTATTCTTTCATGTAAAATGACTATTTTACCTTTCAAATTTTGATAAAATTAATGGTAAAATGGTTACAAAATACACATAATAATCAAAATATGAAAGTTCAATACACACAATAAAAAATAAAATAGTTAGCTTCACACAATCACAAAAGTGTCAAATTCAATGAAAAAAGTTATGCCGAAAATAGCGATCTTAAATGCGGTATCCTTGATTTGGTTAATCAAAGGACAGTACCTATGACTAGATAAAGGCCACGGCTAGATCACCTTATCCTAAACTATTCAATACGTGGCATAAATTATAGCATTAAAAACCATTAGTCCATTTACCATATTGGCCCCAAAAGAATATACCTCAATTTATTATCATGAACAAATTTATATGAGACGGTTATTGTAAAAAAGTTAATGTGGTCAAATTAATTACTACAATATGAGTTGCCACTTAAAGTATTTCCTTAAATATCTCTTAATTTGAAGGGAAAAAAAAAAAAAAAAAATCTTAAAAGCTAAGCATATTGAAAAGCTATCAACCGTGAACATTCACATATATTATAAGTAGTAACGTTTATCATTTTTCTTATATTTAACATCAATCTTTTAGGGTGGAGGGAGTACTTCACTCACCCTCCCTTCCTTCACCCACTCTCAACCAATCGAAATGCGCCACATCATTTTTTATTTTTTCCTTCACTCACTCATATTTTTAGAGGCGCCACTTCACTCACCCTTCACTCACTTCCTTTTTACCTTTATATTGCAACGTTCAAAAAAAATCACATGCAAAAGTTTCCTTTCCCGTGCGTGAGTATCTCATGCAAAAGTCCCTTCACTCACGGTATGAAAGGGGAGGCGGCGGTGTTCCCGTGCATGAGGGAGCCCGCACCGCATGTTACCGCACCCACTCCTAGTACCCTTAATATGTTTTGAAATTGGCTATTACATAATTAATTCACAAGATATTTTTACCTCTTTTATCATCGATTCAATAGTTAACTTCATATTTTCAATTTAAATGAGTCATGATTGTGTGTTACTTAGAAAGAAAATTTGATATTAGCCCAAATAGAAAGTTCAATAAAGGCAATAACTTCTTCATTTAATTTGGCTGTTTAAATTATACATTATCCAATCTAGTGCATTACTCGTTTCTATAAATATCTCTGTCTATTTATTTACTACTCACACATTCCTACATTCTCCCAAAAACAATCACCAAAACATGGGTGAACCACCACTATCAACCACCACCAAAACACTCCCCTTCATAGTCCATGTCCTCAACGGGCGATGGTTCTCGCTTTTCGCTTCGTTTCTAGTCATGACAGGAGCTGGTGCAACTTACTTATTTGGTGTGTACTCAAAAGATATTAAATCTAGCCTAGGATATGACCAAACCACTTTAAACCTCCTAGGTTTTTTTAAAGAACTAGGAGCTAATGTAGGCGTGCTCTCAGGTTTAATAGCTGAGATCACGCCTACATGGTTTGTACTTTTACTAGGGTCTGGTTTAAATTTTGCTGGTTATTTTATGATATGGTTAGCTGTTACTAATAGAATAGCTAAACCTAAAATATGGCAAATGTGCTTGTACATTTGCATAGGAGCTAATTCGCAAAATTTTGCGAATACTGGCACGTTAGTTGCGATAGTATCTAACTTCCCTGAAAGTAGGGGAGTTGTGTTAGGATTGATAAAAGGCTATACTGGTTTAAGTGGTGCTATTATGACACAAATTTACTTAGCTGTTTATGGTAATGACTCGAAATCTTTGATCTTGTTGATTGCTTGGTTGCCAGCTGCGATTTCTGTTGCTTTTATGTACACTATAAGAAAAATGAGCCTGGTGAGACAACCTAATGAGATAAGGATCTTTTATCATTTTTTATATGTGTCGGTTTTTCTAGCTTTGTTTATTATGGCTATGACAATTTCTCAGAACTTGGTGTCATTTTCTCAAAGGGCGTATGCTGGTAGTGCTACTGCGGTGATTTTTTTGCTCTTTGTTCCGCTTTTTATGGCGATTAAAGAGGAGTTAAATCTATGGGAAATGAGTAAACAACCAAAAGTTGCGGTTGATGAGGTTAAAGTTGATAATATGGATCATGGGCAGGATCAGTTAGTGAATCCATCATCATTGGAACCAAAGTCGAAAGGGAAAGAATCTTGTTTTGCTAATGTGTTTTTGAATAAGCCCAAAAGAGGTGAAGATTATAATATTTTGCAAGCACTTTTAAGTACTGATATGTTGATTTTGCTTGTTGCAATTTTTTGTGGGCTTGGAACAAGTTTAACTGCAGTAGATAATTTGGGACAGATTGGTGAATCCTTAGGGTATCCTACAAAGACGATAAAATCGTTTGTGTCTCTTTTAAGTATATGGAATTACTTTGGTCGGATCTTTGCTGGATTTGTATCGGAGATCTTGTTGGTTAAGTATAAGTTCCCTAGACCACTTATGTTCACATTAGTACTTTTCCTCTCATGTATCGGCCTTCTTATGATCGCGTTTCCAGTACCCGGATCGGTGTATGTAGCCTCTATTATTATTGGGTTCTCATTTGGGGCACAGTTGCCGCTAATATTTGCCATCATTTCTGAGCTTTTTGGGCTGAAATATTACTCGACATTGTTCAATTGTGGGCAATTGGGGAGTCCATTAGGGTCTTATATCTTGAATGTACGAGTCACAGGGGCTTTGTATGATCGAGAAGCATTAAAGGAGCTCGCAAAGAAAGGCTTAACAAGGTCAGCTGTTAAGGAGTTGGTTTGTATTGGCAGCCATTGTTACAGGCTATCATTTATCATATTGGCTTGCGTTTGTTGTTTTGGTGCTACCGCTTCATTGATTCTAGTGATGAGAACTCGTGAGTTTTATAACGGGGATATTTATAAGAAGTTCAGAGAAGGAGCTCAGGTGGTACAACCGAAACCGGCTTTGCCACCTAAGTAGAGAAAAGAGAAACTGTCTGACAATTGTTTCATCTTATATAGACATTTTCCCTTGTTTAGAATGTAATGTGTGTGATATACTGATATGCAGCTCTTTTTCTTAGCAAAGGTGATGAAATATTGGAAACGTGATTCAGCTTTTATGGTCAAGTTGTTATTTGATTCTTATTGTCTTATGTGGTATTTTGTTTTCTAATTAGTAATAAATCCAAATTATATCATTTTGGTTCTAATGCTTCCAAAATGTATTGCAAATTTATATCCACTACATATATATTTGTTGTTGGAAATTTAGTTCAATTGAGGGATATGATCATACTTGGAAATGGGCTTTAAGGTACGGAGTGTACACTCATTAAGTCCCTGATTACCCTGACTCTAATAGTGGTTGGGAGTAACTTATCAGAAGGTTCAATCCTTCACCGAGTTACTACTGCTGGAGCATATTTAATACTGCTAGTACTAAGTTAGTACTGTTGGAGCAAGTTACTACTGCTAGTACTATGTTAGTGCTGCTTGAATGAGTATGTAATTCCATTTGACTAGCTACGAGTATTTTCCAATATATTGGAAATGAATCATGCATGAGAAATAGGATACACAAAACATAAACACTTAGATGCGCAAGGGTTATTGATTTGTACCTAATTCAATAACATAAATTTGGTCTTATCCCAAGTAGATATTCGTGATACCCAGGCAATAGGGTCGAATAGTTTACTTTGGAAAGTGATAACACAATTCCAAGTGATATCCAGTAACCATTCATTGGTACATAGTTAGGTAATTGATTATCTTCACCCTATTCTAGGCTTATAACAACCAATATTTGTATAAGTCGTTATTGTGACCCTTGGTCTTCTATGTGGGTGATTTAGTTTCCTCACTTATATTTTTATGTAATTGTGATTCACTTGAGATCAAAGGCTTAATTAAGTTTAGTTTATAGTCGAGTTAGGAGGTGCGGAGTGTACACTCGTTCTAGCTAGCTTGATGCCGCCACGAACAAAGAGTGGGGGTTAAGGGGGTCGCGCCCCTTTGCGGGGTCAAAGGGCAGAGCCCTTTGCTAGGGTCTCGCTCCCAAGTGAGCGGGCGGGGGTCGAGGGGGGGATGGCCCTCGCGGGGTTTGGGGCAGTGCCCCAAAACCTAAACGATTTTTGGGATTCTAGTATTACCGTTTTTATTTCTTTTTCCCACCAAAAGTCGCCTCTTTTCCCCAACAGTCATGACCCTTCCCCCAACTGACTTTAACCGATTTAACTAACTTTCGGTTATGTATTTTCAAGATCTATTGATCTCTTCCATAACAGAAGAGACATCGACATAACAACTTTCTCTATATTTGCTTTGATTTCTCGTGCCTTAGAAACAAAGTATCGTTCTCTGTCTTATCCAATTAAGGATTTCGTGAAACCCAAAGCATATAGGGTCGAACTACTTCAATCTGATAGTGATCTCAACACGATTCATAGAACATGTTAGGATTATTACCACCCACACACACCGAAATTTATAACATTCTAGACATTAATGGTTGTTATGAGCCTTAAGTTTAAACTATTGAAAGCATAATCATGATGTTATTTACTAGTAAGAACTGCAAGTGTTTGATCTTATTCTTATTCACTTGTTATTGGTATTTCACACCTATAAATATGCAATCTACATCCATTTTTTTGCGTCAATCATCTATCTATCCATTTTTTTTGTATCAATCGTCTATCTATCCATTTTTTTGTATCAATCATCACTTGTATAACAGTGCTTCAAAAAGAAGAACCTAGCTACACCTCATCTGATGATGAACACTCTTCGGTGGTTGACGAGGGTGGTTGTGACACTCTTGACCTCCACCATCAACCACCACTAATATCCACATACAATGACCGTATCCAGGGACGGATCTATAGTGTAAGTATGGGGGGCCGGTTCCCCCATGGCTAGCCGAAAAAGTTGAAATTTTAGTGTAATTTTTTTAAAATTTTGACATTTTTTCGAAAGTGACCCCCACCCAAAACTCAAATTGCCCTCACTCACATACTAAAACCCAACATTTAATGCTCTAAAGCCTTATAAATCCTTCATCTATAAGTAAAAATACTCGATTTATCATTACGATCTTATTTTTTCTTCCGTATTTTATTGTTATTGTAAAAAAAACAAAAAAAACAAATAAATAAATAAAAAATTGCCCCCCACATCCGGTTTTCCTGGGTCCGTCACTGACCGTATCCGCCCCTTGCTGAAATGCATTGACAAGCTTCGGCTTTTTAAGGTTATGCAAGAAGGCATCCAACTCCCGACTATTGTTGTAGTTGGTGATCAGTCTTCTAGAAAGTCAAGTGTTCTCGAGTCACTTGCTCAAATCAGCCTCCCTTATGCGGCTCAAGCACCATTCAGACCCTACTCATCACCTCCACCTTGAGTATCATGACAAGAAGGTTGCTACTGATGAATCACGCATAAAAGAGGATATTATTGCAGCTACTGATGAAATCGTTGGGAATGGAAAGGGGATTTCGCATACTCCGCTCACTTTGATAGTCAAAAAGAAAGGTGTTCCTGATCTGACTATGGTTGATTTCAAGGAATCACTAGAGTTCCTGTACACGGCCAGCCGGAGGATATATATGAGCAGATATCTGCCATAATTACCGAGTACATAACCCCTGAGGAGAGTATCATTCTGAATGTTCTTTCTGCATTGGTTGACTTTTCCACTTGTGAATCCATAAGGATATCTCAACGTGTGGATATAACTGGACAAAGGACACTAGCTGTTGTTACGAAAACTGATAAGAATTCGGAAGATCTTTTGGAAAAGGTTACTGCCAATTATGTAAACATTGGTCTGGATTACATCTGTGTTAGAAACAGAGTCGGCAAAGAGAGCTACGAGGAAGCTAGGATCAAATAAGCGAAACTGTTTGAGGCCCATCCACACCTAAAGTTGGTGGATAAGTCTATTGTTGGGATACCAGTTTTAGCTGAAAAGCTGGTTGAAATCCAGTTCACAATTATATCAAGGTGTCTTCCTGATATAGTGGAAAAGATAAATGATAAACTGACTGGTTATGTTAGTGAACTGAATAAGTTACCTCGGAAGATGACCTCGGTTGCTGAAGCAATGACGGTCTTCATGAGAATCATCAGTTCTGTTAAGGAATCGCTGAGGAAGATCTTGATTAGAGGCGAGTTTGAGGAGTAACCTGATGTTAAATCCATGCATTGTACCGCTCGGCTGTCTGAAATGCTGAATGACTACTCTGTCAAACTTCAGGTCACCGCTGATGGTCAGCAAAACGATTCTTTCCTGATGGAAGAGATTAGGGTGCTGGAAGAAGCGAAAGGGATTGGACTACTGAACTTCCTCCCCCGAACCGCTATTCTTACGGTACTTAATCAGAAGGTAAGCGGGATTTCTGATATGCCAGTTGAATTTGTAGGAAATTTATGGCATTACATTGAAGAAGTGCTTATTGATGTGTTGATGTGTCATTCCGCGAATTACCTGCCTCTTCAATCGACAATGAGAAGAGCTGCTCATAATTTAGTGGCCAAGATGAAGGATGTTTCGATTACTAGAGTAAATGAGATGGTTCAGATGGTAAGAATCACCGACTATACATGCAATCCTGAATATCGGTAATCTGAAACAAGCTGATGGCTCATGAACAAGCTTTCATTGAGGCTGTAACTGATTATTCAAAGTCAAGTAAGTTTGAAATCGAATGGATTCACGTCGATGTGGAGCATCTGAGAAAATATGATGGTGAAATGATAAAACAGGCTTATGACATGAAGATGAGCTGAGGATGACTGCATATTGGAAGATTGTGTTGAGGAGAATGGTGGATTGCATATGGCTCTTCATATCCTTTCTTGTCACCTGGCTTCTAATGTATTACTAGTATTAAATCAATTTAACCAAACTTAGTTTACTTATATAGGAGGTCTTCCTAACACTCACTTTTCTTCTCATCACAAAACACACACATTCCTTTTTTCCTTTCTCTCTTGGTCACGACAGATAGAACACAAGCACAAAAAGGGTGCCTGGTCTTTTGGTTATCAAGTAAAAGGTAGAAACAATTTTGTCCCTTCCCATCCTAACTCGCGACAAACAAGCCACCCTAGCTCCCATGTTTGCATTTTTTTTATTTACCTAGTCACTTAGAGTGTGTATCATATTATGTAAAGCCATGCTTGGTTTTGATGTAAAAGGGACACTAGATTTCACTTCCATTTCACTTCAAAAACAAAAGCACATACACCTCCTTGTCTCTCTTTGGTTCGAACAGAAGTAACAAGCAAGAAGTGGGTACAAAATTTTTGGTTACTCTCCTTTCCGAACACCTGCATCATTTTGCATCATTGATGAGAGCCCTCCAATCCTCACAGTGAGCGAGGTTACTCTCCTTTCCGAACACCTGCATCATTTTGCTACATCTGTTAGTAACAAGTAATAAACTCATGTGTTATGTGGGAAAAACCAAACAAATTTAATATGAATGGTATACCAAAGTGCCCTTTTGGCACGAGTCAAAGCTACATCCATCCTTCTCTGGTCACGAACAAACCCAATCCTGTTTGTTTTCACACATGTGAGGATTATCACGTCTCGCTCTTGCCATTGGAAAGTGTCAATTGTATCAATAGAAAGTTGTTGGAATTCTTCATATGACAGCTTCCCGGGAAAAGTTCACAAAGGCGTTTTACTTGACTCGTGTAGGGTGTAATTATCCCTACACGTCTCCTTTCGTACTGTAACACCCCCAATTTATGGTTGCAGCGGAATTCGAACTGGGTGTTACTCGACGGCACAATAGTCACAATAATAGAAAACGAACTCCAATTGAGTCGTTTTAAAAGATTTATCATTCAAATTGTATAAATATCAGAGATTTACAAAATGAGGTCCCAAATGGTTCCATGTTTACAATGTATAATAAATGTGTTTTTGAATGATAATAAAATTTATAGCCCTCTTGAGTATCCGTGTCCTTCCGTGCCATCCTTGATCGTCATGAACCTGAAATACATGCTTGAGAGGTCAACACAAAGGTTGAGTGATATTCATAGAGTTTGTTTAATCGTTTGAACACAATATGATGGTAGTGTGAGTTATAGGCTCACACCAATGTTTGGAAAACAAAACAGGTAGACTACGTTATTATACGCCCGGAACAGTTATTATACACTAAGCTTATGACACCATAACGTTAACGTGTACCAATATCGATCGGCAGATTCATCCCGGTAGGTACTTTGCTAACATACCTAAATCTCAAATATTAATGCATTTGTTTGAACTTAGTCAATACAAATGGGATTCGTCAATCCCAATAGGCCTATTATTAATATTCGCGCTCACTATTGCTAGTGACTAAATGGTTCATAATAAAGGATCTCGGTTTAGCAAGGTTGGTACTTAGTGATAATAAAACAATCAGGCAAGCATACAATTTAAAAGCATTGTATTCGATTTAGAAATAGCATGTATTCCCCCCAAGGATTTGTAAAACAATTAAGTAATGGAAAGTGGGGCTATGAACTCACCTTAAGTTAAGATAGCAAGTAATGAATGTAACGGTTGAATCGTGAAGGTTTCTACGAGCAACCTATAATCGAATGTTGCGACTTAGGATCGGAGTAAAGAATATGAAGTAGTGCCTATATATATATCTTGCATTTAGTCCATGATGTGGTATGATGTATATTGTATGTCCTTGAAAGAAAAGATTCATGAACATGTATGTTTTGTATATCGTTTACTACCGTTCGGGCTGACATATTTCAGAAGTCATGTTAGTAAGCGTTCGAGGAGCCAGGACACTTTAACTCGTAAATCCACAACTCATCTCGACGGCTTACATAATGAACTCCTCACATGAGGCTCCCTACTATTGTAGTAGTTGATAAAGTATATAGATATAAGTTTTGATCCGAAAAGTTTACATGTCCGATATTTGAATAAACTTAGGAAAGTTTATTAGTACATGAAGATTGTTATTAGGGGTAGTTTCATAAGTCTTGAATGACCATTTTCTCTTGGTAAAATCTCATGGTTTCCTTTTAAGTGAAGTAGATCCAAATTGCTTGTTCATGTTATCGCCTAATTCATTGTTTCATGTTTACGCCTTTGTAAGTTTACTTGGTCATTTCGTCATGGCCTAGCCATGACCTTTGGTCCTTGTTCCAAGGTCATGAGACCCAACCTTGGCTCTAGCCATGGTGGTGGTCTTGTTTATAGGTCATAATAACTCTTGTTCCTTTTAAAGTATAACCATAACTTAGTGACTTATTATATGTAAATAGCTGTTAAGAAATTGTGAAATATCTTACTCAGAAAGTGTTTTCAAGGCTCGAGCCTCTTTGTTCCTGAAGGAAAACGTGATTCCGGACAACTTTCGTGTTTTAACTTTTTCATGAAACGGACCAGAAAGGCCTCTTTTTGCGTGTTTTCTATTCTGTCACAGAAACATTTTGGCAGTTTTGCCGGAAATCTTTGGTAATTTCAAATCGCCATAACTTTTGACTCGTATACTCGTTTTGGGTGGTTCAAATTGCTATGGTTTCCTTGTTAGGTCCTCTACTACAATATGTAATAATCCAATATCATATTTTTACCATTTTGATCAGGTCTTACCAAGAAAATTACTAGTTTACTTGTTTTAATAACTTGCTTTAACAATCAATAACAATAACTTGTTTTGGTCATTTTTATACATCATGGACATTAATACAAGACAATATATAGCACAAATAGTATGTAAATAACATGAACATGATTATTTAACAAGAATCAAGTTAGGGTTTGGCTCACAACTTTTGGCTTTCAAAGATGAAAGGAAGTTAACATGTAAGGATAGGACTTTGATAGACTTGCTTCAACCCACTTCACTTCATGCAATCTTTCTACACTTGGTATTCTTGAAAGATGGATGATGAAGGTTTAGGTGACTTGAGTGGATTCAAACTCAAGAGAAATCACCAAGTATATTAAGGTTATGGAAGAGTTTTGGTAACCTATGATCAACTAGGGTTTCTACCTTGAAGAAGCACTTGAACCTTGCAAGAAATTAGAAGGAAATGAAGCTAAGTGTGAGTGGTTATGGTGTGTGTTGATGGCCGGCCAAAGGAAGGGGGGAGAGGGCTATTTATAGTCCAAATGAGGAGGTTAGGAAGCTTACTAGGAAAGTTACATAACTTGGTGACAAAGTTGTAATTTAGTGATGATCTAGGGGTAAATTCATGAGATGAAGCCACATGGGTGTGACTCCCCCCCCCCCCCCTAGGGCGGTTTGGTCAAGCTTGGGGAGCAAGTGTGGACTTTTCTTGGTATTATCCAAGATACTTGGTTAGTTTTGACTCCGGGAAATGCCAATCGTAAATGATTAAGCCTCAAAACGTAAAACCGGGTGTCGTAAAATTATGGAACTTGAAAGTATTGATAAACATGTCAATAAGTTCCATAA
This sequence comes from Artemisia argyi, assembly GCA_030686995.1. Taxonomy (NCBI): domain Eukaryota; kingdom Viridiplantae; phylum Streptophyta; class Magnoliopsida; order Asterales; family Asteraceae; genus Artemisia; species Artemisia argyi. The sequence continues at coordinate 331,907,076 of CM060709.1, forward strand.
TAAAATATAAAATGAGTGGTAGGTTCCATTTGGGTGGTAAACCCTGCTAAAAACTGGAAACACGGGTCTAAAACGCGTAATACGTAAAATGTACGAATATTGCGTAAAATTGAGAAAAGTAAAATGTTACTTTTCTAATATGATATAAATGATTTAAAATGACTTATAATATCTAGACTGGGCTCAGTCTAGTGTCGGTTGGTGTTAAATGTCTTTTAGACATCAAACCGTAAGCCTAAAAATCAAGGAATGACTTATAAAATCAAGGAATGATTTTTGGTCAAAGGAGGAGGGAAAAATTATGTTGACTTTTTCTAATAAGTTTGAAAACTCAAAACGTCTTAGAAACTTGTTTTGTGGTCTAACGGTTAATCGCCCATTCGGTTAAGCGTGCTCATGTGAGAGTAGTACCGACTTGGGTGACCTGCTGGGAAGTCTTTGGTCATGTTTTTCTCAGTCACGATTAATTCTCAAATAAATCATGAGTGTGTCAAACATTTTTCTGATGCGGGGTCACTTAACGCGGTCGAGTTTCGTTGTACATAGAATTTCTGAATGACGTTTTACCTTAAAACGTGTAATTCCGTGTAATTCCTTAATAACTTTCACGAAAATGAGCTTATGAATGTCAAACTTTTAATTTGCCATGGAAATGATTTATCACTTCAGCCCAAGAAATAAAAATCAAGTTTCGGGAAAATTTTCGGGAAAAATGAATAGTAAAAGTGAATAGTGAAATTTTCCGGGAATAGTAATTATCCTAAAAAATGCGAATTGTTACACGTACTAACTTCATCTTCTCTTTAAGATTTTCATAAAGCCCAAAACACGCTAAATATTATGCTTCATTATAAGGAGGCAGAGAACCGGAAGCATGCTGCTCTTGCCCGTTAACAACACTATAAAACGTATACGGTTTTAAGCACTTGTAATAAGGTTCCTTTCCTATCTTCCTTGTGGCCTCGCTATCGTATAGATGGACCATGTAAAAAAAATTAGCAGGAAACCGACTTATATGGCTATGCATCCGATGTTGAGTTTCAAGCAAATTGGATGGCTACCCTCCAATTTCAATCCATCTAACAAGCTATGATAATAACCTAATTGTATAGCTTTTGGCACATTAGTGTTGTCAGTAATTGTTTAGGGTCCCCTTCTAGAACATATCGAGTAGCTTCGACACTTAGCGTCGAAAGCACTCATGCCTCATTGACTTGGGCAACTTCGTTTACAACTAGTAGATCAAATGCGTTGTAATTTAGCTTTTGTAGTATACTTTCTCTACATCCAGAGACTGTGGTGGATATGATGTTGCCTCATTCAAGCAACTCACCTCCAAACTTATGAAAAATGAATTTTTGGGTGAGAACTTGGTAAAATACAAGCCCAAGGTGATACGAATATGTTTCAATTTTTCGTAAGTTTGGAGGTGAGTTGCTTCAATGAGGCAACACTCATATTCACCACGGTCTCTGGATGAAGAGAAAGTATACTAAAAAAGCTAAATTACAAGGCATTTGATCTACTACTTGTAAACGAAGTTGCCCAAGTCAATGAGGCGGGAGTGCTTCCGGCGCTAAGTGTCAAAGCTACTCGATATGTTCTAGTAGGGGACCCTAAACAATTACCGGCAACACTAATGTGCCAAAAAGCTAAACAATTAGGTTATGATCCTAGCTTCTTCGAGAGATTACAGTTGGGGGTACCCATCCCATTTGCTTGAAACTCAACATCGGATGCATAGCCATATAAGTCGGTTTCCTGCTAAACATTTTTACATGGGCCGTCTCTACGATAGCGAGACCATAAGGAAGCTAGGGGATGAAACTTACTACAAGTGCTGAAAACCGTATACATTTTATAATGTTGTTAACGGGCAAGAGCAACATGCATCATGTATCATGTCTCCTTATAATGAAGTAGAATGTTTAGCGTGTTTCGGGCTTTATGAAAATCTTAAAGATGAGATGTAGTTAGTACGAAGAGAATGATATATGTGTAGGGATAATTACACCCTACACGAGTCAAATAAAACGCCTTCGTGAACTTTTCTGGGAAAGTTGTCATATGAAGAATTCCAAAAACTTTCTATTAATACAATCAACGTTTTCCAAGGACATGTGTGAAAACAAACGAGATCGGGTTTGTTGGTGACAAAAGAAGGATGAATGTAGCTTTGACTCGCGCCAAAAGGGCACTTTAGGTATGTCACTCATATAAAATTTGTTTGGTTTTTCTCATATAACGTATCAGTTTATTACTTGTTACTAATAGATGTAGCAAAATGTTTAATGCAGCTGTTGAGAAAGTTAAGAGAGTAACCTCGCTCGGCGTGAGGATCGAAAGGCTCTCATCAATGATGCAATAGAAAATAGATGTTACGAGAAGTATGAGTAGGTGTTGAATGGTTAATATTTGTCCACTGAAACGTTAATGTATGTCGAAAATTTTGAAATCACACGTTATTTTACATTCAAATGAAAGATTAACATTGTGTTGAATGTGTTAATTTTGCTACTTATACCATGTATCTAGTTCTAAGTTTATGCTTTAATGGTCTCAACTAAACAAACATGCTCAAAGTATAGTTTCTTATTCAATCATAAGATACTAATTATTCTCATAAATTTAACATTTAGGATAGAATGTGTTTTGGGTACCAGGGGCAACCTTGGGGGAGATTTTTTCTCGTATCAGGTTCGAGGCTTGCCAATGGGGTTTTCCTCCTAGGCGAAGCGGAAAAAAAAGAGTGGGGTTTATTCCCCAAAGACAATGTTCGAGGAAGGCATACTGCCGGCTTTGATGTCACTGCACGACTCGAACCACTAACTCAGGACATGTGAGAGCAACCCCAAAACAATAAATTATGATGAAAAAAAAATGACAAAAAATCAATGTAGCAGGAAAAAGATACGGAATTTAATAAACAAATATATTAAGAACCTGCGTAGGCGTTCATAGATATGTCGATCTGATTATTATTCACTTCAGCAACTAATGCCTCAAGTAATTCAGTCTGATTCCCCGAACTTGTTACCAAAGTTGATAGCATCAACAGCTACATCGCTATGTTTTAGTTCCCTTCCAATTGTCTTCAAATGACCCTCCTAATCATACATATGACTGAAAGCCAAGATACACACAAGCAATAGTTATATAATTATTAGATTAAATTAAACATAGGGATAATTATATGACTAGATCGTTGCCCTATGGTTTCTCACTTTTTAGACCACGGGTAATTTTAATTCGAAAATAGACCGGGCAACTTGTACAACAAGACACTTGTCAGCTTATGAAATTCGACAAGTGTCTCGTTGTACAAGTTGCCCGGTCATCCGATCTATCGAAAAAGTTGTCTGGGCGACTGGTCTATTTTTGTAATTTTCCCTTAAACATATTGCAGTAACTTATGTGTGCATAAATAGACATACCCACCGGCAAACACAACAATCCTTTTATGCACCTTTTGTTTTTATTTTCAGGATGGACCAAACGTCCAAACCTGACTCAGCAATCCGTATCGCATCTACCAAGTTTGTGCGCTTATCACTGTGGATGCCTTGTTGATGTATGGTAACAAAATTGATAACTAAACATAAATCATACAAAAAGTGTCACATGTATAATTAAGCCATAATCAATTCATTAAGCTAACAAACCGCAAAGGTTAATCAGGATCTTTAGATAATGTCTAGTAGGTTTAACCAACATACGACATCTCCCACCGGCACCAGCCATTAATTGTCACTATGCTCACATAACTCATGATGCAACTGTAACAACGTACAAAGACATCAACAACAAATAAAAAAGAAAAAAGAAACCATGCATAATTGATCAATGTGGGGTAAATTACTTTTATTTTTTCTTCAAAATAGTGTATCATAGCCTCGTTTTGGGATGACAACTTTTTGTATCCAATATCAACATAGAAGTGTCCATACAGATAATTGTAACCTGATTTCGAATTTATTATAAGCCAAAAAAGAAAAGAACCTAGTTAGATAAATACTGTACCTCGTTCACCATGATCGATCGAATTTTAGTGTTCAAGATTTGCTCCTATTGATGTTGATACGGTATATATATACATCCATGATATTACACACAAGCCCATGAAAAAAATTAATAAAATAATAATAATAATAATAATAATAATAATAATAATAATAATAATAATAATAATAATAATAATAATAATAATAACCGACATAAGTGTAGATGGAAACAATCCAGATATACATTTTTTTATTAATACCCTCCATATATAATAAAATTGTTTTATAGGTACCAAGTATACATTTGTTTTGGTTTATAAAATTTATGCCAAAAATTTGCAGAATAGCTAAAACCAATGAAATTCTGACATACCAAAATAATACGAATAACCAATTAAAAATGAAATACCAATTATACTTTTTATTTATGCAGGGGCGGAGCCAGGACTAAATATGACCGGGTGCACACAAAAAATTGAACACTAATATTAGAAACATATTTCGATGGACCGGGTGCATTTAAGATAACTTTAGAAAAAATCGATGATTTTTTTCAAAAATTAACATTACATTGAAAAAATCTATGGTGTGTCCGGGCACCCGCGGGAACCCATGGCTCTGTACCTGTTTAGATGCAACCTTATCAGATTCAAAATAGTTTTAAAGATTATTATTGATGGAGTATTTCACATTGTAATTTCTCTTCGTATTATTATACATTGTTAGGGTCTAGTTTAATTTTGTCGGTTTATAGTTTTCCGACATATATCTTGTTGGAATTGGTCTAAATTAAAATAAACACGTACTTTGGTGGCTTATAAAATAGTTTCGATAAATGGAAAACCTCAATAAAAAATGTTGAATACTATAGCCTTACATTAATTATCTATGAAATTATTATCTGGTGTGACCTTATACAAATAGAGCTAGTGATATATCCGGAGCATTGTCGGTAGAAGTTCAGGTTGACCTGATTAATCCGAATGCTAAATAGGGACGAGTATCTAGTTAAAAATGTATATGTTATTCAGGTTCGGGTAAATATTATTTTTATAAATTATCCATGTAAATTTATAGCATTAAACAAATTCGTTGATCATAACCTCATATTTCATTGATACGAATGGACTCGACTCGAATAGACTCGAACACAACCAACTCGACCTGATTGGACTCAACCCTAAGAACACCCGTAAATTTGCTAGTCTGGTTGGGATGATGCCACATGTACACCGGTTTGTTTAGAAACACACACGTGGAGGAAGATCAAATAAAAAGTTATCAATTTTCTCCAATTTCTGAAGTCTTATAAAAAGGAGAATGTGACAAATAAATAAATACTAAAATGAAAATCTACGGCTTTTTTTTTTTTTTTTTTTTTATTTATTTTTTTTTTTTTTGATGAACAAAGGGAATATATGAGAGAACATTGTTGAACCAACATTAGTTAGAAAGCAAATTTTTTAGACTACCACCATTGAACGGTTGAATGAGCACAAAACAATCAAGATCAATAATATGATTTCTTACATTTAGTTCACTCTAACAGTAATACCAACTCATGTAGGCTTGGTAAGACCTCATTCACACTCGCGTCACACCAACAATGATCAAATAACCAAACACAGGAATCACGCTAAAATTGTTGTTTGGTTTCCACCGTTCATCCAGGAGAGAAGACAAGCAAACTCAAAATAGAATATGTAAACGATGCAGGCAAAAAGAATATGTAAACAATGCAGGCAAAAAGAGTGTAAACGATGCAGGCGAAAAGTCATGCTAAGATGTTGCGAAACTCATTCTGAAAACATTATAAGTCTAGCAAGCTCGATAGAGATTACAATCACCGAAGGTCCATAACCATAAGCAAGGAAAAAAAAAAACGTCATTGTAATACTACTACTAGTCGTCATAAACTTCAAGAGCTCTTGACAGATACTTTTTGTGCAACCAGCTTGATAGCTTCCATCCTTTCATCAACTAGTTTCTGTAGCTGCTCCTCTTGTTTCTTCTTATCATCCTCTTCCATTTCAACTTCCTTAGGTTCATCACCACCACCACCACTTGTCTTAAACATTACAAACGATGCTTCAGGATCATATTCAGTCGGTACATCAAGCACCCGCTTCCCAGATGCACCAGTGTCTTTACCTATGACATCAGCCTTGATACGATCCAACACAATGGTCCTGAAATTCTCGAGGTGTTTCTCAATGGGATCCAGAGATAAGTAGATAAGGATTTCCCAACATTGGATGAATTGTCGCTTGTTGATTTTAAGGATTTTTCTCACTTCTTCGACAGTTTCTGCGGGTGGGCCGAATTTGGTGATTTGGGTTCGTTTGGCTAGGTTTTCTTCCTTTAGACGCATGACAGCTGAGTTCAGTGGAGATTTGATTGCTTCCAATGCGAGTAAACGAGGTATGTCGATGCAAGCCCTTACGTGTTGCAACGATTCAAGTGGCTCTTCAATTGTAAGGTCATACATGTCGTCTGAAACTACCATATCAGTGATTGTCTGAAGAAGATGACCTCCGTAACCCTTGTTTTGATATGGAGGGAGTACCAGTATCTGACATTGACAAGTACAAGAAACATTCGTTATAGGTTCTCGTTGTAATCATAGATAGGCTTTTACCGACCCCTTTCTTACCAATTTTACAGACATTAGATCCTAAACCGAAGAGGGTAAAAGAGAGCAATTTTGACGCATCAATAAGACAGCAGGTGAATATAGGTTGGGTTATATTCTATTGCTATCAAATTCAAAAAATGGCTAAAGAAGAAACAGGTCGATATTTTAAAGGCAGTTGATGTACATTCAAGATTTCAAGTGTTTGCAACAGAGGTGGTAAAGTGGAAAACAGGAAACTATGCTACAGGGGTGAGGTCAACTGTAATAAAAAAAAAATCCAACTTATTTATGAACAAAGAGTTTGTCAGATATGATTACAAAACTATTAACACTTCCCCAAAATTTCGTCTTGGCAACCAAATTCCTTTTTTTTTTAACCCACTTGTCCTGTAAACCATAAATTACTCAAATCAACCATTTACAAAATAAATCGGTTGATAATTGCCACCTCTAGTTTACAGCCTATAGAACTGCTCACAAATTGAATAGTTACTTTAAAACTTGCTTTAAAAATCATTTTATAAATGTTTTACGGTATAAGCATGGATTTATGAAAATTAATGAAAAGGAAAAAATAGGTGTGTGAGCCCTACCCAACCCAACTCATTTCACCTTTCCTATAAAGTCACCGATTTTATATTGTTGTCTGACACAACCCCTTTGCCAGGGCAATTATGAAATTGATCAAAGGCTGAAAGCCTGAAAGAGAACATAAAACAAGGAATATACCTGACCAAGTCTCAACCGGTGGCTGTCAGGGTAATGGAAGAACCGGTAAAGGGCTGCAAAACCAAGCAGTTTTTGTGGACTGTCCTGCTGATCACTTTTCTTCTCAACTATAAGATACATCTGCCAGTCGGGATCAGTAACATCAATGGGATTGCTACCTGATATGAAAACAGTTAAAATGAGGAATTTAGCTCAAATATATGCACAAAACCATGCAAAACCACATAACTATTTAGTAATCGAGAGCAGCTGAATGTTACCATCAACAAGGAGAAGAACAAGTGGTACCAATCTACAGTAAAGAAGACCCATGGATTCACCCTCAACGCGAACAACCTAATCATAACAGATAAGATTGAGCAACTGCATCTCAACATATTAAAACGTGATACATGCGAATAAAACACGACCTTTTCAATAGACACTAAAGACCTTTATTATTTACTCTTTAAAACATGAATCGGAAATGGTGGTAAACATGACATGACCTTTCATGTAAAGGGCAAGTGTAATACGCACCTCAAGCTCATCTGCTTTCGAATCCTTTAACCCCTGGCTATTCACAGTTGGCTGAAGTATTTTCCCATCTGAAATCATAGATCTGCACATCGACAATAATCAAAAATCAACCAAGATATCGAAATAGAAAAGAAGGGTGATGAGAATCAAATTAATGAACCCACACGGACACTTGACATACTTGATATACTGATTTTCTGTGGAAAACGTTTTGAGGAAGTCATCTTTTGTCTCAACAAGATTATCTGCAAAGATATTCTGCACAGAAGAAAATGAGATGGTCATCAGCATTGTGTGACTGCACACATAAAAACCAACATGCAAAAGATGAGTACTGGATGATCACCTGAAGAGAAGTTTTAAGATCCGTGACTCCTTTCCCAGCCTTTAACAGTGACAAACAATAACAACCATTGAAAAGACACAAAGTCAGATTTATACGTACAGAAATCAGTCACTGAAGAATGGAAACGCAATTCAGAAAAGCATAGCACACAATGTGAACTTACATCAGATGTGCTCTCATAAGAAATATCAGCATATGCTTTAAATGATATGCTGCTGATCCAGACAGTGATCTGCATTATTTGATACAAATATTAATACTAAAAACCAAAACACGATTTCTTCGCACCATAGAAAGATTATGAACAATGACTGATCCAGGAGCTTTGACTATGCATGCACTAACATAGCAAATCTGATTGATGGAGTAATGCATAGCAATAACACTTTATGTTTTTTTTATGTTTATGCGAGTGCAAAGAACCCCAGTAATATATGAGTAGCAAATGCCAGAAACCCCTTATTAAATAACTTAAATATCTTAAATATCGATAAGTTGGATATAATGATATATACCTTTAAGCCTTGGTAGCCGTATATTTTTCCATCTTCTTTTCCATCCTCTTCAAAAAAGCAACTTAGGTCAACAGGTTCAATGGGGAAGCATTCCGGAGATCCCACTTCCTCTTCTTTAGAGACTGAAATTTAATATACAAAGAGACGAGCTCAGACAGAGTTACAAAACAAGATAAACAGAAAGATACAATGAATAAACACATCTTTAGCCACTAAGCAACTAGCCAAACAAACCAAAACAAGTGATTTATACCTCTATACGACTATACGTACATACATCATGATAAACAAACTTCTATTATTGGAGAACAGCAACTCTAATTAAAGCCATGAACATCAAAAAAGTGTATCAATGTGCAAATCCAAATTGATTATTGCCACAAAATTATATTATAAGAGGTGGTTGTGGATTGCAAATTTTCAGCTTATGCTCTATAAGCACTTCAAAATAAGCACCAGCCAATGTGATACACTTTTTTGATGTTCATATAAACACATCAATTTGGATTTGCGATTCCAAACACTTCGAGATGCTTTTTTTCACTTTTAACAACACAATATACATTCCCAAACACCCTCTAATCAGATCTAACTTTATATACTACCAAATTTACATTTTTAAAGGCTACCAACTATTCCAACTTCAACAACAATTTAGAGCACATCCAAACACCCTCTATAGTATTAACATGCAATTCCAAAACAATTACTGCTTTATAGTTAGTAAAGATAATTATATAATTTTCATCTACTCGATAAAGTCATTTTCCTCCAGATTCAGCCAACTTAGACCTATAATATCCTGAACTCGATATATCACTCACTCTAAACAAACAGTAAATAAATGACTATTCTAACAGTAACAGTAACAAACTCTGACCGAGCTGATAAAAATTACTTCATCCAAACATCATTACAGAAATCATCCAGCAATCAACACATAAACTAAATCAAGTGAAATATAGAAACCTTACAGATGTAGATTTTAATCACTCACTTTCACCAAACACTTAAAAAAAACTATTCAAAGTGTACGTATTAACAAATTTTCACCACTCTGAAAACTACCATATTCGTACAAAAAACGAACAAAACAGAAATAAGGCATCAAGCCTCAGTATATCACTCACTTTCACCATACACATATATAACTATTCCAACTATGTAACATTTACAATAGGCAGTAAAAAATCGTATTCACTCAAAACAAAAATAAAACCAAAAATCAGTGATAAACAAACCACGCCGAGTCACCGGTGAAGATTTTGATGACGTCATTAAGTTTTACCAAACACTTTAAAATAACTACCAACAATAACAAATTTTCATCTCACAGTGAAAATTCAGAATCATACTAAACACAAGTAAAACAGAAACACTTCATCTACTATTCACACAAGTAGATTTTGATGACGTCATTATATCACTAAGTTTTTCCAAACACTATTAAATACGGTAAATAATTGTATTAACAGTAACAAATTTTCACAGAGCAGTAAAAACAGAAATAATTCATCATATAGGCTCAAACTATTATTTTCATACAGATGTATATTTTAATCGTCATCAGCCTAAAATAACATATCACCAAACACTAAAAAATTAACTAATCCAGCTGTAACAGTAACAAATTTTCACCGAGATGTAAAAAATCATATCTACACAAAACAAAAATAAAACAGAAGCTATACATACAATGACGTCATCAGCCCTAAAATATCAAAACCTAACAATAATTTCACCAAACACTAAAAAATAACTAACTACTATTCAAACTCTAACAGTAACAAACTTTCACGGAGCAGTACAAACTAAAATTAGCCCTAAAATATCTATACCTGAATATATCACTAACTTTTACAGTTTTACACTTTTACCTAACACTAATTATTTACTGTTCCTAACCAATAAACATAACAGTCAAATATTTTCACCGAGCTGTAAAAAATCAAATTCACACAATTCATTCATCACAGGAACAAAATTAAGTGAAATAGTAACAATACAGATGCAAAAAACTGATGACGTCATTATATCAAAACCTTAAGCATATAGAAATTTTCACCCCGGCGTAACAGTAAAAAACTAACTAATCCAGCTGTAACAGTAACAAATTTTCACCACACTGTAAAAAAACTTACTCACAAAACATAGAAATAACAGAAATATAGAAACCATACAGATTTAGAATTTGATGATGTCATCAGCCCTAAAATATCACTAATTTCAACAAATTACACTTAAAAATTACTATTCCAACTGTAACAGTAACAAATTTTCACCTCGCCGTAAAAAATCATATTTACACAAAACAGAAATTAAGTAGAATTTAATGACGCCTAAAATATCAAAACCTAATAATATAACTAACTTTCGCCAAACGCTAAAAAATAACTAACAGCTTTTAAAACTCTAACAGTAACAAATTTTCACCGAGCAGCAACAAAAACAAAATTAATAAATTGATGACGTCATTATATCAAAACCTAAGCAAATTAATAACAAATTATTTCAGCTGTAGCAGTAACAAAAACAAAATTAAGTGAAACAGAAACAATACAGATGCAAAAAAATTGATGACGTCACTATATCAAAACCTAAAAGTATATCAATAACAAATTATTTCAGCTGTAACTAATTTAACTGTAACAGTAACAAATTTTCACCACGCTGTAAAATATCATATTTACACAAAACAGAAATTAAGTAGAATTTAATGACGCCTAAAATATCAAAACATAATAATATAACTAACTTTCGCCAAACGCTAAAAAATAACTAACAGCTTTTAAAACTCTAACAGTAACAAATTTTCACCGAGCAGCAACAAAAACAAAATTATAAATTGATGACGTCATCATATCAAAACCTAAGCAAATTAATAACAAATTATTTCAGCTGTAACAGTAACAAATTTTTACCGAGCAGTAACAAAAACAAAATAAATAAATAAATTGATGACGTCATCATATCAAAACCTAAGCAAATTAATAACAAATTATTTCAGCTGTAGCAGTAACAAAAACAAAATTAAGTGAAACAGAAACAATACAGATGCAAAAAAAATGATGACGTCACTATATCAAAACCTAAAAGTATATCAATAACAAATTATTTCAGCTCTAACTAATTTAACTGTCACAGTAACAAATTTTCACCACGCTGTAAAAAATAAAGGGATAATAGAAGCTAGTATTATATATACCGATGAAGATTTTGATGACGTCATTAGGTTGAACACCTTCATCTGCATATTTATATAAATTAAAAACAAATTAGTGAAATGAATTAAATTAAATTAATTAAAAAGTGATGGATGGATTGATGGATACCGGGTTGAGTGAATCCGACTTTGCGGCGTTTTTTGGGATCTGAAACGGTGTCGTTTGATTGTTGATGCTTAGTTCCCATTTTTGGGATATGAAATTAGGGTTTTGAAGAAGCGGGAAATGAATTGGGGTCACGCGGGAACTAGTAATTGTTGTTGTGGTGTGTGGGAGTGTGATGAGACTCGGTTTATATAGGGGGAGCCGGGGAGGAGGGGAGTGTTGGGGTGCTGTTTGTCCAAGGGTGGTAAACGGGTTTCAAATAAGGGAAATGGATATCGGCTATGTTTGGCGAAACGGGATAAGGCTCTAAAGTTTATGTTATAAGTTAAAGCTTAAATTTTATGAAGTTGTTACTTAAATTTTTTTTGGCGTTATGTGAATTGCTCATCAATTAAGAGGTTGTGGGTTCAAGTCTGTTGAATACATGTGAGATAGAATTTTTGAGATATATGGTGTAGGTTGTAAAATTTTTTGTTTTAAAAAATGAATTATAAAATTGTTTGGCGAATTAATGTAAAATCGTATAAAATTACATTAATTAAATTCGGATATATTTACAGCTTTTGCTTAATAATCCGTATATTTTGAAGGGTATTTTAATGATTTAACTAACTATAAGCTCTCATAAACTCATTATAATTGACTTGGACTTATGGAAGCTTATGACTTATAAAAGCTTTCATAAGATTATATGAGAAACAAAATTTATTTTAGAGGATGGGGTACGGTTGAGCCATCGTTGGCGCCGTCACCACCAGCAGAGTTTTCACGACGGCGCACCGTACCGGATGTGGCGCCGTCGGTGCTCGCGCCGTGGTGATGGCTCAGCGCCATCGCCCTTCTCTCTCTCTCTCTCTCTCTCTCTCTCTCTCTCTCTCTCTTTTTTCCCCTTTTTTCCTTGAATTTTGAACATTGAATGTGTTTGAATTTCAAAAATAACGGCTACTTTAGCCTTAAATGGGTGTGTTTTCAAAAAAAAAAAAAATTAATTTTAACCCTCTTTTAAAAACCTTATAAATACCTTTTATTATTTCATACTTCAAATACACTTTCAATATACTTTTACAATCAAAATGAGTGGATTTTGGAGCCAAGATGAGAAGTCACTTTTGGAGGAATGTTTCACTCAAATATCTCAGAATCCGGATACGAGTGCGGATCAACAAATGAATACCTTTTGGGATAAAGTTCTCGACGCATACAACAAGAAAGCCAACAAGCGCAATTACCGTATTCGTAACAAAAACATGTTGAGGGGAAAGTGGCCTTCCCTTGCCCGAAAAGTACGTGACAGGGCAAATAATCTAAACCAAAACTAGTTAAATTTATGTAACTTTTTTCTTACTGTATGTTTTAGTTTATGTAACTTTTTTATTATTGTATGTTTTAGTTTATGTAACAACAAGTTAAGCCTTTTTATTCAATTTCAAAGTTAACAAGTTACAAACGATACAGGAAACAAAGAAACACGATACGGAAAACAGAAAGAAACGAAACGGAATACTTAACATAAAACACCATTACTCACCGTATCTGTCCCATGCCCTTGTGTTTCTCAGAATGAACCACACATGTTGATATTTTAACCCTCCTCCATGGCGTTCATGATAAATTCGGTTTGCGTTGCTGAGACGACAAGGGTCTTGACTTGTACGCTGCAACTCTTTGTAAATAGCATTATATCTACGACATTCAAGGTTGATTCTATTCCATTGAGCCGTAATACTATTTTTATTACGGTGCTCACCATCAGTCTGATCGTTAAACTTTTGTGTAACGACATGACACAAAGAACGTTCAATCACAAGGTCTGTAGATTCTTGAACTTGAAGCCATACGTTAGCTAGCAAACTTTCTTCTTCCATTGACCAACGATTATTCATTATGAAATGCTTTAGAAGTGTTTGAAGAAAAGTATTAGATGGTGTGTTATTTATAGGGGATAATAGAATTCAAACTAAGAAGCGGGATTTTTTTAATTTTCAAAATTCAAATTCAAATGAAGAAGCGGGATTTTTTTTAAACGTTTAAAATTCAAAATTTGAAATGAATGGGCGGGATTTTTGGGCTTATTTAACACCATTTCAGTTCACACTTAATTTTCACATAATTCACACATAATTCTCACACAATTCTCTTAGACAATGTCTCGCAAAGATTTCTCCCAACAATTTCCAACTCACTGTGACTTCTCCCAACAATTTCCAACTCACCGTGACTTCTCCCAACAATTTCCAACTCACCGTGACTTCTCCCAACAATTTCCAACTCACCGTGATTTTTCCCAGCAATTCCCAAGTCACCATGACTTTGGCCAGCAATTCCCAAGCTCCAGCATGATTCTGAATGAAACTTCACCCGTGAACACTCCACCGGAAGACATCTTTCCGGTATTCACACCGGATAATGAGCCGGTGCCTAATCCACATGTTGTCCAACAACAACCCGATCAACCGGTGAACAATCTACTGGTGGAAAACCAACCCATATGGAGAGGGTTGACTGATGAAGAATTTTTTTCAACAAAATATGCAAGAATTGTTACGTGTTGAAGCAGAGGAAGAAAGGGAAGCAAGAGCTCGTGAGCAGCGAGCAAAAGCCAAACAGGATCGGCGAAACCGTCGAGCACAATGGCGATGGGCAAATGGAATAGACCGTGTACCAACGAGTGAGGACGATTCGAGTGCCTCCTATTCGAGTCACGAGGGCTACGTGTCGGATGATTCGTTAGTTTAATCGTAGTTTATGTTTAAGTATCTTAATTAGTTTGTATTTTTTTTTATTATAATGTGTGTTTTTTTATATGTAATGTTTGTTTTTAATTTTAATAAAGTTTATTTTAGTTTATATTGTGTATATTTTAATTTAAGTAAAAGAAAAAAAATTGGCCAACGGCACCAGAAATTCTGGTGCCAACGGATACCCCTGAAATGTGGTGCCGTTGGGTTTCTGGTGCCATAGAGTTTTTTTGCTGACGTGGCAGCACTTTTTGCCCATGGCACGAGCTCCACGGCTCAACCGTACCCAATGCTCTTATAAGCTAGCTTATTTTAGTAGCTAAAAGCTTCAAATCCTTAAAAGCTCTTTAAAGCCCTCCGCCAAACACAACCAATGTTTGGTTAGTCGGTTAATATTAAAAATTGTGTATCAAAACCATAAACATAGGTATCTTCTAAAATCCATCAAGCATGGTGGGTTTCAAAACTTATTCTCGTTCTTATTACAATAGTGATTCATTTTAACAAACAAACACCCCAAGATTATTACGTTTGTTTAATTCACATGCGTATAGAAAAATAAATTTATTGCCAAATGAAAAATTGTCACGAACTCACAATACTTATACAACTTTTGTTATTTCTTAATTATTAGGGCATAAGTAGAATGTTTTTGTACGGGTTGTACTTTCTCATTATTTGACTAACAAGAATAGCTACGATGATTTATTGTATTTATTTCTTCAATCTTCCTTCTATAAACTCTAAGAACAACAACTAAAAAAAACAACACCAACAACAATCACACTCAATATAAATATGGAATATGATCAAACACCCGCACTTAAAATTTCTCTTCAAACACTTTAATATTTCATTTTTGTAATATAAACTGGAATATGGATCTAGTGAGAAGAATTAATGAAATGAGAAGAGTGAGAAAAAATTATATCCACATATTTTAAATAAGAAAAGAGAAATAATAGGAGATGCATCTATTTTTTATGGGTGCATCTAATATTTGTGGTTGTAGTTTCTTATCTCTCATTTTAATTATATTTATCATTTGATCCTAAGTCATATAAACTGAGTAATAAACGCTCAATAAAGCACAAAACAAATTACCAAGATGGATGTATTGGTTCGCTGTTCGGTTATAAAAGAATGAAGTGGAGCGTGTAACATGTGGGCATTTGGTCTAGTGGTATGATTCTTGCTTTCGGTGCAAGAGGTCCTAAGTTCGATTCTTGGAACTCCCCAACTTTTTCAATAGTTTTTTTTTACTTTTTTCCCCCCTTTTCTGGCCTATAGCTCTTCCTCCATCGCCACCTATGCCATCATCATGCAACGGTAATGGTGGACCGTATGGTCATGGAAACAACGGTAGGTACATAGAAGCTATCAGTAAGCAAAGGTCTAGCAATAGGCTTAAGTGGTGGCATAACTTCCATAATAGTTTTATCAGCAGTTGTAGCCGTGGTTCTAGTCTCTGTTGCTGTTTGGATTGGTTAAACGTAGGGAAGGGGCCCAATCAGGACACACCCCACCAGCTACTTTACTATCCGTCACAAAATCATCGGGGGTTGGTGGATCAACGATAGGAAGTGGACCTGAGTCAGCTTCATTATCATTCCGGTCTAATATAGCTTATAAAGGATCTGCAAAGACGTTTAGTTCAAGTGATATGGAAAAAGCAACTGATAATTTTAACGAGTTGGGTGTTTCAGGGTGGGTTTGGGCGGGTTTATAGCGGGACCCTTGAAGATGGGACTAAAGTTGCTGTCAAGGTGCTTAAACGTGATGATCAACAAGGGGGTCGGGAATTCCTGGCTGAAGTTAAGATGCTTAGCCGCTTGCACCATAGAAATTTGGTTAGGCTGCTTGGCATTTGTACAGAAGAAAGAAACCTGCGTTTGGTTTATGAGCTAATCCCAAAGGTAAAATGTTTAACATGCTTGATTTCGTGTGAAAAATCAACTAGTGAGGTATTGAAATGTTTGACTTTTAAAGTCAAATGTTTTTACTTCAACTTTCAACGAAGATAAGGAAGTTGCACCATTGGATTAGGGGGCCCACTTAAAGATAGCTTTGGGTGCGGCTAGAGGGTTAGCTTATTTGCATGAAGATTCTAGCCCAATAGTCATACATAGAGACTTCAAGTCTAGCAACATTCTGCTGGAACATGATTTTACTCCTAAAGTTTCTGATTTTGGTTTGGCCCGATCCGATTTAGATGAAGAAAACCAACATATTTCGACACGTGTCATGGGCACTTTCGGGTACACTTTTCTTTCTCTGTAAAATGAGTACATTACAGGTCAAGTTTGAAGTAAAATGAGCTTTTTTCTCAGCACAAAAGTCAGATTACATGTTTTGGCCTGTTAGGGGACCCGCTGTGTCCAAATTTTCTTAAACTTCTTTTCATTTGATTTCAGGTATGTGGCTCCCGAGTATGCAATGACAGGCCATCTTCTTGAGAAGAGTGATGTATATAGCTATGGCGTGGTACTCCTTATGCTCCGAACAGGAAGAAAACCCGTTGATATGTCAATGCCATCTGGCCAAGAAAACTTAGTCGCTTGGGCCCGTCCCCTCCTCCCAACACCAGAAGGTCTAAACTTGCTTATTGATCCATCACTATCCCTAGAAATTCCATTCGACAGTATAGCCAAAGTAGCAGCAATAGCATCAATGTGGGTGCAGCCCGAAGTATCACACCGACCCTTCATGGCTAAAGTAGCAGCAATAGCATCAATGTGTGTGCAGCCTTAAGTATCACACTGACCCTTCATGGGTGAGGTGGTTCAGGCCTTGAAGTTGGTCTGCAACGAGTGTGAAGAAGCACGAGACTTAGGTTCAAGGACTTGGCCAAAAGGATTTGACTTCCTTGGACTTTGATCTGCGGGCCAGTACAAACTCAGGCCAGGCCCAGACCTAGGCCTGTCACATTCCACCTATCCAAGCTATGAATCTCCACTTGATGTGGAGAGCGGGTTTTCGGGTCTTGGGTTAGATGTACATTCGTATAGGATAACCTCAAGTTCAGGCCCGTTGAGGCCTAGGAGACGTTTGCAGATTTAGGAAAAGATGAAGAGATTTTCGAGTGGTAGGATGAGCGATTATGGAGACTTTTTGAAGTTATTGTCACCGTAAACATTGACCTTTTTGTGTTTATTTTTTTCTTACTTTGACCATGATCATCCCAACCGTCGGGTTTGTAGGAAAATTGCTGAATGAGATGTACAGAAAAAATGTTGCATTGTATTAGGAATGTATTTCCTTGGTATAGTTGTAAATACAAACTGCAGCAGCAAATACTGTTAGCTGGGTATTTTGATAAGAATGAATCCATTTCATTAATTGTAATTAGAGATTAGTATCAAATCATTTGTCAATCCCATAATTTATGGGATTACCCATAAATAGTTTTGTAATCCCCTTTATATAGGGAGTCATGATTTTCTGTAATGACATACAAAAACATTCTCTATCATGGTATCACAGCCTCTCTAACAACGATCCATCAAAAACCCTTCTTAATTTTTCCTTTACTGTTAAAAAGGTGTTGGTGACTTGTGCTAAGGTCACAGTTGATGCGTGGTTTTGCAACCTTGCAAAAGGTTTTACCTCTCGAGGGATATCGAGAAGCTTGCAATCCCCACCAGGCAGTGTACCTGATCGTTGTAGTATAGTATAGTGACAAGTACCGGGGGATTGATCGTTCAACTCAGGAATAGTGTCGCTAGGATTAGAAAGTCTACTAAATTAAGCCTAAAGGTGAGGGATGATTCTTTTTGTATTTTTATATTTTTATAAAAGCAAGTAAAATCTCGGGTTTTGAAGGAGTGGGCGGAATTAGTTGCTAGCCAACTAACCCAATTTATCTAAAGATGCAATCAAAATAAAATAACAAAAATGAAAATAAACTAATTATACTAATGTGGTGTGAACAATGATAGGTAAAAATATAAAAATACAAAAAGAATCATTCCAGTTTGAAGTTATAAAAATACAAAACTAATTATCCAATTGTAGGTCTCGAAGTGTGAAGTTATAGTCAGCATTCCAGTTTCCCTTCTGCTGTCGATATTTGTACAAGCCTTCTTGCTACCTTATTCACCTTTTCCCCTATCTGAAAACAACAGTACATTAGTTCCAGTCTATGCCATATTTTTGACAAATTAACAGACTTCCTGATACGAGTTGACATGGTCCAACAAGAAGTGGTCAACAGTTGTTTCTTAGTATGCATTATGGCCATGATGTTTCTTTTTCTTCTAAAGATTACATTTATATACTAATAAAAGATGCATGAAGACTACTACTCTAACTACTTAACCCTCTAGCCTAAGAATTAGTAACTTGCATAGAAATGGAAACGTGAATATCACTAGCCTAAAATAATGGACACATCGTAGGCCATAAATCCCATAATGCAATACTAATAAACAACTGTTGACATTGGACCATGTCAACTCGTATCACTTCCATCGTTGGGTGATTTGACGTCTTTGAATATCTTTTGTGTGCACTCACTGTTTACTTAATTTCTTGATGTGATTAAGAATAAATTCTAACTGATATACAAATTTCCCTTTGGTAATTTTCAATGTAAAACTGGAATAATTTAAAGAAATTACCAAAAAGATCCGTAATACACATGCAGTAACTATATTATTCTAGAAAAGTAGCAATCTTCATTGATATAAATTGTTTCCTTATTTAATACTGTAACAATCTACAACATAATTCAGGACAAGAAAAAAAACATAAAAAGCTTCTTAAACTTTATGACTTACGACTAGACATCATACAAAATCGATCAAGCTAGCATCAAGTTACTGATACATGCATCTTCATCCAAAGTCGATCATCCACTGACAATAAATCTTTGACTTGGCGCATTGTTGGCCTTTCCTGTGGGTTGTAGTTCAAACATGCCCGTGAGACATTCAAAATTGTATGAGCTAGTTTCAAAATTAGAGATGAAGGTGGCGGAATCCGTCTATCTCTTACATTGACTAGCAATAGATCATCAGTAGACAATGTTGGCAGACATGATATAAGTTCTCCAGGATGCTTTCCCATAATCACTTCTAGTGCAACAACTCCGAAACTATACACATCACATTTCTCTGTCGCCACCATCGTATAAGCAAGCTCTAAATAAAAGGAAACATGAGAATACAAAAGAAATTGCTATATCAGACCATGATTAAATGTAACATAGATAAATCTGAAACTTGAGAATAAGTACATATATAACTCTAAAATATATGGTAGTTACCTGGCGCAATATAGCCATACGTGCCTACAACCGCAGTCCAATTGGATGAATCCAGCTTTAGAAGCTTCGCTGTTCCAAAATCCGAGATATGTGCCGCATAATTAGAATCGAGAAGGATATTAGCTCCAGAGATGTCTCTATGAACTATAGGTGGTGTGCAATCATGGTGCATATAAGCCAAACCATTCGCTACAGCCCTAACAATTCTTACCCTTTTCAGCCAATCTACTTCCTTTGCTGTGATATCGCTACTTAAGAGCGATTTTAGACTTCCCATCTCAAGATATTCGTAAATCAAAAATGAGTGACGAGCATGGAAGCAATATCCATAGAGTTTAACTATGTTTCTGTGCCTTATGTTTGTTAAAGCTCGTACCTCATTTAGGAAGCCTTGATCGTCATTCTCAGATGATGAATGAAGTTTCTTGATAGCTACTAAATTGTTGGGTTGTAACTCAGCTTTATACACAGTACCGTATCCTCCCATCCCAATACAATATGCATCATCAAAATCATTTGTTGCCTTGATTATTTCATCATACATCGCCTGTCCATCAAAACTTGTTATTGAGAAAAATTTGCCACCTTCTTCGCCTGATGGTTTCGGTGGAGAAGTTCTCTTTCTACGTCGATAAGCAATGAGGCCACACATGAATAAACCAAGTAAAAGAGCCGCAAAAAGTGGAATCACAGTTACAAGGATGAGCTTATGATGAAAGTGATTATTTTTCTTCATTACTATTTGACTTTCACAAAGTTTAAAACCTGTAACATTTCCACACAGACCATCATTTCCTTGTAATGCTTCTCCAGACACATTTAGAAAGACAGCATAAGGGGGAACCGGACCTGTGAGCTCATTGCAAGACAAGACAATATCAATCCCTCTTGGCAAGTTACTGAAACCATTAGGAATAGAACCAGATAGCTTATTGTGAGAAAGATTCATCATTTCCAGACTTTTTAAACTTCCAATTTCTGAGGGTATCTCTTTTGTGAGTGAATTCCAAGATAAATCAAGAACATTGAGTTGACTTAATTTACCGATCAATGGTGGGATCTTTCCGCTGAGCTTGTTATTACTAAGATATATGTGATTGATTTGTACCCAATCACCAATATATCTTTGTAATGACCCATTTAACCTATTTTTGGATAGGTCAAGAGTAAGGAGGCCATGCAGTGATCCAAGCTCTTGAGGTATAACACCCGAAAGGTTGTTATCACTCAAATTTAAATTTAACAAACCTTTCATCTCCCCAAACTCCTTTGGAATCTGACCAATCAAATGATTAGAAGAAAGATCAAGCACTTGAATTGAATTTCCAAACTCCGGTGGTATGCTACCGCTGATGTTGTTATATCCCATCTTTAATGTAGTCAATTTTTTGCACTTACCCCAGTTTTGAGATAGTTGCCCGTGAAAATTATTATGACTGACATCAAAGAAATTTAAGCTTGGGTAGACACCAAAACTATTCGATATATCTCCATGAAATTGATTAAATTGAAACTTTGCTCTTATTAAGTTGGAGCAATTCCATAGCCCTCTTGGTATAGGACCAGAGAGTTGATTATGACTTACAGATAAATTTTGAAGCTTTCCCCCTTGGCACAGATCATCAGGCAATTGGCCAGACAACAGATTTGTGTCCAGCAGTAGCATAAACAATTTTAGACTTCCGATTCCTTGTGGTATAGGACCAGATAACTTGTTCACACTGAGACACAGAATCTGAAGGCTTCTCAGGTTTGTTAACGATGAAGGAATTGAACCATTGAGTTGATTTTCGCCCATATCTAATTTAGTGAGTGACTTCATATTCCCTAATTCAATTGGAATGGGTCCGGACAGTTGATTTGTGTACAGATAAAGGATATTCAAAAACGTCAAATCACCAAACGATGGAGGAACTGCACCATTGAGTTGATTGTTGCTCAAATCTAACTCAGTTAGACACTTCATATTCCCTAATTTATTTGGAATGGGTCCGGAGAGTTGATTTGTGTACAGATAAAGCTTATTCAAAGACGTCAAATCACCCAACGATGAAGGAATTGAACCATTGAGTTGATTTTCGCTCA
Source organism: Artemisia argyi (assembly GCA_030686995.1). Taxonomy (NCBI): domain Eukaryota; kingdom Viridiplantae; phylum Streptophyta; class Magnoliopsida; order Asterales; family Asteraceae; genus Artemisia; species Artemisia argyi. The sequence continues at coordinate 331,929,239 of CM060709.1, forward strand.
AAGCTAATAGAGTGAGAGACTTGATATTCCCTAATTCAGTAGGAATGGGTCCAAAGAGTTGATTTTCGTCCAAAGCTAATACAGTGAGAGAGTACAAATTCCCTAATTCAATTGGAATGGGTCCAGAGAGTTGATTTGTGTGCAGATAAAGCATATTCAAAGACTTCAAATTACCCAACGATGAAGGAATTGAACCACTGAGTTGATTTTCACTCAAATCTAAATCAGTTAGACACTTCATATTCCCTAATTCAGTAGGAATGGGTCCAGAGAGTTGATTTTTGGGCAGCAAAAGGATATTCAAAGACGTCAAGTCACCCAACGATGGAGGAATTGAACCATTGAGTTGATTATTGGCCAATTCTAAATCAGTTAGAGACTTGATATTCCCTAATTCAATTGGAATGGGTCCAGAGAGTTGATTTGTGTGCAGATAAAGGATATTCAAAGACGTCAAATCACCCAACGATGAAGGAATTGAACCATTGAGTTGATTTTCGCTCAAAGCTAATAGAGTGAGAGACTTGATATTCCCTAATTCAGTAGGAATGGGTCCAAAGAGTTGATTTTCGTCCAAAGCTAATTCAGTGAGAGAGTTCAAATTCCCTAATTCTTGTGGGATTGAACCAGTTAAATCATTTTCCAAAAAATGCAAAATGGTTAACTGGCTTAGTTTACCAATGGTAGGTGGAATTACACCAGAAAACTGATTGGTTGAAAAATCAAGATAGACAAGTTTGGACAGGAGTCCGATTTCTGGTGGGATGGGACCAAAGAAGCTGTTTACACTAAGCTCAAAATGGGTAAGATTGTGTAGAATAAAGAACGGGAACCGGTGAAGCGTACCTTTTAACTCAGACGTCGAGAGGTTCAACCTGTTAATGTTCCCATCAGTGTTGCAAGCAATTCCAAACCAAGAAGGGCACAAAGCGGGACTGGTATTCGTTGGAAGGGGTGTCCAAGAAGATACAATCTGGGAGTTGTTTGGGATTTTAAGACTTGCTTTCCATTTTAGAAGAGCATTTGCTTCCTCCAAAGAAGCAGCAGTAAAGTTTGGTACAAATGAGATAGCAAGAAGTAGTAGAGCTAGAGATAAAAGTAAGAACTTTGAAGAAGCCATTGCTTGCTTTTGCATGTTTTTTTCTATGCAGTGAAGGCTCGTATGTCTTTATTTATACTTGAGCTACCCTTTTCTCATAAATTAATTGCTGGTTCTCAGAAATGACAATTTTAGGTGGTGCCATATTATTCCACAAGATTTTTTTACTTGAGAAACTAGAGCAAAACCCGTGTTGAACACGGGTAGTAAAAGTGGACAATTTACGGTTAAATGCAAGAATACTTGTATAAAATTCTGGAAAATTTAAACTTGCCTAAAAAATACACCAATAATAAAATATAAGAAAGCATGCACAAACAACTCCAAACACTTCAGTTAGTGAAAAATTATAATTAAAAGACTAGCATGCATATAAACGGATATTAATTAAAGTAGCATCTAAAATGTGTCGAATTATGTTTACAGTTTTGCAAATTAAGTTTATTTGGCCAAACCATCACACAGCATCATTGTTTAACAGCCAAAAGAAGGAAAAATATACAAAATTAACATAAGATCAACCATTTTATAATCTTTTCAAAATAACATAAGATCAACCATTGCATTATTGTAATAATGCCTATATTTCAATATACAAATCCTCTGTTTCTTTCACTGGTCCACCTTTGCTAATCAACTTTCAAAGGGTCAAAGGTGAATCTTTCTTTAAAGAATAAACTTTACTTAACAGTTAACACCCAAGAATTTTACACTGACATGATTTTACCTTTTTTTGTTCTCTCTTATCAACGATGACCTCACCATACTTACGTGAATAACATGGGCATGTTGTAATTTTTTATTGCTAATCAACGCAAACTTTATTGACAATATGGTATACGAGTGCTTTCTTCTAATTGGAGTATAAATTTTTAAATGTTTTCTACAGCAATCAAATGCACGAATGTGGAGCATGCCAACCCTTTCAAATTTATACGGCAATCAAATGCACGATATAGAAAATTCAGAATGTATAGGTGTAGCGGATTATCATTTGTAGGTTATTAATCACCATTAACTTTATTGCTCGTAAGGTGCGTGATGAAAGGCCTAGTAAAGGAATCGCAATTCATCCATGTTACGGCTTCAATGCTAGTTGAACCTTTAACATGAGTATTAATTAGTTGGACACATGGATAGCGTTGTTTAGGACGGGTAGTGTTAAGGCCTCAAAACATCACTACAACATAGCGACATGGTGTAATCTAAGCTAGTGTAAAAAAGATCGAGATCGCAAGAATGCCACCTTATTAACAACTTTAATTGCCACCTTGAGAGAATATCCTCATTCTGAACTTTTCACCATTTTGAATCTTCTCATTCTCATAGAGAGAATCTCCTCATTCTATCTATATTCAAACTCTTACTTTTACGTCCCCAACCGTTTTTTCTGCCTATTTCACCCTACAAATAAATCATCGTAATCCTTCAGTTTCTACTCCAATTCTTAAAGAAATTTAATTCTAAAAACCATCACTCGATTCGTCTCATCATTGCGCACACAATGATGAGCTTTGATTAGATTTTTGTCAAGTTTTGAGAAATCCCCCAATTGATGAGTTTGGCGCCAAAATTCAGTTCAATTCGTTTTAACTAGAATCATACATTTTTAATATGTCTTGTTGATTAGTATTCAACATTTCATCATGTCGGGAAAAAAAAAAAAAAAAAAAAAAGAAAAAAAAAAAGAATTAGGATTCCATAGAGATTTAGCAGGGTTCTAAATAGCGTGCTATAGCGGCGCCATAGTATGAGGCGTGGACTCAACGTTACGAAACAGGCTAAGGCGTCGTCTTTAGGCGTAGCGTGCAATAAAGCGTGATAAAGCGCCAAGCGCGCTATAGCGCAAGGCGTGGCGCCTTTTTTTTTTGAAGTTTTTAAGATTTTTTTTTTAATTTTTTTAAAGAGATTTATTCGACTTGAACTTATTTACAAGTATTTATTCGGGCTTAGTAAATCCATAACTGAGTTTTAAGCCGCTATGACGCAACGCCTCACGCTAAAGTTTGAGGTTTGGCTATGCCGCTACACCACGCTTCACGCTATTTATAACATTGAGATTTAGTGATCATGTTGTAGGGAATTTGAGTCATAAAAGAAATGATGTTGATACTGAGAAGGACCCAGAAGAAATTAGTGATTCTAAGGTTGGGGAAAAGAGTATGGATGATGTTTTGAGTAAGGATTCAGGGAAAGATAAGGTGATGAGTAATGATATGGGGAATAATGAATGTGTTGTTCATAATGTGAGTGATTGTAATAATGATTGTGATGATGCTCAAACTAATGAGGAATCTGCTGAAAATGAACTGATTGATGATAATAATGCTTGTGGTAATACTCAGAATTAGGTGGAAAAAGCTAGTAGTGCTGATTGCGACAGTCCACATGACAGGGTAAGTGAAACCTCCGATATTGATTTGAATGTTCTAATAGATGTTGAAAAGAACAATAACAAGGAAGATATTGACAGATCAAATTTGGATATTGAAAATAGCTATGCTGAAAAACTGATCAAGGGTAAGGAAAACTGATGCGCTATTAGGGTTTTACCTTATCTTATAAATACTCTTTCTAATATTTTAGTTTATCATTCAATCAAGTTTTAATATCAATAATTCTCTAGTTCCTCTTTTCTATTTCTTAAGGAGCTCGCACACACTAAAAATGATGCCTTATCCTGATACAACCCCTAACAGGGTGTATGTTAGGGTGTATCAATTGCTGCTTTCATTGAGAGCTCTCGTTGAGAGGGCTACCAAATTAGGGTTCCAATTAAAATAAAATAAAATAAAATAAAAACTGTTCATCGGCACAATTCATCGCACTGTTCATCGGAAGTATTGTTCATCGCGGGTACTATTCATCGGGAAAAAAATATATTTTTTTGAGTTATTAATCGCTTTGAGTGTTATTCATGGCATCAGGCGGCAGCGATCAGAAAGTGAAATACGCACTCTCTAAGCTCTTGCAAATAGGTACGGTGGTCGAATATGAGAGTAAGTTTGTGGTACTTGCAAATCGAGTAACAGGGATCTCTGAATCTTTACTTACATCGTTTTATATCTCCGGACTTAAACTGACGTTACAAATAGAACTGTTGAGGGCAAGGCACCACTTTAGGAGAAGCTTTTTCTTTAGCCCATATAGTCGAGGCTCGTTTTGAGGCAATTGAAAATGAAGAGAAAAAGCATATCGTTGAAAAAAAAAATAGATGGCATTCTACCATTAGAGGGTGAATTTGCTTCACCTAAGGCTGAAGGGTCATTGAATGTTAATGAGTATATTGGATTTGAAGAGGTTGTGGGTAGTGGCGAAGTGATTAAGGTTGGCGAGGATGAGTCGAATATAGTGATATCGCTACTTAAGGATGGAGGTGGTATATCAGGTGATAGTATAGATGAAATAAATTTGATTTTAATCAAGGAGTTTGTGATTAAGATGTTGGAGGGTAGAGATGTTTTCGGCGAGAGTTTGGTTGTTTGTTTGAAGTGGGTATACAGCGAGAAGAGTCGTCGGGCAGTAAAAGATGGAAGAAGGGTGTTGTGTTATGTCCGGTGGAAGAGGAAAACGATGGAGGCTGCAATTCAAAGAAGATCATGGAATCCCGGAATTAAGAAAATTTTTGAAGACAACACCTTGAGGGCAAGATGATTTTTGAAGGAGTGAGGAATGATATGCATGGGCTCGAGCCTAAGCCTCATTTAGCTATTAGGGTTTTACCATGTCTTATAAATACTCTTTCTAATATTTTCGTTTATCATTCAATCAAGTTTTAATATCAATAATTCTCTAGTTCCTCTCTTCTATTTCTTAAGGAGCTCGCACACGCTAAAAGTGATGCCTTATCCCGATACAACCCCTAACAGGGTCGTATCAAAAACACAGATAATAAGTTGAGTCACATACCAACTGTAATGAATGAAAATGGACACGAATTTGTGGTATTTGATGAAGAATTGGTTTTAAAAGGAAGTAAGAAATGGGAGTTATCTACTTGTGGTTACTTTATCGGATATAATATGACAATACAAGAGCTCAGTTACAATTTTGTTTCGAATGTGGGGCAAATTTGGACTTAAGCATATTCTCAATAATGGTAATGGAGTATTTGTGTTCAAATAATAGTTAAATAAATAAATTAAATAGAATAAAAAGTAATGGATGGATGGATGGATACCGGGTTGAGTGAATCCGACTTTGCGGTGTTTTTTAGGATCTGAAACGGTGTCGTTTGATTGTTGATGCTTAGTTCCCATTTTTGGAATTGGAATTAGGGTTTTGAAGAAGCGGGAAATGAATTGGGGTCACGCGGGAACTAATTGTTGTGGTGTGTGGGAGTGTGATGACACTGGCTTTATATAGTGGGAGGGAGTCTTGGGGTGTTGTTTGTTCAAGGGTGGTAAAAGGGTTTCAAATAAAGGAAATATGTGTATATGTTTGGCGAAACGGGTTGCGGCTGGAGTTGAGGGAACTAGATACGGATTATGGTCGTTTATGGAAACTTATAGCTAGTCAAATTAGTGAAAAATTAATTAATTAAATAAAATAAAAATAGAATAAAAAGTGATGGATGGATGCCGGGTTGAGTGAATCCGACTTTGCGGTGTCTTTTAGGATCTGAAACGGTGTCATTTGATTGTTGATGCTTAGTTCTCATTTTTGGAATTGGAATTAGGGTTTTGAAGAAGCGGGAAATGAATTGGGGTCACGCGGGAACTAATTGTAGTGGTGTGTGGGAGTGTGATGACACTGGCTTTATATAGTGGGAAGTAGTCTTGGGGTGCTGTTTGTCCAAGGGTGGTAAAAGGGTTTCAACTAACGGAAATGCATAATAGGAATGTTTGGAAAAATGAATTGGGGGATCTATACACACATCCCAAACCTCCTATATACACACCATTTTATTCATAGTGGGGTTGTACTGTGTGCATAACAGTATTGTATTATGTGCATAGCTGTTTGTCCTGTGTACTATAGAGATTTATATTTGTCAAATAAAACTTATATTTTAAGTAACTTATTTTTAGAAAGATAAGCATAATTCATTAATCTTATGTGCCAAATATACTTTGGCGAAACGAGTTGCGGCTGGAGTTGAAGGGACTAGATGTGGAGTTTATATTATAAGTTGAAAGATTGGAAGGTGAAGCTTATATTTTTATAAAGTTGTTTGTTGAATTAGTTGGAGCTGAAGCTAAATAATGTAAAATCGCATAAAAATACATCAAATTAAATTTAGATATATTTATATATTTTGCTTGATAACATGTTATATTTTGAAAGGTATTTTACTGATTTAACAAACTATAAGCTCTCATAAACCCGTTATAATTGACTTGGGCTTATGGAAACTTATGATTTATACAAGAATTTATTTTATAAGCTATCTTATTTCAGTAGCTCAAGCCCTTAAAAGCCCTGCGCCAAATACAACCAATGTTTAGTTAGTGGGTTTGATATTAAAAATTGGGTATCAAAACCACAGACATAGGTATCTTCTAAATCCATTAAGCATGGTGGGTTTCAATACTTTTCTCATTCCTATTACAATAGTGATTCCTTTTAACAATCAAGCACCCCGAAGGTTATTACTTTTATTTAATTCATATGTGTATAGAAAAATAAAACTTTTGCCGATGAAAATTTGTCACGAACTCACAATACTTATACAAATTTTTGTTATTTCTTAATTATTAGAGCATAAGTAAAATGTTTTTGTGTGTGTTGTATTTTTTTGTTGTTTGACTAACAAGAACAACTAGAATGATTTCTTGTGCTTATTTCCTCCATCTTCCTTCTATAAACTACTCATTCTGTCTTAAAAAAAATGTCCAACTTATTATTTATGTTTGTCTCAAAATAAGTGTCCAAATTTTATATATGAACAGTAATTGTAACTAGTTTTTCTACTTTACCATTCTTATTAAAACTTGCATTAATTGCTCATTTTTATTTTTATATTAACTATGAGGGTAAAAATGACTTTTTATCAATCAAAACTAGCATTAATTACACATATCAGAATTTATCCATTTTTGTTTGTGGACACTCTTTTTGGGACGGATGGAGTATAAGAACAATAGCTAAAAATAACAACACCAACAATAATCACACTCAATATAAATATTAGGGGTGACAAATCTCGACACGACACGAGAAATGACACGAACCCGACACGAAGTTAAACAGGTTTTGGTTGAGGATAAACAGGTTTGGGTTAAAAACATCAACCCGTCTAACCCGTTTAATAAATGAGTCGTGTTTGGGTTGAGTAAATATTAAATAGGTCAACCCGTGAACCCGTTTAAGTATATAAGACTAAAAATAAAATATGTAACATGCCTTTTTATGTTGGATGTGGATTAATGTATTGTGTTATGTACTTAATACGATTGAATTACGATTATACCTCATATATCGTAAAAATTGACGCTTATAACTGAGAAAATTGTTGTATAGTTATTTGTCTGTTATTTTTATCATATTTTAAATTTATATATCATTTTTGCATTTAAACTAGTTAAATCAACAAACCAACAACCTTATTCACTACTTGACTTATTTATTTAAACATGTTTAAGGGGTTAAAAATGGGTTACACGTGTTATACATGTGTGGGTTAGGGTTGAGTTTCTTGACACGATTAATAAATGAGTCGTGTTTGGGTAGAGGTTATACTAACCCGCCAACACACGAACCCGAATAAGTCAACACGAACACGATTCTATTGCCATCCCTAATAAATATGGAACGTAATCAAACACCCGCACTTTATAGTTTCTTTCCAAACAATTCAGAGGCGGAGGCAATACCGTGACTAGGGGGTGTTGGGCCCCTCCCAACAAGCCCATAAGCCCTTTTGTATAGTTTTGTCAAATTTCAGTAAAAAGATTCATTTTGGTCCCTTCCTAACGTAGTTACATCTATGCTAAGAATTTATTTTGGTTCTCCAATCTCTGCGTTTCCCCATCCCACATTCAATTTCTTTAATGCTTTAAATTCTGTCTTTTTTAGTTTTATTAGTTAAGTAAAACTAACTAGAACTTAGATTTTTTATGTTGCTTATAATGTGAAAGATACCTGGTAACTAATGTTCAAATTAATGTAACAATGAACAATTGTTAACAGATATATATCATAGTCTACGACTGATACAAAATTATATTATGATTCACAATTTTTTTTACTAGTTCTTTCTAATAGCCTTAGAACAAAGTTTAAAATGCGAAAAGTCAAAGGTTTAGCTTTTGAATGATAAATTTGTTCGTCTTACATAGTGAACTCTTTCTATTACCATTGCAACAAATAAAAAGTATTTGTAAGTCGTAAAAGTTAAACTTAAAATGTAAAATATGAAAAATTTATAAATGTTCATCTACCTTTAAAAGTATATTATCTTCTTATTACGAGTAGCATGCTAGTTTATATCACTACATATTTGTTTGCATATATAGTGTTTTGCATTTCTGTTTCTTAGTATACTTGGCCCCCTTAACATAAAATCTTGGCTCCGCGCATGCAGTTGAATGTCTTATTTTTGCAATATAAACCGAGTAATAAACGCTCAATAAAGCTCCAAACAAATTGCTGGTTTGCTAAGTGGATGTATTAGTTGGTTGTTCGGTTATAAAAGAATGAAGTGAAAGATATAACAAGTGGGCGTTTGGTCTAGTGGTATGATTCTTGCTTTGGGTGCAAGAGGTCCCGAGTTCGATTCTCGGAACGCCCCTTTTTTCTAACATTTTTTTTTGAGCTTATATGACCTATTAAGTATAAAGTATAAACATTTTAACTAAGATGTCATTACACATTCTTATTCACCATCTTATTCATCTTGTATTAGCACACTCGTCGGTTGTATTCACGAGTGTGACCTTCGTCGTTCTTATTAGTAGTGGTTGTAAAAACTTTTTTTTTTGTGCACATGTTTAATGTAAACGAGTTAGAAATCATTTGGTTATTATAGTTTAGTTGGCGAAACCTGCAAAAGATACACCATAAAAGTCCAAGCATCTTTTCGGGTTTTTAAAAAGTGTGAATTAGATATATAAGGTCAACAACAAAATTTATCAAATACTCAGATGAAATCATTTGGTCCATATGTTGTCTATTAATGTTATTGGAGCAATAAATATGATTTTAAACGAACAAGATATAACAAGCGAATGAACCAAATGCCAATTACTTTGGACTAACCAAACTGAAACTTGATAATGAGCATTCCAAATAGGTTCATCTCTTAGCCGCCAACAGAAAAAATATTTTTTAAAAAGAAGCGAAACTGAGACATGTCTTTTTTGTTGTGAGCAAAAACCCATCCTATGAAAACAACAACCACGGTTGCAACAAGTACCAAAAACCGCAAAACAGATCCATGTCTTCTCAAGTTTACCTACAATAAAAATAAACAGCGAATAAGAAACAAACATGAATAATTGCATCTTGCTATGCTTTCACTTGCATGTAAAACTTAAGAAGTTCCAATTTTGACCCGTTTACTTGTGAGTGGGTGGGTCAACTTTGGTTGTGTTTTTAATCAGATGTAAGATGGGTCATTTTTTACAACCCATCTCAACCAGTTCTTCACCATACTAAATATGACATGTTTCAACATGAACTCGTTTTAAGGTGTTACCAAATCCGCATGACCTTCCCATCTTGCCACATCAAGTAAAAACTGAGTTATGCAGATAATACAAGAGATAACATTCAGGTCGTCTTAACTAAATCCCGATTAACACTCACACATAAGTTTTTGGCAAAACATTAATGCATTCGCACATAACTCAGACTCGTAAAATAATATTATGCATATCAGCAGACCTATATGTTATAGTCAAAAGAAACCTCAACTGCTGAAGCAAGTTTAATAATTGCATGCCAAATATTATCTCATAAGGCCATAACCAATTAGTCTTAAGTAAAGCTATGAGAATTTATGCTACATTGTTCATGTTTATATAGCATTACCATTTTACAATCCTGGCTTTACGCCTACAAATATAGATATATAGGTAATAAATGGATAAACTGGGAAGACATACCAGATCTTTTGTTAGCGACCGAATCATAGCTCTGGCCAGAGGAAGTCCACCAAACAATTCAAAGGAGACATGTTAATTACTAAATTTTTTTTCATATACATCTATGTCCTACCCTAAAACGCTATATACATTTCTTTTTCCTTTTCATAAGAAGAAATACAATCTTCTTTAGCATACAACTTATGCAGGAATTAAGGTGCATAAGGATAACTGACCTGTGCTCATTCATGGACGACGTCGATTACTTTCAGCCAGACTTTCTTGGTACCCTCATTTAAAAACTACCAAATTAACAAAAATCAGATAAATTTTTTTACCATTAGAGTTAAATTGAAATTATACTATAATACCAACCGTCTCGGATGTAATATCTTCTCCCTCTGAAATAACAGTGCTAAAAATTGCGAACTTGGGGGCGCCAACAAATTCTACAGGACTAGCTAGCTTTTCCTCTTGTATGGAAACTGCATCACCACAAAAAGATTGAGCGATTTGTATTTAAGCTTTATTTTTCATACAAAACCGTACTGTACGTTGTTATACCTGACACCTCATAGGTTGAACCTGGTTCTACGGTCCCTGTGGACGGTGTAACATTATATCTCATTACAAAATAGGGAACTGTTAGCACCTTGAAAGCGGCACTGTCTCTAGTTTTGTTGATCAGTCGTATTGTGCATACGTTCGGATCAACTTTCTTCCAACGCGAAAAAATGCCATTGCCCTTGTCTAGCAGATACACGAGTGAGCCTCAAAAATAAACATTGAATATATACTACTACAGGTAACAAAAATAAGCTGACTTACTTGGGAATTTAATGATATCTGGTCGAATATCAAGCATATCCATTGAAGAGGAGAAAAAGAGTCAATTGGATTATGGAGTTTATGAGTTTTGTTTATAGACTTATTAAATAAGCCTTTTATTTACATACGTGATTATTGAGGAAATGATTTTGCTAGTGGTATAAATATATTTTCTTTCCTTTTATTTATTAGTTAGTATTATGTTTGGCTCAAGCCCGCTTGCGGGTTAGGTCACTAAGGTTTCTGTGTATTATATTATGTTTGACTCAAGCCCACTTGTTAAGCTCAGAAGCCGAAAATAGTGGGCTTATGAGTTCTTCCGATTTCAAATAAGTCCATAAGCCCGAAAAAGTAGGCTTATGTGTTATATGGTGATTGCATTGTTAGCTTCCAGTGTTTGTGTGAATGATTTAGTTATCTGATTATGAGGGTTTTTGGCATTGCTTTTTTGAGTGCTTATCTGCTTAAGCAGTAAAGTGTTTCGGAACAAAAAAACTGCTTTTTAAACTGAGATAAACACTTAAAATAAGCAGGTTAGTACCTGCAAAAGATACACCATAAAAGTCCAACCATCTTTCCGGGGTTTTAAAAAGTGTGAATCATACTCCGATGAAATCATTCGGTTTTGAGTTGTTGAACCAAGTGCACTCTAGCCATGTTGACTATTGATGTTACTGAAGCAATAAATATGTTTTTAAACGAACAAGACATAACAAGCGAATGAACCAAATGCCAATTACTTTGGACTAACCAAACCGAAACTTGATAACGAGCATTCCAAATAGGTTCATCTCTTAGCCGCCAACACAAAAAGTATTTTTCAAAAAGAAGCGAAACTGTGACAAGTCATTTTTGTTGCGAGCAAAAACCCATCCTATGAAAACGGCAACCACGGCTGCAACAAGTACCACTAACCACAAAACAGATCAATACATGTGCTTTCACTTGCATGTAAAACTTTGGTTGTGTTTTTAGATCAGATGTGAGATGGGTCATTTTTTACGCATCTCAACCAGTTCTTCCCCATACTAAATATGACCTGTTTCAACATGAACCTGTTTTAAGGTATTACCCAATCCGCTCGACCCTCCCATGTTGCCACATCAAGTAAGCACGAGCTACGGCTAAAAGCTTAATGGGCCTTAATACACAGAAACATTCCATCAAATTTCTTTAAACTACAATTATGTATGCGAGTATAGTGCTTTTTTAAGTCCAGTTAGACAAAGCTCTTACACTAAAAAAACCATTAGTCAACACAAGACAATATGGTTTGCCATATGATGTGAAACGTGCGTATTCCAGATATCAATTGTGATATGAAGAATACCGTTCAACGGAAACAACCAATTAGGAATCTATAGAACTAGAAACAAGATTCGAAAAAGGATTGTTATTGGAATGAAATTGAATGAGAGAGAATTACAAGAGAGGGAAATTGTGATTACAAAACTTACTGAAAGAAATGTGAAAACAACTATTTTAAAGGGGTGTGAGCGAGGCGGGAAAAGCTGTTGGGATACCCACGTGCACCTCAAGTGCCAAACGGCTAGTCCTAATTGGCTCATACCAGAATGATCAGATGATGATGACTATTAAAATAACTTCAGATGCCACATTGAACAGTGAACACTACATCTGTGATCAACGGTGGATCCAGTATTGCAGAACACGATCACTCACCGAGGGGGTTAGAGAGCTTAAATCTTTGTATCTAACAGTGTGTTTCAGGTACCCGGGAGCCAAAATTGCCAAAATGAGTTATAGCACCGATCATGTTGCCATAAAGTGTGGACGGAAAGAAGACGTGGTCTCAGCTGTGTCCCACTCCAATCTATTCCACCACTCTATATTGCCATACACCGTCGGCTGAGGTGAATTGCCATAAACTTTCAGTGGCAGTTTTGTCAGTTTCGGACAATTGATCACAGCAATACTTTGGAGGCAAGGAAAATTTATTGCCGTCTGGGAAATACTAGTTAACAATGGCAGGTCTCTTAACGATATGGCGCGGAGGCATGGGAACGTTTCCTCGTGTATTTGTCCATCCCCACTAATTACTTCTACAATTTCTTTGCAGTAAAAAAGATAGACCATCTCAAGCTTCGGAAGCTGCAGGATCCAAGAAATGTTCTTCAACTTGTCGCAATACCATATGCTGACAGACCGAAGATTTTGAAGGCTTCCTTGCGTAATTGGGTTCTTCCACACGACTGTCAAGCTTGGAAGACGATGCATAGAAAGGACCTCCAAGCTAGGCAGCCAGTTCTTTCCGTCTTCTGGTCCAGTTTTCAGGTACATCAAATCTCTACAGTTGTGAACACTGAGTCTTCTTAACCTTCTACCATTTTCGGGTATAGTTGATAATGGCAGAACAGCTAAGCCTTCACACTCAGTAATGTATAAATATGTTAAGCATCTCAATAGGGTATTTGATGAGGCTAGTCTTTTAAGGGTATACGATTCAGTTATGGTGATCCCTAGTGTGTCAAGATGACTTAGGCACTCCAAATCAGTAAACCCTATATCATTCTCGTATTCAGAATCTTGAACCTCCCAAGTTCCGTAGCTGTAATATAAATTTAGAACTCTTACCTGAGATAATCTATTTATCGCTTCACGTGGAATCGTTCTAAGATAAGTACGTTGCAGATCCAAATGCCGGAGTTTTTGCAATTTACCCAACTGTTTTGGCAGTGTGGTTAACTTGGTACGTGACAAATCAAGATGACGAAGTTCAACCAGCTCACATATACTTTCAGGGATCTCTCTAAGGCTGGTATACGATAGATCCAACACACGAAGAGATGGCATAGACTGGAAAAACCTGTTTGAGATCCTGCTTAAACCACTGTTCCATTGAAGCAGCAACGTTAACAAATGCGGGCAAGCCAGAACCTCAGGTAGTTCGGTTATTGCATTATCCCATAGTGCAATTCTTTGCGCCCCTTCCCAACTTTTGATACTGGGTGCCTCAGTCAGCCCTGCACTAGGCTGCACTAGATACTTCATTCTGTTCTTTCCGCATTCAGATGCCATCCACAAGGCAAAGCTTCTAACAACGTCATGCATCTTTACTTGGCTTTCTGCTTCACCAGCTTCCAAGAGACAAGCAACTTTTAGAGATCGGATTATTGTGTGCCCCATATTTCGGGCTTTACTTTCTTGGGAATTGTCTAGTATCTCTTCGCCAACCCAATACTCTATAAGTTGCTCTATCTCTATGGAATAGTCTTCAGGGAATAGAGTGCAGTACATAAAACATAATCTTAGTGTATCAGAACTTAAATTCTGATAACTAAATTTTAGAAGCGTGAAGACATCTTCCATACCTCTAAGTTCTGTGGGAGTCTCGTTGAGCATTTCAATTGCATATTGCCACTCCTCTTCAGTCTCTTTGTTGGCCATAACCCGTCCCATGGTGACTATTGCAAGAGGAAGACCTCCGCATTTTCTGACTATTGTCTTGGCATAAGATTTCATTTTCTGTGAGCTTAGGATGTCATATCTACCGACCTTTTGGCAGAAGAGTGACCATGCTTCTTCCTCACCTAAAAATTCAATCTTGATTTTGTTGTCCGCATCCATGTCACTACACACATCCATTGAGCGCGTAGTGAACACAACGTTGCATTTGTTATCCTTGTCAGGAAGAGGAATCCCAAGTTTTAACAGATCGATTCTTTCCCATATATCGTCTAACAAGAGCAAGAATTTCTTCTTCCTCATGACATTATATATTTTTACAGCTCTCTGTTCTGGAAAATCATTCTCGTCCCAAGATAAACCCAATCTTTCTACAACTGCTTGTTGGATCTTCTCGACCACGAAATCTTTAGATGCCACTGCCCAAATCACAACATCATATTCAAGCTTTTGGGTTAGTTCGTTGTTTATCCTTTTCAAAAGTGTTGTCTTCCCAACCCCACCCATACCATAGAGTCCCAAAGTTGTCCCTTCTCGTGTCATGAGCAATTGGTGAACTCTTTCCAACATCACATCAAGGCCAATAGTTGGCCCATTGGGTACTGCCTCCACATCAAGTGGAATAATACCTCTATCAGCTCCATTCACATCAAAGTTCTTTTTTTGAAGATCATGTATGATCATAAGCTGCTGTCTCACCTTCTTGATCAGCTTGTATCTCAGACTGCAATCACAATTGCAGCAGCAGCTACGCTGCCACACTAATTCAGCCTTCTCTATGATCAAACCAACTTCAGCTTCAACACTCGCTACACGTTCCATCCACCCTTTGACTTGATTAGTAGGTGGGCGCCCCAGTAACTTGGCCTGCTCAACTTGGGTTTCCAAGTCTTTCCTTGCTTCTGTCAGCTCCTTCAACGCCCTTGTCATGGATGCCGCACTCTCACTCAAGTCAGAATTGCTTATGCTCTTCAAAATCATATCAGTGATTCCAGCGATCGTACCAATAATCAGGGGCACAATTTCCATTGCCATTGATATGCTTTTGTTAAAGATTTTTTTTTTTGAAAAAGTCTTAGATATGTCAGTCTTTTGCTGCTGCTTTAACAGACAGGTAAGTTGACTCGGTTGTGCTACTAGTATTTTAGGAAATATCCTTGCTGTTTTACTATGATAGAATACCATAACCGTCGCAATCTATGGTTCGACTTGTCAACTACTTCCCTAAATGTCAATGAAAGACCAGGCAATTAAATGTTTAATTAACCTTGTCCTGGAATAAAATGACTTGTCATTTTATAAGAGAATACAAGTCAGCAGTGGAGGCTAACAGCCGACTGAAACATCAAAGACCACTAGTGTGCTAAAATTCTCGAAAAAACCTCTTAGCTGAACTCTTCAGTAGTCCAATTCATCATTCGTAATCCACCCGCAGTTAATAGCTTAAATGACAAAAGAGAGGAAAATTTGCTTATTTTTTATACAGAAACCTTTTGGGTCTCCATAATTAATGACACACCCGACTCCATATGCAAACTTTTTATAAAGACCGTTAAAATCTAAGCTGTGACATCTTATTTGGGTTGACAATGGAGATTGGTAGTACAGCAGCCATTATCTAAATTTGATATTTCGATCAAGACATAACCAAAATATAAGATGTTTCTGTCAAATATAATATGCAAAGGAGAAGACGACAAAAGTATCATGTTAACAAGAGAGTAGCATTTCTTGTCATTCTGCAAACTAACAAAGTCATTACCCTAAAATGCAGAGATTATTAATGCAGCCAAATTACAACTGCTTTTTCTCAGCTTCAAAATTTCCAAGAAAGAATGTAGTAGTAGTAGTAGCATTACACAAGTTGAAATCATGGTGATCATGACATTGAAAAGCCATACAAAGTTCCCAAAACAGGTTTTCTTTTATGTGTGTTTTCCTTTAACTGCAAACTCAGACATAGTAACCGGTGAATGTGAAACCCCTTCCAATGATCTCACCAGAACAAAACCATGCAAAGCATTCAAGCCCAAACAAAGCAGCAATTCCAAGTTGTTCAACGTGCATATCCTTCTTGTTTTGCCATAAATTCTTCACGAAGTCAAGTTCCTTCTTCAATGACTCGTTGCGGCTAGGGAGGCTGCAGAATATGCATGGATTATATTAGAAAACTGACCGTGGGTGGATAGGCATGTGTTTATGCATATTCAACACCAAATTTATTATACAGAACTACGAGGGTACATAATCTAAGTGCAGTGGAAATCATAAACCATTAAACTTATTGAAAAGAATAATTAATACACTCTAAGCCTCTTACATAAGCTAGACTATAGTTCGAACTAGAGAGTAGAGATACAAATTCGATCGATTCTTGATGGATCGCTTTGGATTACAATTGACCGACAACGGGTCACACCGTTAAATTTTCAAAAATTAGCTAAAAATGAAATAGGAGAAATGCAGATTGTAAAGCCCGTCAAAGTCGCTCAACATGTATTGATATGGCTATAGCATTCTAAATCATTTCACTAAAATTATCATTTTAAAGATATCATTTTTATTAGACAGACTAATAAATCCAATAAAGGACGAACGAAAGATTTGGTGACCCATTTCAACCCATCACATTCAAGATGATCGGTCCCATACCCTTTGTTCACATGAAATCCCCAACTTTTTCATATGAAGACATGTTGGTAATTGCAGCAAGCCAGCAACAAGTACCTAAAGCTATTGAGACCACAAAAGTATGATCCAAAACCACTCTTTTCTTCATGAAAAGCCAAGTCTTTGGTATAGGCGATGGTGAGCTATGCAGAAATAAGTAACCTAAGCTATAGTTGAAGATGGCCTTAGACCAAACTCACCTAAATGACATGTATTGCTACAATTATATAAGCATGTCTTATTCTTTGCTTGTTTCCTCGCCAAGCTACATGAAAGAGACTTCCGGAAGTCCACGGAAAAGTTAATTCTAATTGCCCACATTCGCCATATGTCGTAATCCTCTACAAGATCCTAAAGTCCTAGCATTACCCAACCATGTACACTTGCTTCTTTACTAAATACTGTTTGCACTTAAAATAAAATTGTATCTGCTTTATACTGTAGAAAACAAGTTTTGTTATCAGCCAAGAGATGGTCAAGGGTTGTTTGCTCAGAATTATAAAGCTATTGAGCCAAAGAAACAACTTCCAAGACTATAAAAGGGTCAAAATGTTAGTGAAGTCATGTAACAATTTGTAGACTGTTAAGAAGATCTAGTACAACAAATCAATTTTTCAATCATGACAAGGACCCATCTACCCATCTAGACACTATTCACTCATCTGATGTACAAGGTTCAACTTTAAGATATTATCATTTTAGCACTGAAACCCCTGGCTAAAAGAAATACAAAAATGAGTTCACATTTAAACAAACTCGAAGTAAAATCATATAAAACAATCTTGTGAGAGAAAGGTAAACACAGAACACTAGTTCAGAATGCCAGTTGCTTTGACAGTAACAACGGCAAATACACGTAATAAGTTAATTCTAGGTCCATCTCTCACATCAAAATTGTTAGAATAATTTCTGAAAAATCATTATTAAAATTATAAAAAAATCATCTATGAAAGTGAACTTAAAGCTTGCATCCTAACTCCTAGGTATTAGCCTCTTTTGCTCGATAAAACATGCAGTTTTCCAAACATTGAGTTCCAATAGAAATTAATGAGACAGTCAGATAGAACAACTTTTTTAATAGATCTTTGACTAACACAGATGACCTGACCGGATTTTGTGAGAGTGTGACATTAGTTTGAATGTAAATCCTAATCTAAAGATGGATGAAGGAATTTGTGTTAGTATAATATCACCCATGTTAACATAACCGCTACAACATATAAGAATCAAGATCTTATAACTTCAAGCTACCCTAGACACCAAGGTCAAAGGGCCTAAGCCCAAATATAGATTTTAAAGTAGTCCCCAAATAGAACTTTTATGTTGAACGGCAAAGCCTCGAAAGTGTGAAAACCAAATCCCGCCAAAGTTTTTGGAGTACAATGATTTTATGTTAACATACGACTTTTTTATTAGAACAAACATTTGACCTGCACCTCCTTCTGATATGCATTTGCATCATCAGAAAACCCGAGGTGACTATTTTGATTCATTTATCTAAAAACAGGTTAACTAGGACTTACTTAATCATCAACTAGTTCAATTAAAAAAATAGATAACTAGTTCAGTTTATATTCATAAAAATTCGTGCAATGGCCCTTGTCAGACCCGTTACCTAACCGGCCCATTCTACCAGCTCTACAGAATACAAACAGTTTAGAACTGATGATAGAAAATAATTTGAAATATGAGATGATCTCCATGGCGAGAACCAGAACCAACTAAGCTAAACACATATCATCATTCTATAAAGTAACACGATTGTGTATCGACTACATTTGCACAGAACACCACATAGAAAGCAATTTTAAGTGAACCGAGACACGAGTAACGAGTTTAAAGAGCAAACCTAGCAAGACGAGTGTAGAACAACTGTTTGGACAGCTCATTGCATTTCTCAACAGTTGCGGGGCTCTGAACATACTGCTTGTTTTTCTCCATTATATCCTTGTAGTAAACACTTCCATGTGTGGACAAAAACTGTTTCGCCTGACATGCCTTAGATTGCAACTGCTTCAATTGTGCTGCCATCCTATCTGCAATTAACAACTATTGTGATAAATTCAGCATTGAAACAACCCAAAGAACCATCTAATCTACGATTAAAAACTTGAATAAGCACATACTGAACGAAAAATTAAGAAATGCAAAAAAAACCCATGAACCAAGACTACTAAAAGCAAACCAGTTACAACTGCAACTAACACGCAAACCCCATAAACAAACTGTTTACTTCTTTTGGCTTTGTATAAAAACTCTATCAAGATCCAATTTAGCAACCACTATAGTTATAGTAGATATAAAATGTCAAAACATTTCCCTCACTTGCATCAGAGAAAACCTGTGGACTAGATTGTTCAAAAATGAGTATTATCCGTTTGTAGGATGTGTTCTTACAAATGTTGAAATGAACATTGGTTAATATAGTAATTGCGAGATTGTTATCATCAGTTTACGAGTGGTGTTTAGTTGTTAGTGTAAATCTACATTTTAGGCTTCTGATTTTCAAGGACGACTTGTTTTGATTCGAGAAATCACGCAAACACTGTTTGTGAATCAATGCTAACAGTTGCATAATCGCTACTAAGTAATAACTGAAATTCATTCTACATTTGTGACAACGCATTCTACAAACCAATA
Organism: Artemisia argyi; assembly: GCA_030686995.1. NCBI lineage: Eukaryota > Viridiplantae > Streptophyta > Magnoliopsida > Asterales > Asteraceae > Artemisia > Artemisia argyi. The sequence continues at coordinate 331,948,928 of CM060709.1, forward strand.
TACTCGTTTTTTTTCCACAATCAGAGTCCACTTCACAACCAACAGCAAAATGTCACAATCACTAGTATTAGCACAAGGCTACTGGCTGCACTCTAGCTTTAGACTAACAGTGAAACATCGTTCGTAAACTCAATTACAACTAACAAAATGGTCATTTCCACTTTACTAACAACGTGCCCAACAACAACAACAATCCCAATTCCACTGGTGTGTGGGGTACATGGGAGTTATAATGTAGACAGTCATACCCCTACAGAAAGACCCCCGGCTTATAACTTGCCATTAAAATACTACAAATTTTAGTATACGGTGATACTGCAAAAACCCAATAATCCTCCATTATTACAAGGACACTTGTTCATTTCTAACAACACAACCTAAAACACCAATAACCCTCTATTTTCCGCAATCAAGCACCACCATATGTCCTAGCGGTAAGTACCCTAACCTCCTCACAAAAAGTCTAGCGTTAAAACTTAAAACCTCACTAGGTAGTCCACATTTTGGGGGTGGCCAAGGAAAACCTAATCTGGTCAAAAGGATGTCTCGGTTAGGCTGCGTATATCCAAGTCAAAGACTCGCCCTCCCTAGGTAACCTAAACACATAAAATCTCGTCCCTTTACTCTCCATTTTCCGTAATCGAGTCCACTTTGGGGGGTGTTTGTTTAAGCTTATTTATGGGCTTATGAGCTTATCTGTTTTCAGCTTATATTTCATAAGCTCAGTTTTCTCGGCTTATTTTGAAACTTTTACGGGCTTATACAAGTCTGTTATGACATAACAGACTTATATAAAAGTTTCAAAATAAACCCAAAAAAACTGGGCTTATGAAAACATAAGCTGATAACAGATAAGCTAATAAGCCCATAAATAAGCTTAAATAAACACCCCCTTCACATCCAAACACCCCAACTAATAAATCAAACTACTAAGAAAGTCAAATAACTAATATAAGATCTGTAACATAAATAGATCTAAATGAATATTGTATATACCTAATAAAATAGATCTGAGTGGTGGTGATGACGTGGCTTCTCTCGCCGCCGATTAACCGGAGAAAGAGAGAGAGAGAAGCTGCTGCTGCTGTGGAGTTGTTGTGTGTGTGTGTGAGAGAGAAATGAATATTGTTATCTTAAATACTACTGTAGTAGCCATTTTTCTTTTTCTATTTTTACAGTCACAAAGAGTAACTATGGTAACATTAAAAAGTTTTTTTTTTTTTTTTTTTTTTTTTTTTTTTTTTTTTTAACATCATTGATGTTAATAAAACTCAAACTTTTTTTCTTAGTCTTTTCGTCTCAAAATTATTATTAAAAGACAAAAAACACAAAGTTTAATAAAAGTGAGGCCAGTTTTTGTAACAACTCGCAATTTCAGGTTAATTACCATTTCCGGAAAATTCCACTATTCACTTTTACTATTCATATTTTTCCGAAACTTTCCCGAAAGTTGATTTTTATCTGATATTCTTGAGTGATAAATCATTTCCATGGCAAATTAAATGTTTGACATTCGTCAGATCATTTTCGTGAAAGTTATTAAGGAATTACACGTTTTAGGGTAAAACGTCATTCAGAAATTCTACGTACAACGAAACTCGACCGCGTTAAGTGACCCCGCATCAGAAAAATGTTTGACACACTCATGATTTATTTGAGAATTAATCGTGACTGAGAAAAACATGACCAAAGACTTCCCAGCAGGTCACCCATGTCGGTACTATTCTCACATGAGCACGCTTAACCGAATGGGCGATTAACCGTTAGACCACGAAACGAGTTTCTAAGACGTTTTGAGTTTTCAAAACTTATTAGAAAAAGTCAACATAATTTTTCCCTCCTCCTTTGACCAAAAGTCATTTCTTGATTTTTAGGCTTACGGTTTGATGTCTAAAAGACATTTAACACCAACCGACACTAGACTGAGCCCAGTCTAGACATTATAAGTCATTTTAAATCATTTATATCATATTAGAAAAGTAACATTTTACTTTTCTCAGTTTTACGCAAAATTCGTACATTTTACGTATTACGCGTTTTAGACCCGTGTTTCCAGTTTTTAGCAGGGTTTACCACCTAAACGGAACCTACCACTCATTTTATATTTTATTATGGGACATATGGACATGTCTAACAATACTTTGAAGTTTCATAATTTTACGACACCCGGTTTTACGTTTTGAGGCCTAATCATTTACGGTTGGCATTTCCCGGAGTCAAAATGCATCTAATAACCAAGGATAATACCAAGCCAAGCCACCTCCCCTCCTTATCCCATTTGAACCGCCAAAGGGGGGGGAGTCACACCCTTGGTGGCTTGATCTCATGTCTTGTTGGTCTAGATGTGTTACATGTGTTAACCTTGGCCTCCAAGGTTGGACTAGTCAACAAAACTAACCTCCTTAAGACCCTATAAAAGCCCCCCCATCCCCTTCCTTGGCCGGCCATCCCAACCCACCATAACACTTCACACTTAGCTTTATTTCTTCCTAGTTATAGCAAGGATCAAGTGCAAGTTCAAGATAGAAACCCTAGTTAGCTTATTATTCACCAAAACTCTTCCAAACCCTAACATACTTGGTGTTTTCTCTTGAGTTTAAATCCACTCAATACACCTCAACTTTCATTACATATCTTTCAAGAATACCAAGGGTAGAAAGGTTGCTTGAAGTGAAAAAGGGTTGAAGCTAGTCTATCAAAGTCCATTTCCTTACTTGTTACTCCTTTCTTTAGTTAGAAAGCCAAAAGTTGTAAGCCTAAACCTAACATGTTTCTTGTTAAAATTTCATGTTCATATCATTTACATGTTATCTTTGCTATATTATGTGTTGTAATTATGTCCATGATGTATCATGATGAGTAAAAGATGTTGTTGTAATGAATTATTGAAACAAGTTACTAAAACAAGCAAACTAATGAATTTCTTGGTAAGACCTGATCAAAATGGTAAAAATATGATATTTGATTATTACATATTACAGTAGAGGACTTAACAAGGAAACCATAGCAATTTGAACCACCCAAAACGAGTATACGAGTCAAAAGTTATGGCGATTTGAAATTACCAAAGATTTCCGGCAAAACTGCCAAATAGCTTCCTGATCAAATTTAAGTTTTGAAAGTCCCACTTCTGGTCCGATTCATCAAAAAGTTAAAACACGAAAGTTGTCCGAAACGACGTTTTCGTTCAGGAACAAAGAAGCTCGAGACCTAAAAATGCTTTCCGAGTGATAAAATTCTTCAAATTCTAAACAGCCCATTTTTAGGCGAAAGTCACTAGATTATGGTTATACTTTGAAAGGAACAAGAGGTCTTATGACCTATAATCAAGACCACAACCATGGCTAGAGCTAAGGTTGTGTCTCATGACCTTGGAACAAGGACCGAAGGTCATGGCTAGGCCATGACGAAATGACCATACCAATTTACATAGGCGTAAACATGAAACAATGAATTAGGCGATAACATGAACAAGCAATTTGGATCTACTTCACTAAAAGGAAACCATGAGATATTACCAAGAGAAAATGGTCATTCAAGACTTATGAAACTACCCCTAATAACAATCTTCATATACTAATAAACTTTCCTAAGTTTATTCAAATATCGGACATGTAACTTTTCGGATCAAAACTTATATCTATATATTTCATCAACTACTACAATAGTAGGGAGCCTCATGTGAGGAGTTCATTATGTAAGCCGTCGAGTTGAGTTGTGGATTTACGAGTTAAAGTGTCCTGGCTCCTCGAACGCTTACTAACATGACTTCTGAATTATGTCGGCCCGAACGGTAGTGAACGATATACCAAAACATACATGTTTCATGAATCTTTCTTTCAAAGACTTACAATATACATCATACCACATCATGGACTAATGCAAGATATATATATAGGCACTACTTTATATTCTCTACTCCGATCCTAAGTCGCAACATTCTATTATAGGTTGCTCATAGAAACCTACACGATCCAACCATCACCTTCATTACTTGCTATTCTACTTAAGGTGAGTTTGTAGCCCCACTTTCTATTGTTTAACTACTTTACAAACCCATGGGGGGAATACATGCTACTATTTTTCTACTCGAACACGATGCTTTCTAATGTATGCTTCACGACGATGTTTTATTATCACTAAGTAACGATTGCCATGTTCGAAGTCCCTATATCATGAACCATTAGTCACTACCTTTAGTGAGCGCGAATATTGTGAATAGATCTATTGGGATTGACGAATCCCATTTGTGTTGAGCAACGATGAGTTCACACAAATGCACTATATTTGAGATTTAGCGGTATAACGGCAAAAGTACCTTGATAGGGCTTCTATAATGCCAATTTTGTTGGTTCGATGTTAATGTTTTGGTTGCATGAGCTTAGTGAAATAAATAACGATTTTGTTTTCTAAACATTGGTGTGAGTCTATAGCTCACACTACGACATATTGTGTTCAAACGATTTAACTAAACTCTACGAATATCACTCAACCTTTGTGTTGACCTCTCAAGCATGTATTTCAGGTTCATGACGATCAAGGATGGCACGGAAGGACACGGATACTCAAGAGGGCTATAAATTTCATTATCATTCAAAAACACATTTATTTTACATTGTAAACATGGAACCAATTGGGACCTCATTTTGTAAATCTCTGATATTTATACAATTTGAATGATAAATCTTTTAAAACGACTCAATTGGAGTTCGTTTTCTATTATTGTGACTATTGTGCTATCAAGTAACACCCAGTTCGAATTCCGCTGCATCCATGAATTGGGGGTGTTACAGATTGGTACCAGAGCCATGGTTATAGAGAAACGGGTCTAATTGAGACCTAAACTATAACCACACTACAAGCAAAAACATTTTATAGCCTTCCGATCTTCGTGTCTTCCATCCTCCAGACGATTATGGACTTATTAAGCATTTTATGCTACATGAACATATATGTATATTCATATATACACACTAGGCATTTTACACTACACGAACAAATACTAGTATATTTATATATACATTCGAGTTATTTTCAATCATTTTATCTAAACATATCTACACATGCCTATTCTATGGCATTTCGACACAACCACATTCTCCCAACCATGTTCCTACTCCAACATTTTATATCCAAGACATTGTAACTAATTACAATGGTCTTTTCTATTTCCCGGACATTGTATGACACAATGGTCTTAATCATTTCTCTAATGATTTGAGTCACACAATGGTCTAATCTACTTCCGAGACATTGTGATTTGTGCAATGGTCTCTGGAATTATTCCACCACCTCATCAACATCATTTCATATGATCTATCAATTTCCAAACAAGAAATATGAAGATCTCTAAAGGATAACGAATACGAATATGTACTAGAGCCATTAACGAATACGAATATGTACTAGAGCCATTAACGAATACGAATATGTACTAGAGCCATTACCACCACCACTATCACTTCCCTTTGATATCTCTACATGTGATGAATTGGATCACTCACTAAGGATTGTACCTCGACCACCATCGATCGAATAAGAAAGTCAACATGAAAACTACAGCTTCTCAAATTTCATCGACTCGTACCTCTATGACACACTAAACCAAGAAGTTGTCGATCAATCAGAGCTGCTCGGACCTTCTAAATCCACAATAGACTAGTATGATGATACTAGTTAACTTTTGTACTACTAAACTGAAAGTATCAGTTAGTAAATTTTGAAGAAGCTTGTAATAAGTTTCGATTTTGTAAATCAACCAACGTTGTACGAATAAAACTCTTGTTTTATACTATCATGTGTTATGCCTTTAAATCTTCAACACAATTATTCTATCATTTCCTATCAAAAATCATGCTTATCTCACAACTCTCTAATTACGATGTATCTTTTGAACAATAGAATCATGGCGCCAAAGAAAAAGACACCACAAACGATGACGCAAGCTGCCATCCGCAAACTGGTAAAGGACAGTGTCAATGCAGCACTTGTCACGGAACGAGCAGCCGTAGCTGCAGCAGCTGCAGCAGCTGCCGAAGCCGCCACAGCTGCTGGTGCTACTGATGCTGCAGCAGCCGCTGAGGCTGCAGCAGCCGCTGATGCTGCAGCAGCCGCAGAAGCCGCCACTGCTGCGGAAGCTGCTATAGCTGCAGAGGCTGCCAGAATTGCCAGTCTTAACCTTGGAGGACCTACCCCTCCTGTGACCAATGTTACTACAGTACCAATGGGTTGCTCGTTCATTTCCTACCTTAAATGTGAACCCCTCAAATTCAAGGGTACTGAAGGGGTTGTAGGTTTGACCCGTTGGTTCGAAAAGGCGGAGTCGGTGTTCTTGGTTAGTAAATGTACCGAGGGCGATAAAGTTCAGTATGCCACGAGTACTCTGTTGAATGAGGCATTATCCTGGTGGAACTCAATTGCTCAACCCATGGGCATTGAGAATGCCTACAAAATTACTTGGACTAATTTGAAACAAATGATGATCAAGGAATACTGTCCTCGCAGTGAAATACAGAAGTTGGAGGTTGAATTCTGGGATCATACGGTTAAGGGAAATGATATCATAACCTACAATCGTCGATTTCAGGAATTAAGGATACTTTGTCCAACAATGGTTTCCACAAAGGAAAAATTGTTGGAAAGATATATCTGGGGACTTCCATCCAGCATACAAGGGCATGTAACTTCGGCAAATCCAACGGAACTAGATGAAGCTATGCGGATGTCCCGCAGCCTCATGGACCAAGTGGTACGAATGACAGAAACCCGAAAGCAAACCAACAACAACACCAACAACACCAACAATACCAATAACCTCAACAATTCCAACTACAGTAACAACAATAGGAACAACAACAAGCGACCATGGGATGGTAACCATGGAAGTAACAACAATAACAACAACAACCAAACTCAAAACAACAACCCGCAAAACAAAAGACAAGAGACCACAAAGGCTTATATGGCTGCACCAACTAGAGGCTCAGGATATACCGGGAATGCTCCACTATGCAATAAGTGTAACTTCCACCACTCAGGTCCTTGCCCGGCTAAGTGTCGCAACTGTCAGAACACTGGACACCTTGCCAGAGATTGTAGAGTCAAGGATGTAGCTACCGGTAGCAACACACAACCGATAGTTATATGCTTCGGGTGTGGAGAAAGTGGACATTACAAGGACCAATGTCCCCAAAACCAAGGTCAACAAGTTGAAGACAACCAAGGGTGAGCATATATGATAAGAGGAGAAGGAGCTTATCAGAATCTCGACAACACTGCAGAACGATGAAGTTTAGAAATTAGCAGTCATGTTTATTTACGCACTATGTTGTACTACGTGTATCCCTAGTAATGGGAGTTTTTATGACTTAAGAATACTTAATGTTCAATAAACGACTCTTTGTGATAATTCTCATCTATTGTACTTTCTATCTCCAAACCAAATTGATTGTTTAGCAACTATTACCATTCTTTGTGACTTAATCAGTTATCTTATAAACCATTCAACAAATTTTACTTCAAGCTAATTTGTTATCACTTTATTATGTCACATCATTTGACTCCAAGATATTCTACCACCATCCTAGAGAAATCATTTCGATGATACCACCCTATAAATCAATATCATGCCTTCATTTCCAACTTTCATCACAAACCACTAAATCTCAACATACCAAAATGAAGAACACAAACCTTCTTAACCTTATCACCATCATCATCTTCACAACCCTTAATTCCACAAGCTCACTTTCTGATCTTGATGCACTTTTAAAGCTTAAATCATCCTTAGTTACACCACAAGCAAACTCATCAGCCTTACAAGATTGAATACTACGTGACTAAACCGAACATCACATTATCGGTCCTAAATTATACATAGCCTGATCACCTATGTCTAATTCAGGAGGGATCATGTTATGCTGGGAGCAGTCACCTATATGTTTTCTTAGAAACAAACTTCTCATAAGTAAACTCATACTACGCCATACACTGAAACGACAAATCAAACTACATCACTCTAATCCTCATAAGTAACCACACATCTTTATCGACACCACTCCAACATATGACACACACAGAACTTCGGGACGAAGTTCCCCGTAAGGGGTGGAGACTGTAACAACTCGCAATTTCAGGTTAATTACCATTTCCGGAAAATTCCACTATTCACTTTTACTATTCATATTTTTCCGAAACTTTCCCGAAAGTTGATTTTTATCTGATATTCTTGAGTGATAAATCATTTCCATGGCAAATTAAATGTTTGACATTCGTCAGATCATTTTCGTGAAAGTTATTAAGGAATTACACGTTTTAGGGTAAAACGTCATTCAGAAATTCTACGTACAACGAAACTCGACCGCGTTAAGTGACCCCGCATCAGAAAAATGTTTGACACACTCATGATTTATTTGAGAATTAATCGTGACTGAGAAAAACATGACCAAAGACTTCCCAGCAGGTCACCCATGTCGGTACTATTCTCACATGAGCACGCTTAACCGAATGGGCGATTAACCGTTAGACCACGAAACGAGTTTCTAAGACGTTTTGAGTTTTCAAAACTTATTAGAAAAAGTCAACATAATTTTTCCCTCCTCCTTTGACCAAAAGTCATTTCTTGATTTTTAGGCTTACGGTTTGATGTCTAAAAGACATTTAACACCAACCGACACTAGACTGAGCCCAGTCTAGACATTATAAGTCATTTTAAATCATTTATATCATATTAGAAAAGTAACATTTTACTTTTCTCAGTTTTACGCAAAATTCGTACATTTTACGTATTACGCGTTTTAGACCCGTGTTTCCAGTTTTTAGCAGGGTTTACCACCTAAACGGAACCTACCACTCATTTTATATTTTATTATGGGACATATGGACATGTCTAACAATACTTTGAAGTTTCATAATTTTACGACACCCGGTTTTACGTTTTGAGGCCTAATCATTTACGGTTGGCATTTCCCGGAGTCAAAATGCATCTAATAACCAAGGATAATACCAAGCCAAGCCACCTCCCCTCCTTATCCCATTTGAACCGCCAAAGGGGGGGGGAGTCACACCCTTGGTGGCTTGATCTCATGTCTTGTTGGTCTAGATGTGTTACATGTGTTAACCTTGGCCTCCAAGGTTGGACTAGTCAACAAAACTAACCTCCTTAAGACCCTATAAAAGCCCCCCCATCCCCTTCCTTGGCCGGCCATCCCAACCCACCATAACACTTCACACTTAGCTTTATTTCTTCCTAGTTATAGCAAGGATCAAGTGCAAGTTCAAGATAGAAACCCTAGTTAGCTTATTATTCACCAAAACTCTTCCAAACCCTAACATACTTGGTGTTTTCTCTTGAGTTTAAATCCACTCAATACACCTCAACTTTCATTACATATCTTTCAAGAATACCAAGGGTAGAAAGGTTGCTTGAAGTGAAAAAGGGTTGAAGCTAGTCTATCAAAGTCCATTTCCTTACTTGTTACTCCTTTCTTTAGTTAGAAAGCCAAAAGTTGTAAGCCTAAACCTAACATGTTTCTTGTTAAAATTTCATGTTCATATCATTTACATGTTATCTTTGCTATATTATGTGTTGTAATTATGTCCATGATGTATCATGATGAGTAAAAGATGTTGTTGTAATGAATTATTGAAACAAGTTACTAAAACAAGCAAACTAATGAATTTCTTGGTAAGACCTGATCAAAATGGTAAAAATATGATATTTGATTATTACATATTACAGTAGAGGACTTAACAAGGAAACCATAGCAATTTGAACCACCCAAAACGAGTATACGAGTCAAAAGTTATGGCGATTTGAAATTACCAAAGATTTCCGGCAAAACTGCCAAATAGCTTCCTGATCAAATTTAAGTTTTGAAAGTCCCACTTCTGGTCCGATTCATCAAAAAGTTAAAACACGAAAGTTGTCCGAAACGACGTTTTCGTTCAGGAACAAAGAAGCTCGAGACCTAAAAATGCTTTCCGAGTGATAAAATTCTTCAAATTCTAAACAGCCCATTTTTAGGCGAAAGTCACTAGATTATGGTTATACTTTGAAAGGAACAAGAGGTCTTATGACCTATAATCAAGACCACAACCATGGCTAGAGCTAAGGTTGTGTCTCATGACCTTGGAACAAGGACCGAAGGTCATGGCTAGGCCATGACGAAATGACCATACCAATTTACATAGGCGTAAACATGAAACAATGAATTAGGCGATAACATGAACAAGCAATTTGGATCTACTTCACTAAAAGGAAACCATGAGATATTACCAAGAGAAAATGGTCATTCAAGACTTATGAAACTACCCCTAATAACAATCTTCATATACTAATAAACTTTCCTAAGTTTATTCAAATATCGGACATGTAACTTTTCGGATCAAAACTTATATCTATATATTTCATCAACTACTACAATAGTAGGGAGCCTCATGTGAGGAGTTCATTATGTAAGCCGTCGAGTTGAGTTGTGGATTTACGAGTTAAAGTGTCCTGGCTCCTCGAACGCTTACTAACATGACTTCTGAATTATGTCGGCCCGAACGGTAGTGAACGATATACCAAAACATACATGTTTCATGAATCTTTCTTTCAAAGACTTACAATATACATCATACCACATCATGGACTAATGCAAGATATATATATAGGCACTACTTTATATTCTCTACTCCGATCCTAAGTCGCAACATTCTATTATAGGTTGCTCATAGAAACCTACACGATCCAACCATCACCTTCATTACTTGCTATTCTACTTAAGGTGAGTTTGTAGCCCCACTTTCTATTGTTTAACTACTTTACAAACCCATGGGGGGAATACATGCTACTATTTTTCTACTCGAACACGATGCTTTCTAATGTATGCTTCACGACGATGTTTTATTATCACTAAGTAACGATTGCCATGTTCGAAGTCCCTATATCATGAACCATTAGTCACTACCTTTAGTGAGCGCGAATATTGTGAATAGATCTATTGGGATTGACGAATCCCATTTGTGTTGAGCAACGATGAGTTCACACAAATGCACTATATTTGAGATTTAGCGGTATAACGGCAAAAGTACCTTGATAGGGCTTCTATAATGCCAATTTTGTTGGTTCGATGTTAATGTTTTGGTTGCATGAGCTTAGTGAAATAAATAACGATTTTGTTTTCTAAACATTGGTGTGAGTCTATAGCTCACACTACGACATATTGTGTTCAAACGATTTAACTAAACTCTACGAATATCACTCAACCTTTGTGTTGACCTCTCAAGCATGTATTTCAGGTTCATGACGATCAAGGATGGCACGGAAGGACACGGATACTCAAGAGGGCTATAAATTTCATTATCATTCAAAAACACATTTATTTTACATTGTAAACATGGAACCAATTGGGACCTCATTTTGTAAATCTCTGATATTTATACAATTTGAATGATAAATCTTTTAAAACGACTCAATTGGAGTTCGTTTTCTATTATTGTGACTATTGTGCTATCAAGTAACACCCAGTTCGAATTCCGCTGCATCCATGAATTGGGGGTGTTACAGTTTTATTTTCAACTACTCAAATAGAATATTCTCTCACTAGATTCTCTAGTTTTTACTTAATAAATAAAGTGAACAATTCATTTGAAACATCCCGAAAAAGAAATATGAACAATTATTATGAGACGGAGGAAGTATTTAGCAGTGGTGCGCTGTGAGCAGTAGCTGTGAAGTAGACCGCTCACAGCTTCTTAGGTTATGTTTGGCAAAAGTAGCCGTGAGCGGTAGCAGTAAGCTGTGAGCTGTAGTTACAGCTCACTGCTCACCGCTCACAACTTCTTAAAAAAGCATTGGAAAAATAAGCTTTCTTAAAAAATAGCAAAACTCACCGCTCTTTTACCAAATGAACACTAAAAATCAAAAAGCTCATTGCTCACCGCTCATTGCCCTAAAAAAACTCCAAAAAGCCTTAAAGAAACATTGAAAAAATAAGTATTTTTAAAAAATAGGAAAGCTCACAACTCTTTTGCAAAACAAACACTAAAAATAAATAAGTTCATTGATCACTTCTCATTGCCCTAAAAAGCTTCCAAAAAACTCTGCGCCAAACATAACCGCGGGTTTGATCTTTTTGAAGCAGTAAGCAATAAACATTTTGATTTTTAGTTAAAACAAATTTATAGCCTATCTTCTTATTTATTTGTTTTTTACACCAATTTTCGCCGAATTTATGACGATAATTATCAAATGATAAGAACGGACATGACACTAACATATTAAAACCAAACAAATGAAAAGCTCGATTTCGAGCTCAGTTATTAGATGAGCTCAAAACGACACTAGGTTCATTTCTAGTTTTTATCGAGCCAATTATGAGTAGCTCACGAGCGTATCAGCTATTTTACGCTCCTAGTTGGGCTAATAGTAAGGACATGATAATTGTTTATAGTAGCGGGAAAGTGTTATGTGTTTGTATGTTTGTGTCATTTTTGTTGCGTAAAAATTGATTGCAGTATCTATATAGGTTATATAGGCAAAATTGCATATATATCCCTCTCAAAGTGAATAATTACATATATATATATATATATATATATATATATATATATATATATATTCTTTGTACAAGTTTTTTATACACATAATACAATGGTTTTTATACATGTTTTGGATATATATGCAATTATGCATTTTCGAAAGGATATATATATGCAAAAACCCCGTTATATATCATAGGCGAAACAATGTTAAGCCCGTCAATAATATTCAAATTTGGACTCGCTTATTATATATCAGATTAATAGTACTCCGCGAGTTAGTTTCCACATTAAACCCCACATAGTAAATCTAGGTACCTTGTTGGCTTGTTCTTTTTGAAAAAAATCCATTTTCTCACAATAAATCCCACATAGGCCCAAGAAAGAAAATGTTGGTAGGTTATGTACCCTAATACCCTTTAGTGCACCAACAAAATGTTCCTACATGTTATTCAAATGAATACATGTTTCTTTTAATGGTTCTGTTAATAAGGAATTTCAATTTTTACATGAAAACTTTGATAAAAAAATTTACTCTAGAGAGGTTATCCGGATCCATTAATTGCGTTGTCACTTAATATTTTGTATTGCCGATACCGCATTGTCGAAACACTCGTTTTGTACTTGTGTTGTTGTAGAGTGCTCAATGAGAGTTCTCAACTCAAGAATCATCTATCTCAGATTCTCAGTAATTCAAAAGATATAAACAATTATAAATGAGAGTAGAGTAAATAATGTAGATTACAATAGCAAATATACATGTATAGACATGTCGTTATTACAATTCGCCTTAATACTTTGGGATGAAAATTATAGGTCATAATCCCACACTTGTCAACAATAAGTCAATAAGCATGTCATTGGCAAACTTAAGAGTGTTTAATCCAAATAATTAGCTTGTTTTTATTTCTTGTTATTTGTGAACATTTGTTTAATTAATTCAATTGCGGGTTGCTCGAATACTCAAAAAGTTTCACACTTTGATTCTCATCTTTTCTAGTGGCAAGTTAGATAATTGAAGATTAGAAAGGATGACACGATGAGACTAAGTAAAAAAAAAAAAAAAAAAAAAAATTGTCAATAAAACATGTCACGGTTAGATTAAATTGTCAAAAACAGAATATTATTAATATGAAATTACTTTTAAAAGTGTTCGAATAAACTCCCCTATAAAACTGAAGAACCCTAATTTTGTTATTTACACGTATTTATGGGCTTATGGCCTAAAGCCTCAAAGGCTATTTATGGCTAAGAAACTCCATTGTTAGTATGGGCTCACGGTCACCAGCCCAACTAAGCATCTTAAACTACAACGTACCAAAATAAATAAAAAGTCAGTTGAGTTATACTTAAACACTTAAGTGATTCTTTTTGTCTATTGAATCGTGCTTTGAACATCTCTGACAAATAGGTAGATACGGCTTAACCAATTGAACTGATATATATAATTGAATTAGAACCAGATCGATGATAGTATAAACCAAACGAGAATTATTTGGTTCGGGTTTCTTGGTTCATGAAATATTTTTTTCAAAACCAAAATGGAACTGAATCGTATATGTTATTAGCGTTGGCTCATATATCTATCTGTAGATTATAAGGCAACTTACCAAGTAATCTCATCTCACTAAAACTCGATCAACAAAAGATAATACTTAATGAGTTTATAATTTGACAAGTGTATATGACAAATGGGCTTAAAACAAAAGGCTTAGTGGTCATTAAATTGTGTGAATTAATGAAATCTTGTTTTAGATGTTCAATATAATCTGTGGGTTTCTTAATGAAATATTAGATGGTTGTTGCATGTACTTCATGCTTCCTAATGTGTTTATTGCTTAAATTTGAGACTAACAGCTACGAATATTATAATTTTAGAACGAGAATTGGTGCAATAAAAATTGGAGTTTTTTACTTAAGGTTTGATTACGATGATTTCCTGGTTATAAGTCGTTACTTTTAATAATTTTACTTAGGGATAATTACCAAAACGGATCATTAACTTTTTGACTAGTCACTTTTTAGACTTTGAAATTTCACTTTCCAAAATTAGATCGGGCAACTAAAAAATTGAGCAACTCAATAAGAGTTTGACACGTGTCCAATATTTAATTATTAAAGTACAAAAATTAGAATGTATTTGTAAGGTATGTGTAAGTGTTGTGTAAGGTATTTTAAGGTTTTTTCATGGGCAACTAGCTATATATTGGGCGACTTGTATTGGGCAACTTTTTTTTTTGTACTTTCACCACTTTTAACAATCATACGGTACAAAGATTAAGTTGGTCATTTAGCTTTAATGATACTTAACGTTCACAAAACAAATTAATATAGTCCTAAACACTTCAAAGCACACTATATATATACTATATACCCCATCAATCTCATAGCTTCTTCAACCTTTAACCCAACCACCAACAAGCATATTTGATTCTCATAGCTTCTTCAACCATCACCACCAGCAAGCATATTTGAATACCACCTGACCTCTCCACCACCACCACCGTATCTGAGTACCACCTGAGTGCACCACCATCCGCCATTGCCGTCTCTGCTGAATGTTTCTCTCGCCTCCACTCTGTCGCTCTAAGGTTGTTGCTTCCTCCAGTCTTATCTCTAATGAAACTAGGCTGTTGTAGGATGTAATATGCAAAAGCATACATAAACAATTTGTAATTTTTTAATGTTTATGAACAAAACATTTTTACAATAATAAACAATGAATGATTATCTAGTTTCAATTCATCAGTGTTGTTTCAATAGGATGCTTTTTTTTAACAAACAGAAGCATGTAATCAGCAGGTTGACTTTCGAAAGTCAAAATGCAATTGGAATAACAAAATTTGACTATTAAAGTCAACACATTTTTCTTTGATTGCCTTTGTCCCACCTAGAAATGTTGTTGATTGAAATTTGAAGTTCATTGTTACTTACTTTCTAGTTTGACAAATTTAATGAAACAGAACATAAACATTTGAATTCAAATTCGATAAAAAAGAACACAAAAATAAAGATTTCATTGAAAATAAAATAAACATTACATTAAACAATTAACAATGAAACTTTTGACATTTTTCGGGATCAAATGACAAATGTAGGTTGTCATAATCCAAATACTCATCATCTGATGAGTCTTCTTCCTGATCGGGCATGTTTTTGCTTTTTCTGTTTGCCAACATATTCTTCCAAGTGTATTTACACTTGGTTGGTTTTTCTTTTGCAGCTTTTTCTCTTTTTTCAAATTGTTTCAAATTTTTTTCCAGAAATTTAAACTTTTCTTTCATATACCAATCCACCGCTTCTTCAAATGTTCCCTCTTCCTCTATTTCTTCTTCTCCAGCTTCTTCTTTTTCAAGTATGAAAGCTTTTTCTTCAAACTCCTCTGTTTTTTATTGTTGCATTGCTCCTACCTTTTCTTGTTTCTCTTGCACATTAATTTTTGAGGTTGATGCCATTTTTGATATTGTATACCTTTAAGTTTTTTTGAATGATTTTGTTGCTTACAAATGTTCCAATTTATAACCATTGCTTTAGGCAACTGAACGGTTTCATTGGAAAAGACACACGTCTTAATACTTTTGCGTTGAACGTTGTATACTACTACATTTTGATAATGCCAATGGAACGTAGGTTATACAGACATTTATTACACGGTATTCCAAAACTTCATTTATCACTTATCACTTATCACTTATAACTTATTAAACTAACAACTATTTACTCAACAAAGAAACACACACCCTCATCCTAATTCATCACAACAATAAACCATTGTTTTCAAGTTAAGTCATTCAATGACAGCTTCTTGTTCAAAAAATAATGATTTTAGTAAGATGGTGGTTAACGATGCTATGGTTGACTATGTCTTGAGTAAATATGGCACTAAATGGTATGATGACGAGGAAATGGCTGAGGTGATTCTAGAAGACCTGTGCCAAAGGGAGAACAATCGACGTGATGTTGCTAATGGTTAGTGTATACCTTTCTTTCTTTTTATGATTATTTTTAGTTTAATTGTATGTGTTTATTAATTGTCGACACTTCATATTTGTGCACCTGTTGAAGCGCTTGGCAAGAGGGTATCAAAGCTTGAATCACTTGGCAAGAGGGTGTCAAAGCTTGAAGTAATGTATGGTAGTCTGAAGGAGGTGAAAGAGGAAAAATTGGCAATGGAGGCAAAGGCTATAACAAAACTTGATGCTATTTTTGGAAGGCCCAAGGAGGCACAGGAACCACCCAAACAAAATGAGGTAATAGTTATTGATTCTGATTCTGACACCAGCCTTGAGTTTTATGAGGATACACTAAAAAAACCTTCAGCTTCTTTGGTGAACAAAAGACCTCCTAAAACATGGGCAAAGAAAATTCCAATAAGTTCTTTTTCTAAAAAAAAAAGGTTCCCATTCTAAAAATATTCCATCAAGTGTTGACTCAATTGATGATTCAAGTTCTTCTGATGAGAGTTATGATGCAAAAGGCCATGTTCAACTGAAGAAGAGACGCATGTCTAAGGTTTCAGCTCCAAGACCACCAAGAATAACGAATTGCGTTCTAGGCCTTCCAGCTGGTCAGAAAAGTTTGGGGACAAAATTTGTTATGTATTTTTAATTGTAGTTGTTGATGTTTTGAGACAATATATTGTGTATCTTTAATTATAATGTCCTATATTTGCAATATTTGTCATTAGTATTGATAATTAGTAATGTCTTATATGATATATATGATCATTGGTAAATGTACAATGTTTGCATACTTTGTTGGGTATATCAGAAATGTGGCCATGATAGTTAACAAAGAACATGTTCAAATACACTTGATTTCCACCTCATTTGAAGAACATGACTTACTTAAATCAGTAGCATGTGTAAAGTTTCATCTTTAGAACATTCTCAAGACCAACAAATGAAACCCATGTATAAAGTTTCATCGTTTGACTATTAAAGTCAAGATAAACGAAAAAAATCCTAAACTACCCATGGCCAACTTGTACTTGTGAGTTACTTTTGTATAGTTATGCCAAGTGTCATGCAGTTATTGGGCAAGGGTATGGTTGGGCAACTTTTATAGGTTTTGGGCAACTCTGATCAATTTCAACAATTTTTTTGCATTGAGAACTGTGACTTAACTAAATATTGTTCCAATTTGGTTCCTACACTATTTTTTGGGCAACTTTTTAGTTTATTGCGTATTTAAGAATGCTTGATCTACTTCATTTCCAAAAATATTCTTCTACAACACTCTTCTTGGATACGCAACCACATTTCCAAATACATGGCGTCTATCATACCAATTTACGATCAAAGCGCAAATGACATTGGTTGTAGGCGTATTGATATGGTCCTCCATAATATTTTTGCTAGGGAGAGAGACGCCAATAGGGGTGATGAGAAAGATTATGGGAGGATGATCGAGGAAATAGAGGTACGTGTTAAGCACAGGCATGCTATCTTACTGGAGCTTGAAAAGTTTGGGAACTGTGTTGTGCTGAAAGAACCATTGGTCCGTCTTAAGGTATCGCAGCAGGAGGATTTGGAAGAAATTGAGTACTTGATTAAAAGGCGACAGGCAAGTCTTCGCCGTGCTGGTGATAAGTCAAGGATCATGAAGAAGTTAATGCAGTTTAAATATTAACTTTCTTACTGTTTGACCCAGTTGTGAACAACCATCTTTTTCAAGGTAAAACGTCTTTTGTGGTGGTATTTTGGTTATAAAAGTAATGGAAAGCAAGTTTGGTACTGGGTTATGATGTATTTTATTTATGGTACGTGTTTAGGTAGTTTTGTTGATGTATGATGGTGTTTAGTCCTTCTATCAGGTCTGAAATGGATGTATTTTCACAACGGTATTAATGCATAATTAGTTATTATGTTATTTGTTTAAATGTTTTTGTTGTTTAGTTTTTACCAGTAATAGTTGAGGTGTGATCCAAATAACAAGGTCCATTAATATGTGTATTAGGCTGTTTTAACCCAAAAACAGAGTTGTTCATGTATTATGCAACAAAGAGTTGACTTTTATTGTCAAATGTTGTTTTAACGAGGACTTACACAAGTAAGCTGCTATACGCATCTCTTAAAACATCTGTAAGTAAGTGTTGATACAAAAGTTGGGCGTACCTGGTTATGGGCTTATACTCTCGTACCAATTCAATCCTTAGCACTTGTTACCTGCGTACTAAGAAAATAAGACAACACCGTTAGGCTTATCGAGGGATTGTCTCCCCCGATTAGACTCCGGCGTGAGAGTAAGTAATCGTTTAAGGTTCTCGTAAAGAGTTAGGGTTGTATATCGTACCTTGAATGAGAATCGTATGATTCTATATATAGGGGCTAAGAAACCGTGTTTCTTGCTCCTTACTCTTCGCACGCGTGGTGCTTATCCGAGGTAAGGATATCTATTCCTTGAATAGATAATCTCTATCGTGTACCCGGTGGGTTAGATTGGGCCTTTGGGCTTCATGAGCCTAAAGCGTTTAACACTGCGGCCCATACCATTGTTATGGTAGCTCATTCGTGGTGGGCTTAGGTGTAAGTAATATCTATCATTTGGGCTTGTGGCCCAAATATAGGCTATACGTCATCATGTCCCCCCAGTCTAGTGTGCGCGGTGCATAGCCGTGGGTACTAGACTTAATACCATCAGCGGTAAGCGTGGCGGGGGGTTGAACAAATGTTACCGCCTTTTTGTAGGTGCAATGCACCTAATAATTTTGAAATGGATGCCTCGAAAGTCGGGGGTGGTGTCCACGTAGTCCTTGGGATTCGGGAAAAAGTGCATGTACCTTTTGATCTTCTAGCCACACATTTACTGTGAGTGGGTTCCACGTGGATGGAAATTAGGGTTTTTACCACCCTATATAAGAGTGCCGCCCCCCTTTGTTTTAACCACACAGTAAAACACACACTTAATCACTATTCATCTTCTTCTTTGAGAGCGTTTTTTGCAAAGAAACCTTTTCACTTTTCGTAGGTAATTTGTGTGCGTCCCAGTAATGAAAATGGTTGCTCAATTGGAGGACTTTCGCTCTGCGATGTCCGTTGAGGACGTCACGCAGTTTTCTTCCGACTATTTTGTGCCTTTGGATGTACGTCCAGAGGCTCCAGATGTCGATGCGTTCATAGCTGACTTCCCCGAAGGGAAGATAGGGCTATACACGAAATTTTTTGAGTACGCGAATTACCGCGTACCCATATCTGTTTTTCTGAGCGATTTGCTCAATCACTATCGCCTTCACATCTCTCAGCTGCACTGTATAGGTGCGGCGAAAGTGTCAAATTTTGAAGTAAACTGTCGTTTACTTGCGATAGAACCGACTGTAGATTTGTTCTGCTCCTTTTACCACACGACGTGGTCAAATGGGTGGGTTTCTTTTGCGAAGCGCCAGGGGGCGCTTCAGTGTTATACGGAAAAGGTTGACGCCCTCAAGAATTGGAGGGAGTACTTCTTTTGGGTGGATGACGTAGTCTTTCCCTCTCCCTTTGAGTTTTATACTCAGGAATCCTTACCAAGGGATGGGCGCCCCGCACCCGGTTCCTACAGTCGTGCTGACGCGCAAACTTTAGATGCCAATCGACTGGCCATTAACCCCTATCCGGAGGAGTTTTTGGTACATGTGGGGTTGAGCCGCGCTTATTTTGGCGCTGCAGATGAGGTTCCCACTTTCTTGAGTGAGGATGGCCGGGGTGGGTGTTCATTCCTTATACTTCCTTCTTTGTAAGTCCTTTTATTTGTGCGCCTTTAATAACTAATCCCTTTTGTTTTTTTCTTGCTTCCTTTGATGTGCGCATAGATGGATCTGTTCGCGGTGGTCAAGCTGGACAGGCCAAAGCAGGTGACCATAGGGGTGCGTCCTCTGAAGGAAGGAGAGCAGCCCTTGCTCGATGCGACTGTGGGGCATTTGACTGTTTTGCCTGCGACGGTCCCTGAGGACACGCCACCACTTGTGGTGACGCCCGTCCAGAGTGTAGCGCCTGAGGGAGTGGTGGCGCCCACTGTGGAGGCGGTGCCTGATGTGAAGGTGGCGCGCGAGGAGGCGCGATCAGGATCATCTGACAGCATCCGGATCCTGAAACCTGAGGAGGTGCTGAGGGAGGAGGTTGCGCAGAACTCAAAGCGCAAGGGAGAGGCTGGAGCCAGTAGCACCAGCAAGAGGCGTCGACACGTCATCAGAGACGCAGAGTCGAACGCGGAAGAAACCTCTACCTCCGGCGCACGGTTGAAGGCTGATGTTTCTCCGTTTCTGTAAGTGTGCATTTCTCTCATCTCTTTTTTTTTTTTTTTTTTTTTTTTTTTTTTATATATATCATATTACTTGTTGTAATATTCGTTCACTGTTTTTGTTGCGTAGGGATGACGCCGCGAAGGGTGATGGGGTATTTGCGGATGAAGTTTCCTCCCCGCAGAATGAAACCAGAGGGGGAAATACCAACGTTGCTGATGGTGGTGAGGCGCAGCAGCTGATGGATGAGCTGGCTGCGACTACCGCTCGCCAAGTTGAGCTTGTGGCTCAGCTGAAGGGGAAGTATGCTGGGGAGAGCCGTGCTCTCGCCCAAAAGGAGGAGGAGTTGGTGACCCTCCGTGCGCAGTTGGCTGATGCGCAAGTGGAGCTGGGGGCCTCAAAGGCGTATGCTGAGAAGATTGCTCAAGATAAGGTGAGCATGTTGGCTGACCTTAAGTACGCAAGGTCTAAGCTTGAGCAAATAAAGGCGAGGACTTCTTGGTCGGTGTCCTATCTTGAGGAGAAGAGGGCGGAGCATCATGCTAGCGTCCAGGAATTTCAGGGGCGCATGGAGAAGGCAGTTGCGATGCAAGAGGAAAAACTGCGCGCCCTCAGCATAGAGTATGACGAGGAGTTGTACCCCCATCTGATGTCCACTATAGCTGAGCGCAAGTATCTTCGTTTACTTTGTTGTTATAATTACTTTACCATCATGTTGTTTACTTATACAAATTTGCGCTTGTGAATGCAGATGGTTGATTAGCCATGGGCTGCGCCTGGCAGCCCTGAGCACACTAGAGTCCGCTGAGGTAGTGGAAGCTTTTGGGAAGGTTGTGCACTGCGCTATTGCGCGTGGTCGGTCGCAGGCTATGGAGGACCTTCGTGAGGCCAAGCTGTTGGAGAAAGACTTGGCGGAGGTTCCTGGTTATAGCTCTACAGCTTATGATGAGCTGCTGGAGGCAATGGCGGGGCTGAAGGTTCTTGAGTTGCCGCACATAGGGAAGTTGGAGCGCGATCATGATGATCCCATAGCTGTGCTGATGGCGGGTCTAACTTTGCAGCGCCATCTTGTGGAGAACGCGAAAGAGGAATTAGATTATTATCTAAAACCTGATGTATCGCAGCTTCAAGTCCCTGTGTTCGCACGGCCTCGTGATATCCTGAAGCCTTTTGCTCTTGAAAAGGAAATTCCTTTGAAAGAGGTGCTGGAGCGACATGCGCAGAGGGTTGCTGTGAAGAAGGGTATCAAGGGCAAGGCCGTGATGTGTGGCATTGGCGCTGCACACCTTCCTAGATCAGATGGCGTGGCCATGAGCGTTCCGACCGTATCTATGCAGGATGCCATAACCTTGAGTAAGCTTAAGGAAGCGGGGAGTTCCGCCGCTCATGAGGAGAATACTGAGCATCGCCATAGTATATAGGCTTTTTGTATCTTTCCTTGTAATTTATTAATAAATGTGGAATAAGGTACGTTTTTGTTTTAAGTTCATGACTTAAATATACTTGCATTGTTTGCTAAGTTTTATTTTTGACCAAGTGTCTTGGCTCGTTATATTGCTAAGCTCGTACGGTGTACTTGGTATATGCGCATCCGTCGTGGGGTGCGCATGTGAAACTTACTTTGACGTCTCAAGAGTAAGGCGCTTAGCAAGGATACATGATCCAATGTTGATGGGTTTCCAACCCTCTTATTCAACGAGTAAATTAGTAGGTTAACTCATCCTTTATGCCTTCGTGGGTCTTTAAGTGGTGCATGCACGCCATGTAGGCAGAAATATAAAATAAACAATATTGACATATATGCAATAAAGTAAAATGCGCTATTGAGTTAGCTAGAAACCATAATATTTTATTAATACTTGCAAGTAAATGTAAAAAATAGAAAATACAATTCCTAGAAAGAAAAAGAAAGACAAACACTTATTGGGCACCTCGTAGGATGCAAGTGTGTTTGTGAAAGGGCCGTAGCCTAAAAGTAACATTTTTTGAGATTACAGACGTTCCAAGTGCGCGCCAGGTCGTGACCTTCCATATCGCGCAACCTGTATGCACCGTTGCCGAGCGCGTCTGTGACCTCGTAAGGTCCTTCCCATTTGGGTCCGAGCTTGCCTGTGTCTTCTGCGTGGCTCGCATCGTTGGTGCGGTAAACAAAGTCTCCTGGTCTGAATGAAGTGTGTTTGACTTTTGCATCATAATACTTCTTCATTTTTGCCTTAGCCTTTGCTTCGCGTATAGCTGCGCGTTCGCGTCTTTCTTCCAGTATGTCTAAGTCTATGCGCCGTTCCTCGTCATTTGTCGTGACGTTGACCTCTGCGGTGCGTATAGTTGGCATTCCTATCTCGGCTGGTATGACGGCTTCTGTTCCATAGACTAGGGAAAATGGCGTGTCGCCAGTACTGGTCTTGATTGTCGTGCGATGCGCCCACAAGACGTGCGAGAGCTCATCTACCCACTTTCCTTTGTGTCTGTCAAGGCGCGCTTTTATTCCTTCGCCTAGACTGCGATTTGCGCGCTCAACTAGGCCATTGGTTTGTGGGTGTTTGACTGAAGCAAAGTGTTGTGTGATGTTCAATTGTGCGCACCAATCTTTGAATGGGTTATCACAGAATTGTTTTCCGTTGTCTGATATGATCTCGCCCGGTAGGCCAAAGCGACAGACAATATTGTCCCAAACAAAGCGTTTGACTTGGTTTCCCGTAATGTTCACCACCGCTTTTGCTTCGATCCACTTTGTAAAGTAGTCTATGGCGACGATGAGGAACTTTACTCCTCCAGCTGCGACGGGGAAAGGTCCTGCGATGTCAATACCCCATTTGTAAAATGGCCATGGTGAGGTAATTGGTGTTAGCTCGTGTTGTGGTCGGCGCGGAATAGGCCTATGTACTTGGCAGTTGCTGCACTTTCTTATCAGATCGCGTGCATCGCGATGTATTGTTGGCCAATAGTATCCTGACCTTAAAGCGCTTGCCACCACGGATCGTGGCCCCGAGTGCATACTACATGACCCAGCGTGAATTTCGCGGAGTACGTAGTCTGCTTGGAGGGGTCCAACACATCTGAGCCATGGCTGTAAGAAAGATCGTCGATAGAGTATGTTGTCGCGTAATTCGAATCGTTGCGCTGTGCGCCGTATTCTTCGAGCTTCTTTATGATCTTGGGGTAGGATTCCCTTGCTAATAAATTCGATGATAGGTGTCATCCACGTAGGATTTTGTTCCTTTATCACCGTTGATATCTCCATATCCAAGATTGACTTGTTTTTTAGGGTTTCTACCAATACCTGTTTTGAAAGGTGTGCGAAGCTTGTGGATGCAATCTTGCTGAGTGCGTCCGCCTTCCTGTTATCTCCTCTAGGTACCTGTTTTATTGTGAACCTATCAAAGTTTTTGATCAAAGATTTTGTCTTCTCCAGGTATTGGATCATGTGGTCATCCTTGGCTTCGTATTCCCCTAACACGTGGTTAGCGACTAGACGCGCATCTACATTTGCTTCTAGGTTGCGAACGCCCATTTGGATTGCGATGCGTAGTCCGGCTAGTAGGGCTTCGTATTCTGCCTCATTGTTTGTGGCTGTGAACTCAAAGCGTAGCGCGTAGGTGAATTCCATACCTTCTGGATTTGTAAGAATAAGGCCTGCGCCTGATCCATCTGCGCATGAGGATCCATCTGTGAACAGGGTCCATGGTTCCTGTAGGTCCGTTTTAGCTGCAGATGTTGGGCTGTCGCTATCTGGCTTTTCCACGATAAAATCGGCTAAGACTTGTCCTTTGATTGCAGTGCGCGGTCTGTATGAGATGTTGTACTCATTTAGCATTACACTCCATTTTTGTAAGCGTCCTGATGCGTCCGGTTTAGAGATAACTTGTTTAATTGGCTGATCAGTGATTACCGCTATTGGATGTGCTTGGAAGTATCTGCGCAGCCTTTTGGCTGCGAACACTAGGGCCAAGACCAGCTTTTCCATAGCGCTGTAGTTAACCTCTGTTTTCTTTAGGGCTTTGCTTACAAAATATATGGGTGTCTGGACGGAGTCTCTGTCTGTCAATAGTACTGCGCTAACTGCTCCATGGGTTGCTGATAAGTACATGATTAGTTCTTCCCCTGGTCGCGGTGCGACGAGTTTGGGAAGAGATGCCAGATGGTGTTTAAGTTGTTGGAAAGCTTCTTCTGCTTCGGTAGTCCAGCGAAAGTCTCCCTTTTTTGTGCACTTCGTGAGTGTTTTAAAGAGGGGAAGGGACTTGTCTGCTGACTTAGATAAGAAGCGATTCAGCCCTGCTAACTTTCCATTCAGTGACTGGACTTCTTTTAGTGTGCGCGGGGAGGGGAGATCAATAACAGCCTTTGTCTTCTCTAGGCACGGTTTGATTCCATCGGGTTCTATCAAATATCCGAGGAACATGCCTTCAGTTGCGCCAAAGGTGCACTTCTTGGGATTCAACTTCATGTTTATCCGCCCCAACGTTCGGAATGTTTCCTCGATGTCGCGCACCAATTCGTCCTCTGTATGGCTTTTGATGACAAGGTCGTCAACATAGACTTCCAAGTTGCGGCCTACTTGTTTTTCGAAGGCTGTATCCACCAGTCGTTGGTATGTCGCGCCTGCGTTTTTCAGGCCAAAAGGCATTTTTGTGTAGCAGTATACTCCTTGACTGGTGTGGAAAGCTGTTTTTTCTTCGTCTTCCACTGCCATCTGGATCTGGTGATACCCTTTATATGCATCTAGGAAGCATTTGAAGGGGTATCCGCACAAGGATTCGACCTTCCAGTCTATCTCTGGCAGTGGGTAGCAGTCTTGTGGACATGCTTTGTTGAGGTCAGTGAAGTCCACGCACATCCTCCAACTGCCATCGCTCTTCTTTACCATAACTGGGTTAGAAAGCCAGTCATGATAATATACTTCGCGCATGATGCCTGCATCTACTAGCTTGTGTACTTCTTCCAAAATAGCCTTTGCACGATCTGGGGCCTGACCGCGCTTCTTTTGTCGTATTGGAGGGTATCCTTGTCGGATTTGTAACTTATGCTCTGTGATAGAGCGCGGTACTCCCGTCATATGCTTTGGTTCCCATGCAAAGATATATAGGTTCTTTTGCAAGAGTGCGCATACGGCTGCTTTACCTTTGTCAGATAAAGATCCTCCAATCGAAACTTGTTGTTCCGGATAATCTGGGTGAACAGCGACTTTTAAATTTGGCGTTTTTTCCGTGCGCTGTTCTGGAATAGTCTTCGCTTCAGTTGTTATTGCGATGCATTCTCTTGGTGGTACTGTTGTGTTATAGAGAGTGACCACCCCTCCTTCCACTGGGAATTTAAGCATTCCGTGCGCTGTGGATGGTACCGCGCGCATGGATGATATTCCCGGTCTTCCAATTATACCATTCTATGGTGAAGGAGACTTTATTACCATAAAATTTATCCATGTCGCGGTTGAGTGTTGTTCATCTCCTACGACCACCAATAAGCGTAACTGCCCCATGGGCCAAATCTTTTCTCCTGTGAATCCTGTTAATGACATTGTAGCTGGTATCAACTGACTTTGGATTTCAGGTCGCAGCCTTTTGAAACAGTGATCGTACAGGATGTCCGCGGATGCTCCACCATCAATGTACATGCGGTGGATGTCATGTCCCCCTGTATGTATCTCAATGGTTAGAGGCTCCACGACTGCGTTGTCCGCGGCTATGGTAGGGAAGGATATCTCTTTTTCTGGAGAGAATTTCTGGCTGACCTTTTGCTTTATCTTGCGTTGCCATGATTGTATCATGTAGATAGTATCAGCTTTTTCTTTTGGGGGTTCTTTCTTGCCCCCGTTTCTCTGCTTATCTTTTCCCTCCTTGATGTTCTTTACGAGGTGGTCCATCCTGCCTTCTCTAACTAATTTTTCAATTAGTTGTTTTAGTTGGACACACTCGTTAGTTGCATGGCCTTTTTGGCCGTGGTACTCGCAGTATCCACTACCTAGGCGCTTTTCTTCTGCAGTGCGCATTGGTGGTGGTTTTGGGAAGTTCGCACCTTCTGTTACAAATATTTCTCTCGGAGTTTTAGTGAGAGGAGTATATTTGTCGTTGTCTCTTCCACTGCGATAGTTCCTGCTGCGGTTGTTGTTCTGATCATTGGATTGTCTCCGCGGCTGTTCTTGTTGCCTATAGTTTGAATATCCTTTTTTGCTATCCGCAGCAGCTGCTTCTCCTTGTATAAAGGATCTAGTGCGCTTTGTTAACTCATCAAAGGATTGTGGAACTTTGTCATTAAGCTTCCGGATGAGTTCTGGGTTATTGATCCCATTCATGAACCCTGAAATTTTTAGAATTTCAGGACATGTTTTTACTTGTATGCACTCATCTTTGAAACGTTCCATAAAAGTGCTGGTGGATTCCCCTTGGCGCTGTTTCACTCTTGCTAGCTCCACAGGGTTTTTAGCGCACTTCTTTCGCTGGGTGAAGTTGTGGCGGACTGCTTTCCGTAATTCCTCAAATCCACCGATGCTCCTACGTGGGAGTTTGCTAAACCATGTGCGCGCGTTTCCTACTAACGTGGAATTGAACATGTGGCACCACACAGGTTGTGGCCAATTTTCGATAGTTGCGGCTGACTCGAAAATTTTTAGGTGATCGTCAGGATCACCTGTTCCATCATATGTTTTTACGTTAGCGGGCATGCGCCTGCGTTTGTGGTCTGAGTAATCGCTGATGCGCCGTGTAAACGCATCAATTTTCTGGCGTCGCCATGGGAGGGATATATCTTCATTCTCCTCCTCACGACGTCTTCCTCTTGACTTCCAGTGTCCTGTTTCTTTATCCTCGTTGTCCGAGGAGTCACTGGAAGAAGGGTAGTCTCTTTTTCGGCGCTTGCGCCTGCTTCTTTCGGAAGAGGAGCCTGAGGGATCTCTGCTTGGGGATCTTCTTCTTCCCAATCTGTCTTGGATCCTCCTACTCCCAGGTTTGGAAGATCCTTGGCTTGGCGAATGTTGAGGCCCTAATCGATCATGTATTCCCCGACTGCCAAGTCTGGAGTGGACATTAGTGCGCCTCTCGCTGTCTCCAGAGTATTGCGAATCAGATATCGTACCTAACCTATCATGGATAGTGGTACGTTCTGCGCGTCTTCCTCGTGGGTGACGCGGTGGTGATGGTTCGCGTTCAAGAGCAAAATTGAGTCGGGCTTGTAGGCTCGTGTTTGCTCTTCTTGTTGCTTCTTCTTACATGAGGGCGGTTAGGGTTTCATAATTTTGGGATACGAAGTTTCCCAAAGTTAGATCGGGTGCCACCTCCGTTGTTGCAAGAATTTCTGCCTCAGTGTTGGGCGCCCTGTTTCGTTCAGGCGTGGTGAAGAGGGTGCGTTGGAGTTCCTCAACGCTTGGGACCACTGAAGAGATTATAGGTAGTTCCATTGCTGGAAGATGTTGGGTTGTCCCTGCCTCTTGGTGATCAGGTGCGCTGGTTGTCCCAGCAACCTGTCTAGAGGTCGAATCTTGTCGATTCTTCTTCTGATGGTCACGTTTTTCTAACTGCGGAGTCCGCTGACTTGAATTCTTATGCTTCGTCATTCTAGTGTTGGTTCTCAGTAGGGTCCCACGGATGGCGCCACTTGTTGATACAAAAGTTGGGCGTACCTGGTTATGGGCTTATACTCTCGTACCAATTCAATCCTTAGCACTTGTTACCTGCGTACTAAGAAAATAAAACAACACCGTTAGGCTTATCGAGGGATTGTCTCCCCCGATTAGACTCCGGCGTGAGAGTAAGTAATCGTTTAAGGTTCTCATAAAGAGTTAGGGTTGTATATCGTACCTTGAATGAGAATCGTATGATTCTATATATAGGGGCTAAGAAACCGTGTTTCTTGCTCCTTACTCTTCGCACGCGTGGTGCTTATCCGAGGTAAGGATATCTATTCCTTGAATAGATAATCTCTATCATGTACCCGGTGGGTTAGATTGGGCCTTTGGGCTTCATGAGCCTAAAGCGTTTAACACTGCGGCCCATACCATTGTTATGGTAGCTCATTCGTGGTGGGCTTAGGTGTAAGTAATGTCTATCATTTGGGCTTGTGGCCCAAATATAGGCTATACGTCATCAGTAAGTATATACAAGCTATCTGGATCATAAAATCTTTAAGCATTGTGTGTGATTGTGCTGATAATGTTTATAGTTCATATGGGTTTGACAACCACTATGATTTGTTAACATGGTTTTGTGTCACACATAAATACCTCAACAAATTAAACAAGAATGTTACATACAAACATAAATACCATTCATTATTTAACTGGGTAATTGCAGAGCAGTTCCATTAAACCATCAAACAACATCAAAATAAAAGACCACCAAACCAAACCAAAGTACCTACACGATTGACAAACACAAAAGAACCTAAACAACAATTAACCTTTAGTCCTAATCATACTTATTCAAGGTGGCAATGGCATGCTCCTTCTTGGATATAAGAGCACGAACTTCTTTCAGAATGGCCGCAAAGGACTCGAGCAAATGGACCTCCATCACTTGAACCTCACGAAGGGATTCATAGGTATCATCAGCAGCTTCTTCTTCATCGAAGTTAAGGTCAAAAACCTCATTCATTCTCGCTGAACGCTTGTCAATGCTGATACGGAGCTCATCGCGTCGCTCACCAAGCCACATGAGCATCGTTTCATTCATCGGAATTTCTTGAGAGAACAGGAACTTTATACATTTATGTAGTTCATCTGAACCACTCATCTCTTGAAGGTCTTTCAGATTAGGTTTTTCAGCCATTTTTTTGATGATTCTCTGGTTATGGTAAAACAAGCTAGGTTTTGTGTTGTGTATAACACCTATAAGAAAGGCATGAAACCATAGAATGAGCAACTCTAATTATATAAAATACAAAAAATTACTAGTAGTAAACAAGTGGTAAACGTAATCATTGCAGAAATTAAACCCGCAATAAATTGTTACATAGTGGTTGTCTTCCCAGGCAGACTTTTTTGGTCTAATTCATGTCAATCAAAGCAATATTTACTAGTTATAATTAATGTGAAACTGAACCCAATCACTATTATGTTACATTTGTATTTCATAACTTGCAAAACAAATTTTTATAACAATGTGAACCTTACAAAAATTATAAACACTAGTATGTTACATTTGTATTTCTTGGTATTTTCTTTTGTTAATGTTAGTTTGCTTTTATGGGTTTCATTATGTATAGTTCAATTGAATGATGGTTTACTTGTAGATTTAATCTAGCGTTAAGTAACTTTGAGTTTTGTAGTTTGACTTTTAATTTTAGCACTTACTGACAAAATCCCACAGTATTGTTGGGCAACTTGTACTTCTCACCACATTGTGTATACTTATGACAAGTGTCAGGTACAAATTGGCAAAATTTTGATTGGGCAACTTTTATAAACTATGGGCAACTTTTTCAATGTTTATGCAACTTGGCCCAATAGAAACATAAACCCAAAGACCTCTACTTTTCATCAATGAAATTATATGCTTCTTTTTAGATGCTTTATGTTTCTCCATTTACATTAGCATGTATATGCAGTAAAGTTCTATAGTGCAGTGTTTGGAAAAACCACTTTTGACTATTAAAGTCAACGTAAACCAAAAACTAAATTACTAATCTTGTAAACGTTATATGGTAACTTGTAAACGGTTTATACCGTTACTAATAACCCACTTACATACCAGAATACAATATCAAAGTAAACATATTTTTGAGTGCAAAATGTGACTAATACCACTATTAAAGTCATACCTAGTTTGACTATTAAAGTCATGCCGAATATGACTATTCAATTGAAAATATTGTGTGGTTTGGGTTTATTTTCAAAACTCAATCCTTATTGAATATGACTGACTTTGTGGTTTGGGTTTACTTACAACTGTGTGAAATATGCTGCAGTGTTTCCATGTGACTAAGTTTGTGCTTTGGGTTTTTCTATTTAAGAGTGGGCATAGGGTTTTCCTTTTTTCCACATCTTCTTCCTGATTGTCACATCTCATTCCTCACCTCATATCTTTTTACTCCCCATTGTAGTAAATTTCTTCAGCATTTTTGCATCACTGCCCGAAGAATATGTCTAGTCATAAAAGACTTAAGAAGATAAACCCTGACGATAGGGAATGGTCCAACAAGGTACTAAGAGAGGTCATATTTCCTGAGATTTATGAGCGATATGGACCAAATGCTGAACCAAATATGCAATTGCCACCTAAAGATCTAGAAGACCTAAGACGGGAAGTATACGGTGAGGAACAACCACAAGGTGTTAAACCAAGTGGTAGCAATACAATTAAGGTACCACAGTCACAAGTGGAAGGTACTAGCAGAATGCAATTTCTAGCTCCACAAAAGGCCACAATCAACAATACAAGGCAACTTCCGAAGATATATGTGAAACATAAGTATTAGATTGTTTTGTGGTGGGTTTCCTTTTCCCATCTTGATAATGTTCAAAAGATGAAACCTTGAAACATGGTTGTAGATTGGTTTACCCTGTTATGTTGTTATTTGATCATCATTTTTTTCCATCAGGTAAATTTATATTAATCTCCAACTAATTTGTAGAAAGTGTATAAAACAATTTAGGACATGGCCAAAGAAACAGAATGTATAACAAAATAAGACATCCAAAATGTAAAAAACACTATACAACTTGTCTGATACAACTCAATGTTGCTGTCCAACATAACCAATTTGCAAAGATTCAAACTCTCATCCAAATTAAACATTCACAATCAAGCGTAAACAATTAATTAAACATACTAATTTTAATTAATATTGATCAAAAGTAAGAAACATTCCATACATAACCTATTTATTTCCATACTAAAAGCATTGAAACACCATAAGCATGAGATACTAGAAAAATACAAACATTCAAACACCAAAACTGTTCGAACCAGAGCTGTATTCCATGCTTTCATCCCTTTGCCTCCTTTCCTTCCTTTCTTTGAGTTGTTGATAGATAATTTCAAGATCACTAATCCGTTTTTCCAAATTTAAAGGATCCCTCTGCCCGATACCATTACCACTTTCCTCCACATCTTTGTGCTGATCTAAAACCACATTTCGCCGCACCTCCACCACATTGTGGTTATGCTCCACTACTTTTTGCGGCGGCTCCACCACATTTGGTTGCGCCACCACATTGTGGTTATGGTCCACTACTTTTTGAAACGGTGTATTTGCTGCCATTGTTAATTGTGTATCTTGTAAAGGGAATATGTTTGTTTTGTGTGTTCTTACCCAAACAATCGAGGGTTTAAATAGCCTGGGGAAGTAGTGATTCAATGGTTCCCAAGAGGATAGGCGGGAAAAAGGGGGACAAGGACCGCCAAAAGCAAATTTTTTGAAAACAGCATAACACAATGGCCTGTGTGCCAACTGCCAACCACCCATTTAGACATCCATTTACTTTTATCCATTCGAATGCACATATTTAAATATGAATATGATTGAAGTATTCAATATAACCTGTTGTTTAAATATGATTATGATTCAAGTATTCAATATTGAATGAATTTATGTGTAGTGGAGATCCAGTAGAAAAAAGTATATGATATGGAACAAATAGAGAATTAATATGCCATGACAAATCATGTCCATACTAAACAACCACAACAAATGGATGAGAGTCGCATTTGCATCAACAATTGAAAAAGGAAAAACCAAAAACTTAATTTTCATTATAATTCAAAGTCATTACAATTTGAGGCTTACAGCCATTTGATAATCAAGCATTCAACATAAAGAAACAAAAACAAGTACGAAAATATAACCCCAAAAGACAACAATTATGGTGATACTCTAATCTTCATCAGAGGAGATTTGTTCATGAACCTCCATAAGCTTAGCTTGGCGCTCCTTCTCATGAATCCCGTCACTGATATCATTGATTAGAGCAGTCAACAAAAGAATCCTTTTACGCTCCCATTCCTGTGTTTCAACTAGACAACGAAGAATTTGAACTGCTTTTTGGTTGAATGAACGCAGATGATGAGTCTCATTGAGTGTAACCTGACGGTCCTCTACTTTCTTTTCGAGTTGGTTACGCTCATCCAAGTATCTTTTCAAACAACCCTTCTCTTCAGCAATTTCATTGTTGAAATAGAACTTGAATGCTGTTGCCAAATTATAAGACCCAGATGCTGCTTTGATTTCATTGATGTTGTTGGAAGAAGTAGAAGCCATGGATAATGGATGACGGAGTAGGGTGGCTGATATGATAAGTTAGGTTAGAAATATTATTTAGTAACTAAACTAGGAATATAAATAGGGGATGACATAACTACTGTAGTAACCGACGCAGGAAGTTCATCTTCCCCATGCAAAACTATCAATTCACCATTGAAAATAACAAAAGTTTTACATATAACAAAATAAACCCTTGCACATTACATTTTAGTTAAAAAAAAAGCCCATGACATACACAAGTTCAATGTATAAAATAAAAGACCCTAAATAAGTACCTAATAAACTAATGAATGTCGTATCTTATAATATATTTTGGGAACTCAGAATTCTTGGGTAGACTCAATCAATATGGGATGATAAGAAGGAAAAAGAGGATATGGTAAAAAATTGTATTTGCACCAAAGACACTTCTACGACATCCTCTCTTTCCTTCTTATCATTCTATATTAATTGAGTATGGTTAGTGAATGATGGTCTCATTGCTTCAATCCTCAAAACAATGTTAAATGTCTATTGCAGCATAGTTTGTACAAATGTAATAGGCTAAAATGAACAACCCTTATGCGTCCCCCGAACAATT
This sequence comes from Artemisia argyi, assembly GCA_030686995.1. NCBI lineage: Eukaryota > Viridiplantae > Streptophyta > Magnoliopsida > Asterales > Asteraceae > Artemisia > Artemisia argyi. Next base: position 331,982,440 of record CM060709.1, read on the forward strand.
CCTTTTGTTTTTTCAACACTCTTTGACCAAAAGGTTGCGCCAACTAAATTGCTACTACAAATAAAAGTTAAACATATTATATTTGTTTTGGTTACATAATGGTTACACTCTGTATTACAGTTATATTAGTGCAGTTATTTTTAACAGTTAATTGCACCTTTTAACATTAAACTAAATTCAACTATTTATTACATTGAACTTCCAATAAATAAAGTATAGTTAATTCAAATGGTGCCTCTTGGTTTGCCCTCTTATTCATCTATATAGGCAGGGTTCTATTCACCCAATTTACATCATCCAATCTTAAACACTAGTAAAACCAAATACTGTTTGTGAATCCTAATCTAAAACATAACCAAGAATGTCTTCATCCAAAACAGTTTCATCATCAAAAAAAAGACCAGCAATTGATGCAAATATTGAGTTGCAGACAGAGAAACCCCCAAAGTATGTAGTTATATTTTTCTTTTTGTTTTAAAAAATTAATTACTTGTATATTATGTGTCCTAATTTTGTTAATCTTTTGCAGAAAGCAATTGGTTGACGAAAAAAGTGTATCAAAGGATGAGAAAAATAAATGTATGTTAGATTTTTATTTTTTTGTAATAATCTAATAGAAACTTATTTATGCTTACTACAAATTAATTTGGTTTATTTATATGTAACAGGTATTGTTGAAGAAAAAAAAAAGAGCCCCAAGTCAGATGACTATGTATGGGATTCTGACGAAACATACATCCAGTGGGAAAACGAGTTTGAGTTAAACATGGGGCGAGAACAAAAGGAAGCAGCAGCAGAGAAACAAAGAAAAAAACGACTCGCAGAAGATCATGCGAACCAACTGGCCAATATGCCACAGATGAATTTGTTTGAAGATGCCCAACCAGAGGATGGTGATGAGGAGATTGAACAAGAAGATATTGAAGAATTTGACTACGAGTCGGCCCATTTAGGATTAGACTCATCTCCTGAAAACTAAGATTGCTGTAGTCATTAAGATTTCGAAAAATGTAATCCCTAAGGTTGTTTAAACCTATTGAATTGAATAGTTATGTAATCGCTGTATAACCTAACTTACTTATGATTCAACGTTTCTACTCGACTAACGCATCTAACTTATGTAAATATCACAGGTAGTAGATAACCAAAATTGAGGGGGAAAACATAGTTAAACTTTTGCATACCTCTAGAAATGGCACCCATTGTCGTAGTTCCAAAGGATCGTTAAATTCAGGAGGTGTAGGAGGGGATATGGTTTCCGGATTGATTATCAATAAACGGCTTCGCAATCCTCTTGAGGTACTGTCTGGCGGTTTTGGTACCACGTACAGACGGCCTCGTCATTTCTTGTTACCAGTTTTATTAACGGTTTCAAAGCCTAGGGAAAGAAGGAAACAACCAAACAAACTTTATGTCAAGAAGGCAATAGAAACAAACACAACACAAGTAATTATGTAATTTATTAAACTGCATCACGTTATTCATTTCTCAATATTGACACACGATGTTACATGTCTATTACAGCTTAGTTTGTGCAACTGAAATAGGCTAAAATCAACATACTTAACCCTTCTGAGTGCCCCCACCACTCCCTTTTGCTTTTTCATCACTCTTTGAGCAAAAGCTTGCACCAAGCAAATTGCTAGATTGATGAAATAACAAAAGGAACTGTTGTGGACACTAAGAATGGCTAAATATGTTGTAACATCGTTTGTCAATATTAAAAAATGAATAACGTGATGGACTTTAAAGTAAAAATATTTTAGTTAATAAAGCAACACGCATAACACAACAACGTTGGGCTATTAAGCTAACTAAGATTACATAAAGTATGATACAATTGTAGATTCTAGATAAAAGTGAGTATTAGGACTCGTGTTGAATGGGATAATGAAGGAGTGTGGCCTGTCATGAACAATACACACTATATCATTATCGCAATCAACACCCCTCAATGATAAAGATACGTCTTTACAGCGTTGTTGTTGATGTTCGAGAGTTTTTTTCAACACCGTCCATAAAGATACGGCTACAAAAAAGGCACTAACTTGTGATCAACATCAACCACACAAATGATACTAGGGACGGTGTTCAAATTAACTCTCGAACACCATCAAAAACGCTGGAAAGACGTATCTTTATAATTGAGGTTCTACAGATGAAGTTCAATGTAACAAGCTGTGTATGGCCGAATTACTTGGTAGATGGATGATTTTAGATGATATGTAAAATCCATATCAAAGCATTGAGCCATCAATTAATTCGAGGACCTATTACATACCTTGATACATTCAACTTCAAATTCAAACACTTTCATAGAATCCACAAGTACATCAAACTGCAACTTTACCTTATTAAATATAACCTTTAACAAATATAAACTCAAACTATTGCCACATTGTGTTAAAACCATATGTGTTACCACATATCTCAAATTATATGCAAGTCATATGTAATTTTTGGGTCCATAATTAAAACATATGTCCATATAAGTATTACATTTCTTTTGGTACTTAATTAACACATATGTCAAACCATATTACTCAATCAAAGGTGTTAATTTACTCATGAAAATGTAATCTTATCTGAAAAAACTTTACTCCGCTTCTGCCCCCACAGCTGTAGCCAAGTCCGATTATCCTTCATGGTGGCCGTCTCTTATCTTTAATAAAAAAAAAAAAAAAAAAAAAAAAAAAAAAATCGTAAGCTCATGTGGATCTAAAGAATAACACATCTATCTGAAAACAAAAGAATAAACATTACTTTATCAACATTCACCGATACAGTACCGGCAACGGCAACTTTCCGGCGACAAGCCACTTGCTGCGGAGAGGCGGCTGTAAAAAAAAACACTATTTTCAAATATTGAAATAAAATACAGCTCAGATCTACAATTAATATGTACAAATCTATGAAAAATAATGTCTAACACTTGATTAGTAGTAACATGTTAATACTTTTGTTGTTGACTTCTTTAACTGTTTTCCTCAGCTACGGTGGTTGTCAGGTTCGGTGGTGGTTGGAAGTTTTGACAAGAAGAGAGTGTGAGGATTGGTGGTGTAAATAAATGAGGGTTGTGGATTGTGTATGTGTAAATAAGTAAAAGAGTGTGTGTAAATAAATGAGGTGGGTATGTGATTAATGAGGATTAGGTGATAAGATTGTATAAAATTAAATTAAATCACAAAAAGTTGCCCTATACATTATACCTTACACATACATGTACTATAATATAAAATAATAGGACACGTGTCACACCCTTGTTGAGTCGCTCAGTCGCCAAGTTGCCCTGATCCGCTAGAGGAAAGTGATTTAAAAACATCTATTTGAATATTATGATCTATAATAACATTTTGTTTGTGTGTTTTCTACTTAAGTTAGATATACACTGCTGATTTATCTCAGCAGATTCTCATGTACTAATGCATTCTTTCGTTAAGCTATTATGTCATGCTAATTATTTTGCTTGTTATCAAGATATTGAGGCCATGTCACTAAACATAGGGAATGAAGTTGACTACACTTGAAACCCGACGTTGAAGAAATCAACTCGACCATTGCTTATAAGGCTATCAAAAGGTGAAAAGGCTGTTACAGTCGGTAAAACTCATGGAACCCTTCCAATAGAGGAGGAAGTTGATGATCAAAAGGTGAAAAGGTTGTCGAATGTCTTATGTTTGTTCCCTTTCATAGTTAAGCATGGAGATTTTCCTTTTGTAGCCGAAAGTTGAATCTTTAGTTTCTTTAGCTTCCACCACGTACTAAGATATAGCCGAATTGGATGGTGGTTGTATGTATTTTGCTTATCATATATATAGTTTGGTAGCAAATGGTAGAAATGAAAGTCTGATGTGTTTATATGGGTGGACATGCATGGGAATATGATGTGTTGATATGTGTTTGATTTGTGTAGGATGCTTATGTTACAACAAAAATTATCCTTGTAAGTTTTAGCAACTTAAAGAGTAGAGACTATAAATCGTAATTTTTGTTTGTTCTTTGTTGTAGGTAACGTAACATAGTTGTTGCAGGCAGTAGGAATGTTACGTCCAAGTCCAAGTAGGGATGTTATTTACTCCGATTCCTTCCACTGCATAAAACACATAGAATACATATCGATGTACATGATAACATGAAAATGAAGCATTCTTGTACTAATTCAGTTTGTTAAGAGCTTAGTTGTAAGGACCATTAACAACTGCCGAATATAGATGTATCAAATCATGTTGGAATGGGTTATCAAAAGGCGCTGCAATCTGTACTTAATTAGTAATATGGTCACTTTTATTAGTGTAACTTTCACGTCGTTGTTCGCCTCGCAAACACCAAAGAACGCATGTCAAATCCATAAATCTTGGGAGGCAATCGCTTTCAACAAAATGAATGGATCTGACCCGTGATCGCCCCAGCTATAATATTGAGCACACACTTCATTTGGGTAATTACCCCACGACCAACTCGTACAATCAATGCTTCCTATCATCCGAGAAAACCTATGTTTTTGCTTGTAAAATTTATAGAGTTTCTCTATATCAATATATGTTCGCTTTCGCAAAAACTCGTTTCCATATAATTCCATAATACCTTTACAGAAAGCTTCAAGAGGATCACGGGACGTTGTCACACCCATCTGGAGATATTCGTCTAGAGCATCAGGAACGGTGCTGCATGCCAATTTACGAATTGCGGAGGTACACTTAGGCAAAGAGGAAATGCCAACTTTTCCCGAACAATCACTAGTTGTTGAAAATACGGATCATAGTCAGTTATTTCTTAAACAATGCGTGTGAATAGCGTTTGGCTCATTCTGAACCGCATACGGAATTCACACGCATTTGGACCCCCATATGGAGGGTTTTCAAATCATTGCACGTATCGTCAGTTTATACGATATGAATCGCGGGTTGTACGTAAGAACCATTTCACCTTTTCCCAATATATATATATATATATATATATATATATATATATATATATATATATATATATATATATATATATATATATATATATATATATATATATATATATATAACTGGAGGCGTTTGACTATTTTTTGCCACATAATCATGGTCAATGCCCAGTCATCAAGTTTTGAGTGCCATGTCATTAGTAAAACTGCCATGTCATTAGTTCATGAACATGCCACGTAAGCAGTTTTTTAATTTATTAAAATTTCGGAATTTTAATTCAAAAAATATCATGTATGAAGTTGGATTCGAACCTGGTCTGTTAGTCCTCAAACAACATGATTACCACTAGACCAACAAATTTTTTGGTTTATATTTTGCAAAACCAAATGTATAAACCTACTCAAGGAATTAATGACAATTTTAATTAGTTTGAAAAGAAATGTATTTATCTGCATAAATTGTATAACACATATCCTTAATTATAGTTTTATAATTATAAACTTTAACCTAATGCCTTGATTTCATTCGTACGCCTCTTTTTTTCTAAAAACCCTAATGTATGTTTTCTCCTGCATTCTTCATCTATACGAATAATATTTTTGTTCTCCAATTTGTGCAGCTAGGGTGGAATGCTGATGATTTTAACAAGGTTATCCAGTAGGTAAACAACTAAAATCTCTTACAGCAAGTGCCGACCAATTATAGAGTTTTTATTATTCTCCCTTATGTCATTAACCAAAAAACTGTACTATATTGTATATATGTTTCTTGGTGGTATAGGTTTTCACGTACATCATAAATTGACCAGGTAATATGTACACACTGCAATAATTGTATATGTTTTTGCATGTAATGAATTATCTTGGTTGTTTATTGTTTTGACAGTATACAGGTTAGTGGTTGCTTCTAAGGTTAGTTTGTTTTATAATTTGATTGAAAATTAATTAGGTTTTCTTATGATTACATGTATTATTATTTAATCTATTTTGTTCATAAAATATTCTCAAATTTACAGAATTTAATGGAAATAATGCTTAACTTGCCTGGGACATTTAGAGAATACTGTCTAAGACATCCAGTGGGTATGAAGTACTTATTCAAAATCATACTATTATTATTTATCATTAAGGGCAACAGGCGGGAACAAAAGGTTACTCAATTAACGTCATATGGTTAATAAAATAAAAACATTTTATTATCAGGAAATGATTTTGATTGGGTTATTGGGAACATTGGCAGGAACGTTAGAGGTAGTACCAGCTGAACACAAGTGAAGAAAGATGGCATTAAGAGCTGTTGGACTTGATCATGGCATTTAACATATTACTTAACACAAAGAAAGCTAAATACTGTGTTTAAATAGGGATGAAGTGAATGCTTTATCCGTCTCTTATTTTAAAATTATACCCATTTTGACCTGTTATCTTCTTTATATTTGGCTACACTAATGCTAAATGATAAAACCATAATGTTAGTATCATGTTTGGTTCTCCTTAACTATAGTAAATATGTTCTGCGTTTAGTTTAAAGTGAAATGAATTAATGGCGTTGTCGTCATGTTATACATCACACGTAAACGACCTTGAGTTAGAGTATGGATGACCCGTGTTCCTGATGTTTCGAGCATTGGTGTTAATTTGTAAGTCTCTGTAATTTCTTTTTGGGTTGCATCAATCCTTTTTGGTTATTGTTTGCATAAAGTTAATACAGTTAGTTTGTCTCATTTGTCTATTATATGCAAATTGGTTCAATGATCCATAAAATTACCTTTAAAATTTAAATCTTAGTTACTAGTTGAGGGCCAGAATGGTAAAAGATGGTTTATATTGAATTTAACATCTACGCCAGCTATTTCCTTGGTTTCATAAATCGGGATAACCTACTGTTATGTCAAGTTTCATACTTCTTTATATTCAATAATTTGTAAACGCCCATCTGAAGTAACTTTATGTTCTAAAAGTAATACGATAATGGAAGACTTTTACAATGTTCGGTGGCGTGACACAACCATGTTTATTATGAAACTTAACAGTGAAGTCACCTCCAACATAAGAAGTCACCATGAATAAAGCTTCAAAAATTGTGGTTTTTATGACTAATTTGTCTTTGTAGCTTTTGGGAACTTGACTTCTTAAAATATCTTAAATGGTCCAGGTTTGTAACATACACTTAATTATTGAATGGAATAATTTACTTCGATGATGATTGTAGTAACGTCATAATAACTACGTAATAAAGCGAATAGAATGCACCAGGTATGTGACATGCACACACCTAAATTCTCCAATTTTTTGAACTAACAACTCTTTTAGTGTTTATATATTCTGCAGCTTATAATGTATATCAAATCAATGATTTTGTTCTAATATCCTCTTATTATGATCTCTACATATTATAATGTAGCTAATCAGGTTTGTTTTAGTCTTTTTTTTCTCTATTTTTTACACCAAACATCTTTGGATTCACAAAGCTCCTTATCACTGAACAGTGGAGTTTAGACATGCATGCTGACATGAAGGTTACACTCAAAATACTGAAAACGTGGTTGTTTTTTTAGTTATTGCTTATTTCTTAATTTTCTCCAACTTCCACGTATGCAGTTCACGGGGAACCATTGCTAAGTGCAATTAGAGTGTGCTATATAATATTGCTCTTAATAGGTAAATATTTCTTATTTCTGAAACGTACACTACAGCCAAGTATATAGCATCTCTCTTTTACCTATTTCATTTTGTGATTACAGATTTTATTGGATTTGTTTCCTTTATATGTGCATTCAGTCTATAACTACTTAATGTTGTCTCTTTGATCATTTGAAACATTGTAGGCATAAGGCAACTGATGGCATCATCTGTGTCGCGACTGGGTAACAATATCAAAAAGGATCGCACTTTCCCACAACCTACGCTTACAATTTATTTTATCTATTTTTGTGCAATCTCTTTTTAGACATATAAGTCTATTGTTATCTTTTTGTTTTTTACATGTTGGGTATTTTCTTGCCTCTGCAAGTGCTGGTGCAACAGCACATACGATGTCAGGCCGCTGACGCAGGCATACAAATGATACGTAACAACCTGATTGAGGTAACTGTGTATCCGATTTTCTTTATCTGTTTTTGTACAATTTGGTTTTAGCCGTATGCATCTATTCTTATCTTTTTAGCTTTTTACATGTTTGGTATGTTCTTGCCATTACAGATGTTATCGAACCACCACAGATGATGCCAGACCACTGATGTACGCGTGCAAAAGATAGACAACAAGTTGATAGAGGTAAGTGTGTAACTGTAAATTTTTATTGTTAATGAAAGGGGTGTTTGGCTTTACATTGACTAAACAAAAAATAAATTACATCCTGGTACCACAGTCACAATAAACTCTATACTCAAGAGACCCTATACTAATTACTAAGCCATATATGCCAAAACAAAGTTGTAGCTGTAGGGAGCCAAAACATATGCACCAGCCGTAGGGACCCTATACTATCCATAAAATTTCACAGTCTGTTCCATGACAGAGATGTAGCTATAGGGAGCCACAACAATCACACGTTTAATGACTTTAAATCAATAACCACTAGAATAAATTGCCAGAATGAAGCCCTGTTGCAACAAGAACTGAACCAAACACAGACCAATTTTCGCACAAATATTTCAGGAGAAGACTGAAACTGAGCTTTTACTATTAATGGCAGGCATTCACACATCTAGATTACTTTTGAGTACTGCATCGTATAGGATCACATGTTTCTTACACTTTAAAATGTGGAGATTAAAAACTTTGAATATGCTCTCTTCATGTGCAATAGAGGAAAAAAAATGTACATCAGCGGACTTTTATTAAAGATCATTAATAAGTGGGATGATTATGATACAATATAATAGACGTTTATCAGAAGTTTTAACAAATAGGGTTGTACTGATATACTATGTTGGGAGTGTTATTGTGTGAGTATCGCATTCTAAATATGGCTTTTAGTAAAAGAATATCAGGTCGTCAAGTCATGAGCTCCACTTCTTAAGAACAGTGATTGGAATGTGCACTTTTATTCTATAATATGCTCTCAACATCACTGTCACTTTTGTGGCAGTATACTATGAGACCTTTATCTTGAAATTGTGGCTAAATTTATGTGTTTATTCTAAATTGGAGTGTGTAGGAGAAAATTGGTGCTTATTAGGGCTTTTTGGATAGCTTATATCAGTACCTATTTTAACATTGACAAGTTCTTATTAGGGGCTGTTTGGATAACTTATTTTAGCAGCTAATAAACCTTAGGCATACTCATTCCAACATTTCTAAATAACGTGTTTAGTTAGGGGTTATTTACAAAATCAGGTAGAGGTGCAGCCACAGATCTACAAAGCCTCTATGAAAGGGTGAGTGTCTATATCATGAACACTTGCTTCCATTGTTTCTTTTACTATTCGACGAGTTTCTTCTTTTATCAGATGCTAATGATTAAATTAATATTCTGTTTCTTTTGGTTTATAGAAAAATAAGAGAAAGGATCAATGACAGATTAAGTACTTCATCATCTTAATCCCTTTACTTCCACTTATATCAAACACAATGTTGCTACCATCATTCAACATAAAACTCTCTGGCTTGAACTCCATCGGATCATCCTACACCTTTAGATCCATACTTATCTCAGCCACCATGAAATTGACGGTTTCACCCAGCGGAATCACATACCCTTTTAACTCTACATCCTTTGTGACTTTATGAGGCAAAACGAAATGCCCAGGAGGGTGTAATTAGTTGTTTTTAATTAATTGTTGCTTAGTATGTTGTATATGTGTTTAAGTCCTAATTATTGGTTTCATTCAAGATATTAATTCCATGTTTAACAATAACGCATTTTATATTGGTTTTACCTTTTTGCAGTTTCAATGTCAGGTTCTTTCACAATGTAGACAATCAAAAAAGATATGTAGTACATACTGTTTGGCGCTATTACAGGTACATGTTTAAGGTTATTTGTTCTGTGTTTTATCTCATAAGCTACAAAGTTATGCAGTTTATTAGATTGTTTAGGCTGTAAAATAAGTTTGATAAACATATTTACTATTTTTGACTGTTTGGAAAATTATGAGTGTTTAGATTCTGATCTAGGTGTATCGCGCTTAGAGACGGATTCTGAGAGAACACGTGCTTTTCCACAAGGTACGTTAATTACTTATTCTATGTATATTCTGCCATTCGTTTATAGGCGTATACATCTATTTCTATGGTTTAGGTTTCTTACATGTGTAATGTTTTTATTAACTGTGTAGGTGTCAATGTACAAGGTAGCAGCATGTCGGCTGGCGTACGTGCCCGTGCCGACCATACGCAGCCACCTGTTAAAGGCAATTACCCATACAGTTTTGCTTTATAATGGATTCTACCTTTGAGGTACCTGTTATAATATCTAATACTAATTCCGAACACTCACAGAGTAGTTTTCCAAATTCACATGCACATTAGACAAATACATCAAACGACAACTCAAAACAACACCGAAATCCCACGCTTAAGAGTCCCGCCGCATAACTAAGCTTAGTGGACAAGAAATAACAAATGGTCTAGATGTCTCCACGTCACTCCATAGCATCAATAATAAGCTCATCCGTATAAGAAAAAACATGGATCGCTGGAATGGGTCTTGATGGGTTGCAAACTAGGCTATGGACTTATTTAAGGCTTGATAAAGTAGTTTAGTTTCTCAGAGAGATATAACGTGTTACAGGTATATATATATATATATATATATATATATATATATATATATATATATATATATATATATATATATATATATATATATATATTTTTATCAACCGGAGTTTGTTGTGCTTAAATGCCGGCTTTGCTGATAAAGAGTAAGACAATGCAGTTTCCTGACTTTGTTCAGCCTAATGTTGAGGTAAAAACATTTTATTTGTGGAAGAATGTGGATGCTATTTTATAAATAATTTATGAAAGTTTTGCATGCGAATGCTAAAGGCTCGAAACCACAAATGAAAATAAATCGTGATTTTATTATTTGAAGCAATGTGCATAGGTTAGTTTTTAATACTATTGAAAGTTTGGATGTAAGAACTCCAACGATGTATTGTTATGTCTCCACTCTTATAACGTTAAATTAAGTACCTACACAATACGAGAAAATCTTATAAAAATTCCAGAATGTTGTATATACCTTTTTACTATTTTCTTCCATGAATATTGCAAATGGATTATATTATTTCAATATGATATGGTTTTGATTTTTTAATTGTAGCGTGATTGAAAGAATCTGGTCATAAGGGACTCACAAAAGTCTGTTAAGCAATCTCAAACACCCCTTATATTAGAAGTTAACAATGAGCAGGTTGGTAGCTGCATGATTTTTAAAGCAATGGTCAGTCTAATATTAGCAATCTTAAAAACCCCTTAAAGCAAAATTGTGACTCACGTGAGCAAAATTAAATACATAGTCTTCGTTCGGTTTCTTTTTTTCTTCTCTTTTTAACTGGTCGAGTAGATTATGATTGACATTTTTATCAATTGTTGTTATCAGTTCTCTTTAAAGTGCTTGGTGCTTATGAAACTATAAACTTTAGTGATAACACTTATCTTTATTTCCTTACCGTTGGGTTTTGTATATTGCTATTTGATCGATAAAACACGGAAGCTATCGCAACTTTAAATCGAATGGCATATAGCTTAATATGGTAAGCTTAATTCGAGTTTCAAAGATTGATTTCTCATTGAAGTACCCATTTCATAGAGTGGTACTAACTGATATTTTGTTCCACGGTTCTTTCAGATAGTGAATCATAGTATTCCAGTTACACTAATTGATAGTGTGCTTAATGATACAAATAAGTTTTACGAGCACTCAACGGAGTATAAGATGCAATTTTATGGAAGAGAAACTGAAAATGGTACAACATACGCTACTCGGAACAAGCTTGTGAGCAACTTCCGAGTGGAGAAAAAAGAAAAGAAACAGCCTGAATCAAGTGAGAGATCGATGTGGAGCAAGATGGTAAGCCAAGCCCGAATATAGAACTGCTTAGAAAAGAAACTAGCTGGATCAAGTGACACTATCGAGGTAGAGCAAGATGGCGAGCGAATTCCAAGTGGAGACTTGGAAGTAAAGAGACTGGCTGCTAACTGGAGAGATGGTTAGTGACTTGCATATAACGTTTACTTATCTTAATCATTAATGGGTTAAATATGTATGAGTGATAAAATTAGCGTAAAAGATTAAATACCACATTTGTCTTTAATGGGTTAAACGGGTTACTAACTACCACATAACATTTTTTTAGGCATGTATTTGAACAAAATTCATATACTTTGTAATGGCGGATAATCTATTAAGTTTTATTTTCTCTTATCAAATTACCATTCATTTCTTTTTGTTCTTTATTCACTGTAAAATATTTTACGATGTTCGTATTTCATTAAACGTTGCTTATTTATTCATTTGTCACCTTTTCAGCCATTTTTAACCTGTCGGTCGGCTTTTGATATACATGAAATTATAACAAACAAAGATGGAGAAACCAGAAATAACTCAAACTACTTCAATACTTTGCTTAATACGTGAATATCGGCTTTTTTTTTAAAATCTTTTAGACATACACTAATACCATAACAAAATAAAATAAACTCTACGTCTTTAAAAATAATTTTCCGTTAACTGACACCATAAAAATAATAATTATAAGTCATGCCCGCCCATCGGGCGGGCTTCGACATCTAGTATATATATATATATATATATATATATATATATATATATATATATATATATATATATATATATATATATATATATATTGTATGTAAGCGTACTAAGTGTAAATAGTTAATTATAAATGTATCGAGCATGGTTGTCAGGATCGCGAACCTGATCTTAGGATCTTACGATTTTACGATACTGCAAAGCAAAAACGATCCGGATCTTTTGTAGGATCTTTGAAAGCTTAAGATCGTATAGGAACCCGATCCTTGTAAGCAAAAAACGAGCGATTATATTTCAATTTTAATTAATTTGTGTAAGACAACACACCTTTACCAATAAACTGAGCTTTTCGAGTGATCAAGCTCAAACCGAGTTCATTCATGACCGGTGATAATGGCTATAATTCACATGGGTCATGGGTCATATGCATTAGTTATCATTGGTCACATTCAATAATGGGTATTTGACATCATATGGGTCTTATGCATTAGGTTATCATTGGTCGTCAAATCCATGACTGTTGATCATGGGGTAATTAACATAGGTAACGGGTCATGTGCATTAATATATTGGGTTGTAGTGACATGTCATATATGTTATCGACCAATACATGATTTGTAACACCCCCAATTCATGGATGCAGCGGAATTCAAACTGGGTGTTACTCGACGGCACAATAGTCACAATAATAGAAAACGAACTCTAATTGAGTCGTTTTTGGAAGATTTATCATTCAAATTATATAAATATCAGAGATTACAAAATGAGGTCCCAGATGGTTCCATGTTTACAAATTACATTAATTAAGTCTTTGAATGATAGTAAAAATTTATAGCCCTCTTGAATATCCGTGCCCTCCCATGCCATCCTTGATCGTCATGAACCTGAAATACATGCTTAAGAGGTCAACACAAAGGTTGAGTGAAATTCGTAGAGTTTAGTTAAATCGTTTGAACACAATAATCGTAGTGTGAGCTATAGACTCACACTCATATTTGGAAAACAAAATCGTTATTTATTTCACTAAGCTCATGCAACCAAAACATTAACATCGAACCAAAAATTGGCATTATAGAAGCCCTATCAAGGTACTTTTGCCATTATACCGCTAAATCTCAAATATAGTGCATTTGTGTGAACTCGTAGTTGTTCAACACAAATGGGATCCGTCAATCCCAATAGATCTATTCACAATATTCGCGCTCACTATAGGTAGTGAGTAATGGTTCATGATATAGGGACTTCGAACATGGCAATCGTTACTTAGTGACAATAAAACATAGTCGGGTAGCATACAGTAGAAAGCATTGTGTTCGAGTAGAAAAATAATAGCATGTATTCCCCCCATGGGTTTGTAAAATAGTTAAACAATAGAAAGTGGGGCTACGAACTCACCTTAAGTTATGTAGTGAGTAGTGAATGTGATGGTCGAATCGCGAAGGTTTCTACGAGCAACCTATAATAGAATGTTGCGACTTAGGATCGAAGTAAAGAATATGAATAAGTGCATATATATATATATATATATATATATATATATATATATATATATATATATATATATATATATATATATATATATATATATATATATATATATATATATATATATATCTTGCATCTAGTCCATGATGTGGTATGATGTATATTGTAAGTCTTTGAAAGAAAAGATTCATGAAACATGTATATTTTATATATCGTTTACTACCGTTCGGGCCGACATAATTCAGAAGTCATGTTAGTAAGCGTTCGAGGAGCCAGGACACTTTAATTCGTAAATCCACAACTTAACTCGACGGCTTACATAATGAACTCCTCACATGAGGCTCCCTACTATTGTAGTAGTTGATAAAATATATAGATATAAGTTTCGATCCGAAAAGTTACATGTCCGATATTTGAATAAACTTAGGAAAGTTTATTCTTACATGAAGATTGTTATTAGGGTAAGTTTCATAAGTCTTGTATGACCATTTTTCTTTGTATTATCTCATGGTTCTTTTAAGTGAAGTAGATCCAAATTGTTTGTTCAAGTTATCGCCAATTCCTTGTTTCATGTTTACGCCTAAGTAAGCTTACATGGTCATTTCGTCATGGCCTTGCCATGACCTTTGGTCCTTGTTCAATGGTCATGAGACTCAACCTTGGCTCTAGCCATGGTTGTGGTCTTGATTATAGGTCATAAGACCTCTTGTTCCTTTTAAAACATAACCAATATATAGTGACTTATATATATGTAAATAGCTGTTAAGAAACTGAGAAATATCTCATTTGTTATTGATTTTTTGGAGACGTGCTCCTGAGTTTTTGAAGAAAACGTGATTCCGGACAACTTTCGTGTTTTAACTTTTTCATGAAACGGACCAGAAAGGCCTCTTTTTGCGTGTTTTAGGTTCTGTCACAGAAACTATTTTGGCAGTTTTGCCGGAAAGTTTTGGTAACTTCAAATCGTCATAACTTTTGACTCGTATACTCGTTTTAGGTGGTTCAAGTTGCTACGGTTTCCTTGTTAGGTCCTCTACTACAATATGTAATGATCCAATATCATAATTTTACCATTTTGATCAGGTCTTACCAAGAAAGTCACTAGTTTACTTGTTTTAATAACTTATCTTAACAATCAATTACAACAACATGTTTTACTCATTTTTATACATCATGGACATGAATACAAGACATAATATAGCATGAATAACATGTAAATGATATGAAAATGATTATTTAACAAGAAGCATGTTAGGGTTTGGCTTACAACTTTTGGCTTTCAAATAAAGAAAGGAAGTAACTAGTAAGGATAGGACTTTGATAGACTTGCTTCAACCCACTTCACTTCATGCAATCTTTCTACTCTTGTAATCTTGAAAGATGGATGATGAAAGTTGAGGTGACTTGAGTGGATTCAAACTCAAGAGAAATCACCAAGTATATGAGGTTATGGAAGTGTTTTGATAACCTAAGATCAAACTAGGGTTTCTACCTTGAACTTGCACTTGAACCTTGCTTGAATTTAGAAGGAATAAAGCTAAGTGTGTATGGTTTTGGTGTTGGAGGTGCACGGCAACAAAGGGAGGGGGGGGGGGTATTTATATGCTTATGAGGAGGTTACAAAGTAGAACTAGTCAAAGGCTTTCATGGCAAGATTTACACATGTAAACATCTTGGACCATTTTCCACAAGATCAAGCCACACCATGGGGTGACTCCCCCCCTATTGGCGGTTCACAAGGCTAGGGGGTGAGTTGGCTTTGGCTTGGTATTATCCTAAGCTTTTTGGATGAGATTTGACTCCGGGAAATGCCAACCGTAAATGATTAGGCCTCAAAACGTAAAACTGGGTGTCGTAAAATTATGGAACTTGAAAGTATTGATAAACATGCCCATATGTTCCATAAGAAAATATAAAATGAGTGGTAGGTTCCATTTGGGTGGTAAAACCCTGCTAAAACTGGAAACACGGGTCTAAAACGCGTAATACGTAAAACGTACGAATATTGCGTAAAATTGAGAAAAGTAAAATGTTACTTTTCTAATAGGTTATAAATGATTTAAAATGACTTATAATGTCTAGACTGGGCTCAGTCTAGTGTCGGTTGATATTAAATGTCTTTTAGACATCAAACCGTAAGCCTAAAAATCAAGGAATGACTTATAAAATCAAGGAATGATTTTTGGTCAAAGGAGGAGGGAAAAATATGTTGACTTATTCTAATAAGTTGAAAACTCAAATCTTTTTAGAAACGCGGTGCAGGTATAGGCTAAGGTTACGGCTGAGTAAAAACGCTTAAAATTGAAAATTCCAGTTTTTCACGGCCGAGGTTTATTTTGGTCATGTTTTTCTCAGTCATGATTTATTCTCAAATAAATCATGAGTGTGTCAAACATTTTTCTGATGCGGGGTCACTTAACGCGGTCGAGTTTCGTTGTGCGTAGAATTTTTGAATGACGTTTTACCCTAAAACGTGTAATTCCTTATTAACTTTCGCGAAAATGAGCTTATGAATGTCAAACTTTTAATTTGTCATGGAAATGATTTATCACTCGAGGCCAAGAAACAAAAATCAAATTTCGGGAAAAATGAATAGTAAAAGTGAATAGTGAAATTTTCCGGGAATAGTAATTATCCTGAAAATGCGAATTGTTACATGATTGGTGATCGACAATGGGTAATTAACATGGGTCATGGGTCATGTGCATTGGATTTTATAAACTAAGACAAATACTATACAACATTTTATACGTTTTATATTTTTTTAACGTTTTCATCCGTTTGTAACGTTTTTCGTCCTTTTTTGACCGTTTTCAATCAATTTTGATTGATGTCGCTAGTTTTCGACCGACGTTGACAATTTTCGGCAGATTTCAACGGATTTAGACCGTTTTAGTCCGACTACGACCGATTGCGACCCTTTTCGACCGATTTCATCCATTTTGTATGTTGTCGGCAACTTTCGCTCGTTTTCATATGTTCTTAGCTTTTCTGAATGTTTTCCTCTGTATTAAAACGTTTGTGTGAAAAATGAGTCGATTTAAACCTGGTCAACTTGCTAGGTTGGGTCGAAAACGGGTCAAATTAAACTGGGTCAACCCGCCGGGTTTGAAGAGTCCCGGGTCAACCCGGTTTGTGTGTATTTGGTTGTACTAAATTTGATAGATCTGTTTTTAATTGGTTGTACAATGTGAATAAATCATTGTACTTTTTAGTAATGGATAATGTTTTGAAACCGGGTTCGACCCGGGTGGTTCAACCGATTGAACCGTTCTGGTCGAAAACTGGGTCGATTTAAACTGGGTCAACTTGCTAGGTTGGGTCGGAAATGGGTCAAATTAAAGCGGGTCAACCCGCCGGGTTTGAAGCGTCCCGGGTCAACCCGGTTTGTGTTTTAATTGGTTGTATTTAATTTGGTAGATCTGTTTTTAATTGGTTGTACAATGTGAATAAATCATTGTACTTTTAAGTAATTTGGTAGATCTGTTTGTTTAATATGAGAGGGCCCACAACTATGGTAATGCATAATAGAAATCCTCCATACTGTATATACCTCAAAAAAGTAAGGTATGAATCTTTCATACCGAGGGGCCCACCACTACAATTTTACAATACTACAAAACAAAAACGATCCGGATCTTACATAGGATCTTTGAAAGCTTAAGATCTTATAGGATCTCGATCTTGACCATAGGATCTTAAGAAAATGATATTACAAAACTATGATATATAATAATTTGTAAATTTGTATAACCCGAGAAACCGACAAACCAAGCATTTGGTTTCGGTTTTTACAACCAATTAAAAACGTATCTACCAAATTAAATATAACCAATTAAAACAATTAATTCAAATCACATACCGGGTTAACTCGGGGCGCTTCAAACCCGACGGGTTGAACTGGTTTAATTTGACCAATTTTCGACCCAACCTAGCAAGTTGACCCAGTTTAAATTGACCCATTTTTCGACCGAAACGGTTCAACCAGTTGAACCACCCGGGTCAAACCGGGTTTCAAAACATTATCCATTACTTAAAAGTACAATGATTTATTCACATTGTACAACCAATTAAAAACAGATCTATCAAATTTAGTACAACCAAATAAACACAAACCGGGTTGACCCGGGACTCTTCAAACCCGGCGGGTTGACCCAGTTTAATTTGACCCGTTTTCGACCCAACCTAGCAAGTTGACCAGGTTTAAATCGACTCATTTTTCACCCGGAACGGTTCAACCGGTTGAACCACCCGAGTCGAACCGGGTTTCAAACACACTTCACTCGGATCTAGGGTTTTGATCCTCTCTTTCTTATCAAACACACTTCGAACACTTGAACATAATCCTCTCTTTCTCTCTCACACTCACAGTTGCAACTCACTCGGATCTAGGGTTTTGATCCTCTCTTTCTTATCAAACACACTTCGAACACTTGAACATAATCCACTCTTTCTCTCTCACACTCACAGTTGCAACTCACTCGGATCTAGGGTTTTGATCCCAAATCTCAAAAAGCTGATAAGATCACAAATTAATTAATATAATCCAAATACCCCCTTAGAGCTATTTATTCTTAGGCTTAGGTTGATTATCTGTTATAAGAATTGCGTTGCATTTGTATTGATAGAATAAGGAAGAACATGCTGTGTTGTTTTTGCGAACAATTAGAGCAAAAGAGATATTAAGGTTTGCTTGGATTAGCTTATTTTATCTTAGGCTTAGGTTGACAATCTGGTATAAGAATTATGTTGCATTTGTATTGAGAGAATAAGGAAGAAAAGTGACGGATGTGTGTGCGAATAGTTAGGCTAAAATATCCAAGTATCAAAGATGGAAGAAGTATCATCGATGGATGCAAAGACACCACTTTCAAGTATGAACATAAACTTGTTCTGGTGTTTCATCCATCGATGATTCATCTTTGCTCTTTGCCAAAATACAGAAACAATGATCAAGTATAATTTGTAGGTTCGATGCTTGAATTTAGCGTCTTCGTCTTCCAGCCTGTCGGTAGGTTAGAGATTCAAGGCTGAATAATATGTTGTTGTTGGCTAGGGTAGAAAGGATGGTAGTTCATTGCATTGTTAATATAAATTTTATATGATTTAATTCATGCACAATTAGCTCTCTAATGTCGTAGAATCTACATAATTAATATGTATGTTCGTCACATCTAAGGGAGCAATATAAATGATAATAAGAATCTGTTTTCTAATAACTTAAAGCTCAATGATTAGGGCGCTCTATATAGCGTTGTAGATGGTTCCATTGCTTAATTTTAAAAACGTCTACTACCATTTGTGTGGTTATTAGACGGTACTGCAATGTTAGATAGATCTGTCCTGATCAATGCAATAATGATATAGTGTGTACTGTTCATGACATGCCACACTCCATTATCACATTCAAGATGAGTGATGTTACTTAGACTCTATTCTTTACTCAACATTTGTAGATTGTTTGTATTACTTTGAGTCTGGAATTTCAACATACCTTTCCATTCTAACTTCCCATACTGTTTCTTTTGTTTTTTCAACAATCTAGCAATGCGGTTGGTGCAGTCCTTTGCTCAAAGGGAGTTGAAATGACAAAAAGAGCAGTAGTGGGAAGTTAGAAGGGTTACCTATGTTAGTTTATTGCATTCTATTATTTTTTATGATCTAAAACCAACCATCCACCAGGTAATGTGGCCATTGGAGTTCAAAGAACAAAGGTTGTTTCAAACACACCCTGAATTACAACATTATTTTTTATTTCATTTACACTTTCCAAAGGGATATTTGGATCAGGTCAATCATGAAATTTTGCAGATTTCTTCAAGTCAATCATGTTCCATTGTGACTAGTCTTTATTGGCGACTAATATGTATATAGTTCTGTCAAGAGTTATATATAAGCATTGATCCCTGGCAAACGCTCGTCCCAATGGATCATGATTGGCCAGAAGATGTTGAAAAGGTTCAAGCCACCAGTGGGAAACATCAATCCTTTCCTGCATTAAACATAGGTAGTTTGGTTTTCCCATATACCCTTTTTATACTCGTTTCCATGTGTATCTCAAATCACAAATCCTAGTTTAACCCCTTTTTATATATATATATTTTTTTTGCAGAAATCATTAAAATTGACAGCAGTGACTCAAGTTCATTTCACATATCAAGCAGTTCTGAAGGTCCTCCAAATACATGGGCAGACTACTTTCCAAAGGGATATTCTGGATCAGGCACAAAAAGGAAGATGCTAGGAAGGTTAAAACTCCAAAAAAGACTGCCAAAGAGCTTTTTGATTAGAGGGTTCAGGTGCTAGGCATGCCCAATGCTAAGACTTGTGAAGACAAGGCTATAAAACCATAGGAAAAATGCCCAAAGTTTGTTCAAAAGGGAAGGGTAAAAAGAAAATGTATTAGTTGAGTTAGGAAGTAATTTGAATAAACATTGTAATCCTTTTGTACTACTTTATTTGACTTTATGAATAAACATGTTGTAATCCTTTTAGATTAGTAAAATTTAAGATTGTGTACCTTTTGTTACCAGTATTTTGTAATTTTTCATTTCAAGTATTAATGGAATATGTTTAATTTTAATTCCCGTACTTTGTCATTGCTAAATTTTCTCATTAATTGTTACAATATTTTGATTGTTGTGTTCATTAACAAGAACTTGGGATATATTTTGTATCATGTTAATCAAAAGTTATCAAAATCAAAAGTTTCTGCTGCTAAGAAAACGTTACTGTAGGTGGGTTTGTACTGCTAGATATGAGAGTGCAGGGGTGGATTGGTAACATTTACACTTAAGGGTTTAAATCCCCAATTAACTAGTTATAAGGCCGTATAAGCCGCTTTCGTACAATAATGTCAACCTACATAGTTTACTACATAACATTGTCTACGGATAAACCCATATGGTTCATCCTACATTAGCTAATTACATACCATTTTCTAGTGACAAACCCATTTGGTTTATCATATATCAGATACTTACAAAAAAGTTTATCCAACTTACAAAAACTTTCAAACATTGTTTCACCCATCAACAAACATAAAACCATCAACAACCATCAAACCATCAACACACATCAAACCATCAACACACATCAAACATTAAGACTCTTTGGGACCAGTTTGTGTCATCTGTTAAAAAGAAGCGGACCCTTGCAGCTGCACCAAAGCCAGCTTCCTGTCTCAACTCCCTGAAACCAGAGCATGAAACAATAAACACCTTCCTCCTCACCTTCCTTCGACCAGGTACCACCACTGTTCTCTCACGTACTTGGAACACTTTCTGTATCATTTGGTGCTTCACAACAACGACAGAGTACCCATACAAGTTGTACTTGTGCACAATTTTTGATGGTATAGTCTGTTACAAAATGTACAAAGTTACAACTGCTATAGATTGATAGTTGTTTAGTTTGTAATCTCATTGAAATTGTAGCATAATTACTATTTGACAAATTATCAAAGTTTTCAAGACACTTACTAGTTGTCCATTTCTCCAGAAGCATGCAGTCAGTGGTCGGTAGAATGCCCTATCTTCTTGGTCATGGACAGTGTGAAACGACCATCTGAACATCCAGTTCATCCGTCGGGCTTCAAAATTTGAATTTAATATTACAAAATGAGTAAGTTATAGATAATCCAAAATGTTACAAAGATATCATATACTTGATGTAGTTAAAGCTAATAAAGGAAAAAATACCATAGTCATGTGGTTGGTGACACAAGGCATTCATGGCAATATTGGTGCTGTATGTCTCCACAGTTGTGATGGCCCCTCCATCAGGTTCAAACAACATCACATTAAATTCCTGGCGGTAAACCTAAGTAAAAACCATCCACTGACTAGCCTTCAAATTCAAGTCTCGAGCGAGTGTCACCCAACCACCACCATATAAGAAAGAGTGGACGTTTCGACCATTTAGATGATCACTGGCCACCCTAACATTGTAGTTAGTCGTGTTAGTGGAAACCACGACCGAATCAGTAGGGGTTGGACCATCCAGATATCTCAGAAAGTCTTCCTCCAACGACTGCATAAGCAGAGATGTGTCTGTCACAAGCACTAAACATCTCCAAAATGGGGCACTCTCGGGTTCATAATTGTGAAACTCCAACCCATTCTCACCATAGCAAGTTACATAGAACACATCCTCACCCTTTTCAACAAAATGTATGTACTCAACAGCAGAACAGGAGATGTTGTGAATGACAAAATCATTCCACCTTGCTCCCTCAACAACACACTTAAATTGTGAGACTCTCCTTACACGAACTTTCCATCTAACCCCCCCCCCCCCCCACAGTTAACTAAGAAAATAAAACCATTGCCAGTATAGGAACCTCCTAGAACATAATCATTATGCAGTTCATGTATATGAAAATAAAGTATACAAATGAAAACACAACTAAAAACTTAATCCATTCATATATCTTGCATCAAGTACTATATAACACGGACAAAAAAATTTGAAGTCAAAGTTGAAGAAAAAAGACTTGAAAAAGTCATAGTGGACACTTAATGTGTGACTTTTTTTGTCTTCATTTGGCAAATTTGACCTTATATATTTTTATTTGTGTTATATAATAGTTGATAAAAATTATACAAATGGAAAATACATTCAAAACTTAATCCATTCATATATTTTGCATCAAGTAATATATAACACAAATAAAAATATTTAAGGTCAAAGTTGAAAACTAAAGACTTCAAAAGTCAACAGTGGACCATAATTATGGGAAGGAGTAATTAAACTAGTTTCTTAGAGAAATAACGGCTTGTCAATAATGCTGTTAACTTACAAACTCATCCAAAACATCAGGATTGTCCACAGCGCAAATAAATTGATTACCAAACATAGTTAATGCATTAACGATTAAGGTTATAAAACAATGCAAAATACCGTTTGAATGAAGTAAAAATCAGTAAATGTGGTTACCTGGTACGTGTGTTTTTTGAAGAATCACGACTGCTAAGCACCGACTGTATTGTTTGAGATATTAGGTTGAAAGAAGATAGAGAGTTTATGTGAGTGTGATTTTGTTGTGTTAAACACGACTTAGTTTTGCCTTAGAAGCATTAAGTTCGGAGTTACTAGCATTCACCCATATTCCAATCCAAACAACTTTTTCTTTGCTTTTCCTGCAAAATGTTAGTCTAGAAACAATGAAAATACAAGCCATAACATATGCACAATCATCCCAACATCTAAATATACTTAACAGTTCTAAGTATAACTAGGAGCATTGTAATGGGGCAAATGAAGAGTCATGACTAATAGTCTGAACTCAATTCATGATGTGAATATCAAATTAGACTCAAACTAGCTAGATAGAGTACGTATACGTAAGTTATCAGAAATGTGTGACCATATGTATCGAATTGTGACTACATTTAAATAATGTGTGAAAAAATATGACACTATGATTTAGCCACCTAAATAAATACTTCATGTGACCATATATATAGCATCTTTAATTTAGTCACACAAAAACTCAATGTGACTAATATCAAGGTTAATGATAACTGACTTCACATTTTGCTATAAACAATAGTCACATGAATATTTCACAATGTGACTATTTTGAATGTATTGGTCACATATAATACCCATTAGGATTTGGGAAACAAACACACACTAAACTTTAGACACACATATTAACTTACGTGACCATATGTATCGAATTTTAGTTACACTTAATCATGTTTCTATGGTTTAGTGTGACCATATATGACATTCGGTCACACTCTTCAAGTGTGCGACATATATTTGTCACT
Organism: Artemisia argyi; assembly: GCA_030686995.1. NCBI lineage: Eukaryota > Viridiplantae > Streptophyta > Magnoliopsida > Asterales > Asteraceae > Artemisia > Artemisia argyi. Next base: position 332,006,339 of record CM060709.1, read on the forward strand.
CTTAAACGCATTTCGTGACTAACGCTTCAAACTTACTTTTCCGTTGTCACACATTTCAAACGCTATGTGGCTAAATATTTAGCAAAGATTAGCAACCACATTTAAATAATGTGTGACAAACTTGACTATATAATTTAGACACATACACAATTACCTCATGTGACCATATATCTATTTTGGTCACACTTTTAAATTGTGTGACATATATTTGTCACATATGTATATCTATAGTGTGACTAATGTTTCGAGCTCATTTGTATCCGTCACACGCCTCGAATTAAAAGTGACTAAATAATCCAAATTCTTTTTTCCAGTTACCTCTAGTCACATAAATATTCAAATGTGTGACAACAGAATTCCGAAATGGTCACACAAGTCGGATCAAGTGTGGCTGTTCATTTTATTCTGGTACATTTAGTCACGTATAAATGTTACAGCGTGATATTTCAAAATCGACCATGCGTGACCAATAGAACTTTTTGTACCAGTGAACTACATGCATAAAATAGAGCAAGTACAGACACAAAGTGTCGTAACAATACCCAAAACAAAATAACCAAAACAAAATCCAAAACAATCCAAAAATCCCAGCATAGATGATAAACCACTTCCAATGCAACTAAGGTCTCGTCTAATTACATCCTTCTATCTTATCCTTAGAAAGCTCACATGAAAATGATGCTTAAAATGTCAACATAATGTTGGTGAGATTCATAGGTTTAAGACTCATACACACTAGGCAACCAAAATCAATGTGATTATAAAATATAGATGGACAAATAATTATAGTTATCATACAAGTTACATATGTTCATAAAACAACCATCACACAAAAGGCAACCATCGGGCGGAACGTGCCCACCGATCCAAATTCACAAAATCCGGGCCGGAACGTGACCCCCGCTCCAAATAATGGTTAATTAATACCCTCCGATCGGACCACACAGAATAAAAGTGAGTAGGAGTACTACTCTCCAATTAGGTCGTATACACGAGCAATCGGGTAAGCACCCTCCCAATTGGACCACACAGCATCACCACATAACATTAACCACATAGCATTATCATTCACATATAGCATACATACGATAACATTATAAGTCCAAGCTCTTTAGCACACACACACATAATCACAGTAATTCAAATCATTTAAGACAAGCATCATTCCCATCCCAAGGTTAAAACAAAGTAAACATATGAGACTATAAACTCACCTCAAACCTTGCAGCTTCCACAAAACAAATCACAATCTATAACACACAAAAATAAATCCACATTACACATGGTCAAGCCAAAAGCTACAACCCATGTAATACACATATGATGGATGTCTAAGACTCATATGACCCGCCATGGATCTCCTAGACACCATACTAACCATTACCATAACCTAACACTCACTAAATCCCTTGCACTTTTAAAATCAGAAAACGCAGAATTTTAGGGTACATTCGCCCACATGAAATCACAACAATTAAAACTCAACAACTCACACCAAAAATTTATCATCGTCTCTCATAAGCATACAAGCTAATCCCAGAAGGCCATGGACTAATAACACACACAAGTACTCAAAAGAAAATCAAACTTGTCAACTATCCAAATTCGGATCTGAACGCACACCAAAAAGTTTTAATTAGAATAAAATACTTCTACAAGTTTTTATCGCCAATCCTTTTTGTGGTAGTATAAGATAACCTAAGAATAAACTATTCTAGAAGGGCTAGCTTAAATACCACTTTTACCACCACAATTCACTATCAAACTTTTACCCAAATTCTGTCCCGGTTTAATAGCTTTGACACCTTAACAAAGAAAAATCAAAAGACCAACTTCCCGACCTTGAAATCAATCGTGGCTGGACTTTTTGGAAAGCTCTTTCATTACACCTCAATTTAGATAAAAAATTCGTGACCTAACTCTTCACCATCTGTTATTTACGCTCACATCTTTACAACACTAGTTTTCTGTCCAAACCCTAACTCAATAACTAGCATGTTTTACGCTCAATTCTCTTAACCAGTCTCCATACTATTATCATTAATTGATCCCAACATGCTTAATAACATTAATTTACAGAAGTTAACACAAACCCTAATCCACCATACCTTTACCAACGCTATCTCACCACACTTCAACCCCTTAACATCTCGATCCATAATCTCAACAGGTTTCTCGACAAAACGAAGAGTCTTGTCAACCTTAATCTCATCTAATGGCACATGCAGACTAGTATCTGTCAAACACTTTTCAAACTAAATACATGAAACGTATCATGCACTCTACTTAACTCCTCAGGCAAATTCAACCGATATGTCTCAAATCCAATCCTTTCCGTAAATCCCAAATGGTCCTACGTATCTCGGTGATAGCTTGCCTTTCTCACCGAAACGCACAGCACCCTTCTAATGAGATACTCTTAACCTCACAATATCACCAACACCAAACTCTAAGGGCTTACGGCAATAACCCGCATAACTCTTTTGGCGATCTCTTGCTGCCTTAAGTCTTTCTTTAGTCAGAAAACCTTATTCGTAGTCTCTCACTCTAGTTCAGGACCAATTAGTTGGCTTGTTCCAACCTTTGCTCACAGAACAGGTGACCTACATTACCTTCCAAACAACTTTTCACACGACACATACTGATGAGGCAAAAAATTATCCATTTTAGGGGGTCATTTAAGCCCGGAATTGAATTTATTTGATCAAATATTGCCCTAAATCGTTCCTTTTGTGATTTTAGGTACTTTTGGAGTGAATTCTGGAAAATGAAGCATTTTGGACGTTTTTGGAGCATAAAAGTGAAGAAAACGGCAAAGTCTTAATTTACCTTGCTGGGAACAGTACCTAACGGCGTCACCAAGTTCTTAATGACGGCGTCAAGAGGAAAACAAGAGGTGAAGTGGATAGAGTACATGACGGTCCAGAATGTTTTTACACTAGGGCATGACGGCGTCACCATAGGCCGTCATGGTCCCTTTATATGTGACGGCCCAGAGGAAATTTGCTCTTGACGGCGTCAGATCTGGATCTAGGCAATCCGAGAATATTATGGGCGGCGAGTTGACGGTGTCAGAATTTTCTTCTTGACGCCGTCACCTTAGAAAATCTATATATAGTTTTGTAATTTTCATTCATTAAAAGGGAGGAAAATTTTAGGGATAACTTGGAGAAACCCTAGCACGATTTTATCAGTATTTTCAACGGTTTTTACCCTTTGAAACCTTTCACGTTCAATTAAGATAAGTATCCTTTCAATTCATTCAATATGTCTATGTGTTGTTTGAATATATCTTACGCTTGTCTTGATTTTAACATGCTAGGCTAGATCTTTTGTGTGTTTGCTTAGATGTAGTGAAACCTAGATGTTGATTATGGGTTGATTGCTTGTTTATAGTTGTTACGGATGAATGATTTCGATGTTAGGCTTAAGAAAACTGGCAGACTTCCATAGGGTAACTTGCTTGAAGCCATGTGGTGATGGATCCCGCGGGTAAACGCTCAAGCCATTGACTAGCTTGATCCCATGTGGTGATGGATCCCGCGGGTAAACGCTCAAGCCATTGACTAGCTTGATCCCGTAGAGAGAATTGGAATAGGCGTAATCGGGTTGTCTCTCTAGTTGTAACATCTAGGTCTATGGAATCTACGATTTTGAGGAAGTCCTTAAGATATTGGTTTGGATCTTCGGAACGAAGTCCATGGAATGCACATCCGCTTTGCACCAACCGGATGGTGTCGGATCGCAAGGGGGTCACATTGGCTCCGGTGAGCTCAATGGTGTTTCGGTAGCCTTGGTGGCTAGGTCGGGAATACTCTCCTAAGGTTCGGGGCCTAAGGGGTTCTAATGGTGGGTTTTGTTGTGGTGGGATGACGGGTTCAAAGATGTTCCCATCGTCCATGATGTTGGGTGGTTACGAACAAAGGCACAAAGAATTAAGATAGACTAAAGAGAACCTAAAAATAAAAATAAAATCTTACTAGAAAGGAATCTAGCAAGTAGACCTAATAAAAAGAAATTCTAACCTAGACAATAACTATTCCCCGGGCTGCGGCGCCAAAAACTTGATACGTGGGAATCGCACCAGGCTTTACCTCTCGAGGGATCTCGAGAAGCTTACAACCCCCACCAGGCAGTGTACCTGATCGTTGTAGTATAGCATAGTGACAAGTACCGGGGGATTGATCGTTCAGCTAGGAATAGTGTCGCTAGGATTAGAAAACCTAAATACTAGTTCTAAAGGTGAGGGAAGATTCTTTTTGTATTTTTATATTTTTTTGAAAGCAAGTTAAAATCTCGGGTTTAAAGGATTTGGGCGGAATTAGTTGCTATTCAACTAACCCAATACTAAGATGCAATCAAAATAAAATACTAAAAATGAAAATAAACTAAATTATACTAAAGTTGTGAGCAGTAATTGGAGAAAATGTGTTTACTTAGATTTCACTACTCCCTAGACATCTTTTACACGTTAATTACTTGTTATAATTGTATGGATGACGGATCGTATTCCTTAATACCATTCATGGGGTGGCACACTTAACTCCCCAATTCTATGAGCTCTTATCTCCTCCTACACCATGCCCAGCACAACTATAGGGATTGTAAACAGTGGCTCATGCATTAAATACAACCAATAAAGACCTAGTGCGCGTCGGTTCATGTTTCTTAAGACGTTCAAGCATGTTACCAATTGGAGATCTGCCAGTTTTCTTAAGCCTAACATATAAATCATTCATCCAAGACAAGAATAAACAAGTAATCAACACATAATTAACATCTAGGTTTCATTAGATCTAAGCAAACACAAGATAGATCTAGCCTAGCATGATGGAATTAAGACAAGAACAAGATATAGACAACCAACACATAGACATATTGATTGAATTAAAAGAACACTTATCTTGATTACACATGCAAGGTATCAAGGGCTTCTCCCAAAACTTTGCACCAAAATCGTACTTAGGGTTTCTCCCAAAACTTTTTTTTTTTATGTGTAAAAATTAGAAAACTATATATAGGAAAAGGGGTTTGACGGTGTCAAGACCAACATTGTGACGCCGTCACCTCGCCGCCAAAACTCTTCTCGGACTGCCTTGATCTACATTTGACGCCGTCAAGACTTAATCGTTTCCAGGCCGTCATGACTTTAACTCTTGACGCCCTATTTCGTGACGCCTTCAAATCTGTACTGGATCGTCATGGAATTTTGCTCTTGACGCCGTCAGGGAGTTACTCTTGACGCCGTTACCTACTGTTCCCAGCATGGAAAATTAAGACTTTGTCGTTTTCTTCACTTTTATGCTCCAAAAACGTCCGAATTGCTTCCTTTTCCAGATTTCACTCCCAAAGTACCTAAAATCACAAAAGGAATGATTTAGGGCAATATTTGATCAAATAAATTCGAATTCCAGCTTAAATGACCCCCTAAAAACGGATCATTTTTCGCCTCATCAGGCTTCCTCCAAAATCAAACACACCCATGCTCTCAGCTCACCATCCAACGCCTGATTTGTACGCTCACTTAGTTCACTCATTAGAGAATGATAAGTTGTACTCATCTACATACGCGTTCTCAAGACTCTATAACACGTTTACCACTATCGCGAAGTAAGTATTTCATCATGCTTCTTGATGATCAACGCGACACCCCATGGCTCTTTACCAATTTACCGAGCGAAAAAGTCTCGCCAACTCCTCCATACATCTCTTGCTAAGGTAATAATATGTCTTATCCATTCTCAGATGTATCAAATACCTTGCATGATTGATGTCCTTACGCTTCCTCTCAATGAAACCAATAGTTGGTCCGCAAGGTACATTCCTCCATCTTCGTTCCTTTCTATTTACTGATCTAAACCAAGTAATCATTCTTCTTACATGTTCTCATCCTTGAAGCTCTCTCTCTCTCTCTAGGCTATCAATATCATCCTCTTAACTCCGAACTGAATTATCATAATCATTGCTCACAAACATCTAAGTTTCACTCGTTTACTCCCGCTCAGCGCTCTTACTACGATGTCCTCCCTTCCTTGACGATGGCGAATCAGACAATCATAGTCACTGAGAAATTCCACACCCAACTTCTCTTCTACATATATTAGCCTCTTGTCAAATATATGCTAAAGATTCTTATAATCTGTGTAGATAACACTTTTCTGCTTCATACAAATATCATCTCCAAGTTCTACTCCCCAACTTTAAATCATGTATCACTGATGCGTAGGGATTGCACCAGGCTTTACCTCTCAAGGGATCTTGAGAAGCTTACAACCCCCACCAGGCAGTGTACCTGATCGTTGTAGTATAGTATAGTGACAAGTACCGGGGGATTGATCGTTCAGCTAGGAATAGTGTTGCTAGGATTAGAAAACCTAAATACTAGTTCTAGAGATGAAGGATGATTCTTTTTGTATTTTTATATTTTTTAGAAAGGAAATTAAAATCTTGGGTTTGAAGGATTTGGGCGGAATTAGTTGCTAGTCAACTAACCCAATACTAAAGATGCAATCAAAATAAAATACTGGAAATGAAAATAAACTAAATTAAACTAAGGTTGTGAGCAATAAGTTGGAGAAATGTGTTTACTTAGATTTCACTACTCCCTAGATATCTTTTACACGTTAATTACTTGTTATAGTTGCGTGGATGACGGATTGTATTCCTTAATACCATTCATGGGGTGGCGTACTTAACTCCCCAATCCTATGAGTGCCTACTTCACTCCTATGTCGAGCCGGCTAAGAAGCTCCTAACACGGGATCATTAGAATTTACTCATGCATTAAATACAACCAATAAAACCTAGTACACATTGGTTCATGTTTCCTAAGACGTTCAAGCATGTTACCAATTGGAGATCTGCCAGTTTTCTTAAGCCTAACATTGAAAACATTCATCCAATACAACCATAAACAAGAAATCAACACATAATTAACATCTAGGTTTCATTAGATCTAAGCAAACACAAGATAAATCTAGCCTAGCATGGTGGAATCAAGACAAGAACAAGATATAGACAACCAACACATAGACATATTGATTGAATTAAAAGAACACTTATCTCAATTACACATGTAAGGGTTCAAGGGCTGAAAACCCTTGAAAAACCTGTAAAATTCGTATATGGTTCGGCCTTAGGGTTTCTCCAAAACTTCTCTCTTTTATGAAGGAAAATTAGAAAACTATATATAGAAAATTGAGGCTGACGGCGTCAAGAACAACCTTGTGACACCGTCATCTCGCCGCCAAAAGAATTCTCGGACTGCCTTGATCTACATCTGATGCCGTCATGTATTAAGTTTTTCCAGGCCGTCACACATTTAACTCTTGACGCTCTTCCTTGTGACGCCTTCATTTCTGTACTGGGTCGTCATGATATTTACTCTTGACGCCGTCAGGATAATGCTCTTGACGCCGTCACATACTGTTCCCAGCTTGGAAAATTAAGTCTTTGGCGTTTTCTTCACTTTTATGCTCCAAAAACGTCCGAATTGCTTCCTTTTCCAGATTTCACTCCCAGAGTACCTAAAATCACAAAAGGAACGATTTAGGGCAATATTTGATCAAATAAATTCAATTCCGGGCTTAAATGACCCCCTAAAAGTGGTTCATTTTTCGCCTCATCAATCACACAGTTCCTCTTATGGATCTTCGATGCCTACGGAATCTATAGAAAGATAAAAATGAATCGTCAATAGTATCTGCCAATCCTAAAGACAATCGTCTCTCAGATGGTGTCTTAGGTACTTTCCACTCTTCACCACTTTTATCTTACTAATGTCCACGAACACTCGCTATCGTTGACCACCTTCCTGAAGAACTTACATCTTAAAGCTACACCTCTCACTTGAACAACTTGGCAAACACCCTCTTCTTCTTCAACGAACAAATTGATAATCAAAACGACAATCTATCCTAAGTAAACGACGCGAACCATGAAACCGGTCGAACTAAAACGTATATCAACGAACTCAAAAGGGGTACGAATTACCGACAAGCGAAGTAACGAACATCAAAATCAAAGCTAGAAAAACACAATGAGAAATTTTCCCCATTAAAAGTAGACACGGATAAAATGTTCATGAAAACCCATACAAAGAAAATATAAAATACACGTACCCATAAAACATCCACAAGCGTACCTCAACGAATGAAACACTCGATGAACCAAATAAATAACAAGTTTGGTAAATGAGAACCATAGACAGTTCTTATTCCCGTACTCGACCTTCCCAAAAACAAATGAACACCGTTTTCCACAAAACATATCTTAAACTTATACATTTTTTTTATGAAATATATATATATATAAACCATTTTATGTAAGACATCAACAGAACCATTTTTTCCCGCACTTCATTTTCACCACAAAAATAATAGTTTCCAACAAATGACATTGAAATACCCAAAACGAATTTTAAAATACCATAAGGACTTTAACACAACCCCTTTATTGGATGCGAAAAAAACACAGAAGAATCACATAATCAAAATAATCATCAAACGAATCTCATACCAGTGAACACTCACGCAAATACATTGCAAACCAAACGATGAACTTACAGACTCCTTCGTACAACGATCAAACCAAAATCATAGGAAAACACCGATACTAACAAGTCACAAAACATGTCACGAAATTCAATTGGTGTGTGTAAATGAGGGATCAAATATCCACACCAACTCGTCACGAACCAACAATACTTGAAGAATAGCATAACATTCATCTGAGGAATGAATGTATGGAATAACCAAAGAAACGAACTAGTATCCAACAAAAATGAATTCGATTACCCAACACCTATCACGACGTCAAATAGAAAGAATATGGCATCTGTACCATCATGGTACAAATAGGAATGCCAAACAAAGAATTAGGTATACAAACGGAGTGTCTAGCAAACGGATCAACTTAAATACCACAATATTAATCCCAACAGATATTTGAGGTATCAATCATATAATAGGTAGAGTGGAATCTTACCACCTACACACCCCAACATATAACGACTGCCCAAACAGTTAAGAGAATACTTTTCTAACCATACAGCCATCACCAACATGATATCACATACCATCTACCACAACATATAAAAACAAACATCAATCAATGAAATAATGGTCACAAGTCCACGTGTGTGATACCCTTATAATTATCTTCGCGACCATAGTTATAAGCCTATTCCACACGCATACTTACTTCCAAAACCACACATCTCAATGATAACGCACATATACCACATAGCACCTAATACACCATGCAATCCATGCCATCATACTTGCAAGTCCACTTGTGTTGTAACTCATGTATAATTATGTTGGCCACCATAATTATCTATGCCCCCTTTCATAAGTGTACTACCTCCTATGAAAACACATCATGCAAACAATCATGCAAACAAAAACAAAATACGTCACAAACACTCATCTCGCATGGAACAATTCCAACGATCACGTAAACTCTATAATCAAAATCACTTGGATAAGGTCGATCCAATATCCAAGAGTAATCACGCTCCAACATGGCTCAAGACGGCAAAAGACAATATACGAATTCCAAAACATAACACAAAACAAAAGACGTTGCATAATGGCTCAAACTCCACTCTCGCACTTATTTCCCCACTCAGATCAATTCAACTTACTATTCGCTGTGGGCTCTAGATCCGAATCCACACCATTCCATCCTAACTCCCCTTTTTCTTTACTCAACCACCCATTCCTGTTTCCTACATGTTGAGGTAGTCGACAACATGCAAAACCATCTCTATTTCCTCCTTCCAATTCCGTATGATTCACAAGTGCATCCAAATCACGAGGTTTAGACTAAACTACCTCTCCTTCCTATGTGATGTGAGGACACTACCAAGGGTATTTGGTAATGGCTCCATCTCCAGAAGTCACCGTGGTTCCAAACCTCTCCACTTCTTCTCCACCAACGTTTCCTATAAACATCCTCTCCTTGTCCGAACATGGATACATGCTATTGGTAACTCGGATTCTGCGGTTATTCCGCTTCATCCTACCACCTCTCTTGCATCCGATAGCGACAACGGTAGTCCAACGATGCATCTTACGTGCGGAAGACGATATAATAAAGTCGATATATACAATACTACGTATAGGGGATAGAATAGACGTCCGAAACTCAATAAAACATCTCATAAATATAGGAAAATAGACATATAAAATACTATACTTACACATAGATCCTAAATGCAACTATACGAAGGACTCCTAGGTTATAGTCTAGGTTTAACCACCTACTTCTCTATAACCAAGGCTCTGATACTAATCTGTCACACCTCGCCAAGTTGGAAACGCGAGTGTGTAACTTCATGGATATCATCACAACACATGGTGTCTATATAGAGAATAACTACATGCATAAAATAGAGAAAGTACAGACACGAAGTGTCGTAACAATACCCCAAAACAAAATCCAAAACAATCCAAAAATCCCAGCATAGATGATAAACTACTTCCAATGCAACTAAGGTCTTGTCTAATCACATCCCTATCTTATCTTTAGAAAGCTCACCTGAAAATGATGCTTTAAACGTCAACATAATGTTGGTGAGATTCATAGGTTTAAGACTCATACACACTAGGCAACCAAAATCATTGTGATTATAAAATATAGCTGGATAAATAATTATAGTTAGCATACAAGCTACATATGTTCATAAACCAACCATCACACAAAAGGCAACCATCGGGCGGAACGTGCCCACCGATCCAAATTCACAATATCCGGGCCGGAACGTGACCCCCGCTCCAAATAATGGGTAATTAATACCCTCCGATTGGACCACACAGAATAAAAGTGAGTAGGAGTTCTACTCTCCAATTAGGTCGTATACACGAGCAACAGGGTAAGCACCCTCCCAATTGGACCACACAACATCACCACATAACATTAACCACATAGCATTATCATTCACATATAGCATACATACGATAACATTATAAGTCCAAGCTCTTTAACATACACACACACACACATAATCACAGTAATTCAAATCATTTAAGACAAGCATCATTCCTATCCGAAGTTTAAAACAAAGTAAAAATATGGGACTATGAACTCACCTCAAACCTTGCAGCTTCCACAAAACAAATCACAATCTATAACACACAAAAATAAATCCACATTACACATGGTCAAGCCAAAAGCTACTGATTCGTGTGAAAACCAATTATATAATATAGTAGTATAGTATCGAAGTGATCCGCAAGAAATACGGATCACCCGAGTCGTTTCCAAGTGAAGGTGAATGGAATCAAGAATATCGATTCGTGTAAATCGTGAATTGAAAAGTGGAAAAGTGATTTAAATGAGATTATACTAATGAAATAGCAAATAAAACACAAATAATCACTTAAATACGTAATTCAAGTAAGGCAACTAGAAACGCAACGTAAAATCGAAACCGTACGCTAAATCGTTAAATAAACGTTAACGTACGATTTAAAACGCGACTTTTAAGCTACGCTACTCCTACAGACTTGAAAATAATTTTCAAAAATGATAAAAGAAAATTGTAAGAAAAAGAAAAATATTTTTTTGACTTTTTATTTATTTTTTATGAATTAAAAACTAATTTAACTAATTAAAAATTAGAAGAAAATGTAAATAAAGTGAGAAAATTGCAAAATAAATTTCTAAAATTCTAAAATAACTAAAAATAATTTTCTAAAATATTTTTGGATTTTTCTGGGGTTTTTCTGATTTTTTTGAATTTTTTTAGTAATTAAAAAGTAATAAAAATTGATTAAAAATGAAAATTAAATAAGAAAAATAGCAAATCAACTCAGAAAAATATGAAAATTTCAGGGAAAATCTAAAATAATATTATAAACTTGAGAAAAATATAAAAAGTAGAAAATAAGCACTGCAAGTGCTTAATGGCTTATAATCAGCTTATATAAGTGCTTATTATTAAGCACAATTGACCAAAAGTTGACCAAATCTTTTCCAGGTGATTTTCTGACTCAAATAAGTTTGTAGAAACAATAATATGGCCAAATGATCACAGAAACACAGGTATGGGCTAAATCAGATGGCAATAAGCAATATGAAGATAAGCAATAAGCTGAGCAGATAAGCAAATGGCCAAATATCAAATGGAACAGTTACTAGTAGCAAAATTAAGCTCAAATGAACAATCAAACTCATATTATAATCAATTTAGAACACTAGCAGCCCTACTTATGAAAACAGACTACTAATTTCAACCCCTCAACTTGATGAGCCAAATAAGCTGAGCAAATAAGCTCAGAAGTACAAGCTTATGGGGGCAATACCTCTACTACCAATCTGAGAACACAAAAAATTCAAGATAACAGTTCCTAGATCCAATCCTCTACCCTAAAATTACCCAAGAAGTATGGTAAAGGACTGAAGTGCAGGGCACTTTTAGCCTCACTCAGTCAATTTCAAACAGCTTTTCAGATAAGCAAATGAGTTTCAAAATGAGATTTTATTTTTGATATGTAAAATTTGGGTACTGAGCTTTCCAAAACAACAAACCACAATGATTTCCAATCAATATTGAAGGCTACACAAGCTCACAAACTTTGGACCAAAATCTGATGTATGAAACCATTTGACTTTTTTATGAAACAGAAAGTTGACTAAAATGATTTTTGATTACACAAAAATGATTACTGAGATGATAATAAGCTAGGTTGTGATTGAAATAAGCTACTAATTACTCTATTACAACTACTATTGAGATTATGCAACCTAAATTCCTTAAATACTAACTGTGATGAATTTTAAGAGTGATGTTGACTTTTTAAGTAATGACCACTAGTTTTTATGACGAATTAGTATTGACTATAACCTATGTGATGAATTTTAAACAAGCATTTACTCTGAAACAACCCCTAGATCAGCAAACCACAAATAACCAAACACCCCTTTATGTGACAGATTTGAGAGATTAATGAAGCAAATATAAATTTTAGCTAACCAAACCATCAAACAAGTTGAGATAATGATCTAAAATACTGATATGAACCAGAATCACCAATCATAAACAACCATTCACCACTGAACACAGAATCATGCAGAATGAACAGTAGACAAATCTATAACAAAGAACTTGAATCAACAAACTAGTAAACTACTACAAATGACCACAGAAGCTATCAAATTAAGACTATAAGCAGAAATAATGACAGCAAACAAACTAGCAACACAGATATATACTAGATATTATTTAAAGGAATTGAAATAATGAAAAACTTACAAAGTTCTCCCCCTCAGCTCAAACAGAGGGGGTTCACTAAGCTTGCCTGTCTTTAAGACAGGCCAAGTGGACACCTTTTTGGCTGCCTTCAAACCACCAATAAGCTCAGCTTATTCGAATAAGCTGAGCAGTTGACTTTCGTTGACTTTGAGAGATTTTTGTATAAAATGAATCAAATCAAGCTCACAAATGCTAAAGAGTTTTATGAGCTTGAAAATCTAAGTAAATAGCTTGTATGTAAGCTGAAACTTGAATAAATGAAAACATTTTTATTATTATTATTATTTTTTTTTTTCATATTTTCTTATTATTATTATTTTTTTTGTGACTTTCTATAGAATTTAAGCAAAGAGAAGAAAACTGAGCTTCTAAAAGTTGTAACTGATTAGAGGAAATTATTGAAACATTAAATAAGCTAATTGAACAAAGATTAAGCTAAATAAACTTTAAGTGAAATAACTTTAACAAAAATCGAAAAATTAAACTAAGGCTTTTATTAATAAAAACTTAAATTACATGACTGAAAATACATTAAGAAATCAATTTGGCAGCATTTCATTACATAAAAACTACTCACTAAAACGTATCAGGAGGGGTGTTTATATAGGGGAGCAGGGGTGAGCTAGGGTTTTTGGCTCAGAAGGTCCTGGAAGCAATTCTTGGCCACATATCTTCAATTCTTATCTTCATGTCGACATCCCACCTCATCCTTAGCCATATGATTGAGCCTTATCTTCTTGCCACGCTTTCATAGCCAATAAGGGAGCTAGATTCTGCCACAGTGGAGGATTTATGACAACATCCTCTGACAAGTCAGACCTTCTAGAAAGATTCTAGTACGAGGTTGGGTTTTTGATTGGTACGAGGTTTTACCAGGGTGAAAGGAAGGGGGACAGTGAACAGGGTAAATTAGGCGCCCTTTTTATTTTTTATTCTTTCTTTGATTGTGCGGGTCGGGTTTTGTTTGACAGGGTTATGATAAAAGGAAGGTGGGCTTCTAATGTTTTGGGCCAGCAGGGTGATGGGTCAAAGGTTAAGTATTGTTTTGGGTTTAAGTTAATAAAAATGAATCCGGTAGCAAACAAATCATGGGGATCATAAGTGTAAATCCTGAAAATACAAAGACCATAGCTGCCATCTTCACAAATCTTTATTCCAAGGGCCATTATTGTAATATCTTGAATACTTGGAGGGCTTGAGTTGTTATTTCTTCAAAAATGCTCATAAGGACCAAAATTGACAAGTCTTGAAACTTGAAGGGCCAAACATGTAATTTCCTCAAACTTCTTCAAGGGCCACTTTTGTAATTTTTGAGATTTTGGGGACTCCTTATGACCACTAAGCTTTGACCTTGACCACTAAGCTTCCCCGGCTCCGGCTTTTGACACTTTTCCAAATCTCGTGCTCGTTTTGTCATTTTCTCGTGATTTTTCGTCCTTTTCTTAAATATCCGTTCCTGCACATTCACAAACACAAAAACATATATTCTTTGGCAATATTGGTTAGTTTTTGGTTTATTTGGTCTTATTTTTAGCTCAGAAAAGGTGAGTGAATAAGCACTCACCAGCTACAACCCATGTAATACACATATGATGGCTGTCTAAGACTCATATGACCCACAATGGATCTCCTAGACACGATACTAACCATTACCATAACCTAACACTCACTAAATCCCTTGCACTTTTAAAATCAGAAAACGGAGAATTTTAGGGCATATTCGCCCACATGAAATCACAACAATTAAAACTCAACAACTCACACCAAAAGTTTACCATGGTCTCTCATAAGCATACAAGCTAATCCCAGAAGGCCATGGACTAATAACACACACAAGTACTCAAAAGAAAATCAAACTTGTCAACTATCCAAATTCGGATCTGAACGCACACCAAAAAGTTTTAATTAGAATAAAATACTTCTACAAGTTTTTATCGCGAATCCTTTTCGTGGTAGTCTAAGATAACCTAAGAATTAACTATTCAAGAAGGGCTAGCTTATATACCACTTTTACAACCACAATTCACTATCAAACTTTTACCAAAATTCTGTCCCGGTTTAAGAGCTTTGACACCTTAACAAAGAAAAATCAAAAGACCAACTTCCCGACCTTGAAATCAATCGTGGCTGGACTTTTTGGAAAGCTCTTTCATTAAACTTCAATTTAGACAAAAAATTCTTGACCTAACTCCTCACCATCTGTTATTTACACTCACATCTTTACAGCACTAGTTTTCTGTCCAAACCCTAACTCAATAATTAGCATGTTTTACGCTCAATTCTCTTAACCAATCACCATACTATTATCATTAATTGATCCCAACTTATTTAATAACATTAATTTACAGAAGTTAACACAAACCCTAATCCATCATATAATTATTACATGAATTATATTAATTAATCAAACAATTGGACATGTATTTTAATAATTTTACCTTGATTATTGATTATTGCTTTGCAATTATAAACCCTATTTTTTTCTCCCTTCTCTTGCTCCTTGGATCGACTCAATATGCAGGAAAAACGTTTGTGGGGGTGTTTGGGTTTGTTTATATATTATTTATGGATAATCCTTATCATTAGGGGTTGTAACTGTGCTCAAATTTGGTTTCCTTTTTCCCCTTATCCCTTCTAACCGATTTTTTATCATATACATATATATTTTATATTTTTTTATTAAATTAATTTATTACAGTAAAAACCTCATACTTTTCATATTTTATAAACTCCCAAAACAAAACCTAACATCTTTCGCGATAAACCTTAACTTTTACGACAACCGGAAAAATTATCATTTTCAAAACAAAGTTTCCAAAAATAGAATTCCACACTCTTTTGAAACATAACTCATAAAAACAAACTCCTCGTAACCCGCTAACGCTCAAACACTTGAACGAAGACTCGTTACGCAAAAACACAAAAACACCAAAACTACACAAGTCATTTCTACACCACAAAGGTGATCAAAATGAACTTTCCCAAATTCTAAACTTTCCAAATCACAATAAAAACCATTTACCCAAAGGGATTTAGTGCTAAAACTCACCTATATCACTTCAAACACCTAAGACATACCAAACAAACGTCAACCGAGTCAAGACTATCAGTCAAACTGACCTGCCAAAACCACGGTTGTTACACGTGCCACATACGATTTTGGCCGACGAAGTGTAATTTTTTTGTTTTTAGAGAGTGCAACACCCATTTTTTCCGAGAACGGTATTTTAAGTTTTGCTTCTAGAAAGAAAAGAAAAGAACAAGAAAAAAAAGTGATGTTTTATTCTTTTTGAACTTGGTTAATTTTCTTTGCTGTCACTTAGAGCATTAGGTACGTTGCCCTCAAGTTATTCAATAACTCGGTCCACGTCAGCCTCCACAATAACTTGGCAAGTTATTCAATAACTCGTCGGTGTCTTAACTCACAATAACTCGGCAATAACTTGGTAGGCGGTGTGTTAACTTGGCAATAACTTGGGTCAAAGTGAATTTTTTTTAAGCAACAAGGCACAATAACGTGGAGTTATTCCAATAACGTGGGGTCATAACTTTCAATAACTTGGTAACAACTTGGGACCATGGTGTCTTAACATTCAATAACTTAGCAAGTTAAAGCTCCACATCAGCCTCTATGTCACAATAACGTGGGTATTGTAAGCAAGACACCCAATGCTCTTAATGTATAAACATGCAAGCGGAGTGGTCAGTGGAGGACATTCTTTTTGTCAGTTTGCATAACTTAATTGTCACTACACAAGGTTACAAACTAATTCTCTGTATCTATAATGGAGCGATAGTGTATTAAATGTTCTCGAGTGAAGAGAACGAAAAATATTTGTTTTTTCAAATATTAAAAAAAAAAAAAAAAAAAAAAAACAAAAACGTACAAAACACAACTTGAATTTCTTAATATTTATAACTTTTTTATATAACAAACTTTATTTGTCAAATATCTAACAATTACTTAGCGGTTTTTTGAATAAAAAAAAAGACTGGCAAAAAGGCCTCTTGATAACGAATAGAATAAGCCCAATATTGATATACTTTTGACGTACGTACGGTTTTATAAAAAATATTGAAGTATGATATAGAAAATAAAAGAACTTTCAAAATGCACCCTTAACCTATCAAATAACTTTAAAATTATTCTAATTTTTATTAAAATTATTCCCCAATTCGACATCTATTAATATATTTACATGTTTCGATATAACTTAACAATTAATTCATATTTTCAATTTAAACCATTTAAATTATCACACAATAAAATCCATGCAAACATGCACTTTTCATGTATTATGCTTAACAATTAACATATTGCACCAAGATTATTTACTAAAATGCATAACCAATTACATGACATCCTAGGGTTTCTAATCATATTAAAAAATCAAAAACAAAACCCTAAAACCCTAATAGGTCAAACAACCTAATTAAAAATTAGGGTTAGGAATTGAAAACCCTAAAAAACATGTAATAAACGAATCAAAATTCAATTTTTATGCGTTTCGATAATTAATTACACATTATAACGGCTCTGATACCACTGTTGTAATTATAATATCATGACAATCATATAAATAAACCAAACACATCAAGTGAGCATAGCGGAAACAATTACAAGATCATATAATATGTAATTAATTAATCAAATATAAAAGTAAACATACATTTGTGATTCTAGCCCGAACAAGAATCAATTACAATCTTCAAATCAAGAACCCTAATTAGGGTTTATGTGGATTGTAAGAATAACCCCTTACCCTTTTGTTATTCAATCCAAGATACAATCAATAGTGTGATTGTATCACGTTCTTGTACACACGTACTAATTCAAGTAAAAGATTATGCAAGTAATTTAAACACAAAACTATTTTGAGCTTTACTAAAATCGAATCCCTTTATAAAAGGTTTAGATGGATCGATTATTTTGGACAAGAAAAGAAGGAGAGAAAAAACACCAAGAACTATGTGTACAAGTTGTAGGAAACAATGAATCCTTGGGTTTGTTTATATACTAGTGATAACTTGGAGTCCAAGGCATTGAGGAGGTGGAATCCCCCTTATGGCCCGATCGGTTATGGACATCCCTAAGGGATTCGGAACCTTCTTGACATTCCAATTATTCATAAGTATTACTTTCCTTTTCTTCGTCTAACGGTCGTTAGTCATTCTCCGTTAAATACTAACGGTCGTTAATCGTTTTGTGTTTATTAATAATTATATATAACATTTATAAATAATTATTCATTTACTCTTCATACGTAAAGTGTGCAATCCCGTGATCTCAAGTTCGATCCTAATATACGACTACTAAAATAATGTCCATAAACTAACACAGACGCCATTGTTGAATTGATTAAATTGACTTTCCAGTTCTACTCTGTCATTGACACCAGAGTGTTGTTAACACGTCGTCAGCCCAAAGTAATTGAGCATGTTTAGGGGTGGCAATTTCTGACCCGACACGAAACCCGACCTGAAACCGACACGAAAATTAACAGGTTCGGGTTGAGCTAAATAGATTGTGGGTAAGGTTTGGGTCGACATATCTAACCCATTTATTAAACAGGTCAGGTTCGGGTTGGGAATAAAATAAACGGGTCGACCCGCCAACCTGTTTAAGTTTTTTTTCTTAATTAAAAATTATTTATATTTAATTATACGGGTTAAATGGGTTAAACGGGCCGACCCACTAACCCGTTTAACCCATTTAACTCGTGTAATGTGCTAACTTTTATATATAAAACAGATTAAATGGGTCAACTCGAAACCCGTTTAACATATTCAACCCATGTAACCTATTTAACCTGTCAACCTAAAATGGGTTAAATGGGTCAGGTTTGGGTTACGTGTAAATAGGTTAGGGTTGACATAGCTGACCCGATGATTTAAATGGGTCGGGTTCAGGTTGGGGTTTTCTGACCCGCCGACCTGACAACCTGAACCCGCCAACCTGAATCCAACCCGAATTGCCACCCCTAAGCATGTTAAGAAGTTGGCCCGAGCCTTCAGTTTTTTTTTTTTTTTTTTTTTTTTTTTTTTTTTTTTTTGGTAAAAGGGTTAATTCACCCCGGTAAAATTCCGAGCCTTCAGTTGATAGACTCATGTAATTTATACCTTTTATATAACAAATTTATGGCGACTCATCATTTAAGAGCATCTAAAATGAAGGTTTATATGACATGTCCATGGTCACATGATGCATAGGTGGAGTTTACGTGCATAAGTCGAGCACCAAGTTTATAGAGGGGGAGAAATACATGTTCATGGCATTGGAGAAGGAAGTTTATACGATTACAACAAAAATATGATGTGGCCATGCTATAGAGTTAGTAAACTCCATAATATCGAAGATGCTCTAACGACAATAGCTTGCTTACGAATGTTATCCTCATCAGTTAGTTTCTTAACACCAGTTTTGGTTTCATCGAAAGTATGTGGAAATGAACAATCAATAATTTTTTGTAGAGAGAAGTTATAGTTTTGGTAGAGAGTGTGTATTAAAATGAAAAAATGGTAAAGTTTTTATAGGGAAAAAGTGGATTTTTTATTTTATTTTATTTTATTATTTTTTAATATACACAAACACCACCCATTGTTCAAAAGTTGTGCTCATTTGTTCAGTCCACTGACGGACCAAACAATTGCAAATCAGGGGGACGCGTTCCTTTGTGGTTCTCGTAGGGGTATGGGGAAGCGTGGGAAGGGGGGGGGGGGGGGTAGACCAACTGAATGGTTCAGTCCTATTACATCGAGTCTAAAAGGTATGCCACATTGCTTCCGAACTCTATTCATTATGCTTCGAAAGCTCCTCTCGATTTCTTAAATCATGTGAACCTATATACGAAAAATTTTAAAATATTATATAGGGATAATTGCTTAAAAATGTATATTGTATGAATTACTTGTCACTTTTCATAGTTCTATGTAGCATCGTTTCAATCTGATTATCCTTTAACTAACTTTTTAAATTTTGATCGTATTTTTGAGTATCGAATCAAGTATTTTTGAGAATTGAATCAAGTAATTTTAGGAATTTTGTACACAAAGTAATCGAAATTTAAAAAGTTGGTTATGTTGTGATGAAACAAATAACAAAATTTGACAAACGAAGAAAAAATTTTATTCTAAATTTTCAAACCAAATTCAAGATACCAAACATACAATTCTAATTCAAAAGTACCTTAATCTATTTTAAAAGGAAGAAAGAAGACTAGTATTATCATTCTCTATTTATAAAAAACAAACCTAAGAGTTGTTTAATCCTAAAACAACGCAAACTAAGAGAAATACCCAAAACTAATATCTTTAAAAAACAAACCTAAGAGTTTAAGTTACTTTCTAACAATTTCCACCGTTACTTGAACTCATCCACATGTTCCAAGCCAAATTCAAATTCCAATTCTCAACCGCTAGAGACCCTAGCGTAATTTAAAACGACCGATTAGTTCACGAAAGCAATCCGAAACAAGATCGATCCAAAGCAAATGCCGATGATTTCAAAATGAACAATCAAATGTTAACCGACAAATTCAAACATGGTTGACCAAACAAACAAATCGGCTTGAACGATCTTCAACAACGACAGTCAAATTCGGGCAAATGACTTCAAAAGCTCGACAAACGAATAACTAAATTTTCAAATTAGCAAATTCCCACAAATTGAACAATTTCCGAACAACCTAATAATAATCAAGTCGTTAAACACCAAATCAATCTTAAAATCTCAAATACCAAATTCAAATTCCAGAAACCCACTTATCTGATAAGTATTACGGTCTAACTTCAAATTTATTATCCAAATATAATAGCTTGATGAATGGGCTCTAATTATATAAACGCTCCAAATATAATACGTATAATAATTCTAATGACCCATTTTTCAAATAACCATTACTGTCCAAATTCTAAACACATAAAATATCCAAGTTCAAATACCACACAAACGCTATTTATTAAATAGCCCAAAACCAAACTCAAACGAAGCCCAAGTACCAACTTACCAAAAAAAAAAAAAAAAAAAAAAAAAAAAAAAAAAAAAACATCCAAAAGACACCTGATCATAGTTGAAGCGCCAAATTATTTGATCTTAAAAACCTCCATAAGAATAAAAAATAAATAAATAAAATTCAATCGATCTTCACAAAAAAATCTTAAACGATTTTTCTTTTTTCTCTTCTTCGTAGATAAACAAACCTAGAGATGATAACTCTTGTTAATCATCAAAGAACGAAACAAATATTTTACCCAAAAAAAAAGAACGAAACAAATAACAAAATTCGACTAACGAAGTGAAAGCTTTTTCCAAATTGCCAAACTAAATTCAAGGTATCAAACACAAAATTCTAATTTAAAAGTACCAAATTCTTATTCAAAATGTTAATAAAAAAAAGAAAGAAAGAAAGAAAAAACCTAGTGTTATCAATTTCTATTTAAAAGGAAACTAATGACCTAAAAAGATTGCTTAATCCTAAAGCAACTCAAATTAGGAGAAATAGAAACTAATATCTATCCAAAATAAAATTTACAAAACAAATTTTAGAGTTTAAGTCACTTTCTAACTAGGTTATAAAATAATTCGATTAAAACAATGCTAAATACAACTACAAAAAATAATGAGTAAGATACTTTTTAAACAATTAGCGCTATTATATGTGAGTCAAATTTTAACATCAAACATCATATCATTCGAAAAAATAAATAAACAGTGCTACATCTCAAGCTGAAAAGGAATTCAAGTTAGAATTTAAAGCCGAATAAAGAACTGTGGATGCCATTGATGGACTATAAAGAAACATAAACAAGATCCGTTATATAAACTAACGTTGTAACTATAAAAAGATGGAAAAATATAGTTATACAGTAAACCTAGATGTTAACTAACACATCATGAAGAGGTAGAAGCAGGAGCGGAGCCAAAAAGTTATTGTCGAAGGGGCTAACTTTGATAAATTTTTTCGCTAGAAGCGCACGTGCTCACCCCGCCCCCTTCCAGTCTCCGCCTCTCGGTAGAAGCCTTTACGGTAACCAAAGAATTTTATTAGTTGGTGCGTGAGGGCAGTGCCATAGCTAGGTTCATGAAGGCCATGTGCAAAAATTTATGACGATTAAAGATGTATTATACTAATTATTAAAAAGAAACGCAGGATTTTAATGCATGCTCTAGCTTCAAATTTATGAAATACTTGCAACATGAAATTATATTACGTTAACAATTTTTGTTAAAAGTGAATTTTAAGGTCCCGATTATATATAACGAGATGTATATTTTAAGGCCTATAAAGATTTGAGGCCCTGTACGATAGCACACCTTGCACACCCTCGTATACGGCTCTGCGTGAGGGTTAAAGGGGTTGAAAGAGGGCTTCATATATTAGGAAGACATGCGGTAACTACTTGAACGAAAAGAAGCACAACTAGAAATATATTTCATCTTATACGAACAAAAATGTATACGCTGTAAGTTGACTTTATAAAACATAGAGAATACAATAATCTAAAAACGTAAATTAAAAATCCCATGTGAACATAACCCATGTATATAGCTTTGACCAGCCATCTGTTGTGTGGCGCATGAACTTTGATTTTAACATTCCTTTTCTTTTGTTTTCCCTTAGATTAATCTGTTTATGCTAGTGATCTATTAACAAGAAACTTACAATTAAATGAGTGAACTTAATTGTAAACTTCTTTCTGTCCTGGTTATCCGGGAATTTTATTTTATTTTATTTTTAATTTTTTTTAACCATGATTTTCGACCTTTTGGCCAACAATTTACCGGGTTTGAACCCATCAACACACAGACTCAAACCAGGTAAAGCCCTCCTTTTTCAGGAGGTAAAGTTAGTTCTTAACTCGAATGTGCATGGCCTAATCAGTATACCCCCTGGACCGTTAAGAAACTTATAAACACTTTACTAAAAGCTAATTAACGTCCAACTTACATTCATAAGTGTTCTCTGTATATTCTCTGAATTTGAAATTTTGAACAGTTGAGGAAAAAAACTACAGTAGTAATCTGGTGTGTAATGTGTGTGTAGGTTTATCACCTAATAAAAATTTCTCAGAAGTTCAAGAAGAATATATAAAACTATACATGCAAAATTCGTTCGTCTTGTCTTCTTCTATCCATGAACTCATGCAATCTTCTAAGTGCAACTTCAAGTGTTTCTTCACTCATATTTGCAAAACAAACCCTAAACCAACCGGCTTCCGAGCACCGACAAGAACTTCCTGGCGAGATATTGAGCTTAACTTCCTCCATTATCGTCTTCCATATCTCGATTTCACTTTCTTTCGTATCATCTTTCAAATAAGGACTCAAATTCATCCAACAAAACAACCCGGCATTTCCTTTCAGACACTTGATTCCAGCCTTTTTTAACCCCTCAACAATCATTTCATATCGTTTCCGCAATCTTTCCCTATTTATCTTTATGTATGTTTGTATAAATTCCTTGTTTGAGAGCATAGATGCCAATAAAAACTGTGTTTGTGATGAAATAAGAGTGAAACTTGACATGCGTCTAGCGGTTGTCACCACTTGGTCGTTGTAAGAATACACTGTCCCTACTCGGAAACCTGGGAGACCAAGATCTTTTGAAAGACTATAAACAATGTGACAACGTTCTGCTTCTTTGTAGTTTCTTGATTCAAGGATCTCTGCAATGCTTATGAATTCATCTGGGTGGAATACTGACCCTGAGTATATTTCGTCCGAGATCAAATGAATGTTTTTTCTCGTGACAAAATCTAGGATCTCTTCTAGAACTTTCCGTTGGATGGTTGCACCCAACGGGTTTGAGGGGTTTGTAATCAGAAACCCTCGTACATTCATGTTCATGGATGTTGCATGATCATAAGCGGATTCTAGGGCTTCGGGAGTAATTTCGAAATTGTTTGAGCTTTTGCAGTGGATTGGAACGATTTCAACTCCTGTCCTCCATCTCAAATCTCGATCGAATCTGAAACATTCAAGATTTGTCACGTTAATAAAACATGCAAACTTACATATGTAATGACATAATAGTCTTCTAGCAATATAACATTAAGACGAAGATAACAATTGTACCCTGGATAGTAAGGAGTTGGGACTAGCAATGCGTCACCAGGGTTAGCTAAAATGAAAGTTAAAAGCTCATTTGCAGCGGTTGCACCAGCAGTCAAAACTACTCTTTCGGGATCAAATTTTGCTTTTCCTCCTCTCACTTCTTCCATAAAACTGGCCATTGCCTATATAAACCAAGTTTATACAAGTTAGATTCATGTAATCCTCATGAAAAACATGAAATATATGTTTGTACATATGATAAAATATTGCACCTTTCTAAAAGTAAGAAGTCCATGATAATCTTGAAACAATGCATTCTCTCTAAAGCCGGAAACATTCTTGCCCCAGCTTACTGCTTCTTGGTTTGTTTCCAAGTATCCTTCAATCAAATCGAACGAAACCTGTTCAAGTAAAACCAAACCCGTTAAGTCTCTTATGTTCATGCAGACGTAACTTAACTTAAAAGTTACGATGGGACTCGGTGCATTAGTATTTACCTGGTTTTCGGCTAAGCCCATTTGTATAACTCCAGAAGGATTATCTTTTTCATGATATGGATTTTCATCATAAGCCTTCCATCCAGCAAAATAGGGAGAGTTTTCTCCATGTGTTTCTGAAATTGCTATGTTTGATAGCCCAACACTTGGTTGTACAATCTCTATTGCCATTAGTGAAGCTTTATATTGCAAGTGATTAATTGGTCTTATTGTTTGTGTGTGTTTGTTTTTATGATACCGATCTCTAATAACTCCCATTTATAGGAAAAGTCAATTCATAATCTCAATGCTTATTTTCTATAATTTAAAGTGGTAATGCTATGATAACTTGTATTTTGTTCATATAAAGTTGTAAAGCTATTTGGACATAGAGGGTTGTATAGTCAAACATTTTATAAAAATGTTTCCTTAAGATAGAATATATGTTAAATTTGGCAAAGGGACCAATGAATATATAATTTTGTATTATAAGATTGAGCAATCAAAAAGTCACCTTTACTATATAAATGCAATATTGTTTATTCTTCGTGACAACTGTTTGATTTTTGTCATACTTGTGATGATCAACCACATTAATGTTAGATGTATTTTGTTTTTTTTAACAAAACATAACAATCAATCATATATGCATTTCAAAGTAATTTCCATCATACGTAATATGCTTTTTTTTTTTTTAAAAGATGGTAAGGTGTCATTGTATATATAAAACGGCAATTGGTATCAAGTCTTATTACTTTGTGGATTTCAGGGGAAAAAAGTAATCTATGTTTTACCACACCATCCTATTTTAAGATGAATGTATATCTTGGTTTATGAAATAGTCAAGTTATTTTAAATTAACATCAAGCAGCCCTTGACATGCCACTTTTAGTAAAAGGTAAAAAAGATGTTAAGATTACTAATTAACCTTAAGTCAAGAAATTACTACTCCGTATAACTTATATGATAATTATTTATGATTGTCATGAAATACACCAACAATATATTTCATAAGAGTAAATTTCATAAATCGTCCCTATGATTTAACGGGTTTAACGGATTTGGTCTCTCAAAAGATTTTTTCTCGGATCATCTCCCCGTGGTTTATACCCGTAACGGGTTTGGTCCCTCTGGCTAACGCTCGTTTGTTTTTTCTGTTAACTAACGGCCATTTGCAACAAACATTTGCACCGTTAGTCCTTTATACTAACGGCCGTTTATACTTAAACACAAAATTTGTTTTTTTTTTTTTTTTCTTTGTTTTTTTTAAAATTAAAAAAATAAAAATTAAACTTAAAATTTTAAAAAATTAAAAAATTGGTTTTCTTATAATTTTTTTTTCTTTCTAAATATCTTTAAAATTTATACACGTTTTTATACACGTTTTTATACACATTTCTATACACGTTTCATACACACGTTTTTATACAAATTTTATACACGTTTTATACACACGTTTTTATACACGATCTTATACACATATTTTTATACACACATTTTTATGTACACGTTTTTATACACTCATTTTTATACACATATTTTTACACACGTTTTTATACAGACTTTTTTATATACACGTTTTTATACACACGTGTTTACACATGTTTTTATACACACATTTTTATACACACGTTTTTACATACGTTTTTATATACACATTTTTACACACGTTTTTATACACACATTTTTACACATTTGAACACACGCATACATTTATACACGTTGTTACACACGTACATACACACATTCTTATACACGTTTTAAAAAGCGTGTGTATAAAAACGTACGTATAAAAATGTGTGTATAAAAGCATGTGTATAAAACGTGTGTAAACACGTGTGTATAAAAAATTTTGTATAAAAACGTGTATATAAAAAATTATAAGAAATTTTTAATAAAAACGTGTGTATAAAAATAAGTATATAAAAACGTGTGTATAAATTTTAAAGATATTTAGAAAAAAAATTATAAGAAAACCAATTTTTTTATTTTTTTATTTTTTAATTTTAATTTTTTTTTAATTTAAAAAAAAAATAAAAAATAAAAAACAAATTTTGTGTTAAGTATAAACGACCGTTAGTATAAAGGACTAACGATGCAAATGTTTGTTGCAAACGGTCGTTAGCTAACGAAAAAAACTAACGAGCGTTAGCCAGAGGGACCAAACCCGTTACGGGTATAAACCACGGGGAGAGGATCCGAGAAAAAATCTTTCGAGAGACCAAATCCGTTAAACCCGTTAAACCACAGGGATGATTTATGAAATTTACTCATTTCATAAATTAGTTGTCCCAAATGTTTTCGAGATTCCTCATGTGTAAATTTTGTCCGGTTTATGTATGCATCATGGATGTATATGTGCGTTTGCTGGGTTCGGATGACTGGGTCTTTCTTCGGTTGTTGGTTTTTCATAGTCGTAACTTTTAGCAAGTCTTTATAGATTTAGGGTTTTTTCTGTTAAATTTAACACTTATGTTTTTCTAATTCCTACCATTTTGCTACTTTTTATTTATATACTTGCCTTAATAAAATGTGAGCTTGTGTAAATATATACTGTAATGTGAGTTTCGAGTCTAAAGATGTAGGCGTCGAGATTCCTTTGTTGTTTGATCAGGATCCTTTAACTACTAAGAAACTTCAATAAAAAATGTGAAATATGTGTACTTAAAAATCATATCATCAGATTTACAAATCGCATTTGACGTGGGTTTGATATGATAAAGATTCATGTTCAAATAAATTCCAACAACAACAGATTTGTAATGGTCTTATTTAGATTTTGATGATGAAAATAACCCAACCAACATATATAGGTATAAAATATGTTGATTTTTCTTGATTTCTTACTTCTTTGACTTTTCCTCGGCGCTATACATGGTCTGCTAATAAATAGTAATTACGAATGTAGACATCATATTTAAAATCAAATATAAGCAACGGTTTAAAGAAAATGACAAAATAAAACTAGGTTTATAGACCATTGTACTAACTCACGCATGTTTTGTATTTAAACACTTGTTGAATAGCTACTTTTTCTTGGTGATGCTAGGAAAGTACTTGATTTGATACATTCATTACATAAAAACTTAATCCTGTGTTTTGAGCGTTGATTAATTACTACTTACAGTAATTAACTATGGATTTAACCAGCTGTCAGTGGCAAAAATAGTAACCAACTTGCATCATGTCTATGTCTTCTAGTGTTTCGTTTAGAAGTTGGTTATGTTGTATATCTTCATTTAGATCCAATCATTAAGTTGTAAACTGAGCCTAATGATTGGTCATGTGCATGGTTAATTGATTATGTTTTTTCTTCTCATGCTTCTTAGAGCTACTAATTGATACTTAGCTACATTACTAATTGAAGTCAACATTTTGTCTTCTAATTGTCAAAGTGCATTATTGTTTTTTTTCCTGATTAGTCTCTATTTTGAGAAGTAATTAAAATGGATAATTGCGTTGATGAAATTAACTATATATATATATTTCCACTAGACTTCTTATAAAAATGACAAGATTCATGACATATTGAAGTTCACTATTTGTTGCCTATCAGTTAGTA
The DNA here is from genome assembly GCA_030686995.1 of Artemisia argyi. Classification (NCBI taxonomy): domain Eukaryota; kingdom Viridiplantae; phylum Streptophyta; class Magnoliopsida; order Asterales; family Asteraceae; genus Artemisia; species Artemisia argyi. The sequence goes on from CM060709.1 coordinate 332,034,688, forward strand.
CACATTACCTAAACATGCAATTGAACTCAAAATCTTTAAATAATACCAACAAAGTCTTTACCACTTAAAATAAACCAACTTACTCATCTTCATGAAAAGAAGGGGATCAAGGGGGACAAAGAATATGGTGTTTGATGAACAAAGTTACATTAATGTTCGATTGCGAATTGGGGGGTCACAGATATACGTATTTTAATAGGCAAGGTTCAAAAATGAGTAAGTTGGATCGGTTTTTTTTTTTTTTTTTTTTTTTTTTTTTTTTTTTTTTTTTTTTTTTTTTTTTGGTATGTGACAATTTTCATAATTATTGGCCTAATGTTATGGTTACTGCATTAGATAGAGTTATATCTGATCACACCCCGATTCTTTTAACAACTGGTGATGAGATTGTTTTCCGGCCTAAGCCTTCTAGAGTATTTAATTCTTGGGGAAATGTGGATGGCTTTGACATGGTGGTTAAAAATTCATGGAACTCAGGCATTTATAGAGGAGCTCCTGATATTGTTTTAAAGAATAAAATCAAGAAACTTAGGGCTGATATCAAATTGTGGAATTTAAGCAGGGTGGATTTACAAAGACAAAGGAAAGTGGAGATTCTAAATAATCTTAATGAGTGGGACAAAAAAGCTGAAGATGGTTCACTCAACGATTTAGGGGCTGAGGCTCGAGATGAATGGATTGCAGAACTAAATAGTATTGAACAACAAGAAAAGGATGTTTTGCGGCAAAAATCCAGAATCCTTTGGGCGGTGGAGGGTGATGAAAACTCCAAAATTTTTCATTCATCAATTAAATATAATAGGAGAACGAATAATATTAAGGGTCTGTTATGCGATGGTTTATGGGTCACAGATCCTGATGGTATAAAAAAAAGGCGCTGGATCATTTTTCTCTTCGTTTCAAAGACCCTTGCTCCTCTAATAAAGTGTTTCAAAGTCAACGTTTCAATAAATTTTCTGCTGCTGATTCTGCTTTTTTGGACGCTGACTTTGCTATCCATGAAATAAAAGAAGCAGTTTGGTCGTGTTGCGGTTCCAAGGCGCCAGGCCCAGATGGATTAAACTTCAACTTTCTGAAAAGATACTAGAACACTTTTGAGGCTGATTTTGTTAATTGCATTAAGCACTTTCAAAATTGTGGCAGGATTTCACGCGGTTGTTACCCCTCATTCCTTTCGTTAATTCCAAAAGTTGGAGACCCTATGGATATATCTGACTTTCGGCCTATAAGCCTTATTGGGTTTACTTACAAGATAATAGCGAAGCTCCTGGCGCCTAGGCCGCCAAAAGTCATCCATAAGATCTTTAGCTCCAATCAAACTGCTTTCATAAAAGGAAGGCAAATCCTAGACGGTGTTCTCATGGCAAATGAAGTTATTGATTATGCTATTAACTTGGGTGCGAACCTCCTTGTCTTTAAAGTAGATTTCGCAAAAGCTTTTGCTAGTGTGCATTGGGATTTTCTTCTTGACATTATGAAGCAGATGGGTTTAGTGCAAAATGGATCTCATGGATTTCAGGTTGTTTACAATCGGCTTCGATTTCTATTTTAGTAAACGGCTCCTCGACTGCGGAATTTCATACGGAACGAGGTCTTAGGCAAGGTGACCCCTTTCCCATCTTAACATTGTTTCGGAATCTCTTCAAGTCACTATCTTAGAGGCTTGTGATAAAGGTATTTTTAAAGGTGTGTCGGTTAATGGTGGTGAAACAAATATCTCTCTCCTGCAATATGCTGATGACGCACTTTATTTGGCTAATGGTCATTAAGTAATGTAAAAAACTTGATTTATAAGTATTCTAAAATGCTTTCATAATGCATCAGGCCTTGGTGTAAATCTTTCTAAGAGTTGTATTTATGGTATGGGAGTTGATCAGAACGAAGTTGAGATGTTTGCTACCATGAGTCACTTTGATGTTTGGATGAAGTAATTAACAGAGTTAAATCTAGACTTTCTTCTTGGAAGTCTAGACTTTTATCAATAGGTGGCCGTCTAACTCTTACAAAGTCAGTTCTTGGGGGCCCCCTTTTATTATTTATCTTTATTTTGAGCTCCACTGAAAGTTATTGATGAGCTTGAAAAGATTCGTTGTAGATTTTTCTGGGGTTTCAAGGAATATCAAAAAGGCGTCGTCTGGATTAGTTGGAAAAATACGTTTGCTAGTCATGCTCTTGGTGGCCTCGGTGTTGGCAGCCTCTTGGAAAAAATCTTGCTCTACTTGCAAAATGGCAATGGCGGTTTTTGAATGAAAAGGACGGTGTCTGGAACAAAGTCATTAGTAGTTTCTATGGGCCTCAGCAGTTTGTTAACCATTTTAAAAATTTTCTTGGGGTTAGTAGAGAAACTCAAAATATTTCTAATGCTAATGAGCTATTTGTAAGTCAAGTGACTGTTTCTGAAGCTGAAGCTATGTGTTCCACTGTTACTAATGAGGAGATTGAAGCTGCTTTAAAAAGTATTGATGACAATAAAGCACCTGGGCCTGATGGGTTTACTTCAAAAATTTTTAAAGCAGCTTGGCAGATTGTTGGAGAATATGTATGCAATGCCATTAAAGAGTTTTTCATCACAGGTAAAATTCTTGGTGAACTGAATGCTACCATGATCTCATTAGTCCCAAAAGTTAAAACTCCTGCAAAAGTATCTGATTATAGACCAATTGCATGTTGCAATGTGGTCTATAAGATTATAAGTAAAATTTTGACTAATAGGCTGAAGAATGTTCTATGTAGAATTATATCTCATAATCAGAGTGCCTTTATTCCTGGCAGAAGCATAACTGATAATATTTTGTTATCTCAAGAGTTATTAAAAGGCTATGGATGTAAGCAGGGGAAGGAGAGATGTGCTTTTAAGATTGATATAAGTAAAGCATATGACACAGTTAGTTGGTCATTCCTAGAAAATGTGTTATGTGGTTTTGGATTTCCTTCTCAATTTGTGGGTTGGGTTATGACTTGTGTTAGATCTGCTGCATTCTCAGTATGTGTTAATGGTGAGAGTTTTGGATACTTTAAAGGTGGCAGGGGTTTGAGACAAGGTGATCCCATCTCACCATATTTGTTTACAATAGTAATGGAGGATCTTACTTTGATACTTAGGAGGAAAATTAACCAAAATGGTTTGTTTAAGTATCATCATGGGTGTACAGAGCTTCAAATTGCAAATCTATGCTTTGCTGATGATTTAATGATCTTATGTAATGGAGATACCAATTCAGTTCAAGTCATCAAAGATGCTTTAGATGAATTCAGTGGAGTATCTGGTCTTTACCCTAATATGAGTAAAAGTACAATGTTTTGCAGCAATATTGGTGAAGACACCAAAAGAGCTATCTTAGAAATTGTTCCATTCTCAGTAGGCAAACTTCCAGTAAGATACTTGGGAGTTCCTTTGGTTACTAGAAGGTTGGGAATCAATGATTGTAAATGCCTGGTGGAAAGAGTGGAAAGCAAGGTAAAAGATTGGAAAAACAAGTTTTTATCCTATGCTGGGAGAATGCAACTTATTGCTTCTATTCTTTCAGCAATGCACACTTATTGGGCATCTGTTTTCTTTCTCCCAAAAGCTGTGATAAATGATATTGATAGGTTATTGAAGCATTTTCTATGGAGTCAAGGTGAAAAGGTGAAAGGAAAAGCAAAGATTGCTTGGAAGAATGTTTGTAAACCTAAGAGTTGTGGTGGATTAGGATTTAAACCTTTGGTTCAATGGAATAATATCCTGATGATGAAACACCTCTGGAACATTGCTTGTAAAAAAGATACCTTATGGGTGAGATGGGTGAGTACTTATAGAATTAAAGACAGGAATCTTTGGGAAATTCCGGTTGATGATAAAGCTAGCTAGGGTTGGAGAAAATTGATGGAGCTAAGAAATGAAATTAGACCCTATGTTTGGCACTGTTTGGGGAATGGGAAGAATACTAATGTGTGGCATGACTTATGGTGTGAGGATGGTCCTTTGGATAAGATAATCAATAGAAGACAGATCTATAGTGCAGGGCTGTCTCATAATGCAACTGTGGCTAGTGTGGTGGATAATGGGCAGTTAAAATTTCCAGATGAATGGTTTGAGCAATACACAGTATTGAACAATAAAAGGCATTTGGTATTAATTGATGAGAGAAATGACATGGTTAAATGGAAAAGTAAACATGAGAACTTAGTGAAATTCAGTACTAAAAGAGTGTGGAATGACATGATGAGTTCTGAGAGTGAAGTGAATTGGTATAAAGTTGTGTGGTTTTCTAATTTTATCCCAAGACATGCTTTCATACTGTGGCTGCTTATTCATGAAAGACTCCCCACACAAGACAGAATTATCAAGTGGCACCCTGATAAAAATATGAAGTGTTCTTTATGTGGTAAAGTTACTGATTGCCATGATCATTTATTCTTCAAATGCAATTATTCATCTAAAGTTTGGCACAAAGCTAAGGAGGTAAGCAAAATTCAGTGTTTGGCAGAAGAATGGAAATCTATTTTGGAAGAATTGATAGCTATGCCTAATAGAAGAAACATTTGGATTGTTGTTAAAAAAGTAGTCTTTGCAGCTTGTGTGTACTTTTTGTGGCAAGAAAGGAACTTAAGGCAATTCCAGGATTCTAAAAGAGAATGGGATGTTTTATGGAGGCTCATTGAGGAAACAGTGAAGCTCAAGATAGCCAACCTGAAAGTTGTGAAATCTAATGATGTGAAGGAAGTTTTTAGTGTATGGGGCATTGAAGAAAATGAGGAATGAGTAAGAGCATGTTTTGGAAACAAAAAAAAGGGTATTTGGGAGTATCTGGTTATGCAGTATTGATATGTTGGAAGGTATATTGAAAGGGTGTTTGGGACTGATGATTACAACAAGAGTTTGATGCTTAATGACTTTGAGCTGTTGAAATCTAAAGTTTTCACATTGCAAACCATAACAGTGGGTGTGTATCTAGTACCTTATGGGCTCGTTTATGCTTTTAATTCTATTAAGTGCGTAAAACGTATTCGTGATCAGATGTACCCATCTTCAAAACATTGAGGTGGTAAACACATCTTTTTATCTGTTAACTAGGTTTTTAAACCACAAGGGGGTGTTTGGTTGGAGGAAATGAAATTAAAGATGTGGAAATGATTACATTTCCCTTGTTTGGTAGATGCTGAAAAATGGAAAACCAGGTTCGGGGCTTATCTTGTACTAATTCTGATACTCTTAGGGATTTGTATCTCCTAAAGCTCAATTATGGTTTTTTCTTTTATCACTATATGATTGCTTCAGGGTTGAACTTAATTTGCATATTTTGAAGTGAGTTGCTTTTTATATCATTTAGGTCGTAGCTGACATTTCTAGCTTTGGTTCAGACAGATTTTCGCACTTTTTGGAGTAACAATTTATTTGTTTGTTTGAATATCAGAACTTAGAAGTGTTGATGTTGTTGCCTGTGAAATCTATATGGTATTGTATTGATTATTTACATCTTCTTACGAAAAGCAACTTAGAAGTGTTGATGTTGTTGCCTGTGAAATCTATATGGTATTGTATTGATTATTTACATATTCTTAAGAAAAGATTTTTTAACACAAACCTGGTATTGGGTTTTCAATCTTATGAACATTATGCAGTATGCGAAATATACTGATTTACGCATAAGTTGATTTGATGATGTGCTTGACATTCATATAGGCGTCACTCACTTTGAAGAGTCTATAGCGTGAGGACTAACCAACTGACAACAGGAAATTAGGAATACTTCACATTCCACTAGCAAGGAAGTGACAATTTGACAACGTAGTAAAAGATAACTAGGGAGTCATGTAATTGTAAGTAAACACATTTTTCCTCTTATAGCTTCTGTTTGCTATACAGTTCTACTTTTGTATTTTGTAATTCTTTTGACCCAAAATAAATGGCATACATTAACTTTTTGAGGGAGCTTAAGTTCAAAATCAAAATGTATTGTATCAGTGACAATATATATGACTATAATAATATTGGTAGTACACTAGTACCAAATAAAAACACTATCCTATTGGAGTTCATTGGGTGTGACTGTACTTATTGAATCATCATTCTCCTACCCAGTTTGGCCTTGGGAGGAAATTGTGGTAGGCTTTGATGCTAAGGTGAGAGGTCTAATTCCTTTGAATGTACCATAATGTAGAGCATCCCACTGTGAAGGGTATATGGTTTGGGTGGCCAATGTATGATGAGTGGAATAGCGAGGAGTGTAAGATGAACCTGCTTGGTCCACTAAATACATTGGCAAAGGAGGTTTGGTTGGTCATCATGGTGGGTGAGTGTTTCTAAACAACTGAAGCCTTCCTATGAGAGGGAAATGTAGGTTGTTTGGAAGAGCCCCTCCATGGATGGGTTATGGGTTCCTAGTGAAGCCACACACCATTTCTGTCTAGCCATTGTGGGTGCTGGTTGAATGGTTATGATGGGAGGGTGATGTGGAAATGTAGCTAGATGGTAGGTGCTTCTTATGGGTGAATTTGAGTGTCTGCTGGCAGGGTTTATGCTATAATGCAGCTTGGATTTTCTGAGAATGACTATGTATTATTAGAGATTGGATAGAAGAATGCTTTTGTGGTCTAGATGTCTGATAGGATAGATTGTATTGTCTGTTCTTTGTATCCCACTGGATGAGATGTGTTTCATTCCAGGATTGTGAGAATTGTATTGTAATTTGTCATTGTTGATATTAATATAAATATTCACCCTTTGCACACAAAAAAAAGTTTCTATGGGCCTAAAGGCGGTTTTAATTCCATCACTGGCTTGGGGTTAAGAAAGGGTATTTGGCAGAACATTTTTAACATTGGTGGAGCCATTGACGCCTTAGGCATCTCATTTCGTCGATCTTTTAAACGTAAAGTGGGCCGGGTTCCGAGATAGGATTTTGGACAGAGAACTGGTTTGATGATGGTCCATGTTTTAAGGAAAATTTTCCTCGATTATTTGCTTTAGAGTCTAATAAAAATTGCTTTCTCCAAGATAGTTTGGTGTCTCTCGATGGTGAGTGGCGAGCTAACTGGGAATGGCGAATTCAACCGAGGGGAAGAACGGAGGGTGACATAATCAACTTGGAGAATATCCTTAATGGCCTTGCTCTAAAGACGGATCTTAACGACGGATAGATATGGTCTCTTGATAATAATATAGACTTCTCGCTAAAACATCTTTCAAAGTTGATTGATTCTCGTATTCTAGGTGTTTGGAACGGGTCGTCAACTAGAATAATTGGGTTCCGAGGAAAGTGAATATCTTTAATTGGCGGGTGATTAATGATAGAATTCCATACCTTTCAAACCTTGATAAGCGGGGAATTGATGTCCATTCCCTTATTTGCCCGCTTTGTGACTCGGATATCGAAGACTCTAATCATATTCTCTTTAATTGCCACAAGGTTAAACCGATTTAGCTTAAATGTTTTGACTGGTGGAATTTTTCAGTTTCGGATCATCTCCATCTTTTATATATTTGGTTTCATCGTTCTTCTCTCACGATAACAAATGGTTGGCCAAAATTTGTCATGGTGTATCCTTAGTGGTGCTTTGGGCTATTTGGAGGTGGCGAAATCGTATTATTCATACTGTTTCCGATTCAAGGAAGGCGGTTATTAATGAGGATATATTTCCTCAAGTTCATATTTTGTCGCTTTTGTGGATCTCCAACCGGTATAAACATCAAGGCTTTAATTGGTCCACATGGATTTCATGTCCATGAAAAATTGTCGAAGGTACCTCGTAACTATTTGTTTATTTTTGATGTTGCTTTATTTCTTTATAGGGGTTTGTTGTTTTATGTTGGTTTCCCGTCTTAAGGATCCCCTCTTTGTAATTTGTCGTTGTAGTAATATAAAGCTTATCTTTGCCTTAAAAAAAATGTTCTAATTAAACTTAATATTCAAACATTAGAAAGACAAATGTAATAAGATTACTAACTCATGTTATTAAGAGAAAAGACCAACTTGGGTTCCCCAATGATGCTCTAAAATCTTGTTTGTTTTCTTTTTAGATAGACTTCAAGTGATCCTCCAAATAGATCTGATCGAGTAGGACAAATATAGTTGTCACTGATGTTGATTTCTAGTTAATTACTTATGTGTAGTCGACTTTGGTCCGCCAATAATCATGTATATAGCCAACAATTTTTTTTAACCAGGCGTACGGCGGTCCTTGCCATGCCTCTAAACGTTCTTCTTTTCTCTCAAATATCTTCTTTATCGTGCGGGTCTGGATCTACTTTTAAGGATTAAGTTAACACGTATGTTGCATTAACACACGAATCCATTTAATTGTATGCATATTTGGCTCGCGCATGTTAATCTTATTTATATGAAGCTAAAATATTTCAGTACTTGTGTAGTGGCATTACAGATGATTTGATCAAGATAGTGAAATACCAGTTTAAAATGACACAACAGTTTATTTCTTTTTGGCTTATTGACCAAGAATACAATAATTATAAGGTCAAAGGTCTAAAGTGCCTTGTAACATTTCCACTTGGTGCGTATATATACCATTAGAGATGAAATGACATATATGACTATGATTGTTTGGTTACTTGACGTGACATATTTATACCATAAAGTTTGTATTACTTCATAATTGCATCAACCAATATAATTTATTATTGGTTCGAAATAAAAAAGATACATTTGTTTCCGTGTGAATGTGTGATGTCACAAGCAAAAAATATAACATCAACTGTAAACCATTGGGGAAGCATGAGTATTGAGTGTTAGTCCATCTAGTTGTTGTAGTAAAGGGTAACTCTCATAGAATTAAACTAATCATTTTTTATTTAGGATTTTTTCCAACAAACACATAACACCATTATAGTTCATTAACGAGATTGGGCGTTCTTGTTGTTAATTAATTAAATCACATATTCAATCTATCCAAACTGGACTCAACTTACTTTTTTTTAACAGCAAAGAAGTAAATTTATATATATAAACAAAAGAGCAACTTAGCAAGAAACTATAAGCATTTGGAACAATGTTCAGTTACAACGAGTATTATTACATGAATTATTAAACCATTCAATCCAATTAAGTGCAAACTACAACAAGTATTACACGGACTCAACTTACTAACCTATTAGTAATGAAAAAGTGCAAATTAACTTTACTTTATTCATCAAGAATATCTTTCCTTGGAGCATATAGATATATTCATTATAATGTCAAGTTCATTAGATATCATATAGTATATCTTCAGGGCCGTCTTATTGATTTCGAGAGTCCATGTGTGAAAACTTTTGAATAGGCCTTTGATCACGAAAAAATATAACTATTCACTAGCAGAGTATCTCATGCCCAAAAATGTTTGAAGTGTCGTTGTTTTACTATCAGGCTTGTGCCATACCAGTCTATAATGTATATGTTTTTAACTCTAAAATTATTGCTTATAAAGTAAACACGACAACAATTTTAATGTTGCAGAAAACAAGTAAAACGAAAGTCTTCAACATTTGGCCATCAAACTTATATATTAATTTTATTGGATGTATGCCTTTAAAAGATTGTTTTGGCCATTTATAATAATGTTCTTGAAGAGTCAAAACCCGAAAACCGTAAATTTAATAAACAACGTTTACCTATTTGGAAATAAAACAAAAAAGGTGGACCAAACATGTAAAAGCTTAAAACTCTTGGGGCAAGACGCATATGACGCATTGACACCCTCAAATTTTCAAACAGCTTGATTCTTACTGTTTTATGCAAGAAATCGAATTAAAACACCCTCTATGTCTATAATCATAGGGCCCTTTAAAAAATGAGGCCCTGTGCGGTCGAGCATCCCGCACTCTTTAAAATCCGGCCCTGCTCTTGATGTGTTAAAAACCGTGATAGAAACCCATGAACTAAAAATCAAGACTTTTTATTTAATAAAAATGATTTAGCATAAAAGGAATATATGATGTTTTTTTTTGAAAGGTGAATTTCAACTTAGAAACGACCACCTTCGCGGACAGCGAAGGCCCCATCGCAGGAATATATGATGTAATAGATTTTTCAGACATAATGTTAATTCTCGTATTAGATCATAAATTTCTATGACATGCATCTGGTCTAAAAAAATTGTGTTTATAGCAATTTATAGCTTATCATAAATGCATCGGATAATATTTAGTTATGGTTTAATGTAATCATTAGTTAGGGTTAGACTTTGAACTTTACAAGTATAAAATATTATTTTGTGTGTTATAGTTGGTGACTTGGCCGACATCATATCGAAGATGGTTTTCCTAACCGTGTATTCTAATACGATGACACAAACATGTTTAGCAAATCTTCATGCAGGCCAAATGGCCCCACTTTTTTTACATTATCATTTTTTTATTGTTTAATTTAATCTATAAAAACCATATAATCCCGTAATGTTTGTTTCAAAAATTAGTTAAACATTTAGCTATAAATATAAGTATACAAAATATTGCGTAAAGCGAATGATGATTTTATTGATTGATTACAATTATATCGTATCAATAAATAGCACAAAACATAAAATTCTATACTAGGGTTTGGGTCCGTTACATAATACGGCTAACAGTAAAGTGGGTTGATCTCGTCAAACTTTTGCAATAAGCAAAACCCTTGGTTAGGATTTTTTTTCCTCGAGAACCGTAAAATATATTTCATTTCACGGATCGTAGAAGTAATAGCTAGTAACAATTATTGTTCACGCCTAACATCTATGCCAGTAGCAACCACATACAAACATATTTGTTGTTTAAAATCTCATTGGACTACTTGATATTTTACACGAAACTTATTTCTGTCAAAAACTATAATTAATTCTAAGCATTGTGATCCAGGAGCTTCCACATCAGTTCTCCTCGTAAGTAATCAAATTTCATGATATTTGTTCTTATTTTATTTAATAAAAGTCATATCCACATGCATACACAATAACACAAAGGTACGTGTATTAGTACGCAGCGTCACAAAATCTGTAAATAAAATACGAGGATTAGTTGCAATTGTCAAACTTTCATTACTTCTTTTAAATTCTACTAGGAGAAAATAAAACAAGATGTAAATTCTACTTTGATTTTCAAAAAGGCAATTTAAGCAAACTATTGTAACTTGTAAGTGTGTCCTAACGCTTAGTTACATAGCCTTCTCTGATCAGTTTTAAAGGCCTTGTGCAAAATTTGTACCTAATTAATATGCCTATAACTTTGACTGATATTTAAAAAAAAAATTAAGTAAATAGCCTTGCGATTAGGTGTATATATCATAATTGATATTGTATCGTTAGCTCTAACATTTCTGTTGGTGTAAAAGCTTTTGAGAGCCGCGATATATATAATGCAAACTTCTGGCACGTACGTTCAAAATTTTGAGGTAATATGCTACACATCGCACATCCTCAAATACTGCTCTACCGACATACGCCATATAAACATCATATCATTTAATAATCTTTGATAAATAATAAAGAAGGTCTGGTATTGGAGACAAGTAATGACCGCGTATCCGTGTCAAGAATCGTGTATGAACTCAAATCTTTTGTAGCATAAAAATTATATTGTGCATATCTATTTAGATCTCATCCGTTGATTACTATAACCACTACTTGATCTGTTTTATATTTTATACTTTTTGATTGTTGGATTTTCCAATGTTGGATGAGGGAGTATTTAGGAGCTTCCACACTAGCTTAGTACTAAAACAAGGAATATTTCTTAATCACTTCCACTAATCCTTAAGTAATATAAACACGTTTTATTTACATTTAAAAATGTCTTATCTAGGATCAACACTACTCAAATTATTCTCAATTATTATTACTTTGCGAAATTACATAAGTATGAGTAACGATATATTGTTTAGAATTACACATTTCACTTTTACTGAGTTTTTTTGTAACGCAAAGAAATTTTAGTAAGTACTAATAAACTAGCAAGTATCACTTTTAGTGAGTGTAATATTTAAATCTAACATTATCACAAACATAAAACTAGGCAAAGTTTTTATATATTTGTTTATCCTTTTGGTCTTCAACTCCAGCTCAAGCCAACTATGGAGTGTGGCATTGGGACTTTAAATTAGTATATTTTGATAGTATTGACTATTGTTCAGTTACAAGATTATAAGGCAAGTATAGTTTTTGGATTACAAGTCCACTCTAATCATTTAGACACAACTTTTAATCTTTTCTAACGAGGAGAACGGTTGCCATCTCATAGAGTGTCACTTGTAGATTCTTTTAAGCTAAGTTGTTTATTTTACTGCCAAAGAACCAAGGTCGTCTTTAAGGGAGTGCAAGTGGTGCCATTGTACAGCGCCACCGCTTAACGAGTGACACAAAATTTCAAGCACTTCTATTATATATATACACGGTATGAGACTTGAGTTTAATTAGTTTATGCACTACTGATACATGTGCATTTTCTGTGTGCATTTGAGGGTCTCTTCATGGTAATGACACAGGGCCACTAAAATCCATGAGACGGCCCAAACCAAAGCCATATATATATGCATGAGTTGTTTCTGACCTATTTGGCCCTTGACCCGTAAAACCTGTTTTGACTCGTGCCCCAATCAAACCCAAGCCGACCCTAGCCTGATTAGCTTTGTGAATTGATCAGATGCTTCATATTGCACCATAGCCTGATTAGCTATTCCACACTCTTAGAAAAAGTGATACTTTGTCTATTAGTGATCGTCCATAACATAAGAAACAAGTTGGCCAAGATATGAAAACCACGGCCTGCATAGTTATATGTAGTGATTATTGATTAATAATCGTGATATTTGCATCGGGCGAAAGATTTTTCTTTTCGCTTAAAGGATGAAATTCTGCAGCCTCATGTACTCCGATTGTGTAAAATGCATCCACAAGTGGCTTGATGCATGCTACAACGTCATTCTTGAACATGGTCGAGCAGCTACCCTCCTCTTCTTGGACATCGGATTCCACACAAGCTTTACAGGCCAATAAGATATCAAATGCACGATTTCTAAAATGTCCTACCACCAAAGCCTCAAAGTGCTGCATGCATTACTAGCTAGTTAGTTACTTGCTTAATGGATGACTAAGCAAGGGGGGAGAGGAGGGGGGGGGGGGGGGGGGGGGGGGGGGGGATACACAAGAAAACTGCAAGTACCTTTGGTGGTTTGTTAATGGTATAGACCATTGTTTTAAGTGAATTTATGATAGTATTCTCGTTGTATAGTAAGGAACATCGATCTCCGGCCAGTGTGAATCATTTTTTGATATTCCAGTCCATTAAAGAAAGGTGCCGCGTTTAAAATTAAACCCTGTACGGAGACCAAAACTTGCAGCATACTTGAAGTGTTAGGAACCCACTTTGCGTCCTTCTTCCTGCCACTTGTCTTCAAAAGGCTCATGCAAACTTCACCAGACTTGTGTACATTTGGATTGATACCAAGACCACCAGAGCGATATCTCACAAGCTGAAACAAAAGAAGAAAAGTAAATGAATATGTGTGTTTATGTATATATATGGAGATCATATATAACAAAAGAAGAAGAGATGACATACAGGCGGGCTAGAAGGATATGTGCATGGGAAACAAACATCAAAGAAGAAGAGAGCATCATGATACGGCGTTCCCTCTGGTCCAATAATCACAGCTCTCATAAGATCTGTCCTCGATTCATAAACCCTCACAAATATTCCATCTATAACCAATTACACAGTAAGAATCAAAATTCTTTCTCTCTTTATCAAACAAAAAGCTTTATATTTCTACCAAACTCATAATCCACCTACCAGGCAAGTCTTTCTCAAGAATCGTCCATTCTTCGTGTATCCTTTTAACCCAATTTTCCAGGGGCTGGAATGTACCACATGCAATGATGTATAAAAATGATGCAAAGATAGTAATATATTATTGTGTAGAAACATAAAAATGATGTTACCTGCTTTGTTGGTAAACTATGTGCTGAAAAAAGGTGATCCGAATGGTCAACGACTGTGTCATATTTTTTAAAGCTTTTATACCTTTTCTCAACATCTTCAATTTTATCAAGACTTGCCATGATACTGTTATAAGCATCATCATCATTCTGGTCCAACGTCACATCATCCATAGAATATATACCAACGCTTGAATTCCTTTCTATCAGCTTCTTAATAAGTGATTTTGACAATTCATTCATTGTTGGCATCCCGGCCAAACTTGAAATGACTTGAGTACTATTAGAGATAGAAGTACCCGTGTTACCGAAACAGGCTTTCTTTGCTTTCTTTTCTTTCTTTGCTTTCTTTGCCGTGTGATCCCCGTCGTTCGAAGATTTCCTTTTTGTAACACCCGACGAGACTACACCTTTCTTTAAATTTTGTTGATCATGCAAAGGAAATTTAATTTCACTTAAAGGAAGGAATTCTTTAGCTTCTTTTGCACCAATTTTGATAAATGCATCTACAAGCGGTTTGATGCATGAAGCCACATCATTCCTAAAAGTAATTGAGCAACCCTCTTCTGTTTTACCCTCAAGAAACCCGCCTTCTATATAACCTTTACAAGCCAAAAGGATATGACATGCACGATTCTGAAAATGGCCAATTACAAACTCCTCGAAGTTCTGCATATAATTAGTTGTTAAGAGCCTAGATATAATAGGAACACAAAAACAACATAACTTGGTAGTTACCTTGGGTGGTTTGTTAATTGTATGCACCATTGATAGGAGTGACTTTATAATAGTATTCTCGTTGTATAGCAAGGACCACTCTTGTCCATTCGTAGAGCCTTGTAAATTTCTGTACCCAATATGGTTGAATAAAGGATTCGATATCAAAATTACATCCCGTATGTTGACCAACAGCTGGAGCATATTTGAAGTCCCTTGAACCCACATATCCTGCTTCTTCTTTATGGAGCCATTGCTTGTTTGTTCGTAAAGGGTCAAGCTAACTTGACCACACATGTAGATATTTGGATTTATTTGAAGGCCATAAGAGTGATAGCGCACAGACTGAAACATAAATTCGAATCAATTAATTGAAAAAAAGGTTACTATCTTTTGTAAACAATCATCGTAAGTGGATAAAATCAAGAAGAAGCAGAAGAAGAGATCAGAACGTACAGGCTTAAAGTTATATGATGAAGAACTGCTGAATGGGAATTGCACATCAAAGAAGAAGAGACCATCATGATATGGTGTCCCTTCTGCTCCAATAATCACAGCTCGTAAAATATCGTTCCTTGATTCATAAGCTCTCACAAATACTCTCTCTGTAACTAACAAAATAAATGAAAACTCAATTTAATTTCTTTCTTTATTAAACACACAATAACCGATTTGTAATAATGAATTGGCATATGTATCTACCAGGCAAGTATCTCTTAAGCATATCATGCTCTTCCTTTATTCTATTCTGTTCTATATATATTGGCACCTGAGCAAAACATATCACATGTGTATATGCATATAAAATCTAATAACAACACCATAGTATTATTATCAGCAAATAGTGAATAAACCAATGAACTTGTGAAATGTGTTCAAATGATATAATTGTTGCAGACTTGCAGTGACTAAAACAATTCAATGAACTGAAAACAGACACACAGAGAAACTTGCCTTTTTACGTGCTCCAATAAGATGATCTGAATGGCCAGTGACAATATCAAACTTCTTGAAGTTTTCATACCTTTTCAAAACATCTTGTTCGTTTTGATCAACAAGGCTCGGCAATGGGGCGCTATTTTTAACAGCATCATGGTCCACTAACACATCTTCCATAAAATTCTTATATATACTAGCTCCTGACAGCTTTTCCAACGCCCCCTTCATATGCATCTTACGTGCTTCACTCATAGTGTATGGACCGGATTGAATAAAATCTAAATATGGCACGTGTTCTTCTGTGCAGATAATAAACAATACACATGACGCACAATTCGATAAATAAATTAGTAGAAATAGCAACATTAACTAAATATCATGAATCAACTGTTTAAGGAACAGCATTAAGGAACAACAAATTAACTAATTATAATATATACGACGAATATTATTAAGGCCTCTAACAAGAAGCTAGTGACAACAGAATTACAAAGTTATACTACCAGCAAAGATTAAATTTCTAATCCAACCGATCCACGAAGGACTAATCTCCTAATTCTATGAACAATACAAGCATATATGTGACAATGATTTAATATCCTACTTCTATGACGCAATCTCCTCTAAAGTTTACAAAAATGAAACTACAAACTTACATATTGTAACAATGCGTGCACATGAAATCCAAACTAATAATGACCCTGCAAAGTTTTTTTTTTTTTTTTTTTTTTTTTTTTGGTTAATTTTTATTAGGATAAAATTGAGTCAGTATAAAAAAAAAAAAAAAAAAAAAGAATGAACGATATAACCTCCCTTTAAATAGTTGTTTTTGGTATGTAAAATCTTCTAAATTTTGAAAAATTATTTTAATGACTGTCGCCTCTTCTATTAAGTTTGTCAACTTGACTAGTTTAGCCCTTAGAGTGTAAACTTATATATAGATACAGAACCCGAGCCCGTCACAAGATTATTCTCAAATTAGTTTATACGACATAAATTTCTAGGTGTTTTCGTCCTGCTCCTTGATGGCCTAATGTGGATTTGGAGTGCGTCATTATGAGAGTTGTGATGTGATGTGGTTGCAACTTGCAATGTTGTATCGACATCTTTATTAGCACTTCGATCAAATGAACCTCTAATAGTCAGCTGGTTCTCATGTTGTTTTTGTTTCCGAATTGCGAATGGAACCGAAAGAAGGTGTATACGGCTTTCACTCCCTATGATGGAAGGGAAGTTAAGGGGCCGTTTAGTTGGTGAAAATTTTTCATGTTTTTCTGTTTCTAAATTTCTAGAGAATGAAAAAAGGTGAGAAGAGTAGAATGAGTTTTTCAAACCTTTAGTTAAAATTTAAAGAATGAGAATTTCATATTTTTTAAAATTGTTGAAAAAAAGTTGACTAAACAGGTTTTTATCTTTTCATATGAAAAATTTCCTGAAAAAATAAGAAATTTTTCACCAAATAAACGACCCCTAACCAAGTTCTCGAAGTTTATCTTATGAAAACAGACGGGAGAAAGAAAAAGATAACATAGTAAAAAAGCATTGTGATGGTAGTAAAGGTTACAAAATCTCAGTCTTAACAGAGGGTAAGAAGAAGGGCCATTCCCTCTTTCCTATGGCTTAAAAGCACCTTCATCATGTCAAGCTTCAGGCAAGCGTTTACTGAATAACCCATAGAGATATCATCCGCAGTGTAAGTATTACTGAAATAGTAACAGTTGGCACGCCATTGACATTAGACTATCAAATCGTAATTGCAGTTTTTTTTTTTTCCATAACTAATTATGGTTTCTTCTACACTTTTAATAGAGATCATTTACCCCTCTTTGTATTAAAAGAACACAGTTCTGCATCTAACCATATTCCTTATAATGGTGAAAAAATTCGTCATCAACCAACAAATGCCTCCGAGTAGTGATCGACTGTGATCACCTCATGGTTTTGACTACATATTAGTTAGTCGACAACATAATATGATTTTTCGTACTGTTATTTGACTATCGGTACCAGAAACCTCACCAATCACCATCAACAAGTCAAGTGCAACAAGCAATCATGGCCTCTGTATACATTGTTAGAATATGGACATTATTTTAGTAGACGTATGTTAGGATCGAACTCGAGATCACGGGATTGCACACAATACGTATGAAGAGAAAAAGTAATAATTATTTATAAATGTTATAATTAATTATTAAACACAAAATAAATAATAATAATTAGTATTATTGATTAATGACTAATTATTTATTAAATGAAGATTAGGAAAGTAATACTAGACAAAACATGGAAACAAGGGAAGGTTCCGGAATCCCCTAGAGGACTCCTAAACCGATCGGCCATAGGGGGTTTCCACCTCCTTATGTGCCTTGTGCTCCAAGTTTTGTGTAGTATAAGCAAACCCAAGATGTAGGTTTTTCTCATAACTTGTACACACACATCTTGGTGTTTTCTTCTCTTCTTTCTTCCTTAGTCGATTCTTATCAAACAACCCTTAAGGGTTTCGATTTTCATAAGATCCAAAAAGGTTTTGTGTTTATTACTTGCATAAACTTTTTCTTGAATTAGTACGTGTGTACAAGAACGTGAATCAAACACACTATTGTTTGATTCTTGGATTGAATTACAAAAGAGGTAAGGGGTAATTCTTATAATCCTTATAAACCCTTATTAGGGTTCTTGGTTCCGGAAGATTGCTTTGATTCTTGTTCGGGCTAGAATCACAAAGGTATGTTTACTATTTAATTATTGATTAATTAATTACATGTTATTCGATATATTATAATTGCTTCCGCTTATGCTCACTTTGATGTACTTGGTTTATTTATATGAATGTCATGATATAATAATTCCAACAGTGGCATCTAGAGCCGTTATAATGTGTAATTAATTATCGCAACGCATAAAAATTGGATTTTGATTCGTATAGTTACATGTTTCTTTTTAGGGTTTATGTGTTTTATCCCTAAACCTAATTTTTTGGGTCGAATGACCTAAAGGGTTTTTAGGGTTTTGTTTTTATTTTATTTTTTTATAAAATCTAATTAGAAACCCTAAGATGTCATGTAATTGTTATGCGTTTTAGTAAACGATCTTGGTGCAATGTGTTAATTGTTAAGCTAAATCCATGAAAAGTGCATGTTTGCATGGATTTTTATTGTGTTATAATTTAAATTGTTTATATGAATTTATGGTTAAGTTATATTGAAACATGTAAATTTATTAATAGATGTCGAATTGGAGAAGACTCCAATATTAAGTAATCAATTATGTGCTATGTGGTATTTATTTAATTTTGGCTTACGCAATCGATTTATCGATGTATATGGCTCTTTTTCCAAGAAGAAGAAAGCCTCAATTGAATTAATACGTTTTACACCTAGATTTGATTATTAATAGGACTATTGAATAAGATTTGCATGTGACTACATGTTTTATACATATTTAATTGTTATGATTATGTATATTTGTTTATTTAGTTGTTTTATTTTTTATTGTATATTACTTGTTTTTGTTTATTTATTGTGTTAGACATGTTTATAAACGAAAAGGGTAATTTTTGAATAGAAAAATAATACGGACTAAATAATGGCGAAATTGTTTTGGTTTTTAAGAGTTTAAATCTCAAAGAATTGGTTGATTGATGTTTTTGTACGTAATGGTTAAATAGGCTCGACCGAAGTTTACACACTATAAGATGGGTATAAGGATGGCAACGCATTAAATTGTGGCCTTAGAGAGACAACATTCTGTCTTAACGCTCGTTTGTGTGTAAATTAGACTTACCGAACAACCATTACATGTACATTGTCATCTTAAGGGTGAATAATCCATAATTCCACAATGATTATCCGAAACACTAAGCTTTCGGGCTTATGCAAAAGTACGATATAGTGGACGATAATTGATGGTTATTCTTTAATTGGTGAACCCGATACCTCAATCAAAACTTTGTTATTTCACTCTTAGCTAATTGGTAATAAAATTGTTTTGTAAAACCAATGTTATGAAGTTGTATGCATGCTTCTTCATACATTATTTTGATCACATCAAAATAGTTATACCCTTATAAATTAAGTCGAATGCCATCTAATTAAGAACACTTGAAGTTGTAATTTACGTCATAGTGAGACTTGGCGAGATTGCAATGGAAAGGTAAATTTCATAAATTCATTGCTAGCAGATCAACTGATGTGATGGATTTGTGAGTTTACAGTTTTTAAGTTAGACAACTTAAATTGAGTAGGAAGTGAGACTTGGACTCAAGGCATTAAGATGGGGACTAAACATGCTTACAATACAAATGTTTTGTGATTGTAGATCCCATAAATCTAGGAATTGCAATATGATATTGGCAATTATTGTTCGACAATTACCTTGTTGAATACTATCATTGCTAGCAGATCAACTGATGTAATGGTACTATGTCAATTTAGGATCCTAGCTTTAAGAAAATACTATGGTTTATATGAATATTTTCCAATGGATATTTTATTTTCTTAAAGATCTAATTATCGAAAATACTGAAATTGAATTTTGTAATTCGTTTTAATGTATTAATGCAACGTTCAAACCGTAAACGTATTTTGGGCTTTGGTAAATTGATCTAGTTCTGTTTTCAAACAAATGTTTGATTAAGAAATATTTACTTAAAAGACAAAAGGAGTCTCCTTTCTATGAAGGAAAAGTTAGACACAATCCTATTCCTTTTCATGAATGAGAAAGGATAATAGGAATATTAGATATGTCTAAATTCTAATATAACTCATAGCAATTTTTTTAATAGTTAAGAAAATTGCGAATATTTTCCATAGGGATTTTATCATCCTCATTCGGTTGTCAAATTCTAAGTAACAAATATGATATTCGGTTAACAGAAAATTATGTATGACATTTTATGAGTTATTATAATTAGCAGCTAGACTAATTACAGCAAAATGTTTAAAAACAAACTAGTTGTTTTAACTATTTTAAAGGTGCTACATACATTGTAGGATGGTAGACCTATTAAGGAAGAAATTGCATGCCCAATTTTCAAGTTAATAGCATTTGGTGGATAGTCCATCATTTACGTAGTAGAATACACTTTTAGTACATAAGTAATTGTTACGTATGGACATTCAAAGGTGTAGGAAAGTTAAAAGCACACTATTTGCTTTCACTGGATATGAAACATTTACAATGTTGTCAAATTCAGTGGGAGTATTGTGTACTTATCACTGAATAAGGAATTATTGTAATGATCTTTAATTCAGTGGGAGTTACAAGCTTTGATATCTTGGTAGCTAAAGATAATTACTTTCCAAGTGTAGACACTCATACTTTTAAGGATAGTCTTGTACGTTTCCTTACTAGATAGTGTTGTTCTACATCTACTTGTTATGCTAAAATCTATGACACAATCATATTGAACACATAAACAAATGCATGGCATGTTGTTTATCAACTATATGAGGTTGTTCCATGCACAAGTGGGAGAAATGTTATCTTTAATGTGTGCAAGAAACAACTCATAAAGATATGATTTAATGGATTCTCTTGACTACAAGGTAAGAGAATAATGTTCTAATATTAATTCTAGAAACACTTGGTGTTACAATTTATGTTATGTGAGAGCTTAACTAAATTGCAACAACAAGGTGAATTTCATATTTTCATTACTAGCAGATCAACTGATGTAATTGAACTATGAGAATTTGCAGTTTCTAAATTAGATACCTATTAGAACATGTGTCAATATGATATCAAGACTACTTTAATTTATATATCTATGAATTCATGGAATGATATAAATTAATTAAGTAATCTAATGCTACTTCAATCTAAATATTTATGTGTTCTTGGAATGACATAAATAAATGAAGAAATAATGTTATTTACATTATTGTGAAGTAATAAATTAACTTGAAATTACTATTGAAACCAAAAGATGGTGTTCATAATTACTTTAGTTAAACATGTTTATGTTTCATTGTAAAGATATAAACATAAAGTCTTTTAATTGTTACAAGACTTATAATAAAGTAAGACGTTATATTGTTATGTTTTAATTAAGACATATACATGAAGTTATTAAATTGTTAAATGACTTATAACGTATAGTGGGATTATAACAGTTTATGTTTTCTTGTAAAGACATGGACATGAAGTGACTTTGTAAAAGTACTTGTGTTATAAAGCATGTAATTGGCTTGAATATTATTATACCATTAAAATGACTTCGTTGGTAAATAAACAAGTCAAAAGGAATATGGTTATCTTAAATATTGTTAGATTGTCTTACAATATTAATACTAATGAAATATCAAATGTTTATGGTATGTTCAGTTAGGAAAATCAAACTCTTGTTATATTGTTTGATTAAAGATAACTATGACTTCTTTTCTTCCAAAAGTTATCAAGGTTAGAATGTTGAGTATGACTTGGACATATTTAATAAAACTCCAACATAGAAGATTCATATGATGGAATGTGATAAATGTGATGAATCACATTAAGTCTTAAATTGAAGTTTCAAATTTGTTTAACTGCTTATGAAGAGGTTATAAACAAAATTAAGTTAGGAACTGTCAATATGTATTTGTAATATCCTAAAAGAGAATATTGTATTATTGCTTAATTTGCTAAGTATTTAAAGATAGTCTTTAAATTGCTAAAAGCAAGTGGGAGTGTTGATCTTTAAAAGATAAAATTACAAGATACATAATCTTCTAAAATACACTAGCAAATATCATGATGAAGTTTGACATTTGAATGTTAAATCTCAACATGATAATAAAGGTTGACATTTAAATGTTAAATATCAAGATGATGGAATTATCATTCATAGAATAGTAATATATCTCAGATATTTGATTAATATGTTGAGGGCTATGATTTACAGGATTATTGTAAACCTGATAATCATTATGATACATTACCAAATATGAAGTTGGGTAAAGTATACATGATATGAATGATTAAGATGCTGTCCATAAAGATAATCAATTTTTGAAATTTGATTTATCTTAATAGTTAGACTAGAAAATTAAGATGAATTTCTTCAAAGATTAGGTAACCTTTGTGGTTTAAATCTTTGAATAGAAATCATATGGACAATGTTGTACACGTATTTAATGTATGTTTTATGACAAGATTATTAATCACATTTAAGCAATTAACTGTGATTGAATATTCTTTTCTAAACACATTAAATACATAAAGATTATGATTATCATATTTATGAAATTGACAATGGAATATCAAAACTCTTTCTTGAGTGATTACTTGAGCGAGGACGATAAGTAATCAAAAGAAGTTTATGAATTCAAATAAATCTTTGGAAGTGTACATTGTGTTATAATCCATAGATGGATAAATGCATGCATCTAGAAGATTATCTTATATTTAATTATTAAATTCATGTTTGGATTTATAATTGAAATAAGATAATTTCTAAGTATTCTTAAAAGCTAGTGGGAGTATTATGTTTAATTTCTTAAATCATATATGTTGTAGAACATATGAAAAGTAACATTCCATATAAGTAAATGTTAAGTCTAAGAATGGAATGAAACTTTACTTGTAAGATTTAGAAAATAAGACATACAACCTTGGAATGAATGTTTATTGTTGAAACATGTGCGGTAAATGAATCTAATATAACATGATATATTATTTAGAAAGTCTAAATGGATATGAATGACATGAATAAAATCTAAGTTTGACTCAAAGATCTTTCATGAACATCATGTTTTGTTTTATCATGCTTGATTACAAGATGATTTGGCAATATTAATATCTAATTAAAAGTTATTAGATAACTTGTGTAATATTCTAAATGAATACATTTGATTATAGAATCACATCCTAAAATCTGGAATAGCTTCCAAATTCTATAGATGAACAATTTTCAATTGTTGTGAAAATTGTCATAGCCAACAAACTTGATAGTTTGAAGGGCATCAAACATTACACAATAGATATTATGGTTTACGGAAAGTTTTAATAGCATATTGTTGTTGCATACAATGATGCTAATGAAATTGAGATGACACTCAATACTAGTCATGGTAAGGATTTCATCTTTGACTATATGTACTAGTTATGCTTGCTAAAAGCATAGTTGCATTATACATTAAAAGAATAAGAATATTTTAAACTTTAAAATGTTTGGAAGTTTAATTATCATAAATTGGTGGTTAAGGATGTATCACATTTTTATGAAATATGGCATTATCAAAATAGTTGACTATGCACATATAAGAATTTCAATAGTTGAATTCTTGAAATAAGTATTCTTAAAATTCCGATAGATCAAAGTTGGATGATTTATGTCTTGTCAACAAGTATGAATGTCATTGCTTGAGACATAATCCATCAACAAGAGTTATCATGCATTGATCTATTTAGTATTTGGATAAGGGATGTTAAACAATTATTATGATAAATTGAAATACATGGTATGTTTAATTTATAATATATTGTATCCTATATTTGTATGTTTAAATCCATGAATAAAGGTTATTCTTAAATTGTCCGTTGTCAGTTAATAATATGGGAATATTATTAAATCAAAACAAATCTGAAGGTTGGTATAATATACTTAAAGTATATTGATGCGTAGTCATGCCATTTCAGATGATATTCAATGATACCGAATATAGGACTTATCCCAACTACATGATGTTACTTTATGGATTTAGTTATTAAGTAAATCATGAGAAGTTATCCTCAGACTTGAGATGCAAGATAAGTGTCATGAATGTAGTACATTTTTGTGGAACAACTTAACGCTATACGTAACTGGTAGTCATAAGGGTTGTTTTCGGAAATGTTACAAAGTTTGTGGGTTTTGCTTGTATTCAAGATAGAATTTGTTCCTTCAAATTTATTTTTGGAGTTTAATACTGCTGGGCCCCTCGTAGGGTTGGTAAGATGCATGTGCGGCCGCACCCAAAATCTTCCCTGAATATGTTCAGAAGATTTGGTAATCTTGATCAATCATAAACAACGAGAAACAGAATGGTTAATTAAGGAATGACTTTAATCCATATCCTTATTAACGTGGTATTAGAAACAAAAGGATAATAATAATGAGAAATCATTAAAAGGTTTTTCCAGGAGCCTTACTCGAGATCATACTAGAGGCATCGGCGTGTTGCAAGACGCTAACCGATGTGATTACACTATTAAAATATGTCCAAGTGAGAGCTGTTAGAATATGGACATTATTTTAGTAGACGTATGTTAGGATCGAACTCGAGATCACGGGATTGCACACAATACGTATGAAGAGAAAAAGTAATAATTATTTATAAATGTTATAATTAATTATTAAACACAAAATAAATAATAATAATTAGTATTATTGATTAATGACTAATTATTTATTAAATGAAGATTAGGAAAGTAATACTAGACAAAACATGGAAACAAGGGAAGGTTCCGGAATCCCCTAGAGGACTCCTAAACCGATCGGCCATAGGGGGTTTCCACCTCCTTATGTGCCTTGTGCTCCAAGTTTTGTGTAGTATATAAGCAAACCCAAGATGTAGGTTTTTCTCATAACTTGTACACACACATCTTGGTGTTTTCTTCTCTTCTTTCTTCCTTAGTCGATTCTTATCAAACAACCCTTAAGGGTTTCGATTTTCATAAGATCCAAAAAGGTTTTGTGTTTATTACTTGCATAAACTTTTTCTTGAATTAGTACGTGTGTACAAGAACGTGAATCAAACACACTATTGTTTGATTCTTGGATTGAATTACAAAAGAGGTAAGGGGTAATTCTTATAATCCTTATAAACCCTTATTAGGGTTCTTGGTTCCGGAAGATTGCTTTGATTCTTGTTCGGGCTAGAATCACAAAAGTATGTTTACTATTTAATTATTGATTAATTAATTACATGTTATTCGATATATTATAATTGCTTCCGCTTATGCTCACTTTGATGTACTTGGTTTATTTATATGAATGTCATGATATAATAATTCCAACATACATACTTGCTGACGATAATTAATCACAAGTTGGAGTGATTGGAACTTCCTATTAAAACTGATTTTTATACATATTAAAATAATCTGATATCTTTTTGAGATTATCAAAAACTGTTCTATATGTTATTGTCTATGTTACATGTTATATCAATTCTTATTATGATGGAAACAGTTTTAATAAGCTATCCGAAATACTTTAATCTTTTTATATGAGCTTGAAGATAATGCTTAATTTTGCACTTTAATTGTTGGTTTAATTAGATTCAATAAAAATCATAGATACACGACCAGAAGATTAAGGATAGAAAGAAGTGCTGATAACGACATAACGTACAATTTATGTTGGTTTGACCTTGTATACATCGATCTCTCATGACCCATGATGGTAGATGTCCGTAAGGGTGTTTGGCAAAATACCCAGAATAATAGCTCATAAGTGTAAAGTGATATAAAATGAAAGGCGAATAAAAAAGCCAAAATAGAAAACACTATAAAAAACTTATAAGAGGGTGTTTGGTTTAGCTTATGGTTTTCACAAAAAGTGAACTTCAAAAGGGCAAAAACCTATTTTTCAGCCTCCAATAAGCTATTTAATATGAGCTTTTAGCAAGTATAATAAGCCAGTAAACACCTCAAATAAGTTAGCCAAACTTCCATAAACCTCACGTACATGAGCTAGCTGAACACCCATAGCTCTACCGTCCGAACAGACTTATTCGACAACGAAGAACCCTTATAACATACAAACCAAATAAACCCATGTAATTTATGGTATAGCCATACCCATATCAACAAAATCATAACAAATAACATCACAAAATACGTACAAAAACAAATAGAACAAATATCAACCATAATTTTCTTAACGATTATTCAAAAGTCAAAAGTAACAAACTTTGCATCACCCACAAAAAACTGTGTAAATCAACCAGTTCAACATCCACGATGTAAATAAACACTTTATAAAAACGTCAATAAACCTAAGTATCTCTAATAGCCTGTTGTTCAGTCCAACCTTTATTTGACCAGGCCTTAGTCAAAATTTTCAGTCCAGCCTTTTGTTTGTCGGCCGACACTTCGAAATATTCAAGAGCTATATCCATTTCGGTCCTCATGTATGCAATACGAGCATCCCTTTCAGCAATCGTTTTACGTTTTTTTTCAATCTTTTTACGTAGTTTAATATTCACCCTTCGAAGTTCCTTGTTCTCCGTTCGTAAATCATTGATAAGATCAGCATTCATGTCAGCCATTGCTTTGATCTCCTTCAGTTTTGATATTGCGAATGCGTTTGAGGGTTTAAGGTTTCGGCAAACGATGAAGATGATATATATATATAGTCGATGTAACCATATATATATATATATATATACTTTCTAAAGTCACGGCGTACGCTATTTACTATGTATACTTTACAAATTTAGCCCCTTAGCTTAAGGATGTTAACTTGGTAACCTTATTTTAAGGATGTTAATGGTGTCTAAGATATTTAATGTAGTAGTCAATAAATAGAATTAATGCAATTATTAAAACATTTCTTAAACACAATTCCTGTAGTAAATGTCATTAATACAAATAATAAAGCAAATTATGTAAGATGTGTTTTAATAACTGCATTAATTGTGTTTAAATTGGTTGTTCAAATGAAATTCTTAATATCCGTAAATTTATTGTCGAAAGAACATAATAAACTAAAACACATGATTCACCAAAAATTTTTATTTCAGGGTACCCGCCGCCGCAAAACGCGGATACCTACAAGTTTATTTGAATGTAGTTTTGCTTTTAAAAAGTATGCAAATACACCGGATTATAGTTGAGTCGGAGGAAGTGAAGCAATTAAATAGGAAGTAATTCTTTCTTTCCTATTTTTTTAGGGCTACAAGTAAAATTTTCCTTTATATTCATAATATCAAACAAAACTGCTCTAAACAATGTTTTAAAATCCGGGATTACCCGACCGGAAGCCGGATTTGAGCAAAAAACGCGATTGAACTATGACACGATAGCTCGACAGGTTCGGTTACAAAATCGGTTTTTAAAACGTTGGCTCTAACTATCCAAATTTTTAGAGGGGCCCATGACCCTCCCCTATCCTCACAAAGCCCCGTCCATGAAGAGAAGTATGAAACCAAAACCAGTAGTCATTATAATAACACAAAAGCGATGGAGCTGAGACCCACGTTTAACATGGTTTCCTTAAAACAGTTCACTTTTACTAAAACCTCGGTTGTTTCCCAAGATACAACGGTCGGAGCAGTACTAGAACTAACAACTTGCCTGAATATTTTGTTGGAATTCTTATGAGTGTGCATATAGAGAAAAGAGTAGGTTGTGTCTTTTTCATATCTCTTAGAACCAAGAATGAGAGTGTCATTTATGCTCCTCATTAGAATTCATGGAGTGAATACACTCTTTATAACTCGTTAAAAATGTCATTAAAGAAATATTAACGACTTAATATATGGTGTTACGATTTGCATATTAAATTAGCAATCGAAACTGAAAGCTTGAACTTTGAGTAATAAAGGCATCTACTATGGTTAATATTTATAAAGCCTTAAAGATTTAATATTTCACGCCACATCAATGGGCCCATGGCAGTGGCCCATTTAGCCTTTGCTTATATCCGGCCCTGACTGTATTGAACAAGGGCAATACTCCAAACCTCATAGTTTACAAGTACATAAAAAGCATTGTTTACGGTTAAATGAAGAGAGCAACTATATAAGGCCTCATCATCTCATTGTTTACGGTTAAATGAAGAGGGCTACATTTCTACCGGTAATCAATAATTGTATTGAACAAAGGCAATACTCCAAATCTCACAGTTTACAAGTACATAAAAAGAATTGTTTACGGTTAAATGAAGAGAGCAACTATATAAGGTCTCATCATCTAATTGTTAACTGTAACAACCGTGATTTTAGCAGGTTAGTTAGACTTTTAGCCTCGAGTTAATCTAACTTTGTTTGAGGTGTTTGGGTAGTTTTATGGGTGTTATTATGTGTTATAGTGTGGTTAGTATTTAAGTTAGCACTAAATCCCTTCGCGTTGTGGTTGTTGTTGTGATTTTTGATAATGTTGATTTTGGGAAAGTTCATTTTGATCACTTATATGGTGTAGAAATGACTTGTGTATATTTAGCGTTTTGAGTTTTTGCGTAACGAGTCTTCGTTCAAGTTATTGAGCGTTAGTAAGTTACGGGGATGTTGTTTTTGTGAGGAAATGCTCATGGAGTATGTAAAAATCTATTTTTGGAAACTTTATTTTGAAAATGAATATTTTCCGGTTTGTCGTAAAATTAAGGTTTATCGCGAAAGACGTTAGGTTTTGTTATGGGAATACATAAAATATGAAAAGTATGAGGTTTTGAGTGTAATAAATAAATTTAAATAAAAAAAATAAAAATAAATATATAATAATAGGGGGCGGCCGAATAAGGTGTTAGGGGGGAAAAAGGAAACCAAATTTGATACCAAATACAACTCTAAACTTTAGGGATTATCCAAATTAATTATAAATACAAAATCAACACTCCCCTATCCCTTTTTCCTGCATACAAGTCGACACAAGAGGGGGATCCAAGAGGAAAAATTAGGGTTTCATAATTGTCTAGCAAAAATCAAGAATCAAGGTAAAATCTTTAACCCTTATGTGTAATTAATCAATTATTGTTATGATTCATGTAATAATTAATATGATGGAATCTAGGGTTTATATACTTCTGTAAATTATTGAAGTAAAACATGTTAGGATGATTAGATGTTAATATTATGGTTAAGGGAATTGAGCGTAAAACATGCTAGTTATTGAGTTAGGGTTTGGACAGATTTGTAAGGCTGTAAAGATGTGAGTGTACATAACAGATGGTGATGAGTTAGATCACGAATTTTAAGTCTAAATTGTAGTATAATGAAAGAGCTTTCCAAAAAGTCCAGCCACGATCAATTTTGAGGTCGGGAAGTCGGTCTTTTGATTTTTCTTTGTTAAGGTGTCAAAGCTGTCAAACCGGGACAGATTTTGGGTAAAAGTTTGTGGTTGGCATGTGGTTGTAAAAGTGGTATTTTGACTTGATATTCTGGAATAGTTAAGTTTTAGGTTATATTAGACTACCACGAAAAGGATTCGCGATAAAAACTTATGGAGGTAATTATTAAAAATCAAAACTTTTTGGTGTGCGTTCAGATCCGAATTTGAGTAGTTGACAAGTTTGAATTTTATATGAATACTTGTGTGTGTTATTGGTACATGGCCTTCTGGGATTAGCTTCTATGCTTATGAGAGACCATGGTAAATTTTTGGTGTGAGTTGTTAAGCTTTATTTGTCATAATTTCATGTGAGCGAATGTACTCAAAAATTCTGCGTTTTCTGAGTTTTAGAGTGCAAGGGATTTAGTGAGTATTAAGTTATGGTAGTGGTTAGTGTGGTGTCTAGGAGATCCATGGTGGGTCATATGAGTCTTAGACATCCATCATATGTGTATTACATGGGTTGTAGCTTTTAGCTTGACCTTATGTAATGTGGATTATTTTTGTGTATTATAGATTGTGTATTGTTTTGTGGAGCTGCGGAGTTTAAGGTGAGTTCATAGTCCCATATTTTTACTTTGTTTTAAACTTGGGATGGGAATGATGCTTGTCTTAAATGTTTTGGTTTACTGTGATTATGTGTGTGATATTAAAGAGCTTGGACTTATAATGTTATTGTATGTATGCTATGTGTGATTATTTGCTTGCGTGGATGTTTTGGGATTCAATTAGGATAGCGACCTAATTGATGATATATTTTTGGGATTCAATTGGGAGGGTGCTTACCCTGTTGCTCGTGCATGCGACCTAATTGATGATATATTGATGGGTACTACTTTGGATCGGTGGGCACGTTCCGCCCAATGGTTGCCTTATGAGTGTTGTTGCCTTTATGTGTGGATATTAGCTTGCAAATGCATGTAGCAATATGATAACTATAATTTATTTGTCCAGCTATGTTTTGTAATCACAGTAAATTCGGTTGCCTAGTGTGTTGAGTCTAAACCTATGAATCTCACCAACGTTATGTTGACATTTTAAACATCATTTTCAGGTGAGCATTCTAAGGCCAAAGTTGAGGGCAGCAATTAGGCGAGACTTAGTTGCATGGAGACTTATTTATGTTTTGGGATTTGATTTTATTTGGTTTTGGATTTGATACATTTATGTTTTATGTTTGGTACTTTCAAACTTATTGAAGTTACCATTTGGATTTTATTTTGTTTATCTTTGGGTATTGTTACAACACTGTGTGTTGGTACATTGCTCTATTTATGTGCATGTAGTTGTTCTCTATGTTGACACCAGGTGTTGTGATGATATCCATGAAGTTACACCCGCGCATTTCCGCCGTGGCGGGGTGTGACAGATTGGTATCAGAGCCTTGGTTATAGAGAATTAGGTGGTTTAACCTAGACTATAGCTTAGGAGTCCCTCATATAGTTGCATTTAGGACCTATGTGTAAGTATAATATATTACATGTCTATTTTCCTAAATTATGAGTTATTTTATTGAGTTTTTGAACGTCTATTGAACCCTGTACTTAGCAACGTGTGTGTGTCATTTATAGAATGGCACCTCCTGCAAGAAAGACACTTCGTTGGGCTACTGTAGTTGCTAAGGGACGCAAGAGAGTTGGGAAGATGAAGAGAACCAACAGGAGGATATTGGTCCCCGCTAGCATGGTACCATGTGTGATTGAGGAGAAGATGACACTGGAGAATGTGAATGGGGAGTTGGTGGAGAGATATGAGACAAAAGTAGCTGATAAGGAACGCTTCACCACCAAGTACCCGTTCAAGTGTCCTCAGTTTTTGGAAGATGATGGGGGAGTATGGGCTAGACCTCGAGGATTGTATGATTTTGTGGATATGATAGATGAAGAGTTAAGAGATCGTGAAGATGGTTTTGTAAGAAATCCTCTACCACAGAATCATGGAAATAAGAATGGATGGGTGAGCGAGGAGGAGGAAGTGGATTCGGACTTGGAGTCCACTGCACGTACTCCGTTTTAGGTCTTAGATAGGACTCGAACTGCGTACGACTTGTTTTTTTATGTTATGTTTTAATGTTTTATGGTCTTGTTGAGTTGTTTTGACATTGATTATATGTTGGAATGTAAATTCCTTCGGATTTTTGGGATTTATCCCGTGTTTTAATGAGAAGCCTTGGGCGAGTTTGGATATTTATGGTGTGTATATTATGTGTATTGTGGGTGTATATTTTGGGTTAGTAGTGATTGTGTACTATTTGTTATAAGATGTTACTATTGTTAGGTGTGGCTTTGGAAGTAAGTACACATGTGGAAGGATACATCTAAAATTGTGGGTGGCCAACACAATTATAAATGTATCACGACATATGTGGACTTACAGCCAATGTTACATTGAATCAATGGTGATATGCTTATGGGAGGTAGATGATTTAAGTAGGATTATGGAGATTATAGAATCTTGTGAATGGTCTCTAATGGTTCTATTGTCCTGCGTGTTTATGAAATGGCGCCAAGGAAACCAAGACGACCTATCACTAAGTCACCTATGAGTGGAGCTTACCGGACACCCAAGAAGTCCAAGAAGTCGACACCTATTGTTGGGGATAGCAACCCTATCTTTCAGCAAATGATCAACCAGCAGCTAGAAGCTTTAATGCCTGAACTAGTGACTCAATTGAGTGCGCAGATAGGCAGTGGAGCTCATCCTGATGGTGCTGGAAGTGGAGGAGGCGGAAATAATGGGTGTACTTACAAGGAGTTCATGGCTTGTAAGCCTAAGGAATTTGATGGAAAGGGTGGTGCGATTGCACTCACTCGATGGATAGAGAAAATGGAGTCTGTGATGGATATAAGTGGATGTAGTGAGGGCCAGAAAGTTAAGTATGCGGTTAGTTCTTTGGTTAACAAGGCGTTGACCTGGTAGAACACGCAACTTCAGGCAAGGGGACGAGTTGCGGCTTTGGGGATGACTTGGGAGGACTTCAAAGCCTTAATGACGGAGGAGTTTTGCCCAGTCAATGAGTTGCAAAAGTTGGAAGAAGAATTGTGGAATCATACTATGGTTGGAGCTAATCATATGGGGTACACTGATAGGTTTCATGAGTTAGCTAGGATGGTTCCTCATCTAGTAACTCCTGAATCGAAGCATATTGAGAAGTATATCCGTGGATTGGTTTCACAGATTCGTTCGATGGTTAGGGCGACTGAGCCGACAACGATTCTAAGTGCTATTCAAAAGGCTGGGGCATTAACGGATGAAGCAGTTAGGAGTGGAACACTGGCAAAGTCGGGAGAGAAGAAGCGAGAGGAAGTTGATACTACTACTAAGACAGCTGGTTTTAGTGGTGACAATAAGAAAGCAAGGAAAGGAAAGGGGTTCGTAGCAACGGATTCTGTAAAAGCAGCGGGTTATGTGGGAACAGCTTCTACCACTGTGACTAGTAGTAATGAGAAGAAGGGAAATGTTGGTTACGTTCCTAGATGTGCCAAGTGTGGTTACTATCATCACAAGAACACACCATGTCGTGGGTGTTTCAGGTGTGGCAAACCTGGACACTTTGCTAGGGATTGTCGTGCTGTGATTACTCAAGCGACTCCAATCAACTCGGTTGGCGCAGGGGTTATTCGCAGGGCATGCTATGAGTGTGGTAGTGTTGATCATATGCGAAACTGTTGTCCCAAACTGGTTGGAATGTTTGAACGGCCTGGGAGTCAATTGGCTATTGAAGGAGGACAAGGACAAGGGTTTAATAGAAATGCAGCTAAGGGAAAGGCATTTACAATAAATGCAAACGAGGCGCGCCAAGACCCGAATGTTGTTACTGGTACGTTCTCTCTCAATGGTCATTATGCTACTACGTTATTTGATACGAGTGCGGATTATTGTTTTGCTACTATTGAATTTGCTAGAGTATTGGGTGTTAAGTTTAGTGAACTTAGACCTAGTATTTTGATTGAAATAGCTAGTGGTATAGAGGTAGAAGTTGATAAAGTTATACGTGAGTGCGTTATCGTGTTAGAGGGTATTGCGTTTAAGATTGACTTAATACCCTTAGGACATGGTAGCTTTGATGTGGTAATAGGGATGGATTGGTTGGCTAGGCATAAAGCTGAAGTAATATGCCATGAAAAGGTGGTTCGAATTCCATTAGAAAGTGGAGTTGTGCTGCGAGTACAAGGAGAAAGCGTGGAGAAGAATTTGAAATCCCTTTTGAGTGCGAAGACTAGAGAACTCAAAGTGGGGGATATTCCAGTTGTATGTGAATTTTCGGGCGTTTTTCCTGAGGATTTGTCTGGATTACCGCCAATACGGCAGGTGGAGTTCCGTATTGAGTTAATTCCTGGAGCGACACCGGTAGCGAAGGCTCCTTATCGATTGGCACCTATGGAGATGCAAGAGTTGGCTGCACAGTTGAAAGAACTACAGGATAAGGGGTTTATTCGACCTAGTCATTCTCCATGGGGAGCGCCTGTTTTGTTCGTTAAGAAGAAAGATGGTTCGTTTAGGATGTGTATTGATTATCGAGAGTTGAAAAAGTTGACGGTGAAGAATCGGTATCCTTTACCTAGAATTGATGATCTCTTCGACCAGTTGCAGGGTGCGAGATTTTTCTCAAAGATAGACCTGCGATCTGGTTAGCATCAGTTAAGAGTGTACGAAGAGGACATTCCTAAGACGGCTTTTAGAACTCGATATGGACACTTTGAATTTACGGTTATGCCATTTGGGTTGACTAATGCACCAGCGGTATTCATGGATTTGATGAATCATGTGTGTAGACCCTATTTGGATAAATTCGTAATTGTGTTTATCGACGATATTCTGATTTACTCTAAGTCGAAGGAAGAACATGGGAGCATTTAAGGTTGATACTTGGTTTGTTGGAGAATGAGAGACTGTACGCTAAGTTCTCTAAATGTGAATTTTGGCTGCAAGAGGTACAATTTTTGGGTCATATAGTGAATAGTGAAGGTATACATGTAGATCCTAGCAAGATAGAAGCGGTCAAGAATTGGAAGGCTCCTACGACACCTTCTGAGATACGCTCATTTTTAGGACTGGCAGGATATTACAGGAGATTTATAGCAAATTTTTCAAAGATTGATAAGCCTCTCACTATGTTGACTCAGAAGAATAAAAAGTATGAGTGGGGAGATGAGCAAGAAATGGCTTTTCAGACGTTAAAGGATAGTTTGTGTAATGCACCTATTCTGACATTACCTGATGGGCCAGATGATTTTGTGGTATATTGCGATGCGTCGAATCAAGGATTGGGATGTGTGTTAATGCAAAGGGGAAAGGTGATAGCTTATGCATCACGACAACTCAAGGTTCATGAGAAGAATTATACTACTCATGACCTAGAGCTTGGTGCGGTGGTGTTTGCTCTCAAGAATTGGAGACATTATTTGTATGGCACGAAGAGTACGGTCTATACCGATCATAAGAGTCTTCAGCATATTTTTAATCAGAAGGAGTTGAATATGTGTCAAAGAAGATGGATGGAGCTGTTAAGTGATTATGACTGCGACATTCGTTATCATCCTGGAAAAGCGAATGTGGTGGCCGATGCGTTGAGTAGAAGGCATGTGCGAGCTATGAGCATAACATTGCAGTCGGGGATTAAGAGTAAGATATTGGCAGCACAAGAGGAAGCTTGCAAGGATGAGAACCTTGTGGCTGAAATGTTGCGTGGTTTAGATCAACAGATGGAAAGGAAGGAAGATGGTGGACTATATTTCTTAGATCGAATATGGGTTCCACGGGTGGGAGACGTGAGAAAGGTGATCATGGATGAGGCTCATAAGACGAGATACTCGATTCATCCAGGGTCTGATAAGATGTACTATGATCTTAGAGATGCTTATTGGTGGCCGGGTATGAAGAGGGAAATAGCTGAGTATGTCAGTCGATGTTTAACATGTTTGAAGGTTAAGGCTGAACATCAGAAACCCTCTGGATTGTTGCAGCAGCCGCCAATTCCTGAGCGGAAGTGGGATAATATAACTATGGACTTCATTACTAAATTGCCTCGCACAAGTAATGGGCATGACACGATATGGGTTATTGTGGACAGATTGACGAAGTCTGCACATTTTCTGGCCATTCATGAAGATTACAAAATGGAGAAGTTGGCAAGGATCTATATAAATGAGATTGTGGCAAGGCATGGTGTGCCTGTGTCTATCATTTCCGATCGGGATAGTAGGTTCACTTCGCGGTTCTGGCAGTCGTTGCAAAAGGCTTTGAATACACGGTTGGATATGAGTACTACTTATCATCCACAGACCGATGGACAAAGTGAGCGAACGATTCAGACATTAGAAGATTTACTTCGTGCTTGTGCTATTGATTTTGGAGGAAGCTGGGATACTCATTTGCCTTTGGCTGAGTTTTCTTATAATAACAGCTATCATTCAAGCATTAGATGTGCACCATTTGAGATGTTGTACGGGAGGAAGTGTAGATCCCCGGTGTTATGGGCAGAGGTTGGGATGAGTCAGTTAATCGGACCTGAATTGGTACAAGAGACTACGGATATGGTCTTCCGGATTAAGGAAAGACTTAAGGCTGCGAGAGATCGTCAAAAGAGTTATGCGGATAATCGTCGCAAACCTTTGGAGTTTAGTGTTGGAGATTTTGTTATGTTGAAGGTGTCACCAT
This sequence comes from Artemisia argyi, assembly GCA_030686995.1. Classification (NCBI taxonomy): domain Eukaryota; kingdom Viridiplantae; phylum Streptophyta; class Magnoliopsida; order Asterales; family Asteraceae; genus Artemisia; species Artemisia argyi. Next base: position 332,070,901 of record CM060709.1, read on the forward strand.
GGAAGGGTGTTGTGCGTTTCGGTAAGAAAGGCAAGTTAGCACCTAGATATGTTGGGCCCTTTGAGATTACAGAAAGGATTGGACTTGTGGCATATCGGTTGAGATTGCCTGAGGAATTAAGTGGTGTGCATGATACGTTTCACGTGTCTAATTTGAAAAATTGTTTGGCGGATGCGAGTTTGCATGTGCCATTAGATGAGATTAAGGTTGATAAGACGCTTCACTTTATGGAGGAACCTGTTGAGATTATGGACCGAGAAGTTAAGAGTATGAAGCGTAGTAAGATTGCATTGGTAAAGGTACGATGGAATTCCAAACGTGGTCCTGAGTTTACTTGGGAGCGTGAGGATCAAATGAGAGCTAAGTATCCTAAGTTGTTTGCTGAGGAGTCTGATGATACGAGCTGTTAAATCTCGGGACGAGCTTTCCCTAAGTGGGGGATGATGTAACAACCGTGATTTTAGCAGGTTAGTTAGACTTTTAGCCTCGAGTTAATCTAACTTTGTTTGAGGTGTTTGGGTAGTTTTATGGGTGTTATTGTGTGTTATAGTGTGGTTAGTATTTAAGTTAGCACTAAATCCCTTCGCGTTGTGGTTGTTGTTGTGATTTTTGATAATGTTGATTTTGGGAAAGTTCATTTTGATCACTTATATGGTGTAGAAATGACTTGTGTATATTTGGCGTTTTGAGTTTTTGCGTAACGAGTCTTCGTTCAAGTTATTGAGCGTTAGTAAGTTACGGGGATGTTGTTTTTGTGAGGAAATGCTCATGGAGTGTGTAAAAATCTATTTTTGGAAACTTTATTTTGAAAATGAATATTTTCCGGTTTGTCGTAAAATTAAGGTTTATCGCGAAAGACGTTAGGTTTTGTTATGGGAATACATAAAATATGAAAAGTATGAGGTTTTGAGTGTAATAAATAAATTTAAATAAAAAAAATAAAAATAAATATATAATAATAGGGGGGGGGGCCGAATAAGGTGTTAGGGGGGAAAAAGGAAACCAAATTTGATACCAAATACAACTCTAAACTTTAGGGATTATCCAAATTAATTATAAATACAAAATCAACACTCCCCTATCCCTTTTTCCTGCATACAAGTCGACACAAGAGGGGGATCCAAGAGGAAAAATTAGGGTTTCATAATTGTCTAGCAAAAATCAAGAATCAAGGTAAAATCTTTAACCCTTATGTGTAATTAATCAATTATTGTTATGATTCATGTAATAATTAATATGATGGAATCTAGGGTTTATATACTTCTGTAAATTATTGAAGCAAAACATGTTAGGATGATTAGATGTTAATATTATGGTTAAGGGAATTGAGCGTAAAACATGCTAGTTATTGAGTTAGGGTTTGGACAGATTTGTAAGGCTGTAAAGATGTGAGTGTACATAACAGATGGTGATGAGTTAGATCACGAATTTTAAGTCTAAATTGTAGTATAATGAAAGAGCTTTCCAAAAAGTCCAGCCACGATCAATTTTGAGGTCGGGAAGTCGGTCTTTTGATTTTTCTTTGTTAAGGTGTCAAAGCTGTCAAACCGGGACAGATTTTGGGTAAAAGTTTGTGGTTGGCATGTGGTTGTAAAAGTGGTATTTTGACTTGATCTTCTGGAATAGTTAAGTTTTAGGTTATATTAGACTACCACGAAAAGGATTCGCGATAAAAACTTATGAAGGTAATTATTAAAAATCAAAACTTTTTGGTGTGCGTTCAGATCCGAATTTGAGTAGTTGACAAGTTTGAATTTTATATGAATACTTGTGTGTGTTATTGGTACATGGCCTTCTGGGATTAGCTTCTATGCTTATGAAAGACCATGGTAAATTTTTGGTGTGAGTTGTTAAGCTTTATTTGTCATAATTTCATGTGAGCGAATGTACTCAAAAATTCTGCGTTTTTTGAGTTTTAGAGTGCAAGGGATTTAGTGAGTATTAAGTTATGGTAGTGGTTAGTGTGGTGTCTAGGAGATCCATGGTGGGTCATATGAGTCTTAGACATCCATCATATGTGTATTACATGGGTTGTAGCTTTTAGCTTGACCTTATGTATGGATTATTTTTGTGTATTATAGATTGTGTATTGTTTTGTGGAGCTGCGGAGTTTAAGGTGAGTTCATAGTCCCATATTTTTACTTTGTTTTAAACATGGGATGGGAATGATGCTTGTCTTAAATGTTTTGGTTTACTGTGATTATATGTGTGATATTAAAGAGCTTGGACTTATAATGTTATTGTATGTATACTATGTGTGATTATTTGCTTGCGTGGATGTTTTGTGATTCAATTAGGATAGCGACCTAATTGATGATATATTTTTGGGATTCAATTGGGAGGGTGCTTACCCTGTTGCTCGCGCATGCGACCTAATTGATGATATATTGATGGGTACTACTTTGGATCGGTGGACACGTTCCGCCCAATGGTTGCCTTATGAGTGTTGTTGCCTTTATGTGTGGATATTAGCTTGCAAATGCATGTAGCAATATGATAACTATAATTTATTTGTCCAGCTATATTTTGTAATCACAGTAAATTCGGTTGCCTAGTGTGTTGAGTCTAAACCTATGAATCTCACCAACGTTATGTTGACATTTTAAGCATCATTTTCAGGTGAGCATTCTAAGGCCAAAGTTGAGGGCAACAATTAGGCGAGACTTAGTTGCATGGAGACTTATTTATGTTTTGGGATTTGATTTTATTTGGTTTTGGATTTGATACATTTATGTTTTATGTTTGGTACTTTCAAACTTATTGAAGTTACCATTTGGATTTTATTTTGTTTATCTTTGGGTATTATTACAACACTGTGTGTTGGTACATTGCTCTATTTATGTGCATGTAGTTGTTCTCTATGTTGACACCAGGTGTTGTGATGATATCCATGAAGTTACACCCGCGCGTTTCCGCCGTGGCGGGGTGTGACATTTGCGGTTAAATGAAGAGGGCTACATTTCTACCAGTAATCAAGAAGTGTATTGAACAAGGGCAATACTCCAAGCCTCACAATTTACAAGTACATAAAAAGCATTGTTTACGGTTAAATGAAGAGACAAACTATATAAGGCCTCATCATCTCATTGTTTACGGTTAAATGAAAAGGGCTACATTTCTACCAGTAATCAAGAATTGTATTGAACAAGGGCAATACTCCAAACCTCACAGTTTACAAGTACATAAAAAGCATAGGATGGCGCACCCTCATCAAGTAACACCACCAACAGAAAATCCTTAATTCCCAAACATCCAAACCTCAATAATATCTTCAAACGATTGGATATAGTTTTGTAATACATGTCCAAATTTAATTCAAAATATCTTTATATAATTATATATATTGCACTATGAATTTGTTAGTAACACTTTCGATAAATTTACACCACCAACAGAAAATCCTTAACTCTGAAACATCCAAACCTCAATAATATCTTCAAACAAATGTCTTTTGAGTAAACGATTGGATATAGTTCTGTATATAATCCAAGCTTAATGAAGTGAAATCTGCACATTCTCAAAATTCACACTTGTTACTTGCAGATATTAGTTGCTCAAAAAGTACTCATTGCTCTAAGATAGATACGGAAACAAAGAATGTGAGGCTAAGATTGTTTCATTAGATCTTTAGATAATTTTGGTTATACATTAATGTCAAGTCATGATCAGAAAAGAGTGTAAAAAATAAAAAAATAAAAAAATAAAAAGGATAAACATAGATTACTGTACTTTCATTTACTAGTTATAAGACCCGCGCACGCGCGGTTTTTTTTTTTTTTTTTTTTTTTTTTTTTTTTTTTTTTAATTTTTAATTTTTAATTTTTTGAATTATATATTTTTATTTATTAAAAAACAAATAATTTAATATTTGTTTTGTTTGATTTATGATGTTTAATTATAGTTTTTTATTATTAAGGATAATTATTAAAAAATTTTAATTATTTTGTTAATTGCATCTTGTAATATTTTTTGTATTTATCTTCTACTTATGTTATGAATAAATATAAAATGTTGCCTAATAAAAAATAATTTTTTTTAAATAAAATTATTACTAAATAAGGTATGATTTGATTTTTTGAATTTGAAAAATCCCGAGGTTTTGTTTTATTATATAAATAAAAGATTTAGTAAATGATAAGTGTAATAAGGACGGGAAACTTTAAACAATACTAATATTTGGACGGATAGAGTATATCACATCTTCAAACGATTGGATATAGTTTTGTAATACATGTCCAAATTTAATTCAAAATTTGAATGGGGATTTACTTCCTAATCTGCTCGATTAATGTCCTATAAATACATCACATGATTATCCTGTATTGAAACCCTACGTGTGAAGTTGCGGCCGTAATTAAAGTGTGAGGTATGAAGTTTCAACTCTAAGCTTATTTTAATATGGTTGTTTTCATATGAGAATTGCTAATCACATTAAAATTTCACATGTAAGGTGCTATAATATGATACGCTAGAATAAACCTAACTACAGTTTTTTTTTTTTTTTTTTTTTTTTTTTTTTTTTTTTTTTTTTTTTTTTCATGTAAATGCACTAATTAATTACCATGCTGACTTTATTATGTTAAAAAAGTTTGTGTGAAGATTATATGATTGTAACAATTCTCTTTTAACATAGCCAATTGAACAAAAAGTACATCAACATGGGACGAAGATATAGGTATAGCTATACATTGTTTAGTTGTTTAGTAGGAATTAAAAAGTCACTTTACACATTAAAAAGAAAAAAAAAAATACTAATACAAAATCTTGCTTCTTTATATAATCTATACTACTTTATAAAGTATTTGGGACATGCTATAAATAGAAGGCTTAAAATTCAGATTCAACATATTACTTATAATGGAAACAATTGTATTAACTTTGCTATTAAATCATTAGTCGTAACAGCAGCCCAGTACTATACTTGTAACAGGCATTTACACCCAATTAAATAAGGACTTGTAACAGCCCATCGTTACGCCCTCCAAACTTCAATTCAGACATTTACACCTACTCCTGAACCTACTATATATAAAATCCAATTACCACAAACAATACACATTCGCATTAGGTACCACAATAGGAAAACACATCGCATAAATCCATAGAATCTCAAATCCTCTCTACTCACTCTTTCTCTAAATTCAGACATCACTTGGTGATTTCGTTATGACCTCAGTTACAAAACCGAAAGTCCACTGTGAACAACCAACATCCAACAACAACTTCACTATCCTAAACCCAATTCCCTCATCATCAACTCAGATTCGAAATTACAAAGACAAGAATATAAGATCTCAGATTCGTGTTAGGTACTTTTATCAAAATCTTTATAAAGATTAAAACACGATTTCATCATAGATCTTGAACATGCAAAACGGAAAACCAACAAAACCTACCCGAGACCTCTTTATAGAGATCTTGAAGATGATCCAAATGTGCTTCGGTCTATGTTTGTTTTCTGAGTTGAAAAGATTAATGAAACAGTTGTTTGTGTGATTCGGTTGGAGTAATAGGAGATGGAATGAGATTTGCTTATTTCTTGTGTTAGCTTCGGTTAACAAAGATTAAGAAAATGTTTTGTGTGAGAGAAGAAGCGGCTAAATGTGGTTTAATGAAATGGTGATTGTGTGGCGTGAGATTAGATGTAAGGATATTATATCCTAGGTTTAGGGTTAATGGCTGGTTTGGGCTAACTTTCATATGAAACGATTTGGGCTTGGTATTCATTTGATTTGATATAAGTTTAAATTCGGTTGTGTTAGTATTATTTAAAAGATTTGTAATGTTTTGAAATATATTTGAATTATTATGTAATGGTTTTTTATTATTAATAAAATTTAATTTTGTTGCTAAACAAAATTGAAAAAAAAGAAAAAAAAAAAGAGAAGAAGATGTAAGTCGCCTTACTTTGCTTAAAATGCCGGTCGCGAAGGAAAGCTGGGGTGACGAAAAAATTAAAAATTGGGGGTCATTGGGAGTCACTGCTGTGAGTAGCCTTAGTTTATTTGGATCATTATTTTATTGTGTTGGTATTGTTTGTATAAGCTTTTTGGATATGTTTTTGAAACATGAACACTTTGGAAAAAAAATTTACGTCAAAATTTTTGGTATTGTTTGTATATGTTTACAATATTAAGAAAATGCTAAGAAATGATATATCATTGTTATTGTTTAAACTTATTTTAATATAAATTGTCATTCATTTGTATGGTTATTGTTAGAAGAAAAAAACGTGTAACCAAACAATATTGCTCGCCGCAAAATATAGTTACAGGGTACCCGCCGCCGCATTGTGCGGGTACCCTGCTAGTTATATATAGTGTATCTTTATTTTCAGAACCTGTTAAGTGCGGGAACTGCGAGAACTCCAATTTTGCATTAGAAATCATATAAAACATATATGTTTTCTTATATACACCTTAATACAAATACCTGCGTAACATACATGTTCATAAAAAACCATTTTCTGTTCATATAAAACATATATGTTTTCTTATATACACCTTAATACACATACATGTGTAACATACATGTTCATATAAAACCTGTTAAGTGCAACATATCAATGCAAAATGGTTTTATATGAACATGTATGTTACGCAGGTATTTGTATTAAGGTATATGTAAGAAAACATACATGTTTTATATGAACATGCATGTTTTTTAATGTAAAATTGGAGTTCTCGCAGTTTCCGCTGAAAATAAAGCTCCCCATTATATATATTGCACTATGAATTTGTTAGTAATACTTTCGATAAATTTATTATCATGGAAATAGTTTATTTGAAAAACGTAGATTCAGCTTATGTCTCTTTTGGAATACAATTCTTAATCAGTTCCTATTGTTTGATTTATACAGTATCTATTATCATGCATGTTTACCTTTTTATTAAACTAACAACTGGCCTGCTTTTACAACTTTGCGACATCCAAATATTTTCAAAACTTTAACATTTTATTACAAAGAATTTACAACAGACCGGCCGGCTATATTCAAGAAACAAAAATATTCCTAGTTATTGGTTCAAAAGGTTCGTTGGAGAAGCTAAATTCGTTGGTGGATGGTTTTATTCAAGATACAACAATTAATATATGTCTTACGATCTTAAAGATGACATACAATCATTGTCGATTTCCATTGTGTTTGACGGTTTACACGTTTTTCACTAGACATTCCTGTCAGTTATACTAGTTGTTGATGTATGTTGACTTGCTTAAATTAACGGAATTTTCTGTGAGTATAATTTATGTACGTATCAATATATTTAAAAGTAAATTGTAAAATACATATGCGTGTTTTGCAAATTTTCACAATTTATATCTTTGCCAGAAAATGATGGCTCTCTACATCTCTACTTTAGTAAAGTCGAACAATCTAAATCTATCCTTTAGTAAAAGTGAGACAACAATTTACATCTCTAAGGACTAATTACGCAAATGTTTTTCCATCATCTTCTAACGTCGATCCCACGTTTGGGTTTTTTCATCATCAAACTTTTTTGTCCAATCTACCACCGCCCTCCTTTATGTGTTCTACTCAACTTTATCATTTCATTAATAAGCTCCTAAAATCCCCGAGTACAACAAACCTTCATGATGTCCGGTCCAATCCAATAAGTTATTCTATTAGGGGATTTTAGAGGTTATTATTGAGGTAATAAAGTAGAGAAGACATACAATGGGGGATGGTGGTAGGTTGGACAAATAAAATGACGAAAAAACCTCACATGTGATACTTACGTTAGTAGATCAACAAAAATAAATTACATTGTTCGTCCTTAAAGATGTAAGTTGTTTGACTTTTACAAACGAACTATGTAGATGGCCCAACATTTTTGATAGAAATGTAAAGGTGAAAATTTGCAAACCACGAGAATGTATTTTGCAGTTATTGTATATTTAATTAATACTCTTTTACAAAACAATTTTCAAATTTACAATAGTATCATATCTTTATTTGACAAAAAAAAAAAAAAAAAAAAATGCATTAATGAAGCTGAAAAATTGTTTATGAACATCCAGATGGAGCAAAAGCAGATATCTTGTGGCCCGGTATATGATAGACTGCCTCCCCTATCTGCAAAATATCCATGGTTGGTTGCTCAAAGCCTTAAATCCAATGAGGAAGAGGAGATGGGAGACCAGTTTTTCTTCAACATACATGACCCAGCATCTTACTATCAGTGTCGAATCCCTGAATTGCTTGGGAAACGTATTCATGGGAGTTTTCATGGTTGGGTGATTCTCTCCAACCACGTCTTGTGGTCTCTCTGGAACCCAATGACTTCTAAAATCATAAATCTCCCCCCCTTGATGTTGAATGACGGAGATCCTACATCAATCAAGGAGTGTTGTTTGTCACTACCTCCCAATAATCCCAATTCAGTTCTTTTGCTAACAAGAAGAGATAAATCTACATTTGTGTTTTGTTGGCTTGCCCATACACGAAGGAAGTTAAGATGGACAGAATTGTCATATGCTAAACAGCTTAAGAGATTAACCAGTAATGGTGAATTAGTAAATAACCTCACTTGCTGCAATGGTAATGTATATGCCTTGAGTAGCGATGGTTTTTTTGCCATATGTATCATGCAGGTTGATATTGTTGTTAAGAAGACACAAGTTGTCATAAATCTTTCGTTATTTGGATTGTTCCCATATGAGCCCTATAGTCAATGTTCAGGATGGATTCATTATTTAAAAGGATATAATACAGAATTATACTGCATTACTCTAGGTTTTTGTGAGCCAACAAAGATAAATCTTGGTATTGTGTCCTTGTTTAGAGTGGACATGACTAGAATAAACTGGGAACATCAGCTGGAGGGCCTCAAAGATTGGGACATGACAAATATGGGCAGAGAAACTTGGGAAGACCTGCAAGAGGCCGGAACCTTTGATGTTTTTGATAAGAGTAATGAGATCTGGGAAGAAATGGAAGACCTCAAAGATGCTGTATTTTTTGTGGATCTTGCTCGTGATAACTTGGTATTTTATAGCCCTTCAATTTCCTCAGAATTAGGGGGTTATATACACATGCGAACTGACATGGGTAAAATAATATACTCGTACAATTTAAATGATAAAAGCATATCCGTTTCTTCAATGCCTTCGCCGGTGCCTCCAACAAGTCATGTGGTAGTTTGGGAATGGCCGGAATGCAGGTAATGCTTGTAATGTGTTAATACACAGATGTTTTCTGAAAACTTAATATATTTTGTAGATAACTATATATATTATATATTGCTGTGTAGGTTACAAGGTGATCATTCTGCTGATTCTAAACAAGTGGAAGAGGACAAGGACCATAGTGTAGTTTCAAGAAGAATTACAGATGAAGAGGTGGAAGTGAATGAACCACACCTACTAAATCTTCCTTTTCATCTTCTGGAGATGATTATGGCGCATTGTGTTGGTGTGGAATACTTGAAATTTCGTGCTACATGCAAACATTGTCATTTAGCAGCACCTTTGATAAAATGGAAGGATAAACAGAGATTGCAGTATTATTCTTTAGTTTCACCATGGCTAATGGTGGTAGAGGAAGATCGAGACATTATAACTTTCGAAGATCCAGTGTTCGGTGACAAATACTTTATGAAATCCCTAGTATCCATTAAAGATCACAGAATACGTTGTTCAAGATTTGGTTGGTTGTTAGTTTATAGCACTGGTGGTATCGAACTGTTGTTTTATAACCCTTTCACAAGGGATATCCGCAAGCTTCCATCGATGGAGTTTTATTTCAATACCTTATGCTTCAATGCACCACCTACTTCCCCCGATTGTATGGTGGTTGGATTTACAGGAAGAGATGAATGGCAAGTCTACATCTACTTTGTAGCAAGGAAACAGTCATGGCGCAGGGTTGACCTAGATTTTGATGTGGGCGATCGATATTCCTTTCGTTCACCAACATTCTTTGATCAAGATCTCTATGCCTTGTGTAATGGGAATGAACTTCAAGTTTTTAAAGGTCTTGGCAAACGAGGTTACTCTTGGAAGCAGAATGTAGCTGCAGCACCAAAAAGTTGCTGCACATCTCGGGTACAACATTTCCTTACGAAATGTGAGCAAAATCTTTTACTAGTCATCGTTGGCGAGTTTGGAGAATCCGTTGAGCTTTTCAAGCTCGATGATTCAACAAAAGAATGGAAGAAAATCGATGGATTGGGAAAGCACGTGATATATATTGGTAAGGCAACATGTCTTTGCATTGAAGCCAAAACACCAGAGATGGAAAACAAAGTCTACTTTTCACGATTGCATGAGGGGAACAAGAAGGTGGTGTTCTATTCACTTGAAACAGGCATGTATCACACTTTCAATGGCAAAAACATTGAAGAAAACATGAAAGATTTCGTCGGAACCATACACCAGCATATTTACCCTCATGCGTGGATTGAACCAAATTGGTCTTAGACGATGTTATTATCAGTAATTTTATTATGTTTTATCTCATTTTTGGACTGCTAATTTTGTTTCAGTTTGTAGTTTTTTATGGTATGTAAACCAAATTCTGAATGCTAATAGTTAAATGGTTTATGGTTATGATTTTATTGTCTACTAAACATCCTATTCTAGACCAAATATAAAAGCTTTTATTGGAACTAAATATAAAAAATTATAAATTGGGCCATAGCAGTTATAAATTGTCATTAACCCTTTTATAAATCTTAAGTAATCATCAACTTCATAAATTATTACAAATCGTAAGTAATTCTTTCACTATGTAGAGTAACAATCCCAGGTTTGGTGGGGAATTTTAACATCCCATTGGCCGTGGAAGGGATAGCCTGGAGCATTCTTATACCCGATCAACCGATTATCCCATTATATAATTTATATTGGGATGGGGATCGAACCACCATGAAATTCATCCATACATAGGTCGAGTTTTCCCCATTTCCCAAATATACTACTCCGTATAAGCAGAATTTGCCTTTAAGGGTCAGGATATCTCTCCACTGAACCTTAGGAGCAGAGATTATGCTGGTGTCATTCTGCCCCGGACCTCTGGCCGCAGACGATTAAAGCAGCGTCCATACAAGAATTCTGAGGCACTTTCCCATCAAAATACATGCGATGAACTTGGTAACCCTCTATTTCGTCTTTGACTACTATAGCGTGGTCTTCACCCATCATATCTCTCCAACGGGGGAATGACATTTCCGTGCTGGGAGGGAGACGTATCTTTTGTCTTGTTACTCGTTGCCAAGGCTGGACCATGAATATGGCTTGACCTTTCTCTTCGGTCACGGTTTCTCCTTTCTTTGCCACTCTCGGGGCTCCTACCTTGGGGTTACTCTGCTTTATCAGATGAGCTAGGTGGTCGGAATTTATAGCCTCCTCTATCTGTTTCTTGAGGTGAAAACAATCATCCGTATTGTGTCCTTTATCCCCATGGAATTCACATAACTTGTTTTTTTTATGTTGTTCGCGGAACTAGTCATAGGCAGAGTGCTGTGAAGCTTTCTCTTACGGATTCCATTACCACATGGCTTATTGTTAGCTGTAAAATTGGTAAACTTAGCTAGTGTTTGTATATTTTGGTTAGACTTACGGGTCATGAATGCAATAGAAGTGTCTATTAGGGGAAGCATAATCAGTTCATGTTCTATCGAATCTTCATACTTTGTGTCATAGTTGTTTCTACAGGTTTGAAAATAAAATACATTGGCAGCTTAGACGTACTTATTGATAAACAGAAGAGACGAGTGGTCAAAATGGTTTACATAGCTTCAATTGTGGTTAAGTAAGTGAAGCTTAACATGGTTGTGTATTGAAGGAGTTCCACATAAGTTGTGATTCTGGAAGATTGCGATTCAGATAATACTAATATGATGTGCGGAAAAGTTTGCATTTTACCAGAGGATTACGACTCCAATTAATCAGTGCCTAAAAATACAGTTGTTAATATTCTATAGATGAAAATAATATGAATCCACCTTCTGAAACAAACATACATTGAGATTCAGGTAAAAATACTTGTTTAGTTTTTATACAAATCATATCGTTGTAGCATCATAATTAATTCCTCGAAAGTCTAAACAGCACTGCATTCGCCTAGTAACCTTGAAGGTTTGTTAGAACTTGATTCATTGAATTTGTGGAATAGTCTTTGCGGAAGTACCTTTACTAGCTATATCACATACAACGTAGCAATGGGTGATAGAACTTGATTCCTCTCTTTACGGGATAGTTCCAACTCTCGTTTCAGATTTTCATTCTCTCTAGTTAATGCGTCAATTTGCTCCTTTTTCTTTACATATTTTAATTTTAGCTTTACAATCTCTTGAGTTGTGTTCATTTTTGCGTGTTGATTTTTCTGAGAGAAACGTTGAGCCTTTCTCTTCTGCGTTTCTCTCTCGTCTTCCATTGAAAAACTAGCAACTGCTGCAGTAGTGCTTTCACTTTCTTCAACTCGATTGGGATTTTCTGATAACGTACTGGATTGGGATTTTCTGATAACACATTTAAGCTATAAGCAACCAAACGCCCACTCAACCCAAATAAGCATTAGCTAAACACCCCCTATAACCAAACATACACTATGTAAATATGTGGTAAAAACTCAAAACCATGATCAATTCACCAAACCAGATAACAATAAATAATGCAAGAACAATTATATCCATAGCAATAAGCACCATGCATGTTTTATCATTTAGTTGATTACAAATGTGTTAATATACACTTTTTGATTAAAAAGTAAAATTTGAGACTAAACCTAACTAACCAGACTGCGCAAGGACATCATCAATATCTTTAATGCTGGCATCACAGCTGGCGATCACAGCTTTACAACATTCCAAAAACTTTACCAGTGCAGCCTTCAGAAGAGTTATTTCAGCCTTACTTTTAGCAAGCTCATTTTGTAGATCAACATTCTCCTTTAGAGTTTTTTCAAGTTTTGCATATACGTCTGCCATTTTTTTTTCTCTTTGACTTTATTAATGTTTAGGGTTTTGAAAATTAAAATGAAGCATGACCTGCAACCTCCTTTATCACGGTTCATTTTATTTGTAAGTTTGACAGTTTTAGGTGTCGTTTGTTTTTTCACAATAAGCACTTTTTTCCTCTTTTCACTTCTTTTGTCTGCAGGAGGGCAGAGGTTTTTGTTTGTTTTTTTGCAGACATAAGTGCTTCTTTTCACTTCTTTCCTCTTCTAAATTTCAGACATTATCTTTCACTTCTTACCTCTTCTTTCACTTCTTGCCTCTTCTTTCACAAACCTTACATCTCTTTCTCAATATCCGTTTTTATACGTTTTCGTTCATTTTTTTACATTTTTGACAGTTTTTTTACGTTTTCGACCGAATTTTTACGTTTTCGTCTGTTTTTTTACGTTTTCGCCCGTTTTTTACGTTTTCTCCCTTTTTTTACGTTTTCGTCCGTTTTTTATGTTTTCGCCCGTTTTTTCGTTTTCTTCCGTTTTTTTACGTTTTCGCCCGTTTTTTTACGTTTTCTCCCGTTTTTTAAGTTTTCGTCCGTTTTTCTACGTTTTCCCCCTTTTTTTTACGTTTTCGCCCGTTTTTTTTTACGTTTTCGCCCGTTTTCGTCCATTTTTTTACGTTTTCGCCCATTTTTTTTACGTTTTCGCCATTTTTTTATGTTTTCGCCCTTTTTTTACGTTTTTGTCCGTTTTTTTATGTTTTCGCTAGTTCTTTTATGTTTTCGCCTTATTTTTTTACGTTTTCGTCTTTTTTTTACGTTTTCATTCGTTTTAGTCCGTTTTGTTCGTAAAAAACGTTAAAAAAATGGATGAATACGTAAAAAAACAGATGAAAATGTAAAAAAGCGGTCGAAAACATAAAAACAAATGAAAATGTAAAAAAAACAAGCGAAAATTTGAAAAAGACAAACATAAAAAACGGTCGAAAATGTAAAAAAATATACCAAAACCTAAAAAATGGACGAAAATGTAAAAAAACATACGAAAACGTAAAATAACGGATGAAAACATAAAAAAAGACGAAAACGTAAAAAAAATAGACGAAAATGTAAAAGAACGGAAGAAAACGTAAAAAAACAGACGAAGTCGTAAATAAAAAAAAAACATAAAATAACAGTCGAAAACGTAAGAAACATAAAAACGTACCAAAAAGTAAAAAAACGGACAAAAAAGTAAAAAAAACTAGTGAAAAAGAAAAAGGAAAGGAAAAAAATTATTTTAATAGCACAAAAAATACTAGTAAAAAAAGAAAGAAAGAAAGAAGTACTTCAATAGCACAAAAACAAACGGTCTTCTTCTTGTAGATGAAGAGCTTATGTGCATCTCTTCTTCTGCAGACATGGTTTGCAGATGAAGAGTTAAAAGCTCTGAAAAAACAAATGACACCTTAGTCCATGTGGTGTGAGAATGTTTAACCAGGTAACCTTTATTTACGTGTATTGAAAAAAGTCCTCTTTCAATTTTCTGACCAATGTATGTTTTACTTTTTAATTTTGATTAACAATAGTTGCATGTCAGAAGGCAAGAAGTAAGTACAATCTTAAACCTATATTTTTAATAGGAAAATGAAAAATTAAGTGGAAAATGTGACAAGTTGAATGTTTTTCAAACCATTGGCCCTATATGAAAGTGATGTTCAAATGCGATCTACTCAAAGGCGGAGGCAATGGGGTGGCTAGCATGTGCTAGGCCACCCCAACTAGCCCAATAAGTTCACAATTACATAGCCCAAAAGCCCATTATTTTATGGATTTTAATGACCAACCCCTCTTAATTCCAAAGATAACGATTCGGTTTCCCTTGTTTTATATACTTTTCACATGAAAAAAGATAGCTAAGAATGCAAGTGTTATTGTCATTTATCAATAACTAATGATCAAAAAAAGTAGTCATCTAATAACTAATAAGATATTGAATGCTCTTTGTTACTATACGAGAAAGGCTACGAACGCCGTGTTACGGGCTCGCCTGTTTATTTTGCGACATTTTGGGCCATTAGAATACTTTGGCAGTTGTTCCAATTCTCTCCGGCTGCAACACAGTGACTTGGATTTTAAGGCAGTGTAACGGCTGCCTTCAATATTGTCTTTGCTGGACACTTTGACGACAACTGTGATGTTGGATTCTTACACAACTCCTGAAAAAAGCAATTTGAAGTTACCTCATCCAGTCACGAATGCTAAGGCCAACGCGAACATTATTCCTATAAGATCACAGTTGTATCAGAAAATGAAATAATACAGTTACAAAAAAGAATTTGGTGCGATAAGAATAAATTTTTAACCTGTAGCAATGAAACATCAGCTGCAACAACTACATCGAAAACCAATTTTGCTTTTAAAAAAAACACTCTGTCTACTACATCTGGTAATCGAGGATATGCCTCCATGTAGTCTTCAATTTGAGGCCATTTGGTGTTGTACTACTATACTGTGAGGATTAGCTTTGACAAAAAAACGGAAAACATCATAAGCATGCCATTTTCAGGGACACTGTTATGTACTTCAGCGGTCGGTGAACCGTTATCCGACTCAACATTTGCAGCTACAAAAAGCATCAGGTACACGTAAAAGTTATACGAATAATACCATCTGCCTTCTTTTAGGCAAATCATCGTGCTTCAAAAATAGTATAAATGGTTACCAGCAGCTGTTGTCGTACGGGATGGCAATAAAGGAGATGCACAATGTTGACGACCACGTGGAGAAGCAAAAGCATGGGCAGCAGGTCGGGCATGTCCTGACTCGAAATCTAAAATTAAGGGCGTAGTTGATGAGCCCTACAACCATCAACAAAGCAATCAGTTATCTAATAAATAAATAAATGCACTTTTACGAAATTTTATAACAAAAACGTAAAGCAAATAACAATCCATAATCCAACCCGTTTACCCTAGCTGACCAGTTTGCCCGTGTGCCCCTGCTATCACGTTTGCCTTCTCCTTTGTTTCAGCTGTTCTACATACATTTTCAAAGATTCAACCTACAAATTTCATATTACAACATGTCATAGTACATTTTAACCCATCTATAGCGTATACAACCAATTAGAAATAGTAGTGACAATAAAGTTCAAGCGCTTATGTATTTATACAATAGTCAACCTCAGGTTCTCAGCAAGATAGTCTTAACGGAATTTAATGCTATCGTACGTTCAAGCTATCAGTCATATCATATGGCATCTTATCCTGCACTAAAAAATAAATGTATGGTCTTTATAAGAAAAAAATTATAAATGTGACATATTCGAATTAAAACGTGTACATTCTTTCAAAAAGAAAGAAGAGTAACATGATGTGTGCATCAAACATGTTCATGTACCTTGACCTTGACCTCTCTACCTAATGATGCTGCACAAATACTTCATACATTTACGGGGTGTTTGGGATTGCTTATTATAACTATTGGATAAGCACTTAAATTAAGTAGTTTGGTACCCCACTTATCTTAAATTAAACTCAATGTTCAAAAGTCAATAACATATCTGGCATAACTACATGAAGCGGGAGATAAGGTTTCAGACCAAAATGGGAAGCTAAATGAAATTAGAAAGACCATCAACCATTGGAACTTTATCGAAGTTATGTCATTTTAAGGAGTTAATCTCCCCTATAGAACACACTTGCCTTCAGAGCAAACACACCCATTTCAGCCCCCAAACGTCCCCTATTTCAGCCCCCTATTCCACACTCATTTCAGTCCACACACTGGCCAATTTACACCCCCACTTTAGTCCCCAAACACATCCATTTCTGTCCTATTTCGTCACCCAAACCCACCCATATCCAACCGTCTCTAAGGAAGGACTATAGACGTGATAGTAAATGTTTATTATATAATATATAAGCCGAAAAAAGTAGCATGTTACCAATATGAGTTCAGTTAAGCAAACAAATAGAAAATGTACCTTGATGTTGTTATCATTCCATGAAGGATGACACGACCCCATTGTTATTGTCTTTCAGATTATTTTTAATCCTTGCCATAACACAAAATTTATGGTGCAAACCTGACCGCAAAAGTTTGTTCAATTATGCACTGAGTCATTATGTTTATCTGAATTGGCCATTCACCTGAAAACAATTAGAGGCTGGTATCCATTATTCAAATAGGGTTGAAAGATAAATGCACAATATTGAGCAAATATATTCTATATATCAGATTAGTAAAATGAACAGGAAAGTTAGATACCTTACTTTTGCTATTGAGGTTCTGATCCGTCAAGCAGAGCTGGGTCTATCCAGTCTTGTTATTCCTAACATACCTTGACACGCACGGAATGCCTCAAGCGATTGTTCTTATGTGACCCGAAAAATCCTTTTCCTGGGTCTGAGTACTATGCACTACAGTAGTAAATCTTTGTGACCAGTATAATTTAAACGGTGACTTGCATGTTACGTGCATAAAATAAATAACATAAACACAAATAAGATTGTGTACATTGGTCGGTTAGGATGATTTGGTCCATCATCGGTAGCAACGGCTTGCGAAATATCTGCTATTTCTTTGTCAATACCTGTAATAACAACAATTTGCAATGAGTTAGTACACCGTACAATAGCTCCTAGGCATTCAAGTTACAAAATTCTATATTACTATTAACAACCACCAAACATACCTGTACATCTGTAAATTAATAAGTCGAAAATTATCTCGACACAAAATTCAATCATGAGATTGGAAAATGTTAATTTCTACATAATTGGATGATATATTATACTAAATAGGTGTTTGGATTAGCTTAGTTTCCAGGCCTATGGGCTTATTCGAGAGTGAAAAAGCTCATATATATGCCCACTTTTGTGGCTTATCAGCTTACCAAGTCGAACATGTAACCTTATAAGCTTAAAAAAGAGTTTGTGAGCTTTTCAATTTTAAATAAGCTCATAATCCCAAAAAATGCAGGTAAGGCACGGTCGCAAGTTAACCCCCTCGTTGAACAAAGTATTGGAAGGCGACATTAAACTTGCACTTACGGGTATTTGTACCTAATTAGCCATGAACTGGCCCGTGCTTGTACACATACACTGCAACATAGTAAAAAGATTGCGACTCATTAAGAATTGAGCAACATATAAACGTACATATGCAAGACAAAGAGATCATCTTTATTCGGTACGTGCTTCAATCCTAGGACCGGAGTAGAGCCATTCTAACAATCTCTTGCATTTAGCTACAAAAAAAACATCAGATCATTAATAACTGTGTCGACATATGGTTGTATGTAATAACATATACAAAAAGTGAACACTCATATTCTAATGAAATACCTTTTCGGGCAGTATGGTTATTCTCATTTTGATGATGATGGACGTGTTATAAACCTACTGCACCAAGCTAACCCAATATCTCTACAGTCATCATTTCGTCAATATAAATCAATTAATTAACTTAAATTATTATTGAAAAGAGGAAAGGAAAGGTACTTACTTCTGATATGCCGTTCATTAGGAGGACACTCCACAATAATGGTGCCTTGAACAGTAGCAACATCCATATTAATGGTATGAGTAATTATGCGAACATTAACAACATCCAGATAAATAAGGCCAGTAGTTTCAGACATTTTCTGCATGTCGGAAAAAAGGCACACTAAAGCACAGCTGAATCAAAGTAAAGCACTACTGAATTTGGAATGTAAATTGATTTGTGCCAGAAAAAAAGATCATGCGAAATTTAGACCGGTTGTTCTCATCTATTTTAGACCATGTGTCTACCGTGTATCAAATGTATAAGCCAGGGTTCTGGAAAGTGCATTTTATCACAAATGCTGGAAACAGTGGCTGCGAGGGACCATCCCATGTGGTTGTTTTCATTTTATCACAATATGCCAATGAGTTTAAATGGTAATGGGTCAAATGGAGCAAAAGTTGCAAACAGTTTCTTGGCAATGCATCAACCTTCTAAAACTTTTTATACAAAGTTCTAAGTTATTGTATTATGTTAAAGTTTATATTTATAATCCGATGTATTAAGAAGGAAATTCTCATTTACCTTTATCTCAAGCTTTCGCTGATGTCATATGCTCAGTTTCCGTATGACGGGCCAACAAAGTAGTAACAAATATCGTTGTTGTGGCCGCCTTCTTTTTGCTTACATTTGAGGTACAGGCGCTACGTCTGAACCAACCTACCCTGACAATGACAACCTTTAAATTCACAAATTAATAGTAAAGGCCTATTTTTTTCGTGTGCATGTACCTAGACAGTAGCATCTGTTGCAATCGGTCTACAGCTTGTTCTTGATTTATCCAAAGGCGCGAAAGTATCCCGATAAACCCGTGGCCACAACAAAGCTGCATAAGATTAAATATGTTAGAAAGCATTAGAAATAGTGAACAACTTAAAAAAATATATGGATACCAACTAAAGGGTGCTTAGATATGTGCGGTTAAGGCTAATAGTTTACATATGACAACTTAAATTTCAATAGTTAGTTTTCAATATTTGGTCCCTAATCAACATGTACCAGGTGAATTTGTTTCCATGTGGGCAAGGCTACATGTTCTCGAGTCTTTTCTTCCTAATGGGACATGCCAATACGGGACACAACCGGCGTCGACAACGACAACCGTTACTAAAGCTCTATTTATTTTATGTTCGTGTACCAGGAGAGTAGCAAAACATTAGCTGATGAACTCTTTCATGATACTTCGTATCCTTTAGCACCACCAATCTGAAAGAACCCTATACCAATATTTCATAAAAACTCAAAATGGCAAAATGAGCATGTAAATCATATAATACTGTAAACTATAGCAACTATCCATATAAAAAAATATACTATTTTTTTGTTTTTATAAATGATGTAAGAAAACAGCTAGTCGAGTCTAAATGCGTACCAAGCTCACCTCCAAAGTACTGTAAAAGTTTAAGCAGACATAAAGAATTGTCCATAAGATGTACAAAAATAATTGGTCACGCGACCTTGGGATGCAGAACGTTTGCACCTATCATTCTTGTGTGACCTGTTGACATAAATAATGCCTAAAAACATTATTAACATATTATCAATATCTCTATGTTTTGATTATTACAAAATATAAAATCATAGAACTAAAACTTGTGACTTAAACAAGTATTTAGTGATTAGCATTTTCTCTTTACATCCAAATCACTTAAGGTATGAATAAACAAAGTGTTTAGTGCAATTTATGATCAAAGGGAAATTTAATTAAGTATTACAAAGTTTATTTAATTATATAAACTTATTATATATTTTTGAAAAACACTTTTGGTAATAAAGAAAAATGTTTTATTCATACTAAATATATGAATTCAAATTTTTAACCAAAATCAGTTAGTTTTTCACAAAATAAAATTTCCTCACTAAAAAACAAAAATTCTGGCCGTTACAGCTGGGCGGCCCCCTTAATTATAAGGGGCGGTCCCCTTAATTTTAAAGGGGTCGGCCTTGATTTAAAGGGACCGGCCACGCTCCTCTGTCAGAATCTGTTGCCTATAAATACCACCTTAAATCTGGAATTTTTCTCACCTTTTGCACTCCTAAACTTTCTGTTCTAGATCTCCAAGTGCAAGAGGTATTACAACTTATTATGATCTCCACATCTAAGTTGTTAGAGCATCATCATTGTATTTATCTCATTGTGTGATTAGTTGTGAATATTTGTTAGAAGATAGTTTATATATATATATATATATATATATATATATATATATATATATATAGTATGATTGGTTAGTGGTTAGTTGTGAAGAAGAAAAGTTAGGAAGAAGATTGGTGTGTAGAAGATAGTTGTGAAGAAGATTGGTGTGTAGAAGATAGGTGTGAAGAAGATTGGTGTGTAGGAGATAGGTGTGAAGAAGTGGTGTGATTAAGTAGTGAATAGGTGTGAAATAGTTGTGTAGAAGGTGTGAATAAGTTGTGACGTAGTTGTGGTGTGTAAATTGGTGTGTAAGGTTTTCTCCGCCATAAGGGAGCTTGTTGACATAGTGAAGAAAACTCTCGAGTTAGGTGCTCGGGGAGTGGAGTAGGGCAAGGAAGGTGACCTTGTAGCCGAACCACTATAAATCTCTTGTCTCACGGTTCGATCTTTCCAACTCTCATCTATTTTTTACTTACATTATTATTGCTTTATCGTACATATTTAGTGTTGTTCATATTGTGCATGACTTGATTTCATATAGCATCGAATCTATAATTTTTGAAAACAAAGAAAACTTTCAAACAATCTTTTATAACAAATTAAAAAGACGTAAAACTATTCAACCCCCCTTCTAGTTTTCCACAATTGGTATCAAGAGCCACGTTTAACAAGATTTTTTAAAATATATTATATTTTAAAACTTGTAACGATCTATGGAATCTTTAAAATATTTAGAAGGACAATCTATGCAAAGACCACCACTATTTGAAAGTGATGGATTTTAATATTGGAAAAATAGATTCGAAACTTATGTGAAATCAAAAGATCTTGATCTTTGGCATATTATTACCTTTGGTGATTTTCCCCCTATTCAATATAATGTTGAAACTAAAATGGATGAAATTGTACCTTTTGAAAAACAAAATGATGATTTGAAAAAGAAACTAGCAAAAAATAATGAGGCTAAAATGGTTATTTATAATGCGTTACCACGCAAAGAATATGAAAGAATTTTTATGTGTAAAACCGCAAAAGAAATTTGGGATTCTTTACTAATTACTCACCAAGGTAATAGTCAAGTTAAAGATAACAAAATAGATCTTCTTGTACAACAATATGAACAATTTACGATTCCGGAAGAGGAATCAATTGATAATGCTTTTGCTAAATTTAACACCATTATCACAAGTTTAAAAGCACTTGATGAGACATTTTCTAGTAAAAATTGTGTTAGGAAATTTCTTAGGGCATTGCATTCGAAATGGCGAGCTAAGATCACGGCTATTGAAGAATCAAAGAATTTGATGACGTTATCACTAGATGAACTAATTGGCAACTTGAAGGTCCATGAAGAAATTATAAGAAGAGATTCGGAAATGGTCAAAGTCAAGAAAGAACAAACCAAATCCATTGCTCTAAAAGCCAAAAAGGAACCTAGTGACGATGATGATTCAAGTGACGAAAGTGAAGACGAAGAATATGCAGTGGCCGTAAGAGAATTCAAGAAATTCTTCAAGAGACGAGGAAGATTCACTAGATCACCACGAGACGAAAGAAAACCGTTCCAAAGAAATAGAAGTGACAACTACGGGAAAAGAAAATGCTTTAGATGTGGAAGTCCAAATCATCTCATTGGCAAATGTCTAAAGCCGCCGGGTTATGAAAATCAAGGCGCTTTTGTTAGAGGAACATGGAGTGATAGTGACAAAGAAGAAGTGGTAAAACCAAGAGGCGAAAAGTGTTTTATGGCAAAAGGAACCGACGAAATATGTTTAGGAATTGACTTGGAGCCTGACGAATGGATAAAGGATAGCGGATGTTCGAGGCATATGACGGGGAACCGCAAGCTATTCTCTACATACAAGGCATACAATGGAGGTAACGTTATTTTCGGTAGTGACTTACGTGGAAAAATCATTGGCAAAGGTACGATTTCTCAAGACTCACTTACTATTGAAAATGTAGAGCATGTGGATAACTTAACATATAACTTGCTTAGTATATGACAAATATGTGATAATAAATGTAGAGTCACCTTTACCGAAGAGGATAGCGAAATAGTTAAGAATGGAAAAATTATAGGTAGAGGAATTAGGAAAGGAGGCATATATGTTATGAAACTAGGAAACAAACCTGAGGATAGGATATGCCTAACAACCCTAGACAAAAACTCCACATTGTGGCATAGGAGATTAGGACATGCTAAAATGCAACAAATTCAATCTTTGGCCTCTAAGGAACTAGTTAGAAACTTGCCTAATCTAAAATATGACAAACATTTTTGTGATGCATGTAAAATTAGAAAACAAGTTCATGCTAGTCACAAAGCTAAGAATATAGTATCCACTACTAGGTGCCTAGAACTATTACTGTTAGCATTAAAAAATATATATATATATAGAAGTTATGGTCATTCTCATATTGTAACTTTGTGTCATTTGTTAAGATTAGTAATAGTTTAGTCATTGGGCCTTGGATTTGGCAAGCTAATATGTCATGTGCTATGTTTCATAAGCCTTGTTATCTACCATGTAACCAAGCCCAAGCCCATTGAAAGCCTATGTATGGAACTATATAAGGCACCTTACCTCTCATTTGTAAGGTGTGCTTGTGTGTGTAAGTGTGTGTTTTCTTTAACAAAAGCTCTCATATTTCATCTCTCTTTCTACATATACGAAATACATATACATACATATCAAGTCACCATCTTTCTATCTCTACTTCATCTTTGCTTTTATATTGATGTGATAAAGTTGATAGATTTATGTTCTTACAAGTGGTATCAATCGCCTAACAATGATTTAGGAGGGTTTAGAAGTTGTTTGTTTCGTGTTTCTTAAGCTTTTATCACGTTTTTTTTTAGAAAAGTTCTTCACTTTTCTTGTTTTTCTTGGTTTTTAACACTTTTTTGATTACAAACTAGTGTTATAAACCTTTTCTAACAAGAAAGTTTCAACTTTTTTGAAAATTTCAAGCTTAAAAATTCGATTTGGTTTTTGTACTTGTTTTCTAGATCACGAAAAAGTTTCATAAAAATCATCAAGTTTTGAACTTTCTTCAAGTTTTGGTGTTTTTTAGCCTAGAAGTACAAGAATCTTGGATTGCAAACGTCATTTGGGTTTGCTTTAAGCTTATTCAAAAAACTGTCACTATTTCGAAATCACTATTACAATTTCGAAATCCCATTTTGACTAGTTTTCGAAATCACAAGAAAAGGCTCTGTTCGTGCTCACCGTTGGATACTCGGTATTTTCTCTCTTGTATAATGTAGAACCCAAGATACACCTTCTGGAGGACGAGGTTGATCAAAATATGCCATGTTTCTAGAGAGAGAAAGTAGAGAGAAGGTGAGGTGAAACAAAGATGTTTTTATTATGATAAATTATGTTGCACACCCACACCCCTCAAGTGAAGCCTTGAGGGGTATTTATAGGCCTTACATAAGACAACTATTAGAGTATTACATTAGTAGTCCCTGCACTTTATGCATTCTAGTTGTCTAGTCCAATTCACGTAAATATCGTTCAGCTTCATTTCTAACAATCTCCCTCCAGCTGGAGATATACGTGAATTGGTTACAATGATTCCTAACAAGTAAAATAAAAACAATCAAAGTAAGCGCAACAATGCTGAGGAGGACTTCATAGCTCTTTTCTTCATAAATATCCCCAGCAATCTTTGTTTACTTGTAGACGAATCACTTGCTAATCTAATTCCCAATTAGTAAACCATATACTTTTACATGCTCCCTCCCAAATGGACAACCCGTTTGATATAACCTTGATGCTTGTTGAAGAAGTATCTTTGAATTATGCCCATATAATCTTCAGTCTCATGCACAGCGGAAAATGAATCTTAGACTGATAATATGTAACTTCTTCATAGGTTTGTTTGGGGAGCATCATATCGTCATCTTCAACTCACTTAGAATGCTTTCAGTTCTTTAATAAAAGCCCTGATGTACACATTTCTCCCTCCTGGATGATGACGATCTCTCGGAATCATCATAAATATGTATACATAAACGTATCAACTGGAAGCAACATACAAATCAATACCCCATGAGTGAGATGGCAATAACTATTCTCTCTACAATTCATCTCAGATCAACCTCTTTTCACTTCCATTGGCTAATAGTAAGTGACCACGTGTGGAGACAACCCGATATGACAAACTTGAGTGTGAAGTAAAATTCCCCAGACTTGTGACTTACGCTTGTACTATCCTGATTAAGAACCTATATGAGCACAACAACGTTACTCCTTACAATATAGGTAGTGGCATATACCCAACCATCCATCCTTTATTGTATATCCATCTCTTGAACAATCCACAACCTTTTGTGACACTGAGCACTACAACGTAACTCCTTAAAGTGATAGCTATTGTGAGCATTAAGAACCAACTTATGCGTTTATAGATCTCACACATAGCTAGATGTCCAAGTCTTAATCACTATCCCATGAATGCTCAAACAAGGATCTTCAAAAGTCTTGCATCCAACCAACCCCTAGACCTAGAGATACTAAGTACACGCACCCGTGAAACGTCACTTCAAGCTCAAATAAGTAATAAACAAATTATCCCCATAGTCACCTTTTGATAACGTTCAAAATTTAGCCATCGATCTTTGGTGTTTCTTGATCAGGATCTTTTAAGCAATTCGTGGTGTGTTTTTGGTGAAGCTTGACATTCAATCTCGTTGATTCGTAGTGATTTCGGATTTTCCCACCAAAAATATAATTGGAAAAATTTTCTCGCCCATAATTTGGAAATCACTAAGAAATACAATGCTAAGGTTACCAGAAAAATTTGAGTATTAAAAATTTTTACGCAAAATTTCACCGAAAAAATTTGAATTTTGGCCTAAAAATTTGAATTTCGGGCCAAAATTTTCAACGTTATACCAAAATTTGAATCTCGCGTAAAAATTGGTCGTTTAGTCTCCTCTCAAAAATAAATTTTACTCAAATTTTCCCGCCAAAAAACTTTTTTTTTTTGTCTAACTCGATAAACCATGTAACTCGATAAAGCTCCTAACTCGGTAACCTTCAAACTCGATAAGCTCCTAACTTGGTAACCTTCCCAAACTCGGTAACCTTCAAACTAGATAAGCTCCTAACTCGATAACCATTCCCTAACTCGCAACTTTCTCCTTCTTCAAACTCGGTAACCTTATTGTAACTCGGTAAGATCTGTCAAACTCGGTAAGATCTTTTGTAACTCGATAAGCTCAGAAAAATTTGGCAGAGTTTCATTTAGGTAAGCTCAAATGATATCCTTACTCGATAAACGATAAGGTGCGTTAGCTAAGTCGTTAACTGGCTAACTCGCCAAGCAGGAACACTTAACTCGATAAGTTGAAGCTAACTCGCCAAAAAAAATCAACCCTAACTCGCCAGAAATGCCTAACTCGCTGAAAGATTGTTCTAACTCGATAGAAACCAACTTCCTAACTCGATAAAATTTTCCTAACTCGATAAAAATCCAGTCCTAACTCGATAACACATCCAAACTAGATAAAAAATTTCCTAACTCGAAATTTTTTCTTAACTCGACAAAAATCACATCCAAACTCGATAACATGCCGATGAACAGTAACCAGATTCGCCTTTTTTCACCAAAAACACGATTTTTCACCACAAAACACCACGATTCGCCCCCGGTTAGCTCTGATGCCAATTGTAGAACCCAAGATACACCTTCTGGAGGACGAGGTTGATCAAAATATGCCATGTTTCTAGAGAGAGAAAGTAAAGAGAAGGTGAGGTGAAACAAAGATGTTTTTATTATGATAAATTATGTTGCACACCCACACCCCTCAAGTGAAGCCTTGAGGGGTATTTATAGGCCTTACATAAGACAACTATTAGAGTATTACATTAGTAGTCCCTGCACTTTATGCATTCTAGTTGTCTAGTCCAATTCACGTAAATATCGCTCAGCTTCATTTCTACCATATAAGAAAGAAATTACTTCGACTTTTGGCTAAATTTTTAAAAATTGTATAATTTCGAAATTTCTTGGTGTGATTGGGTTTTCAAAAAAATCCTAATTTTCGAAAACACTGCATACTTTTCAAAAATATCAAGATTTTCGAGAACACAACAAACTTTTCGAAAAAATCTAAATTTTCGAGAAACACTGCAAAATTTTCGAAATCACTCAAACTTTTCGAAATCACTCAAAGTTTTCGAGAACACAAATTTTGCAATCTGTCAAAGTTTCGCAATCCTCAGTTTCGAAATCAGAAGTTTCGCAAATCCAAAGTTTCGAGAATTTTGACAAAAGTGAGGTTTTTGACGATCAAACTTCAAACGGCCATAACTTTTGAACCGTAACTCCGTTTTCGACGAATCAGCTGTCAAAACGACCGTGAGACAGAGAAGAACGACACGCTAAATCGATTTATTGATTTATCGATTTGGGCGAAGTTTCGAGGCCTAAAAATGCTCTGAGAAGAAGTTATTGAGGTCTTAAGGTTTTAAGTCAAAATTTTCACCATAAAAACTTGCATCAACTCACTCTAAACTCAACTCCTATTTCGTTGGAACGATCCAAGAATCAACTTTATCCATCTACACTTCATCAATGGCAACTCAGTAAGACATTCATGCAGCCGGTGCGGAAAACCGACCTCCAATGCTTGAAAAAGGTGGATATCTCCCATGGACAAGCCGTATGCTTCGTTACATCAAAACAAAGGATACCGGGCACCTTATGATCAAATCCATAGAAAACGGTCCATTTCAGCCAAGACAAGTTCAAATTCAAGGTAATCCAAATACAACACCTCCTACTGAACCATTAGTGCGTATACAAACAGAAGCAGGTTACACTGATGAAGGCAAGGCGCAGATCAAAGCTGATGATATGGCAATGAATTTAATCCAACTTGGATTATCACGGGAGATCTTTGCTGCGGTCGACAGCTGTGAAAGTGCTCATGCTATGTGGGAACGTGTTAGAAGAATATGTCATGGAACAGAAATTGGACAACAAGATGTTGAGAACAAACTTCTTACTGAATGGGAGAACTTTACATCCACTAAAGGTGAACAGATTGAATCTTACTACACAAGGTTTTGCACTTTGATGAATGAGTTAATCAGAAACAAGTTGACACCACGAGCAATTGCAACAAACATCAAATTCCTTAATAACCTTCCAGAAGAATGGGGTCGTTATGTTACAATTGTTAATCAGACAAAGGACTTACATCAGGTGAATTATGATCAACTCTATGACTTTCTGAAGCAAAACCAAGCTGAGGCTAATGAAGTTAGGAAAGAAAGATTGGCAAAGAATCATGATCCTCTCGCACTAATTGCTAATACACCAACACCATTACAAGTGAACACTCAACAACCATCATCATCACCTATTCACAACTACATGCAACCATCATGCATTCAACAACCAACACTGGTCTACCAACAACAATTCTACCCACAACAACAACAAGTTACTCCACAACAGCCATATCCACAATTCCAAGAACCGGAATTCACTGACAATGATGAGGTTAATGCAGCATTGACTCAAGCGTTTGCTTTTCTGTCAAAAACATTCCAAGGACGCTATTCTACACCAACAAACAACAACCAAAGGATTTCATCGAATACTCATAATAGGAAGATCACTCAGCCGAGTTTCAATATGAGCAACGGAGGCCAAATGGTTGGAGTTTATGGGAATCAGCAAGGATATGCTACTGGATTTAACATGGGTAATCAGAATATGCAGAATGCAGGTCAGTATGCAGGGAATTAGTATGGTCAGAATGCAGGGAATCAGTTGGGTCAGTTTGTTGGAAATCAGAAATGTTGCAGCTCCAGTTGTTGGGAATTTGGGAAATATGAATCAGGGTAATCCGGTAAAGTGTTTCAACTGCCAGGGTGTAGGTCATATGGCAAGGAACTGTCCTACTAAGCCAAACAAGAAAGATCTAACATACTTGCAGAAAGCAGTAATGTTGGCACAAAAGGCAGAGGCATGATTTCAGTTGAATGCAGAGAAGAATGATTTTATGGCTCTTATGGATGACATGGAAGATAGAGAGGATATCGATGCGAACTGTATATTCATGGCGAATCTTCAGGAAGCTAAGTATGACACGGATTCTGACACACTTCCTGTTTATGACACCAATGCACCATCTGAGGTATCTAACTTCAACACATGTCACAATAATGATATATTTGATATGTCTCCTCATGAGGAACAACATTATGAGAAACTAGCACCCACTTATGATACATACCTGGACACGCCAAGTAGTAGCAATACTCCTTCAGTGATTCCAGATGTGAATCATAATGGAGGCTCCGTTTCACAGCATGCTGAGAATGATGAGGAAACACGTGCTTTGTTTGAATCATTATTGAATAATTGTCGTATTGAAATTGAGAATGTGCAAAAGGTTAATCACGATGTTAAGGCCGCGAATGATAAATTGACCGCTGAGCTTGAGAGTTACAAATCAACCGTTAAAGCTTTTGAATTTCATAACAAAAGATTGTCTGAATTAGAAACTGGTTATCAAAATTCCGTTTCAAGGGAACAACAATTGCAACTCAAGTTTGATACACTTGATGTTAATTCTTTCAAAAAGATAAAATCTTTAAACACGGAAATTTCTGATTTACAAAACCAACTTTCTAAACAAAAAACAGCTTATACCAATCTTGAAAAAGAAAGGGATGAGTTGAAAAAGGACTTTGCAAAGAAAGAAGACAAACTTTTGGAAGAAATCGTAGAGTCAGAACACATGATTGCTCATTTAGAAGAATTAGTGGTTAAGTCGGGTCAGTCGAGTCAAACAATGAAAATGATTTCAAATCAAACTAATCCGATTTACCATACGAAACATAAAATGGGTCTTGGTAACAACACCCCTTGTGATCTCAAGAAAGCTCAGCAAGAACAGAATGTTTTGTACAATGGTAATGTGATTTATACCAAACATGATCCTCCCGTCGTTCAGGATTCTGTGCTAACGATTGAACATGTCGAAGAGATCATAAATAAAATGAAACAAAAGGATTTGAAACCCATTGATTACAACAAATTGAACAAACTTTCGGGAATCACTTTTGTTCCACAAACAGAACCATCTGCGTTTTCCATAAAACGACCATTTGCGAAATTCTTGTCTAAAAAGAAAGTTGTTTCCAAATCTCTTTCAAAACTAGAACAAATGTCCTCTAACAACACTCTTAATACAAGTGAGGCTAGAGAAATTCTTGATGACGTTAAAAAGAGAATTCAAGAACTTCAAAATATTGTTGCATCGAAAACTACCATCAATATTAACAACTGGCATTCTTGTTTTCATATCGAACAGAAAAAAGTTTTTCAAAACGAAATCACTATCCCACTGAATAACATCAGTGCAAGGGTAATCCATTTTGAACAAGCTTTCTTAAAAGAAATGGCCGACTTTGTCAAGGACCACAAATCCCTGGTAAACGAAGCTAATGATACTCGTGAAAACATGAATGTTTTGGAAAACCTAAATGATTCTCTCTTCGAAGCTGTTATGACCACTGACATTATGTCCATCATTTTACAAACATATTCTGTTCAAGACGATGAACGACTAAGAGCTGAGACCTCCGCAATTGTTTCAAAATATGAAAATGCTCTTATAAAGCTTGAAAAAGAAAATGTGTCATATTTTAAACAACTTGATCGGAAAAAGGAAGAATGCAAGTATGACAAATTGTCGTATGAGCGTGACTTAAAAAACATGAAAGAGCAAAATGATCTTTTGAGGGCTCAGCTTGAAAGTCAAAAAGGAAAGGGTGAGGAAACTAAGTTTGCAAAACCATTGACTTCGGAGAAACCAAATGTTTCAAACACGGTTCAAAAACCTAAAATGTCAATTTCAAGGTTTGCTCCAAAAGTCAATGAGAAAAAGGATTTGTCAAAACCAGTCACTCCAACACCCTTGCCCAAGAAAAGTGAAAATGATAAGATTGTTGATAAAGGAAAAGCGGTTGTCGAAACTCCTAAAGTGTTAGCACCTGGCCTTTTTAGGATTAGTCCCACTAGTGCTTCTGCCTCAACATCTAAGACAAATGCCAAGTGCATAAAGGCTAATTCTAAAGAATCTAGGGATGCTAAAAAGGACAACAATATAAATCCTAATGTGTGTACCTTACCTTCTACAAGATTAGAAAGCACCTCTAGGAGCAGCAGACTAAAGCCTAAGAGCAATGCAAGGAACAATAGAGTCTCGCCTGTTTCTAAGAGTAGTAGCAAGAATAAAGTTGAAGAAGTAGAAGAACACCCTAGGAATTTATCGCTTTGTAATAAGAGACATGTTTCATCTGAATGTAATGTCTCTGTTTGCTTAATATGCAAGAAATGTTTAATTAATGATGTTCATGATGAATGTGTTTCTAAGTATGTGAATGTTAAGCCTGAATAGAAGCATGTTCCAAAAAGACATAGTGCTAGATCCAGATCTATAGAAAGATTAGTTGCACGATTTAGGACTACCACTATTAGTCGAATGCCTAGGAACTTTCTTAAGTTTTGTATGTGGATTCCGACGGGTAGAGAGTTCACTCTTAAGGACGGCAAATTAGAAATAACTCAAGCTAAACAAGTAGCAACTGTCTATGAGTGTGATTCTGCTTTTACTCCTAACCCCATGGAACCAAATTCAACAAGGTTTCCAAATACAAACTCTTCTGTTCTTGGCAGGTTATCGAAATATGTCTTTGGATCGTCGACTCGGGTTGCTCCAAGCACATGACCGGGAATTTAAAGCTGTTGATCAATTTCGTCTGGAAATTCATGGGAACTGTACAATTTGGAAATGATCATGTAGCAGCTATTCAGGGTTATGGAGATCTTCAATTTGGGAATTTTTTAATCACTCGAGTTTACTACGTCGAAGGGTTGGGACACAACTTGTTTTCAGTTGGGCAGTTTTGTGATGCTGATTTAGAAGTTGCATTCAGGAGAAACACGGTTTTTATTAGAAATTTGGTTGGTGATGATCTCTTAACTGGTAATCGTGGTACAAATTTGTATGCTATCGACATCAACCAAATGGCTTCTACATCACCAATTTGTCTTATGACAAGGGCAACCAAAACTAAGTCCTAGCTGTGGCATAGACGTTTATCCCATCTCAATTTCGACACCATCAACAAGTTAGCCAAAGACAACATTGTCATCGGACTTCCTAAGTTCAAATACACCAAGGAACACCTATGTCCATCATGCGAACAAGGAAAAAGTAAAAGAGCATCATATAAACCCAAAACCGTACCTAGTTCGGAAGCAAGGTTACATATGTTGCACATGGACTTATGTGGCCCAATGAGAGTTGAAAGCATCAATGGGAAAAAGTATATTCTCGTTATTGTTGATGATTATTCAAGATACACTTGGGTAAAGTTTTTGAGATCAAAAGACGAAGCACCAGGCATCATCATCACCTTTCTGAAGCGTATTCAAGTTCTACTTCAAGCTCCAGTAAGGATTATAAGAACAGACAATGGCACAGAATTTACAAACCAGGAGTTAAGAACTTACCTTGAAGATGTTGGAATCACACACCAAACATCAGTTGTTAGAACTCCACAGCAGAATGGGGTAGTTGAAAGAAGAAATAGAACCCTTGTGGAAGCTGCTCGCACAATGCTGATTTTTTTCTTGTGCACCTCTATTCTTATGAGCTGATGCTATAGCCACTGCTTGTTTTACTCAAAACCGATCCCTAGTCCATCCGAGATTCAATAAAACCCCATATGAGCTAGTAAACAACCGTAAACCTGACATCTCTTACCTTCACGTGTTTGGCGCTTTGTGCTATCCGACGAATGATAGAGAAGATCTAGGAAAGTTAAAAGCTAAGGGTGATATTGGAATCTTCATTGGATATTCAGAAAACTCGAGGGCATTCAGGGTGTATAATAGACGGACAAAAAGGATTATGGAGACGATGAATGTGAAGTTTGACGAGATTTCACAAATGGCTTCTGAGAGACTCGCTCTAGAACCCGCGCTTAATCCGATGGCTTCTAATCAAAACGGATTAGGACCCGAACCAAACCGACAGACTTCTGGACACATCAGTTCAGGACTCGTGCCTCAAGGAACTCAGTCAACAAACACGGATAAACCTTCAGAACAAGAACTGGAAAATTTCTTCGAGTTAATGTTTGATGAATATTATGGTAGAACTTCGACAAATGCATCTCAACAACATTCCGCTGCACCCGCTCACAACCATCAACCACCACCACCATCACATGATGCATCTACAACAATCGAAGCTGAAGCACCAACTACATCAACATCATCTACATCTACTCCAGCAACTCCAGTACTTGAAACTGTTCTACCAAGAGTTGATGAGCAAAACCAAAACACAAATTTTCAAGAAGAACCAACAAATAATTCAAACGATGTTGCGTTAGAAGAAGAAGAAGTATTTGAAAACCCGTTTTCAACAGACTCTGCTGAATCTTCTTCAAGGTTACAAGAACCATCTAACACACATTCGTTACACCCGAGGTACCCTTCTACGTTTCAATGGACAAAAGACCATCCAATAGAACATATTATTGGTGAACCTTCAAAGCCAGTTTAGACAAGGAGACAACTTGCCACCGATCTCGAATTGTGCATCTACGTTTGCTCAATCAGCCTCAAAGAACCAAAGAACATTCGGGAAGCAATGGCAGAAAACCCTTGGATTGAAGCGATGCAGGAGGAATTTCTTCAATACCTGTTACATGATAGTTGGGAACTTGTTGAATGACCACTTGATAAACGAGTTCTTGATCTCAAGTGGTTGTGGAAGAACAAACTGGATGAGGAAATGACTGTTATTCGCAACAAAGCTCGTCTCGTGGCTAAAGTTTATCCATAAGAAGAAGGGATAGATTTCGAAGAATCATTTGCGCCTGTAGCTAGACTTGAAGCAGCCCGGATTTTCTTAGCCTATGCAGCTCACAAAAACATCACAGTCTATCAGATGGACATTAAGACTGCTTTCTTGAATGGAACTCTGAAAGAAGAAGTGTATGTGAGTCAGCCAGAGGGATTCATCGACAAAGATCATCCAGACTACGTCTACAAGCTTAAGAAAGCAATTTATGGTCTAAAACAAGCTCCAAGAGCGTGGTATTACGAACTATCATCTTTCTTGATTAAAAACAATTTCACAAAAGGAACGGTTGATGACACCTTGTTTATCAAAAAATTCAAAGATGACATTTTGATCGTTCAAATTTACGTGGACGACATCATTTTTGGATCAACCAATCCTAACCATTCAAAACATTTTGAAAATCTCATGAAAAGTAAATTTGAAATGTCCATGATGGGGGAACTAAAATTCTTTCTTGGTTTACAAATACATCAATCCCCTCGTGGTATTTTTATCAATCAAGCTAAATATACTATAGAGATTTTGAAAAAACATGGAATGGAAAATTGTGATTCTGTTGGTACACCAATGGTCACTTCACCAAAAATAGGTGCTGATTTGTTTGGGAAACCTATCGATGCGAAGAAATATCGGAGCATGATCGGTTCTCTCATGTACCTGACTGCTAGTCGACCCGATATTCAATTTGCTGTATGTTTATTAGCACGGTTTCAGGAAAAGCCTACCGAACTTCACCTCAAAGAGGTTAAACGGATCTTTCGGTACCTACGAAGCACCATTAACATGGGACTTTGGTATCCGAAGGATTCGGAGTTTAATCTAACAGCATTTTCAGATGCAGACCATGCTGGTGATCAAGTTACAGCAAAGAGTACATCAGGTGGAACACAATTTTTGGGTGAAAAGCTAGTAAGCTGGTCGTCAAAGAAACAGGACTGTACTGCGCTATCAACCGCCGAAGCCGAGTATGTGTCTCTATCTGCGTGTTGTGCCCAAGTTCTTTGGATGCGGACACAGCTCACAGATTATGGCTTTACTTTTGACAGAATACCTATGTATTGTGACTCAAAAAGTGCCATAGCCATCTCGTGCAATCCTGTACATCACTCTAAGACGAAGCATATCAAAGTCCGCTACCATTTCATCAAAGAACACGTGGAAGAGGGTACTGTTGAATTATTTTCCGTTAAGACTGATTACCAACTCGCCGATCTTTTTACTAAAGCCCTTCCAAAAGAACGGTTTGACTATTTAGTTCGACGAATTGGCATGCGAAGCCTAACTCCTGAGGAGCTAGAACGTCTTCTCGAATCTTCTTGAAAAATGTTTTCAAAACCGCTTCGCTGTAAATATTTTTGAAAAAAATAAAATACAAAATTTGAAAAACCAACAAAAACAAAATACAAAAATATAAAATTTTCAAAAAATACAAAAGCAATATAATATCAAAAAATCCAAAAATATTCTTCTCACGACATGTCTCTCGTATAAATCAATATTCTGTACGTTTCTAGAAATGTCATTCAACAATGATACGGACATGTACAGATGCTTGAGCGGGAGTTCTTTTTAATGTTTTTCTAAAACATGTCGTTTCTCAAAATTTTCTTCACTATGGCTTTCGTATACTTCAGTACGAAACCCGGACTTAAAACGATGACTTCTGATTATTTCAAATCAAGGACTCGTACGTTCAATGGCGAAATCTTTTTCAAAAAGTTCGAGTCTAAACAAACGAAAAAGATTTCAAGCATAAACTCGTTTTCCAACAAAATTCTTGAGCACTTTTTCAAGATTGTTCAAAAGATTTCTCAAAATCTCTTAAAATTTGTGCTCAAGAAAACTCCCTCAAAACCCTTAAGTAATTTTAAATATGCTATCATTAAGGGGGAGTATAAAAAACTAAAATGTTCCAAATTCATGCAAAATCTGTCTTTCTCTCCAAAAGCTTTTTCTTAATCAGTTGATATCAAAAATATCACGATATGTTATTTTTGAGGGGGAGAAGACATGATTAAAATGTGATCAAAGATGTTTAAGTTTGTGAATGAATCTCAAAAGAGCTCGACTCAGTAAGTACCAATGAATTGACGAAGCTTCAAATGTCATTAATCGAAAAGACTTGTCCTGGACGGGTAATAATTTCAAGCTAGTCTAACTAGTGATGTAAGCGTGTCTTGAATAGGACTCGTCTGAGTAGAATGTACCGTATCGAGAGACTTTCTTTGGACTTGACCAGGACGGGTAATAATTTCAAGCTAGTCTAACTAGTGATGTAAGCGTGTCTCGAATCGGTCATGTTCACTGAAAGTGGATCAATTCAAAAAGTGCAAACTCCTCTCGCATGTGCAAATTTCTTAAATATTCATGAGCACATGTGAAGGGGGAGTCCTTCAAAATTGCAAAACTCTCAAAGTGGTAACAACAATGTGTTTTATTATCATAAACACTTTGAGAGATTTTTCACAAAAAGGTTTTTTGGCATGTGATCAATTATAGGATAGTCATGGAGTTATAAGGTGACTAAGGTTAGGAAAAACCGTCCTATGATCCGCCAGAGCCAAAGGGATCTACCCAAGGACAAATCCAATAGATTAGAATTAGAAGTCCTTAGGTATGATTGAAAAAAGGAGAAAATGAGAAAGGAGAAAGAAGGGGTTGAAGAATTAAAAAGAAAAGTTATGATAAAGGGTGAAAAGAAATAGCCCTCCAAATGTTCAACCTTAGGGCAGACACCGG
Organism: Artemisia argyi; assembly: GCA_030686995.1. NCBI lineage: Eukaryota > Viridiplantae > Streptophyta > Magnoliopsida > Asterales > Asteraceae > Artemisia > Artemisia argyi. The sequence goes on from CM060709.1 coordinate 332,107,116, forward strand.
GTACAATTCGTATGCTACTGGTTGTTAGTGAGGTGACACCGGTATTGAAGACAAAGACATCATGGACCCAGTGACGCACTGCACTTAACCTTCTTAACCACTCAAGTTCTCTTAAAAGAGCTTGTTTCATTCTCACGAGGAACCGGTGTAATCTATCGACCTGTCTCTTAGAGATGGTTGATATTGAAGCAGGAGACCTCTTCCTAATCTCCGCATAGGAAACCAAATGTGCACTTATAGAGTCTAGAGCCCCGAGATTCATCAAAAGATCTCATAGGAACACATGATATTTCTACACTGGTTGTTCATCATTAAGGACGCCAGATGTAAACTTTAGAGTCCTACGCAGATCTTAGCAATCTGCCAGAACATTTATGAGAGGATTCACATTTGTGATTCTCAATGATTGAATGGAAATTCCTGCCAGGGTCAACATCAAACAGCCCTGACAGCAGGTCACTTCGGTAATTCTTTATGGGTTACGCTTAGTGTTCGCGGTGGTTTCAAACGGTCTATAGTCGTGGAGTGATCCCCAACGACTCACCCAGTCATTGAGCTACTAAGTAGGTCTTGTAAGCTCTCTCGAGAGTATCTGACATGGGAACGGCCTTGGTAAGGATTAGAAGGAGTCTTCACACTATGTTGTTGACGATCTCTAGTTCCTTATCTGTAAGTACCGGATGTTTTATTGCTAACTATTTACCTGCAGGGACACATCATCTCTATGGCGACAGGTTCCACATGCTCATACGTGCATCTCGAAGTCAAAGGAAAGTTCTCACAAATATCAAAGCAAAGAAAGGTTCAAAGAAAGATTCTACGCAATGTGAAAGAATCTACAGAAGTAAAGTGACAAAGATCTGTGTGAAAGAACGGGAACTACAAATGCATGTATCACTAAGACCAAAGACGTATGAGCATGTTGGAATGGCGAACAACCACCACAGACGCAAAAGTGACGAAAGGCAGATAACTCCACATCACAAAGGAACAAAGAACGATGAAAAATCAGTTATCAAAGATCACAAAGCATGAAGGAACAAAGACTAAAGACTATTCTACAACGACACACAAAGTTAAAGACAAAGAACACGGAAGACCCACTCACGTGGAGCATCATTCGAATGACCACCCCTTAGGGGGAGATTGTTAGCATTAAAAAATATATATATAGAAGTGATGGTCATTCTCATATTGTAACCTTGTGTCATTTGTTAAGATTAGTAATAGTTTAGTCATTGGGCCTTGGACTTGGCAAGCTAATATGTCATGTGCTATGTTTCATAAGCCTTGTTATCTACCATGTAACCAAGTCCAAGCCCAAGCCCAAGCCCATTGAAAGCCTATGTATGGAACTATATAAGGCACCTTACCTCTCATTTGTAAGGTGTGCTTGTGTGTGTAAGTGTGTGTTTTCTTTAACAAAAGCTCTCATATTTCATCTCTCTTTCTACATATACGAAATACATATACATACATATCAAGTCACTATCTTTCTATCTCTACTTCATCTTTGCTTCTATATTGATGTGATAAAGTTGATAGATTTATGTTCTGACAATTACATATGGATCTTTTTGGTCCATCCGCTGTGCGGAGCTATGGAGGAAACAAATATACCTTAGTAATAGTAGATGACTACTCACGATACACGTGGACTAGGTTTTTAAGTGACAAGACCTAAGCCTTTGAAAAATTCAAAATATTTAGTAAAATGATTCAAAATAAATTAGGATGCACAATAGTAGCCATTAGGACAGACCATGGTAGGGAATTTGACAATGAAGTACAATTCGGAAAATATTGTGATTTAAATGGAATATCTCACAATTTCTCCGCTCCTCGTACTCCTCAATCAAATGGCGTAGTAGAAAGAAAAAATAGGTCACTACAAGAAATGAGTAGAACAATGTTAAATGAACAACCCATCCCATAAAAATTTTGGTGTCACGCTGTAGATACTTCAACATATATTATTAATAGGGTATCAATTAGGAGAATTCTAGGAAAAACTCTTTATGAGTTACTAAGAGGTAGAAAACCAAACTTAAGCTACTTTAGGGTATTTGGAAGTAAATGTTATATTCTAACACTAAGGATTACCTCACTAAGTTTGATCCAAAATTGTATGAAGGAATATTTTTAGGATACTCACAAAATAGTAAAGCATATATAATACTTAACAAAAACTCCATGAAAGTAGAAGAATCACTAAATGTAACATTTGATGAAACACCACCACCTCCTAAAACCTTACCTTTAGAAGATGATGACTTAGTCGAAGAAGAAGCTATTGAGGTTAGTAAAACAAAATCCATAGGAAATGATAATGAAGACATTAACTTAGGAAATAACGAAATTGTAAATGTTAAAGAATCTAGATCACATCCACTAGATAATATAATAGGACATCACAACCAAAGAACCCTTAGGTCACAAGCTCAAGATAAAAATAATTTCTTTTGTTTCCTCTCAGCAATAGAACCTAAGAATATTAATAGGCTCTAAAAGATGAAAGTTGGGTTATAGCTATGCAAGAAGAATTAAATCAATTTAAGGCAAATGATGTTTGGGAATTAGTCCCAAATCCAATGAATATGACCATCATAGGAACTAAATGGGTATATAGGAATAAATTAGATGAAAATGGAGTAGTTACTAGGAATAAAGCTAGATTAGTTGCCCAAGGTTATAATCAACAAGAAGGAATTGATTATGACGAAACTTATGCCCCCGTAGCTAGACTAGAATCTATTAGGATACTACTTGTCTATGTATGCGCCCTAGATTTTAAGTTATTCCAAATGGACGTGAAAAGTGCATTCCTTAACGGTTTTATCAATGAGGAGGTATATGTGGCACAACCTCCAGGATTCATTGACTTCATAAAATCTGATTATGTTTATAAGTTAAAGAAAGCTTTATATGGACTCAAATAAGCTCCCAAAGCTTGGTATGATCGATTAAAAGCTTTCCTTATTAAACATGATTATTCCATGGGAATGGTAGATAACACTCTTTTCACTAAAAGGAAAGACCCAAATCTCATCATTGTTCAAATATATGTTGATGACATTATATTTGGATCGACTTGTCAAGACATGTGTGATGAATTTGCCAAAATCATGCATGATGAGTTTGAGATGAGTATGATGGGTGAACTTAACTTCTTCCTAGGATTACAAATAAAACAATTAGAAGATGGAATATTCTTTAACCAATCTAAGTACATTAAGGAAATGCTTAAGAAATTTGGCCTAGAAGACTCAAAACCCATGAAAACCCCCATGTCTACGGAAGTAAAACTCACAAAGGATTATGAAGGTGAGTCCGTAGATAACACCAAGTATAGAAGAATGATAGGTAGTTTACTATACTTGACGGCAAGTAGACCCGATATCATGTTTAGTGTCTGCCTTTGTGCCCGTTTTCAAGAGGATCCCAAAACCTCTCACCTAGAAGCAGTTAAGCGTATCTTCCGATACATTAAAGGTACTATACACTTAGGATTATGGTATCCTAAGGGATCCGGCATAGAAACCATCGTCTATGCGGATTCGGATCATGCGGGAGACTACGTAGATAGAAAAAGCACTAGCGGTATTTGCACGTTTATGGGATGTTGTCTAACATCTTGATTTTCGAATGTCAACAAGCACTATGGATGAAACAAGCTCTTATAGACTATGGCATTAGGTTAGAAAACGTTCCCATTATGTGCGATAACAAAGGTGCGATAGATTTAAGTAAAAATCCGGTGCAACACTCTAGGACTAAACATATAGAAATACGCCACCACTTTCTTAGGGATAATGTACAAAAAGGGAACATATCTATCAAAAAAGTTGCATCGGAAGATAACATTGCGGATATATTCACTAAACCCCTTAAGCGTTAATTATTCAATCACTTGCGTTTAGGATTAGGAATGATGGAACAAGTTGACTAAATTTTATTGCATTTAGACTTTTTTTTTTTAATTTTGCATAAGATTTACTTTTCTTCCACTTCTCCATTTCTGAGTCTAGGAATCTATTTCGCACAAAATCAAAGATTGGGAAATATTGTTTTCTTTGCATATACTCTATTGTAAAACCCAATCAATTTTTTTAAATTATTCTCACATCTAGGAATTACATGAACATCATTTTCCTTGCATTGTTGACTAATGCCAAAAACATTTTCTTCCAAAATCATGCATAAACTCTCACATAAATTGTCAAGGTATATAATCTAATATATATCTTTGACATTCATGATCGAGCAAAAATCGAATCAAGGAGATTTTGGATTGTTTCTTAAGAATTTTTTTTCATTTAGAAGTCGAAACAATCACAACTCCACATTTGTTGCATATATGCACACACTAGGACAAAATCACTCATAACATTGTCATCTTGTTTCATCACTAGATGCTTGACTCACTAGTTGCCTTTGCCTTCGATCTAAGATAGTTGCCTTAGAAAAGTTAAGTGCTCTTGCCTTTGTTTGTCTCCTTTAGCTTATTATGTGTTACTTATTTGCTCTTTTGCTTAAGTGTTTTTGCATGCATGCTATATCTTGATTAGATTAGATGCTATATTGCCTAAAGGAATTGAACTTGCTTGAATCCAAATCCAAAAACACAACCTTTCTGCAAATTTTCTGCCAAAAACCCATTTCTGGCAACCATCAGATGGGCGGCCCCCTTAATTATGCAAGGCAGCCCCCTTAATTTTAAGGGGACCGCCCCCTAACTAAGGGGACCGGCCATCTGCTAGACGGATTTACAGAATCTTTTTTGCTTTTTAGCCCATTTCAACCTACGTTTCCCATTTTTCACCAACACATTTTGTCCTAATCTCCCAAACAAACTTTATCCATCCATAAACACACAAATCTTACACTATAAATATCCCCAATCTTCAACACTCTCCATTCATCCCTTCATGACTTCTCCAAACAAACCAAAACCAAAAGCCTCAAGGCTTGCAAGGATGACGGAAAAACCCGTTTGGCGAAGAAAAAGCCCTCGAAACAAATCCATCATAACCAATGAAGTTAGAAACCACTCATCTCATCCTCCAACCACGTATAATGATCCATACAAGTTTGATCAACCATCAAACTACAATTCTAACTACACAAACCCAATTCACCCATATCAACACAATGACTCTCTCCGCATTGCCACGAAAAAGCAAAAGTTCCGTGATGAAATAACCTAAATCCATGATCTTAGTGATTTCAATGCCATGCACCTTGCACAACGCAACAAAGGGCAACCTCCATCATAACCAATGAAGTTAGAAACCACTCATCTCATCCTCCAACCACGTATAATGATCCATACAAGTTTGATCAACCATCAAAATAACCTAAATCCATGATCTTAGTGATTTCAATGCCATGCACCTTGCACAACGCAACAAAGGGCAACCTCCATCATCACCCTACAACAATTTCCTACCCCACTCTCTCAACTTGGATCAAGTTACAAACCACACTCACTATTGTCCTTGTTGCATCTTCCTTCAAAAACAAATTCTATACTTGAGTGAAGATATTTCTTGGATTGAATATCTCATCACTCGTCCTCATCCCATACCACCCTTAATACAATACAACATCATACGATCCACCTCTTCCGCTCCATACCCCACTCCATATCCCTCTCCATCTAACAACTAAGCTTCGTGCTTATGATCTCCTTCAAGCAAATAAAACAATCAACCATGGGTTGCAAGCAAGTCCAAGTGCTCTCTTAGGCAATATAGGACTATGTCTCTTCTTTTGTTTTATTGTAATCAATATGCTTTAAGCATATTTAATGTTGTAATGCTAATCATCTATATGATGCTTGAATGAATCTATCTTTATTTGCTTTATTGTTGCTTTGCATGTATATGTATCTTGTTCTCTTCAAATATTTTGTGTAGCCAAGATTTCCATAGCTCATTCCCTTGGTGCTCTCAAATGAGGGGGAGCATACATCAAGGGGGAGCATTCTACCCGTTTAAACTTCTTTCACGAAGCTTACTCGGCTTAACCTTTTTGATTTTACAAAAAGGGGGAGAAGAGAAATGCAAACTCTATAATACTTGTCTAAAAACAAATTTTATATTTATTGAGTTTAAGGTTTTGTAATAATCAAAAAGGGGGAGATTGTTGACATAAATAATGCCTAAAAACATTATTAACATATTATCAATATCTCTATGTTTTGATTATTACAAAATATAAAATCATAGAACTAAAACTTGTGACTTAAACAAGTATTTACTGATTAACATTTTCTCTTTACATCCAAATCACTTAAGGTATGAATAAACAAAGTGTTTAGTGCAATTTATGATCTAAGGGAAATTTAATTAAGTATTACAAAGTTTATTTAATTATAAAAACATATTATATATTTTTGAAAAACACTTTTGGTAATAAAGAAAAATGTTTTATTCATACTAAATATATGAATTCAAATTTTTAACCAAAATCAGTTAGTTTTTCACCAAATAAACTTTCCCCACTAAAAAACAAAAATTCTGGCCGTTACAGCTGGGCGGCCCCCTTAATTATAAGGGGCGGTCCCCTTAATTTTAAGGGGGCCGGCCTTGATTTAAAGGGACCGGCCACGCTCCTCTGTCAGAATCTGTTGCCTATAAATACCACCTTAAATCTGGAATTTTTCTCACCTTTTGCACTCCTAAACTTTCTGTTCTAGATCTCCAAGTGCAAGAGGTATTACAACTTATTATGATCTCCACATCTAAGTTGTTAGAGCATCATCATTGTATTTATCTCATTGTGTGATTAGTTGTGAATATTTGTTAGAAGATAGTTTAGTTATATATATATATATATATATATATATATATATATATATATATATATATATATATATATATATATATAGTGTGATTGGTTAGTAGTTAGTTGTGAAGAAGAAAAGCTAGGAAGAAGATTGGTGTGTAGAAGATAGTTGTGAAGAAGATTGGTGTGTAGAAGATAGGTGTGAAGAAGATTGGTGTGTAGGAGATAGGTGTGAAGAAGTGGTGTGATTAAGTAGTGATTAGGTGTGAAATAGTTGTGTAGAAGGTGTGAATAAGTAGTGACGTAGTTGTGGTGTGTAAATTGGTGTATAAGGTTTTCTCCGCCATAAGGGAGCTTGTTGACATAGTGAAGAAAACTCTCGAGTTAGGTGCTCGGGGAGTGGAGTAGAGCAAGGAAGGTGACCTTGTAGCCGAACCACTATAAATCTCTTGTCTCGCGGTTCGATCTTTCCAACTCTCATCTATTTCTTTACTTACATTATTATTGCTTTATCGTACATATTTAGTGTTGTTCATATTGTGCATGACTTGATTTCATATAGCATCGAATCTATAATTTATGAAAACAAAGAAAACTTTCAAACAATCTTTTATCACAAATTAAAAAGACGTAAAACTATTCAACCCCCCCCCCCTTCTAGTTTTTCACATGACCTACTATAACTCGCCTTTGCTATTTCATTCATATCTAAAACAACAATAAGTATAAGCATATTAGTGTAAGTTTAGCCGCACTTCATATGTTGTTTCATCAAAAAAAGATGTTTCATATTCACAAAAGTACCACCTAATTGTATTTGTATCTATTGGTTAAGTTACTTGTAGCCAATGATTGTATGGTCCTGTTGGTTTGACGCGAGTAACTGGACCGATTCTGCACCGACTCATTTATCCTGCCAAAATAATAGAATGATAAAGGCTATTCATACATAAACGATAAGCTATATGACATATATCAGAATTTAAAATAAGTAGGTTACTTTTAGTAATCGGATGCCTGGGTATATTATTCATATGATCAGCAAGGTGGGTATCGGTCGACGCACGTTTAACACCAACAGCAATCTCAGCGGCATCATGATGTCTCAATCCAATACCTGAAAAACCGAGAACATTCTTCATATATCAAAATAAGCCCATAAGGCTGATAAATAAGCTAAGGCAAACACCCCCAATAATTAAATAATGACGTAAGAAATCCCAATCCCAAACAACCCTAATTTCATAAAAAACCTTAAACCGAAACCCCCATTTCATAAAAATCCCAAAATTAATGCAATACGCTAATTCTCATAAACAACAAACCTAGGATTTATGATTTCCTTTTCGCAATATTCATCGTTTTCATCTCCATCTTGAAACGAACATGTGATTCGAGAGGTTATGGTGAATGTGTTTCTTGGATAAGGAGGATCGAAGATTCTGGAATGAGTTTATCTCATTTGATGGGTTAAACCCAACAGCGATGGATGAATGGAGGCAGGAGGCAGGCTAAAAATGGCCTAGGAAAAAAGGCGGGAAAGGCCCAAAGAAGAGACGACGCAATTGTGGTGCCAAAAACGGCACCGTTTACTATATGGTTTAATAATAAGTATAATTTAGTTTTCATTAATGATTAGTTGAGGACAATTAATTATCATCTCTCGTCATGTTACTTTTGATGAAACGGTTTTTCTGTTTCAATCCAATCAATCCAAGCCCACCTCCTCATATGATTTTTTGGACAATTTTTCCAATCTCATTTCCACCATTATCCACACCAATTGGTCCAATTTTAAACCCTATAACTACTACACTCGTTGACATACCTACATCTCTTACACCACCTACACCTCCACCCTCTCCACCAAATGATCTTGTTCCTGCACCAACACCTCCTTTACCACCTACGCCTCCACCTGTTGTATCTACTCATCCCTTGTTTGCTGAGTTTCGTGACAGCTTGAGGCTCAAACTGCGGGGGAGTGTTAGACGATTAGTATTAGGCCTGTTATGTATTTGGCCTATATTGTATCTTATGTATTATCTCATGTACCGAATATATTATTCATTCAAATATATGATTATCATAAACTTATAGAGGACAATTAATTATTTGTGTATCGTGTCTTTTGAATGATTGAATTGAACCGAGTGTTAAGTTAGAAATTCCCATATACTAATAGTCTAAAGTCAAATGGAAACACATAGAATGTTTGATCACGTTTTGACAGTTAGTTACATACTTGTAGTCTTGTACTAGTTATAATGCCCGCGCACGCGCGGGATTTTTTCTAAAATTTTTAATAACGTATTTTTGTTTATTAAAAAACAAATAGCTTATTTTTGTATTCTATTTTAGATAAGGTTCTTAATTTTGTTTTAATGTAATTATGTTTGATGTAAGTTGTAAAAGTTCATATATGTTATTCTCGTAAAGGGTAGAAAATATTGAATGAATTCTACTTATAAGACTTCCGATGGCCAACACACATCTTATGAAACTTTAGGAATCAAGAAATTTGGCTTTGCTTAATAGAATCATTAATCATGTTTCTAAGCTTATAAGTATCTAGAAGGTGAGTTTATATAAATATTAACTGAAGGTATCTATCTAAGTTTATATAAATTCACATATAAGTTTATATAAATTCCATGCACAGAGAGTTAGGATCAAATGAGAAGAGAAATTAAAATAAAAATGGTAAGAAGAAACCACAACCACACATTTTAGACGCACCTATAAAAATGCATGTATATCCCCTTAAATTTCTCCTCCTTATTTAAAATGTGTGGCTAAAAATCCTTCTTATTCTTCTAATTTTACTTTTTCTTCTCACCGGATCCCTTCCATGCACATATACTACGCTAATATTCAGTTTAATAGCTGAAATGGCTATATTGCCCTTGTCTTACTTGTCTAGGGACTATCAAAAGCAACAAACACATAAAAACTACTAAAAGGTATCAAGTGAAGTGCACCCTCCCATTTATATAGCGTTGCTAAGAGACTTGAACCATTAAAGGTTTAAAGCCCTTTATCTAATCAAGAATGGAACGAATGCTATAGATTAGTTTCGTACCTCTTTCCATTTGACTTTGCTAATTCAATCAACTACAGTTTCTACACTAAGAATTTGTTGCACAAATAAAAAGAAAAGAAAAAAGGAATGAGAAACACTGAATATATTACAATGATTTTAAAAAATGTTGAACATACTTTGTCTGACACCAATGTCAAATTTTCATATTATATTGAAAAGACCAAAAGCGAAACCCCAATTGATGCACTCTTTAATATCATTATCAGCTCAATGCAAATATCAGTAACCAAACACCCCTTTAAACAAATACCAACCACCCTTATAAATAGCAGTAGCCAAACACCCCTTTAGACAGCAGTAGCCAAATGCTCCTTTAGAGATCAGTAATCCTAAACAACAACTACCAAACACCCCTTCAGACAGCAACACCAAACAGTCCGTTTAGACAACATTAGCCAAACATCACTTTAGACAACATTAGAGTTAAACTTCAACTAAATTTGAACTCCAAACCCATCTATATACTCTTTACAAATAATCGACCGTTCGGCAGCTGCAGCTTTTAAATATCCCAACACTAAGGTTAAATATTCTCAAATTAGCTACATACCTCGTTATCAATTTCCAAAGGCTTACATAATATAGTTGCTACAATAATTGTACCTTGGCCATCCAAATAAAAATAACAGGCCCCTCTTATCCGAAGATTAACATAACCCAAACTTATTGCATCAGCTGCTATTACAAACTTATATTTATGATTCAAAAACTGTGTGCTTGTAAAAGAGAAATAAACAATAAAATGCCTAATTCTTGGTGTTAGACGTCTACAAACTACTCACTAACAAATTTATGTCACTTCGTATTGCCATACCTTGTTTATATTTCTAACCATTCTTCGAAGTTCATTCAACTTGGCCTCTTCTTTAAAAATACATGCTTCTATTTTTATCTGCTGCTCCACAATTGGGGACTACACCTTCTTGAATCTCTGTGCTTGGTACCTCCCAGCTGTCTAATCTGAGAATACAAAAATCAGTTCACAGTTCACAGTCAGTAGCAATAAAGCATTTCTAATCAAAATTTACTTTCAAGTTACAAGAAAGTTATTAATCGTCTTCATAGTTACTCAATTGAATTGGTGGTCGGATAATTTTGTGCAGTTTATATTTTATGGAAAAAGATGATGTATGCTACATTTCTTTTTTGTCATAAAACATGTTCATTTGGGTGCTTTTCTTATACACCAAGAAAAGTAGTAATGTGGAACACTGAAACTTACTTCATGTGATAAAAATCAAGATCGCATTCGAATGATGTAGGAGGAATTTTTTTTCAGGTACAGGTAGAGTCCAACGTTGAGGACCTTGTTGCCCTGAGACGACATAAATATATCTCCCATCTGTTTCCATTCCTGGATGAGAGAGTTAACCATTTGCTTTGGTGTAGCAAAGCTTTCTCCCCATTTGTTGTTTGTGAAATTGTAAACATTGATATAGGAATGTACCTGTAACAAAATTTATTAGCCATTAGCTAAATAGAGTAATGAGGGTGTTTTGATTTGCATTCTGAAAGCAATTGTTGCAACTTACGTAATCAGATAATCGATTAACTAAAGCTAACAAATACGTGGGGAATTTTACTTACTCAACAATAAATTTCCTAAAAGCCACTTTTACCTATCTCCAACATAATCATTTTTAACCTACACACTAATAAATGACGAATGCGGATTGTATAAGCATAACCGTGGATCAGAATACCCGTAAGTAGCTTAACATTTACTCAACAATCATTTTTATTACAACAAACATTTACCTCAAAACGAAAACACTATACCCAAACACAAAGAAATGAACAGAGTGTAAACTTGAACTCACATCAAAACACCGCTGAGTAGCTGAAGATTTGATTAATAATGTAATTATATAAAGGGATCACAAAGATTAGAAAATCCCATATTGATGTCTACTAACTACCATGTGAATTTATTTTGTACAGATTCAGGCATAATTTGTTGACTCGAAAACTGGACCAAAAACTTACATATTTGTAAAGGAATACAAATGTACTTGAGTTGACATATAACCCATCAGAATGCAATCACACTTGACCATAGCCTTTAATAATGCACTAATTTAACTATTTAAGTGTATTTCCAAAAAGTTCAATCAGGGAAGTGAATAAGGGCAAACATTCTCCTTTTTCGACCCATGCCTGACAAGCCATAATCTAGAATTAGAAGAACTTCCAAGTACCGACTTGCATTATGTACTTGTATTTCAAAACTCACCATTATAGTGACACCAAGAGTGAGGGAGGATCATGATTTCAAGAAAAAAACATAACTATCATAGCTAACTGAACATAAACAACGACACTTACATGACTCTTAAGACATGATGTAGTTTGATTCACATTCAAAAGGCCTGATTGTTGAGATTTTCTACCTCTTCAGGCTAACAAAAACGATAGTAACTGATATAAAAAACTACAAATAATACAACTTAAGTCATAATCTTACCTTCATTCATTTTGCTTTCTTGTTCTCCTCTTTAAAAAGTTATGTCACCATCATCTTCAAACAATAACAAATCTTGGTTTAGTCAATGGTGAGTTTCCTTATTCGTGACCCATGTGGTGTCCTTGGTCGAGTCTTTTAAGCTTGAGGTGACAGCTGCTCTCACTTCAGTGATACAGTAAGTTTCCTTATCAGTAATTGATTTAGTGCCCGTGGTCGGGTCTGTTAAGCTTGAGGTGACAGCTGCTCACTTCGGTGGTACAGTAACTTCTCTTATCAGTATTTGATTTTGTGTCCTTGATCGGGACTATTAAGTTTAAGGATACGGCTGGTCTCTCTTCAGTGCTACAGTAAGTTTCTTTTTCAGTATTTGGAGTTGCGTCAGACAGCTGCTCCCTCTTCAGTGCTTCAGCAAATTTCTTAATCAGTATTCGGAGTTGTGTCCTTGGTTGTCTCTGTCGAGTTTAGGGAGACAACTCCTCTCTATTTGGTGGTACAACGAACTTTTTGATCAGTATTCACAGTTGTGTCGTTGGTCGGCTCTGTTGAGTTTAAGGAGACAGCTATCACACGTCCCTGGTTCAACAACCTATATAATCAACATCACAAAGAATAATGGCAAAATCAGCTATAGACAAATATCAGTAAAGATTTAAATGTTTAACAAACGTCTTTTATGGTATAGTATTATTAGAAAATATTTTGTTAATAAATCGAGAAACCTTGTAAACCATTGTTAGCTTTTGGCTCAGAGAGTCAATGTGTACACTGACATGATAACTTGCAATATTCAGTTTCTAGTGCTTGAGAACCCTAATGAGGTTATAAACAACTTGGTTAAATAGTAGCTATTTTTTCAAGTGTTTGAGTATGTAGCCTACTACGGTTACAAACTATCTAAAAACTTTTATGTATACTAATTTATCATGGTGGTTATTAAAGAAACCATAATGATACAGTAGCATTGATTTAAAAAAAGGCCAACAATTTTGAAATTTCACGGTATATCAAATTATACATTACCTGGACTCGAATAGTTGGTGGAGGTATATGGGCGGCCTCATCTTTCAGATGCAAAAACGCTGTTGCACGTGCTTCTTGTATGTACACTACCCAAATTAGTAGCAGAAACATTGCCACCAAACTTGTCGATTTGTTTAGCACCCATGCCCGATGGCGTAAAAAGTTGACTAAAAATATCACTTGAGTAATGAGCGGAAACTTTTATTAGACATCTAAGAATTCCTTCAAATATTTAACATAAATATGACAAAATATAATGTGAAAAAGTACTTGCCATACACAGATCACCACATAATGTTCAGTAACTCCAAACTCGATCTCTCGAAAATTTTATCCGGCCCACCACTCAAAATCAAGACTTTACACATAAATAAACAACCAAACATAAACCCATAATTACTTAAGCAAACTAAAATTCACTACCTTGTTAGACAAATCATTAATTAACCACAAACCTATTACCATTTCAGCAACAGATGGTACTAATTCAAAGAGTTTTCAATCGATTGTTTATGTTGAGAAACGGCCCTTGTGAATCATAAATGAAGTTCACTCCTAATTTATAGGTGTACATGTTGATTATCAGTGGCTAGGCACGGAAGGTTCATCCTGTTGGCATCCGAAAAAGTTGGACAAACCAGTAGGGTGTGTTACATCAACTGATCCACAACCGATCTTTGGCCAAGTTCCATGTTAATCACATTACAATAAAACACAAAAACTTGGCCCACTTTGACATCTACCACAAGTTAACCTTATTAACCCGTACCCATTTCCCAACCTGCATAAACAGATTATCATATCTCTAAACCTGTACCATGTGACCATGTCAATATAAAAGGTACGCGATGTAGGAAACAAATATAGTTAATAGTGAATATCCTTAAACAGAGATTCACATTGGGCTAAAAATTCTCAAATATCTCAAGTTCAACCAAATCATCTACATTGAAAATAAGGGATCATACTAAATGCAAAGAACAATTTAATTACAATAACAACAACCAAATATCAAACAAAAGGTCTGCAATACCACAAAAAAAATGGTTGGATGAAATAACCACACATACAAAACTTGCCCATCAACTATAGAAACGATTGCAAAGCATATAAAATTACAGAAATATGCACTAACCTTAATGACTTTATGCTACTTTAGAAGCAAGATGCTTCGACATCACAATCTACTATCTAGTGGCATCTCCAATCAATTGCATCATGATTCAAACTACATCTAAATTATAGAATTTAGAAAATAGACAACAACAAAAAAATTGCGTCAAGAGGCTCACCTTAGCACAAACATGTTTTGACCAGCCCTTTAACCAAGTAATACCTTCCTGGTCTATATTGCGTGGCCAACAACCCGTGACGCGGCTGCCAAAACACAAACTTCCAACCCTTAGCCATTCATTGCATATGTAACTCGTGAGGTGTTATGATTGCTTATAAAATTATTTAAACCTTTTGAAGTAAGTAATGCAAACATAGAAAAAATATAAAAAATCAAACTTTTAATGATAAAACAGAATAACGCATCCATAACTTAATTAATCAAGAAAACAAAAACCCTAGATTAGTAGATAAAGTAATAGATTAATATACCTTTAACCCATTAGCCCAAGAACATAGTATTGATGAATCAGATTGAGCGATTTTTTTTTTTGGTCGGCTTTTCTTTGTTGTGTGTGTTTGCTGTGCAGAATGGATAAAGTAAGAAGAGACCGGTTTTGTTTGTTAAAATTTTAGTTTTAACCCCTATGTTTTTGTATATGACCCCGCTTTCTCTAAGTTTTACATTTTTATGTTTTTGACATATATATTTTTTTACCCAATCTCTTATATAATTTTACACAAAAACGAATTTTTATAACTTTTTACTAATTAAAGAAGTTCTTAAAATTTTTTTCTTTAAGCAGCTTTAAAAATAAATAATTAATAATTCAGTTATTACTTAATAAAGTATGATTTGATTTAAAAAGTCCCCACTAGGGGTTTTATTTTATTATATAAAAGATGTTGTCATTTGCCAACACATTCATTCCTAAAAATAATGTACCAAATTAGCAACAAATTACTTTTTAAGATTTTAAGGTCGTTAGAATTCTTATTATGATTAATTACGTCTCTTTTACAAGTTAATTTAGTTTTAAGATATGAGTTTCTTAATTTTATTATCTATTTGTTTTTTCATTTATTTTTCTAGATTATCATGTTTCGTTGCATTTTTTTTTTTTGAACTATGTCGTGATGATAAAAAATTTATTTTCGGCCCCTTAACCTGAAATCCTGGCTCCGCCCTGGATCTACTAATGAAGAGGAGTAAAATAAAATATGTAAAATATGTAAGTAAAATAAAATATAATATAAATGTTCTTGGGAACCTCTGCTTCTAGTCAAGTGTAGTCGCTCTAAACGTTTAATATATGCATTTCATTTGATTGTGATTGGGCTAGACGTATGTATATGTTCAATGTTATTAGAATGTCGTACACATATGTGATATATCCGGACTCTTGTTTCATTTTATATTTTATAATTACCATTAACTTACCAAACACGTTTGCTAAAACATAAAGCAACAACTTACAATTACACTTACGAGTTACCAGTTTATATGCTAACTGATGCAACCAATCTTGCTGATATGGTTCCCCTCCCAGCTGCAACAACAAAGTTTTTTGACGCCGTTGTTCAAGCTACCCTATGGACCTTATGGAGGTTCCGTAATGATATGATTTTCGCATCAAACCGACCCAACAAGCGCCTCATCCTTGATAGTATCAAACTATCATCATTTACTTGGTGCTCTAGTACGCAAAAGAAAGTCCCCATTAAGTGGATTGATTGGATATGTAACCCTTATA
Organism: Artemisia argyi; assembly: GCA_030686995.1. Lineage (NCBI taxonomy): Eukaryota > Viridiplantae > Streptophyta > Magnoliopsida > Asterales > Asteraceae > Artemisia > Artemisia argyi. The sequence continues at coordinate 332,123,359 of CM060709.1, forward strand.
ATACTATTTCATCTTGTTTGTAACTTTTCTAACTTCTTGCTAGTTTAGTCTTATTTATACTAGTATATGCTAATGTTGTTCAAAAAAAAAGTTTATAGCTATCAATTTAAACTAGATGTAAACTGATAACTATAAAACGGTACCTATAAACTAGTAACTTGAAATTGTAGTTGTAAGTTGTTGTTTTATGTTTTGCAAACGTGTTTATTTATAAAATATAAAATGACGCCGCTAGTTTGCTAAACCTACGTTAAATTTGAAAAAAATTGATTGTTTGTTTAGAAAATGAAACAGATTACTCCCTCCGTCTCCACTGTTGATTATGAAGTATTTATTTTCCAATTTTGACTTTAAATATTTTTATTTGTGTTATATAATACTTGATGAAAATTAATAAGAATATGTTTAAGAGTCGAGTTATTCTACAAACCACACATTTCTCACATACCAAGGGACTCATCCCCACCATCCATCTAAAAAGGAAATCAATGGTTGAGATTAAAATCATTTTAATATTTCACCTATTTTTTATAATTTAAATATCTCTTAAACCGTTAATCGTTAAGCGAAAATAATTACACCATCGCGACGGGCATTTAATTATCTTTCTATAGACGGGCACTTTGATATACTTTCGGGAAAAAGAAAAAAAAAATGTTTTTTTCAAGTTTTTTTTTCGTGGCCGAAAAAAAATCATATATGATATTACATATAATATCATATATGATATTACATATCATATATGATATGATATGTAATATCATATATAATTTTTTCGGCCATGAAAAAAAAACGTGAAAAAAAGAAAAAAAAAATTTTGTCGAAAATATATCAATTAGCCTATCTATAGAAAGATAATTAAATGCTCGTCGTAACGGTCTATTTTTTTTTCGCTTAACGATTAACGGTTTGAAAGATATAAATATTTGAAAAAAAAAATGAAATTAGGTTTTTTAAATTGTTGGGATTAATCTCATCCATTAGATCAAATAAAGATGGAGGGAAGATGAAATGTGAAGATTAGTCCCTTGGTATGTAAAAAAAGTTTGGTCCTCAAATGATCTTTACTCTATGTTTAATAGTCAATCCATTCTTATATTTTGCATCAAGTATTATGTATAACACAAATTAAAGTATTTAACGTCAAAGCGGAAAGATAAAAATTTTAAAAATCAACAATGAACAATAATTATGAGACGAAGAGAATATATTATAATAAAACAGAAAAAGTAAGCTATCTCAAATTCAGTTTTAGACTTCATTTTTTTAATAGCAATTAGGCTTAGAGTGCTAGGTGCAACTCGCCTTGAGCCTTCGCCGTTCATACGTGGCAAGGCCAATGGCGAGCCGTTGTTCGTTACTGCACCGCCCTCCCCTTGCCGTTCATCGCCGTTGGGTGGTGTATCGTGGGCACGACGAGCTTGTTTTCTGAAAAAACAAAAAGTGAGTAAAGTGACGTTGGAGCATTCATTGCAAACGGATATATTAATGAATTTATGTTTTTTGGTTTGAAGAAAATTATTTACAGTGGGTTGTGTGTGTGTAGCGATGAAGATAATGATTTTTTTTTTTTTTTTTTTTTTTTTTAGGTTAACAAAGTGGTGGATTGGGCTAGGGGTGTTAACGATCCGAGCCGAGTCGAGTTTCAGGATATTCGAGCTCAGCTCGATTAACTATTACTCGGCTCGAGCTCGACTCGAGCTCGATTAAGTTTTACAAATCTGGCTCAAACTCGAGCTCGAGTAATTAGTTATTGTTCGAGCTCGAGCTCGAAGCTCGTTTAGATATATATATATTTTTTTTAACTTCTCGAGCTCAAGTTTCTAGCTTGTAAGCTCAAACTCAAAGTCTTTCTATTACATAAGCTCAAAAAAGCTTGTTTGAAATACACAATCAATGTTTAATAACATCAATTGAATATTTAATAATATCTAAACTTCAACTAACTCTAGGAATAGGGTGGGAGCTTTTCTTATATAGAGCTTCTTTCTTTGAAAGTTTTCCTTTTCAAGCGATGTGGGATAAATTTAGTACTTATGTTACTCCTATTTGCTAATTTCTCTTATTCTATTCTTTTCAAACATTTTTTTTAATCTTTTGTCTAAGGATTTCTAGTTAGCAAAAAAAATAATAATAATAAATAAAATAAAAAATAAATGTACTCCGTATCATGTTATTTATGTTTTTCTAATTTTGCAACCAAATAAAGACAAGTTAAACATACAACATACAAGTATTTAGAAGCTAATGGTTACTTTGAAAGTCTTTTTATTTTTATTAATATTATTATTTTTAATTATCTTCATCTGTTACATCATATATCTATATCAATATAACTTTTGATTTTCATGTCATAAATGTAAATATTTGTAACCCAAAATACTTGATTGAATCTATAGACAAATATATGTGAGAAGCTCATAATAGTCTTAAGTATTATTGCAACAATTTCTTAGGGTGCGTTTGGTTTGTTTTCATGAATCACAATGGATATGAGTGTTGGTATAGAGTGAAATGGTAACGGATGGTATAATGAAACCACCCACACACATAATATATGAGGAAACCTTCACATTTGGATATCCTCAATCCATTGTGATGGGCACCATAACCAACCAAACAACATTGATGAATTTCAAAGTCATAGATTCATACCCATACATTCAAACCAAACGGGCCCTTAGTTTCAAGTCATAAATGTAAATATTTGCAACCCAAAATAATTGATTGAATCTATAGACAATTATATGTGAGATGCTCATAATAGTCATAAGTAATGTTGAAACAAATAAGATAAAAGAATTTAGAAGAATCGTATATATTTTGAACCATAAACATGTGTCAAAGAAAAATAGAGTTAGTGGCACAAATTAAAGTATGATTTTATATTGTAAACAAAACTTGTGCATCGCACGAACCAAAATACATTGTATTAAGTACCGTGCAGTACTAGATTTACTTTATGATTCGAATATAATATCACAAATTATTCCTTAGGTTCTTATTTCTTAGAGCATTAGGTATCGTCGTGCCGTAGATGTGTTGTCGATCTCCAAAACCAGTGCCTTTCATCGTATATGTTTCATTTTTGAATATATGTTAGTATCATCTAATATTAATTAGGAAGTTCCTGGATTTATACATGCTCTCATTTCATATATTTGTGCGTCAAGCACTCAAGCTAGTTGTACATATTTGTTTTACAAGTTCAACTCAATCGATTAGGGTGTTTTACCTACAAAATTTCTTCATTCATGTTAATGAGATGCTTCATATGAACTTATTAAGTGAACTACATGCGGCTCGATTGCACTTCATGAACAAAACAACGTAAACTATGTGATATAAATTATGTTTTGTAAATAATAGAAAATAAGACCGTGTTATGATACACCTTTGTATATATCATTCAAATGAGTTGTCTCTCACTCTATTGTACCTCCTTCTTTTATGTACCAATTTCGTTCGTTGGCAATAGACAAATCGATGTTGTTAGTTAACGAGCTTTTTCTTGGCGCGAATTGTAGTGACATGAAAACATATATTTCTTCATCCATGCTAATGAGATGCTTTATGAACTTATTAAGTGAACTACATGTGGCTTGATTACACTTCATGAACAAAACAATGTAAACTATATGATATAAATTATGTTTTTTACGTAAATAATAGAAAATAAGGTTTTGTTACCTTTTTAAATATCAAATGAGTTGTCTCTTGTACCTTCTTGTCTTATGTCTCAATTTCGTTGACTATAGACAAATTAGTGTTGTTGGTTAACAAGCTTTTTCTTGGCACACATTGTAGCAACATAAAAACATGTATTTCTTAATAAAAAAAAATTAATAATTAAAATACGAAAATATAGGAGTTACAATGTTAGAGTTGGTACTTGAACGTGCTAGTTTGACTACATGCGGTGAAAGATTAATAAGTAAGGATTGCAAAATTTTACAAATGTCTATAGTCTAATTATATTAAGAGTAATTATAGACTAAACTTGGTACTAAGTGGGTATATACTTAATATTAATTTTGGGGAAATGATCCCTGCTGTGTTACAGCAGGGAATGATATATGCTGTAAGACAAATTGAAGGGCTGTATGTGTAAAGTGATAATAACTAAAGGGTCTAAAATGTAAATGTAAATTTTTTTTTACTCCATACAGCAGATATGTTTTCTGCTGTCCACTGTAGTGATGTGCACCCCATTAATTTTTTGAACACATAAGTTAAAAGTTTATAATTTTTAATGCATATATCATATGTTTATTATAGTACTTGTTGTGAGTTTGAAACTAACTAACAAAAGGAAAGAAGAAAAAAGAAATGAGTTTTCATCCCACATTGAATGAGTGAAACAAATGGAAGGGAGGGAGGAAGCTATAAAACTCAAGTTCTAGATAAGTTGCAAGGATTAAACTCTTATAAGGTATAAAAAAGAGTGAGTAAAAAAAATTTCTAGTTATACTTTGAGTCCAAGTAACATTAAATAAGTTAAGTAAATTTTTTTTATTAAATTAATTGCTTGGCTCGATTAGCTCGTTCGACTTGTAAACTCGTTTAGCTCGTTCGGCTTGCTCGACTCGATTAACTAAACGAGCTTTCGAACGAGTCGAGCTGAATTTTACCTTTTTAAAGCTCGGCTCGTTAAACTAATCGAGCACTAATCTATGTTTGAGCTCGACTCGAGTTCGAAAAATATGAAGCTCGACTCGAGTTAAACGAGCTCAAGCTCGAGTAACTCGTTAAAAGCTCGACTCGTTAACACCCCTAGATTGGGCTAGGTGATTTGGGTTTAGTAAGGCCCATTTAGACATTTGGTTTAGTTTTTGTATTTTTTTTTTAACTTTTTTTAAAAAAAAAATATATAAAAAATATTATTGGTATTATTTGAATCTAATGTATTTTTATTTTTAATAAAATGAATTTAGTTTATTTAGAAATTTAAATGAATAAAAAAAATAAAGTTGTAAGTGGTGGGACCCAAATGAAGAAGTTGAGGTTAGTTGTTTGGTGAGGAGGGGTTAGTTGTGAAGAGGTGTTGGGAGAGATGTGTCACATGTGGAGCCCGAATAAAGAGATGCCTTACCATCTACAACTAGCACTCTTAGAAAACTAATGTGGTGATATCTGGGCTTCACAAAACCCAATAAGTGAGTAGTGCATAAAATAAACTCAAAACCCTAAAAAAACAAACGAACAACAACATGGCTAATGAATCCAGCAAAAATCTTGTTAAAAGTATAATGGAGAATATTGAAAGTGTTGGCAAAATGATTAAAACAATGAGCAAAAACTTTGATGAAATCAGCTTTGAGATACAAGCCCAACTTGAAATTGATGAGCTTAAAGCAGAAAGATTGAGAAACACAGAAAATGAAGTAAAACATCTTAGGAAAACTTTGAAGGAAGCTGCTGAGAATGCAAAACATGTAGCTGATGAATGTAAGAATGCTTCTGACGAGATTCAAGCTGCTCTGGATAAATAAGGTATACACAATTTTTTTTTTTTTTTTTTTTTGAGTGTATTGGTTTGTTTATTAGTGTTCATTTTTGCCTATGTTAAAAAATACTGGTGTGTTGTTGTGACTAGATTTATGTTTTTTATTCTGTTTTGGACTATTCGTTTGTCATATTTGGTTTGATTATTGGTCTTGTCATCAGTTTTATAATTTTCGCTCATTATATTCACATGACATATATGTGTGTGTGAATGTTGCTTTGTAAATTTTTTGTGAAAGTATCATTTTACCTTCAACGAATAGCTAAAGAAAGAATATCCCACTCGAAAGATTGCTTATCAACTGAAAGGGTATATCGCAACTAAGGGCATCCACAATGGGATTCTTTTGATCGATCAATGAATGCTGAGTCATCAATCAATGCATTGTGAAATTCCACGTTTGCCCGTTCATTGAAAGTGCGTACATCTCTGAACAAACGGTAAAAACACGTACGGAGGTAGGCCATGCATGTAATATTAGAGCATTAGGTGTAGTGCTCGTTGAAGGAGCTCGCCGTCCGACCTGGCAATATCAACGGCGACCGAAGCTCCCCGCTACACCACAAAGGCCTCGCCGTTCCTCTTTGTTGGGTAGTTCTTCGTGCCCACGGCAAACCAAATGTTCTGACAAAAAGTGAATGTTTACGTTGGAGAGAGCAGAGGTGGAAAATGAAATAATACCGTTTGGTTTACAACGATTATGTTTGTTTGTATTTTTTTTTTCTCCCTACCCTCTTTTACATAAACACTATAAATACTAACCTCATTTTCACCTCTCTTCACTACATTCAACAAATTATACTAAAAATTTATATACTTCTTCTCCTAATCAAAACAAATGTCTCAAAACCCGAACGAATGGGGCTATTTCACGAACCTCCTAACGTCAAACCAACGTCAATACGGGGGAGCCTCAAACTCTTCTAGTCCCTCGTCTCAAAGTCCAAACCCTTCACCGCCATACGGTTCGCAACCACTAAATCCGAATGAAATTTACCGTAACCAACAATATGCGTTTCAACAAGGATTCGCAAGTCAACAACAATTCAATTCGTCACCACAATTTTATAACCCGAATCAACCATCCACGTTTCCTCCATCACAACCATCACAACCATCTCAAGGTACGTTTAAAGTACCTAAGGCACGATCACCGGCCAAAGGCCGAGGAAAAAAAACCAAAGCCCAAAGAGGAAAAAACGTCGTAAATTTGGACGCGGACGATGACTTGGAAGAAGCTGCTCATACGCGTTCGTGAAAGTTGTTGTCCAAACAAGAAGAAACTATTCTTGAGGAAGCATGGATAGAAATTTCCCAAGACCAAGATCTCGGAAATGACAAAGAGAATGAATTCTTTTGGAACGAAATTCATGCACTTTTCAACGAGCAGACTACTGAAGACCCTCGAACCAAAAACATGCTATCCGGTAAATGGTCGAGGCTCAATGCCGACTGCCAAAAATTCCACACTATTTATAAACATTTAGAGCGTCGTAGTGGTGAAAATGATCATGATCATGTCGAGAATGCCAAAACGAACTTCTCACAACGTTTTGGACAGAGGGGTTTCACTTTGGTTCGCGTTTGGGAGATCCTGAAACGCTACCCGAAATGGGATGTTGAAGAACCTCTAGACATTACTTGTCTTGAGGATATATTAGGGCCGGACAAACGACCTCGTCCCGAAAGAAACAACAGGCGACCCGGAAAGAAACAAAAGTCGACGGAAATGTCGAGTGCGGCGAGTTCCGGTGGGAGTCAAACGAGTACTTTTTCGGGACAATTGTCCGAAAAGTATACACAAGCAAAAGATGCTCAAACGGCTTGTTACGAGGCGCGGAGGAAGAGGGAGGAAAAGGCGTTCGAGAAAGAAGTTGCGGCGTTGGAGTGGCAGGATATGCAGATGCTAATGCTCGATCCAAACACGGTTACTGACCCGGTTAGAGCCGAAGTAATTCGCAAGAGACAAGCAAGAATAACTCAGAAATACCAAAGTCTCGACCGCGAAGATGACGCATAAAATGTTTAATTTTCATATTAGTATCGTATGTTTTTTTTCGTATCGTATTTATTTTTCCGTATTCTATGCGTGTTTTTTTTTTCTCGTATCGTATTTTTTTTTCCGTATTGTAACTTTTTTATTTGATGAAATAAAATTTGTATGTTTTGTTATTTTTAAGTATTTGTAAAATGAATTTAATTTATTTAATGAAATAAATAAAAAAATAAATGTGTAAGAGGTGGGACCCTAATGGAGAAGTTGATGTTTGTTGTTTGGTGAGGGAGGGAGGGAGGGGGGGGGGGTTTGTTGTGAAGACTTGAAGTTGAGGTGTATGGTGATGTAGCAGGAGTGAGATCCGAATGGAGAGATGAGGCTCCCCAACTACACCTAATACTCTTATAAGCAAAAGGCCCAACTTCAAATGGATATATTATTTTTATAAACAAAAGTAACAAAGTAAACCCACCATCTTATCATTATGTGTTTAAGTATTTTTCATTAAGGAAAAAGAGAGCCTTAAGACTATTTAACTTTAGAAATAGAAGAAGTCTGTTATTATTAATTTAACTTGGGAATATGTAGCAAATAAATTTACCCCTGACCTGTGAAGTTATACAGTTTTGTGATCAACATATATTGTGTGTTTGTAGTCTTTTTCTTTTTTTCTTAAGAGTTGTAACTTTATTAGTGGTTTTTGTGGTTACATAGGCATTAATAATTGTGTATATTTTTATTTGATAGATTTTATTAGCTATTCAAAAATTTGGTTCAAAAAAAAGTTTAATGATGTGGTAATCTATTAAATTATGTCAAGTTCAATACATTGTGGAGGTTTTGTATATAAGTTGATATGTTGATGTGGCTATGACGTGGAGATGTATTGAACTTTGTATTACACTATGCATTGGAGATGCTCTAAATCAAATCCAATCCAACGGTCAAAAACCCCAATCCATGTGCTTCACTCTCATTGGCCAATAATCAACCACCCACTGTATAAACACCAAAAACAAAAACAAAAAAACACACACACACAAACATAATACACTCATTTACTCTCATTACTTTTGCAATAATTGTCCAACAACCTCAACCTCACTTGCTACTCTTTTATCAATTTCAATTTTGAGTTCTAGCAAAGAATCATATATGGAGTTTGGCCATGAAAGGCGGGTGTGGCATGTGGCATGGCGATTACATTGTCATCTTTGTTGAAATAGGTGGTCTTGGAATTAGAACACTAAGGTAGATCTAATGTTTTTCTTGCTACATTTAGCATTTACTTTATTCACATTCGTAGATAGCCTTTCATGTTAATTACATGTATTTTGTCATTATGATGTTTTGTTGAGAATCTGTATGATATATACTAAACCTTTAACCTTGTTTAGTTTGTTAAATATATGGCTAAAAGTTTGTTTAAGTTGTACATGTAAGATTATGTACCTAAGAGACATGCATGAATGGTTGATTTCAAGTTAGTAACCAGTTAATAGTTTGGGTATGCACTTTGTTTTTAAGAGGTTTTCAATAGGAAAGCACAATGTAAAGGTTTTCTAGAGGTATGGACCAAATACAGATTCTTGTGATTTGTCAAACCAGTTAAAGAGGTTTTCAAGAGGCATGAACCACGTACTAGCTTTAGCTTCTTGTGAAAAGTCAACCTAATGTATGCCTTACTGATCTTGTGTTATGTTTATTTATTTATGTCAAACTTAAAGCTTTTTGCGTTTTATTTTGCTTTTAAGTGGTCAAGGTCGCACAATGGATTTCGCCAACTCCGTCATCATCATGACATCAAATCTCGGAGCTGAGTATCTACTAAAGGGTTTGTTTGCCAAGATCACAATGGAAAACGCTCGTGAAATGGTAGTGATGCAAGAAGTGAAGAGGCACTTTAAGCCCGAGCTACTAAACAGGCTTGAGGATATTGTGGTTTTTGATCCTCTTTCTCATGATCAGTTGAAGAAAGTTGCCAGACTTCAGATGAAAGATATGGCGGTCCGTCTTGCTGATAGGGGCTTTGGATGTTATACTCATCCAGAGTTATGATCCAGTAAGCATCAAATTCAGGTTGATTTATTCATTTCACTAGTTCTAATGTTTACTATAATGACGTGTACTTACGTTGTTTTTGGATTTTGAAATTTTGTATAGGTGTATTGGGCGAGACCGATTAGGAGGTGGTTAGAAAGGAAGGTCGTGATCGAGTTGTCGAGAATGCAGGGAAGAGATTGATGAAAACGCGCCTGTGTATATAGATGCGGACATGAAGGGGGAAGACTTGACTTACAAGGTTGAAAGGAATGGTGGACTCGTGAACGCTGCAACGGGTCAGAAGTCGGATGTTCTACTGTTCTACATAATACATCACTCTCAGTCACTTCCTGGTGTTGGGTGGCTTTGGGGGGTTTGGTTTTTTTAATCGATTCTAGGGATCGATCTGTTACATTTCATCATTAATTTATCATGAGGGGTTTTTAGTGTTTGTTTATGAGGAAGCTGGAGGGTTTTAATGAAAGGCGGAGGTCGTGGTCGTCAGCTAACGGTGGCTGAATCAGAAATGTTTCGAAACACCAAGGTTTGCGGGCATATGTTGTGCTTTGACTGCATCAGGGGAAATGTAGCAGCCAAGATCCAAAAAACATAACTAAAGTGGTGTTGCATATGGTTTACAACTTTAAACTATATTATATGAGCTGCCTCAAGTTTGATTTAGCTAGGTAGGTGTCATTTAATTTAACTATCGGTACTTGTTTGGTTTGAAGCATTAAAAACTTTTTACGTAAAAGGAAACCTGTTTATTTTGAGCGTATTCCTTTCATTTAAGCCTACCATTAATATAGGAGTGTTTCGTAGAGCTTATTTGCATAGCTTAATTCTATCACAAGCTTGATGTAATTTAAGCTAAAAAAAACGAGTTAGAAATTAAAGTGCGTAGTGCACAATCAGTTAGGCAAACCTTATATCTCCACGATAAAGAGTGAAACTCGGGACACCAAACACCGTGGAACCTAGACGATTTCAAGAAATCGGGTATGACCCACTAATCCCATACCCCGCCCCAGCGAGATTGGATATATTGTTGTTGTTGGGTATGACCCACTAATGTATAAAAGGTATAAAAGAGTAATTTAATGTGGGACATCAGGTGAACCGGTGAAAGACAAAAGTTATCAAGATATATTATTTAAGTAAAAAATGACTTAGGCTAGTGGTAATATTAACCGTTATTATCATTGTTAACTCAGCAGCACGTCAGTTTTTCTTTCCCATCCAACATCAATACCAACATAGTGTAATAACACAAACATACCCCGCTTATATATAGATATACCCCGCAAAAATCAAAATTACGCACACTAACATTTTTTCTTCCCTCCCACAACTCAATATCGGCAACGATTGACATTTCCCAAAAAAAAAAACATAACGATGCTTCGGCCGGGGGTGTTGATTTTAAGGACGATGCGGCTTATAAGGGTAAGACCATGTCGTTAGAACCCTTATTACCACTAGTTTAGAATAGTCACTTTTTCAATCATCTATGCTTCACAAAATGATGTAAAAAAACATTTTTACAAAAAGTCATATTAGACCAACCAACTGTGCGACTCAACAAGATTTTTAACACATGTTCCTTTTTTCTGGTAAATATATAAGTGGCAATAGATTGATGGCTATTTTTTTTACAATTTACGGCTATTGTACTTTCATCCGACTAAATTTTGTCTTTGTCCCAAGAAGCAAACAACAAAATTAAAGTCACTCATAAGCATTTTTAAATTAATAAATTCTATGATATGCATTACGTCATTCATAAATCAATAAACACATAAATAACCAATAAACTTTAGGTCATTGTGAGTTTCACATAAGCATATATCTGAAAATATTGCTCGGAGAAAAGGTAGTGGTTGTGTGATCAAGTCAACAACACTTTTTGCTAACATGTTAACAATAGGTTGAAGACTTGAAGGTAGATCGAGAATTGAATGTAGATAGGAGTACTTATTTCAGGTTTTTGAAAGTTGCTCGATCACTTACACATAATGAATTAATATACCTACCTAAGTTACCACTTTTTGAATGGGATAATGATTTTTAAATGTATTCAACTTGGCACGTTTTACTGAGTTGTGTATCAAACTTTTAATTTTGCTAAGTTGGGGGGTTAAACTTAGTAATCTTTGATATTTTGTGTACTAACGAGGTGATTAAGGTTTTCTGTTAGATTTATTTACATAAATCGTCCTTCTCTTTAGTACCAAGTTGCAAAATAAGTCCTAACGTCAACGCCGGTCAAGGGTCTGGGTCGGGTCGGATATGGGTTCGGGTGCCACGTGGACCACTGAGGTGGTGCCATGTGGCATTGATAATATTAACCTAAATTTGCCTAGCCGAGGGTCGAACTCAGGTCTCCAGCGTGTGGGTTGAAGGTGCTAGCCATTGGGCTAAGCATACCTTCAAGCTTAAATATGTAATATTAATTAAAAAAACTCCATTTTAGGCCCAGTCTGTTTATTAACAATTTGACCTATCATTTAAGCGAGTTTTGGACCTGATAAAAAATAAATGAATGTACCGTTGGGTTGACAAACATGGGTCGACAGATGTGATACCCAGCAACGCAAGTCAAGGGAAATGCGCAACTCAGACATTCATTCTCAACTCCAACGCGACCTTATGGAGCATGTTTGGCAGAAACGTCTCAACAACAACAACAACATGAAGAAGAATATTCCGAAGACGATGAATAATTAGTTGTAATTCGTTTGGTTTAATTTCCTATGTTTCGTTTTTTTTAATCATTGTTATTGTTATTTTATGTTTTTTATATTTCGTATTGTAATGTTTAAGTTTTAATGTTATGTGGTTTATTAAATGAATTGTTAGTTTTAGTTTAGGGGTTGAATTTGAAAATAGTTGAGTTAAAGCTAAGTTATGAATGAGGGTGTTTTTTTTGTGAGTTAAGGTGAAAATGTTAAAGCTGATGTAGCGCTGACGTAGCACTGAGTTAAGATTTAACTTAGGTTATTGTTGTAAGTACTCTAACTGCCTAAGTAACTATATATATATATATATATATATATATATATATATATATATGTATATATATATATATATATATATATATATATATATATATAACAGCAAGATGATAATTGACTTTAAAAAGTCAAAGTTACATGAAACTTGGGTAATTGAGATAAGTAACAAAACAATTCTGCCTCATTTCAAATACACAAAACATGTTCATATTTCCCTTTTTTCACAACGATATACAATTGAACCAAAAAAATTAAGTAAATGTTAAAATTTAGTGACTAATGAACACAATTACTTGGAGGAGGATGGTGAAGCTAGCAATTGTAAAACAAGTACATGAATGAATGAACCAGTTTGGTGACTGAGTAGAAGACGGCACCCGGCAGTTTTTTAGGGGTATTAAAGTCTTTTTATATAAAATCTTTATACAAGTTCATCCTTCTTCAAATAAGCCACAAGGTTTGAGCTTATTAAAACCTCTTATATAAGCTCATAAGCTCACTTATATAAGCTTAGACAAACACTTAGTTTAGCTTATTTAACACTTAGTGTCTTAGTCGATACACAAAATTTCTCCATGAATAATTAGTTTAATGTACTACACTTTTAATAATCTCTTATAGGCGATGAACAACATGGACGCCCGTGGGGTAAAAGATACGTGTCAACTTACAATAGGCTAATGCGTTTGTTTTGGTTCGTGTTTGTGAAGCCGCCACCACCACCACCGTCACCACCCTCCTCTTCTCGTTGTTCTTTTGGTACGTCGAATCGTAAACCCTATTTTACTACCCTTTTTAATTTAAAACCGATTATATAACTTACTAAATCATTTTCGTGGATTCAAAAACAACAATAAAAATGTTTTGGATAATTTCTTGTGGTAAATACAATAAAAAGGGTGTTTGTTTCAATTTTATGTAGGGTCGAGTCAACCCGGCGGGTCAGGTGAGACCTGATTTGACCACGGGTTTATGTGGTTTTGATTTATTATTTTGTTGTTACTATTTTGGTGATGTTGTTGTTTTTTTGGAAATAGTTTGTGGGTTAATACCCGTTAGGATTTCGGTTCGTGACCCGAGAGGGTCACGAATAGTTTTAGATTTGCTTATATTGCGTTATTTAGTTTCTGTTTGGACTCGGTTTGGTCATTTGATTTACTTTTGCTTGATTTTTTAGAATAGCCGAACATATAGTCGATTGAGTATTTGTGATTTGGTTACGATTTGTTTCGTGATATGTATTGTTGTGCGTGGTTGCGTACGAGTCAAAAGGAACCTCAAAAGCGGTGTTGGTAAATGGTTTGCGTATTGAGTGGTTGGTCCGGCTAGAAACACCACCCGTGTGGTGTTGTTTGGCTCGGTTATGTTTAGACACCATGAGAGGTGTCAATTGTGTTTGAATGTCTCGGACAACGACATCACAAAGTGTCGGGTTTTTGCTTGATGTCTTGGTTGAACGAGATAACAAAATGTGTGATAATTTGGTTTTCAAAATATTAATTGTTTCGTTTTCATTTTCGGTACAAAATTACACTGAGAGGTGTTACTTGTTTGGATTGCATTTGGTTTGTTGGATTGTGTTAACGGGCTCAAGCCCAAGGGTGTGTTTTGTTTATTATTTAATGGACTAATGAGCCCATCGAATTAAACAAGGGTACGTTTTTCTTAGAGAATAAGTTATGGGATTTGATTTTATCTAATCCCATATAATAGACTCGTCTAAGTCACACTTAGCCCCATGAGGTTTCTCCTTTCCCTTTTACACTCTTTAAAGCCAACCAATTGGACTACAAATGGGCTTGCCATTTGTTTTTGGTCCAACCAAATTATCAAGTTTATTACTTAATAATTAATAGACCGTTCATTAATTAATTAGTCTAATGAATTAAGTAAACGCCCGTTGGTCGATCATGAGATATTTAATATAAATAACGTGACTACCATAATTACATTAAATACATTATAAATAATGATACCTATGTGTATACCTGTGAGACCTCATAGGCTTATGTATTCTAGCCGTATAATAATTTATTATGATATGATCACTTTTCAACACAACGTCTTTGGATAGAGAGGTGTGAAGTAAGCCGATGGAGACCCAAAGAATTACACACTAGAGCAATCCACACAAGTCTTCAATGAGAGCATATAGAGCATATTTGGCAACAACACAATTAGTTTATTGATAATTTGAAGTATCTTTATATTCTCGTATTTTTTAAATATATATATATTTTTTTAATTTTGATATTACTATTTTTTCATATAGTAATTTATATTTTTTATTTAATGAATGAAAAATTATATTGTTTGAAAAAATGAAAAGGAAAATAAAATGACGGGTCCGAGAAAAAAGTGATGTTAATGGTATTATGAGCATGGTTCTAAAAGGCTCGTCAAGGAGTCGCTAAGGCATGAGGCGTGACCTCCATGTTAGGAAATAGACCAAGACGTCGACTCTAAACGTGGCGTAAGATGAGGCGGGAAAAGACGCGCTTAGGCGTGAGGCGTGACGGGTTTTTTTTATTCAACTCCGATATTTTTTTTTACTAAAATTGAAGAATAATGTAATGATAGTTTTTTAAGCTTATTTATTATGTACACCGCTTTTTATAAACTCGATATATATAATATATGATAAAAATGTATAAATTTTTTTATATTTTGTGTGACCTTATTTTCACCTTAAAAACGTAAAAGTTTTGCCTTGATCACTAAGACTTGAGGCTTGGTCATGCCGTCACGCCACGTCTTACGCTATTTATAACCTTAGTTATGAGTGAGGGTTATTTTTGTGTATTAGTGTTAAAAGGTGGAATGCTACACTTTTTAATGTTATACCAAAGACCTCTTGACCCAGCGGTATGTGAGTGGCCCAACATCCTAGAGGTTGATAGTTCATGTCTCGTTGAAGATACGTGAGATATAATTTGTGAGATAGGTGGTGTAAGTTGTAAAATTTGCCCTTCTAAAAAAAATACACTTTTTAATGTTATTGATATATGTTCCCGCATAACAAATTTTACAATGGAATTTATATTACCTATTGATATATGTTCCCGCATAACAAACTTTTTATGAAAATAAAACCACTACTTTTAAAGCTTGTTATGACAATTAAAGGGAAAGGTGCCATTCCTCATCCTAACTCGCCACTCCTACGTGGCAGTGGATTTGCTTCGCCGGAGCTCGCCATGACACCCTCCCCCCTTCGTTGAAGCTCGCCACTTTCAACCTCCTCATCTGACGAGGTTTGGTTTCTGCCAATTCGTTAGTGATGTGGCACCCGTGGGCTCCAAATGAGGAGATTTGCCTAGTTGTGACACCTTTCGGAAAGAGTTTTCATTTCCCACTAACTTTTCCCTCCGAGTTCTTCATTTAGCACCACGTTTTCCCCTTTATTCTGTTTCCCACTCCCTCTCTTTTTGACTTCATGCAACAACAATAATGTGTCTACCTTTACCCTTCTTTGTTTCGAGATTACCTTGTATATGAGAATTTCTTGTCAACGTTTTCTTTATTGTTCCGTTATAATAATGTGCAAAGGGTGGTAATAATAAAACCATTCGTTTTTCTTTGTAGTTTTTAGTTAACTCAAATGGTTATTTGGACTTGCTACCAAAAGTCAATTGTTTGTTTACTTTCTTGTTTATTGTGCATAGAAAGTGCTCGATGAGATGTCTAGATGGAAGTTTAGCAACAAAAACTATTTGTTATGTTCATGTTATCATGTATGTCTACGTTTCTTGTATGTTAAGTTTCTAATGAATGTTGAGGCTGATATTATATGTTTGCTAGTCTCTTATAGTTTAATTCTAATGGAATTTATATATTAGCTTGCATAACAAATAACCATTTAATTGTAGAGAAATGATTGGCACACCTAAAACTTCCGCCTAATTTTGTGCCTAAATATGTGTGGCATCAATTCATTGATTGTATAAACTGGACTTACTTCTTCACAATCCAATCAAGTAATGACACATAAATGTATGTGGTTTTGTTTAGGTTCATATTCAGGGCAT
This sequence comes from Artemisia argyi, assembly GCA_030686995.1. Classification (NCBI taxonomy): domain Eukaryota; kingdom Viridiplantae; phylum Streptophyta; class Magnoliopsida; order Asterales; family Asteraceae; genus Artemisia; species Artemisia argyi. Next base: position 332,139,946 of record CM060709.1, read on the forward strand.
CATTTTAGTTGTTGGTCGTTTTGAATAAAGTAGATAATTTTAGTGTATGATTTTCCATGAAACAAGTGTAGCATCTCTTGATATAACAGCCTAACAGGAGGGATGGTAACAATATGATTGCTATACTTGGTATTGATTTGTAATTTTGCGAAGGCACATAAAATCTAAAATTTTCATCTACTTGATTTTAATCTTTAAACAGTAACTTACTACTGTTAGACGATTAGTTATTGATTAGTGCTTGGCCCATTCTATATCTTATATAATGTATTGTATACCAAATGGGAATTCATTCAATATATGGTTTTACATAATCTGACATGGTATCAAACCAAACCGATCTTCACCTTCCTCACCATTAACCCTAACCTTCATGTTTTTTTTTTTCTTCTGGTTCCTGTTTCTGTTTGTCGACCAGTGTGTTGTCGTTGGTGTTTACTTAGTTTGTCGATCTTGTGTGTTGTCGACCTTGTTTGTTTCCTCAAAGTTTTTTTTTTCTGTTCGTTTGCTGCTGTTTGCTACTGCTAAGAACAGTCCTGTTGGTGTTACTGTTGGTGTTAAAACCTACTGTTCGATCAGTCCTACATGTTACTATGTTACTGTTGCTTTAAGTATTAAAGATTACTTTTGCATCTTGGACCACATTTGTTGCTACATGTTACTGTTGCTTTAAATATTAAGGATTACTTTTGCATCTTGGACCACTTTTGTTGCTACTGTTCGATCAGTCCCATATTGTGTTGGGAACAAATTTTGGATGCAATTTTTTGTTGGCGTTACTGTTACTTTAAGTATTAATTTGCTTTAAGTATTAACTTGCAATAGTTTGTTTGTTGGTGTTAATGTTCAATTGGTTACAAGCCCTAGTATTGTTCACCCTAAACCATAACACTCACCAACTGTTTTCACCATGACTACGGATACGACTCCCTCCGCACCAGTTCTCACCTTATCGGATAAACTTATGGCTATGAATCATCTAACCACTTTTGTTTCCATCAAACTTGATGTTGATGACATAAATTACTCCCAATGAGTGTATTCTTTTTCTCACCTTTGTCATGGCTATGGCATCTTGGACCATCTTGTTGATGCACCCGAATCCTCCTCTGCTACACCTTCTTCACCATCAACTAGGGATCCGGAATGGCTAAAGGTTGATTTCATTATTCGGTCTTGGATCTTTTCCACACTTGCAGTGAATCTTCAAAAGCGGTTGGTTGTTTTTAATCCCCAAACTGCCAAAGAAGCGTGGGTGTCCCTTGCAACGATTTTTCAAGACAATAAACACCCAAGAGCTATGGCTTTGAAGGCGGAGCTACGGAATTTGAAGCTTGGGGACTTAGCAATTGATGCATATTTTCAGAAAATTGAGTCAATTGCTTCAGTGTTAAATGGTCTTGGTTCTCCTCTTAGCAATGACGATATTGTTACGTTTGCACTTGAAGGCTTGCCAAACACATATGATGTGATTTCTACAGTTATTACTAGTCGGGAACCCTTTCCCGATCTCTAGACGGTTCGTTCTTTATTGACCACGCAAGAGATGCGTATGAAATTTAAGGTTCAAGACCCGCTTGTGGATGCTACATCTGCTTCTCCTATGGTCCTATTGGCAAATAATAATGCTCGGCATTCGTCTAATCCTTTGGAAAAAATGAACAAACCTTGTTTTCTTTTTGCTAAAGATCATTGTCGTTTTGGTGAGGCGTGTCGGTATCTTCACAATGGTGTTCATAATAAGTCTACTTTACTCCCTCGTACTTCCGGTTCATCATCTCCTATGTCTGATACGGATACCTTGCGAAAATTGTTGGCTAAGTTAGGGTTTACCTCTACGCCTAGCCAACCTACTCCTCCTGTTGCTTATACTACCAATACATCTCCTGTTGATTATACTATGCATAACCATCCTTATGGACCGGCTCAACTACAATACCAATCCCAGCCTCTCTATTCAGCCAACAAATGTGTTGCACTGTGGTGGTTGTTTAGTTAAGATGATGATTTGGCCCATTATGTATTTGGCCCATTCTATATCTTATATAATGTAATGTATACCAAACTGGAATTCATTCAATATACGTTTCTACATATTCTGACAACTACAACTTGATTTATGTTTCACAAACAGAGTCATGGGCTTTGCGACCTTGCGATGCTCTTTGTTCTTGTATCATGCAATTTCACTCATTTACAAGGGTAAAGAAATAAACTCAAAAGAGACTAGTGTCAAATGGAAAAATAAACATCCTTTTCATTTTGCAATAATTGCGACCTACCAAATGTTAGGGTATCTTTAAATACATACATATTTTAACACTTAAAACTACATGTTGTGATTACGCTTTTAACATATGCCTCAAATTTCTAAATTGTTTTTATATAATGTGGATACTAATATACTATCGTCTGAGTGGTGTCTTTACTCGTTAACAAATGCAATGTTTTATTAAAATGTGTTGCAATTATTTATAAAATATTAAAATGTGTAACACTTTGTATTAAGTGTCGTCTTTTGAGCATTAGCAATGGCAACATTCTTTTAAACTGTTGCATTACACTACAAGATTTGCAACACTTGAAAAAAAGTGTTGGTTTAGATATGAATATGCAACACTTATTTTTAAAAATGTTACTTTATTACCAATGTTGTAAAAAAGGCAACATCTTGTTGGAACATTACTTTTAATGGTTTTGTTGTTTTTAGTAATTGCCACGAAATAGATATTAGTGATAGTTTTTCTGTCACTAAACCGTCTCTAATAGACAGTCATTATTGTAAAGACGCATCTTTTCGAATTGGTGATAGTTATATCTATTAAGGCATTAATGAGAGAACCATCGCGACTGTTTGAACCAGTGGCAGTTAGCGACGGTTATTCTGTCGCTAGGTCGTCGCTAAAGCATCACTAAATCTGAACCATTGTGACTGTTACGAAAAGAAGTGTCTCTAAGGCCATTTGAAGGGGTATTGTGACTGTTTTAAAGGGTCACCATGTGCCTATATATAGAGGACGAATTTGTCACTTTGGAATCATCAAAAACACACAAACATAATTCATTTTCATCATCGTAACATAACCGATTCGCTAGATTCAAGTTTCATATTTGATTTGATTGTTGTATCCTCTAAACAGTTCGTACTAGATAGGACGAATTTCTGTTTAAGGACACTGTTAATCGCAGGCCTCAATCTGTGGTTATAATCATACGATTATATACAAAACAATTTTTATCACGTTTATATTATTCCTAACAATCTTAAACAGAAATTTTCAGAGATGGATCAAACGATTCAGAAACCGCATGTTGAAAAACCTGAAAAGTCCAAAGGGTCTGATTTTCGTCGTTGGCAACAAAAGATGTTGTTTTATTTGACAACGGTGCATGTGTCAAATGTTCTCACGAATTCTGAACCAACAGATCTGTATGCAGAGGGACAGAATGTTCCTACTGAGGCACAAGTGGCAGACTATGAAAGGGCCGCCTCAAAATGGAATCATAATGAATATAATTGCAGAAATTATCTTCTGAATGCCTTGGATGATTCCTTGTATGATATTTATTCTTCCTTTACAAGTGCAAGGGAAATATGGATATCTTTGGAAAAGAAATACAGGACTGAAGTTGCATGTTCCAAGAAATTTGTTGTTGGAAAATTTCTAAACTTCAAGATGAATGATGCAAAGCCTGTTGTAAAGCAAGTGAAAGAACTCCAAATCATAGTCCATAAATTGGAAGTAGAAGGCATGGGTATAAACTCTAACTTTCTTGTTGGTTCTATTATTGAAAAATTGTCTGAATCCTGGAAAAACTTTAAGTTATATCTTAAACACTTGACTGACGATATGAGTTTTGAGCAACTTGTTCTCAAAATTCGTGTTGAGGAAGATAAAAGGATGCAGGAAAAGGCTGAAGCAAATTCGACAGAACCAAATGCAAACATGGTTGGAGAAAGCTATTCCAAATCAAAGAACTACCACAAAAACAACAAAAAGGGTGGTGGTTCTGGACAGAATTCTTCCAAGGATAAGAAGAAAGATTACACCCAACAAAAGAGCAACAACTTCAAGAAAGTTTATCATTGTTGGGTCTATGGGAAACCTGGTCATAAAGCCAAGGATTGTCGCCATAAGAAAGAGCATGGAGGAGGAAATTCTGGAGGAAATTCCAACCAAGCAAACCATGTTGCCTCTCCAATAGAATTTGTTGGAGTAATTGAAGCCTTCTTGACCACAAATGATGTTGATTGGTGGTTTGATACTGGTGCAACAAAACACATATGTAATTCAAAAAGGATGTTTGTTTCTTACCAAAAGGTGAATGAAACAGAACCGATGTTTATGGGGAATGGAACTTCTTCAAAGATTGAAGGAAAAGGCAAAGTCATATTGAAGTTGACTTCGGGAAAAGATAGTGTGCTCTCAAATGTGTTGCATGTGCCTAACATCACCAAGAATATGATTTCTGGCTCAATTCTTAGTAATAAGGGATTTAAACTTGTATTTGAATAAGATAAATTTATAATCACCAAGGGTGTTGTGCATGTTGGAAAGGGTTACCTTGATCAGGGACTCTCTAAACTAAGTGTTGTAACCAATGACAATGTTATTGATAATAATAACGTGGGCACTAGCACCGCTTCTGTGTACTTGATTAATCCTTCTTTTTTATGGCATTCTAGATTGGGCCATGTTAATTTCCGTTCCTTGCAAAGAATGATAAACTTAGGCATGTTGCCTAAATGTACAATGGATAAAATATCCAAGTGTCAAATTTGTGTTGAATCTAAATACACAAGTCATTCACATAAATCTGTAGAAAAATCAAATGAAATACTTGGTTTAATTCATACAAATTTATTTGATTTCAAAGCAACACCATCAAAAGGAGGAAAGAATTATTATATTACTTTCATTGATGATTGCAGCAAATTTTCTTATGTGTACTTAATAAATACCAAAGATGAAGCCTTGAATATGTTTAAGACATATAAGGCAGAAGTTGAAAATCAACTTGACAAAAAGATCAAAATTCTAAGGTCTGATAGAGGAGGAGAATATGAATCCAATGACTTTGCTGAATTTTGTTCTACTTATCGTATTGTACACCAAACAACAGCCCCATACACCCCACAACAAAATGGTGTGGCCGAACATAAGAATAGAACATTGAAGAACATGATTAATTCAATGTTAATTACTTCAGGGGCTCCTCATAGTCTATGGGGTGAAGCATGTCTTGCTGCAAATACAGTGTTGAATAAAATTCCTCCTAAGAAGAGTGATAAATCTCCATATCCATTATGGAAAGGAAAGCAACCTTCTTATAAAAGGATGAAAGTGTGGGGTTGTTTGGCAAAGGTTCAAATACCTTTACCAAAAAGAACCAAACTTGGACCAAAAATAGTTGATTATGTTTATCTTGGTCCAGCAAAGAATAGTGCTCCTTAAAGGTTCCTAGTTTACAAATCCAATGTAGAGGATATAAGCAACAATTATAGAATCTGCTGAAGCAGATTTCTTTGAGAATATCTTTCCTTACAAGGATAAAGAGAAACAAATCTCAAATCCAAAGAAAAGAGTATTTGATGATCAATTGTCTCTAGATCAAAGAGACAACAATACTGAGGTTCAACAAGAGAATGATGAACCTAGAAGAAGTAAGCGTGCAAAAGTCTCTAAAGACTTTGGACAGGATTATATGACCTATATTGTGAATGAAGAACCATAAACATATAAGGCTGCTATGGAGTCATCAGAAGCACCTTATTGGCAAGAGGCTATTGAAAGCGAAATAGACTCAATTGTGCATAATAATACATGGAAATTGGTTGATCTACCTTCGGGACATAAACCAATAGGCCATAAGTGGATCTTCAAAAAGAAACTAAGACCTGATGGTACCATAGAAAAGTATAAGGCTCGTTTAGTAGCAAAAGGATATCGCTAAAAAAAGGTCAAGATTTCTTTGACACTTATTCACCGATTACAAGGATAACCTCCATAAGAACGTTAATGGCAATAGCCGCAATTCACAACCTGATTATACATCAAATGGATGTGAAAACTACGTTCTTAAATGGTGAATTAGATGAAGAAATCTATATGCAACAACCCGAGGGGTTTGTTGTCAAAGGTCAAGATCATAAGGTATGTAAACTGGTTAAATCTCTTTACGGCCTTAAACAAGCTCCAAAGCAATGGCATGAGAAGTTTGATAACACTCTCTTATCAAACGACTATCACATAAATGAATGTGATAAATGTGTCTATGTTAAACAATACAAAAATGCATTTGTCATTATTTGTTTATATGTAGATGATATGTTGATCATGGGAACAAATATGGATGTTATAAACCAAACCAAGAAAATGCTTCATTCTTCATTTGAGATGAAAGACATGTGAGAAGTAGATGTCATTCTTGGTATAAGAATTCAAAAGAATTCCAATGGATACATCCTTACCCAATCCCATTACATTGAGAAGACCCTTAAGAAATTTAGGCACTATAATGATAGACCGGTTGTAACTCCCTTTGATCCTAAGGTTCAACTCAAGAAGAACAAAGGACAAAGTGTATCTCAGTTACAATATACACAAGTACTAGGAAGCTTGATGTATATAATGAACTGTACACGACCGGATTTGGCATATAGTGTAAGTCGGCTTAGTCGATATTCACATAACCTTGGGAGAGATCATTGGGATGCACTAGTTAGAGTGCTTCAATATCTTAAGCATACAATGGCTTATGGGTTACATTACACTAAATATCCACCTGTGTTAGAAGGATTTTGTGATGCAAATTGGATTTTCAATCATAATGAAGGAAAGTCCACAAGTGGCTATGTATTTACACTTAGAGGGGCTGCAGTTTCATGGAAATCATCTAAGCAAACTGTGAATACCAGATTAACAATGGAAGTAGAATTTGTAGCCTTAGACAAAGTTGCTGAAGAAGCAGAATGGCTTAAAAGCTTTCTAGAGGGTATTCCCTTGTGGCCAAAACTTGTGACTGCTGTGTGTATACATTGTGATAGTATGGCTGCTCTTACCAGAGCAAAGAATCAAATCTATAACGGCAAGTCAAGACATATAAGACGTCACCACAATACGATAAAGGACTTGTTAAGAAATGGAATCATTTCCATCGACTACGTTAAGTCAAAGGAAAATATAGCAGATCCTTTGACCAAAGGCCTTTGTAGAGAACAAGTCATATTTACATCGAGGGGTATGGGCTTAAAGCCAACACAATGAGTAACTACTCGGCGGAAACCTAACCTAGCAAAATTGGAGATCCCATGGTCTAGGTTCAATAGGAAAACTAGTTGAGGAAAACTAAAAAACACAAATGTTTATGCATTAAATTGTCCCAAGGATTCTCAGGTTTCTGACACCTTGAAGCTCGGTCATCCATTTTTTACTCTATGTCCAAGACTTGTGATATTGACTTACCATTGGCACCTTATACTCGCATTCATTTTGGTATTGTGGTAGGTTGACACCTTGTACTCGCATTCATTTTGGTTGGTGAAGGTTTTATTTATGTTCATCATATGATCTTCTCATTTTATGTGTAAAATATAGCATTACGTTTCACATACAACAACCAAACCGATTCTTTTTCAATTTATCATCTTATAACCAAATGGCTTTTGTAAAGTACAATTTTTCAGTACATTTCGTTTTGACAACTTCTTCAGACCACATACCAAAATGAATGTGTAGCCGAAATGGTCTTACCGATATTACATGTAATGAATAAGTAGAAAAAAGTTTTTTTTTGCTAGAGAAACGAAGTCCTTTAAAACTAAAAACATTAGGAGAATATGAAAAGTGTTATGTTTTTAATAACCTATTTCTTATTAGGCTATATTTAAATTGTTTTACTAAATATAGCCATAATTCTTATGTTTAAGAGTTGAAATATGCTAATATAGTGGTACAATAATGTGATTGGGAGCATTTATTTGTGGCCATTCACTGATTTATTCTTAGGGTAAAAACCGAATATAAATGTCCTAGTACATGATACCAGGGGTGGGGTGGGGTGGAAAGTGGAAACGAACCGAAATGAGCCCGAGCCTATTCGAGCTCTACGTCGGCTCATTTCTTAAATCCATAATTTAGTCCAGATTCAAAGATAAGTACTTAAAATGATCTAAAAGAAAACATGATAGGTTCCCAAAAGTAATATCAGTGTACATTCCAGTTCCTTCAGCCATTCCATTTGCCAAACCTTCATCAAGTATTCACCGAAGCCAATAATCTTAATCACCTGAGAAAAACATGCTAAAAAGTCAGCTAATGCTGGTGAGTTCATAGGTTTAGACTCTACGTAAACAGTGGACCATTCAGTAATATGCTTGCTATAGTAAAGCTAAGTTACAGAATGAATAATCCTACCCGGATTCTGTATGATCCTACCCGGATCGCAAACCCTACATGTGCGTACACTATAGTACTACCCTGCACTATTGCAGCATGTATGAGTAACTCTGCACTATTGCAGCATGTATTTGTAAACCTGCACTAATTGCAGCTATACAACACTAGCCTAATACCTAGCAAACATATAAAAATCATAAAACAGTAGTAGTGGTCCGATAAAACAGTTTTGCATGTTTTCTCACCCAATAGTAGTTGAAAACAGTAAAAGTAAAAGTGGGACCATGAAACTCACCTTAGTCAAACAAGTAAGTATACTTGAAAGCGAAAGAAAACTCTAAGCAGCTAACGTGGCACAGCAACTATGAAATCAACACTACCTAATAATATAAAGACTTGTTTTAATCATATACTCAAAGTACAACGTATTCTGAAATTTGTTCCAAAGTATCTTCCGTTTTAGTTTTCAAAACAAATCTGTGAAAAGTCGTTTATTAGAGTTTGGTATCGCCCCGTGTGTGTGTGTTAGATACATGGTCTCGACTTAAGTTTACGCACGCTAAGAGTAAAGATATTAAGTCGTATTGACTAATGTCAATATCATATAGCAATCATGTGAGTAAAACAATATCCTAGCTCCAATCTACATTCACGTTATGGTCAAGTGATAAGACTTTTAAGATATAATAAGTTCTTGAATGAATGGTTGTTTACTTATTAAATTCGTCAACTTAATAAGTCCAACATTCTTTTGTTTACTTATTAATTTCTAAAGTCATATCGCAAGTCTTTTAGTCGTAGATACATTTCCCGTTAATACGTTGTCAGTACACTTGTTGGGCTCCCATTGGACTCGTCAGTCCAATAGGTCCGATAACCATAAAAGTTAGTCGTATTAATATTAAACCGATTCGTAACTCACATTTATTAGGGGTAATAAATACAATAGTAATTATCTTTTCTCGTTTTGTGTGCACTCGAAACTTTCAATAACTCGTATTAAATAAACCTTTATAGTATTGAACGAAAACCTTTTTGTTTGTTCTTAAAACAATTTCCCTCTTTATTTATTTCTTAGTTCTCGTTAAATATTAAGTAACTTGTATTAGTTATTAATATTTATCTTTAACTTATATTATTTCGATCTGTTTTTTATCGTATGTATATATATATATATATATATATATATATATATATATATATATAGAGAGAGAGAGAGAGAGAGAGAGAGAGAGAGAGAGAGAGAGAGAGAGAGAGAGAGAGAGAGACTAAGGATCAAATGAAAAGAATCCTTAAAATAAGAAAAATGAGAAATAATTATAACAACATATTAAAAATGCATCAATTTGAATTAGATGCATCTCTAATCATTTAGATGCATCATAATATATTTTTTAGCAAAAATTATATGCATATACATATATATTAAATGCATTTAATCAAATTAGAAGAATCCTATATATTTTTCGTCCTCTGCGGGTCAAATTTGTTGTTAGTACTACTTTGCATCGTTTTTTACTTCAAAATCACTTTCGAAACTAATTGTGATGCATCTAAATGAATAAAAATGCGTCTAATTCAAGTCGATGCATCTCAAATATGAGGTTATAATTATTTCTCATTCTTCTCATTTTAAGTTTCTTCTAATATATATATATATATATATATATATATATATATATATATATATATATATATATATATATATATATATATATGTATATATATATATATATATATATATATATATATATATATGTATATATATATACATATATATATATACATATATATATATATATATATATATATATATATATATATATATATATATATATATATATATATATATATTGATGGATCTTAAACACCTTGAACTGTGTTAGTATGATACTTTGAGTTATATCACTAAGTATGCAGAATCTACTTAGTAATACTTACAAGTTTGATTGTGAATGAAGCAGTTGTATATGAATGAGAATAATGTATGTATCAAACGATTAGCTCCAATATTATTAATAATAATAATACGAGTGATATTTGTATCACTAGGGTTACACCTTGAAGCTCTAAGAAAAACGTATGTCTAACCTTATCCTAGGACCTCCTTTTATAGCACAAGGAGTCCTCTTCTACAAGTTAAGAATAACTCTAATAGAATAAGATATACACAAGATTTATTTTATATTTATCTTTACAAGTTTCCTAACAGTTATCCAAACAGCAGTGGTAATAATATGTACTAGCAGTGGTAATGAGTTTACACTGCTAGTGCATTCTTCAGCAGTTGTAATCTTCATACTTAGCCGTGGTAACTGTTAATATAATTCCCAACAATCCTCTCCTAAACTTATGATTAACATGCAAATCAATAAGTTTCTTCAAGCAATCAGTAAACATGAGGATATGGGAATTCTTCCAAACACTTATCTTCTTTTTCTTAACTCCTTATCAGCTCTCACACTTTGATCATAAATCCTCTGTAACAAATCTTCTGTGACTTCACTTCTTTCCCAACATCTGAGCCTTACTGACATCATAACAGTGAGAACTCCAGCTCTCAATGGATATTCTTTCTCAGCTAACATAAACACATCAACTCCATCTTAAGTAGAAACATGATGTACAACACTTGAATCATAGAATTTCCACAGAGTATTCATATTGTGAGCTTCAAATCTCCAATACCTATCACTTGGGTCTGGTTCAGATAATCTTCTAAAGTGAACCCACAACTCTTGAGCTTTGACATCAACAAGTTCATCTTTCTTGAACTGATCTTGAACAATCCTCCACAAAGTATCCAAATCTTCTCTATCACAAGATCTAACAACATCTTCAAAATCTCTGCAAATATTTGTGATATTACCAGTTCTGATAATCTTCCATGCTACACCAAAATCATCAGAATAGATTTCCCAACCAACTACTGGATATTTTGTTTGTAAAGGTTCAATGTTAAGCACATCAGGTTCAATAAACACCATATTGGTAACTTGTTCTTCAGTCATCTTGCGAACACCTTCTTCTGCTTGAGATGACTCCTGAGTCTTCAATTTCTTTTTTTCAATCTCAGCTGCTGCTAATTTCTCTGCCAATTCTGCATCATAATCTATCTGAGCTTGATCTTTCTTTAAAACCTTTCTTGGTTGCACTTGTTCTGTACCAGTCATAACTGCTTTACCTTTTACTGTTCTTATTCTAGCAGCTTCTTCTTCTACAGTGGTAACATCTTGACTAGCAGTGGGAACATCTTGTCTTGCAGTGGGAATATCTTGACTTGCAGTGGGAACTTGAAACTCAGCAGTGGAAATTGGTTGAGTAATTCCAACTGTATCATTAAAATCAGCATCCAAACCATAATCTTCTCCAAAATCTATCTTCCTCCCCTTAGTCTCAGCATCTGTTTTCCTCCCCTGTTTGGAAGAATCTCCCAAACCTTCACTAAAGCCTGCAGATAAGTCATCTTGACATGAAGATGAAGAAGAAAACACAACTTTGGCAGATCTTGGCTTCTTTAGGCTCTCAACTTCATCCTGTAACCTTTTAATCTCTGCCTTCATCTGATTAAGCTCTGTGGCATGATTTTGTTTAGTCTTTGCCAGATCTTTCTCTAGAGCTTGAACCTGTTGACTAATTTGGTACATAATTCCATCAATTCAGTTAGTTGCACACTGCCCTCAACACTTCCAACTGTGTTACCTGTTGGGAGAGGTGAATCATAGGGCATTGATTCAGGCTCTTCTCTAGTTGGACTAGAATGAAGCCTTGAACCACCACTGCTTGTTCCTAAACCAAAAGGTTCAGCAACATGCAATGTTGAGAAGAGAGGAGTTGGCTGTTTTGGCCTCCTCTCATATGTGTGAGTTACTGCAGGGGTATGTTGAATAGGTGGAACTACAATAGTGGGTGTGTGATGGGATACAACTGGGATAGTTGCATCTTCACCCTGTACTCGTGAAATCTTTGAAAGCATTTCAGGAAAAAGTAGGTGAACCTCCTCATTCCAAAGTTCTGAAGCCTTACACATATTTTGAAAAACTTTTGGCTTAAGACAGGGGGTTTCATAAACTCTTTTGTGGGTTTGCAGTTTAAATTCATTTAACACTGCTTGCACAAACCTTGGATACATCAAAAATTTATATGAACTCTTTACATTGCCTTTCATATTATTGAAAATAAACTTTGAAAAATTGAAAGTCCTATCAGTAGCCAAGCAAACCAAAGGGTAAGCCATGGTGGATGCAAATTGCTCATAAGATGTTTTCTTAGGACTTACGCAATGTAAAAGAGTATGTATTAAAAATCTCCAATGGGCACAAAAACATCCTTTTCTGAAAGTTTCTTTTTGATCAGATGTATCATATCCCATGGAAGCAATATTTTTGAAAATATCCAATTGGAGAACTCTCCTCAAGGATGACTCAGTAACATCAATGGTTACCCCATCCACTCTGGCTCTAAGAGCTTCCACAGTTTCTTGTGTGTCTCCCTGTTCAATAGTTATGGACTCCACAGTGTTCCAGAACTGTTTGATATGAGAAATAAAGATTGTGGGATTAACAGTTAAAGCATACCTAATATGGGTTGTATTAAGAAAATCCACAATCTGATGGAAAACGGGGCCACTCTTTTCATTTGACTTTTATAAATAGGCCACTTGGTTGTGCTCCTCAACAAAGTTTAGAATCGCCATGAGTTTTGTGAAAGAAAGATAAAAGTGTTAGTAATCGATATTGAGAATCAAGCTGTATGATGAAGGATTTATACTAATAGGGTTTTGAGGAGTATACGCAAGGTGAATTATCTTAAGAAAGAATTTATCTTTGGAAAAAGAATAAACTTAAATTGGTAAGTGGATAATTCACAAAAATTTACCCTATTAATAAGGAAACACGGTTATTTTACAACGGCTAGTTAAAAAATAGATTACTGACACAACAGTTGTAACGGCTAGTTCACCATAGGGGTGGCAATTTCTGACCCGACACGAAACCCGACCTGAAACCGACACGAAAATTAATAGGTTCGAGTTGAGCTAAATAGATTTCGGGTCAGGTTTAGGTCGACATATCTAACCCGTTTATTAAACAGGTCAGGTTCAGGTTAGGAATAAAATAAACGGGTCGACCCACCAACCCGTTAAATTTTTTTTTCTTAAATTTAAAATTATTTATATTTAATTATACGGGTAAAATAGGTTAAACGGGTCGACCCGCTAACCCGTTTAACCCGTTTAACTCGTGTAATGTGCAAACTTTTGTATATAAAATGGGTTAAATGGGTCAACCCGAAACCCGTTTAACATATTCAACCCGTGTAACTTATTTAACTCGCCAACCAAATAATATATACGGGTTAAATGGGTCAGGTTCGGGTTACATGTAAACAGGTTAGGGTTGACGTAGCTGACCCGATGATTTAAATGGGTTGGGTTCGGGTTGAGGTTTTTTGACCTGCCAACCTGACAACCCGAACCCGACCCGAATTGACACCCCTAGTTCACCAGTGGTAAAAATTACACTTGCAGTGGTAACTAGTGAACTAGCAGTGGTAAATTTTCACAAAATATCAAAGAGCAGTGGTAAGTAAAACATGAAAATTAGCTGCTCTTATCATAGTTTTTAGCAAACTATCAGCTATAAACTGATTTGATATGTCTTTACCATGAGCCGTTTGCTATGGACTAGCCCACTCTTCATCACATGGAATATGGTGAGTTGATAACCATAAAGTTTTTGGTAAACTATCAACCATAAACGGATTTGAGAAGTCTTTACCAGGAGCCGTTTGCTCTTGGACTAGTTGATTCTTATGTTGATTAGACATGGTGAATCAATAACCATTTGTTGTGTGTCTGAGATACACACCTTATAACTCCAATGTCTCAAACAATATGGGTTTGCATAAGTAAGAAGCACCTAACATAACCCATATAATTTAACTCAAAGTAACTTTTTGACCAAGTTACTATTCATAAAAATATCTATCCAAAGTCAACCCGATAATATCCAAATTTACTCCTCCAACCTACCAAAACAGATAAGAGTAAATAATCTTCATTAATTATCCTTCTACCTTGACTTTGCTTATAAAAGGGGGCTCATTAACACTTTAGTTTTCATCAAAACTAATCTCCAATATCACAAACCCTACAAAACATCATGAGCTGGTTTCCATTGATCTACATATCATCAGATGATACTTCTGATGAGGAAGTCAGTTATTGCTCTGACTCAGAGGAACCTTCAACTGGATGGAGTGATTATTTTCCTCCAAGTGCTGCAACAGCTACATCTTCCAACATGAAGCCTAACAATAAGATTTCAGCTGCTCCTGCCCCATCTCTATAGTTTTATTCAAGTTCTTCCTCTGATGATGATGATCCAACCTACACCTTGTCCAAGGAACTTCCAAGAGCCCTCACTACGCTTTGGAGTCAGCCATAGTCAACATGAAGTGGCCTGCTGTTTAGAAGCCTACACAATTGCCAAAGCCTCCCAAGCAAGTTCTGGGCCTTGCTTGTCCAAGAAAGCAACTTTCTTTTGATGACAAGAGAAAGAAAACTTCCAAGGGCAAGCATGATTATGAGGGAAAGGGGAAGAAACCCATGGAGTAGTTGGTCTGAAGGTTTAGGTGTTAGGTTATTTATCTTTGTGTTTTGTGATGTTATGTTTGTGTCTGAACTCTCTGAATGGATGTACTTTGGTACCTTATGAATAAATGAATAAAAGTACTCTTATCTTTTGTTACTGAGAGAGCAAATCTTTCCACTATAGCATCATGTTTCCATTGTGCTTTAATTTCTCTGCATACAAGTTAGTAGAAAACCATACAACCATATACAAACAATATTAGTACCTAAAAACTATCCTGCAACACTGAAAAGTAATAGACATCAAAGATTTATGGATTTAGCATTCCAATACCTGTTACCAAGTACTGAAACCTACCCACATCAAGCCCTTTTGTTAATAAATCATCATAGTTGTCATCAGTATGAATTTTAACAACTTGAATAAGCTTTTTCTCATAACAATCTCTCATAAAATGATGTCTGATTTCAATATGTTTAGTTTTAGTGTGTTGCACAGGATTTTTAATAATGCAAATGGTACTACTATTATCTATATAGATAATGGTGTTCATGAAATTGTGCCCATATTCCAACAATTGATTCTGAAGCCATAAGATTTGAGCACAACAGCTAGCAGCAGCTACATATTCTGCTTCAGTGGTTGAAGTAGCCACCATTGTTTGTTTCTTGCACTGCCATGACACCAATCTACATCCAAGAAATTGACATCCTCCTGTAGTTGACCTTCTATCCAAACTTGCACCAGCATAATCACTATCTGAGTATGTGATCAATTCCATAGGGGATTCTCTTGGATACCACAATCATAGATTAGGATATGTCTTCAAATACCTAAAAATCTTCTCTACTGCTGTCATATGAGATGTCTTTGGAGTAACTTGAAATCTTGCACAAGCACATATAGTAAACATAATGTCTGGTCTTGATGAAGTAAGATACATTAGGGAACCAATCATGGATCTGTAAGTGTGCACATCAACATCTGCTCCACTAGCATTCTTCAACAATAGATGAGTAGTCTTATCAGCAGGGGTATTTGAAGGTTTTGCATCAGTAAATTTAAACTTCCTTATAATCTCAGTCACATATTTGTCTTAACTAATAAAGATGCCTTCTTTACTCTGTTGTACTTGCAGCCCCAAAAAGAATGTAAGTTCTCCCATAGAACTCATTTGAAATTCATCTTTCATCAGCTTTTCAAACTCTTTGCACATCTCTTGTCTAGTAGATCCAAAGATGATATCATCAACATATACTTGAACAAGTAGAATATCACCCTTGTCTTTCTTGATGAACAAAGTTTGATCAATCTTTCCTCTATGAAACCCATTATTCAATAGATAATTAGCTAAGGTTTCATACCACTTCCTTGGAGACTGATGTAAGCCATAAAGAGCCTTAACAACTTTATACACTTTATTAGGGTGTTGAGGATCTTCAAAGCCTGGAGGTTGAGAGACATAGACCTCCTCATCAATAGTTCCATATAGGAAGGCACTCTTAACATCTATTTGATGGACAGTAAAGCCCATAAAGGATGCATAGGCTAGAAACAATCTAATAGCCTCAAGTCTTGCAACAGGAGCAAAAACTTCTTCACAGTCAATACCCTCCTCTTGAGTGTATCCTTGAGCAACTAATCTAGCTTTGTTCCTGATAACAATACCTCTTTCATCTTTCTTGTTTCTGAAAACCCATTTAGTACCAATCACCTTCATACCATCAGGAAAATCACAAAGAACCCAAACCTTTTGAAGTTTGAACTGCAGCAACTCCTCTTGCATTGCTTCAACCCAGCTAGATTCTTCTAATGCCTTATAAACATTTTTAGGCTCCACTTGTGATAGAAAACAGAAAAACAAACATTCATTCTTGTTCCTATGCTTCTTGGACTCATAAACTTTACTAATGAACCCATGAACATCATTTTCTTTGTCTGTCTTCTAGTCTTCACACCTGATTGTAGCTCACCAATAACATTTTCAAGTGGATGCACTTTGTGAATTGAAGTCTGTGATGTGCTAGGAATATCATATGTTGTTGGCATTTTTGAGATCTCAACATCATCACTGGGTGATTCCTGAGAAGAACTTCCCACAATTGGACTATCAGTGGTAACTTCTGCTGCAGCAGTGGGAATTTGATTACCACTGCTAGTAGGTGATGAGGCGAAAAATGAACCACTTTTAGGGGGTCATTTAAGCCCGGAATTGAATTTATTTGATCAAATATTGCCCTAAATCGTTCCTTTTGTGATTGTAGGTACTTTGGGAGAGAAATCTGGAAAAGGAAGCAATTCGGACGTTTTTGGAGCATAAAAGTGAAGAAAACGCCAAAGTCTTAATTTTCTTTGCTGGGAACAGTAGGTGACGGCGTCAAGAGCAACACCCTGACGGCGTCAAGAGTAAATTGCATGACGGCCCAGTGCAAACATGAAGGCGTCACAAGTAGAGCGTCAAGAGTAAAACACGTGACGGCCTGGAAGACCCTAACACATGACGGCGTCAGATGTAGATCAAGGCAGTCCGAGAATTATTTTGGCGGCGAGATGACGGCGTCACCTATTTGGTCTTGACGCCGTCAGCCTCAATTTCCTATATATAGTTTTCTAATTTTCATTCATAAAGAGAGAAGTTTTGGAGAAACCCTAAGGCCGAACCTATTACGAATTTTACAGGTTTTTCAAGGGTTTTCAGCCCTTGAACCCTTACATGTGTAATTGAGATAAGTGTTCTTCTAATTCAATCGATATGTCTATGTGTTGGTTGTCTATATCTTGTGCTTGTCTTAATTCCACCATGCTAGGCTAGATCTATCTTGTGTTTGCTTAGATCTAATGAAACCTAGATGTTGATTATGTGTTGATTACTTGTTTATGGTTGTATTGGATGAATGATTTCGATGTTAGGCTTAAGAAAACTGGCAGATCTCCAAATGGTAACATGCTTGAACGTCTTAGGAAACATGAACTGACGTGCACTAGGTTTTATTGGTTGTATTTAATGCATGAGTAAATTCTAATGATCCCATGTTAGGAGCTTCTTAGCCGGCTCGACATAGGAGTGAAGTAGGCACTCATAGGATTGGGGAATTAAGTGCGCCACCCCATGAATGGTATTAAGGAATACAATCCGTCATCCACGCAACTATAACAAGTAGTTAACGTGTAAAAGATATGTAGGGAGTAGTGATATCTAAGTAAACACATTTCTCCACTTATTGCTCACAACCTTAGTTAATTTAGTTTTATTTTCATTTCTAGTATTTTATTTTGATTGCATCTTAGTATTGGGTTAGTTGACTAGCAACTAATTCCGCCCAAATCCTTAAAACCCGAGATATTTACTTGCTTTCTAAAAAATATAAAAATACAAAAAAATAATCATCCCTCATCTCTAGAACTAGTATTTAGGTTTTCTAATCCTAGCGACACTATTCCTAGCTGAACGATCAATCCCTCGGTACTTGTCACTATACTATACTACAACGATCAGGTACACTGCCTGGTGGGGGTTGTAAGCTTCTCAAAATCCCTTGAGAGGTAAAGCCTGGTGCAATTCCCACGCATCAAGTTTTTGGCACCGCAGCCCGGGGAATAGTTATTGTCTAGGTTAGAATCTCTTTTTATTAGGTCTACTTGCTAGATTCTTTTCTAGTAAGATTTTATTTTTATTTTTTATTTTTTGGTTTTCTTTAGTCTATCTTATTTCTTTGTCTCCTTTGTTCGTAAACTATTTCGATGGATAACAATAACATTGATCGTTTGATTCCTGTTATTCGTGTTTTTTGTCGTAGGATTTTGCAAATGCCCGACCCACTTACTTTAGTGGAGAATGAGAACCCACCTAACCTCTCACTTAACCACCACTTTGACAATAATTCTGAGTTCGAGGAGTCGGATCATGATGATGACCGTAGGGCTAATCCTTTTTACTATTCAAACTTCGATGAGGATCTTGATGATGGTGAGGTGATTAATGAGAATAGGATGGAAGAGGAAATAAACCCTCTTAGGTATGTCGACCCTAGAACTAGGATTGAGTGTGATAGTTCATTCAACATGCAATTTCCTTGTAAGATCGGATTTAAGAGCTTTAACGCCTATCTTAACTCATCTCTCCCAATGAACATAATCTCGCGTAATGAATATAATAAAATCATGGTAGATGAGTTAGAATACAAAGGAGAAAACATTATTGCTAGGGCAATACCATTGCATGTGTTTGTAGGAAGCTTGGTCTATCTTGTTGAGTTCATGATTATGGAGAATCTAGGAGAATTTATTGATGATAAGTTAACCCAAGTTGTGTTTGGAAGACGCTTCAAACGGTTGACCAACCTCGATGAAAAACTCATAGAAGGGTTAATTACATTCTCGGATGGGGATGAAGATTTTGTCTATCAAATGCCCCGCACACACCCTAGGTTCAAGGATTTTTCCATGGAGAAGTGTAGTAGGTATCCGCCCATAGAAATGCTAAGTGAGAATGATAAGAGAAAAGGGGTTAAGTATACTCATGAAAAGAATAAAAGATACTATCGCGGATGTTTAGAGTTAGGAGACGAGTATAAGAAAGATGAGGCGACCATTAGATGGCTCACGCTTGGTTATGTGAGCATAAGCGATACACGGTAACCCATGACCTTGAGTCTAGCTACAAGACTCATAAATAAAGAAAAGCGCTTCTTGGGAGGCAACCCATGCTTTGTGTGATTTTATTTTGTTTGTTTGTTATTTGCTTCCGTATGCATGCTTTATTTTTATTGTTGGTAGATCACGTTTCAAACTAAATAGTGGAAATACTTTACTTTGTTGTTTTTGCCTAGTCTTAACTCCACCTAAAGGTATTTTTGCAAAAGATAAGTGTAAGGGGAAACCCCAAATATGTTTTTAAGAAACAAACCGATCATGATTCTCCACAATATTAAGTGGACATGTATATTCGTATTTGTTAGAGTCAAATGCTTGTATTGAGTCATAATGAAGTTTTACAGGATTCTCCAGGAAGTAGGACCAAGTTTTTCCAGAAATTTTCCGATTACTTAACACAAGAATTTCTGCAGATCACTTCTGACGGCGTCACGAGATTACTCTTGATGGCGTCACGGGTAAAAATCTGGAAATTTTACCAGTTTTGTTTTTCTAATGGAGTCTTAAAGTTTTTGTGAATTATTAAGTTTTATAATCGCCAGGAAATCTGCAAACTTCATTCCACAAGCATTATATCTTATTTTGTTTTCTAGGATTTAGTAACTTATATAGATTGCCGCCGATTTTATGCGAGGTTGCCTTGTTTGTTTTCTCAGGATTTACAGGTTATGTATGACAAGAAGAAGATTTATATTCTGGAAGGGAAGCTTTGATTGTTCATTTTCTTGGAGGAAGATTTAACCTGGCCACCTTATTATCCATACCGAGCGAATCAGGGGAGTATTTGATTTCATTCGTTTTACTTATTTCACTTTTACATTCTTTACTTGAACATTGGGGACAATGTTCATCTTAAGTGTAAGGGGAGGGTAAAATAATGATACCTTACATATACACTTTCGCTTGAGTTTGTTCTGTTTAATGGTAGATGTGTAATAAAACTATGATAAATACTTGTTAGTGCAATTTTAGCGCCAAATTTAAATTTTTTTTACAACATTTAGGAGTGAAACTTTAGCCATAGCAAGCGTCTCATGGATAGGAGATTGTATGACTAGCACATAACCGTACCATTCAGAAAAATTTTCCACCCAAATATGTGAGGTTCGCCTTTAGATTTGATAGGAAAAGCATTCACTATTAGTGCTTATGAGTGTACCGGTAGTATTTAGATTCTAGAACTTGCGTTAGTGATGCATCCCGAGACCGCTAGTGAGACTACATTCGTGTAGTAGGATTTACTACATGATAAGAGGCATTAGGATCACCCTTGTGTTAAACCTGTATCATAATTACTTGACCATTTAAGTCATATTACTTGGCTAGTTAAGTCAACTAATTTTTCCCACACCATTAGCGTTGTACTCATTTTTAGTACACGAAACCCCTAGTATACCCCTCCGAGCCTATCTTTTCGTTTCTACCTTTAAGCATTTTACTTAAAGGAAGAATTTGTTACACCCCACTTAAATGTACACCCAAATCGCCTTAGCCTTCCGTGTATGCACTCATCTTTAGTGCATTATTGTTATTTGTTAAACCCTAAGTTAACTATCTAATTGATTACATGGTTGCTAAGTCGAGTCATATCCTTGTACATATTGTTTTGGGACGATTGGGACTCATGGGTAAAGTACTTATTTATGGAGTAATGGGGAAGAACATCATTTATTACCCCCATATGTATGTTAATCTTAAAAGTGCTTCAAGTGTTTTGATTATCTTAATTCGAGTCAATAGATTAGTTTATTGTAAAGTATTTAAAAATTCAAGTGTAAGGGGAATTTATATTCCCTATGATGTATTATTTTGGGTGGTAGGGTAAGAGTGTAAGCAAAAAAAAAAAAAAAAAAAAAAAAAAAAAAAAAAAAAAAAAATAGAAAAAGAAAAAGAGAAAAAAACATACGGACTACCATCCCTTTTTATTCTATGTTCATTTTATGTTTTTGTTATTTTTCATTTATTAGCCTAAGTCGAGTCTAGTCTTGGCTTAGCAACGCCATATTGTACATGTAATTAACCAAGATTGTTAACTCGCCACCAATAAAAACTGCCTTTATCCAACAAAACCGTGTATTTCATTTCCCTACACCTAACGTTACAACCCTTTAAAAGACCTCTTTGATAGTTTATCATAGGTGCTTACGCCATGTGGTGGAGGTTTGATCCTTTCCCAAGCCTATGGTAATCTATTTTGCTATGACAGGTAGTGAGAGATATCTTCCGTTTCCATATTGTAATTTATACTTTATTACACCCGAGAGATGTGAGTATCTAAACACTATTTGTGAGGTGCAATTATATGACCTCCGTGCATGTCTTTGGTCTTTAGTGGAACGATTATTTGTTGTAATTACTTTTATATTAGTGTTAAATGACCCCTAACTTGTATTTTGACTAGAATAAAAGCGCATTTGCTTGAGGACAAGCAAATCTCAAGTTTAAGGGTATATGATGAGGCAAAAAATGAACCACTTTTAGGGGGTCATTTAAGCCCGGAATTGAATTTATTTGATCAAATATTGCCCTGAATCGTTCCTTTTGTGATTTTACGTACTTTGGGAGAGAAATCTGGAAAAGGAAGCAATTCGGACGTTTTTGGAGCATAAAAGTGAAGAAAACGCAAAAGTCTTAATTTTCCTTGCTGGGAACAGTAGGTGACGGCGTCAAGAGCAACACCCTGACGGTGTCAAGAGTAAATTGCATGACGGCCCAGTGCAAACATGAAGGCGTCACAAGTAGAGCGTCAAGAGTAAAACACATGACGGCCTGGAAGACCCTAACACATGACGGCGTCAGATGTAGTTCAAGGCAGTCCGAGAATTATTTTGGCGGCGAGATGACGGCGTCACCTATTTGGTCTTGACGCCGTCAGCCTCAATTTCCTATATATAGTTTTCTAATTTTCATTCATAAAGAGAGAAGTTTTGGAGAAACCCTAAGGCCGAACCTATTACGAATTTTACAGGTTTTTCAAGGGTTTTCAGCCCTTGAACCCTTACATGTGTAATTGAGATAAGTGTTCTTCTAATTCAATCAATATGTCTATGTGTTGGTTGTCTATATCTTGTGCTTGTCTTAATTCCACCATGCTAGGCTAGATCTATCTTGTGTTTGCTTAGATCTAATTAAACCTAGATGTTGATTATGTGTTGATTACTTGTTTATGGTTGTATTGGATGAATGATTTCGATGTTAGGCTTAAGAAAACTGGCAGATCTGCAAATGGTAACATGCTTGAACGTCTTAGGAAACATGAACTGATGTGCACTAGGTTTTATTGGTTGTATTTAATGCATGAGTTAATTCTAATGATCCCAAGTTAGGAGCTTCTTAGCTGGCTCGACATAGGAGTGAAGTAGGCACTCATAGGATTGGGGAATTAAGTGCGCCACCCCATGAATGGTATTAAGGAATACAATCCATCATCCAAGCAACTATAACAAGTAATTAACGTGTAAAAGATATCTAGGGAGTAGTGAAATCTAAGTAAACACATTTCGCCACTTATTGCTCACAACCTTAGTTAATTTAGTTTTATTTTCATTTCTAGTATTTTATTTTGATTGCATCTTAGTATTGGGTTAGTTGACTAGCAACTAATTCCGCCCAAATCCTTAAAACCCGAGATATTTACTTGCTTTCTAAAAAATATAAAAATACAAAAAAATAATCATCCCTCATCTCTAGAACTAGTATTTAGGTTTTCTAATCCTAGCGACACTATTCCTAGCTGAACGATCAATCCCCCGGTACTTGTCACTATACTATACTACAACGATCAGGTACACTGCCTGGTGGGGGTTGTAAGCTTCTCAAGATCCCTTGAGAGGTAAAGCCTGGTGCAATTCCCACGCATCAGTAGGAATATCTGTATTCAAAACATCAAAATTCACAGCCTTTGCATCACTTTTCTTTTCAGAATCCTTTGAAGGTTGAGAGTTTTCATTATTGTCAACAAAGTCCCAAAGTGGCATAACAATTTGATCTTTATCATCTTCATCATCTTTGCAAGATTCATCTTCATCATTGAATTCTTCTGATTTTTCAAGATTTTTGTCTCCAGTACTTGAAGTAAGAGGTACATAATTCATTGTATTTGATAATGTCTCAAGATCAAATAACCATTCTGGTCCAGAACCTGCTATGTTAGTTTTATTTTCAAGAAACTGAACATGCAAATTCTCTTCAATCTTCTTTGTTCTTAAGTTATAGACTCTAAAAGCCTTGCTAACCATAGAATATCCAACAAAGAAGCCTTCATCAGACTTTTCTTCAAATTTTCCCAGATAATCAATGGTTTTGAGAATTGTGACATGACATCCAAATGGCCTCATAAATTCTAAAGTTGGGGGTCTTCCTCTGAATAGCTCATAAGGTGTCTTGTTCTTAGATTTAACTACTAAAACCCTGTTCTGAATGTAACAAGCAGTGTTAACTACTTCAACCCAAAAAGTCACTGGTAGCTTTGAATCAGCTAACATGGTTCTAGCAACCTCAATTAATGTTCTGTTCCTTCTTTCAGCAACTCCATTTTGTTGAGGAGTTCTTGCAACATTAAATTCTCTCTTAATACCTTTGTCTCTGCAGAAATCATCCATAACTTTGTTCTTGAACTCTGTCCCATTGTCACACCTGATGATCTTGATCTTCTTTTCAACTTGATTTTCAACTTCAGTGATGAATGTCTTAAGGATGCCAGTGGTTTCATCCTTGGTTCTTAAAAAGAAAACCCATGTAAATCTACTAAAGTCATCAGTCACAACAAGACAATACTTCTTCAAATTTATGCTGCTAACTGATGTAGGACCAAACAAGTCCATATGCAGCATATAAAGTGGATGATCAATAGAATTGTATGCCTTGGTCTTGCATGAAGCTCTGTGTTGCTTACCTTTAAGACAGGCAACACATGTTTGGTCATTTTCAAATCTTTTCTCTGGTAAACCACTGACTAGACCATCTTTCACAATCTTGTTAATGGTCTTGAAATTAACATGACCAAGTCTTCTGTGCTAAAGCATGGATTCATCCAAAGTGGCTTTTGCAAGCAACCAAGTAACATCATCTTTAGCCACTATATTCTTCATTTCAATGCCATATAGATTGTCTTTTCTAGGGATTTTAAGCAAAATATCACTTTCATCAGGGAGCTTATAATCCTTAGATAAGATATAGCATTCATCTTCTGTAAATAGAACTCTATGCTTCTTGTCACACATTTGTGACACACTGAAAAGATTGTACTTGAGTTCTTTCACATAATACACATTCTCAAAATCCAATTTTCCAGCCTTGATTGTTCCTTTGCCAGAAACATTGCCTCCAATACCACCTCCAAAGCTGACAAATTGTCCATCGTAAGGTTTGAAATCTGAAAGATAGGACTTATTGCCAGTCATGTGCCTGGAACATCCACTGTCTGAGTATCCTTGATCATCTTTAGGCTTTGAATGTTCCTGCACATAAAATAAAGGAATTAGTTCCTTTTGGGGACCCAAGCCACAAATGACTTGGATCTGCCTCGTGTATCAATATAATTATATCTGTCAAAGGTCATTGATACACCATTGGGATTGTTTGAGGTGATTGATCCTTTTGGTTTCCATTCCCAACGTGCTGAGGCCTTAACAGCATTTCCCACATTTACCCTTTTGTTGTTCACAGAACCACCAGTGGAAACTTTTGGCCTTGCAGTGGTAACTGCTGGCTTAGCAGTGGAAACTGCTGGTTTTGAAATTTTAGGTACCCACTTTTGATTATTGTAAACTTTCTTTTCAAAATAGGCCTTTTTCCCTGTTTGTGCAGATTTAACAAAAGTTGTGATAGGTTTTGCAATCTTAACAGGGGACTTAGGGTAAACTCTGTTTATATTTCTGGCAGTGGCAACTGCTGGTTTAGTAGTGGAAAGAGTTTTGATGCCAGAGTTAAGCAAAACAGACATGGGAATCATCTTGCTTAGTGGATTTGGGTGAGTAAAGTTATTAGCATTATTTCCATTCACCCTGGTACTCCCAAACACTTCCCTTCTACCCATGTGATATTTACAATTATAATGAAGATGTTCAAAACTACCACATATGTGACAGGGTTTGTTGTTGAACACAAAGTCACTACCAAATTGCCTAGATTTAACATGATTCCAACTCCTCTTATTCCCCCTAGGAGTTGTTGACATACTTCTATACATCTCTGCATATCTAGTAGTGGGCCTAGTGAAATTAGCTTATGACCTAGGCTTCTCTTTGACAACTTCAGGAATACTCCTTTTAACTTCCACATGAACACTCTCAGGAACACTAGTTTTAGACTCAACATTCAAACTTTCATCTTTAAGAGATGAGTCACTAGCACTATCAAATGTATCAACCTCAACTTGAACCTTTTCAATAGCAGCTTCTTTAACAAATTTTGGTCCATAGGTCATGGTTGGTTCCTGGAATTCTTCTAATCCTATGTGAGCTAAGTCAATGCCAGGAGGTGATGGAACACCTCTTAGAGGTGGTGGAACTGATTTATATCCTACTCCTGATTTGGCTTTGTTCACAACTTGGGCCTCCCAAATTTTGTCAATACACTTGGATTGGTGATCTAGTGTATTACAAGTTATCTGTATATTCTCATTAGCCCTTTTAACCTTCTCTAACTCTTCCGTAAGAGCCTTATTCACTGCAATCTTATAATCTAAGTCTCTTTTCAAAACAGCAATATCATCATTGAACTTAGATTCATTGGCTCTATAATGCTCTAATTGTTTTTCTAAAACAGCAAGGCCTCTTTTATGATTTGCTAAGTTATAATTAGTTTGATTTAACTCTAGCAATTGTGCATCATATTGTTCTTTAAGTTTCTGATAATCTTTTAAAGTCATACAAGTTTTAGAACAAGCATTATTAATTTGTACCTCAGAGTCAGAAAAAGCCATAAGTGCAAGCTCTGTAGCAATCATTGCAGACTCTGAACCATCTTCTTCATCCTCAGCCATAAAGCTCCAATCATAGCTCACTCCATCAATGGCCAATAGCACCTTTGGTTCTTTAGTTGTAGGTTATTTCTTCTTGTCCTGCTTATACCAAGTTGACCTGTTATCAGGTTTCTTTGGTTTCCTGAATTCCCTGGCAAAGTGCCCCTTCTTATAACAGTTATAGCACTCCACCTTCTTTTTATCAAATCCTACAGTTTCATTGCCATTT
Source organism: Artemisia argyi (assembly GCA_030686995.1). Classification (NCBI taxonomy): domain Eukaryota; kingdom Viridiplantae; phylum Streptophyta; class Magnoliopsida; order Asterales; family Asteraceae; genus Artemisia; species Artemisia argyi. Next base: position 332,166,787 of record CM060709.1, read on the forward strand.
ATGGTGATCTTCCTACCAGTCTTCCTCCAGAACTTCTTTGCCTTTAAGCTTAGTAATGCAACCTGCCATTTAATGTCCATCTCCTCCATGTCATCCTCATAAATTTGATCCAAGTCTTCATGTGTGAGGATTGAACCACCCATTTGACTTGACAGAAAAGCATAAAAAGTAGAATCACTAAGACCAGCAATCTGTCTTTTTGAACTAGCAGTGGAAACACTTCCACTACCAGTGGAAACAACAATATTAGCATCATCATCATCACTATCACTTTCTTCATCTGAACTATCATCAACAGATGATGATATGAGTGCTAAGTTCCCTGATCCTGAACTTAGTTTGCCAGACTTCTTCAATCTCTGTTCAATAACCTTAAAGTTATTGTACAAATCATTAAGCTTCATAGTCTCCAATTCTGGCTTGTCTTCACATACTGCAACATTTGTACCAAACTCAGGGGGTAAACTTCTTAAGAACTTTAGATTGAGGTCTTCCCTTTCCACCTCAATTCCAAACACAGTGAGTTGAGTAACAATCTTCTGTAGCCTTGTGAAGATGCTATCAATATATTCAACAAGGTCTTCTGAGTCTTCTTGGTGGAATCATTACCACCAAAAATATTGCAGATCTCCTCAAACAAAGTTTGTGCAGTCTTGTACTTGCTGAAAGCAAGAATTTGATCTCTGGGAAGTGTCATCAACAGCAAGCCTCTGGCCTTCAGGTCATTCTTCATCTGAAGTCTTTCATCATTCGTGACTGGTCCAGTGTTGACCTTTATTACTTCCTTGCCATCAATTGTTTCTGAGGTAGTACCAGGTTTGAAAGAATTTCCAAACATAATGATCTCCCATAGTGCATAGTCTTGTACCATAAAGAATTGTTTGATCATAAGCCTCTATATCTCATAGTCATTCAACTTAAGCTTGGGAAGCTTAGCAGCAATGTTGGACTGACTAGTTTCGGCCTCCATTGAATCTTCTGAGTGAACTTGGGATCTTCTAAATCAAAGTATCAAAGCCTGGCTCTGATACCACTTGATGGATCTAAAACACCTTGAACTATGTTAGTATGATACTTTGAGTTATATCACTAAGTATGCGGAATCTACTTAGTAATACTTAGAAGTTTGATTGTGAATGACGCAGTTGTATATGAATGAGAATAATGTATGTATCAAACGATTAGCTCCAATAATAATAATAATAATAATAATACGAGTGATCTTTGTATCACTAGGGTTACACCTTGAAGCTCTAAGAAAAACGTATGTCTAACCTTAACCTAGGACCTCCTTTTATAGCACAAGGAGTCCTCTTCTACAAGTTAAGAATAACTCTAATAGAATAAGATATACACAAGATCTATTCTATATTTATCTTTACAAGTTTCCTAACAGTTATCCTAACAGCATTGGTAATAATATGGACTAGCAGTGGTAAAGAGTTTCCACTGCTAGTGCATTCTTCAGCAGTTGTAATCTTCATACTTAGCCGTGGTAACTGTTAATATAATTCCCAACATATATGTGTATATATATATATATATATATATATATATATATATATATATATATATATATATATATATATATATGTGTGTGTGTGTGTGTGTGTGTGTGTGTGTTTAACATATACATATATTTATAAGTTTACAAGTCGAAATTAATTATGTTGAGAGTTATTGTCAGTTTCGAGTCCACGAGTTCGGGTCATTACTCCCGCACTTTATAACAACCAAAATGTCCAAGTAGTCAATATTACGGCTTTGTCGAAGTCAACCAAGACTAAAAAGTCAAGGTGACTTTGGCGTTGCTCGAAGTTCACAACTTATTATAATTATGTCATTGTTAAATACTTATTAACGTTCAAACACCTCAATATCTGCAATCAAACTTCAACAAGTCACGGCCGTCTACGGCTTGCGTCTAACCTATCTCTATCATCTAGTTTCCTAGCACCACAACCACATTAACCTCAATAATATTCGACCGAGAAAAAAGGTCACGGCTCTCTCTTTCTCTAGGCCAAACACCCAATGACAACAACAACAACAACAACAATGGATCAATAACAACAACAAACTTATGGCCGAGACCTTGTGGTCTCGGCTTTGTCCTACGGCAGTCCCTACGCGACAAAACAACACCCAAAAACCCAAACAACTTCAACAAATCTAATCCTACTCTTTCTCCACCTCAGCTTTTAGCCGGTATCGATATTCCAAAAGAACCAAAAATGAAATTAAAACAAATAATAACATCACAAGGGCCACGAGTTGAACTAGTGACCTCCAAAACATGGGCAACGAGTCTCGACCATGGGTTCGAACCCACGGTTTGGTACCAACTAAGCAAATCCGAACACAAAACACCACACAAACGATACCAATATAGTTTTTAGCCATTTTTATTTAACAAAAATGTGAATCCCATTTAGATTAAATCGAAAACATTAAGATTCGAATGAGTGAGTCATGAGTTGACTTGTTACCGAGTCAACTCGCGCGTGTGGTCGCGTTTCCCTACCTAGTCTTCACGGATCTCTTCGTGTGAGGTGGTAAGGATGGTGGAGGTGGTGTTTTAGTGGCGATGAGTGATAAAAAGAGGTGGTGAGGCTCGTTTTTGAGCACGTGTTTCATAGTAGTAGAAAGAGGGAGTGAGGGTGAAGGTGTTAGAGGTGGCGGTGTGGTTGTGGAGGCGACGGTGGCGGTGGTTTGGGTGGTCGGCGGCAGACGAGTGAGAGAAAATAAATTGGTGTTTAGGGTTGTGAATGGGAGTGATAAGGCGGGAGGGGTGTGTTTGTAGGGTTTATTATTGCACTAAAGTCCTTGTGTGTTATCCTTTTTTCAATAAGGGGGTCGGTGTCGGGACTATCGGTGAAAGTTTATAAATCTTCTAACGGGACAAGACTTAGGCTCGTATTTTAAATATTTAACATCACTAACACATTTTCTATGTCGCGCCATGATTTATAAAATAATTTCTTCGCTAAAATTGAATATAAATACGTATATATTTATTTCCCGAATAACATTTAATATATTTTCCATATTATTAGGTTTAAGTGTGCCGAATTCGCATTGGGCCTAATTTAGGTATAAGAATGGAATATAATTCTCGCATAAATCATAATTTCACGTAAAAAGGCATAACATAACTAGTCGATTTTTTATTTAAATAGTTCCAGTTTTGAAAACGTAGTGCGGTAATTTAAAATAAATCCTAAATTACTGAGTTGTCACAGCTTCCCCGCCTTAGGAGAAATCTGTCCCGGATTTCAATTCTGATCATTTGTCGGAGTTGCAAAGAGGTGAGGATATTTTCATTGTATTTCATCCTCACATTCCCAGGTGAATTCTGGGCCATGACGAGATCCAACGAACCTTAACAATAGGGATACGACTGTGCTTCAGTCGTTTGATCTTGCGATCCATGATTTCAACAAGTTCCTTGATGAAGTTCAACTTCTCATATATACGAATCTCTTTCAAAGGAAGGACAAGAGTCTCATCAAAAAGGCACTTCTTCAGATTACTCACGTGAAAGACGTTGTGTACACTGCTCAACTCTGGAGTAGCTCGAGTCGGTAGGCTACTGGTCCAACTCTATCCAGAATCTGGAATGGCCCAATGTAGCATCAGTTGAGTTTTCTATGTTTACCGACGCGTATCACCCCTTCCATGGAGAGACCTTTAACATGACTCTGTCTCCCACCTGAAATTCTAGGGGTTTACGTCTCTTATCGGCATAACTATTTTGTCGATCACGTGCAGCTTGGAGATGGTTGTGGATTTGGATTACTTTCTCAGTAGTTTCTAGAACAAGCTCAGCATTTTCGGCTATACAACACCCCAAATGGTGTTTTCTTAATGCTGTCGTGATAGCTATTGTTGTAAGAGAATTCGGTTAGGGGTAGGTACTTCTCCCAGCCTTTTCTGAAGTTGCTGACACATGCACGAAGCATATCTTATAAGGTTTGAATGGTCTTCTCACTTTGACCGTTGGTTTGAGGGTGATAAGCAGTGCTCATGTCAAGGTTTATCCCCATGGCATTTTGAAGTGACTGCCAAAAATTTGACGTGAAACGACTGTCCCGTTCAGAGATAATTGATATGGGTACACTGTGACAAGATACAATCTCCTTCAGGTATAGTCGAGCAACTTTATCGATACTGTCGTTCTCGCTGATGGCAAGGAAGTGAGCAGATTTAGTCAGTCAATCCATGATTACCCAGATAGCGTCACACCCACTAGTTGCTCTAGGTAACTTGGTGATGAAATCCATGGTAATACGTTCCCATTTCCAAACATGAAGTTCGGGTTGGATCAACAGTCCGGACGGCTTCTGATGCTCAGCTTTCACCTTCAAACAGGTTAAGCACTTGCTAACGTATAAGGCGATATCGACCTTCATGTTCGGCCACCAGTACAGCTTCTTCAAGTCGTGATACATCTTATCAGCTCCAGGATGAATAGAGTACTTGGATTTATATGACTCGTGCATAATCAACTCACAAATTCCTCCATGTAGTGGTATCCAGCTTCTGTCTCTAAAGCATAATGTTTCATCGGAACACTTTACGAAGCCATTTTTACTTTCTACCAGACCATAGAGGTCTTCGGCTCGAAGGTTCTCCTCTTTCAACACTTCAGCTTGAGCTTCGAGAATCTGAGGAGGTAACGGTGAGTTGATCATCATCCCTAAGGATCTGACTCATAACAGAGGAATTCTCTCTTTACGACTGAGGGTATCGGCAACGACATTCACCTTACCAGGATGATAACGAATCTTGCAATCGTAATCAATGAGTAGCTCTAACCAGCGGCGTTGTCTCGTATTCAGCTCCTTCTGGTCTAAGATGTGTTGCAAGCTCTTATGGTCGGTGAACATGACACACTTAGTACCGTACTGGTAGTGTCTCCATATCCTGAGTGCAAACACTACGGCACCTAGTTCTAAGTCGTGAGTGGTGTAGTTTTTCTCGTGTGTCTTAAGCTGCCATGAAGCATAGGCTATCACTTTCTCTCGTTGCATTAAGACGGCTCCCAATCCCTTGTGCAAAGCGTCACAGTAAACGAAAAAGTCTTCACTCCCTTCAGGCAAGGCTAGATTGGGTGCATTACACAACTTCTCCATCAGTAGTCGAAATTCTTCGTCTTCCTCTTCTCTCCATTCGTACTTCACATTCTTTTGGGTCAGCTTAGTTAAGGTCTTGGCTATCTTGGAAAATCCCTCAATGAATCTCCGATAATAACCAGCTAAGCCTAAGAATTGATGGACTTCTGTCGGGGTTTTCGGAGCGGTCCATCCCTTGATGGATTCGATCTTTGCAGGATCCAAGTGAATTCCCTCACTATCGATCACGTGACCCAAGAATTGTACGGTTGGAATCCAAAATTCACACTTAGAGAATTTGGTGTACAGTTGTTCTCGCTTTAGTAGTTCCAAGATAAGTCTTAGATGCTCTCCGTGCTCCTCTCGGCTCTTGGAGTAGATCAGGATGTCGTCTATGAATACTATCACAAACTTATCCAGATAGGGTTTACACACTTAGTTCATGAGGTCCATGAACACTGTTGGTGCATTGGTCAACCCAAAAGGCATTACTTGGAACTCGTAGTGTCCATACCGGGTTCTAAAGGCGGTTTTTGGGATATCTTCTTCTCAAACTCTGAGATGGTGATATCCGGACCGTAAGTCGATCTTCGAATACACACTCGACCCTTGCAGCTGATCAAATAGATTATCGATCCTGGGGAGTGGGTACCGATTCTTCACTGTCAACTTATTCAGTTCCCGGTAGTCTATACACATGCGGAAAGATCCATCCTTCTTCTTCACGAATAGCACCGAAGTTCTTCAAGGCGACGAACTCGGTCATATGAACCCCTTCTCTAACAATTCAGTGAACTGTTTCGACAGTTCCTCTAACTCGGATGGAGCGAGCCTGTAAAGTGCTCGGGCTACAGGGGCAGCGCCGGGTATCAACTCAATTTGAAACTCGACTTGTCTTGCCGGTGAGATTCCGGGTAAGTCGTCGAGGAACACTTTCGGGAATTCTCGAACGACGAGTACCTCCTCTAGTCGCTTCTCGCCCTTCTCCTTACCTTTCTTCTCAGAAATATGGGCTAGGAAGAGGTGACTCCCTTTCTCAACATACTCCTGAGCCTTGGTACAGGAGATGATATCCAGTCGGGAGGGACCTCTGCGGTTGTTCCTATCTCCTTGTATGGTCAGGATCTTCTTCCAATACAGCACACGCACGATCTTCTCATCGCAGATGATGTTGGCGTGGTACTTGGACAACCAGTCCATACCGATGATGATGTCAAAGCTCCCTAGGGTGACGGGTAAGAGGTTGATATTGAAAGGATGGCCTAGGAAGTTTAATGTACAACCCCGGATAATGGTAGTTATCATCTCTAGGTTGCCATTTTCTAATTCTACGTTGTAATCGATTCCTAGGGCTGTCGGGGGATTCGCAAGCAAAGGCACGAACGTAATGGATACAAAACTCCTATCGGCACCGGTATCGAATAATATGGAGGCATAATGTCTGTCGAGAAGAAACGTACCCGTAACGATGTTAGGTTCTTCCTTGATCTCCTTTTTCATAACGTACACTCTTCCTTGAGCTACTTCCACATCCTCTGGTTGATTCCCGGCATCTTACATCCCACGATTTCCTTTGGTACCTCTGCCACCTTGGTTGTGCTCATTTCCTTCAGTTCCCCGGTTTCCATGATTCCACGTATTCCCTGGGTGTCCTCCATTCCTTTGATTCCACGATCCTCGACATTCACTCTTGTAGTGTCCTTTCTTTCCACCCCAAAACAGGTGACACTTGCCTTCCAATCCATTCCTTGGTTGGTTTGCACCATTGCAAGTGGTCGGGACCTACAGTCTTTGGCCAAGTGTCCTACCTTGGAGCAATTGTTGCAAACCACGGTACATCGTTTGTGATCATGTCGAGTGCAATGATTGCATTTGGGCAGGTTCCCTTTGTAACCCTTCTTCACCCCATCACTGATAGCACAAACCTTGGCGACCTCTTGTCGCTTGTTTGGGTACTCTCCACCCTTAGGTTGGTCTTCTCTTTTCCTCTTATCGTTCTTTCCTCTCTCCACGGTCTCGAGAACTAAAAAGTCCATTAGACGTTGAGCTATGGTGAAGGCCTCATGGAGCTTAGTCAGTTTCGCAGCAATCACGTCGTTCCTAGTGGCTAAAGGCAACCAATCTGCGTACCGCTCAATTTTGAGTGCTTCGGTACGAACCATGTCCGGGCACAACAAGGACAACTCCTGGAAACGCCGGTTGTAAGTTGTCATGTCCGTACCCTTCACCTTATGGTTCGAGAACTCAATCTCCAGTTTCTTAACTTCATTACGCGGGCAGTAGTTCTTAACCAACAATGCCTTGAATTGCTCCCTAGACATAGCATACGCAACATCGTTTCCAACTGAACTGCGATAGTTATTCCACCATGTCAGCGCCTCATCCTTCAAAGTGAACGTGGCATACTTCACTTTGGCATCTTCCTCATAGTGGCTGACAGTGAACACAGATTTAGTTTCCACCATCCATCTCATCAAGTAAACTACTCCTTCGGTTCCTCCAAACTCGATTGGTCCACAAAACCGGAACTCCTTGTCGGTACAACCTCGAGTCCTGGTGTGGGGTGGCGTTCCAGCAGAGGCATTGGAATATTTGGATTCGGCGAAGATTTCAGCAACACGCTGAGCCACAAGTTTGTCGATTAGAGCTTGGTTCACGGGTGGGGTGGTAGGTGTCGCTTGACCATTCGCACCCAGATCGTTGACGTTCTGATTCTCTTCAGTATAAGGAGTGGCATTTTGGTTGTCAACGTTGGGAGTTGGGCGTCGGCCACGTCGACCAGTGTTGACAACAGCAGGGCCAGTTCGGGTAGCACGAACATGATTTCGTCTTGGAGCCATGAATCTGGTTCATAATAGCAGAATTTTGTAAAGTTATAATCAACATGTATCATTACGTAAGAATACGAGCATCACAAAATTTGGAACATCAGCATAATATCAAATCACGGTAACAAGAACACTATTCAAGATCAAAGGAACCGCAACTCAGCTCAATGAATCAAAAGATGCACTTCTATTAACCATAGTATCAATACATAGTTTTCGAAGCACGGTAACATGAAAAGATAGATAGATGATCGTGGTAGATGATTTTAAAGACAAGGATAACAAAGGTAATCATATTAACCACAGTATCAATACATGTTTTTTTTCCTCTTTTCTTTATCTTTTTGTCTTTCTTATTTAATCACTTTTTTTTAATTCACGTTTTTTTTTTTGTCTTTTTAATTATAATTAACGTTTTTTTTCAATTAATTTTATTTCAATTCACTTTTTTTTTTCATTCACGTTTTCTTTTCTTCACTTTCATACGTTTTCATATGTTTCCGTCCATTTTCATACGTTTCAGTTTCTTATGTTTTCGCTCGTTTACATCCGTTTTCATACGTTTTTGTCTGTTTTCTTATGTTTTCGTTCGTTTTCATACGTTTATGTCCGTTTTCTTATGTTTTCATATGCTTTCGTCCATTTTCATCCGTTCTATTTCGTTTTTGTCCATTTTTCATACGTTTTCGTCCGTTTTAAGATGTGTTTTTACGCATTATACGTTTTCGTCCGTTTTCTAACATTTTCGTCTGTTTTCTTACGTTTTTGCCCATTTTTGTCTGTTTAATAAGTTTTCATCCATTTTAATGTCAACCAAAATGTTTTAGTTAGCTAAAAGTTGTATCACGTGTGAAACTTTCAGTTTATTTGGTGTCGAATAAGGTGTTAAACCTATCGAAACATGCACACTATATCAATTAAGAAAATAAATGCATTTCAAATCTAACATAACCATGTTACAAGCTCAATGTCTCTTGTAATTTCTCATATTATCACAACATTCTTCACATTATCACAACAATCCTTCAATAACTACTAACTACCACACTTTTATTGCTAATTTTTCGTGTATCTCATTCTCGTGATGTTTAACTTTTTGGAGGAGAATTTGATATCACAGATGTGTCAGCTTCTTCTATTTGTTGAATCACGTGTGATATCACAGGTGATATCACGTGTGATATCACATGTGATATAATATGTGTTTGAGCTTCTTCAGTTTGTTTATGAAGATGTTGTGCTTTGTCTAACCATAGATTCTTCAATTTGCTGATTCAACCATATATATTTTCAAATCCCATTGTAAAGCCTATTGAAATATGCACAATGTATCTATTAAATAGACGACGAACGGCCCAGAAGACGACGAACGGCCCAGGGAGAGTCGTCAAATCCAGCCTGCGCCAGATTATTCATCAACAATAAGCAATATCAGTAGCTAAAAAACAATTATCATCCACAAAAAGCAAATAAAACATCAAAATTATAATATAATACAAAGGTGATAAAACACACAGTAAATAGTATATCACCAAAATTTTTAACCAAAAAAAAAAAAGTTTTTCTAACTATGATTATAAACAATAACAATGAAATATCAAAAGTGATACTATACATGATATATGATAAAGCTTAACAAGTAACAAAAAAACCTATCAAATAAACAAAATTTCACAAGTGATAATACAAATATCACTAGTGATAATACACATATACAATTCAACTTCAAATATCACTAGTGACACACACGTATGATAATGTTCACTCTCACATTTCATCAAACACTTGGTGTGCATCAATGTATACAAAGCTTTCTACTCAGAAACTCAACCAAATGTAAACACTAAAAAACACAACAAAAAGCATGTTAGAGTCACAATTACAGTTTTTGTGATAATCAATAAACATTCTAATAAAGATGTCACAATATTGGCAACAAAAACAACTAAAACAACATAAATAACAATAAATTACCAGATCTAATCACGAATATTCGACTTTATACTATACATTACCATTTTTTTCAATCGGAGGCTGGATTGGTTGTAAATCTTATGGGAATCAACTTCCTAACAATAGATGCTTCCATTTTGTTGTGATTTAATGAACTTTGATGGTTAATTACTGTTGATTTTTAATTTAAATTGCTAGGGTTTGAATGGTAGAGAGAGAAAGTGGAGTAAAGTAGTGGGATTTTGGGGAAAGTGGAATAATGATAGTTATAATGTAATTTATACATCTAGTCCTTCTGTTTTTTTATAAATATTTACATTATTAGTCCCTCCGTTTTTTTTTTTTTTTTTTTTTTTTTTTTTTTATCCAATGGTCAGGATATATCCATTGGTATGTAGGAATTTGTTAGTATGCAAAATAAATTGACTCGGAAAACCTAACACACAAGCACACAATGTTCTCTAACACACTTATTTAAACCACACATTTGTCCCTAAACTTGAATGCAAAATCTCTCATTATTAAGGACATTAATATTACACCGCATGTCGCTAAGATAAAGGTCAGTTAGTCGCCAGACATTAGTTATAGTTTATAAACTTGATTTACGAGCAGATGTAAATTGTAATTTATATAATCACCAAAGTTTAAATATACCATGTATATTTTGTTCCAAAATGTTTGAAATTTGATAGAAGAAATGTGTTTGTATATCAAACTGAATTGAGTCATAAGTTTGTAGCTGTCAAGAACATGTCGATACGACTTTTATAAGGTTAACAAGTAGAACATATAAATAAATTAAAGACCACTTTGTATATACACTAACAAAACTTTTGTGTCATCTTTCATTTTACAGGTATCCTCTCGTTTTTAATCATCCTAAACCCCACCTTTATAGCGACATATGCCAAGATAGAGTTGTGACCTTTAAGCCGATATGAGTCATGTTGTGAGCTTCTTGGGCTCACAGATCGATCTGCTTTTCCAAAGTAAAGACACACTATAAGCAAAGCTTTCTGTACTTGTCATCATACCTTAAGGTCCTGTCTTAATAGACGGCAAAATATAGCCACAACTTCAGTCTTTATATCTATGGCAACTAGGCTTTGCATTACTATTGCTTTCACTTTGTTATATATGTTAAATCAGTTTGTGACGTGTTTATCCCTCTCTGGCCACCTTGGGATCACGTACTTTATATCCAAACAGCGTCACATCAAAATTCTTTTGATCGTCACTAGTGCCATCATTCACATGTTTAAACTTATGAAAAATCGGTACTTGAATTTTGAGATGGCAATTCTTATCAATTCATGATTTATCTAAGAACTGGGCGACTTGAGTTATGTTATATTGGGTCAGAAAATGATAAAGCATGTTATGTAACAACTTAGAAAACTGCACACACCAATTATCACAAATTTTCATATTTATAGATAGAATGATAAATTATGGTATCTTATACGATGAACAAAACAGGAAAAAGAAGTGTTCGGCACACATCTTGATCTAATTAACAGCGTGCGCATATTATTAACACTTCCTTAAACACTATTATTCATTTGTTCAAGTGATACCTGTGATACATTCCAATTAATATTCTAATTTCAAAGTCAAATTCAAACAAGCACAACTATCAGCTACACGCGCCAATGGCGTATATTTCCCTTCAAACATCTACGTTTTTCTTCACAGTCTCGGGCTTCTCCATTACAGGCCTCTTCACCCAAAACTTCAACAGATAAGTCCGTTCTTCAAGCATCTTTTCTACATCTTCAATTGGTAAACCTTTAGTCTCGGGCACGAAAATGAGCACAAATAGCAATGCCACGACAGTTATCACCCCGAAACCAAGGAAAGTCATCGAGGTCCCAATGGCTTCAGTTAATGATAAAAAGGACTGGGCCACAATAAGGTTACATATCCAGCAAGCAGTTGCTCCAATGCCTCCACACACGCCTCGGTATCTCAGTGGATATATCTCTGAGTTCACGACCCATGGGACAGTGCCCATGCCTGGGGAGAAAAAGCTGATGTAGAGGGCTAAACCGACAAGAGCAAGCCACCCATACTTGCTTGGACAGCCATGTGTGTACCATAATCGTCCCTCGCCCTTACATGTGCCTCCAACGTCGTCATTCTCAATCAAACAGGCACCAGGTAGCAGCTGTGACAATAACAAGAAGGTAAGGTCAGTTGAATAAGTTTATAAATACTTTTGCATTATAAATTAAAAACTAGCTATTTATTGATCGACTTCATAACTCCAACTATATCTTGTTACCTTATTAACGGATGAAGCACAAAATCCACAGTTTGAGCCTTTTAAGCATCTCATACAATCCCATCTAGCCAAAGATCCAGCGGAGTCAAAAGCCGGGCATGTTGAGTTACTAAAATGAGACGTTTCTACCAAACTAACGGCTGGTGAATGTGTTGTGGTCTCATGAAACACGCCCGAAAGTAACCCCCAGGAAAAAAGGACACCAATCAAACTAATGATCAAAAGCTTCTTTCTCCCAATCCGATCAATGAAGTAAATGCTAACAACTGAGCCCAATGCATTTAGCCCCGCGGTCACAAGTGATAAAAGGAGTGCAGTTTGATTTGAAGCAATGCCGGCAAACTGAATAATGGTTGGACTATAGTACATTACTGTGTTAATGCCTACAAACTGTCCGAAAACTTGTAGCCCGACACCAGCTATAAGACCTCTTCTAACGGTTTTAGTTTGCATTAATTCAATCATCTTGATCTTACCTGATGATCCAGTTTCCTCAATCTCTTTTTCAACTGATTCTTTTAAAGCTTCTATTTCTGCTTGAACATCTTCTGCGGGATATATCTTTCTTAGTATAGCTTTAGCCTCTTCCTCCCTTCCCTTGCGGTATAACCAACGGGGTGACTCCGGAAGGAAGAACATGAGAAAGAATTGCAAGAGCGGGGGGATCCCGGCGACTCCAAGCATCCAGCGCCATGTGCCCGGTGCCTGATTAAAGAAAAATAATCATTGTCAAGTAGTCTAATCCGCTATACTCGTTAAAAATAAATTCAGTTAAAGCTAATGTGGTTTACACAAATCCCATATTTCTCCTTAGAGGAATCACATGTATTTTGTGGACATGTACAAATTAAATACGTACTTTTCGAAAACAAGACATGCAACTTTTAGGCTTGTCTATGAGTTGAAGATGTTAAGTTCCGAAAATACAGTTGAATGGTATCACATGCATGTAAGTTAGGCCTTGTATATATACAAAAGTGGCTTTACTAGGTGGGATGTTAGAAATGTGCACATATGGTTGTTGCTTATTTTGTTGGTTTGATTGTGTGGGGCATGTCGCAAATGTGGCCATAGAATATTGTTCCCACAACAAAGGGAAAGATAAATAGTGGGGTGAGGCATAATAGTCATCTTTCACATGCATGCCTAATCATTAAAAACAAAATAGATTTTGTAAAGCAATCATATATTTTAGGATGGATTATATGAAAGAAACTAGTAACTACCACTATATATTATTGTTAACTATGTTTTGCCTAACCTTTGTGAAGGCTAAATTGATAAGGTACGATAGAAACTGGCCTCCGGTGATCAAAAAACTGTTGGTGCTGACTAAAGCACCTCGGATTTTTGCTGGAGAGGCCTCTGATATGTACAATGGGGCCGTTATTGATGCCATTCCAACCCCGAACCCAACGAAAACACGGCCGACAATGAGGACACTAGGGTTCGGTGCAGCTGCCATGAGGACGGCTCCAATGAAGAATAAGAAATCCGCAACTAGGAGTGCAGATCTCCGCCCGTAACGATCATTTAACCACCCACCTATTGCAGCCCCGACGATTGCTCCTGCAACTGCCATGCTCACTATGCTTTCCTGTTGAATTCATCATAAAATTCTCATAACAACTTACAAGTGCAGAAGAGTATACATCGATTATTTCATAAAAAAAGTAGAATAAAATAAATAAAATATGCGATGATGTTTTTTTCTTTAGATGGGTCCATTATCTCTTAACTTATGCATGACTAGTTTCATTTAGGGAAATGACAAAAACAATCAATTTTACAAATATATTTAATCAACTACTTAATTTTATTTAAAAAGTCATTATACCCATAAAAAGGTTTTCTTACATTTTATGGATTCATAAAAGAATAGCAAACTTTACCTTGCTAGTTTTTCAAAAAAATCGCAAGGTTGACTAGCAAGGTTCACCTTGCGAATTTTTTTCAAAAAAAAAATAGCAAGATGAACCTTGTTAGTTTTCTAAAAATTCTAACTCGAAAAAAATTCGGCAATTATGTAGTAAATAAAAATCAATAACCGAGGTCATGATGAATCTTTACATGTTTTCAAAAAACTAGCAAGGTTCACCTTACAATTGTTTTAAAAAAATTAACAAAATCCGTAAAATGTAATAAGACATTGTTAGTTTCATGGGTATAACGGCTTTTGGCATAAAACTAGTTATTTTTGTCTTTTTCCCTTTCGTTTAACCATATTTCAAAAAAGATGTTATTTGCACACTCTACAAAATAATTGAGACATTCTAATTTATTATATTTGGACATTTATACCCTCACATGGGTGAAAATGTAAGGGTAACTGTGAGGATATATAAATATCCAGACATAATAAATTAGAGTGTTTCAATCATTTTGTTTAGTGGGAAAATCATCTCCAATTTCAAAATTCATAATATTGTGTAGCCAAAGGACTCATCGTTTTTAAATTAATGCATGTCACATTTTTTGACCTAATGTTTTTAAATCATTTTGTTTAGTAAAAATTGTCAATTTCTTTGACCTAATGTTTTTAAATTAATGCATGTCACATTTCTCATTAAAAAAGAAGAAGACATTGCTAGGTTTCCTTGGAGAAAACTTGCACATCCACACAAATTAGATGTATTAAAATAACATAAAATTAAAAAGTTCATTATCACCTTTAATCATGTTCGCCATAGAGACTTTTAGAGTGTCCAAATGTTTGTTTTTGTTACACTTTAAACAATAAAACAAAAGTTGTTATAAGACAATACATGTGATACCCAATAAAATGCCATAGGTTCAACAGAAAACAACATAAAACCGGATATATCTTTTTCGTTAAATATTTTACATTATCTCGTATTTAAAAATTAAATATTTTCTTAAAATAACAAAACAAAAACTTTGAAAAACCTGGCATTAAATGCATATATTCGTAACATATATTATACGATATTTAAATCATTTAAACTAATTTGATTTACATTATTTGTTATAATAAAGATTTTCAACCATTTATAGAAACAAAATTTAATTTAATGCCAAACAATTATGGAAATCAGAATAATACATACGGAGTACCATCTTTTAGTATATGTCTGAATTCAGTTCTTATCATGAAGTACATTTATGTTACATTTTGCAGAGGATAAGATATAACCTATCAAAGACCTAAAAATTACTCCCGCCGTCTCAAATTAATAGTGTATTTATATTTTTTAATGTTTGAATTTAATTGTTTGTTACTAAAAGTAATATAAGAAAATTTTATCGCGTTTACCGTATTACTATTTCTTGAAATTATTATCTAAAGGTAAAAATGTCATTTTGCTAAAAAGTAGGAAAAAAAAATCAATAATAATTACTCTCTCCGTCTTAAAATTATTTTTCACAGATAAAAAAATCACACAGTTAATAAAAATGAGACTACCACACTCTTCAACTAATTTTGAAATGAAAACTATATGTTTTTTTATCGGCTAATGATTATTTATCGATTCTAGGAGTAGTATATATAAATAACAAATAAAGTCCGTATTTATTTGACCATTAAATTGTATCGAATTACGTGTATTACACCCATATACCAAACAAAAACTGCAAACTAGCTAACCTGTAAAACGGTCTTCTTATCCACAGCATCAAAGTCATCCTTGATGTAAAGTAACGCTCCAGATATCACCCCTAACAACAAACACAAACATAAAAAACTAACATAGTAAAACACATACAAACACAAAGAAAGACATATATTTCTTTGTCTTATATTAATTGTTCACTCTAATATTTCAGATAAATCCAAAAAATTCTACTCGTAACAGATAAAGGCGCTGTATAAAAGTGAACACTTATTATGAGACGGAAATTAAATATCAACGTATTCATACAAAGGTAGTGATATATCACCTGTATCATATCCAAAGAGCAGTCCACCAATACCAGCAGAAAAAGCAAGCCTGAGAACATAAGGATCTCGCCATGCTAGCGAAAAACAGTCTCGAAAAGCCGAAGTATCCGACGGATGTATTCCGCCTTCCATTATATCGATCGCGAGCTTCCACAGTACTCGTATAAGTGTGGATATGCGAAAAGTGCACCTCTCGTGAGTGTTGTAGAAATGAGGGAGGCCATTGGGTTATTTATAGACAATGATGCTAAATACGTGGCTTTTAGTGATACGTGATATTTGGTTTTCTCAATTATTAAATTGTGGATATCATTTAAGGTTGTTATAGTTTATTATAATTAAGCAATTTAATTAAATATGAGTGTTGAGTGCTACCTGTAGTGAGTTGGGGTGAGCAAACGACCCGAACGAACCAGACCGACCGAGACCGGATCGGACAGACCACATTCGGTCCGGTCTTCGGTTTAAGCTTTTTGTCTAATTCGGTCGTCGGTCCGGTCGATTCAGTCTGACCAAAAAACCGAAAATCTTGCTAAAATCTTGCCTTTTTAGACCGGACCGACCGAAAACCGGACCGGACCAGACCTGACCTGACCGACCATATTTGGTCTCGGTCTCGGTCCCGGTTGTTACCTTTATTCGGTCTCGGTTTTTGGCGGTCCGGTCCGGTCCCGGACCGATGCTCACCCATAGTAGTGAGTAACAGAAATAACATATTTTCTTACGAGTGTGATTAAATGTGAACTTTTAATACACTAAAATACCGAGTAGGTGTTTATGTTAAAATGATTTACGTTGTGTTAAGTTTATTCTAGATTCCAAATGAAGATATTCATGACTGACAGCGTGTGGAATATAAATTTTCTATGAAATTTAATTACGTACGGTCTCAGCTAACTTTAAGTGGTTTGAGAGTTATAACAGCAATTCGGTTTTCAGTTTAAATCGCCAAAACCATATCCAAACTGAAAACTAAATATTTAACTCGGTTTGGTTTTCACAAATTCGATTTGATTTTTTTCGGTTCGATTCAGTTCGTTTTTGGTTCCTTTGGGTATTATCCGAGTTCTGAACACCCCTATCCCTAACCATAAACACTAATGTACCTAAGCACACAAACGAGCTCAGTCTTTAATCCATCAGCTAATACAAATGCATATAGTGTTACCGTGTGACAATGTATTACTCATTTGTACCGTGTGACAATGTACTACTCATTGTCGATACAATATATGTAACGGATTTATGAATGTGCTACACATCGACTATAACCAGTGGTGGCGATTAGTATGTGCAAGTGGTGAAATCGCACAGGGCCCCTCATTGTAAGAGGCCTAAAATTTAGTATACATCCATTAATATTTATAATTTTATACATATCTAAGTATATAATGTTGAATTTTTAGAGCCTTTGTTAAATATTATCAAAGTTGAATTATTAATGTCTTTGCGTAATATCAAAGAACTTTCTATTTTCAAAAATATTTTAACTTTTCATGATTTATGGAGACCCATTCGTGATTCGCATCGACCATCCAAATCAATGGGATTACCCTGACTATCTTTTATATAATAAAAGAATTACATCATTTCGGAGTGATTTTATAAAACCCTTCTTAGTGAAAAAAAATTGGACCAATAGGAAAGCTCGATTTTGACACGTAGGCGAAATCGAGCAATATGATTGGCTAATAAAAAGTCAAAATTGAATTGATTTTGGTCAAACTTTAATAAATTTGGTGGAGAATTTGATTGAGAAGAAAAACATATAAAAATAAAAGTGTCAAATTTATGATAATAAAAACTTAAAAAAAGAGGAGGTAATTAATAAAACATTAGTAGTTGAATTTTAAATATATTATATGAAGTTAGTGTAAAATTATAAATCTCCATATTTTTTGATAACTTTAAATAATAAACAAATAACCTCTTACATTTTATACCCCTTATACTTTATAATATGAACTTTGTTTACAATTACATGAGTATTAATATTGGTTTGAGACATCAATCAATTAAACTTACAAAATTTTATAAATGTACGAATTAGTTTTAATATACGTTAAATACTTTTAAAATCTATATATATATATATATATATATATATATATATATATATATATATATATATATATATATATATATATATATTGAGTTCCCCTTATTAAATGTGAGCATTAATGTCATAAGGTAAGTAACTCAAATATGTAGTTTAAGCTCTAAAATTCTTTAATGTAGAGCTTCATTTGAAAGCTTTTAATAGCTTTTAAAATTTCATGAATTTACAAGCCATAAATAAAATGAATGGAAATGGAATTGTTGGCACTCTAATGGTTCATAACCGTCTCTAACATTACAAATGAACGTTTGTTAGCATAGTAGTAGTAATAAGTTTTGTAGTTAATGATAATAAACCTAAAAGGAATGAATAGAATGAAATTATTTTTCCACTCCCATGGTTCATATTCCAAACTTCCTCTAACAACAGGTACTAATTGCATGATACAAATAAGAGATTAAATGCTTAAATACTGTATGACCTTTCATTTGCAATAAGAGCTCATAAATACCACTTTCTTATGAGCCACAACCACACATTTTAAGCAACATCACACCTGAAAATTCTAATACATCACCTAAACACACTTTTCTTGCCAATTGAAAGCGGATGTTGATGTTCCGGTCAAAGTTATGATTTGTCGCAAGTGGGACGTAAGCAACGTTGAAAGGAGATGCCTTGGTACCAATTTCATTGTTTCGGATGAGAACGTTCTATTTTACCTATAGTATATATTTTGTGGTATGCTACAATACATAACGTTATTACATGTCGTCTATGCAGGGGGAATGTGATGCATATCACATTGTTTCATTATTAAGCTAGCTACACAAAGGTTCCATCTACTTGATTCAAGATTTTAATGTGGGACCAAACAAAGAAGAATACTGAATCATGAAGAATGAGACTCACATGCTTGAGTTGCATGGATTGACTTCGGTGACCAAAGTTGCAAGTGACACTAATGGTTTTGTTAGCTACCCTTTCCAATTTGTTGGACTCGAAAGTCTCGAACCTACAAATAACATATACTTTGTTGGTATGGTTTTTTGTCTCTCTGATATAAATTTACTATGCAATTGAGCACATACTAAATCACACAATATAAAACACGCCTCTAGATGTCGTTCGTTTTGTTACGAGTGTCTGAAAATCTATGCAGCAAAAGACATGATCCAAGACCCTTGATTTTGTTCCCACAAACCAACGGTAATGTTGTTTCCTATTATAAATAGTTTAAGTTAGGCACTCTAACATGTGCAACATCAAAGCATGCTAAGCGTAACTTATTTTTGCAGGGGGCATAAATCAAGGTGATGACCTGCTAGAAAAGAATTTCCAAAAGCATGGCATCTACGCTATCGTGCTTACTTCAATAAATGCCAAATACTACAACAGTACCCACATTATATATGTACTTGGTTTTAGTGACATCGCAATCATAGAAGCAATCCAGGTGAAGAAGAAGAAGAGCATGTCGGTTCATGAATCAAGGTTCTAGAATATATTTATTCCAATGGTGAATTGGATGTTTTGACTTCTGACTGTATTTTCCTTCAAAATCACAATAAGCATATTCTGAAATCCTCTAATTTTGTTTTCCCTTTATATGTTGTTGTCGTGTTAAAAAAACCAAACCTTGCTTCACTTTTGGCTTTGCAACCCCTTATTGAAAATTCAAACCGGCAATTACAAACCATACTCTCAATTATTGGTTTATCCGGGTAAATTTTTAGAGTTTTTGGGTTGCTTTGGGTTAGCAAAAAATACAGGAATAATACTAATGGGTGAGGGTGTATTGGTGTAACATGTTGCTGGATAGAGGACAAGTCAAACGAGCCAAGCCTTGGGTCGATTGGGTCATGGTGTTGGCGAAGATAGAAGCAACTTATTCGTTCATTGGTTCCCAATAAAGAAGAATGAACAATGTTTTTTGTTGACATGTCAAATTAACCTCTTAGACTGATACTTGAAAAAATATATAGAAAGTTAGAGACAAAGAAAATTACATCTACTACTTGCTGATAAGGTGTTTACTTTTAAAGTAACATTGATTGAACTACAATAGTTAAGCTATGAAGATTCTTTTCTTAAAATTAGGATGACTTGGAATAGTTTTGGGTGTAGTAGCGCACAAAGGCTATTGCAAATTTAGAACCCTCAATTGAGTGAATATAAATTGCTAATCATAAAAATTGCTTGCAGTAAACATAAACATTAATATTATGAGTAGTTCATATCCTTCAGCTATTTCTAATTTTTCATGAGTGTTATTTAATTTTATCATCTTTTAATTTATAAGAAACTTTTAAAACTTTAAAGTAACAATGTATGGTATTCTCAAGTAAATTGGACAATTTTATATCTCATAACTGTGCATATAATGACCTGAAAACGTATACATTAATCCATCAATATTCTCTGTATAAATTGAAGTTTTTGGATGAATAAACGTATCACAAAGGTACTATTATTCTTAACTATGATATAATGCACCGTGAGTTTTAGACTTCAAAGAACTTCACATGCATAAAATTAGCCATTATATTCTTTTCTACTAAAAGATTGAGTTACATAATAGAGTAAATTACATGGTTCGTCCCTGTGGTTTGGCCAAAATCCCTAATAGAGTCCTTATCTTTTCAATTGCGCCAGTTGAGTCCTTATTCTGAAACTATGTAACACTGTTAGTCCTTATCGCTAACTGGCGTTATCTCAAATTGGCAAAGTTAGTCCATTAACCAAACGGTCGTTTGCAATGTTTGCACCATTAGTCCTTTCAGTTAAAAAATTGAAAAAAAAAAATTGGAAATTTTTTTTTCCAAAAAAAATAATTTAAAAAATTCAAAAAATTTCTAAAAAATAATTTTTTCCAAAAAAAATTCTAATAAAATTATTTCTTAAAAAATTCGAAAAAACTTCTAAAAAAATTTGACGAAAATTTTTTTTTTCCAAAAAAAAAATTTTTTGAAAAAAAAATTTCTGATAAAATTATTTCTTAAAAAATTCGAAAAAATTTCTAAAAAAAAATTGACGAAAAATTTTTTTTTTCCAAAAAAAAATAATTTGAAAAAAAAATTCTAATAAATTTTTTCTTAAAATTCGAAAAAATTTCAAAAAAAAAATTGACGAAATTTTTTTTTTCCAAAAAAAATTAATTTGAAAAAAAAAATTATAATAAAATTTTTTCTTAAAAAATTCGAAAAAATTTTTAAAAAAAAAGTTGACGAAAATTTTTTTTTCCACCTAAAATAATTTGAAAATTTTTTCGAATTTTTTAAGAAATATGTGGAAAACTAGAAGGGGGGGTTGAATAGTTTTACGTCTTTTTATTTTGTTATAAAAGGTTGTTTGAAAGTTTTCTTTGTTTTCAAAAATATAGATTCGATGCTATATGAAATCAAGTCATGCACAATATGAACAACACTAAATATGTACGATAACGCAATAATAATTAATGTAAGTAAAGAAATAGATGAGAGTTGGAAAGATCGAACCGCGAGACAAAAGATTTATAGTGGTTCGGCTACAAGGTCACCTTCCTTGCCCTACTCCACTCCCCGAGCACCTAACTCGAGAGTTTTCTTCACTATGTCAACAAGCTCCCTTATGGCGGAGAAAACCTTACACACCAATTTACATACCACAACTACGTCACAACTTATTCACACCTTCTACACAACTATTTCACACCTACTCACTACTTAATCACAACACTTCTTCACACCTATCTTCTACACACCAATCTTCTTTACAACTATCTTCTACACACCAATCTTCTTCCTAACTCTTCTTCTTCACAACTAACTACTAACCAATCACACTATATATATATATATATATATATATATATATATATATATATATATATATATATATATATATATATATATATATATATATATATATATCTAACTAAACTATCTTCTAATAAATATTCACAACTAATCACACAATGAAATGAATATAATGATGATGCTCTAACAACATAGATATGGAGATCACAACAAGTTGTAATACTTCTTGTCTTGAGGGATCGAAGTATTCTTCTCTTGCACTTGATAGGATGATCTTTGGATCACTTTGAAACAAAGATTTAAGAATGTATGATCAATGGATTTAGAGATTGGAAATGGAGATCTAGAACAGAAAGTTTAGGAGTGCAAAAGGTGAAAAATTCCAGATTTAAGGTGGTATTTATAGGCAACAAAATCTGACAACAGGAGCGTGCCGGTCCCCTTAAAATTAAGGGGACCACCCCTTATAATTAAGGGGGCCGCCCAGCTGTAACGGCCAGATTTTTTGTTTTTTAGTGGGGAAAGTTTATTTGGTGAAAAACTAACTGATTTTGGTTAAAAATTGATTTCATATATTTAGTATGAATAAAACATTTTTCTTTATTACCAAAAGTATTTTTCAAAAATATATAATATATTTATATAATTAAATAAACTTTGTAGTACTTAATTAAATTTCCCTTTGATCATAAATTGCACTAAACACTCTGTTTATTCATACCTTAAGTGATTTGGATGTAAAGAGAATGTTAATCACTAAATACTTGTTTATGTCACAAGTTTTAGTTCTATGAGTTTGTAATTTGTAATAATCAAAACATAGAGATATTGATAATATGTTAATAATGTTTTTAGGCATTATTTATGTCAAAAATCTCCCCCTTTTTGATTATTACAAAACCTTAAACTCAATAGGTCTAAAATTTGTTTTGAGACAAGTATTTTAGAGTTTACATTTCTCTTCTCCCCCTTTTTGTAAAATCAAAAAGGTTAAGCCGAGTAAGCTTCATGGAAGAAGTTTAAACGGGTAGAAAGCTCCCCCTTGATGTATGCTCCCCCCTCATTTGAGAGCACCAAGGGAACGAGCTATGGAAATCTTGGCTACAAAAAATATGTGAAGAGTACAAGACACATATATAGGCAAAGCAACAATTATGCAAATAAAAATAGATTTATTCAAGCATCATGGAAATGATTAGCATTACAACATTCAATATGCTTGAAGCATATTGATTACAATAAAACAAAAGAAGATACATAGTCCTATATTGCCTAAGAGAGCACTTGGACTTGCTTGCAACCCATGGTTTATTGTTTTATTTGCTTGAAGGGGAACATAAGCATAGAGCTTAGTTGTTAGATGGAGAGGGATATGGAGTAGGGTATGGAGCGGAAGAGGTGGATCTTACGATGTTGTATCGAGTTAAGGGTGGTATGGGATGAGGACGAGTGAGGAGATATTCAATCCAAGAAATATCTTCACTCAAGTATAGAATTTGTTTTTGAAGGAAGATGCAACAAGGGCAATAGTGAGTGTGGTTTGTAACTTGATCCAAGTTGAGAGAGTGGGGTAGGTAATTATTATAGGGTGATGATGGAGGTTGCCCTTTGTTGCATTAAGCACGATGCATAGCAAGGAGATCACTTAGATCATGGATTTGGGTTATTCCATCACGGAACTTTTGCTTTTCCGTGGCAATGTGGAGAGAGTCATTGTGTTGATATGGATGAATTGGGTTTGTGTAGTTGGAATTGTAGTTTGATGGTTGATCAAACTTGTATGGATCATTATAAGTGGTTGGAGGATGAGATGTGTAGTTTGGCATGAAGGAAGATGTTTGGCCAATGTTGTATGGTTTGTAAAGAGGATCAAATGAATGTCCTTGTGAATTTGGTGTAAAGTTTGGGAAGTAAGTGGTTGGAGGTGTTGAGTGATTTCCAACTTCATTGGTTATGATGGATTTGTTTCGAGGGCTTTTTCTTCGCCAAACGGGTTTTTCCGTCATCCTTGTTAGCCTTGAGGCTTTTGGTTTTGGTTTGTTTGGAGAAGCCATGAAGGGATGAATGGAGAGTGTTGAAGATCGGGGATATTTATAGTGTAAGATTTGTGTGTTTATGGATGGATAAAGTTTGTTTGGGAGATTAGGACAAAATATGTTGGTGAAAATTGGGAAATGTAGGTTGAAATGGGCTAAAAAACAGTAAAGAATCTGTAAACCCGACCAGCAGATGGCCGGTCCCTTTAATTAGGGGGCGGTCCCCTTAAAATTAAGGGGGTCGCCTTACATAATTAAGGGGGCCGCCCATCTGATGATTCCCAGATTGCCAGAATTGGGTTTTTGGCAGAATATTTGCAGAAAGGTTGTGTTTTTGGATTTGGATTTAAGCAAGTTCAATTCCTTTAGGCAATATAGCATCTAATCTAATCAAGATATAGCATGCATGCAACAACACTTAAGCAAAAGAGCAAATAAGCAACAAATAATAAGCTAAAGGAGACAAATAAAGGCAAGAGCACTTAACCTTCCTAAGGCACCTATCTTAGATCAAAGGCAAAGGCAACTAGTGAGTCAAAAATCTAGTGATGAAACAAGATGACCATGTAATGAGTGATTTTGTCCTAGTGTGTGCCTATATGCAACAAATGTGGAGTTGTGATTGTTTCGACTCCTAAATGCAAAAAAAAAAAATTTCTTAAGAAACAATCCAAAGTCTCCTTGATTCGATTTTTGCTCGATCATGAATGTCAAAGATATGTATTAGATTATATATCTTGACAATTTATGTGAGAGTTTATGCATGATTTAAAAAAAATGTTTTTAGCATTAGTCAACAATGTAACGAAAATGATTTTCATGTAATTCCTAGACGTGAGAATAATTTAAAAACACTTTGATTGGGTTTTACAAAAGAGTATATGCAAAGAAAATTATGTTTCCCAATTTAATTTTGTGCGAAATAGATTCCTAGACTCAGAAATGGAGAAGTAAAAGAAAAGTAAATTTTATAAAGAAAAAAAAAATTAAAATTTTCTAAATGCAATAAAATTTAATCAACTTGCTCCATCATTCCTAATCCTAAACACAAGTGATTGAATAATTCACGCTTAAGGGGTTTAGTGAATATATCCGCAATGTTATCTTCCGATGCAACCTTTTCTATAGATATGTTCCCTTTTTGTACATTATCCCTAAGAAAGTGGTGACGTATTTTTATATGTTTAGTCCTAGAGTGTTGCACCGGATTTTTACTTAAATCTATCGCATCTTTGTTATCGTACATAATGGGAACGTTTTCTAACCTAATGCCATAGTCTATAAGAGCTTGTTTCATCCATAGTGCTTGTTGACATGCCTTTCCAGCGCTTACATATTCGGCTTCGGTGGTAGAAATAGCAAGAGCGGTTTGCTTCTTCGAAAACCAAGATGTTAAACAACATCCCATAAACGTGCAAATACTGCTAGTGCTTTTTCTATCTACGTAGTCTCCCGCATGATCCGAATCCGCATAGACAAATGGTTTCTATGCCGGATCCCTTAGGATACCATAATCCTAAGTGTATAGTGCCTTTAATGTATCGGAAGATACGCTTAACTGCTTCTAGGTGAGAGGTTTTGGGATCCTCTTGAAAACGGGCACAAAGGCAAACACTAAACATGATATCGGGTCTACTTGCCGTCAAGTATAGTAAACTACCTATCATTCCTCTATACTTGGTGTTGTCGACGGACTCACCTTCATCATCCTTTGTGAGTTTCACTTCCGTAAACATGGGAGTTTTCATGGGTTTTGAGTCTTTTAGGCCAAATTTCTTAAGCATTTCCTTAATGTACTTAGATTGGTTAAAGAATATTCCATCTTCTAATTGTTTTATTTGTAATCCTAGGAAGAAGTTAAGTTCACCCATCATACTCATCTCAAACTCATCATGCATGATTTTGGACAATTCATCACGCATGTCTTGACAAGTCGATCCAAATATAATGTCATCAACATATATTTGAACAATGATGAGATTTGGGTCTTTCCTTTTAGTGAAAAGAGTGTTATCTACCATTCCCATGGAATAATCATGTTTAATAAGGAAAGCTTTTAATCGATCATACGAAGCTTTGGGAGCTTGTTTGAGTCCATACAAAGATTTCTTTAACTTATAAACATAATCAGGTTTTGCGAAGTCAATGAATTCTGGAGGTTGTGCCACATATACCTCATTGATAAAACCGTTAAGGAATGCACTTTTCACGTCCACTTGGAATAACTTAAAATCTAGGGCGCATGCATAGGCAAGTAATATCCTAATAGATTCTAATCTAGCTACGAGGGCATAAGTTTCGTCATAATCAATTCCTTCTTGTTCAGGCCGAGAAAGCCGGGCAACCACTCCCCTATGTGCCAATCGCTAGTGCAGCCAGGGCCCCGGCGCCCAGCTCCGCTGGAGAGGCCTCGCCTGATCTGAGAAGTGTGATGAGGCGAAAAATGAACCACTTTTAGGGGGTCATTTAAGCCCGGAATTGAATTTATTTGATCAAATATTGCCCTAAATCGTTCCTTTTGTGATTTTAGGTATTTTGGGAGTGAAATCTGGAAAAGGAAGCAATTCGGACGTTTTTGGAGCATAAAAGTGAAGAAAACGCCAAAGTCTTAATTTTCCTTGCTGGGAACAGTAGGTGACGGCGTCAAGAGTAACATCATGACGGCGTCAAGAGTAAATTGCATGACGGCCCAGTGCAAACGTGAAGGCGTCACAAGTAGAACGTCAAGAGTAAAACACGTGACGGCCTAGAAGACCCTAACACATGACGGCGTCAGATTGAGATCAAGGCAGTCCGAGAAATATTTTGGCGGCGAGATGACGACGTCACCTATTTGGTCTTGATGCCGTCAGCCTCAATTTCCTATATATAGTTTTCTAATTTTCATTCATAAAAGAGGAGAAGTTTTAGAGAAACCCTAAGGCCAAACTTGTTACGAATTTTACAGGTTTTTCAAGGGTTTTCAGCCCTTGAAACCTTACATGTGTAATTGAGATAAGTGTACTTCTAATTCAATCAATATGTCTATGTGTTGGTTGTCTATATTACACGAAACCCCTAGTACACCCCTCCGAGCCTATCTTTTCGTTTCTAACTTTAAGCATCTTACTTAAAGGAAGAATTTGTTACACCCCACTTAAATGTACAACCAAATCGCCTTAGCCTTCCGTGTATGCGCTCATTTTTAGTGCATTATTGTTATTTGTTAAACCCTAAGTTAACTATCTAATTGATTACATGGTTGCTAAGTCGAGTCATATCTTTGTACATATTGTTTTGGAACGATTGGGACTCATGGGTAAAGTACTTATTTTATGGAGTAATGGGGAAGAACATAATATTATTACCCCCGTATGTGCGTTAATCTTAAAAGTACTCCAAGTGTTTTGATTTTCTTAATTCGAGTCATTAAATTAGTTTATTGTAAAGTATGTAAAAATTCAAGTGTAAGGGGAATTTCCATTCCCTATGATGTATTATTTTGGATGGTAGGGTAAAAGTGTATGCAAAAAAAAAACAAAAAAAAAAAAAAAAAAAAAAAAAAAAAAAAAAATCAAAAAAAATCAAGAAAAAGAAAAAAAAATATAGAAAAAGAAAAAAAAAAAAAAAACATACGGACTACAATCCCTTTTTATTCTATGTTCATTTTATGTTTTTGTTATTTTTCATTTATTAGCTTAAGTCGAGTCTAGTCTTGGCTTAGCAACGCCATATTGTACATGTAATTAACCAAGATTGTTAACTCGCCACCAGTAAAGACTGCCTTTATCTAACAAAACCGTGTTTTCCATATCCCTACACCTAACGTTACAACCCTTTAAAAGACCTCTTTGATAGTTTATCCTAGGTGCTTACGCCATGTGGTGGAGGTTTGATCCTTTCCCAAGCCTATGGTAATCTATTTTGCTATGACATGTAGTGAGATATATCTTCCGTTTCCATATTGTAATCTACACTTTATTACACCCGAGAGATGTGAGTATCTAAACACTATTTGAGAGGTGCTTGTGTATGACCTCCGTGCTTGTCTATTGGTCTTTAGTGGAACGATTATTTGTTGTAATTACTTTTATATTAGTGTTAAATGACCCCTAACTTGTATTTTGAGTAGAATAAAAGCACATTTGCTTGAGGACAAGCAAATCTCAAGTGTAAGGGTATATGATGAGGCAAAAAATGAACCACTTTTAGGGGGTCATTTAAGCCCAGAATTGAATTTATTTGATCAAATATTGCCCTAAATCGTTCCTTTTGTGATTTTAGGTACTTTGGGAGTGAAATTTGGAAAAGGAAGCAATTCGGACGTTTTTAGAGCATAAAAGTGAAGAAAACACCAAAGTCTTAATTTTCCTTGCTGGGAACAGTAGGTGACGGCGTCAAGAGTAACATCATGACGGCGTCAAGAGTAAATTGCATGATGGCCCAGTGCAAACGTGAAGGCATCACAAGTAGAGCGTCAAGAGTAAAACACGTGACGGCCTAGCAGACCCTAACACATGACGACGTTAGATTGAGATCAAGGCAGTCCGAGAAATATTTTGGCGGCGAGATGACGGCGTCACCTATTTGGTCTTGACGTCGTCAGCCCCAATTTCCTATATATAGTTTTCTAATTTTCATTCATAAAAGAGGAGAAGTTTTGGAGAAACCCTAAGGCCGAACTTGTTACGAATTTTACAGGTTTTTCAAGGGTTTTCAGCCCTTGAAACCTTACATGTGTAATTGAGATAAGTGTTCTTCTAATTCAATCAATATGTCTATGTGTTGGTTGTCTATATCTTGTGCTTGTCTTAATTCCACCATGCTAGGCTAGATCTATCTTGCGTTTGCTTAGATCTAATGAAACCTAGATGTTGATTATGTGTTGATTACTTGTTTATGGTTGTATTGGATGAATGATTTCGATGTTAGGCTTAAGAAAACTGACAGATCTCCAAATGGTAACATGCTTGAATGTCTTAGGAAACATGAACTGACGTGCACTAGGTTTTATTGGTTGTATTTAATGCATGAGTAAATTCTAATGATCCCATGTTAGGAGCTTCTTAGCCGGCTCGACATAGGAGTGAAGTAGCCACTCATAGGATTGGGGAATTAAGTGCGCCACCCCATGAATGGTATTAAGGAATACAATCCGTCATCCACGCAACTATAACAAGTAATTAACGTGTAAAAGATATCTAGGGAGTAGTGAAATCTAAGTAAACACAATTTCTCCATTTATTGCTCACAACCTTAGTTTAATTTAGTTTTATTTTCATTTCTAGTATTTTATTTTGATTGCATCTTTAGTATTGGGTTAGTTGACTAGCAACTAATTCCGCCCAAATCCTTCAAACCCGAGATTTTTATTTGCTTTCTAAAAAATATTAAAATACAAAAATAATCATCCATCATCTTTAGAACTAGTATTTAGGTTTTCTAATCCTAGCGACACTATTCCTAGCTGAACGATCAATCCCCCGGTACTTGTCACTATACTATACTACAACGATCAGGTACACTGCCTGGTGGGGGTTGTAAGCTTCTCGAGATCCCTTGAGAGGTAAAGCTTGGTGCAATCCCCACGTATCAAAGTGCTAGCTTTATTCCTAGTAACAATTCTATTTTCGTCTAACTTATTCCTATATACCCATTTAGTTCCTATGATGGTCATATTCATTGGATTTAGGACTAATTCCCAAACATCGTTTGCCTTAAATTGATTTAATTCTTCTTGCATAGCTATTACCCAACTTTCATCTTTTAAAGCCTCGTTAATATTCTTAGGTTCTATTGCTGAGAGGAAACAAAAGAAATTATTTTTGTCTTGGCCTTGTGACCTAAGGGTTCTTTGGTTAAGATGTCCTATTATATTATCTAATGGATGTGATCTAGATTCTTTAACATTTACAATTTCGTTATTTCCTAAGTTAATGTCTTCATTATCATTTCCTATGGGTTTTGTTTTACTAACCTCAATAGCTTCATCTTCGACTAAGTCATCATCTTCTAAGGGTAAAGTTTTAGGAGGTGGTGGTGTTTCATCAAATGTTATATTTAGTGATTCTTCTACTTTCATGGAGTGTTTGTTAAGTATTATATATGCTTTACTATTTTGTGAGTATCCTAAAAATATTCCTTCATATGATTTTGGATCAAACTTAGTGAGGTAATCCTTAGTGTTTAGAATGTAACATTTACTTCCAAATACCCTAAAGTAGCTTAAGTTTGGTTTTCTACCTCTTAGTAACTTATAAGGAGTTTTTCCTAGAATCCTCCTAATTGATACTCTATTAATAATATATGTTGATGTATCTACAGCATGACACCAAAATTTTTATGGGATGGATTGTTCATTTAACATTGTTCTACTCATTTCTTGTAGTGTCCTATTTTTTCTTTCTACTGCGCCATTTGATTGAGGAGTACGAGGAGCGGAGAATTTGTGAGATATTCCATTTAAATCACAATATTTTCCGAATTGTACGTCATTGTCAAATTTCCTACCATGGTCCGTCCTAATGGCTACTATTGTTCATCCTAATTTATTTTGAATCATTTTACTAAATATTTCGAATTTTTCAAAGGCTTGGGTCTTGTCACTTAAAAACCTAGTCCACGTGTATCGTGAGTAGTCATCTACTATTACTAAGGTATATTTGTTTCCTCCATAGCTCCGCACAGCGGATGGACCAAAAAGATCCATATGTAATAGTTCTAGGCACCTAGTAGTGGATACTATATTCTTAGCTTTGTGACTAGCATGAACTTATTTTCCAATTTTACATGCATCACAAAAATGCTTGTCATATTTTAGATTAGGCAAGTTTCTAACTAGTTCCTTAGAGGCCAAAGATTGTATTTGTTGCATGTTAGCATGTCCTAATCTCCTATGCCACAATGTGGAGTTTTCGTCTAGGGTCGTTAGGCATATCCTATACTTAGGTTTGTTTCCTAGTTTCATAACATATATGCCTCCTTTCCTAATTCCTCTACCTATAATATTTCCATTCTTAACTATTTCGCTATCCTCTTCGGTAAAAGTGAATCTACATTTATTATCACATATTTGTTCTATACTAAGCAAGTTATATGTTAAGTTATCTACATGCTCTACATTTTCAATAGTAAGTGAGTCTTGAGAAATCGTACCTTTGCCAATGATTTTTCCACGTAACTCACTACCGAAAATAACGTTATCTCCACTGTATGCCTTGTATGTAGAGAATAGCTTGCGATTCCCCGTCATGTGCCTCGAACATCCGCTATCCTTGATCCATTCGTCAGGCTCCAAGTCAATTCCTAAACATATTTCGTCGGTTCCTTTTGCCATAAAACACTTTTCGTCTCTTGGTTTTTACACTTCTTCTTTGTCACTATCACTCCATGTTCCACTAACAAATGCGCCTTGATTTTCATAACCCGGTGGCTTTAGACATTCGCCAATGAGATGATTTGGACTTCCACATCTAAAGCATTTTCTTTTCCCGTAGTTGTCACTTCTATTTCTTTGGAACGGTTTTCTTTCGTCTCGTGGTGATCTAGTGAATCTTTCTCGTCTCTTGAAGAATTTCTTGAATTCTCTTACGGCCATTGCATATTCTTCGTCTTCACTTTCGTCACTTGAATCATCATCGTCACTAGGTTCCTTTTTGGCTTTTAGAGCAATGGATTTGGTTTGTTCTTTCTTGACTTTGACCGTTTCCGAATCTCTTCTTATAATTTCTTCATGGACGTTCAAGTTGCCAATTAGTTCATCTAGTGACAACGTCATCAAATTCTTTGATTCTTCAATAGCCGTGACCTTAGCTCGCCATTTTGGATGCAATGCCCTAATGAATTTCCTAACACAATTTTTACTAGAAAATGTCTCATCAATTGCTTTTAAACTTGTGATAATGGTGTTAAATTTAGCAAAAGCATTATCAATTGATTCCTCTTCCGGAATCGTAAATTGTTCATATTGTTGTACAAGAAGATCTGTTTTGTTATCTTTAACTTGACTATTACCTTTGTGAGTAATTAATAAAGAATCCCAAATTTCTTTTGCGGTTTTACACATAAAAACTCTTTCATATTCTTTGCGTGGTAACGTATTATAAATAACCATTTTAGCCTCATTATTTTTTGCTAGTTTCTTTTTCAAATCATCATTTTGTTTTTCAAAATGTACAATTTCATCCATTTTAGTTTCAACATTATATTGAATAGGGGGAAAATCACCAAAGGTAATAATATGCCAAAGATCAAGATCTTTTGATTTCACATAAGTTTCGAATCTATTTTTCCAATATAAAAATCCATCACTTTCAAATAGTGGTGGTCTTTGCATAGATTGCCCTTCTAAATATTTTAAAGATTCCATAGATCGTTATAAGTTTTAAAATACAATATATTTTAATAAATCTTGTTAGACGTGGCTCTGATACCAATAGTGGAAAACTAGAAGGGGGCTTGAATAGTTTTACGTCTTTTTATATTGTTATAAAAGGTTGTTTGAAGGTTTTCTTTATTTTCAAAAATATAGATTCGATGCTATATGAAATCAAGTCATGCACAATATGAACAACACTAAATATGTACGATAACGCAATAATAATGTAAGTAAAGAAATAGATGAGAGTTGGAAAGATCGAACCGCGAGACAAAAGATTATAGTGGTTCGGCTAGAAGGTCACCTTCGTTGCCCTACTCCACTCCCCGAGCTCCTAACTCGAGAGTTTTGTTCACTATGTCAACAAGCTCCTTTATGGCGGAGAAAAAAACCTTACACACCAATTTACACACCACAACTACGTCACAACTTATTCACACCTTCTACATAACTATTTCACACCTATTCACTACTTAATCACAACACTTCTTCACACCTATCTTCTACACACCAATCTTCTTCACAACTACCTTCTACACACCAATCTTCTTCCTAACTATCTTCTACACACCAATCTTCTTCACAACTAACTACTAACCAATCACACTATATATATATATATATATATATATATATATATATATATATATATATATATATATATATATATATATATATATATATATATATATATATATATATATATATAACTAAACTATCTTCTAATAAATATTCACAACTAATCACACAATGAGATGAATATAATGATGATGTTCTAACAACTTAGATGTGGAGATCACAACAAGTTGTAATACTTCTTGTCTTGAGGGATAGAAGTATTCTTCTCTTGCACTTGATAGAATGATCTTTGGATCACTTTGAAACAAAGATTTAAGAATGTATGATCAAAGGATTTAGAGATTGAAATGGAGATCTAGAACAGAAAGTTTAGGAGTTCAAAAGGTGAGAAAAATTCCAGATTTAAGGTGGTATTTAGAGGCAACAAAATCTGACAACAGGAGCGTGCCGGTCCCATTAAAATTAAGAGGACCGCCCCTTATAATTAAGGTGGCCGCCCAGCTGTAACGGCCAGATTTTTTGTTTTTTAGTGGGGAAAGTTTATTTGGTGAAAAACTAACTGATTTTGGTTAAAAATTTGAATTCATATATTTAGTATGAATAAAATATTTTTCTTTTTACCAAAAGTATTTTTCAAAAATATATAATATGTTTATATAATTAAATAAACTTTGTAGTACTCAATTAAATTTCCCTTTGATTATAAATTGCACTAAACACTTTGTTTATTCACACCTTAAGTGATTTGGATGTAAAGAGAATGTTGATCACTAAATACTTGTTTATGTCACAAGTTTTAGTTCTATGAGTTTGTAATTTGTAATAATCAAAACATAGAGATATATTAAAATATGTTAATAATGTTTTTAGGCATTATTTATGTCAACAAAATAATTTTATTAGAATTTTTTTTTTCAAATTTTTTTTTTGGAAAATAAAATTTAGAAATTTTTCGAATTTTTCAAATTATTTTTTTTGGAAAAAAAATTTCCAAAATTTTTTTTTCCAAAAAAAATAATTTGAAATTTTTTTGTCAATTTTTTTTTCCAAAAAAAATGATTCGAAATTTCTTTTTTCCAAAAATTTTTCGTCAAATTTTTTTTTTATTTTTTAAGAAAAAATTTTATTAGAATTTTTTTTTTCAAATAATTTTTTTTGGAAAAAAATTTTTTCGTCAAATTTTTTTTTTAAATTTTTTCGAATTTTTTAAGAAATAATTTTATTAGAATTTTTTTTTTCAAATAATTTTTTTTGGAAAAAAAAATTTAGAATCTTTTTCCTATTTTTCAAATTATTTTTTTTGGAAAAAAATTTCCAAATTTTTTTTTCAATTTTTTAACTGAAAATACTAACGGTGCAAATATTGCAAACGACCGTTTGGTTAATGGACTAACTTTGCCAATTTGAGATAACGACAGTTAGCGATAAGGACTAACAATGTTACATAGTTTCAGAATAAGGACTCAATTGGGGATTTTGGCCAAACCACAGGGACGAACCATGTAATTTACTCTGCATAATATAAATGTAAGTGATTCAAGTCCATATATTAGTGACTCTTTGCAACATAAATGTAAGTCTTTAATCAGTATTATTAATTTCATACATTTGCAACTGTAAAACAACTTACCACCTTCATGTTCCTTCTAAAGATTCACCATAAAAAATAAATTATAATAGTCATTAAAGGTGACTATTCTTTCCTTTGCGTACGATAAATCTTCTAAGTACGGTTGAATTTTTGGTAAGTTATGTGACGATGCGTGTAACAAAAGCGATCATATTTCTAAATGTAAAAAAATAGAATTATGTTCATGAGTTAAAAGCACATCAAGTTTAATCAACAACCTACACAAGTGAATGACTTATTATTTATAATTATGTTCATTTTCATTCAATAAATATGTAAATATTAAATATTTAAATTATTTTATAACTATAAAAGGTTAAGTTCATGCAGTTGATGTGAGCACTAAAGATATAAACTTTCACTATGAATTATAATATTATTTAATGTGTTAAAAGGTAAGGAAACTTACCTAAGATAATCGGAATTTTAAGTAGCATATCGATATTAACCACAATTATATACAACGAAGTGTATCGCACGAGTTGATTGTTGTTTAAAATCGACCAATTATGCATGCCCCATTTACTCTGATCATAAAAGGATCCAACATGCAAACATATTTTGTGGGAAAGGGGGAATCCTTTGTGGTAGCGGATGTAGGTTGCCAACAATTGCTACCAATTTTAGCTGCCTGTTCATTTGAGGTGAAAAGGGAAAACCAAAATTTCTTTTTGAAAAAGTACTTATTTATTCGGTCACTATACTTATTTAACTAATTTTACTTAATTATACTTAACTAATGTATTCTATATCATAAACCATTATACCCCAATAAGAATATAATATCTTTACAACTTATATAAATATAACTAATATTCAGACAATGTTGTATAACTATATCAGCTTTCTAATACCTGGTTACAAATTTATTTACAGGTTGTTTAAATCAACCGTGCCAATTTAAGATATAACGTAGTTGACGTTGGTACATAAATTAATTGGGTGTAAGAGAGAAAAGGAAAAGACCTAAGTTGTGTACAACATAAAATATGTGTCTGAAATAACATGTTTGCGTTATGATTATGAAAATAAGTCATGTGTTTGATATGTTTTTCGTGAAACAATTCTATTTACAAAAGCTTACTTAAACAAACTTCATTTATTTAGTCGAGTACCTCCGATCAAAACTAAACATAGAATAACTAAATACACATAAACCTTGCAAACCGATGATTTCTTACAGTGAACAAAGCACGTGAATCGCACGGGCCATGCTGTCTCGTAAATATTAGTTTTAAACTTTCATCTATTAAAATATCTTTCTACTATGTACGTTAAATATAAATAAGAACTCATTTTATCCTATTTAAAAATTTCATCTATCCGTACACGGGTTTTGAATATTAAAATATTAAATACAGTTAAATTATTGTTAACGGTAATATACATATCAAATGGTATGTACGAATTACTGTGATATGAAAATAAATATACGCGATTGTACTTATAAAGACTCATGTAATTATTATTTAAAGTTTATATACGGATATCTAGAAAAACATTTTTAAAAAACTTTACGGGGTATATTTTAAGTTCATCAACGCTCATTATATGCTACTAAACTCGCACATTTTGTACAACATAATATCAATAGTTAAAGTTAAACAACAACATCAACCTCAACATTAACATCTATGTCAGCTAAAAAAAGTTAAATCTTTCATCCAATAAAATTTTTACAAAATATTAATTGATATTAATACATAATGAAAAACTCATGCATACTTATTAGTTGTACTTATATGACAATTTTCACAGTTAAATTTTTATATGCCAGCTAAAAAAAGTTAAATCTTTCATCCAATAAAATTTTTACAAAATATTAATTGATATTAATACATAATGAAAAACTCATGCATACTTATTAGTTGTACTTATATGACAATTTTCACAGTTAAATTTTTAACCAGCTGCCTTAGGCAGTTGGCCACCAACTACCGCAAAAGCGCGCAGTTGACCAAGTCAAAGCTTAAAGGCGGGGGTTCGAATCCGGACTCCAACTTGGTCAGCCAGTGTTGCCTAGGTAATTTACCGGGATATGCCTTCCTTGTTGGGTGGGGGCTCGGTACCGAAAAGGTACACAGACTTGAGATGGTTCCGCCAAATACCATTTTTTTATAGTAAACAAAATTTTTAAAATAAATTTGATTTATGTGTAAACCCATATGATCAAAAAACCTTTGACCCAATAACATTATAAGGAGACACACTCAAGAATCCAATACAAGGTCGATGCCACAGTTATATTTACAATTTCGGCTAACTATTTTTCTTACTTTCGCACATGTTGATGCTCTAACTTTTTAAAATATGCGTAAAATTTTCTGTTTTTAAACGATAATACTATATAATTAATTTTTTTTGGAAAAACCATGTGCGTGCACATAGTAAATAAGAGATATGAATAAGAGATAAAATTACGCATAATTTATGATACATCCACATAGTTGAAGTGTTTATTATCTAAGTGGTTGAGATAGTTTTTCAACGTTGCAACACTAAAGTGTTGTCCTAACATCGTAAAAATATTTTTTAAAGCAATTTTTAGCATTTAATATTAGAGTCGAGTTATTCAAGAAACCAAACATTCCTCACATATCAAGGGACTCATCCCCACATTCATCTAAAAAGAAAATCAATGGTTGAGATTAAAAGGATTTTATTATTTCACCCATTTTTTATAATTTAAATATCTCTTAAACCGTTAATCGTTAAGCGAAAATAATTACACCATCGCGACGGGCATTTAATTATCTTTCTATAGACGGGCACTTTGATATACTTTCGAAAAGAAAAAAAAAAAAAAAACGTTTTTTTCATGTTTTTTTTTTTTCTGGCAAAAAAAAAATCATATATGATATTGCATATCATATATGATATGTAATATCATATATGATATTACATATAATATCATATATAATATCATATATGATATTATATGTAAAATCATATATGATATTGCATATCATATATGATATGCAATATCATATATGATTTTACTTATAATATCATATATGATATGTAATATCATACATGATATGTAATATCATATATGATATTATATGTAATATCATATATAATTTTTTCGGCCACGAAAAAAAAAACGTGAAAAAAACGAAAAAAAAAAAATTTTGTCGAAAATATATCAATTAGCCTATCTATAGAAAGATAATTAAATGCTCGTCGTAACGGTATATTTTTTTCGCTTAACGATTAACGGTTTGAAAGATATTAATATTTGAAATAAAAAAGATGATTGTGAGTTTTTTAAATTGTTAGGATTAATCTCGTCCATTAGATCAAATAAAGATGGAGGGTGGAGATTAGTCCCTTGGTATGTAAAAAGAGTTTGGTCCTCAAATGATTTTTACTCTTAATATTAATGATTTGTTAAAGATACAATATGCCTACCAACCTTATATCCACTTTGCAATTCCAATTATGTTTTCACGTTTTAATCGCAGTCAACTAGTGATAACAAAAATCAAAAGGGTTT
The DNA here is from genome assembly GCA_030686995.1 of Artemisia argyi. Classification (NCBI taxonomy): domain Eukaryota; kingdom Viridiplantae; phylum Streptophyta; class Magnoliopsida; order Asterales; family Asteraceae; genus Artemisia; species Artemisia argyi. The sequence continues at coordinate 332,204,823 of CM060709.1, forward strand.
TTGCATATATATTCTTATCTTTACTTTTCTTTCATCAAGTAAATGTATCAATTTACAAATTCAATAAAACATTGCATTGAATGATGCTTACCTTGTTTTGTCGTCACCAAAATGGTAAACCAAATAATGCAAAATGTTCGTATCGCATTTCAAATTTAACGCGATTATTATTATTATTATTATTATTATTATTATTATTATTATTATTATTTTATTATTTTTTTTGGAACGTTATTTAAATTAGTTATAATGCCCGTGCACGCGCGGGGTTTTCTCTAAAATTTTTAAAAATGTATTTTTATTTATTAAAAAACAAATAGCTTATTATTATTGCTATTATTATTATTATTTTTAATTATGATTCTTAATTTTAATTTATAATTATGTTTGATGTACGTGATAAAAGTTCATATATAGTACTTTCATAAACATGTGTCATCTTTATATACAAAGTTTAATTGCCACATGTTATGTTTGTGTATCGATAATTTAGGTCAATTTATTTTTTAATCATATGCTGAAATATTAATAACAAAATAATTAAAATATGTACGTTCAAACGATATAAATTGATACATGTCATTTGTGACATATATAGTTTATCATAATGCCCAGGTTCGTGTATGGGTATTCACATACTACTGTTAGTCCAAACCAGATTGCAATTCTTGTACGCGAAGTATATTAATAATGATGCACTTCTGCAAAGTATTTGGCAGAAACTCATTGCACAAAATACTTCCAGGACAAAATAAGAAGCAAATATGATCAAAGCCTACATTAGTTAAACATGCACGTGTGTTCAAAGCCTACATCAGTTCGGTTCAAACATCATGGTTGTATACATAGGAATTCAAACAAACAGGATAAGAACTATCTCAAAAGTGATCCTTTCAAGCTCTCATGGAAGGTCTCAAGTCCTAACTCTCATAGTTGTGCTTTCAGAAGACGTTGTTATCTTTGCCACAACCACCTGTAATAAAGACATCATAAGATTGAACCACACCAAAAAAATAATAATAATAAGGCAGAATTGCATATATATCCTAATAATAATAATAATAATAATAATAATAATAATAATAATAATAATAATAATAATAATAATTTTTCCAAAACACCTTGCTAACTTATCAGTTGTTGTAACTTATGTTAAAAAATAAATATATAAGCAGAAAAGTATAAAGAATAAGTAATCCCAAACACCCCTTTAAACGGGTACCACGCTGCCTATTTTAAAATAGGGGCTTTTACATATATATCCTTGCAAATTTTAAAAATTACATATATATCCTTTTGATGCATTAAAAGCATTGTACTTTATGCATCAAAAACTTGTAAAAAAGATATATATGTAATTATTCATTTAGAGAAGGATATACATGTAATTTTCCCTTTAAAATAAGCTGATATACAAAATCATATTGTGTTGAAGGCCATTATAGGAAGGTGTTATTGCATTAAAAGGTAATCATTATGACTTGAATTCTAATTTTTTGAAGCTGTCCTCTAATAAGTTCTAGGATTTCACAACTTGGTCAAGTTTTTGTGTGTGTACTTACCTGTGTTGATTTCATACACTTCTGCTCAACTTTTAGATGATTGTCTTCAATCTTTTGGCAGTCCAAAAGCCCTCGCATCAAAAGCATTTCATGATTTTGTGATCAATTATTCAACCTGTTAAAATATGAAAAAGTTTAATATACATATATACTTTGAACTAAAATTACGCTTCAAGGTGTCAATCATAACCAATTTCCTTTCATTGGGATATTTGTAATCATGTTTGACACACTAATTGTTCATGTTAAGCCAATAAGTCCCAACCCGACCTTTACCAACATGGCCCGTTTCTATTGTACCCAATGCGTCTCACCAACCCATTTTCCATCTCTAGAGAACATCATGAATAACAAATCTAACGTCTTTAGAAAACCAAAAAGACTTTCAGAAAAGTATATCTAAATGACTAAAAAACATACCTACTAATGGTACGGTCTTTATCAAAACCCAATTCATTGTCAAAACAAAGGTCAAAATCACCTTTTTTCAATTGCACATATGTTAGCATTTTGACTTTTAAGGTCAACTATTTAACTTTTCTTTGGTTTTAAATTACATACTTCATAAGTCAAAATAGTCGGCAGCATCAAGAGGTTTATCACAAAGTTCCTCAAATGGATACTATGCACATCGGTTAGCACCTTAAACATACCTATAGATAAATTATTGCATTAAAAGGTATAGAAAGGTTTTATTGCATTAACAGGTAGTCATTATGACTCGATTTCAGTTTTGGGTCTTATGTACATAATTATCATGTGTTTCTGAACTTGGTACCTTACAGATAAATTACTAATACAGTTCTGAACAAATAATAGTTTAAACATGTATGAACATTGAAGAATGCCTAAAAGAGTGTGTCCGGGTCAAGCAAGGTTGTTTTTACCCGTTATCTATTTTGCACACATCTTCAAGATAAGATGTGTCAGTTTTTTTCAAATACAAATTAAGAACTTTTAAGACATAGAAAGTGTGTAAAATATGAAAGATAGTAAAAACATTTATAACCAATGACGAATGGCCATGAAAGTGTTTTGGGTGTAGCAAGCATGTTTGGACCCGAACTCTATTTGTATCACATATATATGTTGCTTACAACATTGCATAGGGATATTATGATCCGTATAATAGAGAGAAATGTCTTCAAGGCCATAAATAGTGTTTGGGATAGGGTTTTCTAACACAAATTATTGTCTTATAAGACATAGAAGTGGCTAAAAAGCAAGAGTTAAATAACTAATACAAAACTCTTATGTGAGGAATCCAAGATACATCATTTGTTGTCTCCATCCTTAAACAATTTATTGATAGATAGCAGCCTATTTAGTCCCTTACAACAACCTAAAACTATAATTCTAGACATGAATATCATCATTTCGTTAATATAATATGTTTTCGCTAGGCTTAGGCCTTGGAGGTGACCTCCAACACCTATTTTCTTCTTCAAGAATGTTTTCAATTATGCATACCTTAAAATAATTTAAAATAAGTTATTAAAATAGTAATATCAAATTTAACTAAAATCATTTACGACGTTGTTAGCAAGGCAATACATGTTAGACGGAATTTGATCAACAACAAGGCAACTATCCTCCGCACAACACTTCATCTCATGAAGTAAAGTTGTAACACAACGAGCTTTTGAAATTTTCAAAAATTTGTTAGTAGAATAGAATTGATTACTTTCAAGTTAACGAAAACAAAAAGGGTATATCACGGATATAATAAGTTTACATGTAGCTTCTAATAGACGCCCAATAGCCATGACTCCTCCATTGGCTTCGATATTTTTAGGATCAATTTGTAGCCCTATAAAGTTGGACCAATGTACGGTTGAGATGCAAAGGGTTGTAACCAATTTTAAGTGAACAATGCTATTTGTCAACAATGAAGTAATATTAATTAATTAATGCTATCTTTACAGGATTACAGATAACCGTGACTCAAAATAACAAAAAGTGTAACTAATATTAATGTTGCATTTTGTACAACAGGATTGAATGTGACCTAATACCTAAATTATTTCATAATGATCAATCTTCTCATGCTTCAGACTTGATGAACTTGTGATAGGCAGAATTGGATAGCAACCTTTGCACATAATAGCAAACTTATTTTGGGGGCGTTTGGATGTGCATTTTTGAATTAATTACTGAAATATATAGAATCAAAGATAAGAATTAAGAGATCTGCTTTTTAAGCTAACACTTTTCTTTCATGAAAAGAACTGCAGCAGCACCATTACAGATACGACTTAGCATTCAATTTTAAAACAAATAACAATCGACCACCAAACAATATAACCTTTTTCCCAACCTATTTTATTCACAACAAAATCCAAAATCCTTATAATCTTATACATGATTCCATCATACACCCAGTATACTTCTCAAGCGCCATACAAAACTCATCTTCAAACCAACCCCAAAACCAAAATCCATGTTTTGACAGCAAATAACAGCCAGATGCCACTTTTTGACAACAAAAACAACCACCCCTTTTTTTAACCACAAAAATATCAACCAAACATTCCCCACTGTGATAGCAAAACAACAACCAAAGTTGAAACTGAATTATGGGTACGCTTGTTTGAGATTGACTGATGTTGATTTTAAGGTTTTGTTTGTAGCCACATTTTGTAGTTTTCTGGTGCACTACTTTTGTTTTTGTTATTTTGTTGTGCCGAACGAATAATGTAGGGGAGAATAACTGTGCTTTCTTTTTTTCTTTAATCTACACTTTGATCCAAAACTATTGAAAAATAACCGCCAAGTACATGTGTATTTTTAAGTTTCTCTACATCTCTTATACAAAAACGAATTTATAAAATTTTACATCAAATTAGGAAATATTTATGGTTTTTTCCATTAAACATCTTTTACAAAAATATAATAATAATTCAGTTATTTCCTAATAAGGTATGAATTAATTTTTTTGAAATGAAAAATTGCCATTAGAGGTTTTGTTTCATTAAGAAAAAGATACAAAAGAAAATTAAAAAGGAGCAATAAAATATTGGAATGATTTTTTAAGCAACAAATAACAATCGACCACCAAACAATTTAACTAAGTTAAAGAACAAAGATGAATATTGTCAAATAAATCACATTTCTTCATGCATTGAGAGTTAACGCGATCTTATACATCCTTTTCGATCAACAAGCAGATTCGTTTTTAACATCAAAAATACAATTTAAATTCCAAATAACTTTCTATTGGTCTTTTACTGATTTATTCCTAACAATGATGTGACATATCAAATTGTTGTCATCGAACTCGTGCTTTGAATTTTTGCTCTAAGAGCACAAGGTATGATGCCTGTGAGTTATCTTATAACTCAATTACACGTCAGCGCCACATCAGCTTTCACCTTTTCACTTTAACTCATTAAAAAACACCATGGTACAATACCTCACCTTAACTCACCTTCACTCAACTTTACCTCAATTATTTTCAATTTCAACCCTAAACTTTAACAAATACTACATTTTTTTAAAACCATAACATTAATTCGATCAACACATTACAATACGGAATTTAAAAAAAAGAAAAAAACGCTAAGAAAAAAAATTGTACGAAATTAAAAAAACACAACATAACACAATTATTCATTCTTGACGAGGAGACAACCCATATTTCTTGATGATTCGGTCATTTTCCATATTGACCAACACCACATAGTTTGGATCCTTGCCAGTAGTGTCGAGCAACAAAAATTCAATCTTCTTCAACCTCATTTGTGTAGTTTGGTTTTCTGCGGCCGCCCGATACGCCATGGCCGCATCTTCACATTTTGCCTGATACTCTTGGCACATAGCCTCCCCGAAATTGAACGAAGAAAAGGAACCTCCATTGCCACTCGTGCCTCCGATGCTTGTTGTTATCTCGGATTTTTGTTTTTTCAAACCCCGCTTTTTTCCAATAGGCCGTGGTTCTTCATCATGACCAAACAAAGCCTAGTTTGTTTGGCTTGGGATGTAACCAGTTAAATCAACCGGCTCCGGCATGTTCCATTTTTTATGTTTACGCCAAACGTTCCAAGCCTCGTCATTCGGGAACGGCATGTTGTTGTGTTCGTCACGATACATTTGATTAGCCCATTTTAGGATATCCATTTCACATTCCCCACTTTTTTGGTCGCATTGCCACCGTTGCCCCCGTTTGAAAGCAGCATTGAACTTTTTGCACTCACGGTTCAATGTTTTTCACTTGGATTGTAGCATATCCTTGTTGCGGGGTTTTTAATTTATTCTATTGAACTCACCTCTTATCCGTTGCCATAACGTATCACGAGGTTGGGAACGGCCGACACACGGATCCTCTGAACATGCCACCCAACACTCGGCAAGTAATTTTTTCTCACTTGACGTCCAATGATGCTTCACGTTTTCAGCTTGTTCTTCATTGTCGTTGTCTTCTACAGGTTCTTTGGATTTTTTTGCCTTTCATTTACCACGACTTTTGGGTTTTGGATGAGAAGTAGGTGTTTTGGGAACTTCATTTGTTTCCGTTTGGGATTGTTGTGATGCTTGAGTGAATTGAAGATTTTAGAAATTGGAATTTAGGGTGTTTTGTTGGCTTTCGTTCCAATATTGGAAAGCTTGATGTTGTGAGAAAACTTCTTGACTCGACATACCGAATTCGTTTGGGTTATTCCAATTTGGATTTGACGATGAACCCGCGTTTGGGTTATTTCAATTCGGATTTGAGGAAGAACCCGCGTATGGGTTATTCCACCCACCGAGGAGATTCGTGAATGTTTCGTTGTTGTCGTTGTTTGGTATGTGTTAATTCACATACCTTTTCATAGCCAAATATTGACCCAAATAGACTAATTATGCTAACAAATGCCAAAGAATTGTGTGTTTTATGTTTGTGAAAGTGCAGGTACGAATATTTCAAAAAATGACGAAAAACAAGCCAAAACCAGAAAAACGGGCACGAGAGTGGGAAAAGGTCAGAAAGTCAAAGCCAAGAATCCAAAAGTCAACATTAGTCCTTCATGTATTCAAGATTGGCAGAATAAGTCCTTGAATTATACTTTGAGAAGATGACAGAAACAGCCCTTAGTTTTCAGAATATTACACAATTAGTCCTTAACTTTCATAATATGAATTCTGAAAATCTCAAAGCCTAGTCCAATAATGAAGTCCAAATAAATAAGCCAAGGCCCAAATTCCAATCCTGACCCGAGCCCAAGTCCATCCTATGGTCAACTTAATACTATTCTTGGTCAATGGTCAAGTAGTGGTCAAACTACTAATAAATAAACCACAACCCGCCTTTTTTTTTTTACCCCTAAATATCAATAAACCCAGAACCCACAAATCACATAAACCCTAGTTTCTTAAACTCCCCAATTAACCGGTGATATTTCAATTAACCAATGATCAGTTAATCATTGGTCCATCTAGAAGCTTTCCCACATGCATTGAAGGTTTATTTGAGCTGAGTCAGATAAGAACAGACACATGGCAGAGTTTCATTGAGCACAACACGTAATTCCAATCATTGGATCTGTTTTCTAGAAGCCTCTGACACCTTCTAACAAGGACAGAGAATGTATGCACGTATGGGACAAGTGGCAGCTTCTTATTGGTATGGACACCTCACAAATCATGATCCAAAGGCTTTGGTATGATCAAAGAAGCACAAAGTGATCTAAGGGCTATGAGATGAGGATAAGAAGCACAGATCATGAGGATTGCCAGCATGGAATTCACACCCCCTATACTCTCACCTCATCTATAAATAGGGACGTATTTTAGCTCATTTGGTATGTAGAATGTAGGTAATGAAATGCTGCAGAATTGTCATTAGAATAATAGTAGTTCCAAAAATTTTGTAATTTCTATTTCCATTTTGTAATTTTTACTTTCAATTAATAAAGTTTTTAATTCATTCCTTTATAATTCTGATTTTAATATTCTACTCTTCATTTCTGATTTAGCTTTTATATAAGTTCATAAGCTGTTGTTATTGTACTCTTTAGCTTCTCTCTAAAGCCTATTTTAGATTTAACTCATTCAAGTTTTCATTAATAGTTTTCAATCTTTATAAAAAAACAGTAAAATAACCAAAATATAAAAAAAATATTTTTCAAAGCTTTTAAACAGCTTGCAATCAAGCTTTAATAACAAAATCACATCTCATTTAAGCTCTTCAGCTTTAGTGAGATTGTTTGGTATTCACTTCACATCAGCTCAACAAGTGATCTATCCAGTCAACAAAAGTCAACAAAATCATGTTCAAGGTGAATACTGATGTAATTGATAGTTCAATGGGAGAATTGGAAGCCATTGGCCTGTCTAAAGACAGGCAAGCTTAGTGAGCTTTCTCTGTTCTAGCTGAGAAAGAAGTTTGTTGTAAGTTCTCATTCAAAAATCTAGTTTCTTAGTGTATCTGTTTAGTAGTCGTTTAGATCTTAGAAGTTACTGTTCTATTGCTTTTAGTTGATGATATTTAGTTGTAGTTGCTATGATTGAACCTGTTTAGTTGAAAACTGAGTTTATTAGTATTAAATTTTGATATATCTGTGGTACTTTTGATTAACTGTGAACTTGATCTCTTGTAGTTCTCTGTTGATTATAAGAGTTTAATTGAGTCCTCTTGATAAATAGTAACTCAGATTGATCATTGTTGTGGAAATTAGAGGCTAAAATCAGTTAGGTGTAGTGTAAACTGACAGACAAGGGGGTGTTTGGATCTGTTTGATTCAAATTGATTTAGCTGATAAAGTGATTTGGTTCTTGTACTGTTAGATTACTTAGTGTTAATATAAAATAAAAACAGTAAAAAATAGTAGGTATAGTCATAAGTAGTCAACTTAGGTCTTAAAATTTATAACTGCTTGCTTCTGAATTGGTTGAGATTATTGAATTAATACAATTTTAGGGTTGTGAATGAGAATTTAGTGCTTATACATGTTCAAAATACATATAGTAACAGATTTACTCATTTGAAATTGGAAATAGTCAAAAGTTTGGTTCGTAGCCATAGTCAACTGTGTTCAACTTTTAAGCCTCTACAGGTTGCTGAATTTACATCTAATTAGAGCAGTAATTGAGTTTTTGTGATAGGTCTTCTTGTTGATTTTGTATCTCAGAATAGTAGTGATACATTTGCCCCCATAAGCTGTTCATTTAGAGCTTATTTGAAGAGCTTATAGCACCTGATAATTTGCTAGTTTGAGACAAGGTTCTGTTTTGTGCATTAGGCCTGCCATTTTGAACTTGAGCTTATTTCTGTGTTTGATGACTGATTCTGAGTTTATTTTTAGTAGTACATGTGTTGTGAATGATTATATTGCATCTGTGACAGTTTGTGCTTATTCTGTTTGAAAAGTGAGCTTATAACTTGAGCTTATTGTTGATTTTAGTGTTTAGGTTGATTTTTGTGTTTGTAATTGGTCATATTTTGGATAATCTGATCATAATATAGCATTATAAGCTTGAATTCAAGGTTTCATTAAGATTTGTTCACAAGTACTTATAAATAAGTACTTGTGAATAAGCAGTTGATCAAAATAAGCACTTTTACTGTTCAATCAAGCTTTAAAATTTTATTTTGAGTTCTTTTGATTATTTTTGTTTTTCTGGAATTTTTCCGGATTTTTCCAAATAGTTTTAGTATTATTCTTAATTTTCTTTTGAATTTTATTCATTTTTAAATAGTTTTTAAGAAGCAAAAATCCATAAAAATTCAGAAAAAGCTATGAAAAATACAAAAATATTTTAGGAAATACTTTTATAATATTTTAGATTTTTCAAAATTAAATTTTCATTTTTCTACCTTATTTTTCTATTTTCTTCCATTTTTAATTCATTTAAAATTACAAAAATCAAAATTAATTCATAGAAAATAAAAGAAAAGTCAAAAAAATATTTTTCTTTTTCTGGAAATTCATTTTAGTAGTTTAAGATTTTTAGAAAATTATTTCAAGTTTGTAGGATCATTTTTTGTTAGAAGTTACGTTTTAAAAAACACGGTTGTATTTCCGTTTTTACGTTTTAGACTTTGGTGCATATCTAGCTTGTACTTTTTGCATATTTCATCATTGTTTGTTGATAATTGAATTACTTGATTGCTATTTTCTCTTTTACACTTCTCAATTCACAATTTTCACGAATCAATATTCTTGATTCCATTCACGTTCACTCGGATACGACTCGGGTGATCCGTATTTCACGCGGATCATTTCGATAATATACTACTATACTATAATAAGTTGATTTTCACACAATCAATTTTTGGCACCGCTGCCGTGGAAGGTCGAAGTGAGTTTTTGAATATCGTTTTGAAAAATCGTGTTTTGTTAAGCCTTCATCTATTTTGTATATATATAAAACACAAAAATTCAAAAATTCAAAACACTTTTCCTAAAGTGTTTACAAAAATACCAAAAAAATAATAAAGTTACAGCCTCGACTCTCCCGTGGAAGGGAGGGCGTTGTAAACCAAAGAAGTCTCACAATATAACAAAAACTTGAAATTAGTTGTTTATCGGATTATTTCAATTACTATAACCGATTAAGCGGGAAATATGTAAGCTAAGACATTAAATTGCTAGCTGAAGAGAGAAACACTCTTCTTTCCCGTCCCGTCACGTGTGGTTTTGAAAGAAACGGTTTCAATTAACATAACGTTTTAATAAAAAGAAAAACAAAAGAAATAAAAAGATTTTGAGATAAAAAAATAAAAACAAAAAGATTTTCCTTTCTCTTTTCTTTTTCATTTTCTTTTTGAATTTATTTGTGGTGTATGCACACCCGTTCTTCTTTTTAGAGTCTTACGTCTCCATTTTCAAACCCCGAGCGGGTTCTACGACATACTAGTCGGGTTCATTTCCTTGACGGCGAGGAGATGAACCAAAACGAACAACACAATGGACCCCCGCCGATGGGTGGTCCGCAGCACAATGTTATCCCGCTGATGGGACAACAACCGGCTTTTGATCCACGTCCAATGGAGGAACAACTCCAATCACCATTCAATGGTGTGAGGAGAGCTATTGTGATTCCGGACATCAATGCCAACTTTCAGATCAATCACGGATTACTCAATTTGATCACGGGTATATCCTTTCACGGGTTTGATAACGAAGACCCCTATGCTCACATCAGAAATTTCACCGACATCGCTGAGACCATTAGAATGAACCAAATTCCTCACGATGTGGTAAAATTGAAAATTTTCCCTTTCTCCTTAAAAGGGGCAGCCCGAACTTGGCTGGAAAAGGAACCGCCTAATTCGATTCACACTTGGAATGATCTTGCTTCGAAGTTTGTGAATTATTTCTATCCTCCCTCTAAAACTTCTAATCTACGTTCCCAAATATTTCGGTTCCAACAAGCTTTTGATGAGTCATTTAGTGAAGCTTGGGATCGATTCAAAGATTTGTTGGAAAAATGTCCCAACCATGGGTTCACCGACCTTCAGCAGATTGACACTTTCTATAATGGGTTATGTCATGTTGACCAAGACTCACTCAACTCTGCTGCGGGTGGGAACTTGTTGGCTAGGAACACAAATGATGCTTTCACGATAATTGAAAATAAGGCTCGTGTAAGAATGTCAAGAAATAAACCTCAAGTGTCTAATACTAGTAAAAGTAATGATGAAATGATAAGTATGCTTGTGGCTTTAACAAAGAAAGTTGATGCTATGTCTATGGAAAAATCAAGTCATCAAGTCAATGTTGTAAATCAAGGTTGTATTACTTGTGGTGGTCCACATCCGTATTACGAGTGTCCGTCGACCGGCTCTTATGCTCAAGAGAACGTGTATGCTACGAACATGGGTGGCAACGGTTACCCACCTCTTCAAGGAGATCGAAATCTTCTCAATTACCGTTCGAGCCATTATCTTGGACCACCCGGTTTTCAAAATCAGAATCATAATAACAATGTGCAAAACCGTACACATCAAGCTAATCAAAATCAAAATCAGCAAAATCAAGGTTTTCAAAACCAAGGTGTAAACCACAATCGAAATTTTCAGGGAAATCAAAACCAAGGCCCGCCTCAAGGGAACAATTTTCAAAATAATGGGAATTTTCAGAATAATAATCATGGAAATTTTAATCATGGAAATCAAAATAATGGCAATTTTCAAAACCGTGGGCAAAATTTCAATAATCTAAATCAAGGTGTTATTCCAAATCCGTCACCCACGGATGAGTTGATTAAGCAATTGATTCAAATTCAACAAGCTTTAATAGCTAAACAAGAGGAAACAACAAAGTTATTTGCGACTCAAATCAATGAACTTAACAAGCATTTAAATGATCGACCCTCGGGCTCCGGAACTTTGCCAAGCAACACGATCGCTAACCCGAGGGGCGATGCTAAAGCGATCATAACAAGGAGTGGTGCTACTTACGATGGACCAACGGCTCCGACTACCTCTTCTTCACTTCCTTCCAAGGTAGTCGCCCGTGAACCCGAGGTGACAACGGATACGGAAATTCTTATTAATAATGGAAGGACCGAAGACATCTAACCTCTGGTGGTTCCAACGTCTAAAGGAAAAGAAAAAGTTGTTAATGAAACTGAAAAGGAAATACCGGTTAAAACAAAGTTGCCATATCCATCACGCTTAAACAACCAAAAGCACTGCGAGAAGGATAAAAACCAAATGGAAAAGTTCTATCAGATTTTTCAAGAGTTACACTTTGATATAAGTCTTGCGGATGTTATAGTTTTGATGCCAAAATTTGCTTCGATGCTAAAAGGTCTTTTGAATAATAAGGAAAAGCTTTTTGAAATGTCAAGGACTCAAATGAATGAGAATTGTTCAGCGGTTCTTCTTAAAAAGCTACCCGAAAAGCTTGAAGACCCTGGTAAGTTTCTTATACCATGTAATTTTCTGGGTATGGTTCAATGCTTCGCTTTGGCCGATCTTGGTGCTAGCATTAACCTAATGCCATTGTCGATTTGGAAAAAGTTGTCTCCCCCTAACTTGACACCGACGCTTATGACCCTCGAGCTTGCCGACCGATCTACGTCTCATCCAATTGGCATAGCTGAGGATATTTTTGTCAATGTTGGGAAATTCAATTTCCCTGCAGATTTTGTGGTTGTTGATTTTGATGCTGATCCACGGGTTCCTCTCATTCTCGGGAGAGGATTCCTAAGGACCGGTCATGCTTTAATTGATGTATACGACGAGGAGATTACCTTACGTGTGGGAAATGAAGCCGTTACTTTCAATCTTAACCAAACCGCGAGATACTCCTCCGATTACGATGTTTCTTCCGTCAACCGTATCGATATTCTCAAGAACTTCTTGGTTTCACCGACAATGCTTCGAGTGGCAATCCCACTCCTTCTTTTGAACCGATCGTCTCCAATTCTTCCCCTTCCCTCACTCCGTTTGAGGGAAGTGATCTTGCTTGGGAAGAAATCAATGCTTGTCTTTCAAATGATTCAGTTTCACCAGAAATTGATAATTCTAACTTTTATCCGGAGGGGGACATTTTATTAATTGAGAAATTGTTAAATGAAAACCCGATTGTTTCTTCCCCTCCGATGGACCTAAAAACGGCAGACATAAAAGAAGTTAAGCCGTCTATTAAGAATCCTCCAGAGCTCGATCTCAAGGATTTGCCTCCTCATCTCGAATACGCATACTTGGAAATAAATGATAAATTGCCCGTTATAATATCAAAAGGCCTTAAAGATGAGGAGAAGGCACGACTCTTAGATGTGCTTCGGAAGCATAAAAGTGCGATTGCTTGGCAAATCTCCGACATTAAGGGAATCGACCCTCGATTTTGCACTCATAAGATTCTACTTGAAGATAATCACAAAGCTTCCGTCCAACAACAACTACGGGTTAATCCACAAATCCACGAAGTGATCAAAAAGGAAGTTATAAAACTCCTTGATGCTGGAATGATTTATCCGATCTCGGATAGTTCATGGGTTAGCCCGGTTCATTGTGTCCCAAAGAAGGGCGGAATCACTGTTGTGAAGAATGATGATAATGAGCATATACCGACTCGACTTGTGACCGGATGGAGAGTTTGTATTGATTACCGCAAGTTGAATGACGCAACCCGCAAAGACCATTTCCCGCTCCCTTTTATGGACCAAATGCTTGAACGATTAGCAGGAAATGAGTTCTATTGTTTTCTGGGTACTTTCAAATTCCCATTGATCCCCAGGATTAAGAAAAGACCACTTTTACTTGCCCGTATGGAACGTTTGCCTATCGTAGAATGCCCTTTGGCCTTTGTAATGCTCCAGGCACGTTTCAACGGTGTATGATGGCCATTTTCTCCGATATGATTGAAAAAACCATTGAAGTGTTCATGGACGACTTCTCCGTCTATGGAAATTCTTTCGACTCTTGCCTCTCCCATTTAGAGAATATGCTAATTCGGTGTGAAAACACTAATTTAGTTCTAAATTGGGAGAAGTGCCACTTCATGGTTAAAGAGGGCATAGTCCTTGGTCACAAGATATCCAAATTTGGGATTGAGGTAGATCGTGCTAAAGTTGATGTTATTGCTAAGCTACCTCATCCTACAACCGTCAAAGGAATCCGAAGTTTCCTTGGTCATGCTGGCTTTTACCGACGTTTTATTCAAGACTTCTCCAAAATAGCCCAGCCTCTGACCCACCTTTTAGAAAAAGATGCTCTGTTTAACTTCACAAATGAATGCTTCAATGCATTTAATTTCTTGAAAAAGAAGTTAACGGAGGCACCAATTTTAGTTGCCCCCGATTGGAACTTACCATTTGAGCTAATGTGTGATGCAAGTGATTATGCCATTGGTGCAGTTCTGGGGCAACGTAAGAATAAATACTTTCAACTGATACACTATGCAAGTAAGACCATGAACGAGGCCCAACATCATTACACAACTACCGAAAAGGAAATGTTATCGGTTGTTTATGCTTTTGAGAAATTTAGGCCTTATTTGCTCCTTAAGAAATGCATAGTGTATACGGACCACTCAGCCCTCAAATACTTAATGGCAAAGCAAGATGCTAAGCCACGCTTAATGCAGTGGGTTCTTTTGCTCCAAGAATTTAATGTCGAAATACGAGACAAAAAAGGAGATGAGAACCTTGCTGCTGATCACCTTTCATGACTTGAGAACCCCCATCAAAGTGCTCTTGAGAACAAGGAAATCAACGAAACATTTCCTCTCGAGACACTTGGGAGTGTGACTAAAATTGACCAAAGTACCCCATGGTTCGCCGATTTTGCGAATTACCATGCGGGGAATTTCATTAGGAAAGGGATGTCGTCCCAACAAAAGAAGAAATTCTTTAAAGATGTCCAACATTATTTTTGGGACGATCCCTATTTGTTCAATGTTTGTGCGGATCAAGTGATCCGGCGGTGTGTTCACGGTACGGAAGCCGTTGAAATTCTTAAGGCATGCCATAGTGGACCCACGGGGGGACATCATGGTGCCAACTTCACCGCAAAGAAAGTGTTCGATTCCGGCTTCTATTGGCCGATATATCGGGATGCCCATGAATTGGTGAAGTCATGTGATTCTTGCCAACGTTAAGGGAAAATTTCTCAAAAAGATGAAATGCCACAAAATGCTATTCAAGTTTGTGAAATTTTTGACATTTGGGGCATCGATTTCATGGGGCCATTCCCGTCATCTAGAGGAAATAAATACATTCTCATGGCCGTCGATTACATATCTAAATGGGTTGAAGCGAAGGCGCTCCTCACCAATGACGCCCGAGTAGTTGTTAAGTTCTTAAAAAGTCTCTTTGCCCGATTTGGTGCACCTCGAGCCATCATAAGTGATCGTGGGACCCATTTTTGTAATGATCAATTTGCCAAAGTAATGCTTAAATATGGTGTCACACATCGTCTTTCCACGGCTTATTGATGCGTGGGAATCGCAACAGGCTTTACCTCTCGAGGGATCTCGAGAAGCTTACAACCCCCACCAGGCAGTGTACCTGATCGTTGTAGTATAGTATAGTGACAAGTACCGGAGGATTGATCGTTCAGCTTAGGAATAGTGTCGCTAGGATTAGAAAGCCTAAATACTAGATCTAAAGGTGAGGGATGATTATTTTTGTGTTTTTATATTTTTTAGAAAGCAAGTAAAATCTCGGGTTTTGGAAGAGTGGGCGGAATTAGTTGCTATTCAACTAACCCAAAACTAAGATGCAATCAAAATAAAATACTAAAAATGAAATTAAACTAATTTATACTAAGGTTGTGAGCAGTAATTGGAGAAAATGTGTTTACTTAGATTTCACTACTCCCTAGATATCTTTTACACGTTAATTACTTGTTATAATTGCATGGATGACGGATCGTATTCCTTAATACCATTCATGGGGTGGCATACATAACTCCCCAATTCTATGAGCTCTTATCTCCTCCTACACCATGCCCAACACAACTATAGGGATTGTAAACAGTGGCTCATGCATTAAATACAACCAGTACGCCTCGGTTCATGTTTCTTAAGACGTTCAAGCATGTTACCATTTGGAGATCTGCCAGTTTTCTTAAGCCTAACATATAAATCATTCATCCAAGACAAGAATAAACAAGTAATCAACACATAATCAATATCTAGGTTTCATTAGATCTAAGCAAACACAAAAGAGATCTATCCTAGCATAATGGAATTGAGACAAGAACAAGATATAGACAACCAACACATAGACATATTGATTGAATTAGAAGAACACTTATCTCAATTACAATGCAAGGTATCAAGGGTTTAGAACCCTTGAAAAACCTGTAAAAGTTGCACCAAAATCGTCTTTAGGGTTTCTCAAAAACTCCTCTCTTTTAATGTGAAAAACTAGAAAACTATATATAGGAAAATAGGGATGACGGCGTCAAGAACAAAGGTGTGACGCTGTCATCTCGCCGCCAAATACTTCCTCGGACGGCCTTGATCTACTTCTGACACCGTCAAGGCCTAGGCCGTCACACAAATTACTCTTGATGCCCTGTGTGTGACGCCGTCATCAACTACGGATTTTTATTATTGAGGTTTGACGCCGTTAGGGAATTACTCTTGACACCGTCACCTCCTGTTCCCAGCATGGAAAATTGAGACTTTGCCGTTTTCTTCACTTTTATGCTCCAAAAACGTCCAAAATGGCTTCTTTTCCAGAATTCACTCTCCAAGTACCTAAAATCACAAAAGGAACGATTTAGGGCAATATTTGATCAAATAAAGTCGGATTCGGGCTTAAATGACCCCCTAAAAACGGATCATTTTTCGCCTTATCACTTATCATCCACAAACTAGTGGTCAAGTGGAGGTGTCCAATCGTGGCCTTAAAAGAATATTAGAAAGGATAGTAGGAGAGCACCGTGCCTCTTGGGCCGATAAATTAGAAGATGCTTTATGGGCTTTCCGGACCGCTTACAAAACTCCCATTGGGTGTACTCCATTTAAGCTGGTTTACGGAAAGGCTTGTCATTTGCCCCTAGAACTTTAGCACAAGGCCTACTGGGCCTTAAAACATGCCAATTTTGACTTGAAAACCGCGGGTGATCACAGAAAAGTTCAATTGAATGAGTTAGTCGAACTCAGTGATCAAGCTTACAAGAATTCTTTCATATATAAAGAGAAAACAAAAAGACTTCATGATGCCAAGATCAAAGACCGTGTTTTCAACGTTGGTGATCAAGTGCTTCTTTTTAACTCTCGTTTGAAGATTTTCTCGGGTAAGCTTAAAACCCATTGGTCTGGACCATTCACAATAACCCAAGTATTCCCTTATGGTACCATTGAGTTAGCTCAACCCGATGGTCCCAACTTTAAGGTGAATGGTCACCGTTTGAAACACTATTTCGGAGGGGACGTACCAACCATGGTAGTCCCGGATCTCTAAACTTTCCCCAAGGACGATTAAATTCGGGAATAGAGTCAAGCTACGTGACTCGGAAATCAAAAACAAAGCACTTCGTGGGTGGCAACCCATGCTTATCCAATTTCATCTTCTTATTTTCTATTTTCTAACAAATAACGTGAGGAGGGGGTGCCTCTTCTACTCTTGTGTTCCGTGGTTGTTTGTGATGTTTGTTTAGGATTTTCCGTGATTTATGATGACTCTCGTGCTCGTTATCTTCTCTTCACTCGAGTTTCATTCATCGGTGCTATTGGAAATCCTATCTCCGTGAATATTATCGACTAACGTTTTCTTTGGCATAATTAATAAACGGCCCTAGAATTAGGTTAGGATTACCTTAACCCATAAAACATTGAGGACAATGTTTCATTCTAGTATTGGGGAGGGTGAATCTTTGATTCGATTTGACCTTGCATTTTTCACATGTCGTGAACTCTCGCAACTCCGTTTTTCCTCAAAAATCGAAAAAATTGAAAAAATTGAAAATTTCAAAAATTTTGAAGAAAAATGAATGAAAATGTCATGAAAAAGCACAAAAAAATGAGAAAAAGTTGAAAAAGTTGTACAAAAATATAATAAAGTTTGAATATGTGTTTTGACACCTTGTTGACTTTCCAGCTGGCGAGAGTAGGAATAAATATTTTGACTTGACCGGGCGTGTTGAGCTTTAGCTTGTTCCCTTAACCAATGATAATCACATATGCTTGTGCTAGTCTTGTATACTAGGAGCTATAAAATGCGAATTCTTTCTTAAGAATCTGCAAGTTCCCGTACTTGACTTTATATATGCGCAGCTTAAAAGCTTTCGCTAGTCTTTTACATCAGGAGCTAGAAAACGCGAATTCTTCTTCTAGAATTTGCAAGTTTCCGTATCTGACTTTATATAGGCGTGGCTGATTATCGGCTAAGTATTCGCTGGTTTCATTATTTGGAATCTTGAATGGCGAAGAGTGAGAAATGATAGAGTTTATTTAGAAGTTAGATGCTAAACGTGGAGTAGTGGTTCTCTTTAGAGCTCATGAGAGGTACTTGTGGCTTTTTACTCCCATAAAATACGTCACATATATATAATAGATGTTCTAGGTTAATTAGTGGTATTTAGGTTTGGATAATATTTAGTTCTTTGTTTTCTTAAGAGAATCTTTGCTTTAGAAGTCGGGTACATATCAAGGAACATCAAAAATAAGAGCAAAAAGTGAAAAATCAAATGTCAAAAGTTGATTATCTATGTGGTTTTGGAGCTACCCGATAAGCTTCCATTGATGTTATGAGAAAAGTCAAGAAAGAAAAAAAAGTGAAAAGTATGAAAAATATGAGAAAAGTGAAAAAGTGAAAAATGAAAAAAGTAAAAGTTATGATGAATAAGAGCTTATGTAAATAAGTTGTTGGCGCGTGAGGTGCATGTGAATGATTTTGAATTGGACACATGAGGTGCACGTGTAGTACTCCGTAACTTATATTTATGATATTGTATGTACCAAAATTCCTTGATGTGGACCGAATTTCTATTGCAGTGGTTCTTAAGAGAAAATGAATAACTACTTATCGTTTTAACTTAGGTGTCACTATCGGACTAAAAAATAGTAAAACGAGAAAATATGAAGCAATTCATTTCTCAACAAAGTAAAATATTGAGATACAAAAACTTAGGACATGGGAGTAAGGAGTTTCCACAAGTAACTTTTATGAGTAGTGTTAGCATCCAATTTGTAGATAAGCCGTGATCTCGTTTGTACGCTTAGTTTGGGGACTTGTGAAAAATCAAGGATGAAAATTTTTATCCGTATGGTCACTTCTTAAATAGAAGTGTTTCTACTCGTTGACCCTAATAATTATTGCAAAATAATGAAAGTTCAATAAACCGTCACAAGTATGAAGTATGAAAAATACAAAAATAGAAGTGAAAGTGGAATAAAGGAAAAAATTTGGAAAACGGAGCGTTTGTGGGAATAAATGTTTTATTACTTCTTTCGAACCTCCTTGCTACTTTACAAAGTTAGTAGGAAGAGTTATGAGATCATTTATCCTAAAAGCGTGAATTGATCACATTGCGTGAGGACACGACAATACCTTAGTCTAGGGGATTTTGGTATGTGTTAATTCACATACCTTTTTGTAGCCAAATATCGACCCAAATAGACTAATTATGCTAACAAATGCCAAAGAATTGTGTGTTTTATGTTTGTGAACGTGCAGGTACGGATATTTCACAAAATGAAGAAAAACAAGCCAAAACCAGAAAAACGGGCACGAGAGTGGGAAAAGGTCAGAAAGTCAAAGCCAGGAATCCAAAAGTCAACATTCGTCCTTCATGTATTCAAGATTGGTAGAATAAGTCCTTGAATTATACTTTGAGAAGATGACAGAAACAGCCCTTGGTTTTCAGAATATTACACAATTGGTCCTTAACTTTCATAATATGAATTCTGAAAATATCAAAGCCTAGCCCAATAATGAAGTCCAAATAAATAAGCCAAGGCCCAAATTCCATTCCTGACCCGAGCCCAAGTCCATCCTATGGTCAACTTAATACTATTCTCGGTCAATGGTCAAACTACTAATAAATAAACCACAACCCGCCTTTTTTTTACCCCTAAATATCAATAATCCCAGAACCCCCAAATCACATAAACCCTAGTTTCTTAAACTCCCCAATTAACCGGTGTTATTTCAATTAACCAATGATCAGTTAATCATTGGTCCATCTAGAAGCTTTCCCACATGCATTGAAGGTTTATTTGAGCTGAGTCAGATAAGAATGGACACATGGCAAAGTTTCATTGAGCACAACACGTAATTCCAATCATTGGATCCGTTTTCTAGAAGCCTTTGACACTTTCTGACAAGGACAGAGAATGTATTCACATATGGGACAAGTGGCAGCTCCTTATTGATATGGACACCTCACAAATCATGATCCAAAGGCTGTGGTATGATCAAAGAAGCACAAAGTGATCTAAGGGCTGTGAGATGAGGATAAGAAGCACAGATCATGAGGATTGCCAGCATAGAATTCACACCCCCTATACTCTCACCTCATCTATAAATAGGGACGTATTTTAGCTCATTTGGTATGTAGAATGTAGGTACTGAAATGCTGCAGAATTGTCATTAGAATAATAGTAGTTATAAAACTTTTGTAATTTCTTTTTCCATTTTGTAATTTTTACTTTCAATTAATAAAGTTTTTAATTCATTCCTTTATAATTCTGATTTTAATGTTCTACTCTTCATTTCTGATTTAGCTTTTATATAAGTTCATAAGCTGTTGTTATTGTACTCTTTAGCTTCTCTCTAAAGCCTATTTTAGATTTAACTCATTCAAGTTTTCATTAATAGTTTTCAATCTTTATAAAAAACAAAAAAAAAAAAAAAACAGAAAAATAACCCAAATATAAAAAAATATTTTTCAAATTTTTTAAACAGCTTGCAATCAAGCTTTAATAACAAAATCACGTCTCATTTAAGCTCTTCAGCTTTAGTGAGATTGTTTGGTATTCACTTCACATCAGCTCAACAAGTGATCTATCCAGTCAACAAAAGTCAACAAAATCATGTTCAAGGTGAATACTGATGTAATTGATAGTTCAACGGGAGAATTGGAAGCCATTGGCCTGTCTTTACTTAGTGAGCTTTCTCTGTTCTAGCTGGCTGAGAAAGTAGTTTGTTGTAAGTTCTCATTCAAAAATCTAGTTTCTTAGTGTATCTGTTTAGTAGTGGTTTAGATCTTAGAAGTTACTGTTCTATTGCTTTTAGTTGATGATATTTAGTTGTAGTTGCTATGATTGAACCTGTTTAGTTGGAAACTGAGTTTATTAGTATTAAATTTTGATATATCTGTGGTACTTTTGATTAACTGTGAACTTGATCTCTTGTAGTTCTCTGTTGATTATAAGAGTTTAATTGAGTCCTCTTGATAAATAGTAACTCAGATTGACCATTGTTGTGGAAATTAGAGGCTAAATCAGTTAGGTGTAGTGTAAACTGACAGATAAGGGGGTGTTTGGATCTGTTTGATTCAAACTGATTTAGCTGATAAAGTGATTTGCTTGATAAATAGTAACTCAGATTGACCATTGTTGTGGAAATTAGAGGCTAAAATCAGTTAGGTATAGTGTAAACTGACAAATAAGGGGGTGTTTGGATCTGTTTGATTCAAACTGATTTAGCTGATAAAGTGATTTGGTTCTTGTACTGTTAGATTACTTAGTGTTAATATACGATAAAAACAGTAAAAAAAATATTAGGTATAGTCATAAGCAGTCAACTTAGGTCTTAAAATTTATAACTGCTTGCTTCTGAATTGGTTAAGATTATTGAATTAATACAATTTAGGGTTGTGAATGAGAATTTAGTGCTTATACATGTTCAAAATACATATAGTAACAGATTTGCTCATTTGAAATTGGAAATAGTCAAAAGTTTGGTTCGTAGCCATAGTCAACTGTGTTCAGCTTTTAAGCCTCTACAGGTTGCTGAATTTGCATCTAATTAGAGCAGTAATTGAGTTTTTGTGATAGGTATTTTTGTTGATTTTGTATCTCAGAATAGTAGTGATACATTTGCCCCCATAAGCTGTTCATTTAGAGCTTATTTGAAGAGCTTATAGCACCTGATAATTTGCTAGTTTGAGACAAGGTTCTGTTTTGTGCATTAGGTTTGCCATTTTGAACTTGAGCTTATTTCTGTGTTTGATGACTGATTCTGAGTTTATTTTTAGTAGTACATGTGTTGTGAATGATTATATTGCATCTTTGACAGTTTGTGCTTATTCTGTTTGAAAAGTGAGCTTATAACTTGAGCTTATTGTTGATTTTAGTGTTTCTGTTGATTTCTGTGTTTGTAATTGGTCATATTTAGGATAATCTGAGCATAATATAGCATTATAAGCTTGAATTCAAGGTTTCATTAAGATTTGTTCACAAGTGCTTATAAATAAGCACTTGTGAATAAGCAGTTGATCAAAATAAGCACTTTTACTGTTCAATCAAGCTTTAAAATTTTATTTTGAGTTTTTTTTATTATTTTTGATTTTCTGAAATTTTTCCAGATTTTTCCAAATAGTTTTAGTATTATTCTTAATTTTCTTTTGATTTTATTCATTTTTAAATAGTTTTTAAGAAGCAAAAATCCATAAAAATTCAGAAAAAGCTGTGAAAAATACGAAAATATTTTATGAAATTCTTTTATAATATTTTAGATTTTTCAGAATTAAATTTTCATTTTTCTACCTTAGTTTTATATTTTCTTCCATTTTTACTTCATTTAAAATTACAAAAATCAAAATTAATTCATAGAAAATAAAAGAAAAGTCAAAAAAATATTTTTTTTTTCTGGAAATTCATTTTAGTAGTTTAAGATTTTTAGAAAATTATTTCAAGTTTGCAGGATCATTTTTCGTTTGAAGTTACGTTTTAAAAAACGTGATTGCATTTTCGTTTTTACGTTTTAGACTTTGGTGCATATCTAGCTTGTACTTTTTGCATATTTAATCATTGTTTGTTGATAATTGAATTACTTGATTGCTATTTTCTCTTTTACACTTCTCAATTCACGATTTTCACGAATCAATATTCTTGAAGAAAGTATAATTGTTTTTGTCTTTTTATGAGCTTTTTATTAATTAAAAACTATTTATATTAATTATACTAATTAAACTATTTTTAATTACTAATAATACTAAAATGACTTAGAAAATTATGAAAAAATTTATAAAACTATTATATGACCTATAAAAGCTATAAAAAATATAAAAACTTGGTGTTACTATATAAAAACTAATTATGCTATTTATAACTTACTTATTAATTAATTACTAATAAAGCTATTATTAATTCTAATAAATACTAAATTACAAAATAAAAATCTAAGAAAATTATTAAAAATACTTTAATATATAAGGAATTTAATAAAAATGTAAAAACACAACTTACTTAATAAAAATCTAAAAATGAGAATTAAAATTAAATTAAATTAAATAGAAACTATCACTTATTTTTATGTTGGTTTTTCTTGAATTTTCTTTTACAAAACTATTTTATACCTAAATATAACTAACTTTTGTGAAAACAATATTTTTATAAGCTAAAATTAAGCACTGTGGAAGCTTATTGCTACCACAGTTGACTTTGGTTGACTGAAATGGCAAATAAGCTCAAATGAGCTTATGTGGGACCCACTATGGCTAAATCTGGTCCTAATAAGTATATTAGACTTGTCTAAGCTCAATTTTACCAAATAAGCTCAGTAGATAAGCTACTAAGCAAAAATAAGCTAATCTAAAAACTGATTTGAACACAGAAATGGGACAAAGTTTATGGCTTATTCTAGGTGGGGTCCAGTGGGTTAGAGGTCAAACAAAAGGTCAAGGGTTCAAGTCTGGTAGGAGGAGGGTTGTAAGATCCTATTTATGGGGTGTGGGACCCACTGAGTCAACCACAATGGACTACCAAAGGTGGTGGGTGAGCCAAGGTCTGCTGAGACAGGGCAATCACCTTGCCCTGCAGCTCAGTTCAAGGGGCATTTTAGTCCAATAAGAAAAATCACAAAAATATGCAATCTATGAAATTAACAAGTTCAGCTGGTAGGGTTTACTCACAACAATTTTCAGATCCCAAATCACAACACAAAATTCATGAAAATTATTGCCATTTTGATGAAAATCTGAACATGCAACTTTTGACTTTTGTACAAAAACTTGAGTTTTGACTTATATGAAGTTTAATCTCAATTTAATGACTAAAAACACAATAATAAGCTGAGATAAGGTTAAACTAATGTAAATCAACAACTCTTAAACCAACTTAGCTACTTTTTTGAAGTACCAATCCCACACAGTTAACTGTGTGGGTGAGATTTTGGTAACTTTGACTTTTTTCTAAAGTGACACTTGATTTTATGTTTTCACAAACCTAATATAACCTTAAGTGACAGAGTTGAACCAAAATTAACAACCAATTTCCACTACAACACAGTGAACACCACTGTGCCAAACATACCTTATACTAACTGATTTGGAATTTTTCAAAGTAAACAACTGATTTAAACCATACAATTAACACAAAACTATATATTATGATTATATAAACCTGTTTAAGACCAAATATACCAACAAATAACAACAACAACTCAGAAATCAAGACCAAGCTATATATGACTAAAATATGAAATACTAAGTAACTTTTAATTTCAACAAACAAGACCACTGTATTATATAATATTATGATTTTTTTAACACAAATAGAGACTAGAAAACAGATAAAAACAACTAAAATAAACTTATATATCAAATAAGAAAAATGGATCAAAGGTCTTACAATTGAGTGATCCAACTGAAACCAAGAAACAAGAGCCAAGAACCTTTCCTATTAGCTTCCACAAGCCTCTAAACCAAGGCAATCCAGTATAAACCTTGCTCCTTCTTGATGCCCTCAAAATCTGATTTCTTTTTATTTCTTTTCTATTTTCTATGTTTCTTTTTTTATTTTTCTTTTTTAACTAATACTTGTTTTTAAGGTTACTAATAGCTTGATAAGCTATGTCAGGAGCTTATGTGGGCTATTGAGTCCAATAAACAACATGTATCAACAATATTTAAGATGACAAGAAATTTAAAGACGAATTAAGCATAACTCAAAATGTTTAAGATAGATTGAAATTAGAACTGTAAATAGGTTTATTACACTTGTGAAAGAGTAACAAAACACTGAAAGCAGTAAATTACAAGGTAATAAAGATAAGCAAGTAAATGACAAGTTAAGTAAATTGATCAAAAACTATGAAAATTAGTGATCCTTTCTCTCTTGCTTCCTCTTCTGTATTTATCAACTTTTTGGACTTCCTGTATCTTCCTGGTCATTTCCCACATCCAATCTTGGCCTTTGAAAGCTCTGAATTAGGGATGAGCACGGTACCGGTACCGTACCGATCCCGTACCGAATTAGTGGTACCGATTTTTTCCCGAGCATAAATTAGGGTACCGGTACCGTACCGAACGGGATTCGGGTACCGGTACCGGTATCGGTACCGGTACCGGTACCGGGAAATCGGGATTTTCCCGTTTTTTTTCGGGAATTTCCCGATTTGGTACCGGTCCCGTACCGAATTAGTGATACCGAATTTTTTTCCTCCTTATTTCGTAGTACCGGTACCGTACCGTATATCAGGATCGGTACCGTTTCGGTACGGTACCGGTACGGTTCCGGTTCGGTTCCGGGATTCGGTTCGAAATGCTCATCCCTACTCTGAATCAATCTTAGCCATTAAACTCAATTTTGGCGGGAAAAGTGGAATTGGTAACTTGCAGCCGTAATATTGCAATTAAGGAAGTTTGGGAGATAGTATGAGGTGGAGGGACAAGGAAACAGGCTTGGAGGCCAAGTTGAGGGTTTAGGTTGAAAACAGAGGACTTGGGTGGTTTTGGTAGAGAAAATGAGTGGGGAAGCATTTATTGGTGATAGGAGTTGGCAGGGGTGGAAGGAGGTGGTGGAGTAGTAGGTTAGACAGCTGGAAAGGTGGTGGACAGGTGGTGAATACCACCATGGTTTTGGGTTGCAGGGGTTGAGAGTGGTGGGTGAACAGTGAAGGCGGGTGGGGTGGTTTTTGACTTTGTTTGACCCCGGTTTTATTAGTTTAGGGGTTGGGTCGGGTTGTGTTTTTGGGCCAGGGGTTGGATGGGCTTGGGTTTGTGTTGGGTTGTATTTGGTTTTTTTGGGTTTTATAATAAAAATAGGGTCCGGTTTGGTTTGTAACTTAGAAAATCACAAGGACCAATTTTGTAATATTCTGAAAGTTTAGGGGGGCTGATGTGTGACTTTCCCATATTTATCATAAGGACTAATCTTGCCACCAATGAATAGTACACGGGTATTTTTTTGATAAATTTCACTTTTTAAATAACCGGGGACTATTTTTGCCAATTCACCAAACTTGAGGGATTAAACCTGTAAATATCAAATATTAACACAAAGGACCAAATATGCCATTTATGAATAGTATAAGGTTTATTTTTGATTATTTTCTTATTTTTAAAACCTTAGGGACTAATTTTGACACTTTTCAAAGTTTAGGGACCAAAGTTGTAAAATATGTGATTTTAAACTTTAAAGGACTATTTCTTACAACTTATGAATCCCAAGGACCTTTTATGACATTTGTACAAGTTTTGATTGACCAGGGACTAGTTTTGCCAATTTGTCAAAGTTCAGGGACTGAAACTGTAAATTAAGTATATTTTATATGTTTTTTATCAGTTTTCATCCCTTTTGCACTTGTAACACCTAAAAACACAGTTTGGTGATATTTCCAGTATTTTAAATCATATCAGTATGTTTTCAGATGTTTTGTAGCTTAAATGTGACAGAAATGATGAGTATTTAGAAACTATTGCTAGTCCCTAGCAATATTTTATGAAGTTTTAATGGACTTCAAAGAACTCTTTACCAAAAGCCATCACTTCTGGAGTAGCCAAGTGTAAGAACTGTGGTACACCTGATAACCGTGTGATTTTGAGCAAATCACCAGCTGTCAACGGATTTGATTAGTCTTTACCAAAAGCCGTTTGCTTCTGGACTAGCCAACTCTTGATAGAATAGTCAACATCTTGGTGAGCTGATTACCAATTATGGTTTTTCCACGGCCTTTACCACAAGCCATAATCTTGCGGGCTAGCCAACTCATTAGCTTTTGAGGATAATGGGGAGTTGAGGAACCATACAATTTTGGGCAAATTGCAAGCCATAAACGGGTTTGAGTTATCTTTACCAAGAACCGTTTGCTCCTGGATTAGCCAATCCTTATGTAGGTTAGACATGGCGGATTGATAACCATTTATTGCGTTCTAAGTGAGAAAAATTTTTTAAAATTTTTGGCTAAATTGGGGGTTCCTGATGGAACATGTATTTGAATTCGTGAGAATCCCCCCCCCCCCCCCCACACTTAGAACTGAATATTGCCCTCAATATTCAAAGTAGCGGGTGTTAAACCGAACTTAGAACGTAAAAAGGAAATATAACTAGCCATTATTTAAAGATGTATATACATACAATTATTTTTTTAGATAAAATTTCTTAAATAGAAGCTATCACTATATGTACATTTTTTATTTTTATTTATTTTTTTATTTATTTTTAAAGGTATTTACATATATACAACATGTGGGGCATCTCCCCCACACTAGGGTGTTACACACGGGTGACAAGCCCATGTTTTTGATTTCCGAGTCACTAGCTTGACTCGACCCCGTATTTGATTTCTTTCCTCCCAAACTGTCAGGTTTATCACGCAAGCTAACCGCTTGTGAACGGTTAACTGTAATAAAGAGCTCCTGAACAGGCCGGGAGAAAAAATAATTTAAAAATCTATGGGGAAGTAAGTGGAAGAAACCATCTCCATCGGACTTTCATACAGAATATTTGTATACACATTGAAGTACATGAAAGTTCCACACCAAGAGAGATATATCTGGCATTTAAACCAATGTTATATGGCAAATGCCAGGGTCAAAGGTAACATCCTCACTCTCGAATGAGTGAAGAGAAGGAGAAATCACCGGATAGGTGAAGGGTAGTAGGGAGATCAGAACAGCAGTAATCACAAGAACTTCCTCCTCAAGAATTTGAAATTTAAGTGAAGGAGGCAAGGTCTTGTGCTTGATCTCAGGAATTTTATCAGTTTCTTCAACTGATTTGAATTCCTCCTTATGAAGTTGTTTGGGTGGGAGGGTGGGATAATTTTCTGGGTATAACAGTTGTTCAAGAAGAAGACTGACATCTCCCTCCTGATTACTCTCGGCATTATCAATACTTGGCATAAATGTGTCTAAATCGAGATAAACATCGATTTCATCCAGAATAGAATCAGTACTCTCATTATGAAGTTCTTTTAGTGGAGCAGGGAGAATTTGATCATTATGCATTAATTCCTCTAGGAGAAGAATATCTCCCTCCTCATCACTCTCAGTCTCATCTTTATCCCAAATGGGATCACTATCAGTCTCACCTTCATCCCAAATGGGATCACTTTCAGTTTCATCCAGAGTGAGAGAAGATGAAGAATCGGCTAAGATAGTAGTAGAAGATGGAGTGGAATTACCACTCACAGAATTATGAAAATAATCAAGATTTTCTTGAGAATACTCCTTTGAAGTAACTTCAATGAAATCGATTCGGTTAACCGATTCAGAGTTATAGTTTGAAGAGTACCTCGAGTTTTGATCTTGACCAAATGTAACAGCTTCCTTACCAACACGTAAAGTGATCTCATGCTCCAAAACATCACTAAGAGCATGGCCGGTTCTAAGGAATCCTCTCCCAAGAATGAGAGGAACCTTTTGATCGGCATCAAAGTCAACGACCACATAGTCTGCTGGAAAATGGAACCTCCCTACTTTAACAAATACATCTTCAGCGATGCCGAGGGGCATAGATATGGTACGATCTGCAAGCTCGAGAGTCATGCAGGTAGAGGAGAGTTCCGGAAGAGAAAGTTTCTTCCACACTGAATAAGGCATTAGATTGATGCTAGCGCCGAGATCGGCCAAGGCGTAGCATTCAATCATTCCTGGGAATACACAAGGTATTAGGAATTTCCCAGGATCTCCAAGCTTCACAGGAAGCTTCTTTAAGATAACTGCCGAGCAGTTTTCGCTTACTGGAGTTTTCGCCATCTCAAACAGCTTTTCCTTGTTGTTTAGCAGTTGTTTGATTGTCGCTGCAAACTTAGGCATTAGAATGAGGGAATCCACGAAACTAATGTCAAAATGTAATTCTTTAAAGATTTGAAAGAATTTATCTATTTGTTGACTATTCTTTTCACGGGTCCTATCCTCATTCATACGTGATGGGTACAGAAGATAAGGTTTGGATTTAGGGACGGTATCCTCAGGAGTCTCTACAGATTCAAAGACAACTCTTGATTTGGATTTCTTTTTAGGGAGGACCGGAGGAGAGACTTGTGCTGTACTTTGTGAGCTTGGAATTTGCACTTCGTCTGTTGTATCTTCCGCCTCTTTTTCCACATCATACAATGGAGGAGGGATAGGCATTGAAGGTCCATCATAAGCAGCACCACTACGAGTGGTGATAGCTTTGATGATATTGGAATCCTCCTCCTCATCATCACTGTCGTCTAATACACTCCTACGGGAAGAATTAAGCATATGAGAATAAGTCATAGCTGCCCTTTGGTCATAAAGATTGCTTGACAAACTTTTAACCGTGAATCGTGAAAGAGTAGGATCTATTCTTGACGATGTAGGAGTGACAGGGGGTGTAGATTTTGGGACAACCGTGGTTTGGACGTAATGAGCACTTCTATTATTAGAAGGAAGTACCGGGTCCTTTGTCACCTTGGTTTCTCGTTCCATATTCTTCTTCGAAGTAGGAATAGGAATCGATGGTCCATCATGAGCTTTACCACTACAAGTGGTAATAGCTTTGAGTTCACCCTTTGGATTTGGAACAGTGTTACCTGGGAGAGTTCCCGAGGTAGATGGTGGATTTAGTTGTTTTACTAAACCAGCAAACATGTCCTTAATATCGTTCCTCAGCTCATGGTTGTTCTTAGCAATTGAAGAATCAAATTCATTCTTCAAATTGGAGATTTGGTTCTGCATTGCCCTCATGTTAGCATCATTAACCTTGATGTGGTTAGCGAGGTCATTGGAGGGAGATTCTTGATAAGGAACCATTTGATGAGCAGGAGCTGAATACCCTTGATTTGAATTTCCCTTGTGGGGTGGGTATTGAAAAGGAACCATTTGATTGCTCGGGGCATGATATTGATTATGTGTGTTTTGCCCTCTTTGCTGGTTAGGAATGAACCTATTAGCATTGTTTGGTTGGTATAATCCAGGCTGTCCTCCTTGGTTGTTAGCACGGTAGTTTGTTTCCACTTGAGGACGGAATGGAATTCCTCCTTGATTGGAACTGCCTGCTATAGCATTGACTTCAATTGCATTGCCAGCGGTGTGGGTACAATTGTAGTATGGATGAGGACCTCCACAAGTAACACAAACGTCTACCTTTTTAATTTCAGCAGTTTGAGAAGTTTGCGGAGCGGACTCTTTCTTGGAAACCAAAGCTTGGATAGCCTTCGTGAGTTCAGCAATCTGAGAATCAGTGCTAGAAGTCACGGGAGATGATGTAGAAGGACCAGCACTAGCATGAGAATTATAAGTTCTATCTTTCGTAGTACGGACCTTAGACATGTTTTCAATTAAAGCAATGGCTTCCTTTGTGGATTTGCTCAGAAAATTACCTCCAGCTGAGGCGTTAAGAGAATTTTGATCAGATGGGTTTAACCCATTGTAGAAAGTGTCCATTTGCATCAATTCGGTGAAACTGTGATGTGGACATCTGCGGAGCAATTCTTTAAAACGATCCCATGCCTCTCCGAATGGTTCATCAAACCTTTGAGAGAACTTCATGATCTCATTCTTAAGATATGTGGTTTTGGAAGGAGGAAAGAATTCATTAACGAATTTATGAACCAAATCTCCCCATGTTTCAATCGATTTAGGGGGCTGTTTATCAAGCCAAATCCTGGCATTACCTTTGATGGAAAATGGGAAGAGAAGAAGTTTGATTGATTCCTCAGGGACATTTTTGCATTTGATGGTACAAGTGATCTTGTTAAACCATCTAATGTGATCATGAGGATCGTCCCTCTCAAAACCATAGAATTGCCGCTGGGTTACCAGAGCTATCAACCCAGTCTTGAGCTCAAAATTCTCAGCCACGATGGCTGGAACAACAATAGCATCTCCGTAACCCTCGGTGGGTGCTTGGAGAAGCTCATTCATCGGACGATCTTCCGTCATTATGACAGGGGGTTTAGGATCAGTACGTATCTCGGGTACGACTGAGGGAGCAGAACGTCTACGACTTCTTCGAGGTATGGCTACAAGCTCACGAAGAGGACTTGATGACCTTGAAGAACGAGTGCGCATGCACTAAGACGCGTCTAAGGATCCTTGAAGAAAAGGAAACTCAGATAAGGGTGAGAAGAGTATTTTTAGGTTTTTATTTTATGTTATATATATATAGAAAGAAAAATAAAATATTTTTGGTGTTTTATATGTTTATGGAAGATTTAAATACTATATTATATAAGATATATGTACTATGGATAGGTATTCAACAAATCTGATACTTCAGAATCGTTCAACGCAGCACAATTCCCCGGCAGCGGCGCCAAAAATTGATTCGCGGTTTTCTAGTCAACTTTATTTAGTCAACCACTTGTGAATGGTCAACCAATAAAAATCAAACTAAAGAAACCTGAATTCAATATATCCAAGGAGTTTAGTGTCCCCGGATCGTTTATGTCCCTTGGAAGTGTGATATCCTGAGTTAGAACGGATCTGTGATCGGGAATTATTGAACAGGAAAGGGTATGTATTTGTGATTACCCTAGGAGAAAAGATAATAGCTTTAATAAGCTATATAAACAAAACCTTGAAATAAGAAAACGTCAAAACGTAAAAGGAATTAAAAACGTACGCGACTGCGTACAGAGAAAAAGGTGAGTTTTAAAGAAAAATAAACTACAGGGGTTAACAATGAAAATTCTATAAACTTAAACTAAAAAGAAAATTAAATTAAAAAGAAAACTATTTTTTATATTATTGATTAAAGGTAAAAGCTAAATTTTATTAAAACAAAGAACATTACAATGAAAATGAGAATTACACTACAAACTGAGATAAAAATTCGGCAGAGTTTTGCTACTCAAAAACTCCACACCTAATAAGCTAATACAAGCATCTATATATAGGAAGACAGTGAGGTTGGGGTCTCGGATTGCCAAGCTAGCAATCCGTGTGAGCTGTACTTCTTTAGATCCTTTAAGTACCCTTGGATTGCTTCTCATCATATCATCTCTAATATCAACCCTTTGATCAGCTTTGATGACGCGTTCCACCCAATAACAGCTTGCCATGTGTCGTTTTTGTGCTTCTTAGATACTCTAACACACTCCTGACATCATTGAGCTTCTAGAAGAAATCTTGATTTGACAAGTATACCCTTAATTGTGGTAACCAATTGGACGGAACAATACTTAGGGTTCATAGTCCCTGGGTAACTTTGGATTTGGGGAAAAATAGGAAGCGGGGTAATATATTTTGACTATTTGACCCTTTTTGACCCGTATGATATTCTTTGACCGTGGGATGTTATGGGCTTGGGGATGGGCTTTTGGATTGTAACTGGATTTGGATTATTCAGATATTGGATTAAACTTGTGGTAACATGTATTTCAACTTTTGAGTTTTTTAGAAATATGTAAGGACTAAAGTTGTAGAAAATAAATCTCCAAGGACAAATCCTGTACTTCTTCAAAATTATATTCCAAGGGCTCATGATGTCAAAATATGATTTTCCAAGGTTGACTTTGACTTTCCTTCAAAATAATATCATAAGGGACTAAATCTGACAACTCTGAAAAGTATGAGGACTAAATCTGCAATTTTTCAAACTTCTCACAAGGATCACTTAGGCACATAAATCAATCACTGAGGACTTGATAAGCTCAACTTTGATTCTCAGCTTGACTTTCTAACACATTCTACTCTCATGCTCGTTATTGCCGGGTTTTTACTTTTTTTTCGTCTTTTTTGTGATAAATCCGTATCTGCATGTTCACAACATAAAAACAAACATTTCTTTGGCATTTAGTTAGCAAAATTAGTCTATTTGGGTCGGTATTTGGCCATGAAATGGTATGTGAATTAACACATACCAAAATCCCCCAGACTAAGGTATTGTCGTGTCCTCACGCAATGTGATTAATTCACGCCTTTGGGATAAATAATTTCAAGACTCTTCCTACTGACTTTGTAAAGTAGCAAAGAGGTTCGAAAGAAGTAATAAAATCATTTATTCCCGAAAACACTCTGTTTTCCAAAATTTTCCTTTATTCCTTTATTCCACTGTCACTTCTATTTTTTGGACTTTTCATTCTTAATACATGTGACGATTTATTGAACTTTCATTATTTTGCAATAATTATTAGGGTCAACGAGTAGAAACACTTCTATTTAAGAAGTGACCATACGGATAAAAATTGTCATCCTTGATTTTTCACAAGTCCCCAAACTAAGCGTACAAACGAGATCACAGCTTATCTACAAATTAGATGCTAACACTACTCATAAAAGTTACTTGTGGAAACTCCTTACTCCCATGTCCTAAGTTTTTGTATCTCAATATTTTACTTTGTTGAGAAATGAATTGCTTCATATTTTCTCGTTTTACTATTTTCTAGTCCGATAGTGACACCTAAGTTAAAACGATAAGTAGTTATTCATTTTCTCTTAAGAACCACTGCAATAGAAATTCGGTCCACATCAAGGAATTTTGGTACATACAATATAATAAATATAAGTTGCGGGGTACTACACGTGCACCTCATGTGTCCAATTCAAAATCATTCACATGCACCTCACGCGCCAACAACTTATTTACATTCAAGCTCTTATTCATCATAACTTTCAACTTTCATTTTTTCATTTTTCACTTGTTTTTTCACTTTTCTCATATTTTCTCATATTTTTCACTTTTTTTCTTGTTTCTTTCTTGAGTTTTCTCATAACAACAATGGAAGCTTATCGGGTAGCTCCAAAACCACATAAATAATCAACTTTTGACTTTTGATTTTTTCACTTTTTGCCCTTATTTTTGATGTTCCTTGATATGTACCCAACTTCTAAAGCAAAAATTCTCTTAAGAAAACAAAGAACTAAATATTATCCAAACCTAAATACCACTAATTAACCTAGAACATCTATTATATATTGGTGACGTATCTGATGGGAGTAAAAAGCCACAAGTACCTCTCATGAGCTCTAAAGAGAACCACTACTCCACGTTTAGCATCTAACTTCTAAATAAACTCTATCATTTCTGGCTCTTCGCAATTTAAGATTTCAAATAAGAAACCCGCGAATACTTAGCCGATAATCAGCCACGCATATATAAAGTCAGTTACGGAAACTTGCAAATTCTAGAAGAAGAATTCGCATTTTCTAGCTCCTGATGTAAAAGACTAGCGAAAGCTTTTAAGCTGCGCATGTATAAAGTCAAGTACGGGAACTTGCAGATTCTTAAGAAAGAATTCGCATTTTATAGCTCTTTGTGTACAAAACTAGCACAAGCTTATATGATTATCATTGGTTAAGGGAACAAGCTAGGGCTCGACACGCCCGGTCAAGTCAAAATATTTATTCCTACTCTCACCAGCAAGAAAGTCAACAAGGTGCCAAAACACTTATTCAAACTTTATTATATTTTTGCACAACTTTTTCAACTTTTCACAATTTTTTGTGCTTTTTCTTGACTTTTTCATTCATTTTTGAAATTTTTGAAATTTTTCAATTTTTTCATTTTTGGTGGAAAAATGGAGTTACGAGAGTGCACGACAATGTGAAAAATGCTAGATCAAATCGAATCGAAGATTCACCCTCCCCCAGACTAGAATGAAACATTGTCCTCAATGTTTGTATGGGTTAAGGCAATCCTAACAAAATTCTAGGGCCGTTTATTAAGTATGCCAAAGAAAACGTTAGTCAAAAAGATTCACGGATATAGGATTTCCAATAGCACCGACGAATGAAACTCGAGCGGAGAGAAGTTAATGAGCACGAGAGTCATCATAAATCGCAGACAATCCTAAACAAACATCACAAACAACCACGGAACACAAGAGTAGAAGAGGCACCCCCTCCTCACGTTATTTGTTACAAAATAGAAAATTAGAAGATGAAATTGGATAAGCATGGGTTGCCACCCACGAAGCGCTTTGTTTTTTATTTCCGAGTCACGTAGCTTGACTCGATCCCTGAATTAATTTGTCCCTGGGGAAAAATTCGTGGAAAAATAATCTCACTCGGGCTTCAATTCAAAATATTTGAAAAAACATATGAATTATTTGAAAATTCCACCCCGAAGAGATAACCGATGGTATGTGAATGATGAAAACTTTTAAAAACGATACCAGGGTCAAAAACAACATCCTCACTCCCCACGGAGTGAAGGATAAGAGAAATCACATCAAATGTTACAAACGGCAAGAATGTCATGATAACCATCATGAAAAACTCATCATCATCAAAAGAAAACTTCATAATTATGGAATTATTAATTTTATCATTCAAGCTCATTTTAAAAACTTTCCCGGGTGGGAGGGTTGGGATAAAATTTTCATTAAAACTCTCATGTTTAAGAACACCACCCGGATCATGATCAATGTCAATATCAAAACTGAAACTTTCATATTCTGGATTAGAAAACTTTTCAATTTCACATTCAAATTCATCAAAACAAAAGGACTCATACTCCAGAAGAGAGATAAAAGCATGAGAAGTGGTACTGCTACGACTCGTCTCTTCCGAGTGATCAAAATGAAAAGCTTCATAAGTCGGATAAGAAAAATCAGGATGATAAGTGGAATTGCCACTCATCTCCTCAGTCGTTTCAAAGGAAAAACTCTCAAAGTCGGGTAAAAATTCCTCGAGCTCGGGCTCAAGAGGATCGTCAATTATAAGCTCAATCTTTTTCTTAACTTTATCCGGAGGGATTGACGGTTCATTATTCAACAAATTGTCAAGAAAAATTATATCTCCCTCCGAATCAAAGTAAGATTCGTCAGTCTCAGAAAACGGAATCATTTCTATAGCAAGAAATTCATCGACCTCTTCCCAAAAAGAATCATATTCCTTAGTCGGAGGAAATGATGGGGAAGAGTCGGAGACGAAAGTTTTCACAAAATCATCAAAGGAATAATCACAAACATCAACGCTTTTGACAGAGTACTTCTTTGATTTTGAAGCATCGGCTTTAAAAATCATTATGTCATCATCATGTCGTAAAGTTAGAGTATCCTCAAAATGATCTACTAGGGCTTTTGCGGTTCGTAAAAACGGTCGCCCTAGTATAAGAGGAACTCTCGGATCAGCCTCAAAATTAACAATAACAAAATCTGTCGGAAAAGTACAAGAATTCACACGAGCAAAAATGTCTTCAGCAATTCCAACCAGATGAGTTATCGATCGATTAGCCAGCTCTAAAGTCATTCTCGTCAGTTTAAGTTCCCCCATTCTAAGTTGTTCATAGATCGATAATGGCATAAGGTTAATACTCGCACCTGAATCGGCCAGGGCATTGCAAACTTCTTGATCTTTCAACGAACAAGGAATGAGAAACTTTCCCGAGTCACCAAGCTTTTCGGGAAGCTTCTTGAGAAGAATTGCGGAACATTGAGAATTTATCGGCGTTTCAGCTAATTCAAGCAATTTCTCTTTATTACTTATGAGGTTTTTGAACGTAGAAGCAAATTTTGGCATATACACGAGAGCATCCATAAAACTTATATCAAAGTGCAATTTTTGAAAAATATCAAGAAATTTTTCCATTTGTTTTTTAGACTTTGCACGGAGCTCTTCATCATTAAATCGTGATGGATATGGCAATTTAGACTTGTATTTCACATTGTTTTCAAAAACGACTTTTTCTTTATCCTTTGACTTTTGGACAACCGGAGGTTGGACATTTTCAGCTCCTCCATTATTAATAGGAGGAGCCGGGTCCTTTGTCGCCTCGGTCTCACAGTCCACTACCTTAGGCGGAGACGAAGAAGAAGAGGTAGTAGGAGATGTGGGTCCATCATATTTAGCACCACTGCGAGTCGTGATCACCTTAACTTCGCCCCTCGGGTTTGCGATCGTGTTGCTTGGCAAAGAAGTAGTACCCGAGCCCGAGGGTCGATCATTTAAACGTTTGTTAATATCACTGATTTGATTAGCAAACAACTGAGTTGTTTCTTCATATTTTACCATAAAAGATTGTTGGTTTTGAAACAATTGCTTAATCAAATCATCCGTGAGCGACGGATTTTGAATAACACCTTGATTTTGATTATTGTTGAAATTCTGCCCACGGTTTTGGAAATTACCATGATTTTGATTTCCATGATTTGCGTTCTAAAAATTCCCAGGGTTTCCATAGTTTTGTTGGTTTTGAAAATTCCCTTAGGCAGGCCTTGATTGTAATTACCTTGAAAACCCCGGTTTTGATTAAACCCTTGATTATGATTTTGAAAACCGTTATTAGCTCGACTCTGATTTTGATTTCCTTGATTATTACGATTCACAACATTATGGTTCTGGTTGACTTGATTGACTTGGTCTGGTTGTTCGAGAATGGGTGGTCCAAGATAATGAGTAGAACGGTAGCTGAGGAGATTACGGTCTCCTTGAGGTTGTGGGTAACCGTTGTTACCCGTGTTTACAGCATACGCGTTCTCTCGAGAAAAGGCACCGGTGGCCGGACATTCATAATACAAATGTGGAACACCACAAGTCTCACAACCATGACTAACCACATTGACTTGATGGTTTGATTTTTCAATTGAAATTACATCAACTTTCTTTGTTAAAGCCAATAGCATACTCATCATTTCATCATTATTTTTACCATTATTAGACACTTGAGGTTTATTCCTAGACATTCTCACACGAGCCTTATTCTCAATTATCATGAAAGCATCATTCGTGTTCCTAGCCAACAAGTTCCCACCCGCAATAGAGTTGAGTGAGTCTTGGTCAACATGACATAACCCATTATAGAAAGTGTCAATATGCTGAAGGTCGGTGAACCCATGGTTAGGACATTTTTCCTTCAAATCTTTGAATCGATCCCAAGCTTCACTAAATTAATCATCAAAAGCTTGTTGGAACCGAAAGATTTGGGAACGTAGGTTAGAAGTTTTAGAGAGAGGATAGAAATAGTTCACAAACTTGGAAGCAAGATCATTCCAAGTGTGAATCGAATTAGGTGGTTCCTTTTCCAGCCAAGTCCGGGCTGCTCCTTTTAAGGAGAAAGGAAATAACTTCAATTTCACCACATCGTGAGGAACTTGGTTCATTCTAATGGTCTCAGCGATGTCGGTGAAATTTCTGATGTGAGCATAGGGGTCTTCGTGATCAAACCCGTGAAAGGATATACCCGTAATCAAATTGAGTAATCTGTGATTTATCTCAAAGTTGGTATTGATGTCCGGAATCACAATAGCTCTCCTCACACCATTGAATGGTGATTGGAGTTGTTCCTCCATTGGACGTGGATCAAATTCCGGTTGTTGTCCCATCGGCGGGATAACATTGTGCTGCGGACCACCCATCGGCGGGGGTCCGTTGTGTTGTTCGTTTTTGTTCATCTCCTCGTCGTCAAGGAAATGAACCCGACTAGTATGTCGTAGAACCCGCTCGGGGTTAGAGAACGGAGACGTATGACTCTCAAAAGAAGAACGGGTGTGCGTACACCACAAACAAAATAAAAAAGAAAATGAAAAAGAAAAGAGAAAAGAAAATCTTTTTGTTTTTATTTTTATCTCAAAAAACTTTTTATATCTTTTGTTTTTATTTTTATCTCAAAAAACTTTTTATATCTTTTGTTTTTCTTTTTATAAAACGTAACGTTAATTGAAACCGTTTCTTTCAAAACCACGCGCGACGGAACGGGAGAGAAGAATGGATCTCTCTTCAGCTAACAATTTAATGTCTTAGCTTCCGTATTTCCCGCTTAATCGGTTGTAGTAATTGAAATAATCCGATAAACAACTGATTTCACGTTTTTGTTATATTGTGAGACTTATTTGGTTTACAACGCCCTCCCTTTCACGGCAGAATCGAGGCTGTAACTTTATTATTTTTTTGGTATTTTTGTAAACACTTTAGGAAAAGTGTTTTGAATTTTTCAATTTTTATAGAAATATATATACAAAATAGAGGAAGGCTTAACAAAACACGATTTTTCAAAACAATTATTCAAAAACTCACTTCGACCTTCCCCGGCAATAGCGCCAAAAATTGATGTGTGCTCAATTATAGTATATATTTATTTTCCGAAGAACTACTTGTGATAGTATTTCCCGGGTCGTTCTCCCAACGAAGGTTCGAATAGAATTTCGAATAATCGAATTGGGAATCGTGTAGTGTAAAGTGAATAGTGAGAAGTGATTGTGAAGTTCAAAATATGAAAAGATATAGTGAATAATGCAAAAGGTACAAGCTATATATGCCCAAAAGTCTAAAATTAGAAAACGGAAATGCAAACGCGAAATTTAAACGTAATGTACGAAATAAAACGCGACTTTTATACTAAAAATGATCCTACAATTGTGAAACAAATTTCTAAAAATCTTAAATTATTAAAAAGAATTTTGAGAAAAAGAAAAATATTTTTTTCGCTTTTTATTTATTTTTTATGATTTATTTTCTTTTTATTGAATTAAAGAGTAATTAAAAATAAAAGAAAATGTGAAAAATAATGGGAAAATTATAAAATCTAATCTGAAAAATCTAGAATATTATAAAAGAATTTTCTAAACTATTTTTGTATTTTTAAAAGCTTTTTCTAATTTTTTATTGATTTTTGACTATTTAAAAGTATAAAAAAATGATTTAAAACTAAGAAAAATTAAAAAAAAATAGTAAACAAACTCAGAAAAATATGAAAAAATTACAGAAATTCTAAAATAATATGAAAAGCTTACAGAAAAATTTTGAAAAGAAAATAATAAGCTGAAGTGCTTTTTTGGCTGAAAATCAGCTTATTCAAGTGATTATTTATAAGCACTTGAACCCAATTTGACTGAAAATGACATAGAAGGCTACTAACATTCAGACAAACTCAAATGCACGCAAATCAGATCAATATGTACTCAGAAACACAAACAAAAAGCAATAAGCAGTGAAAATAAGCACTAGTTAAGAGCAAATAAGCACAAAAGAGTACCAATTAGCAAAGCACAAAAGAGTACTTAAAGCCCTATGCCTAATGACCAATTGCTACTCTAATTTTACCATTATTCAGCATAGAAACTCACTACTTACTGAATTTTATCAGCATATGTTGACTTTATTATATTACCATTAAGCTTTGACTAATTCCAAATTTTATTGATCAGTACTAATCTAAGATGTATATTAAGCATGATCAAACACTAATAACTCAATCACAAACATGGAATGAACCGTTTCAACAAAGTAGCAACATCAGATCACAATAACACTAACTATTATTGAATTATAAAACTAATTTTGACTTATATGAGATAAACCTACTAAATGAAGCTTTAGTTGACCTAACTAAGCCTATAGTAAACTAGTTGTGCAGGAAAAATAGAAAAAGAACAACAAGATATCCAACAACTGATCAGATCCAAACACTCCTAATTCTAACAAGTTACACTACAAAGCTCAGATTTGAACTATCATACTCACTGCCATTGATCAAACTGCCTCACATAGCAATATGGGAGAACAATTAAACATTCAACAACAACATTAAACAGCTATAGCTGAGTAACACAGATCTAACAAATAACTGGCAGATAGAAACAGATTCAAAATAAAGGAATCAAAAGTGATCAACAAGTTTAACTATGACTACCACTACTTCAATATAAGAAATTAGGAGCAATGGAACAGTACACAAGCAAAGCTAAGTAGATCTATCAAAACATAAGCAGAATACAATGAATAAACTAACAACTATCACTAACCTAACACTACAATGATCAAACTCACTCAAATTAACTCAAATATCATCTAACTACACTAATAAAACAGAAATCAACAAGATATGACAGATCAAATTAAACTACTAGAATAATGCAATAACAATTTGAAATAGGAACAAGTACTTACAAACTTTTTCACCTCAGCTCTAAATAGAGGTGGTTCACTTAGCTAGCCAATCTTTAGATAGGCTCAAACACATCCTTGTCTCTGTTTGAACTATCAAATTACCCACAGTTCATGAATTTTCACCATAGGGTGAGTTATATTGATTGCAGTCACAATTGATTTATGGAGCTTATGGATACTAAATTCAAACTCACAATAGCTTTTGAGCTAAAATTGAATACCAAAATATCTTGTTTGAAGACTGATTTTTCCAAATCTCTTTTTGTATTTTCTGTTTTTTTTTAAACTATAAAACTAATATGAAACTGAATTTAAATGTAACTAAAGATAAGATGAATAATGCTGAAATTCTTCTAAAAACTAAAGAGAACTAAGTTGTATAACAAGATAAAACAATTAACTAATTGATTAAAGGTAAAAGCTAAATTTTATTAAAACAAAGAACATTACAATGAAAATGAGAATTACACTACAAACTGAGATAAAAATTCGGCAGAATTTTGCTACTCAAAAACTCCACACCTAATAAGCTAATACAAGCATCTATATATAGGAAGAGAGTGAGGTTGGGGTCTCGGATTGCCAAGCTGGCAATCCGTGTGACCTGTGCTTCTTTAGATCCTCTGAGTACCCTTGGATTGCTTCTCATCATATCATCTCTAATATCAACCCTTTGATCAGCTTTGATGACACGTTCCACCCAATAACAGCTTGCCATGTGTCATTTTTTGTGCTTCTTAGATACTCTGACACACTCCTGACATCATTGAGCTTCTAGAAGAAATCTTGATTTGACAAGTATACCCTTAATTGTGGTAACAAATTGGACGGAACAGTACTTAGGGTTCATAGTCCCTGGGTAACTTTGGATTTGGAGAAAAATAAGAAGCGGGGTTATATATTTTGACTATTTGACCCTTTTTGACCCGTATGATATTCTTTGACCGTGGGATGTTATGGGCTTGGGGATGGGCTTTTGGGTTATAACTGGATTTGGGTTATTCAAATATTGGATTAAACTTGTGGTAACATGTATTTCAACTTTTGAGTTTTTTTAAAATATGTAAGGACTAAAGTTGTAGAAAATGAAACTCCAAGGACAAATCCTGTACTTCTTCAAAATTATATTCCAAGGGCTCATGATGTCAAAATATGATTTTCCAAGGTTGACTTTGACTTTCCTTCAAATAATATTATAAGGGACTAAATCTGGAAACTCTGAAAAGTATGAGGACTAAATCTGCAATTTCTTCAAACTTCTCACAAGGATCACTTAGGCACATAAATCAATCACTGAGGACTTGATAAGCTCAACTTTGATTTCCAGCTTGACTTTCTGACTCATTCTACTCTCATGCTCGTTATTGCCGGGTTTTTGCTTGTTTTTTTCGTCTTTTTTGTGATAAATCCGTACGTGCATGTTCACAACATAAAAACAAACATTTCTTTGGCATTTAGTTAGCAAAATTAGTCTATTTGTGAGAAAATGGTTTTGAAAAAGTTTATATATATATATATATATATATATATATATATATATATATATATATATATATATATATATATATATGTAACACCCCCAAAATTTTTTACAGCGGAAGACTCAACAAGCTTTCGGGGTGCTACGGGGATTGGTATCTAACACAAGACATAAAAGAACGAGATAAAGTAAACATAAGAAAAACACAACCACGCGGGGTTTTAAAGTTTACATTTATCCCAAATTCATCCAAAGTCAGGCCCAAAAGAAATAAATATAGGTCCATAATTATTTATCAGAGTTTTATAAAATAGATCCGTAACCAGGTGCCAGAGCCAAGCCTCCAATCCAAGCATCCAAGGGCATCACTTAATTACCTAAGAAAACGCGCTAGAAGTCAGCTTTCGCTGGTGAGATCATAGGTTTAAATTCATAACTAAATCAAGTGGACATATACGCAAAACGCTTGCTAGCTAGACTAGGCCTCAATCATCCAACCAAATCTAATCAACCCTATAGGTGCACACTATAGCCCAAATCAAACAAATCAATAGCTTACCTAGTTCATGACTAGGCCTCGCTCCATAACCAATCCAATAGCTTACCTAGTTCGGTACTAGGCCTCGCTCAACTACCAATCAATAGCTTACCTAGTTCGGGACTAGGCCTCGCTCTATAACCAAATCAATAGCTCACCTAGTTCAGGACTAGGTCTCGCTCTATAACCTACCTAGTTCTATAAGCATAGCAAGTTTTAAAATAAACAAGGCGATAATAGTCCACATAAAACAATTTGCACGTTTCTCACCCCAAGTATTGAAAACAAAGTTCAAGAGTAAAAGTGGTGCTATGACTCACCTCAAGTCCAGCAATCAGCAAAAGAAATCGATAGATGAAAGACGTAAAGCAACTCAAATAACGGCAACTACAGACTCGGCACTTCCTAACAATATAAACGCGTTCAGAATCATTTCCTCAAAGATCAAATATTCCCAATCCCGAACGTATTCCATTTTACTTTCCAAAATCCATTTCTCGTATTATCCTCATATTAGTTTGGAGTTTGACGTTTGGTATCCATGCGGGTGGAGGGTCGACACAACTCAAACCAAGAAGCCACAACGAAAAGAATAATAAAACAATCTATATGTCTAATATTAGTCCAATATATTATTTAAATAAATCATCGAAGTTTATCAAATCCGTCGATTTGGTAATCCCCCATATTTATTTACGTAATATATCACTCTAAGATTATACCCAACGTAAATCACATAGCACAAAGAATACTATATGGTAAGTATCGTAGTCCAATAAATTCCCTATATATATCGTCAAATTTGCCAATTTCGTCAATTTAGCCAACTCCACGAGATATTTAGTAATTCATCATTCCAATACAAATACCATAACCTATGGGCGTCGTAGTATACGATGCCCATTGATATATT
Source organism: Artemisia argyi (assembly GCA_030686995.1). Taxonomy (NCBI): domain Eukaryota; kingdom Viridiplantae; phylum Streptophyta; class Magnoliopsida; order Asterales; family Asteraceae; genus Artemisia; species Artemisia argyi. Next base: position 332,248,887 of record CM060709.1, read on the forward strand.
CATTTTAGATAGCTAAATAGACCCTATTTAACCCGTCGATTAAATAAGTTACGTAGTTATAAAAAATGGATATATTAATCGTCATATATCCGTGACAACACAAAAGTCACATAATAAAATAAAGTCCACTTGGACTTAAGTGACCACAACCCCGTATAACTCGATAGTTTTCCTAATTTATTAAAAGAAATATTGATTGATGCTAAACCACCAACTTATATTGACCAAAGAATGGTCAATAAAGTCAAATAGTCTAGGTCAATGCTCCGGGTAATATAAGGTATCACCGGGTCGTTAAGTCCCGTTGAAGTGTGAATTGTAACTTTAGCGTATTCGTTATCGGGTAATTATTCACAGAAAAGGGTTATGATCAGAATTATTTGGAAATTATTAACAAATATAGCTTAGGAAAGCTACGTGAGTGATTACGGGAATTTAGATTACAAAGATTTGAGCTAAAACCTAAAAACGTACGTTTTAATTAAAAAACGTATACAGATGAACAAAACAAAAAAGTACAACTGATGGACGGGAAGGGTTAAAAGTGTAAAATTAATATTTTTACAATTCTAATAATTAAAGAAAATTTTAAGAAAAATAAAAACTATTTTTACACTATTTAATTATTTATTATTAATTAATTACTAATTATCTATTTATTACTAATTAAATTAATTAGAATTATTAAAAATACTAAAAAGGCTTAGAAAATTAAGAAAAATTTTATAAATCTAATTAACCATTATGGGAATCCTAAAAAATTATAAAAAGTTAATTTTAAGTATTTTTAAACTAATTAATTAATTATTAAGCTAATTACTTATTAATTTCTAATTAAACTAACTATATTAAAAAAAATAGAAAATGAACAGTAAAAATTCTAGAAAAATTAATAAAAATGTTTTAACTAAAATAAAAGCTAGAAAAATTATAAAAACTAGGTTATACTTTATAAAATATAATTATGCTATTTAATTGATTAATATTAATTAAAACTAAATTAAACTAAAATTAATTAGGAAAACCACTAAAAGACAAAATAAAAATTTGGAAAAATTTATAAAATTATTTTAACCTAAAATAGAATTTCTAAAAATATAAAAATGATATATTGCTTTTAAATAAGCTAAAAAGAAAAATAAAATTGATAAATCCTATTAAATAGAAGCTATCACTAATATTAAAGTTGGTTTTTTGGTTTTTTTCTTTTTCTAAACTGATTATAAACTAAAAACAACAACTTTTAATAAAGACACTTTTATTTTAACCCAAGAAATAAGCACTTGGAGTGCTTATTGATGCCACAGTTGACTTTTGTTGACTGTGGTAGTTATTTAGCTCAAATGGGAAGATGTGGGGTCCACAATGATAATTTTTGGTTTCTCTGAGCTAGTAGAACTTGAATAAGCAAGAATAAGCCAAATAAGTGGCTTCAATAAGCCACAAAGCACCAATAAGCAGTTTGCTCAATTGATTTCTGAGACAGATTTGGGACAAGCTTTTGGGGTCAAACAAAGTGGGGTCCACAGGTCTGAAGGTCAAATCAATGGTCAATATACACTCCCTGGTAGGAGGGGGTTGAATGGTGCAAAGTTGGAGGTGTGGGACCCACTGGGTCAGTCACAAACCACCACCAAAGTTGGGTGGGTGGAGCAAGTCTGCTGAGACAGGGCAAGAGCTTGCCCTGCAGTCAACTTCAAAGGGTGATTTGGTACCCAAGAAAAAATCACAAAATTATAACAATTGTGAAAATTCAAAGTTCAGATGATAGTGTAAACACACAACAAATTTCAAGTCTTGGATCACAACACAAAATTCAAATCAATTCATGCTATTTTGACAAAAATCTGCATTTGTACCTTTTGACTTTTTGAGAAATTGTGAGATTTGACTTTTATGAACTTAGACAGCTGATTTTATGATCAAACTTGTTTAATTATGGTATATTAAGACTAATTTAAGTAAATGACCAACTTATGCAAGGTTGTGATGAGTTATGGACTTGAAAACTCACCACAGTTAACTGTGGTGAGTAATTTCTTGTGATTCTGACTTCTACTCAATTTGTCACTGATTTTATGGTTAGTTTACCCTAGATAACACTAATGTAGCATATATGAACCAGAAAACAACAACCTAAGCTCCTTAAGCCTACTTGAAAGGCTTGTAGGCAGGATTAAGCAACTAGATATCACCAATAAGCTAAAACACAGATTATGCACAAAATACTCTAAAAATCTAGGATTAAAAAGGAAACAGCTTTGAACCTTCCCTAGCTTTTACTAGGGCTTCTTTCTCAGCTACTAGCTCCTAGCTTATCAATGATAAGCTAGGTACAAGTCCTTCCACCAATTCCATTACTTGGTGCTTCCATAAGCTTTCCACAATGAGCAAAGGTATTCTATGACTAATTTGCTACTGATTCTATATTGTTTTCTGTTTTCTTTTCACATTTTAGACAATAGGTTGGAGTAAGAATGCTTATATAAAGCTTATATTCAATAATTCACTGAGACAAGAAACTTGAAAAACTTGATAAAAAACTGAAAATTGCAATTTAAAAGATGAGAACTTATATTGATTAAAAACTGGTTATAGAAGATAAACTAAGTATTTTTACACTAAAACTAATACATTACATGCCATAAAAGGCTTACATGAACCAAATACTTATACTACGAATAAAAATACTTCACTATCTCTTCCACATGGCTTTTCCTTGAAATCTGGGGGTCCCACATGTCTTCTCTTTGACCAGAGACCAAATCCTCACCCTCCAATTGTATTTTGATCGTTTCTAGCCTTTGATTAGTGTTTTGGCGCCAAAATGAATACGGGCAAGGTTGAGTGGTTCTGGTGGGGGTTTGGTCTTGGTATTAATTGTGGTGGGTTTATTAGGTAAGGGGTATTAATTGTGGGGGGATTTGGTTGGAAAAAGGTGAGGAGGGGGGAGGTTGTATTCCCTGGTTTTGTGGGATTTGGTTGGGGGGAAGATGGAGTTGACCGGGGTGTTTGACCCTGCTTTATTGTTAAAAGGGATACGGGCCTGGGTGGTTTTGGGCTTGGGATGGATTTGGGCCAGGGATTGGATTGGGTAAATGGGGTTTTGGCTTTGGGTTTAATTATAACAAAAGGGTCCGGTTTGGTGGTATGTTATCAAGGACCAATTTTGTAATTCCTCCAAAGTTGAGGGGCTGATGTAGATTATTTCCCAAAGTAACCATAAGGACCAATGTTGCCAATACCAATCATACAAGGACCAAATTTGCCAATTTTCCATTTTTCAAAATTTCAAAACTTCCCAGGGACCTAATTTGCCATTTTTGGATTTTCAGGGACTAAACATGTAATTTTTGGAAAACTTGTGACCCAAGTGTAATATTTAGTGATTTTTGACTTTTAAAACCTTGGGTTGACTTTTCCTTTCAAAATAAATGCATAGGGACTAAAGTTGACAAGTTTTGAAACTTGGGGGACTGAAACTGCCAGTACTACAAACTTTGTACGTTTTTTTCTTTGTTTTTGCACATTTTTTATTTAAAACACATAAAACACAATCCCTAGGATAATTTAAGTATTTTGATATCTTTTTGATTGTTTTTGTGCGTTTTGGCAGTTTAAATATATCAAAAACGATGAGTGTTTGAGCACTCATCAATCCCCCACACTGGAGTCCCTAGCAATCTTTTTAGAAAACTTGATGGATTTTAAGCTCTTTACCAAAAGCCATCACTTCTGGAGTAGCCAGGTGTAAGAACTGTGGCACACCTGATATCCGTGTGATTTTGAGCAAACCACCAGCTTTCAACGGATTTGTTAAGTCTTTACCAAGAGCCGTTTGCTCCTGGACTAGCCAGCATCTTGATGGACAACGTCAACATCTTGGTGAGCTGATTACCAATTATGAATTTTCCACGGCCTTTACCACAAGCCATAATCTTGCGGGCTAGCCAACTTATTTGTTTTTGGGGAGTTGATGAACCATACAATTTTGGGCAAATTGCCAGCCGTCAACGGATTTGATTTATCTTTACCAAGAGCCGTTTGCTCCTGGATTAGCCAATCCCTTTTGTCGCTTAGACAAGGCGGACTGATTACCACGAAAATTTTTGAAATAAAGTGAAAAATTTTTGAAAATTTTGGCCAAAAACGGGGGTACTTGAAAGATATTTTGATAAAATTCGATAGAATTTCCCCCCCACACTTAGAAATGAATATTGTCCTCAATATTCAAAGTCCCGGCTATTATGCCGAAGCTATGAATGAAAAAAGCCAAGATTCGAATCTAACTGCGGAAATACCAATTTTCACTTTATTTCTATATATATACAACCTTTTTTTTTTTTTTTTTTTTTTTTTAGAACTCTATATACATATATACATTTTTTCAAACAGCGGGGGGGTTGGCCATTCCCCCACACTAGGTGGTAGAAAATAGAAAGAATCAGAGATACGGGTGAAAACCCGTATTGTGCTATTGTTTTTGTTCATCGAGTCGCTAGCTTGACTCTATCCCCGAATTCAATTGTCCTTGGGGAAAGTTTGGAGATCCGGGACAACCATGGATGGTATGTCCTCTCCAAAGTAGTGCTTTAACCGATGTCCATTCACTTTGAAATTTGGACCGTCACTTTGAGATAATTCGACGGTGCCATAAGGATAAACTTTTGCGATAGTGAATGGACCAGTCCATCGGGTTTTGAGCTTTCCCGAGAAGATCTTGAGTCTAGAATTGAAAAGAAGGACTCGATCACCAACGTTGAAAACGCGGTTTTTGATTTTTGAGTCATGAATCTTCTTTGTCTTTTCTTTATAGATCAAAGAGTTCTCGTAAGCTTGATCACGAAGTTCGTTTAATTCGTTTAGTTGAACTTTTCTATGATCACCCGCCGTTTTGAGGTCGAAATTGGCATGCTTGAGGGCCCAATAGGCTTTATGCTCAAGCTCGATCGGAAGATGGCACGCTTTCCCGTACACAAGTTTATAAGGCGTACACCCAATGGGTGTTTTGTAAGCCGTACGGAAAGCCCAAAGTGCATCATCTAATTTGTCCGACCACGATGCACGATTCTCACCTACAGTTCTTTCCAAGATTCTCTTGATGCCCCGATTGGAAACTTCGACTTGTCCACTCGTTTGAGGGTGGTACGCAGTGGAAAGACGGTGAGTTACACCGTACTTTTGCATGACTTTGTCAAATTTGTCATTACAGAAGTGCGTACCACGATCACTAATAATAGCACGTGGAGTTCCGAATCGGGCAAAAAGAGCTTTTAAAAATTTCACAACTACTCGGGCATCATTTGTTGGTAAAGCTTTTGCTTCAACCCATTTTGACAAGTAGTCAACTGCCACGAGTATGTATTTGTTTCCGTGAGAGGATGGAAATGGCCCCATAAAGTCGATGCCCCAGATATCAAAGATTTCACAAACTTGAATTGCATTATGAGGCATTTCATTCCTTTGTGAAATATTCCCGTGACGCTGACAAGCGTCACAGGACTTGACCAATTCTTGGGCATCCTTGTAGATCGAGGGCCAATAAAAGCCGGAATCAAACACCTTTTTGGCGGTGTAGTTGAGATTGTGGTGGCCCCCCGTGGGACCAGCATAGCAAGCCTTTAAGATTTCAGCGGCTTCCTGACCATACACACACCGCCGGATGACTTGATCCGCGCATATTTTGAACAAGTAGGGGTCGTCCCAAAAGTAATGTTTTACGTCTTTGAAAAATTTATTTTTTTGTTGGGACGACATCCCTTTCACAATGAAGTTACCCGCAAGATAGTTTGCAAAGTCGGCAAACCATGGGGTAATCGAGTCTCCACGAAATGAAACCGCATTGAGGGTTTCGAGAGGGAATGTTTCATTTATTTCCTTTTTCTCGAAAGCATCTTGGTGGGGGTTTTCAAGTCGGGAGAGATGATCAGCAGCTAGGTTCTCAGCTCCTTTTTTATCACGAATAATGATATCAAATTCTTGAAGGAGGAGAACCCATCGGAGGAGTCTCGGCTTTGCATCTTGTTTTACAAATAGATACTTCCAAGCCGAGTGATCCGTATACACTATGCTTTTAGTCAGAATCAAGTATGGCCGGAATTTTTCAAAAGCATACACCACAACTAATAATTCTTTTTCAGTGGTGGTGTAATGACTTTGAGCCTCGGTCATAGTCTTGCTGGCATAGTGTATAGGCTGAAAATGTTTTGTTTTGCGTTGCCCCAAGACAGCCCCTATAGCATAATCACTAGCATCACACATGAGCTCGAAGGGCAAGTCCCAATCGGGGGCAACAAGAATCGGTGCCTCGGTAAGCCTTTTCTTTAATGTTTCAAAGGCTTCGATGCACTCAGGGGAGAAGATAAAAGGAGCATCCTTCTCGAGGAGATGGGTCATAGGCCGGGCGATTTTAGAAAAATCTTGAATAAACCTACGATAGAAACCGGCGTGACCCAAAAAGCTCCTAACACCTTTCACAGTCGTGAGATGAGGCAATTTTGCAATGACGTCCACTTTGGCACGGTCAACCTCAATCCCGTTTTTTGAAATTTTATGGCCGAGGACAATGCCCTCTTTGACCATAAAGTGACTCTTCTCCCAATTTAGACACAACTTTGTGTCTTCACAACGTTTTAGCATGCTGTCTAAATGGGAGAGACATGTTTTAAACGAATCCCCAATGACCGAGAAATCGTCCATAAAGACCTCCATACTTTTCCCGATCATGTCGGAAAAAATGGCCATCATACATCTTTGAAACGTGCCCGGAGCATTACATAAGCCAAATGGCATACGTTTATATGCGAAGGTTCCATAGGGGCACGTAAAAGTGGTCTTTTCTTGGTCTTGCGGGTCAATGGGAATCTGAAAGTAACCCGAGAAACCATCGAGGAAGCAATAGTACTCGTTCCCCGCTAATCTCTCGAGCATCTGATCCATAAAGGGCAGAGGAAAATGATTCTTACGGGTGGCGTCATTCAATTTACGATAATCAATGCAGACGCGCCAACCCGTAACCAAACGAGTTGGAATCAACTCATTCTCCTCATTTGTGACAACGGTAATGCCACCCTTTTTTGGAACACAATGGATTGGGCTGACCCAAGGACTGTCCGAGATAGGGTAAATCAATCCGGCATCAAGAAGTTTTAAAACCTCTTGTTTGATAACCTCATGAATTTTTGGATTCACCCTTCTTTGTTGTTGGACAGCAGGTTTGAAGTCGTCCTCCATTAAAATCTTATGAGTACAAAACTCAGGGTCAATGCCCTTGATATCTGAGAGACGCCAAGCAATTGCTTGTTTAAGAGACTTCAAAACCTTGATAAGAGCAGCCTTTTCCTTATCACTTAAGTCTTTGGCAATTATGACGGGTAATTTATCATCACCCTCCAGAAATGCATATTCAAGATGAGGCGGCAAGTCCTTAAGTTCAACCTCGGGGAAGTCATCAGTTTTCTCAACATTTTTGACCTCCTCTTTATGAAGTTGTTGTGGTAGAACAGGAAGATGAGAGGGATCTTCGTTTAACAATTTTTCAAGCAGGAGAATATCCCTCTCGAGGTCGATCTCTTGGTTATCGACTCCATCGGGAATCGAATCACTTTTGAGAAACGCCTCCATTTCTTCTAAGATGAAGTCACTTCCCTCAAATGGAGTGAGGGAAGGAGAAGAATTGGCTATGATGGGATGAGAAGATTGAGTGAGATTTTCACTCGAAGAATCATCAATGAAACCTAAAATCTCTTGAGCATACTCCTCAGCAGCAATATCGATGACATCTATTTTGTTCACCGATTCACAATCATAATTGGAGGAGTATCTCGATGTTTGATTTAGGTTGAAGGTAATAGCTTCCGTCCCAACACGTAATGTGATCTCATGCTCAAATACATCGATAAGAGCGCGCCCAGTTCTAAGGAATCCCCTCCCAAGAATTAGAGGGTCCCTAGAATCAGCATCAAAGTCAACAATCACAAAATCTGCCGGAAAATGGAACTTTCCCACTTTAACGAATACGTCCTCGGCAATACCAAGAGGACGAGAAATCGAACGATCGGCAAGCTCTAAAGTCATGCACGTGGGAGTGAGTTCGGGAAGAGAGAGTTTCTTCCACACAGAATATGGCATCAGGTTAATGCTAGCACCTAAATCAGCTAAGGCGAAGCATTCAACCATACCCGGGAAAGTACAAGGAATGAGAAATTTCCCGGGGTCTCCAAGCTTTTCAGGAAGCTTTTTCAAGAGAACTGCTGAGCAGTGCTCATTCAGAGGAGTTCTTGCCATCTCAAAGAGTTTTTCTTTATTACTCAACAGATTTTTGATTGTCGATGCAAACTTGGGCATCAAGAGAATAGCATCCGCGAAGCTAATATCAAAGTGCAAATCTTGGAAGATTTGGAAAAATTTATCCATTTGGTGATTAGCTTTTTCACGGAGCTTTTGTTCATTGAGACGTGATGGATAAGGAATAGAAGTTTTGGATTTTGGGTTGTCCCCTGGAGTTTCTGGTGGTTCAAAGACAACTCCAGGCTTACATCTGGTTTCAGGATTAACCTGAGGTTGGACGTGTGCTGTACTTCGTGGGCTAGGAATTTGCACCTTGTCCTTTGTCAATGATTGGCTCCAAACGGTCAACCTAAATTGACCAGGTGATGGTCAACAAGGTCAAACAGCCTAGAGTCAATCTCCGCGGAATATAGGGTTTCCCCGGGTCGTTATGTCCCGACGAGGTGTGGATGGTACAAAAACGGGCTTATGATCGGGTGAATTTGGACAGGAAAGGGGTATAAGTGAGTTGTGATGATTACACTACTGGAATATGAAAGATAATAGCTTAAATACACTATATTAACAATACTGGAATGTCAGAAAAACCAGAAACGTTTAAAACTTAAAACGCGTACGTTCACGTTTAAATAAAACGTAAACGTACGAAATAAAAAGTAAAAACGGAAATCTGAAAACACCCAGGGGGTGAAAATGACTTTTTTACAAACCTAAGGGTAAAAGAAAATTTTTAGAAAATTAAAATAAATTTTAACCCTAATTAATTATTTAATATTAATTAAATACTAATTATTACTAATTATTAATATTTAAAACACTTAAATATAATTTTTAATACTAATTAAATACTAGAAAAATGAAAATAAAATTTCTAAAATTATAAAATAACTAAAAATAAGTTTTAAAAATAAAAATAAGTGTTTTTGTCTTTTTGTGAATTTCTATTAATTAATTACTAATTAATTATTAATTACCTAATTAAACTATTTTAAATTAAGAAAAATACTAAATGAACAGTAAAAATTCTAATAAAATTTCTAAAATTATTTTATAACATATAAAAGCTATAAAAAAATATAAAAACTAGGTTTTGCTTAATAAAAACTAATTATGCTATTTTAAACTTAATATTAATTAATTATTAATAAAACTAAGATTAATTCTAATAAATACTAAACAACAAAATAAAAATCTGAGAAAATTATTATAACTACTTTAATATGAAAGGAAATTAAGAAAAATATAAAAATGCTAAGTTCTTAATAAAAATATAAAAATGAAAATTAAAATTAAATTACATTAAATAGAAACTATCACTTAAAAATTAAATTGGATTTTTGGAATTTTTCTTTTTGAAAACTGATTTACACCTAAAAACAACAAACTTTTGTAAAAACAAAAGTTTTATAACTCAAAAATAAGCTGTGGAGAGCTTATAAGCCATGACAGTTGACTATGGTTGACCAAGGGGGAAAATAAGCCAAAATGGCATTAAGTGGGACCCACAATGATTAAAACTTGCCTAAATAAGTTATATGAACATACTTGAACAAGAAGAAACCAAAAAGTCTCACAGAATAGGCCAAAAAGCTACAAATAAGCACATGGAATCTTGATACCACACAGAAAATGGGACAGAGATTTTGACTTGATTCAGGTGGGGTCCACAATGTTCTAGGTCAAACTAAACGTCAAAGTTTGAACCCTACTAGGAGGGGGGTTGAATGGGCCAAAAAAGGAGATGAGGGGACCACTGAGGTGGCCAGAAACCACCACCAAAGGTGGTGGTTTGGCCTGAGACCTGCTGCAGCAGAGGGGGGGGTGCCTGCCCTGCAGCCCTCTTTGGGCAAGGGTGGGGCCCACAAGTAAATTTACAAAAATGAAAGGAAGTAGGGAACTCAAAGTTGAGCTGGTAGGCTATCTAATGGAACCATTTTTGTAATCCAAATCATCTTACAAAAATCAAAACAATTATTGCAATTTTGGGAAAATTCTGAAATGATGCACAATTGACTTTTTTAAGAAACTTAAACCTTTGACTTTTTTGGATTTTGGATGGATCATAAACATTAAAACTGATGTAAGAAACTATATTATGATTGAATTAAGGTAGAAAAACAACTTTTAAACCAAGTGGTGAGTTTTGGAATCCAAATACCACAACAGTTGACTGTTGTGGTGGATTTGGTGTTGATTTGACTTTGTTTCCAAAGATCCCTGGTTTTAAGACTTTCCTAGGCCTAAACTTAGTGAATGTGATCTACTAGTACTAGAATAACAACAACACAACCACAATACCACCCAAGGCAATGTTAAACCAAACACCCCTAATGAAACTGAAAATGGGTAATTGTGAAGCAGTAAAGTATTTCAAACCATTAAATCAACTATTAGACATCCACTAACACAGATAAACCACAATTAAGTCTAAATTAACAACAATTAACAGCTACAACTAACAATTACTTAATTTTGCAAATCAATATTAAAATGAAATGGAGATGGGAGCTTACAGTTGCTTCCAAGCATACGCTGAGGTACTAAGATCAAATAACACAATCCTATTTCCCCCCATGGGGTTCTAAACCAATAACATCCTTGATTCTTTGCCTCCTCTTCTCTTCTGTGATGATTTTTGAATTTTACTCTAACTTCTTTGTATTCTTTATTTATTTATTTATTTATTTTTTTTAATATAACTGAGTTTTAAGCTTCAACAACTTATAAAAGCTTAAAATTAAGCTAAACTAACTTCAAATGAGGATTAAATAAGAACTTTTAAATGCTAAAATGAACTTTTGAATAAAAATTGACAACAACTGACTTTCACAACAATACTTGAATTAAAACTTTAATTAAGATGAGAGTACATTACAGAGATTTAAATAAACTTTCTTGATATCCCAATTACAATTCAAATGAGAAAATACAGATTAAAGACATAACTTAAATTAAGCTAAGACTAATACTACCTACACTAACACCCCCTCTCAGCTCCATCTTTTCTTCCTTTTATTGACCACTAGGGTTCCACTTGAGTCTCTGGATAAATCCCACTTTAATTGAGGACCATTGGATCAAAAATTTACATCCTAGCCATTCATTGTCTTTTTGGCGGGAAAAGGTGTTGAGGGCAATTGGACTCTGATAACTTGTATAGAGGGAAAGGGCATTTAATGCTCCTTGGGAGGTGTAATGGGGAAGGATAAGGTGTGGGTGAGAGAAAGTGGTGATGGTGGTTTGGAGGAAACCAGGGAAGTGGTGAAGGTGGTATTGGTTTGCAGTGTTGGGAGGGAAGGGGTGGTATTTGGTTGGGTTGACCGTGGGTTTGACCCTGGGAGTTATAAAACGGGCGGGGTATTATTTTAGTGGTAGTGGGCCTAATGGTGGTGGGCTGGGTAAATTGGATTAGGTTTGTTATTGTTTTGGGTAGTAACTAAAAAGGGTCCATTTGGTTTTGTAGAAATTAAATCACAAGGACCAATTTAGTAAAAGCTGAAATTCAAGGGGGCTGTTTTGGCACTTTTCCAAATTTGTTTCAAGGTCCAAAGTTGCCACATGTCAATAATCCAAGGACCACAAATAATATTTTCCATTTAAAAATACCCGGGGACCAAAACTGCCAAGTCACCAAACTTGGAGGACCAAAACTATAATTTTCCCAAACCTTTCCCCCAGGGACTGAAAGTGGCAGTTTATGAATTCCATGGACCAATGTTGACTTGTCCATCCAAAATAATCCACTAGGGACCAAACTGCCATTTTCTGAAACTCCAAGGACCATTTTTGTACTTTTTGAAACTGTAGGGACTAAAGGTGTAATTTTCTCAAACTTTTTACCCAAAGTCTAAATTTGATAATTTTTGACTTTTAAAAACTTTGGGTTGACTTTTCTTTCATTTAAAACCTTCAGGGACTAGAATTGTCAATTTTTGAAACTTGAGGGACTGAAACTGCCAATTGTGCAAACTTTGTTCGTTTTTCATTTGTTTTTAAACATTTTGCATCTAAAACATATAAAACACACTTTTGGAATAATTTCTGTATTTTAATGCGTATTTGAGTATTTTTTGGATGTTTTGGCAGTTCATATAAGACAAAAATAATGAGTATTTACACACTCATCAATCCCCCACACTAAACTATTGCTAGTCCCTAGCAATATTTTGAGAAAAATTAATGGATTTGAAACTCTTTACCAAAAGCCATCACTTCTGGAGTAGCCAGGTGTAAGAACTGTGGCACACATGATAACCGTGTGATTTTGAGCAAACCACCAGCTGTCAACGGATTTGATTAGTCTTTACCAAAAGCCGTTTGCTTCTGGACTAGCCAGCTCTTGATGGAATAGTCAACATCTTGGTGAGCTGATTACCAATTATGGATTTTCCACGGCCTTTACCACAAGCCATAATCTTGTGGGCTAGCCAACTCATTTGTTTTTGGGGAGTTGAGGAACCATACAATTTTGGGAAAATTGCAAGCCATAAACGGATTTGAGATGTCTTTACCAAGAGCCGTTTGCTCCTGGACTAGCCAATCCCTTTTGTCGCTTAGACAAGGCGGACTGATTACCACAAAAAGTTTTGAACTTTAGTGAAAAATTTTTGAAAAATTTTGGTCAAAAACGGGGGTATAAGATAGTAAAATGTGATAAAATTCGCTAGAATAGCGAATACCCCCCCCCCCCCCACACTAAGCATGAATATTGTCCTCAATATTCAAAGTCCCGGCTATTATGCCAACTCTTTGAACGTAAATGGGCAACATTACAAGCTAAGCGTGGAAAACACCATTTTGTTTTTTCACTTTTGAAATCATAGCATGGGGGACTCCCCCACACTTAGGGTGAAAACCCTATAAGCATGCTACTATTTTTGTTTACCGAGTCGCTGGCTTGACTCGACCCCGAATTCATTTGTCCTTGGGGAAGCATGATGTGGAAGAAACAATCTCAATCGGACTTTCATTCAAAATGTTTGGACAAACATATGAAGCACGTGAAAGTTCCACACCGATGAGATATAATCCCGGCTGTAAATAGTATAAACTATAAGCGGTGATGCCGGGGTCAAAGATAATGTCTTCATTCCCGAAGGAGTGAAGAACAGGAGATGTTAACCTGTAGGTGAAGAAAAGGAAGAAAATCATGATAAAAATCATGATTTGATCTTCTTCCTCGAGATCAGGCTCCGTAGCCTGAGTTTGGATTTCAAGGGTTAAGCTCGTAAATATCCCGGGAGGGTGGGTGGGATTTTGCAAATTCTCATGATTGAGTGCATCTCCCCCCGGGTCATCATACTCCGGAGGAGTCATGATATGAGTGAGTTCACCGGAGAACTCCTCAAAGGTGAATGAATCATAATCGGGGAGAGAAATTTGAGAATGAGGAGTGGTACTGCCACTAATCTTCTCTCCCATATGATCAAAAGTAAAGGCTTCAAACTCCGGAATAAAATCATCGGAGAAAATGTCACTATCCTTAATGGGGATAGGAGATGAAATAGGTTTCTCTTTGAAAGCCTCGATTTTTGCAATGAGGAGACTGACATTCAATAATGTTGTACGAAGTGCTTCATCCTTGATTTCAGTGTCAATCTCATCATTCACTTCTTCTAAGCTAACTAGCTCAGAAGGTAATCCTCCTACATGACTGATGTCTCCAGAAGACAAAAAATTTTCATCAGTATGTGAAGCACTAAGCTCGATGTTGGGATTAGAGTTTAAAAGATTTTCGGTTTCTCTCATATCGGCTTCAAAATCAAGGAGACCATCATCACTTCCCAATGGAAGTGGATTGATGTGAGTAAGTTCGTTTGTGAACTCCTCAATAAGAGGGTCAACATCAGAATGAGGCAATGGTGCCTCTTCATACTCAACTTCTCCATAAGATATACAATCATCATTAAAATCGGAGAAAGTCTCAAAATGATCTTTTGGATTTTCAGGGTAAGAGGGTAAATCACACACATGATCAAAAGTCCCCTGTGACTCTCCTGGGATTGGGACAAGGATCTCAACACTAGACTTTATGAATTCGTCCGATTCCTTTGCAGGAACAGTGTCAAGATGCTCGTCCCCCATGTTCGGAGAGTGAGTGTGAACTTCGGGTGTGATATCAATAGACTGAGGGAGTTTAGGAGTACTAGCAGTTAAGGAATTTTCAAGTTCCATTTGATCAACGGCTAGTGACTTCGTCACATTATTTTCTCCCTGATTCTCCAAGGAAGGAATCACAACAGATGAATCTGATGAATCGTTTTGAATAATAGCAATGTTATCTTCATCATCATCACTGTCATCATCGTCATCATAAAAAGCAGCATAGCGAAGATTGGCAGCTCTTTGCTCAGCAAGTAATTCTTCCATGGTCTTTTTATTTCTAGCCTCTCGTTCTTCAGCAAGTAATTTTGCCATTGATTTCTCACGAGAATCTTGAAATGATGTAGTGGCAAACTCCTCCTTAAGTTTTTGCAAAATTCCACGAGCCTCTAGTAAAAGGTCTGGCTCAGTATTAGGAGGAGTTGTTTGGATCATTTGGTACTGTGGAGGTTGGTCTTGAATTGAATAGTCATAATCGTTATAAGGAAATAGATTCCTTGTTTGACAATCCGAGCTAAAGTGAGGACCTCCACAGTAATCACAACAGTAAAACTGATGTGGCTGTGAGTCATATGTGCTAGAGTCATAATTGTTATCAGGAAACTGCTCATAGACAAGCGTGTTGCCCGATTGACAATCAGAACTGTAGTGTGGGCCACCACAGTACTCACAACAGTTAAACTGTTGAGTCTGGTTTGGTGAATTGTATGGATATTGGTCGTAACCAAAATTTTGATTATTTTGACAATCAAAACCTTGGTGAGGACCTCCGCAATATTCACACGAAAAGTCTGGTGTATTTTGATACGAACAATCATTGTGATTTGGATAGTATGATTCTTGCTCGTATGAATGTGATGGGTAATTGGAAAAATTTGGGGAGTCGTTGAATGAGTTCTGATCAGGATCATAAGAAAATGAATTCCTCGAACCACAAAACAAACAACTCCCGTCTCGAATATCATTACCACATTGTACACATGTACACCAACGACATGGTAAACCAAAAAGTGGCTCACCACAACCAACACAAGGGATAAAATACGGAGGTGGGACAAGTGGTATGCTCTTAGAGCTAGCAATTTCCACCACTTCCGTTATGGTCTCGGGTTTTGGTTCTTGATAAACGTGAAGATTGGGCAAGTCGTTCTTTTCAGTCACTGCCCTAAGCTCTGTACGTTTGTTAGATGACCTTATAACCTTATATCGTGAAAGATCAGGATTGATTCTTGAAGGTTTAGGATCATTTGTGAGCTTAGGTTTTTGGATAACCGTAGGTTGGACGTATTTAGCACTTTCATGGTTAGAGGAAAGTACAGGGTCCTTTGTCACCTCGGTTTCATGATCTCTTTCCCTCACCGGAGAGGGAATAGGAATCGAATGTCCATCATAATCACTACGACATCTCGGTATCTTTGACAAGGCCATAAGTCTATCAATTTTGTTATTAAAGGCCCTTTGTTCAAAGAAATCGTCATCGAGAGATGCCATTAGAATCAATTATGGGACAAGAGGAAGAAGGTAGAATCAAAAGGATAGAGGGTAAAGGGATGAAGAATCAAAAAGGTAGGAGGGTAAAGATGGATATTTTTGGTATTTTTGATAAACATTTTACAAGAAAGAAAATCTTTTTGTGTTTTTGTGTTCGTTGAAAACTAATTTTACAAAGTTTTCGGGAACAGTTTTTATGAAAATATACACAAGGATGGTAAATATACAATGGATGTATATCCAGGTTCACTAATACGCAAAACCGTTTAGAATACGCGCACAACCTCCCCGGCAGCGGCGCCAAAATTTGATTGGCTCCAAACGGTCAACCTAAATTGACCAGGTGATGGTCAACAAGGTCAAACAGCCTAGAGTCAATCTCCGCGGAATATAGGGTTTCCCCGAGTCGTTATGTCCCGACGAGGTGTGGATGGTACAAAAACGGGCTTGTGATCGGGTGAATTTGGACAGGAAAGGGGTATAAGTGAGTTGTGATGATTACACTACTGGAATATGAAAGATAATAGCTTAAATACACTATATTAACAATACTGGAAAGTCAAAAAAACCAGAAACGTTTAAAACTTAAAACGCGTACGTTCACGTTTAAATAAAACGTAAACGTACGAAATAAAAAGTAAAAACGGAAATCTGAAAACACCCAGGGGGTGAAAATGACTTTTTTACAAACCTAAGGGTAAAAGAAAATTTTTAGAAAATTAAAATAAATTTTAACCCTAATTAATTATTTAATATTAATTAAATACTAATTATTACTAATTATTAATATTTAAAACACTTAAATATAATTTAATACTAATTAAATACTAGAAAAATGAAAATAAAATTTCTAAAATTATAAAATAACTAAAAATAAGTTTTAAAAATAAAAATAAGTGTTTTTGTCTTTTTGTGAATTTTCTATTAATTAATTACTAATTAATTATTAATTACCTAATTAAACTATTTTAAATTAAAAAAATTACTAAATGAACAGTAAAAATTCTAATAAAATTTCTAAAATTATTTCATAACATATAAAAGCTATAAAAAATATAAAAACTAGGTTTTGCTTAATAAAAATTAATTATGCTATTTTAAACTTAATATTAATTAATTATTAATAAAACTAAGATTAATTCTAATAAATACTAAACAACAAAATAAAAATCTGAGAAAATTATTATAACTACTTTAATATGAAAGGAAATTAAGAAAAATATAAAAATGCTAAGTTCTTAATAAAAATATAAAAATGAAAATTAAAATTAAATTACATTAAATAGAAACTATCACTTAAAAATTAAATTGGATTTTTGGAATTTTTCTTTTTGAAAACTGATTTACACCTAAAAACAACAAACTTTTGTAAAAACAAAAGTTTTATAACTCAAAAATAAGCTGTGGAGAGCTTATAAGCCATGACAGTTGACTATGGTTGACCAAGGGGGAAAATAAGCCAAAATGGCATTAAGTGGGACCCACAATGATTAAAACTTGCCTAAATAAGTTATATGAACGTACTTGAACAAGAAGAAACCAAAAAGTCTCACAGAATAAGCCAAAAAGCTACAAATAAGCACATGGAATCTTGATACCACACAGAAAATGGGACAGAGATTTTGACTTGATTCAGGTGGGGTCCACAATGTTCTAGGTCAAACTAAAGGTCAAAGTTTGAATCCTACCAGGAGGGGGGTTGAATGGGCCAAAAATGGAGATGAGGGGACCACTGAGGTGGCCAGAAACCACCACCAAATGTGGTGGTTTGGCCTGAGACCTGCTGCAGCAGAGGGGGGGGGGTGCCTGCCCTGCAGCCCTCTTTGGGCAAGGGTGGGGCCCACAAGTAAATTTACAAAAATGAAAGGAAGTAGGGAACTCAAAGTTGAGCTGGTAGGCTATCTAATGGAACCATTTTTGTAATCCAAATCATCTTACAAAAATCAAAACAATTATTGCAATTTTGGGAAAATTCTGAAATGATGCACAATTGACTTTTTTAAGAAACTTAAACCTTTGACTTTTTTGGATTTTGGATGGATCATAAACATTAAAACTGATGTAAGAAACTATATTATGATTGAATTAAGGTAGAAAAACAACTTTTAAACCAAGTGGTGAGTTTTGGAATCCAAATACCACAACAGTTGACTGTTGTGGTGGATTTGGTGTTGATTTGACTTTGTTTCCAAAGATCCCTGGTTTTAAGACTTTCCTAGGCCTAAACTTAGTGAATGTGATCTACTAGTACTAGAATAACAACAACACAACCACAATACCACCCAAGGCAATGTTAAACCAAACACCCCTAATGAAACTGAAAATGGGTAATTGTGAAGCAGTAAAGTATTTCAAACCATTAAATCAACTATTAGACTTCCACTAACACAGATAAACCACAATTAAGTCTAAATTAACAACAATTAACAGCTACAACTAACAATTACTTAATTTTGCAAATCAATATTAAAATGAAATGGAGATGGGAGCTTACAGTTGCTTCCAAGCATACGCTGAGGTACTAAGATCAAATAACACAATCCTATTTCCCCCCATGGGGTTCTAAACCAATAACATCCTTGATTCTTTGCCTCCTCTTCTCTTCTGTGATGATTTTTGAATTTTACTCTAACTTCTTTGTATTCTTTATTTATTTATTTTTTTTTTTTATATATTTTTTTTAATATAACTGAGTTTTAAGCTTCAACAGCTTATAAAAGCTTAAAATTAAGCTAAACTAACTTCAAATGAGGATTAAACAAGAACTTTTAAATGCTAAAATGAACTTTTGAATAAAAATTGACAACAACTGACTTTCACAACAATACTTGAATTAAAACTTTAATTAAGATGAGAGTACATTACAGAGATTTAAATAAACTTTATTGATCTCCCAATTACAATTAAAATGAGAAAATACAGATTAAAGACATAACTTAAATTAAGCTAAGACTAATACTACCTACACTAACACCCCCTCTCAGCTCCATCTTTTCTTCCTTTTATTGACCACTAGGGTTCCACTTGAGTCTCTGGATAAATCCCACTTTAATTGAGGACCATTGGATCAAAAATTTACATCCTAGCCATTCATTGTCTTTTTAGCGGGAAAAGGTGTTGAGGGCAATTGGACTCTGATAACTTGTATAGAGGGAAAGGGCATTTAATGCTCCTTGGGAGGTGTAATGGGGAAGGATAAGGTGTGGGTGAGAGCAAGTGGTGATGGTGGTTTGGAGGAAACCAGGGAAGTGGTGAAGGTGGTATTGGTTTGCAGTGTTGGGAGGGAAGGGGTGGTATTTGGTTGGGTTGACCGTGGGTTTGACCCTGGGAGTTATAAAACGGGCGGGGTATTATTTTAGTGGTAGTGGGCCTAATGGTGGTGGGCTGGGTAAATTGGATTAGGTTTGTTATTGTTTTGGGTAGTAACTAAAAAGGGTCCATTTGGTTTTGTAGAAATTAAATCACAAGGACCAATTTAGTAAAAGCTGAAATTCAAGGGGGCTGTTTTGGCACTTTTCCAAATTTGTTTCAAGGTCCAAAGTTGCCACATGTCAATAATCCAAGGACCACAAATAATATTTTCCATTTAAAAATACCCGGGGACCAAAACTGCCAAGTCACCAAACTTGGAGGACCAAAACTGTAATTTTCCCAAACCTTTCCCCCAGGGACTGAAAGTGGCAGTTTATGAATTCCATGGACCAATGTTGACTTGTCCATCCAAAATAATCCACTAGGGACCAAACTGCCATTTTCTGAAACTCCAAGGACCATTTTTGTACTTTTTGAAACTGTAGGGACTAAAGGTGTAATTTTCTCAAACTTTTTACCCAAAGTCTAAATTTGATAATTTTTGACTTTTAAAAACTTTGGGTTGACTTTTCTTTCATTTAAAACCTTCAGGGACTAGAATTGTCAATTTTTGAAACTTGAGGGACTGAAACTGCCAATTGTGCAAACTTTGTTCATTTTTCATTTGTTTTTAAACATTTTGCATCTAAAACATATAAAACACACTTGGCGTTTCATCCGAAAGACACTTCTTCAAATTACTAACATGAAACACATCGTGAACTTTACTTAGTTCCTGTGGTAATTTCAACCGATAAGCCACGGGCCCAATTCTTTCCAAAATAAGAAATGGTCCAATGTAGCAGGGGTTGAGTTTCCCACGTTTTCCGAAACGTATCACTCCTTTCCAAGGCGAGACTTTCAGCATCACTTTGTCTCCAACCTGGAACTCTAGGGGTTTACGTCTCTGATCAGCATAACTTTTCTGTCTATCTCTAGCTGCCTGTAATTGATCACGAATTTGTGTCACTTTCTCAGTAGTTTCCAGAATAAGCTCAGGGCCAGTGAGTTGGCTATCTCCAACCTCAGCCCAACCAATAGGCGAACGACATTTTCGGCCATATAAAGCTTCAAATGGTGTAGCTTTAAGACTTGTGTGGTAGCTATTGTTATAGGAAAACTCCGCAAGGAGTAGATACTTCTCCCAGCCTTTACCAAACATGCACGAAGCATATCCTCCAACGTCTGGATAGTCCTCTCACTTTGACCGTCGGTTTGGGGATGATATGCAGTACTCATATCAAGTCTCATCCCCAAAGCGGTTTGAAGAGACCGCCACAAAGCTGACGTGAAATGGTTGTCGCGATCAAAAATAATCGATATCGGAACACCATGACGAGAAATAATTTCTTTCACATGCAATTTCGCAAGTTTGTCGACACTATCATCTTCACTAATCGCCAGGAAATGAGCAGACTTAGTCAAACGATCTACAATCACCCAGATAGCGTCACAACCGCTAGCTGTCTTCGGTAATTTGGTAATAAAGTCCATCGTAATCCGCTCCCATTTCCATACAGGGAGTTCTGGCTGCGTCAATAATCCTGACGGTCTTTGATGTTCGGCCTTAACCTTAGAACAAGTCAAACACTTACTAACGTACAATGCTATATCTGCCTTCATATTTGGCCACCAATATAACTTCTTCAGATCCTGGTACATTGACTTATGCGACTCATGCATAATCAAATCTCGAATTCCTCCATACAAGGGTACCCAACTTCGGTCTCCAAAACACAATACTCCATCAGAACGCTTAACAAATCCTTTCTCATTTTCTGCCATCCCAAATATGTTCTCAGCAGATCAATTTTCTGCTTTCAATGCTTCCGTTTGAGCTTCTAATATTTGAGACGGTAATGGCGATACGATAGTCATTCCCAATGACCTGACTCGTAATAGCGGAATTCTCTCTTTTCGACTACGAGCATCAGCAACAACGTTTGCCTTACCAGGATGGTAGCGGATTTCACAATCATAATCGCTTAGCAACTCAATCCAATGTCGCTGTCTCATGTTGAGCTCCTTTTGATTCAAGATGTGTTGTAGACTTTTGTGGTCAGTGAATACAACACACTTGGTTCCATACAAGTAATGTCTCCATATTCTCAAAGCAAAAACCACAGCACCTAACTCCAAATCATGGGTGGTGTAGTTCTTCTCATGCTTCTTGAGCTGTCGGGAAGCATAAGCTATCACTTTCTCTCGTTGCATTAACACAGCTCCCAAACCTTTATGAGAAGCATCACAATAGACGACGAAGTCCTCATTACCCTCAGGTAACGCTAATATAGGAGCACTACACAACATCTCCTTAAGTAATTGAAATGCTTCCTCTTCCTTATCTCCCCATTCGTATTTAACACTCTTTTGAGTCAATTTGGTCAACGGTTTTGCTATCTTCGAAAATCCCTCAATGAATCTTCGGTAATAACCAGGTAAACCCAAAAATTGATGAACTTCTGTTGGGGTCGTCGGTGCAACCCAATCTTTAATCGCTTCAATCTTAGCAGGATCTACATGAACTCCTTGTCTATCAATCACATGACCTAGAAATTGCACCGTCGGAATCCAAAATTCACATTTAGAAAACTTGGCATACAGTTTCTCCTTCCTGAGCAATTCTAAGATAAGCCTTAGATGCTCCTCATGCTCCTTTTCACTCTTCGAATAAATTAGAATATCGTCGATGAACACAATCACAAACTTGTCTAAATAAGGCTTACACACTCGATTCATGAGATCCATGAATACTGTTGGTGCGTTAGTCAACCCAAACGGCATCACTTGGAACTCATAATGCCCGTAACGGGTTCTGAAAGCCGTTTTCAGAATATCTTCCTCACGAACTCAAAGCTGATGATATCCCGATCTGAAATCGATCTTTCAATACACACTCGATCCTTGAAGCTGATCGAACAAGTCGTCGATCCTCGGTAACGGGTATCTATTCTTCACCGTTAACTTGTTCAACTCTCGATAATCAATACACATACGAAACGATCCATCCTTCTTCTTCACAAATAAGACCGGAGCTCCCCAAGGCGAAGAACTTGGTCTTATAAATCCTTTTTCGGCTAGCTCCGCTAATTGTTTCGATAACTCCTCCAGTTCAGTAGGTGCAAGTCGATAAGGCGCTCGTGCCACGGGTGCAACACCAGGTATCAACTCAATCTGAAACTCCACTTGTCTAGTAGGCGGGATTCCCAGCAAATCATCGGGAAATACATCAGGAAAATCACGAACTATGGATACATCTCCAATGCATCTTTCCTTCTTCTCCTTCCCACCTTTCATAGAGATTTGAGCTAAGAAAAGGCAACATCCTTTTTCCATTAGCTTCGGTAATTTAGTGCAAGATATGACCGCTAGTCTAGATGGGCCTCTCAATTCTTTTTGATCTCCTGGTATATTTAGGATCTCCATGCCGTAAGGTACACGCACGATCTTCTCATCGCAAAGTATATGAGCACAATACTTCGACAACCAATCCATACCAATAATGACATCAAAACTTCCTAATGTGACGGGTAGAAGATCTATGTTGAAAGGACGATTCAGAAAATTTAACGTGCAACCGCGAATGATAGTCCTAATCTTTTCTATCTTCCCATTAGCTAACTCTACATCATAACCAAACCCTAAGGCCATCGGGGGTTTCTCTAGTAAGGGTGCAAACGTAGTGGACACAAAACTCTTATCGGCACCAGTATCAAATAGTATGGAAGCATAACGATTATTGAGAAGGAACGTACCAGTAACGATGTTCGGATCTTCTCCTCTCTCGTTCCCAAGTGCATACACTCTCCCATGAGCAGCTCCAGCTTCCACACGTTGGTCCCCATTGTCTTGTCATCCACGATTTCCTCCAGCTCCACGGTTTCCATGATTGTACCCATTACCACCGGATCCTTGATTTCCTTGGTTCCACGATTCCCTACACTCATTCCTATAGTGTCCCTTCTTTCCACATCCATAACAAGTAACATTTGCCTTACTCATAGCTTCAGGAGTAGCTTGAACCATAGCAAGTGTTCGAGCTCTACAGTCCTTAGCTATGTGTCCCATCTTAGAGCAATTCTTGCACACCACATTACATCGTCCAGAATGATTCTTGTAACATCGACCACACTTGGGCGCATCTCCATTGTAGTTCTTCTTATCTCCATCTCCCATAGCATAAGCTCTAGTAGTTGTCTGTCGTTTGTTTCGGTGTTCGTTACCCTTAGAGTGATTATCTCTCTTCCTCATTCCATTCTTGTCTTTCTCAGCTTCTTCCAATACCAACGAGTCCATCAATTGTTGAGCGATCGTGATAGCCTCATGAATACTTGCAGGCTTAGCAGAAATCACATCGTTCCTTGTAGCTACCGGCAACCCATCGGTATACCGCTCAATCCTTTGAGTCTCAGTCCTAACCATATCTGGGCAAAGCAAGGCTAACTCGCGGTAGCGGCGATTGTAAGTCGCCATATCGGTACCTTTCACCTTGTGATTCCAGAACTCAATCTCCAGCTTCTTAACCTCATTCCTTGGGCAGTAAGTCTGAATCAGCAAAGACTTAAATTGCTCCCAAGTCATAGCATAAGCCGCATCACTCCCAACCGAATTTCGGTAATTGTTCCACCAAGTTAAAGCTTCATCCTTGAAAGTAAAAGAAGCAAACTTTACCTTTGCATTCTCTACACAGTTGCTGACATTGAACACTGACTCAGTCTACTCTATCCACCTGACCAAGTAGACCACTCCTTCAGTCCCACCAAACTCAATAGGTCCACAAATTCAAAACTCCTTGTAGTTACATCCATTAGCACGAACAGGTGGAAATGTTCTAGCAGAATTGTTGGAATGATTTGACTCAGCTAGTAGCTCAGCAACTCGTTGCTCCACAAGTTGATTGATCATTGCTTGATCCACAGTAGGTGCATTAGGTGGAACATGATCATTATCTCCCTGAACCTCAACATTTTGATTCCTGTTGTTGTGATTAGTAGCGTCCAGGTTATCAAGAGTAGGGGTTTCAACATTTCGAGTAGGACGGCATCCTCGGCGACCAGGGGTAGTCACTGCAGGACCAGTTCTGGTAGCTCTAACAGGGTTTCGTCGTGGGGCCATTGATCTGAAACATCATACAAGGTTCATAACTCTCCGATAGAACTTATCATATGCTCAACAAGAATTAAATCAATGAAGCCAAGTCATGGAAAGAATATCAACAATACACCACAAGACATCAATAAGGCGAATTGGAACTCAATTTCCATAATATCCAAAACCCACATAATATCATATAATAATAACCATCATCCATACAATAGTGATCCAACATCGTTCCAACTACCGAAAAACACAAAAGATACTAATCGTTCCAAATGAGACGAATAATCAACTGAAAATACATCCAATACGATAACTAGCTTTTCTAACTGAACACTCCTCGGTGTAGAAAGCAACAAGACAACATAACCCAACTATCTAGCCACGCTGTTGGCGTAGGCTCCTCAACTCCTGCCTCAAACCATCTAGCTCTCTCCACAATGATCCTAACTCCACACTATGGGTGTTGCTATCTCTCTTGAGGTTTGCTACCCTTCTATAGCTCAGTGTTTCTCTGCCACAACTTACGATTGGCCTCACGAGCTGTGATGAAACCTCGCTGCAAGCTCTCAATATGCTCATGAATCTCGATCATGACTGTCCTCATCATAGTAACTCTCCTCTCAGCCGTAACCATGTCAATCCTCAACTCTCCAACGAACTCAACGGTCACTCTATCAATCCGCTCAGACATATGTGTAACCCTCTCGCCTAAAGCAGTAATCTGAGCCCACATCCTACCAGTCTCACCTAACTCTGCTTGCTCAGCAGAAATGTAAAACCCAAAATTTTGAACATTTGAAATACCCAAAATGCCCCTCTAATTTTAAACTTCTGAAAAGAAATTAAATAATCTAAGACATTTTATTACGGTTATAACGTACGTATTTAATGTTAATACTTGAATGTTACGCGATATTTGGAACCATCAAAACCTATGATAAATAAAACGTATATGTTATGTAAACGTTTAATTATTTTATACGTTTAATAAATGTTACATGGACCGAATATTTCATTTTGTAACAATCGTATCAAGACTAGAAACAAGACTATGTTCTTGATAATCTTAAAATGATTTGGAAATCAATCAAAATCCCATAATTTGGTGTTTCCTTTTTTTGGTCCTCCCCAATCCCCATCACACGGTTTCATAAAACCGAAAATTTCATACGTTTCATGGGGATAAAAGCAAGGAAATATTGGTTACATTTAGAAGATTTGTTTGTCCATTTTTTTCCATGCATATTATACGGCATATCTCCCATCTTATTTACCCCACACGTTTTTCATTACCAAGCATATAACACTTTGATATTCTTCCATTTCTCTTTCAAAACTAACGAGCCAACAAGAGACAGTAAACCCATTTGAATTCATATATCTCATTGATCGAATAATTGTTTCACATAAACTATAGCCTCTCGATAAACACCTTTTATAAATCTCTAAACACACAAATCATAAACAAAGTCCATACCACAGATTCATATGCACAAGTAGAGATTAAAGATACGACTGTTAACACGATTTCGGTTCGGGCTGTGATTTGTGTTACGATTGGAGTTCGGTTCGTGGCTTGGTTCTATCGTGAAAACTTCTCTTGTTCATATTCCCTTTGTACAAATCGATCGAGGTACCCCTTGATTCTTCTTAATATGGATATGCGAATGAATAAACGTCATGTAAAATCTTTGTTATACGCCTATGATCTAATACAGGTTATACAATTTAAAAACTGATACTACACTAAAAAGAGATAAGGCATGGGCCTACTTAATTATCTAGCGTATAAAAGTTGTCGTATATTTTAATTGAATACGTATATATATGTTGTGTTTCATTATTTGATGGTGTCGAGTTTATGAGTGTAAAACAATAAATAAACATGGGGCATATATGTTTCTAAACGTGATAATAATGTTCTGGGTCGTCCCGGTCTAAATTAAAGATGAGAATACGTTTATATATATTATTAAACGACGGGGTCTAGAATTATCATTTTTATATAAAATTATAGTATAAAATTAAGAATAATTTTATTTGACATTTTAATATTTAATTTTTGATGATTTATATTTTGACCCTAAACTTTTCTAAATTGTCGTACTTAACCCTAACTTATTATATTGGTCATTTTAAACCTTAAATATTATTTAATCGTCAATAATAACCTTAAAGTACTAAAGTACTAATTCGGGAAACATACTAAAAATAGAAAGTCACTAGAAATGGCTAAGTTACAAATAAAGGAAAGTTAATAAATATGGAAAGCTACTAAAAATGGAAAGATAACTAAAAGAGGGGAATTATGTGAAATGAACTCGTCTTGATTCGTATTCCATTCTCGTCTAGGTTCGGCGAAGCGGGAGTGATCCATTTCTCTCTTGATTGTCTTGTGATCTTGCTTTTGGCATTTGGACTAAAGTACAGATATTCCGTACTCTTTCAGCAAGAGAACTTTATTTCTCTCTCATGACTTTCTCCCTCTCCTTATATTATTGCACCTTGATATTGAACTTTGATTGACCCATTGATATTGGTCCTTTCACCTACCTCTTGATATTGACCTAGATCTATTGATAATGACCTTCGGGTATTTGAACCTTTAGATATTGGACCTTTGATAATAAACCTTGATATTGAACCTTGACAATAAACTTTTGAAACTAAACTTTGATATTGAACCTTGACAACTTGACCCTTCAGTATTTACCCGGGGTATTACGTGTTGTGGAGTAGCCACAACCATAGCATTGATGCACCAATGTTATGTAATCTAGCGTAGTTGCAGAGATGTACTATGCCGTCCCCGATCTACTATTGACTACTGCTTTGATTGTGATTGTTATTGGCCTACGGGGGCGTATGGATGCATCCTAGATTTGTATTGTATTGTATTGATTGATTGATTGATTGATTGATTATTGGAGCTACTACATTGTCTACATTGCTACATATTGTATTGGCGACTGGGTGCGTGCATTGCAACCCCTCACATATTGGGAGTTGATCACTCCATATTGGGCTACTATTGTATTGTATTGTATTGATTGGCCTTGGGTAAAATACTGAAAACTTACATACACTATACTTTACACTTAACCATGTCATCTTTTGATTACCCTCTTGGATACCACATGTAATCCTATCTTCATATCCCTTTGATTATTTCCTAACTCTATTGTATCGGTTGTTATTTTGTTGATATCTGTTCACTGAGCTTTTTATGCTCAGCCGCGTTTTCTTTTCCATGCGGCAGGTACTTAAGCTAGGATGCGGGGTTTAACTTTGGGGATGAGAGAGTGTGGACCAACCTTAGAGTTTCTTTAAATAATGGACTTTGTTTTATTATTGTATTTTCCTTATTTTGGAATTCATTTGTAACCCTTGTACTCATTGTATTGTTAAAGTATTTAGCTTGTGTTTTGCTCTGTTGGACACTATTTATTGTGATATCTTTACCCTTGACGGGTTGGGGTGCTACAATATATGGTATCAGAGACCAGGCTGACGACTTATAATACATAAACCTGGACCGGTGAGTTTTGGACCATTAGGTTTCCACTGTAGGAACATTGGAGAACACTTGAAAACTTGATTTAGGATTTCTTCCCTATGCAAACTTAAGTTTAAACTTGTGAGGATTGGGTAGATATTAGGTTTCCTTCGGCGTACTTTCCCCTTTCGTGTTTGTCCTCGACTTCCTTATTCTGATCAATTGGTAACCATTCAGATGGTTAAATCTCGTCGCTCTGGATCACCTGACGAAAACCCGAAGAAAATGGTAACTCATGCCATTAAGGATACCTCAAGACAGATCCGGCACGTAAGAAGGAGTAAGGGGACTACTGTTGATGCTACGGGCTGCCAGAAGATGGATGACAAGGAGAAAGAGATGTGCGGAACTAAAGCAAATGATAACTATGGTATTAACACCAAGTATTACGGAAAGTGCCACAAGTCTGTGGAAGAAGAAGAGAGAGATCGCAAAAGTGGTTTTGTTGGCCGCCTTTTGCCGCAACACGAGAATAACAGGAATGGTTGGATTAGTGGTAGGAAGGAAGAGAAAGATGAGAATGATGTAGACTCTGATCTAGAGTCTACGGCGACCAGCCGTATAATCCAAATTGAACGAAGGAAATTTGTGATCGTGAAGTAGTTCCTTTTACTCTTCTATTTAGCCTATATTAGACTTCGAATTTCATTTCCATTTCCAAGTTACTCGAAAAATATTGAAGTTTGAATTAAGTTTCCCTTCTATGAGTTTTGTTATGACAATCTTGTTTGTGTTCATCAGCAAATTGTAATGGGAATTGTGATGATCTAGGAAGTATTGGTACGATAGTTTTGCACCCTAAATTGATTGACCTGATAGATTCCGTTACTTTCGGATAATTCTCATTCTTCTATTTGACTCCATTGACGATGTTAGCAACTAGTATTCCACGCGCATCACTTTGACAACAATACAATGTTCGTATTCGCAATGAGGCACATTTGGGCTAAGAAGCTGAACAAAATCCCAGCCTCCTTGAATGGTTAACTTATCTGCCTAAAGACTTTTGACAAACCTTGCAATTGATCCTAATTCGTGAATTATCCATCTGGTTTGGCAAATGTAGTTGTGATACAATTCCGTTTACCTTTGATATGATCTTGACCTACCTTTAAAAATCCGTTTCCGATGGCTTCATTAAAAAACTGAAGAAACAATTAAAAGAACTTCTAAGAAATTAATTTACTAACCGAGAGTAAGCCGGGGAAGAATATCAGTTTTATTGGTGAAGAAAAGGAGAGACGACGTGGGGTGAACGGGAAGATTCCTTAAGATGATTTTTGAGGCCGTATTTGTATTCGTAATAATAAGTTAGCGATTCCAATTGTATTGGCTATCACGTCAACTATATCCGTGTACATGATGAGATTATGTTTTCGTGAATAATTGGAAGAATTGTATAGTATGACCTTGTGGTATGTTCTGAAATAGAGTTATCAGTTGAGGTCATTTTTTTAAAACTCGCTTTCCGTATTCGTGACGACTACTATGACGGTTAGTGACGCTAATAGTATTAGCTAAAGCTCTGACCATTTTGTGAATATGATAAATAACGTTTTCTCGTGAGTACTTGGACAAATAGTCATTGTATGACGTAATAGTACATTCGAAGACGAGAAGGAACATGGAAACTATTTTATACCTTGTTAGAAATTGGGCGATCATTTGTACATTTTGGGAGATGATATTTGCTGGAGCAACAATGTCCTTAGATTAGAACATCTCTTTAAATTCCGCAAGATATGAAACTATCACCAAGTGATCAAGACCGACAATAAATTTGAAAAGCTAGTCTTTTGAATCTTACAGAAGAATCTTGGAAGATACTTACCAATTTGTGTCAACTAGAAACGTATGAGAAGATTAACTTCACTGCCTGACCTGGAATTGACAACAACATTGGCTACCATGAAGAGTGAAGACACTCCTTACAAGGCAGAAGTGTTGGCGATGCAGGGAACAAGAGCTAGTCAAAGTAGCGAACCTGGAGCTGATGAAGACATGCAGTCTCACTTCCCAATTCATCTTGGTTGTACTAAGATGAATTAAGAGCGGAAGCAGACTGGATGATGAAGGAATTAAAGATCGTGTCAGGAATTCACATTACTCCATCGCATTTCAAGAAGAACTGCAGAAGGCTTGATGAATCATAACTCAAGTTTACAGTTTTGTTTCACTCCCAGATTGATAGGCGAAAGAAGACAGATTACTTGGACTTGAAGAGATTTAATGTTTTGAATGGATGGTTTTTGGAACAAACCCTTTTTGTTGTTTAGATAAGTTGATGAAGTTAATGTTGACTAATGCTCACTCTCGTTAAATTCTTGAGTTTCGTTATCTAGTAATGTGATCCTTGGATGATTTAGGTTCTCCAATATCATCTCTGTTTTGTGTTCATTCTGCGTATGTTGTTAATGGTCTTGTTTTGGAAATTTTGACGAATTTTGGGAAAATTGATGCTTTTGGAGACGACGTGTCTTACTTGCTGATATGATTAGATTTCCGTTACTCTTGCGAATAGTTTGTTTTCCTTTAGTCATTCATTGAGACTTCCATTGCTTTGTCATTGAACGTTCCTCCTGGTTATGACGCTTGATTTTGGTTGACCTCTTGGGTGATAGAAGTAAAGGGTGAACTAAGATTGACTTGTTTGTTTACGACTCGTGATAAAGTATGACCATCATGAGAGCATATTTATATGATGCTAGTATTATGACGCCTGGCCAACGTGATAATACTCACATCATATAACGTGCACTTATTGTGGTTATAGGATATCTTGGGGAGTATCTAAGAAGTTTAGAATTTGGTCTCCGTTGGATTTTTTGCGACTTGTGAGACTTTAGATTCATTCTACCAACGCGTTGACTCGGCATTCGTCGTTAAATAATTGGATAAATTTGAACTCTTGATTTTGCATTATGTTGACCTCGATACATCTGTCACCAATCTAGAGCTCTTGTAGAAATCTCTACTGTTTGATACAGTTGACTTGATTTGAAATTTTGTTCGTATCCCATATGAGCTTTCCGGAAGATTCAACTATCATCCTTTACATGTGGTGTCATAACCTTTGGATCAGATTTAGCCAGACGTGTCACTTCCGGAAAAAACGGAAACCATTCTTGATAGGCAGGAGAGAGTCATGAGAAATAAAGTATTCATTTTGTAAAAGTTCATTGGATGAAACATCCACCACGTTAGGCGACCTGGGAGACCGAGGAGTCTATGCGAGCCAGCTACCCCCATTTTTCCCTTGTAGTCTGGTAGACGTTTGTTTTGTTTCGCAACGTTATTCCTTCTTTCATTTTCGCGGACTGATGAGGCGAAAAATGATCCGTTTTTAGGGGGTCATTTAAGCCCGAATCCGACTTTATTTGATCAAATATTGCCCTAAATCGTTCCTTTTGTGATTTTAGGTGTTTGGAGAGTGAATTCTGGAAAAGAAGCCATTTTGGACGTTTTTGGAGCATAAAAGTGAAGAAAACGGCAAAGTACCAAATTTCCATGCTGAAGATACAAGGTGACGGCGTCAAGAGTAATATCTTGACGGCGTCAGACATGAAGATTAAAATACCGAAGGTGGTGACGGCGTCAAACGCCCTCATGACGGCGTCAAAGTGGCAAGAATAAAATACCGTGGTTCATGACAGCGTCACATAGGCCGTCATAAGTAGATCAAGGCCGTCCGAGGAAGTATATGGCGGCGAGGTGACGGCGTCACATGTAACTCTTGACGCCGTCAGCCTACTTTTCCTATATATAGTTTTCTAGTTTTTTCATTAAAAAGAGAGAAGTTTTGGTGAAACCCTAAAGACGAATTTGGTGTATCTTTTACAGGTTTTTCAAGGGTTCCAAACCCTTGAGACCTTGCATTGTAATTGAGATAAGTGTTCTTCCAATTCAATCAATATGTCTATGTGTTGGTTGTTTATATCTTGTTCTTGTCTTAATTTTACTATGCTAGGCTAGATCTCTTTTGTGTTTGCTTAGATCTAATGAAACCTAGATGTTGATTATGTGTTGATTACTTGTCTATTCTTGTTTTGGATGAATGATATTATATGTTAGGCTTAAGAAAACTGGCAGATCTCCAAATGGTAACATGCTTGAACGTCTTAAGAAACATTAACCGAGGCGTACTAGGTCTTTATTGGTTGTATTTAATGCATGAGCCACTGTTTACAATCCCTATAGTTGTGCTGGGTCATGGTGTAGGAGGAGATAAGAGCTCATAGAGTTGGGGAGTTATGTATGCCACCCCACGAATGGTATTAAGGAATACAATCCGTCATCCATACAAGTGTAACAAGTAATTAACGTGTAAAAAATATCTAGGGAGTAGTGAAGTCTAAGTAAACACAATTTCTCCAATTACTGCTCACAACCTTAGTATAATTTAGTTTAATTTCATTTTTAGTATTTTATTTTGATTGCATCTTAGTTTTGGGTTAGTTGAATAGCAACTAATTCCGCCCACTCTTCCAAAACCCGAGATTTTACTTGCTTTCAAAAAAATATAAAAATACAAAAATAATCATCTCTCACCTTTAGAACTATTAATTAGGTTTTCTAATCCTAGCGACACTATTCCTAAGCTGAACGATCAATCCCCCGGTACTTGTCACTATACTATACTACAACGATCAGGTACACTGCCTGGTGGGGGTTGTAAGCTTCTCGAGATCCCTCGAGAGGTAAAGCAAGGTGCGATTCCCACGCATCAAGTTTTTGGCGCCGCAGCCCGGGGAAATAGTTATTGTCTAGGTTAGGATTTCTTTTTATTAGGTCTACTCATTAGATTCCTATCAAGTGAGATTTTTTCTTTTTAT
Source organism: Artemisia argyi (assembly GCA_030686995.1). NCBI lineage: Eukaryota > Viridiplantae > Streptophyta > Magnoliopsida > Asterales > Asteraceae > Artemisia > Artemisia argyi. The sequence goes on from CM060709.1 coordinate 332,281,608, forward strand.
TTTGTAGCTTTCTCGTAGTCTATCTTTTCTTTGTGCATTTGTTCGTAGAAACCTTTCCATTGACTCTTCCGTTCACCATTATGGAGTACGCGAATCCACCATACCACCAACCACAAAGGCCATTCTACCCTATTGAAATCTCGAATTTCAAACAATATCGAGATGAACCCATATATGATGCATGGACTCGTTTTAAAATTTTACTTCGAAAATTCCCTCATCATAGTTTCTCTTTAGCATCCCTAACCGAAACCTTTTACTATCGTGTCAGCCGATGTGACCAAATGTGCATTGATGATTTTGCCAATGGGGGCCCTAGGGAATTAAGTGCTGAAGAAGCATGGGATACCTTAGAAGACTGTGCCCAATATTATTATAGAGTAGACAACCCAACAAACAACATCACAAATCAATCAAAAACAAGTTTGAAGGAGCAAACAGGAAGTTTGTCTGGGGATGAATATACTCATGTTGAGATACCTAGTTGGATGGCACCTAATATCATAGTACAAAACAAACATATAGGTAATCTAGGTACAATGGAGGATGAGGTGGATAATCCAAGCCCACAAAGTACCCCACAAGTCCTACCATCATTTGAGGCACATACACCGCCCGTGACTTACCCGGAAGAAGTAGAAGAGACTATAGGAACTCCAATAGAGGTAAAACCTTTGAACCAAACACAACTAGAGGATATAGGTTTAAATACTTATAATGATAACCTTACTCTTAGTTCTAGGGAATTACCTAGTTTTGATGACCCGGAGCCTCAACCAAAACCGTTACCTAATCTTCCATCTTTGGATGAAGATTTAGGAATTGAAATAGGTCCCGATCCACCCATCAAACCATATAGTCCGGGTAGTCTTAGGATGAAGGTAGTGGACTCTAAGCCTTGTAGAGAGGAAGCTACTATAGGAGTGGAGAATGACCTTACGTACTTACATCACCCATTTATGATTGATCATAAGAAACATTATGGGTTTAAACCGGGTTTATTAGGTCAAGATGGATCCCCAACTTGTAATCTCTTGAAGTTGATCGAAAATGATCCTTTTCTAGGAGAAAATCTTAATTCACCCATTAACCCGATTGAATTAGGTAAGGTTATGATGATAGGAGCACACCCCTTTGAGCATATAAGTCATCCACCACTCTTTCCTCATGAGGCATATTTCCACCCTAAGGGTGTGTATCGCTACTTCCACCCGCACTTAATCCTAAGTGTAGGGAAAACTTCCCTTTTATCCGTTAAATAAGGGTAGAGTCAGGCTCGTGACTCGAACAAAAACAAGCGCTTCTTGGGAGGCAACCCATGTTTTGTGTGTTTTTATTTGTTTGTTTGTTTGTTTGATTTTATTTATTTCCGTATGCATGTTTTATTTTTGTTGTTTGTGGCTCATGTTTCAAAGTAAATTGTGAAAATGCTTTATTTTGTTTTTAACTTCGTCTTAATTGCATATAAAGGTATTTTGCAAAAGATAAGTGTAAGGGAGATCCAAATTTTTTTATAGGAACAAAATTGAGCATGAACCACAACAATATTAAATGGACATGTGTATTAGTATTTGTTAGAGTCAAATGCTTGTATTGAGTCATAATGAAGTTTTGCAGGATTTTCCAGGAAGTAGGACAAAGTTTTTTCCAGAAATTTTCCGGAAACTTAACATAAGAATTTCTGCAGGTCCATTCTGACGGCGTCAGAGTATTACTTTTGACGGCGTCAGGAGTTAAAATCTGGAAATTTTACCGGTTTTGTTTTTCTAACGGAGTCTTATGGTTTTTGTGAATTATTAAGTTTTATAATCTCCAGGAAATCTGCAAACTTCATTCCACAAGCATTATATCTTACTTTGCTTTCTAGGATTTAGTAACTTATATAGGATGCCGCCAATTTTACGCGAGGTTGCCTTGTCTATTGTTGTCAGGATTTACAGGTTATTTGTGACAAGAAGATGATTTATATTCTGGAAGGGAAGCTTTGATTGTTCGTTTTCTTGGAGGAAGATTTAACCTGGCCAACCTATAATCCATACCGAGCGAATCAGGGGAGTATTTGATTTCATTCTCTTTACCTCTTAACTTTTACATTCTTTACTTGAACATTGGGGACAATGTTCATCCTAAGTGTAAGGGGAAGGTAAAAAGATGATACCTTACATATGCACTTTCGCTTGAGTTTGTTTTGTTTGATAGTAGATGTGTAATAAAACTATGAGAAATACTTGTTAGTGCAATTTTAGAGCCAAATTTAAAATTTTTTACAACATTTAGGAGTGAAACTTTAGCCATAGCAAGCGTCTCATGGATAGGAGATTGTATGACTAGCACATAACCGTATATTCAGAAAAATTTTCCACCCAAAAATGTGAGGTTCGCCTTTAGATTTGATAGGAAAAGCATTCATTATTGGTGCTTATGAGTGTACCGGTAGCATTTAGATTCTAGAACTTGCGTTAGTGATGCATCCCGAGACCGCTAGTGAGACTACATTCGTGTGGTAGGATTTACTACATGATAAGAGGCATTAGGATCACCCTTGTGTTAAACCCGTATTACAATTACTTGACCATTTAAGTCATATTACTTGGCTAGTTAAGTCAACTAATTTTTCCCACACCCTTAGCGTTGTACTCATTTTTAGTACACGATACCCCTAGTACACCCCTCCGAGCCTATCTTTTCGTTTCTAACTTTAAGCATCTTACTTAAAGGAAGAATTTGTTACACCCCACTTAAATGTACACCCAAATCGCCTTAGCCTTCCGTGTATGCACTCATTTTTAGTGCATTATTGTTATTTGTTAAACCCTAAGTTAACTTTCTAATTGATTACATGGTTGCTAAGTCGAGTCATATCCTTGTACATATTGTTTTGGGACGATTGGGACTCATGGGTAAGTACTTATTTTATGGAGTAATGGGGAAGAATATAATATTATTACCCCCATATGTACGTTAATCTTAAAAGTGCTCCAAGTGTTTTGATTTTCTTAATTCGAGTCATTAGAATAGTTTAATGTAAAGTATGTAAAGATTCAAGTGTAAGGGGAACGTTCATACCCCTATGATGTATTATTTTGGATGGTAGGGTAAGAGTGTAAAAAAAATAGAAAAAAAAAAAAAAAAACACATACGGACTACCATCCCGTTTTTATTCTATGTTTATTTTATGTTTTTGTTATTTTTCATTTATTAGCTTAAGTCGAGTCTAATCTTGGCTTAGCAACGCCATCTTGTACATGTAATTAACCAAGATTGTTAACTCGCCACCAGTAAAATTTCCTTTATCCCACAAAACCGTGTATTTCATATCCCTACACCTAATGTTACTACCCTTTAAAAGACCTCTTTGATAGTTTATCCTAGGTGCTTACGCCATGTGGTGGAGGTTTGATCCTTTCCCAAGCCTATGGTAATCTATTTTGCTATGACAGGTAGTGAGAGATATCTTCCATTTCCATAATGTTATATTACTTTATTACACCCGAGAGATGTGAGTATCTAAACACTATTTGTGAGGTGCTTGTGTATGACCTCCGTGCTTGTCTATTGGTCTTTAGTGGAACGATTATTTGTTGTAATTACTTTTATATTAGTGTTAAATGACCCCTAACTTGTCTTTCGAGTAGAATAAAAGCGCATTTGCTTGAGGACAAGCAAATCTCAAGTGTAAGGGTATATGATGAGGCGAAAAATGATCCGTTTTTAGGGGGTCATTTAAGCCCGAATCCGACTTTATTTGATCAAATATTGCCCTAAATCGTTCCTTTTGTGATTTTAGGTGTTTGGAGAGTGAATTCTGGAAAAGAAGCCATTTTGGACGTTTTTGGAGTATAAAAGTGAAGAAAACGGCAAAGTACCAAATTTCCATGCTGAAGATACAAGGTGACGGCGTCAAGAGTAATATCTTGACGGCGTCAGACATGAAGATTAAAATACCGAAGGTGGTGACGGCGTCAAACGCCCTCATGACGGCATCAAAGTGGCAAGAATAAAATACCGTGGTTCATGACGGCGTCACATAGGCCGTCATAAGTAGATCAAGGCCGTCCGAGGAAGTATATGGCGGCGAGGTGACGGCGTCACATGTAACTCTTGACGCCGTCAGCCTACTTTTCCTATATATAGTTTTCTAGTTTTTTCATTAAAAAGAGAGAAGTTTTGGTGAAACCCTAAAGACGAATTTGGTGTATCTTTTACAGGTTTTTCAAGGGTTCCAAACCCTTGAGACCTTGCATTGTAATTGAGATAAGTGTTCTTCCAATTCAATCAATATGTCTATGTGTTGGTTGTTTATATCTTGTTCTTGTCTCAATTTTACTATGCTAGGCTAGATCTCTTTTGTGTTTGCTTAGATCTAATGAAACCTAGATGTTGATTATGTGTTGATTACTTGTCTATTCTTGTTTTGGATGAATGATATTATATGTTAGGCTTAAGAAAACTGGCAGATCTCCAAATGGTAACATGCTTGAACGTCTTAAGAAACATGAACCGAGGCGTACTAGGTCTTTATTGGTTGTATTTAATGCATGAGCCACTGTTTACAATCCCTATAGTTGTGCTGGGTCATGGTGTAGGAGGAGATAAGAGCTCATAGAGTTGGGGAGTTATGTATGCCACCCCACGAATGGTATTAAGGAATACAATCCGTCATCCATACAAGTGTAACAAGTAATTAACGTGTAAAAAATATCTAGGGAGTAGTGAAGTCTAAGTAAACACAATTTCTCCAATAACTGCTCACAACCTTAGTATAATTTAGTTTAATTTCATTTTTAGTATTTTATTTTGATTGCATCTTAGTTTTGGGTTAGTTGAATAGCAACTAATTCCGCCCACTCTTCCAAAACCCGAGATTTTACTTGCTTTCAAAAAAATATAAAAATACAAAAATAATCATCTCTCACCTTTAGAACTATTAATTAGGTTTTCTAATCCTAGCGACACTATTCCTAAGCTGAACGATCAATCCCCCGGTACTTGTCACTATACTATACTACAACGATCAGGTACACTGCCTGGTGGGGGTTGTAAGCTTCTCGAGATCCCTCGAGAGGTAAAGCAAGGTGCGATTCCCACGCATCACGGACGAAAATTCTTTTTGAGGGAGGAATAGTTGTAAAACCCAAAATTTTGAACATTTGAAATACCCAAAATGCCCCTCTAATTTTAAACTTCTGAAAAGAAGTTAAATAATCTAAGACATTTTATTACGGTTATAACGTACGTATTTAATGTTAATACTTGAATGTTACGCGGTATTTGGAACCATCAAAACCTATGATAAATAAAACGTATATGTTATGTAAACGTTTAATTATTTTATACGTTTAATAAATGTTACATGGACCGAATATTTCATTTTGAAACAATCGTATCAAGACTAGAAACAAGACTATGTTCTTGATAAGCTTAAAATGATTTGGAAATCAATCAAAATCCCATAATTTGGTGTTTCCTTTTTTTGGTCCTCCCCAATCCCCATCACACGGTTTCATAAAACCTAAAATTTCATACGTTTCATGGGGATAAAAGCAAGGAAATATTGGTTACATTTAGAAGATTTGTTTGTCCATTTTTTTTCCATGCATATTATACGGCATATCTCCCATCTTATTTACCCCACACGTTTTTCATTACCAAGCATATAACACTTTGATATTCTTCCATTTCTCTCTCAAAACTAACGAGCCAACAAGAGACAGTAAACCCATTTGAATTCATATATCTCATTGATCGAATAATTGTTTCACATAAACTATAGCCTCTCGATAAACACCTTTTATAAATCTCTAAACACACAAATCATAAACAAAGTCCATACCACAGATTCATATGCACAAGTAGAGATTAAAGATACGACTGTTAACACGATTTCGGTTCGGGCTGTGATTTGTGTTACGATTGGAGTTCGGTTCGTGGCTTGGTTCTATCGTGAAAACTTCTCTTGTTCATATTCCCTTTGTACAAACCGATCGAGGTACCCCTTGATTCTTCTTGACGTTTTCTTAATTCAGCTATAATGATATTCATACGTATAATATGAAAACCAAACATTTTGTATCGTTAATATGGATATGCGAATGAATAAACGTCATGTAAAATCTTTGTTATACGCCTATGATCTAATACAGGTTATACAATTTAAAAACTGATACTACACTAAAAAGAGATAAGGCATGGGCCTACTTAATTATCTAGCGTATAAAAGTTGTCGTATATTTTAATTGAATACGTATATATATGTTGTGTTTCATTATTTGATGGTGTCGAGTTTATGAGTGTAAAACAATAAATAAACATGGGGCATATATGTTTCTAAACGTGATAATAATGTTCTGGGTCGTCGCGGTCTAAATTAAAGATGAGAATACGTTTATATATATTATTAAACGACGGGGTCTAGAATTATCATTTTTATATAAAATTATAGTATAAAATTAAGAATAATTTTATTTGACATTTTAATATTTAATTTTTGATGATTTATATTTTGACCCTAAACTTTTCTAAATTGTCGTACTTAACCCTAACTTATTATATTGGTCATTTTAAACCTTAAATATTATTTAATCGTCAATAATAACCTTAAAGTACTAAAGTACTAATTCGGGAAACATACTAAAAATAGAAAGTCACTAGAAATGGCTAAGTTACAAATAAAGGAAAGTTAATAAATATGGAAAGCTACTAAAAATGGAAAGATAACTAAAAGAGGTGAATTATGTGAAATGAACTCGTCTTGATTCGTATTCCATTCTCGTCTAGGTTCGGCGAAGCGGGAGTGATCCATTTCTCTCTTGATTGTCTTGTGATCTTGCTTTTGGCATTTGGACTAAAGTACAGATATTCCGTACTCTTTCAGCAAGAGAACTTTATTTCTCTCTCATGACTTTCTCCCTCTCCTTATATTATTGCACCTTGATATTGAACTTTGATTGACCCATTGATATTGGTCCTTTGACCTACCTCTTGATATTGACCTAGATCTATTGATAATGACCTTTGGGTATTTGAACCTTTAGATATTGGACCTTTGATAATAAACCTTGATATTGAACCTTGACAATAAACTTTTGAAACTAAACTTTGATATTGAACCATTGATATTGAACCTTGACCACTTGACCCTTCAGTATTTACCCGGGGTATTACTTATTGTGGAGTAGCCACAACCATAGCATTGATGCACCAATGTTATGTACTCTAGCGTAGTTGCAGAGATGTACTACGCCGTCCCCGATCTACTATTGACTACTGCTTTGATTGTGATTGTTATTGGCCTACGGGGGCATATGGACGCATCCTAGATTTGTATTGTATTGATTGATTGATTGATTATTGGAGCTACTACATTGTCTACATTGCTACATATTGTATTGGCGACTGGATGCGTGCATTGCAACCCCTCACATATTGGGAGTTGATCACTCCATATTGGGCTACTATTGTATTGTATTGTATTGATTGGCCTTGGGTAAAATACTGAAAACTTACATACACTATACTTTACACTTAACCATGTCATCTTTTGATTACCCTCTTGGATACCACATGTAATCCTATCTTCGTATCCCTTTGATTATTTCCTAACTCTATTGTATCGGTTGTTATTTTGTTGATATCTGTTCACTGAGCTTTTTATGCTCAGCCGCGTTTTCTTTTCCATGCGGCAGGTACTTAAGCTAGGATGCGGGGTTTAACTTTGGGGATGAGAGAGTGTGGACCAACCTTAGAGTTCCTTTAAATAATGGACTTTGTTTTATTATTGTATTTTCCTTATTTTGGAATTCATTTGTAACCCTTGTACTCATTGTATTGTTAAAGTATTTAGCTTGTGTTTTGCTCTGTTGGACACTATTTATTGTGATATCTTTACCCTTGACGGGTTGGGGTGCTACAAGAAACCTCGGACAAAGCATCCGAATCAACGGGACTACCAGGTGGCAACTCAAACAGAAATGGGTGATCAGGTGAAACAGGCTCTATCGGATGTATAGGTGAATCAGGCTCCTCAGCCTGAGCAGGCGGCACTAATAAACCATCATCATCAGGCATCTCCTCCTCCTGAGGGTCATCCTCCTCCTCAGGGTCATCATCACCCTGCTCAGCCTCCTGAGGGTCATCAGCCTCATCCTCACCCTCGTACTCCTCCTCCTCCTCATCGGAAGAGTACACCATCAATCGTCGTCTCCTAACAGGTGAACCATGTGGTGATGGGGTAGATGATCTAGGACGACGACGCAATGATGTAGGTGGTGCATCTGACAGAAGAGTGTGAGCATCCAAGTGCAAAGGTGGTGAAGCAAGGCGTACTGACATACGTGTCGTAGCTCGGTGGGAAAAACGTGGAGCCACATGAGCCAAAGCCTGATGAAGAGTAAACTGTCTCGAAGTACCAGGGAGCCCTAGAGAAGATGAGGGTCCCTACGTAGTGAGTGCAGCAGGCGGTGCAGAAGTAGAAGCTGTCGGTGACGCAGTAGCTGAATGCATGGCAATCTTGTAAGGATCATCAGGAGCCATGGTGATCTGTGCTGGGCGTACAGGTGCAGTAAGAATATCCTCAACAACGTCAAATGTACGGGAGGCCATAGTATGTGACAACGACGTAGGGTAGGCGTAAGTGTTTCAAAACAACAAAACCGCGAACTCAAAATACCGTATCAAAACCATCATAAAATCCCTATAATATAGTTCAAGAAGGATTTAAAATACCGCATTACTAAGACATTTATAAAAACAATTAAACCATATAATTTCCTCAAACGCCATCATATCACTTAATCAATAAATCTCAAATCCTCAAATCGTCTCAAGAATCTCACATCTAATAATCATCTCAATATACCTCAATATAAACAATGATGCTTCGGCTTGGCGGGCTGGCGGGCATTGGTCGAGGATCGTCTTCTATAAAAATCGGTTATAGTTTAGGTGTTTATTTACCTAGTTCTCTATAACCTTGGCTCTGATACCAATCTGTAACACCCCCAAAATTTTGTACAGTAGAAGACTCAACAAGCTTTCGGGGTGCTATGGGGATTGGTATCCAACACAAGACATAAAAGAACGAGATAAAGTAAACATAAGAAAAATACAACCACGCGGGGTTTTAAAGTTTACATTTATCCCAAATTCATCCAAAGTCAGGCCCAAAAGAAATAAATATAGGTCCACAATTATTTATCAGAGTTTTAGAAAATAGATCCGTAACCAGGTGCCATAGCCAAGCCTCCAATCCAAGCATCCAAGGGCATCACTTAATTACCTGAGAAAACACGCTAAAAGTCAGCTTTCGCTGGTGAGATCATAGGTTTAAATTCAAAACTAAATCAAGTGGACATATACGCAAAACGCTTGCTAACTAGACTAGGCCTCAATCATCCAACCAAAACGAACCAACCAAATCTAATCAACCCTATAGGTGCACACTATAGCCCAAATCAAACAAATCAATAGCTTACCTAGTTCATGACTAGGCCTCGCTCCATAACCAATCCAATAGCTTACCTAGTTCGGGACTAGGCCTCGCTCAACTACCTATCAATAGCTTACCTAGTTCGGGACTAGGCCTCGCTCTATAACCAAATCAATAGCTCACCTAGTTCAGGACTAGGTCTCGCTCTATAACCTACCTAGTTCTATAAGCATAGCAAGTTTTAAAATAAACAAGGCGATAATAGTCCACATAAAACAATTTGCACGTTTCTCACCCCAAGTATTGAAAACAAAGTTCAAGAGTAAAAGTGGGGCTATGACTCACCTCAAGTACGGCAATCAGCAAAAGAAATCGATAGATGAAAGACGTAAAGCAACTCAAATAACGGCAAATACTGACTCGGCACTTCCTAACAATATAAACGCGTTCAGAATCATTTCCTCAAAGATCAAATATTCCCTATCACGAACGTATTCCATTTTACTTTCCAAAATCCATTTCTCGTATTATCCTCATATTAGTTTGGAGTTTGACGTTTGGTATCCATGCGGGTGAAGGGTCGACACAACTCAAACCAAGAAGCCACAACGAAAAGAATAATAAAACAATCTATATGTCTAATATTAGTCCAATATATTATTTAAATAAATCATCAAAGTTTATCAAATCCGTCGATTTGGTAATCCCCCATATTTATTTACGTAATATATCACTCTAAGATTATACCCAACCTAAATCACATAGCACAAAGAATACTATATGGTAAGTATCGTAGTCCAATAAATTCCCTATATATATCGTCAAATTTGCCAAATTCGTCAATTTAGCCAACTCCACGAGATATTTAGTAATTCATCATTCCAATACACGTACCATAACCTATGGGCGTCGTAGGATACGATGCCCATTAATATATTCATTTTATATAGCTAAATAGACCCTATTTAACCCGTCGATTAAATAAGTTACGTAGTTATAGAAAATGGATATATTAATCGTCATATATCCGTGACAACACAAAAGTCACATAATAAAATAAAGTCCACTTGGACTTAAGTGACCACAACCCCGTATAACTCGATAGTTTTCCTAATTTATTAAAAGAAATATTTTATTTAATGATTGTCCAAAATATTATATTTCGTCATCATTTATAGTTATTTATTTATAATAACGCTCTCGACATTTATTACACTATTCTCATAGTACAATAATTATCGTCACGTTATTATAATGTTTACTCATGATCGTTTTATTATTAATATACGCATTTATATGTATATATATACATTTTTCACGTCTATATACTTATATAAACGGTTATATTACCAATAATATTATTACGAGTTTTATTATTAACGTTTGATTATAACGAGCGGGGAAGCCCGCGCGATGCTGCGGGTGCGTCTTGGTTTGTTCGTTTTTATTATTTGTTTTTTTGTATGACATTTATGTTAAGAATGTAATGGATTTGTTTTAAGTAATAATGTTTTTTTATAGGTGGTATATTTGGATTTTGATTGAGTGGGGCTATCTGACTTATAGGAAAGATTTTTCGGTAACGTTTGTTATAATTTTGCACCAACAGAGTGGTAAAAAAAAATTATATATATTTTTTTTTAAAAAAAAAGCAAAGTATTATGTAAATTACATATTACATATGTTGACAATTAAATTTTGAATATTGTTGGGCTGTTTTGTATGTTTGGACTTGTTGTGGGCTTTATTTAGAATAAGGGCTACCCAGGTTATATTTCCTATAATGCTGGCCCAACAAAAAGAGATAAGGGTACAACGTTCTTTTTCTAGGCATAAGGGTAAAAGATATTTAGGGAGAAGCAATTGGGGAAAAAAGGCAGAAAAATTAGGGCAAAAAGATTGTGAAAAAGGGGATACACAAAAGCAATTTTATTACGAAGAGATGCCACACAGGTTTTCTAAGTGTCTTAGGATTGCGAATAAAATTGGGGATCGTCGAGTTGATAGGGTTCTCGGTGTCATTTTTTAGAGAGAGCAGAAAGCGTAACTGGATGCAGAAAGAAGGTACAATGAAATGCTTGAAGAAGTTGAAGCCAAGAGGGAGTACAGGCATGGGTTAATTTTGGAGCTGATGAAGCTTGAGAGTGATTATGTTCTCGATGAGTGTCTGGCTGTTTTGAGGGCTGCGGAGCAAGAAGATTTCGCGGAGATAAGTAGGTTGATTCAGATGAAGCATGCTGCTAGTTCAAGTGCTGCTGAGAAAGGCCGAATGGTGAAAAAACTGAGGAAGCTTGGTTAAGGTTGTTTGTTTCTTTATCTTTAGCACGGTTATTTTTAATGTTTTGAAAATTTCACATCGTTTTGTATGGGTCTGTTGTGTTTAAAAGTCTAGCTTTGTATGGTAGTTGTCTTCTGGGTTTTATGGTTGAATGTATTTTAGGTTTCCTATCCTTTTGTAAGAGTCTGTTGTTTTAAGAAGTCTACGTTTGTATGGGATTGTGTTTAGGGAGTTTATGAAATGTAGTTGAAGTTTATGAAACCTCTGCCATAGGTTGAAAATGGAGAGGGTGTATGTTTATATTAATAAAAGGGGAACCTATTATGTATCTGAATCGGTTGTTTTCTGTTGTGTGTTTTAAAAATGATGTTGTTTACATTCGATTTTTTTTTTTAATTTATTAGATATATAATTATGTATCATGTGAGGAGAGGTTAGAGAGTATGGGTATATCATTTGAATTAAAGTTGTTGAGTGGTAAAATTGGGGCTATTGAGTAGGTTTATGTGTATGGCTATATCATTTGAATTAAAGTTGTTGATTGGTAAAACTGGGGATACTGAGTAGTTTTACGTGTATGGGTGTGATTGTATTAGTGGGTAAGTAGGAGCATGTGAATGGTTTTGAATTAAAGCTGTTGATTGGTAAAACCGGGGATACTGAGTAGTTTTATGTGTATGGGTGTGATTGTATTAGTGGGTAAGTAGGAGCATGTGAATGGTTTTGATTGCATTAGTGGTTAAAAAGGAGGTTTTAGTCTCTGTTGAAAAATTTAGCCTGTACTTAAGGTTTTGTTTATTTTTTTTTTATATTAGTTAAATATGTAAGTTATGTTTTTTATGAAGTGTGTTGGTGGAAATGTTTTTTTGATCAGTTATGCATATCTGGGGCTGTTAAAAAGAATAAATTGGTCTGACACATTGGTAAAATATGTGGTTAGGGGTGTTAGATTCTGTAAAACAGTGTAAAGCTGGTTTATGTGGTCTTCAAGAGTTTGCTAACAGATAAAGTAGCAGGAAACAGAATCATCTACTGTTTTACATGTGAACTATTCTAGTTTAGTTTGTTTAACCGGGTTAGGTAGAATTTTTTTCCTGTATAAGTAGTGGATACTTTGTTCTTCATTTGTATCCAAGCGCGTTTGTTTAAAATCTGTGTAAGAAGAAAAAGATGGCCTCCACACCTAATTTTGATGAGCTAAAAAGTATCTGTTGGTCCGATGAAATAAAAGACTGTTACAAATTTTTATTTGGGCAAGAGCAAACTTTAAATGAGGGTTTTATCAGGAAGGTTATTGAGTGGTGTGATGGGTTGCATGAGAAAATTGCAAAGTTTGGAGAAATTCTTGAAGATGGTGAGATGTTTAGCGTTTCTGATGTAGCAGCTGCGGATGGATTGGAGTGTCTCGTTGAAGCTCAGGCAACGAACGGGGTGATCTTGCAGGCTGTGCTTCGTCTGGTGGATATGTTGCATGAAGCGCGTGCGGAGAAACGGAGGCATGTGATGGTGATGGATGTCCACGATTAGTTTCATATGTTGTTGGTGTCAATGTTGTTGTGTTTGTTGTTAAAATTTCATGTAGGAACTGTTTGTTTTTTGTGTTACGATGGTGTCGTGTGGATTAAGACTTTATTCTTAATCTTGGTTGTCGTTGTTGTAAGATATTAACTTTATGAATAAAACCCATCGGTTTGTATGTTTCTCCATTGCATAAATGTTTTTTAAGAGAAGGTGCAAATCAAGGAACTGATATTTAAGTAGGGATAACAACAAAATACTACACCACTGTATTCACAATGATGTTTTTGTAGATATGGCTTGCGTGCTAGGGCAGCGCAACCACATTACAAATGAGTTTCTAGTATTGGCAGCAACTACCAAGTGCAGTTTCATGTTGCTGCCGTTTTATTTTACATAGATAGTGTCCGGTTAACAAAAGCATGAGTAGTGAATGTAGTTTTACAACTTGGATACAGACATTCATTCTTTTTTATTTTTTTTGCCATCATTTGTTTTTTCTTGAAATAGTCCTCGTTTTGCACTTGTCGATTTCATTGAGCCTACTGTTGATGCTTTCACTGATTGTTGGGCCAAAGTATTTTCTAGTGGTGGCGGTGTATCACCTGTTACAAAAAAAAAGTAAAAATTTAATTAACGTTGGGCTGCTGTATCTGAAATATAATTATATGCAAATAATATTGCATGTTATATGATGTTAAGTATTTTTGTTACTATTTTTATAAATAAAAAAAATAAAAAATAAATAAAAAAAGTCTGACCCTCTGTTTGTTGTTGCTGTGTTGCAGGTGCTGGTGGTGTTAGCGCTGGTGTTGGAATATAGGATATTGCAGCAACTGTTTGTACTTCTTGAGGTATACTTTCGTTGATACCTTCACATGCTTCCTGCATTGTTCCTGAACCTGTAGTGAACAATTTTGTTTAATTTTTAAGAATCAAAATGAGTTAATTGTTTATGAGTTAAGTGTAATTAGAATTGCAATTTTTTTACCCGACGGTTTGTCTGCTACTTGTTTTGGTGCGTCTAGTTTATCCAGTAGCTCAATAAAAATGAATTGTGGCGGACCTTGTTTTGAAGAGGTGTTATACTGGAACTGGAAAATGTGAGTTTTGCCAACAACTTCTTGTATCTTTTCTGGAATATCTCGTGGATGAGGATTCTTAAGTGAACCTACTAATGAATTACAGTCGACGCCAACAATATCGTTTGCTTTAGGTGTGAAAAACGTAATTGTTGCTGTTGCTGTATTGTCTGCTAGGTTTGCTTTAAAATTATACCTGTGCATATAAATAAATTATGCAGTGTAATTTAGCGGTTATAAAAGTAGTGTGCAATATAGGTTTACCTGTAGGATGGGTATTCCAGTGGCCCGTGCACTTTGCATTCGAATATGCCATCATTATATTCAGCTTTAAGGCTGCAAGTTGTACATGATGGGTAGTACCAATCTCTTGTTTCATCGATGCTTGTTATTGTGCCTTCGCATGTAAAGCGCACACCCTGTTTAGTTTTTGAAAAAAGTTAGTCATTTGTATTTTTTTGGGGCGGTTTTTTGACTTTTAATTTAAAAAAAGAATGGTGTATTATGTGTGTAAAAAAATGTGGACTTACTTCGTACGTCTTTGGAGTTTGTTGTAACAGTACTGCCAGCGGAAACCTGTTTCTTACTTTTTCTTGCTCTTTGTCTTCGTATGGCTGCCTCACAATTTCCAAAGGTGGGTTTAGGTTGAATATTTCTCTGTATCTGACAGACATACATGCAGTTATGAGTTACGATGTTAGTAAAGGAGCTGGATGTTATAAGCGTAGAGATTTGTATTTACTCTGCTCGATAATCCTTAAGTCTTGGAATTCTTGGATTTATGTAGTAGTAGGTCGCTGCTGTTGATGATAGTTGTAGGTGGTTGCGGTATCTTGTAACTCGACACGAAGTGACTGCTATGATTACTGGTTTCTCTAGTGCATCAATCTCATCTTTTTTGAATGTCTCGGCAAGATCATCCCATAGGGTTAACTTAATTGAGTTTCGGCTATTCGGAAAAAAATGTTAGACTGATCAAGTTGGTCATACTAACTGTATGGTATTTATATTACTAATAAACTGTAACACTGTACTTACTTGAGGTTCTGTATTTCTATTTTGCGTGCAACCATTTGGTCTCTATGTGGGTCTCCTATTGTATCTGCTTGTCCTGAACTGATGTAACATCCTATGTAATCTGTTTGAGTAAAACATATGTTATGTTTGTTTACAGGCACAGACATCACTGAAGAGTGCGAATTGGGTAATGTTACCTGTGAGGACAGGGTATTCTCTGCGGGTTTTGTCATTGGGATCGACAACTCTGGTTGGTAACCGGTTGTAGGCGACAAAGTTGAAGTAATGCTCTGGGAATGCATCAGATGGGATAGGATCAAATTTAGTAAGTCTAGTGAATGCCAAAGACGTTCTGTTTTCCAGTGTTTGCTGCCAGTTGTGTGTCGGAATACACATGAACCTTGATATTCGGTACACTTTTCCAGGTATGAGAAGCTTTTTAAAATAATTTATCTCAGTAGGTTCTGTGTTTGCTTGTATTGCACTGCCCTGTTTATAAAAAAAGGAATGGTTTATGGTTAGTTAGTCATGGGGCATTATTTTTAAAATACTTGTTTCATTTTGAGCTTACCTCTTTGTCTAGTAAAATTGCGCGGCATCCCTTTTCAGTTGTGTCTGGTGGGTCTCGAGCAATCCATGATCTGTAGACTTTTGCTTCTATAATTTTATTCTTGTCCCTTGGGTGTAATTCTTTGATATTAGCTACGGCTTGCATCATCTTGTTCTTCTCAGGTTGTTCTATGGCAATGATTTTAGAGTCTGTCATCCTGTATGTAATGATAAAAGAAAAAGAAAGTTTTTCAGTTTATATAAGTATATTTAAATTCGAAAGAAAACATATATATGTAAGTATAGTTAAATACAAAAAATGAATACCGAAAATGTAAGTATAGTGATTTTAACAGTATGCATCTAACAAATAAATAATTTTGAAAATGCATTATAATAATGTTAACCTCTGTATTTGAGATTCGGGCCAAGAAATCTTTATAAACTATATTCTTTGTTATATTTGACGGTTGTTCACCATCAGATTTCAAAAGAATTTTTAAACCATATGGTGATGTTGCACGTGATAGCGCAACATATAACTGCCCATGGCCGAAAACTGGTTGCGATAGGTAGATGCCAATTTTGTTAAAAGACTGCCCTTTACTTTTGTTTATTGTCATAGCATAACAAAGCTTGACAGGAAACTGTTTCCGTTTAAAAATGAAAGGGTAGTTTGGGTCTTTGTGGGTTAACGGGATTCTTGGAATGTAAACTTTCTCGCCTATCTTTGTGCCTGTAATAATCTCTGCCTCAATTAGCCTTGACATTAGGTTCTTGACTATCATTCTTGTGCCATTGCAAAGGCTACCGCCTGAGTTAATGTTTCTTAGTAACATTATTAGGCTTCCAATTTTTAACTGAAGCATGTTTGGTGGTAGACCTGGAAATTTGAAAGTGTTCAGATATTCCGGGGGATATAGCATTTCAGTTGCAGCACTATCCTTTCCCAACGGAATCGCTTCATCCGTACTTATGTATGTCACAGTTCCTCCTTGAACCTGTGATAATATCTTTTCGTTGATCGTATCAGTTGTATCATTTTTTGGGCACACTATCGCTTTTTGCTGCAACACTTTTGGTGTTGGGTGCTGTAACGTCTCTTTATCATAGATGAAATCGATGAGTGTTTCGACAGCATTTTCGTCATCGGGTATCTGATACTGCGGCGGAATTTCAATCCAGGCCTCCTCCTTAGGGTTTTCTTCGTCGGGTTCTCCAATTTTACCGTCGCCTATGTTGAGCAGCCATGAAGAGAAGTCATGCGTCATCTTCCTTTGATCATCAGTAAGATCTGTTTGCAGCAACCTCATGTTTTCTTTAAGTTTGCATACTTTAAAGTACTGCCACAAATATGATTTAGCGATCGAGGATCCTATTATCTCCGCCTTTGTTCCTTTTTTTTAACCGGAAGTGTTTGCCTGAAATTGCCGCCTAACATAACCGGTTTACCACCAAACAACATATCAGGGTTTGTTAAAATATCTCTAAGGGTTCGATCAAGCGTTTTAAAACACCGACGATCATTCATTGGCACCTCATCCCATATTATCAAATCAGCTTGACTAAGTAAATCTGCCATCAGCGTGTTTTTTTTTTATATTGCACATTGACTGGTCGGTTAGCTCAAGTGGTATTTTGAATCTGGAATGTGCTGTTCGACCGGATAGCAAGAGCAAAGAAGCAACACCTGAAGATGCAACAGCCAAGACAATCTTACCCTCTGGACATAGGCTATTGATAATCGTTTTCCACAAAAACGTTTTTCCTGTTTCGCCATGTCCATACACGAATATTAGCTCTTGCTGTTTGTTGATACATGCATTGATTATAAGATCGTAAACATGTCGTTGTTCAGCATTCAACTTGAGAACCGATCTTGCAGCTTCTTCTTTTAACTCTTGACGATTGTAATTCCTTTCTTCCATCAACTCTCTGTTATGAAGTTCACGAAGTAAATGGTGTAGAGGCAGTGAGAAACCAAATTCTTTGAGTGATCTTGAACAGCTATTCAGTATAACTTCTATTTCATACATGATGTTGGCTTTCAATTCCGGATCATTCACATGGAGGTTTCTGACATGGCTTGTCTCAGAAGCTCTTCTAGGAATATCATCCTGTATAAGCCGCCAGTGTCTTTCCCAAAGCTGTAAAGGGTCTGATACTTCGCAGTACATCAGAATATGGCAAAATAGTGTACGTAATTGTGATGCTATTGCTGTCATAGATGCTTCTTCTAATGCTATATCCCATTCTTTATCATCATCAAGAAGACCCATAGCCTGACATGCTGCACGATAGGTTGGGAACATGTGATCATTAACGGTGCGAACCTATTCAAACGATTTACAGCCTTTCTGATGTGTAAGTAACATACGAAAATAGAACAATTCTCCAGCTGCTGGGTGCATATATACCAACCTACCAATTGAATATTTGGTTTTCATTGCTCTACGCTTCCATGCCTTTTTGTCTTCATACCAAACATATTCAGATGGGAAGTCTAAATACGTAAGGTGTCGCCCATCTGTAAACATTGTATTGTACTTGAACCATTCTGTCAGCGTAGTTAATTTTCTTCCCTCATCTGCCAGAATGCGTGTTAAAGGCTCCTGTTCACCAAAAGTTATCTGCTGCATGTCTTTTAAATGTACTGCAAGTATTTGCACAGGTGGCTCTCTATGATGAATAGGGAAGTCGAATATCCTCCAAGATGCTTCATGTGGGCACATAAAACGGCATCAATGAAATTCTTTATTTCATCGATCTGTATCTTTGGAGCAGATGATGAAGGGCCTGGATCACCAATAGGCCTGACAATTCGTGCAGCAATTCTATCTGTGCCTTTCGAAATATATTTGAATAGGTATTTTATAAGCATACTCCAGCCACAATACTCAACGTTAATATGAGCATGAAACATAAGACATGGCAAACGGTTGTATGGCACAACGTAGCTATTATCTAGTTTCAGCTCACCTACGGGCACAAAATTCGATGTGGTGCGCCTCCGATAGTGTATGTGCCCATCTTTATCAAAAAAAAGTATTTTCACAATTTTTTTTTTGGAAATTTTTTGGTGCACACACCTTCCTGCATACATGGTGCTTTAGGTTTAGCATTTCCACACGGTCCATGCATCATCATATCAGTAACGACCCTATATGCTTCGAGATCAGATACTTTGTCAGGTAGTTCTGCTGAAATGAATTTGTCAACTTCTTCTGGAGATTTTATTTTGTCACGGGAATCTATCCACAATAATGTTTGACAATGTGGGAGGCCGCATTTCTGAAATTCGATGGTATAAAGAACTGCACAGTAAAACATGAAAAGTCAGCATAAGTATCATGTTTGAGAATGCATGTTTTCTGTTATGCTTTTGGCCCTAAAAAAATGTTGCAAAACGCTGACATACCTCCAGTACAACGGCCGAATATATGGCCTTCTTTTAACACTTTTACAAAATCCTTGACCTTTTCTTCAAAAACACGACATATGACATCGGGTCTGTCTGAATGCGCGACTTCCGGGTGCTTTTTCATGTGCCGTTTGATTTCTGGCCAGTTAACGTTGCATGTAAATGTAATGAAATATTGCGGATTCCCAAGGACTCTGCAAATGGCAAGCGCATCAAGGTAATGACTATACATATACCTTGGTCCACCGGTGAAACTCGAAGGGAGAATAATTTTCTGGCCGACTTCACTTCCGAAAGGCATTCATTTCTGAGTTTTTTCTGGTTAGACCTAGCAAAGTCAAGTCGATCTTGTTCAAGGGCGCAATAGACGTTGACCAAGTACTGTTGAAATAAGCGGCCAGCTTTAAAGAGATGACCATACTGGTCAAATCTTTCATGCAGCTGGTACTTATAGTACATGTTCATGGATAATTTATTACGTTTCCTGTTCGCACTGCTTCCTCTTAGTTCCATTTTTGTGTTATAACCGGGCTGCCTGTACACAAACAGAAGAGGAAACTGGAGGGACATGTATGAGCTATGAAGCTTGTTGATTCGTTGCGGCTGTCGGTCTTTGTATTCTATAATGACATCGCAGTCTGTTTGACTATTCTCGCCATCTTGAAAAACTATTGCTCCAAGAGTCCCTGAAGAAGGCAACTGATATTCACGCGTCCCAACTACATTGTAGAGCTGAATTTTGAATTCAGCTACATTGGGTTCACTGCATTTCTCTCTTGCCGCTCTAAATACCCGGACCAGTTCATTGTGCTCGTCCAAAATTTGTATCAAACGCTGCACTATCTCAGGTTTCAAACCACTCCTATCTTGTCCACCAAAAGGTTCCATTCTGTTAGCAACCTCATGTTGTGTATCGAAGATATAAAGCTGCATAAACTTTGGCTCATTTATATTGGTCGGAACTATCGTGCCTATCCAATGGTGGATTTCCCCTGAAATCTTAAACACATATGGGCCCCTTCCGTCGTTGACTGAGTCATCTATTTCTGCACCAAACGACGTCATGCTAAACATCTGATTGTATGCCCGTATGTTATCCAAAAAGTGTTTATCTCTAAACAATTGTTTGAAATACATTGGTGGTTCTAATTCTTTTTCAAAATACACCTGCCCACCTCCGCAGCATTTTGTGTATTTTATTGGTTGCCGTTGAGAAGACGTTTTCAACCGTTCACCGTATCAAAAAGCCGTGTTACAGTATTAGCATGCATACTCACAGTCTCCTATATCTATGTATAAGTGGGATACACCTGGAACGACGGAATGATAAACAAATGTTAATTACATTATTTGTTCATGATTAAATAAAAACAATATAAAATAGACAATTTTTTTTATTCACTTTTGCGTCATCTAAATTTATTTTAATACTTATTTTTGCATACCTTGGTTGGATGATGTAGCTGAGGTACGACGTGTGTTGTCATTAATTGAGTTATTGTCTGATTGGTGAGTATGTCGACGCCTCCATTTATTTTGACGGTTGGTTGTAAGGTTTTCATGGCCAAGTGTATAATTGGCTGTACTTTCACTGGTTTGTTGTACGGGTCTTTCATGCATGGAGGTAGGTCCATCAAACGGCGTAGTGTTTGTAGTTGTAGGTGCATACAAAGAGTTGGCAGCAAAATTTGTATCACATGATTCGAATAGTATGCCCTTCCCTTTGTTATTAACCAAACCTATAAAAAGGAAAAACGTGTCACATCAGTATTGATTACATTAATCTGTAATGAATTACCGTTATTTAATGGCAGTCTATTTTTCTTAGCTGAAGCCGCAATAAGTAACATGCATTTAATGTTACGTTATTTGCTCTATCATTATTTTTTTGCCAGATGGGATAAGAAAAGTACAAAATACTGCATATTTAATGCTATTCTATAATTCATGGCCATGAGTAACCATAAAAGAAGTATTCATACTCTGGTTTGCTTTGGTGGACATTGGGTCAAAACACTCTTTAAAAGCATCACCAAATTCTGAAGAGGTGTCGCAGGTTGGTGTGACAACAGAGTTTTCATTAATGTCAATACCTGTAAAATAGAACCAACGAAGTCAAACTATTGTGCATTTAAATATGAACAGGTGCAAACTTGTAAGCAGTACATATTAAGTGTGGTGGGCCTGCACCGATAAATCCAACATTAATGTAAAGTGTAGTACCTTTCCGTATGTTGTAACTGTTACTTCTGTTTTTGTAGGTTGGTGGAAGTATCTGCTTTTTGCTAGTATATGTGAAGGTGTCACATTCTTCAGTACCTGGGTAAGTTATTAAAATAGTTACCAATCACATAGGGTAAATGTATACGGGTAAGAGAAACAGTAAGGAAAGTACCTTGAAATTTGGTGACATTGTGATCAATTGTTCCAGACATCGAACTAAATTGCGATTTTTTGTTGTCGTTTTTCAGGTTAAGGGGTTGTCAACGACTATTGATACACAATCTGATGGTTGTTGTCAGTCTTCAGATATTTCGGATGGACGTTTTTTAGATTGTGGTTGTAAAACAGGGGAGCTGTTATATGGAAAAGTTGCATGGAGGGCATGTTTTGTAGAACAGGTATGTTTTTTGTTAATGGTTTGTGGGAAATGTGACACCATATTGGTATTGCTTGGCGAACAACCGTAAGGTATTCCTGCTGTATTAATATCTAAGGTCGTTTGATTACCAATTAATGGTTCGTTTCCCAATCCACTTTGACCACTAACGCAGGCCATATAATTGTTCAAATTGTCTAGTAAATCTGTTCTTAACAATCTTCTAGGCATACTCACACTTTTGTCTAAAAACTTATCAGAAATGTGTGATAGATAAGAAGCATATAATCTATCTAGCAACAACTGTGGCAAATATCTATGTGTAAGAGAGCGCATGGCAAAAAAAATTTTGTATATCAGCATATTGGTAAGGTTAGTAAATGAATCTGAATGATAAGAGTTGATAAAAAAATAAATAAAGAAACAGACTTTCCATTTACATTTGTTGTTTTTTACCTGTGTTGAGATTATTGGAGACAACAAATGAAGGTGGAGTTTGTTCCCTGTATTGAGGCAGTTGTTAGTTCCAAATTTTATTTTATTTTTTTTTTAAGAGACAAAAGAAGAGAATCAATTTGCATGCATGGAGTAAGGAATAACAAAAAGGAACATCATATGCATACCTGAATCAAAGAGTCCTTTGTGTTTTTTGGTTTCTTCCTAAATGTTGCTGGAAAGATTCTTTTTTTTTTTGTTCGTTTGTTGGTAAATATTCTTGTTGTCAATGTAGATCTGGAAAAAGGATGATGGAAGTTTCTGGTATTGCTCAAGTGAATAAACCTGTGGGCATGTGTACTATTGGTTTTGGTAAGAGTCATGAATTTCCAGCCATATAGTATACATGAAGCAAAAGGTAGGAAAGTACTCTAAAGCAAGTACCAGTGCATTACAGGGGTATAACGGGCATCAAAACATGGGAAAACGGGGGAAATCCTAATGAACAGTGGTTCAAATAGTAGTATAACGGGTCTGTGCTACAGTACACGTTATGTTTCAACCAATAAAATCTCGCAAGGCATGTACAATCTCTGAAACAGCTACAATGTACTTTCTATTGTTAATATATATCTTTGTACCATCTTTGTACCAATTCATTTTCACCCACGTATTGGGCCTTAATCTTGTTGTAATCACATCCGTAATAAGAGTACTTTTAACAGCCCAAAAAATGGGTTTTAGTATATATTTATAATTATTTATCGAGTTATATGAGTTGGTCACATGTCCGAGTCATCACTCTCGGCTCATTGTCCAAGTCCAAAAATAAAATAACCAAGTCATAAACAAGCAATCCAACTCCGTCCAAATCAATCCCAAATCACGTGCTACAACAATAGGGTCCGACTACGGCACCCGACTAACCTATCTCCGTCAATCTAGTTAACTGTCTCACAATCGGTTCCCAATACCACTTCGTCAACACAACTCCATAATCAATATCACAAGTCCAAATGTACCATGATCAACAATAATAACAAGCTCGACAATAACAATAATCCGACAAACATAAACGGTACTCAAATAATATAACATATTTACGGGTTGATTTACCAAGTTAACCCGGGTCAAATATTAAACCACATGAAACTTGATATCACCCGAGACCTCTTGGGTCTCGGCTTGCTCCATACGAGCCAACCAATCGGACCATAGTGGTCATATAACAACCCATGTATCAACAATATTTGACCGGACCCCAAAAGGTCACGGCCTTGCTCTAGTCGAGCCAAAACAAGTCAAACGGACCCTTGGGTCGTTGGCCTAACCCAAGGCAACAACAACAAGATAGCAACGAGGGACCCTTGGGTCTCGACATGGCTAACGAGCCATCAAAAACACGACTCCGAGACCCCTTGGGTCTCGGCTATGCTCAAACCGAGCCTCAAATCCACCAATCAAAGTCCCAATATCAAACCCTTCCACAAATCGACTCCAAATCGACCCAACCCGGATACCAAACCATCAAAACATTAACAAAACTTCATTTCCCCTTTATAAAACTTAAAACCTAACAAGAACAACCCGTGTACGCACGGATTGGAGCACGAATCGAGGCACACGACAAGGATATCGTGGCCACTCACCTTCCAAACGGCTTCAAAACTTGATTTCTTAAAAAACCCAACAATATTAAATGATAATGGTGATATTTAAGTGGTTGTGGTGATTCGTACGTGGTGTAAAAGTAGGTTTTAGGGCGCGTGATTTATGTCAAAAGATAGATCGGAACAAGGTGGTGATGATGGTGGTGTTAGTTTGTTTAGGAGGGGGGCGGTGGCGGCTGTGATGGGGTTTTAAGGTGGCGGTGGTGTTGTGTTTCAAAAGAGAGAGAGAGAGTGTGGTGAAGATGGGTGTTGGTTGTGTTTGTTTATCCAAGTTCACAAGGACGATTTTTGTATTTTCTTTATAAAAAAAAATAATAGTGATAATAATAATATTAGTGGTATGGTGGGTTAAGTAACTTAGGTGTAGAATACACGGACCAAACCCGAAACTCATTTAAAGTAAAACGACTCTCCCGAACCGAGTTCATTCCAAATATCCAAAATCTCGCGATACGTTCCAAAAATATAAAATAACCGAACCAAACATTTAAAATATAAAAATTGTTAGGTTATCCTAATGCCGTAGTCAATGTAGTGCCAAATAAATATCTCAAAGATAAATCATCACGAATATACCAAACCAAACCAATAATTAATAATCAACTTCTATAAATAACACCAGGTTTAAAAATCACATTACAACGTTTACAACTCTCATCACGAATAAACTTTTCAATATTCCAAAAATCATAAATTTTAAAGCAATGCGGGTTTGTAAATTGTTTCCCTAAATAGCCAGTTGTCACAATATATATATATATATATATATATATATATATATATATATATATATATATATATATATATATATATATATATATATATATATATATATATATATATATATATGCATATATATATATATTAATTTTTTTTTGTTTACAAAACTAGCCGTTTACAACGGTTATAAAGTATAGGGGGCTAGAATGATATATATATATATATATATATATATATATATATATATATATATATATATATATATATATATATATATATATATTTTTTTTTTTTTTAACTTATATATACCTAAAAATTATTTTATTTTATTTTTTTCGGCTTGGTCTTTAACGCACGTTAAGAAACTAACGCACTGAGTTAACGTGCAAATAACGCAGGGACATGGTAAGGTAACGCACCCATTTAACGCAGCGAGTTAAGGCATAACGCACTATGGTGCGTTACCTTACCCTTTGCTCTAAGGGACTAGTTTTTGACATGAAATGCTGCCAAATTTTACCCATATCAGCTTGGTTTCATAGGTCCCTCATTAAACATTTGTAAAGCTACATGCAAATACTCACCTGGTAAAGTTTCCCAAATGGATATTAGTCTTGTCATAAGAGTCGTATTTTTCTACTCAATTTCTCGATCGAGCACCATAGGGAATCGAAAAGCATCTTTCAATGAAAAATGTTGAAAGTAGTAATGATAAACACTATGATTGATTTTACGACCCTTAAAGTTGGAAACTTGGAAACGTATGGTATCACGTTTTCCACTAGGAATCTTGTTAACTTGTTGCAACGGATATTATTCTTGGAGGAGTGACTTCAAACAAGTTGCTTTAAAGCTTTATTATTTATTTATTCATTCATTTATTATTATTATTATTATTATTATTATTATTATTATTATTATTATTATTATTATACGAGTTAAAAGATTGAGCAAATTTCTAGGTATAGAATTATGAGACAAATTTCTCTTCTCTAAGTCATGTCATGTATTTGAACTAAGATTCTAAATTGCCGACCTTCTTTAAGTAATTCGTAACAAATTTTATTTTGAACGTAGTTAAAACTATAGAAAGGTGTTTAGAAGTTTATCAATTAAAGTAAGCACAAACGACTTTTTGGAATATGTCGGAGTGAATAGCAATAATTTAAAGCACTTTGTTTAGGACTATTTAGAAAACACAATGATTCAGTTATCATATTCGTTATATGTGTAGAATGTTGTTGGTCTTTACATTGAGTGGTTATTTTTGGCAAATTTTGTCAAAAATTCGTTACCGAGCATAAAGTAAGTATGTTGTTAACAAAAACACGCAATTCGCATTGTTATACGGATAAGTGATAACAAACTATTACAAAGATTTGACATGACCGGGAAACTTAAAACTTTCGTTCAACTAACTCCAACTAACACCCCTGCATATAAGGTTGCAAAAGTCGCGAATCGGTAGTCGGGCGGTCGACCACCTTGTAGCTTGTAATCGGTCTAGGCGGGATAAATCGGTGATTACTCGGATTGGCAATATTGACAGATTTTGGTTATTTCAGGCAAGTTTTGTGTATTTTCGGTGAGTTTTAGGTATTTCCGGCATCAAAATATGTTTATAGTGAGTTTTGAGTATTTCCGACAAGATTTATAGGTTTCCGGAAAGTTTGACCACCATTGAAAGCCGTTGACCACGCTTGACCTATTTGTTTGACCCAGTTACATAAATCGACAAGGTTGATAGCCTTGTGGCAACTAATCGGCGATTAATCGGCCTTATAGATCTTTTTTTCAACACTGCTGACACATAACATTGGAAACAAACATAACCCCGTTGGTCCTCAAGGTCTGGGCAGATTACGGATATACTCTTCACATATAGGTTTTTTGCACAAGTACTCCCAACATTGCCTTTTGAGAATATCTTGGTTAGTGAGGCGTAACTTTTCATTCACATGTTTCATTGTTCAACAACTTGATAATTTATCACATCAGCATCTACCCTCTGCAGCTGGGCTAGCTTATTAGCATGTGCTTCAATAGCTTCTTTGTGATTCTTCACCAGTTTCATGTCACCTTCCAAAAGCACCATGTCGGCCTTAATCGCTTCCACCAACACATTGCTGCTGCTGATGTTATCATCCATTTCTTCCTTTGTTTGTTTTTTACTTTTTGGGGAAAAGAGTTTTTGGTTGCTACAAGTAGGGGTGTTCATGGTTCGGGTAATAAACCGAGTAAACCGAAAAAAAATTGAACCGAACATATAACCGAACCGAACTAAAAATTCGGTTTTCTGTTTGGATATGGGTTTGGCTATCTGAACCGAAAACCGAATTTATATATATATATATATATATATATATATATATATATATATATATATATATATATATATATATATATATATATATATATATATATATATATATATATATATTTTATATATTTATATTATTTTATATATAAAATTTTGTCCATTAAAATTTTATACTAATATAAAAAATACTTTTTTATACTTGAAATATTTTTTTTTCTAAAAATATATATAATTAAATTAAAAAATATATAAATAGTGTAATTCAAGTACAAAATTCGGTTTTTAGTTTTGACCCATAACCGAACCGAACTTCGGTTCAGTTCGGTTCTCGGTTCGGTTTTCGGTTATAACCTAAAAAAAATTTTTAACCGAACACCACGAACCGAATAAATGGATTAACCAAGAACCGAACCGATGAAGACCACCCCTAGCTACAAGTTTATATACAATCGTCTTGCCTCAAATCCCACAACTTTCTTGTTGGGTTGAGCCCATCTCCGTGGTTAGTACAAAACAACTTCATATGATCTTTTTGTATAAGTACTTTTCTTACATAGTTACATGTCGTGTAAATTTTCTCAAAGTCATGGTGTTACGCAACTTTTTTTTTTTACATGTACATTATTATTTTTTAATAAAACCCTTATTTATTTTATGTTTTTTAATCAATATACATATTTCAAATGGTTGTCAGAAACCTCATGTGAGTTACTTTAAACCTCATCTCAAGTTATCTATCTAAACTAGATATCTTAACTACATAAAAAGGAAAAATGTTCAAAACTTGAATTTTGACTTTGTTAAAAGTGTTAACTTTCAAATCTAAACATTAATTAAGGAATTAATCAAAACATCTGAAGGAAGACTCAGAGAAATCGGCCAACCTTTTTCCAGTTGTAACCCGCCCCTTTTCAATGCATGCGATACAACTCCTCTACTACAGATTCATTATCAAAACCAATATCATTCACTACCCAAACTCGCCATCAAAATATCAAACACAATATCATTCAAAAAAACCCTTCATCACCATCAAAAATTCGCTACACTATTTTGCTATTTTTCGTTTTGATTCTTTTGATTGACTATTACAGTATTGTATACCTTACGTTGCGAAAATCTTTGAATTTTAATTATGCACAAAAAAAAAAAAAAAAAAAAAAAAAAAAAAAAAAAAAAAAAAAAAACTAGAATCGATTGTATAATTTTGCAAGAAACCAGTTCATCAGTTTTCGTGTTTCTCCATCTTCTTCTTCGCAGGTTCCTCTCTCTCGGATCATTTTAATATATCTTCTTTTGTGTTTTTTCATTGTATGATCTATTACTTTGGTGTTTCTACTATTTTATATTGATTTTGAGTGGGTGACAAATTACAAGGTAATCTATGTAGTGAAAGCATAAGTTTAGACGTATCTCGAACAACTTATATATAGGTCGTCATCAAACACCAACACGAACACAAGAATAACGAGGCATGATCAATCCCCATAACCATGCATGCCATCACACGTACCTTCACAACCCAACCTTTAGTCCCGAAACTATTCGACCCTCATTAATAGTTATTAGGTTATTGCATGGCCAAGTAATTTTTAAAAAGAAAATCTGTGTGCATGGAACTTATTTTAGGCTTTACATAACAGATATATAAACACATATGCAAGCACACATAGCAAAAAGAATAAAAAAATCTTTTATTTATATAATAAAATAAAACCTATATTGGGAATTTCGCATTTCAAAAAAATTAATTCATACCTGATTTAGTAATAATTTTATTAAAAAAAATATTATTTTCTTATTGGGTAATATTTTATATTTATCAACAACACAAGTAGACGATAAATACAAAAAATATAGATAAGATATTTAAAAATATATATATAATTTATTTTATATTTATTCACAAAAGTAGAAGATAAATACAAAAAATATAGATAAGATGCAATTAACAATAGGATTAAAAAAAAAAAAAAAAAAAAAAAAAAAAAAAAAAAAAAAAACCGCGCGTGCGCGAGCATTATAACTAGTGAGGAACTACATAATTAACGCATGCACCAAAATAACCTCATACTCTAACTCTTCAAAATCCATTTAGCACCCTTTCATTTAAATCCAATTCAAGTCCTAGTTCGAACTCTCTAACACGCGACACCCGTTATTCATTTCGAAACAAAAAACAATTCGTGACACTTCCTTGCGACACAAATCAATCCGCACCAATCGGCCATGCACGAAATACACACCTAGTACAACCTTCTTCGCAAAATACTACTTACGTAACCTTCTTTATTTCTTTAGTTTCAAACTGGTTTTGCAATTGTTTCATGACACTATGAACTCACTCTCATGCATGTACGATTCTTTTAAAATTCCACTTACGTTAAAAGGAAAAGGAAAACTTGACATCAAATTACACCCGAATCGACACGACCGATCATACATCCACGACATAAAACAAGTCCAATTTCTTAAGCCTTTAAACCGGTTATCACCTGGTTAAACACGTATGTTTTTACGCTACTTTGATTCACATTTTAAACACAACTTAACACTTCACTTCATAACAGGCTATATCAAAAGAAAACAATACTATACGTTATGTAAAAGTTCCCATGACCAGATTCAATTCAAAAATATAATACAACGTATCTGAAAGTTTTCAAACTGAAATAAGTCGACTCGCAATATAATTATAGCTAGGTTCATGATTTTATGTATGATTTCATGTGTTGTATTTGACTATTAACACATGTAGCTACACGACTTGATCAAAAGGAAAGGTTAGATTCGAACCAGGTTATAGTATGATACCTAGACGTGTGATAACGAGAAGAGAAGCAAGGAGCCCATGATCGAACACCAGCTTAACCCAGCCGAAAACCCAACAACAATCTTCCTTCGAAACGGCTTTAACCCACAAACCAAGGACCCTCCTTGCATACCTTCAAATCAAACGAAAAATAGAATAAAGTTTCCTGGCCGTCTCTTGTAATATTTTAGGGTTATCATGTTTGACTGTTTGTGATAGAATGAATATGTTATTCGGTTTATGAGGGAGGAAAGAAAGTATAACACAGCCAACACTTTTTGTTTAGGTATTAGGGTTTGGCTTTTTGATGAGTTTTGTGAAAAATTTGTGTTGAGTGATAAATGTGATCCGGTCAAATACACAAACGAGAGGAGGGTTTTCAAAAGAAGAAAATGCTGATTTTTTGGGATTCGGTAATTGCAATAACGTGTAAGAGGGTCCCATCAAAAGGAAAGTCAGCCAAATTATAGGAGGGATTAGAGGAACAAATCTTCAATCATGAATGCAGTATTTTCCAAGTTCTTTTACATTTGTTTCATGATGAAAAGTCGGTTAGGTGAGACATAGGAAACGTATACAAGATTTTAAATGTATACAATTCGTTTTACATAAGTTTTATATTAGCATAACGTTTATTCGCTTCAAATATTAACAAGTTAGAAACTTAGGTTATATTCGGAATGAAATGTTTTAAATAATTAAACGTCTATTCAGAGTTCGAGATTCAAGGGTATTTTGGGTACACTTGGATTTCATGTTTTAAAATTTCAGGGTTTTACACTTGGATTTCCTGCCAGAGAATGCCCCACAGTGGGAATTGTAGGCCACTTTAGTGGAGGGGGTTCGGCATGTTGGCAAGAAAATATGGTTTGTCTGCTGATAATGTAATCGATGCAGTTGAGTGGTGGTGGTAGAAGGTGCTGATAAAGCAATTGATGCACCATGCTAGTTTAACTAAAAAAAAAAAATGATTGATCATATGAGCATTTAATCAAACAGTTGGTCCGCGTAGAGTAGTCACCACCACCAATTACTGAGTATTACGTTTAGTTAAATTCACTGTAGCAGCTACAGTGGTTGCACCCATCAACCTCCCCTCTTTAAGTATATATATATATATATATATATATATATATATATATATATATATATATATATATATATATATATATATATAATTTATGTTTGTTTGGTGGTTGTTTTAATGGAAAGATTACTGAACTCATGCGTTAACCCATTTAATATAGTACGGAGCATTACATTTAGTTTATATAGTACGGAGTATTAAATTTAGTTAAATTTAAGAAATGGTGTTGGCTGTCTTAATTCCAATGCTTTAACATATAGTTGTCAGGATCCCGATCCTTATCTTATGAACTTACAATTTTACGATACTGCAAAGTAAAAACGATCCGGATCATACATAGGATCTTGGCAAGCTTAAGATCTTATAGGATCCCGATCTTAACCAGACGATTTTAAGATCTTATCCGATCCGATCCTACTTTTCTCGGATTACAAACTAAAAACTATAAATTTATGGGTTGTTTTTTTTAAAATTTAAAAAACAACATGTTAATCTTTTTAAACATTTCATAATCATAATTTAAGACAATATTTCTATGAAATATTCATAATATTTTGTGTTTATAATGTATAATAATTTGTATATTTGTATAATATTACAAAAACTATTAAGAAATAACATTAAAGTAGGATCTTAAGATTCCAATCCGATCTTACGATCACGATCTTCCAAAGACGAAAACAATCCTGGGTAGGATCCCGATCTTGAAAACCTTGCTTTAGCCCATTTAACATAAGCATTTTGCTTGGCAAAAAACACGATAACAAGATCAAACAAAACAAACATATGTATTAGAGCAGAGTTAACCATTTGTACGCATAAAATCCATGTAAAGCCAATACCAAACAAGAGCTACTCTTACGACTTACGACAATGGATATATGTGTACATTGTGACAATTCTATAGATAAGAAAGGGAAATTGGCAAAAAAATGCATCATATTTGCCATTTTTTGTCATTGTATGTAGCGTATTTTTTTTTTTTTTTTTATTATAGCAACAACTTTTCAAATCCGTCTCATTGTGTGTACTGGTGACCTGTTCGACCTGTGGAGCAGGTTGAGTTAACGATCGTTTGTTTTATTATTGCAGCGTTAGTCCTTTATTATTGCAACGTTAGTCCTTTACACTTTTTCGTCCGTTTTTCGTCCGTTTTCGCACGTTTTCATCCGTTTTTGTCCGTATTTACACGTTTTCGTTCGTTTTTACACGTTTTCGCACGTTTTTATCCGTTTTTACACGTTTTCGTCCGTTTTTTCACGTTTTCATTCGTTTTTGACCGTTTTTACACGTTTTTGTCCGTTTTTTCACGTTTTCGTTCGTCTTCGCACGTTTTTGTCTGTATTTACACGTTTTCGACCGTTTTTACACATTTTCGTCCGTTTTTTCACGTTTTTGTCCGTATATACACATTTTCATTCGTTTTCGACCGTTTTTACACGTTATCGTCGGTTTTTTCCGAAAAAATAAGAAAATAAAAAAATTCAAAATTTTTTTTAAGACATTTTAAAAAAATGTAAAAAATATTTTTTCGAAAAACAAAAATTAAAAAATAGAAAAATTTTGAAAAAAAAATAATTTTTTATTTCTCGAAAAAAAAGTTAAAAAAATTTTGAAAAAATATTTTTGAAAAAAAAATAAAATAATTTTTTATTTTTTGTAAAAAAAATTATTTTTCAAAAAAAATTTATTTTTTATTTTTCAAATAAAAAGTTAAAAAAATTTTGAAAAAAAAAATTTTGAAAAAAAAATTAAAATAATTTTTTATTTTTCAAAAAAAATATTTTTTGTAAAAAATATTTTTTTTTATTTTTCGAAAAAAAAATTAAAAAATTTTGAAAAATAAAAAATTATTTTAATTTTTTTTTCAAAATTTTTTTTTCAAAATTTTTTTAATTTTTTTTCGAAAAATAAAAAAAAAATTTTCGAAAAATATTTTTTCTTTGAAAAATAAAAAATTATTTTAATTTTTTTTTCAAATTTTTTTTTTCAAATTTTTTTTAACTTTTTATTCGAAAAATAAAAAATAATTTTTTTTTTGAAAAATAATTTTTTTTTTTGAAAAATTAAAAATTATTTTAATTTTTTTAACTTTTTATTCGAAAAATAAAAAATTAATTTTTTTCAAAATATTTTTATTTTTTAATTTTTGTTTTTCGAAAAAATATTTTTTACATTTTTTTAAAATGTCTTAAAAAAAATTTTGAATTTTTTTTATTTTCTTAATTTTTTTGGAAAAAAACGGACGAAAACGTGTAAAAACGGTCGAAAACGAATGAAAATATGTAAATACGGACGAAAACGTGCGAAAACGTGAAAAAACGGACGAAAACATGTAAAAACGGTCGAAAACGAACGAAAACGTGTAAATACAGACAAAGACGTGCGAAGACGGACGAAAACGTGAAAAAACGGACGAAAACGTGTAAAAACGGTCGAGAACGAATGAAAATGCGTAAATACGGACAAAAACGGGGCGAAAACGTGTAAAAACGAACGAAAACGTGTAAATACGAACAAAAACGGACGAAAACGTGCGAAAACGGACGAAAACGTGCGAAAACGGACGAAAAACGGACGAAAACGTTTAAAGGACTAACGTTGCAATAATAAAGGACTAACGCTGCAATCATAAAACAAACGATCGTTAACTCAACCTGCTGCAACAGGTCGAACAGGTCACCGGTACACACAATGACACGGATTTGAAAAGTTAGTGCTATAATCAAAAAAAAAAGTACGCTTACATACAATGACAAAAAGTGGCAAGTATAATGCATTTTTTTGCCAATTTCCCGATAAGAAAATACAATTTTCACTGTTCCCACAAATCCCTATTAACAAATGACAATAAGTTTAATACTTTAACAAACTAATCAATGATGAGATACATAACCACAAAGAAATAAATTTGCTACACCCATTCTTAGGGGGTTGGCAACACACCCCTCACCTCAAATCCCTTCACTCACTTACACCCAATCCCCTTATGCCACATCACTCTCCCACTTTCTCCTTCACTCACCCACTTTTTGTTGGCATCACACCCCTCACCCTTCACTCACTCACTTTTCTTTTTTAAATGCCCCTAACGGTCGATTTTTGCTCTCACCTTGTGCGGTAAAGCTTCCCGCTGCATTGCCTACCGCAGCCACCCCGCAGGGTCGGCGGCGGTGTTCCCGCAGGGGAACCACCCCTCCCCGCAGCCTACCGCATGTGTTGCCAACGCCCTTAGCCTATCTAAAAGATCATAGTATTGAATATGTAGATAATTTATTTAAAAAAGGAAGAAGGTATTTATGTAACTTTACAATACCAATATGAGGGTATTTCAGCAATTTCATATTATCTAACTGGTCAAACTAACAGTTAACGGAAATTTGGACCAAACCCGAAACAAAAGTTTCATATTGGACAGAATCTAAAGCTCGAGTAAACAACAATCTCGAGGTCGATATGATCACTTTTACCAAAGTCTGATATAAAAGATTAAAAGAAGGGAAAAGAGTAAGTCCAAAGTTACTTCCACAGAAAAAGTTGTACCTTTACGCATCAAAACCTGTACTCCAACGGAAGCTCACATTGAAAATTGCGAAAAGCTAATTAAAATTTAATATCATCGTCTCGTGAAGTCAACTATCTGAAACTATCAAAACTCTAATATTGCTTGATGCACTTCTCTTAATTTGAGAGTTAAAACAGATTAAGTCATTACTCCCACTACTTCAATACATACGGTGGACATATTCATCCCAATAGCTTCAAACTGCAAAAAGGAAATAAAGAGGAATGTTAAAGTTTCCGTCAACAAAAATGCCACAAGAGATGACTGGTTATATACTAAAAATGATAAAAAGTCTAGAAACTTTATTTTGTTAGTGTTTATCATAAGAAACAAATCGAGTTTTGAAACATCTATCTATATCTTCACTAAATCAAGAAAATAGAAGAGTACGTGGCATAATTTTATACATAACGCGTATGCAAAATATGACCCGTATCATTGCCCGTGAATATCTCCCCCTATTTTACTTTTGAAGCCATAATCACACTTCATAGTTCATACATTAGTTCTTGGCAACATCCTTGACAAAATCAGGTTATTTTACATATTTACAACTAATTGGCTTAATGTAATTACACTGTAAGAAGATGCACATAAAGTGTTTGTTGAAATGACCGACTCAATTGTAGCTTTGCATACATATCTGATTGGTTGACTTTATGGAATGAATTATGTATCACTTGATATCGGTTAGTACAAATTGTTTGGCGTACTTATTCCGGTAAAGAAAAAGAATGTGGGAACAACGATATCCAAAAGGTACATATTGTAGCCTTTACCAGCCAACGTTACTTATGATCACAATGTCGTTTATTAAATTCAAACCAACGATTGGGCAAAAATCAAGTAAAAGGTGTCTCATTACAAACCTTGTTCAAAAGATTTTTGAATTTTCGCGAAATGCAACAGGGCTATTTATCTGACAAGTAAAAGCAAATTGAAACGAATCCTTAAGAACTCCCAGAATGTGACATGTAGCCCCTAATATAAAAGTTCACTTTTGTTAGATCGCACAAAGTTTTGAGAATTCCCATTAACAATAACACCCACACTAGATCACTAACGATAAATTTTATTTCGAACCGAACAATTTTAAGATAGGATAAACTATTGTTACTATAAAAAGTGAGCAAATGAGTTGGATTGTTTTTATTGCATAAATCAAGGCCCAGGCAACACCATTGACAAAAGCCAAATATGAGATTGAGAGATAAATCACAACAGTTACTTTAAAAATCGTTAGTGAGACTTTACAATAAATTTAATAAAATTGTAGTGCTCTCAAACCGTAAACATTATGAATCAAAGACGAGTTATTTCAAATTAACTATAATATCAAGATGCGATAACTAGTTTAAACATACAAAGTAAGTATGAATATACTTGATACGAACAAAGTAAACTTTTAGAACACAAGTGAATCTTATGTTGACATTGAGCAAAGACAAACATTGGGCATATATATTTATAGAGATATTACGTGACTTTTTTATATTAGTGATGATGAGCTAACAAGATATAAATATTAATAAGAAAAGATAATGAGATTATACCTTTATTTTCGAGACCACCTATTTCAACAAGAAAAGCGTTGGTTTTGCACTTGTATCATATAATAAAAGTACAGGGTTTTGATCAGCAGTTGGAGAAAACATTTAACTGGTGGTGGGTTTTCTGAGGTAACACAATTGTCGTTGGTAGGAACGTGGTGCTCGCTCGCTGCTGCAAAAAAAAATAGCAAAGTGTTTAAGAAAACTAGTAACGAGTATAAATAAACTTTAATGCATGGAATAGCCTTAAATATTGGCAGATAGAATTGAATAGCCTTAAATATGGTAGATAGAATTGAATATTGGTAGATGAAAGTAAATATAGATGGTTGAAATGCTTTTAATGTTGGTCAAATGGCGCACACTATACAAAAAAGAATAAACGTAAGGCTAGACACAATAACATACTCGACCGATTCGGTCGAGCTCAAAACGACTGATCGTCCCTTTTGGGTGTATTCGGTCGCGACCGAAATGAAGCAAGAAAACAAAGCCACTCGGTCTCAACCTCGACCGATTACCTTTCCACCTTTTTTTTGATATTTGATCCAAACGGTTCACTCATTTAATATACTAGCCGTTTGTGACTAATATATATATATATATATATATATATATATATATATATATATATATATATATATATATATATATATATCCCTTTGATTCATAGCTGTTGGGCAAAAAAAAAAAAAAATCCCTTATAAATAGACAAAGTAAACACACAATCTCACAATTACTAGCAATCAAAATGTCTAAGAAAATACCACAACAACAAGCAAAAGGTCGAAAATCTCGTTTACCACAACAAAACATCCCGCAAGTATCACCGGATTTGACTTTTCGGTTAACCAGTGTCTCACCAAACGTCAATTTCCATCCCCGTTCTCTTGATTATGAATCTCAACTACCTCCAGAACAACAAACATTCAATCTATTTGCTATGCATCGTAATATTAATCGTCCATTTGTTCCCCCGTATCAAAACAACCAACAACCACAACGAAGCCACTCCCGTCGAAGTATGTATGGCTCCCCCGAATTTGTCCATTTGTCCGCGTAGAGTAGTCACCACCACCAATTGCTGAACATCTATCCATACTAATTTGCGTCAAATTCAAGAATAAGTTTATATAGTAGTAAGGAGTATTACATTTAGTTAAATTTATGTTTGTTTGGTGGTTGTTTTCATGGAAAGATTACTGAACTCATACTTTAACCCATTTAATATAGTACGGAGCATTACATTTAGTTTATATAGTACGCAGGGACGGAGCCAAGGGGGTGCCCGCGGGTGCACGTGCACCCATAAATTTTTTCGATATAGTGTTAATTTTTAAAAAAATTATCAATTTTACCTAAATGTATTTTAAATGCACCCGGTGTATTAAATGTATCTCTAGTATTATTTAGTTCGTATACTTTAAATATAAAATTTTGTGAATGCCCAAAGATAAAACAAGTTTAATAAATTCAAGCACAAAAACCCCAAAATGAAATAGGTTTATTAATGGAACAAGTTTATAACAATTTACAAAATCCAAAATTTAACCAACACACAAAGATGAAACAGGTTCGTAAGTCGTAACATATACATTTCATTTGTTTATTATGTCTTTTAATGTTTTCATGTTTTGATTTTTTGTAGGAAATCTTGACTAATTTGTTTGTTCCGTATAGTCTATCATCATCAATAAGGGCTTAGGGCAATAAGAATAAGTGAATAACTATGCAATTTCTATTAAGACAAATACGGATAATAAATTTAAGTGATAGTCAACAATATATTAGAATATAAATAGCACCCCAATTGTGTTATCATGGGGCATTTTTATTGTTGTCGTAGTTACAATACTAGTTATAATACCTGTGCACGCACAGGGTTTTTAAAATTTTGATTTGATTATTTATTATTATCGATTAAAAAATAAACCACTTAACATGTTTCAAATAGTTTTACTTAGTGGACTAAAGTTAAAAAAATCATATGTATATATGTTCTAATCTACCTATTATTTTAGGAGAATACTTTTGGATTAAAAATTATATTTTATTATTCAAGCAAAATCACATGATAATACTTGACTTGCATGAGATGTTAGTAATATATGTTTTTAGTTTTGCAAACCCGTGCTATCAATTTACGATGTGTTTTGTAATTGTGGTATTTTTTTTACTTATATTTTTGTTTTTTTTTTTTTTTTTTTTTTTTTTAGGAGGCGATTCTTATCAAATAAGGATTGTGATGCATGCATTTTTTTTTATAATTTAAAGAAAACACCTTCTATATTAAAGAATGACTATCTAACTGATGTGTTTTTGTTTGTTTTTTTTTTAATAATTAGCTTTGTATAACGTTTTTAACTGACAGAGATGTTGAGTTTGAGGTTAATATTGTTATTTAACTTTAACTATTGATATCATGTTGTACAAAATGTGCGAATTTAGTGGCACATAATGAGCGTTGATGAAGTTAAAATATGTTCCGTAAAGTTTTTAAAACGTTTTTATGGATATCCATATATAAGTTTTAAATAACAATTTCATGAGTCGTTGTTATAAGTAGAATCGCGTATATTTATTTTCATATCAAAGTAACTCAT
This sequence comes from Artemisia argyi, assembly GCA_030686995.1. Taxonomy (NCBI): domain Eukaryota; kingdom Viridiplantae; phylum Streptophyta; class Magnoliopsida; order Asterales; family Asteraceae; genus Artemisia; species Artemisia argyi. The sequence goes on from CM060709.1 coordinate 332,320,261, forward strand.
GCTTACCATTTGTTATTTATATTCCCGTTACTAATAATTTAGCCGTATTTCAAATCCGTGTACGCATAAATTAAACTTTTATATAGTAACATGAGTCCTTATTTAAAAAAATATTCTAATGGATTAAAGTTTAAAACTAATGTTAGTTTAAAAAATATTTAACGTATATTAAAACTAATTCGCATATTTACTAAATTTACTTTAATTGATGAAAAAAAAAAAAAAAACACCTAATACTATTACTCATGTTATTTTAAACAAAGTTAACAATATAAAGTATAGGGGTATAAAGTGTAAGGGGTTAATTGTTTATTATCTAAAGTTATTAAAAAACATAGAGACTTATAATTTTACACTTAACTCTAATATATTTAAAATTCAACCACTAAAGTTTTATTAATTACCTCCTCTTTTCTTAAGTTTTTATTTTCATAAATTTGACACCTATATTTTTATGTGTTTTTTTTATCAATCATATTCTCCACCAAATTTATTAAAGTTTGATCAAAATCAATTCAATTTTGACTTTTTATTGGCCAATCATATTGCTTAATTTCGCTTATGTGTCAAAATCGAGCTCTCCTATTGGTCCAATTTTTTTTCAATGAGAAGGATTTTGCAAAAACACTCCAAAATGATGTAATTCTTGTATTATATAAAAGATATATGAAAAGTAATGCTTAATTGAAGTTGGCTTTAGTCTTGCATGTTGCTACCGCTACGATTGAAAGATGTTTTTTTTAAATGAAGCTCATTAAAACTGATTTGCGAAATCGGATAGGTGATGATTATTTTAACGACGCTTTAACTTGTGTGCTATAGAGAAAGAAGAACTTATTAATATTAAAAATGAGGGTGCATGTAAGTGTTATTTTGCTAAGGGAGATCGTAGAATCACTAGTTCGAAAGTAATATGTTCATTTATTTATCGTTTTAATGAAATCTTCGTTCTAATTCACGTTTTAACTCTATTATATTAAGATTCAAAAATATTTGTGCACCCGGTCATATTATTTTCTGACTCCGTCCCTGATAGTACGGAGTATTAAATTTAGTTAAATTTTAGAAAAATGGTGTTGGCTGTCCTAATTCCAATGCTTTAAACCCATTTAATATAAGCATTTTCCTTGGCAAAAAACACGATAACGAGATCAAACAAAACAAAACATATGCATTAGGAGGTGACAACCTTGCCTAAGATTGCCTCAACTTTTTATGCAAAGAACCAATCACCTAGTTCTAACACATTTTATGCCTAAGAGGGGTGGCAATGTTGATTCAAAAAGAAAGTGGCAAACACATGTTCAACCAATCACATGCCAACAACACAATTTATAATTTACCATGACTTTCTTTCAATTTTTAGGGGCAATGGTAATGCAAAATCAGCCAATCATATTTTTTTTATTTTCTTATTTATAAATATACTAAACAATTATATAAAAACATTAAATTTTATTAATAAATCAAAGAAAATTACAAAATACTTAGGAAAAATAAAATTATAAAACCACTATTCATCAAGGTATGAAAAGTCTTGAACCGCTACGTGCTCTGTAAGATCATATCGGAGACGGTTATGGATATCTTCGTCAAGCAACTCCTGTAGAACATTATCATCAAAAACTGGCGCGACCGGCGGATCCATTATATGAACCGGTGATATTGTCATCCCATCGTCTTTTAAAATCATATTGTTCAATATAATACACGTATAAACGATTTTTCGAATTTTTTGGACGGACATAGGCCGGAGAGGACGACTTAGAATAAACCATTTTCCCTTTAGATGATCAAAAGCTCGTTCAACATCCTTTCTTGCTGACTCTTGTAGCTTTTTGAATTTCTTTTCTTTTGGGTCAGTAGGATACGGATATGCTTTAACAAATGTTGAATACCTAGGATAAATTCCATCGGTAAGATAGTATCCACGTTTGTAAAGCCGTCCACCCAAAACAAATGAACTGTTTGGTGCCGTTCCATTTCTCTTACTAACATACAATGGAGACTGATTCAAAACATTTATATCGTTATTTGAATCGGGAGGACCAAAAACGAATGCCAAATCCACAAATCATTTGAAGCCGTCACCTCAAGCATAATAGTCGGGTATTGGTGATCACCTCTCTTATATTGGCCTCTCAAATACTTAGGACAATTTCGCCAAACAAAATGTGTACAATCAATGCTACCAAGCATACCAGGAATGTGATGTTTTTCTTCATGTACCTCGAATATGCATGCAACGTCATGGATTGTCGGCCTACGTAAGAACTCTCGCCCATATAACTTTATAATAGCATCACAAAAGTTATCAAGGCATTCACCTACAACATATTAAATAACACATATTCATATATATATATATATATATATATATATATATATATATATATATATATATATATATATATATATATATATATATATATATACGAAAATTTTATAATAGATAAAAAAAATAATAACCTGACGTTCTTCGTGCCATGTTTAAGTAGTCATCAAATCTATCCGGCGGTTCACCGGTTGCGAGTTGGCGAATGGCCGACGTACATTTTTGTAACGCCGTAAAACTTTTTTTTCCCAACGCGTCATATCCCGGTTGAAACCACTCGATTTGCGCTTCAATTTCACCAACAATTCGTAAATACAATGATTTACTCATACGAAAACGCTCGCGAAACTTTTCGTCGTTAAATTTTGGTTCTTCAACAAAATAATCATTGTTTAGAGTTTCTAATGCTCTTTCACTAAAATGGGTTATATAACCACGTATTTCCTTAGAACTTGCCGTATCTTCAAGTGCCTCGTATCAGGCTAACAAAGTTTCAAACGTACTTCCGGATTCCCATAGAGCGGATGATTCGGTTGGAATAAAAATTTCGTCCGAGGATGAAGAAGATGATGCGTAAGCCATGGTTAGTAGTGTGTGATTTGGTTGTGTTTATAAAATTACAATATCAAGTTACTAATTAAAGAGAAAAAAAAAAATTAAAAACCTCGAAGGCTATAAAATTTAAAAATGAACCAAAAAAAAAAAAAAAAAAAAAAATCGAAAAATGCCTCAAACGGCTATAAAATTTAAAAGGGAACAAAAAACTTTTTTTTTTTTTTTTTTTTTTTTGAAACTTGCCTCAAACGGTTATATTAATAAAAAGGGAAGATTTTTTTTTTTTTTTTTTTTTTTTTTTTTTTTTTTTTTAGGAAATAGCCTCAAATGGCTCAATGTAATTAATGTAATTAATGCTAACGTTCAACTTTTTGTGGGTAATAGTGCATGCCGAATCGGCATTCCATGGTCCTCCCCCATGACTTTTCGATGATGCCGCTCGAGCGGCAATGGTGGATGCCGATCGGCATCCGATCCCTAGCCTCTATGACCTTGCCATTGCCACCCCCCTATGGTTGCCTCAACATGGATTTTAAGTGGCAATCTTAGTCCCCAAAATACTATTTATTATTTATTTATTTTTTTTGAGTCAATGCATCAAATGGCCACCCCAATTAATTCCAACGTTCAAATTTTTGCTAGAATTTCTCCCCACCGATTCGGTGAACTCTCCCGTTTGCAGCACCGATCTAGCCATGCCAAAGGACTGGCGGTCCTAGTCGCCGATCGGCAAGCCATGACGATCCCTATTTGCCACCCCCCTTAGACCAGAGTTAACCATTTGTACACATAAAATCCATATAAAGCCAATACCAAACAAGAGCTACTGTTACGACTTACGACAATGGATATATGTGTACATTGTGACAATTCTATAGATAAGAAAATATAATTTTCACTGTTCCCACAAATCCCTATTAACAAATGACAATAAGTTTAATACTTTAACAAACTAATCAATGATGAGATACATAACCACAAAGAAATAAATTTGCTACACCCATTCTTAGCCTAACTAAAAGATCATAATATTGAATATGCAGATAATTTATTTAAAAAAGGAAGAGGGTATTTAAGTAACTTTACAATACCAATATGAGGGTATTTCAGCAATTTCATATTATCTAACTGGTCAAACTAACAGTTAACGAAAATTTGGACCAAACCCGAAACAAAAGTTTCATATTGGACAGAATCCAAAGCTCGAGTAAACAACAATCTCGAGGTCGATATGATCACTTTTACCAAAGTCTGATATAAAAGATTAAAAGAAGGGAAAAGAGCAAGTCCAAAGTTACTTCCATAGAAAAAGTTGTACCTTTACGCATCAAAACCTGTACTCCAACGGAAGCTCACATTGAAAATTGCGAAAAGCTAATTAAAATTTAATATCATCGTCTCGTGAAGTCAACTATCTGAAACTATCAAAACTCTGTTATTGCTTGATGCAGTTCTCTTAATTTGAGAGTTTCAGATAGTTGACTTAATATATAACATAAAAACAGATTAAGTCATTACTCCCACTACTTCAATACATACTGTGGACATATTCGTCCCAATGGCTTCAAACTGCAAAAAGGAAAGAAAGAGGAATGTTAAAGTTTCCCGTCAACAAAAATGCCACAAGAGATGACTAGTTATATACTAAAAATGATAAAAAGTCTAGAAACTTTATTTTGTTAGTGTTTATCATAAGAAACAAATTGAGTTTTGAAACATCTATATCTTTACTAAATCAAGAAAATAGAAGAGTACGTGGCATAATTTTATACATAACACGTATGCAAAATATGACCCGTCTCATTGCCCGTGAATATCTCCCCCTATTTTACTTTTGAAGCCATAATCACACTTCATAGTTCATACATCAGTTCTTGGCAACATCCTTGACAAAATCAGGTAATTTTACATATTTACAACTAATTGGCTTAATGTAATTACACTGTAAGAAGATGCACATAAAGTGTTTGTTGAAATGACCGACTCAATTGTAGCTTTGCATACATATCTGATTGGTTCACTTTATGGAATGAATTATGTATCATTTGATATCCGTTGGTACAAATTGATTGGCGTACTTATTCCAGTAAAGAAAAAGAATGTGGGAACAACGATATCCAAAAGGTACATATTGTAGCCTTTACCAGCCAACGTTACTTATGATTACAATGTCGTTTATTAAATTCAAATCAACAGTTGGAGAAAAATCAAGTAAAAGGTGTCTCATTACAAACCTTGTTCAAAAGATTTTTGAATTTTCGCGAAATGCAACAGGGCTATTTATGTGACAAGTGAAAGCAAATTGAAACGAATCCTTAAGAACTCCCAGAATGTGACACGTAGCCCCTAATATAAAAGTTCACTTTTGTTAGATCACACAAAGTTTTGAGAATTCCCATTAACAATAACACCCACACTAGATCACTAACGATAAATTTTATTTCGAACTGAACAATTTTAATATAGGATAAACTATTGTTACTATAAAAAGTGAGCAAATGAGTTGGATTGTTTTTATTGCATAAATCAAGGACCAGGCAACACCATTGACAAAAGCCAAATATGAGATTGAGAGATAAATCACAACAGTTACTTTAAAAATCGTTAGTGAGACTTTACAATAAATTTAATAAAATTGTAGTGCTCTCAAACCGTAAACATTATATATATATACTAAAACTCAGTACGTGTTACTGTAGCAATCACTGTAGCTACAGTGTTTGCTACAGTGATCGCAATAGTGATTTAGTGAGTGCGGGTACTGTAGCAGTGGTACTGTAGCAGCACTGTTCATTTTTTTTTTTTTTTTTTTTTTTTTTTTTTTTTTTTTTTTTTTTTTTTTAAACAAAAATACCATAAATATTCCAAAGTAGTTTAGAAAATGATATACCGTAAATATTCCTACGTAGTGCAAAGGATGCTACATCAACAGTAGTTTAGAAAATGATATACAATCAAGAGATAGAAGTTCACAGGTTCCCTTTTTTTTTTTTTTTTTTATTCTACAAAAAATATTAGCAAAAATAAATAAATAAATAACGAAACATTAGAAAGACGAAAAGGGAGAAGACGCGTGGTTGGGATTATACCGAGAAGAAACAAGTGGGTGAGGGTTGTGGTGGAGGTGGTGTGGTGACAGTGGGGTGGTGGTGGCGTGTGACAGTGATACGGTGGGAGCCACGAGCTTAAATGCTCCAGAAAAGAAAATGATGAGCCGATCTATTGATTCGAGTAAAAAAATGATTCGCCGGAAAATTTTCCGGCAATGGTGGTGGCCGGAAGTGATGCTGGTTGGCCGGAGTTGGGGTGTCGCCGGCGAGGGTGAAGAGAGGGAAAGGGGAGAGAATTATTAATGGGGTGTGTGTGTAAAATGAATAAACAAATGAATTTTGGGTCTTTTATATTTTTAGGGGGACTAAAGTTGGATAAAACAAAGTGTAGGGTTGAAAATAAAAGTATAAGAGAGGGACTAAAAGGGTTTATTAACTATTCTTTTTGTAAAAACGGTTCGGGGCTCATTCGACATACCAAATGGTCTCGAAAAATTACGAAACTTGCGATATTGTTCACGAAATAATTTTTCCAATAAAATCAAGTATAAACTTGCAAAATTTTCTCGAAGTCAATTTACTTGGCTAATACGATTCGTTTCGAGTTTCTAGGTTGTGCCGGTTCTATCAAAGGATAAAGTTCTTATTTCTCAACACATTTAACGTTTCTCAAGCCCAATTTAAAAGCAAGAAAGATTTTAAGTTCTCAGGTAACAAAAAATAAATATTTTGGTTAGTAAATAGGTTTTGAAAAATAACCAACTCGGCTAGCTCAGTTGACCATAGCAAACGTATTCGAAAAATTACGAAACTTGCACTATTGTTCACGACAAACACTCATGTAACAAAATTAATATCGACCAACACATTCCCGCGGCAACGCGCGGGTTTTCATGCTCGTTATGAATCAAAGACGAGTTATTTCAAATTAACTATAATATCAAGATGTTATAACTAGTTTAAACATACAAAGTAAGTATGAATTTACTTGATACGAACAAAGTAAACTTTTAGAACACAAGTGAATCTTATGTTGATGATGACGTATAGTCTATATTTGGGCCATGAGCCCAAATGATAAACATTACTCGGCCCAAGCCCACCACGAGTGAGTTATCATAGCGAATGACGGGCCATAATAATAACGGCTTGGGCTCACGAAGCCCAAAGCCCAACCAAACTAATCGGGCATGCGATAAGGATCTTCTATTCATGAAATAGATATCCTTACCCCGATAAGCACCACGAGTGCGAAGAGTAAGGAGCAAGAAACCTACGCGGTTTCAGCCCCTATAAAAGGAATGACATCTCTCATTCAAAGGTACGATATACAACCCTAACTCTTTAAGAGAACCTCAAATCGATTACTTACTCTCACGCCGGAGTCTAATCGGGGGAGACAATCCCTCGGTAAGCCTAACGGTGTTGTTTATTTTCTTAGTGCGCAGGTAACGAAGTGCTAAGAAACGAATTGATATAAGAGCAAAGCCCAATAACCAGGTACGCCCAACTTTTGTATCAACAAGTGGCGCCATCCGTGGGACCCTACTAAGAACTAGAATGACGAAAAACAAGAATTCGAGCCAGCGGACTCCGCAGTCAGAAAAACGTGACCATCAGAGGAAGAATCAACAAGATCCAACCTCCAGACAAGTCGCTGGGACAACCAGCACACCTGGTCACCACGAGGCAGGGACAACCCAACCTCCCCCAGCGGTAGAACTACCCAGGATCACTTTAGAGGTCCCCAGCGTTGAGGAACTCCAACGCACCCTCTTCACTACTCCTCATCAAGCTATACCCGCAGTGAACAACACTGTGCCTCCAGGTGCGCCTGACCGAAACAGGATACCAAACACTGAGGTAGAAGCTCTTGCAACAACTGAGGACGCACCTAATCTAACTTTGGGAAACTTTGTATCCCAAAATTATGAAACCCTAACCGCCCTCATGCAAGAAGAAGCTGCAAGAAGAGCAGGTGCGGACCTACAAACCCGACTTAATTTTGGTCCAGAACACGAACCATCACCACCACATCACCCGCGAGGAAGACGTGCAGAACGTATCACTATCCATGATAGGTTAGGTGCGGTATCTGACTCACAAAATTCTGGAGACAGTGGTAGGCGCACCAATGTCCATTCCAGACTTGGCAGTCGGGGAATACATGATCGATTAGGGCCTCAACATTCGCCAAGCCAAGGATCTTCCAAATCTGGAAGTAGACGGATCCAAGACAGATTGGGGAGAAGGAGATCCCCAAGCAGAGATCCCTCAGGCTCCTCTTCCGAAAGGAGCAGGCGCAAGCGCCGAAAGAGAGACTATTCTTCTTCCAGCGATTCCTCGGACAACGAGGATAAAGAAACAGGACACTGGAAGTCAAGAGGAAGACGTCGCGAAGAAGAGGAGGAAGATATATCTCTCCCATGGCGACGCCAGAAAATCGATGCATTTACACGGCGCATCAGTGATTACTCAGACCGTAAACGCAGACGCATGCCCGCTAACGTGAAAACATATGATGGAACAGGTGATCCTGACGATCACCTAAAGATTTTCGAATCAGCCGCAACTATCGAAAATTGGCCATAGCCTGTGTGGTGCCACATGTTCAATTCCACGTTAGTAGGAAACGCGCGCACATGGTTCAGCAAACTCCCACGTAGGAGCATTGGTGGATTTGAGGAGCTACAGAAAGCATTCCGCCACAACTTCACCCAGCGAAAGAAGTGCGCTAAAAACCCTGTGGAACTAGCAAGAGTGAGACAGCGCCAGGGGGAATCAACCAGCGCTTTTATGGAACGTTTTAAAGATGAGTGCATACAAGTCAAAGCATGTCCTGAAATCCTAAAAATTTCAGGGTTCATGAATGGAATCAATAACCCAGAACTCATCCGGAAGCTTAATGACAAAGTTCCACAATCTTTTGATGAGCTAACAAAGCGCACCAGATCCTTTATACAAGGAGAAGCAGCTGCTGCGGATAGCAAGAAAGGTTATTCAAACTATAGGCAACAAGAACAGCCGCGGAGACAATCCAATGATCAGAATAACAACCGCAGCAGGAATTACCGCAGTGGAAGGGACAACGACAAATATACTCCTCTCACTAAGACTCCGAGAGAAATATTTGTAACAGAAGGTGCGAACTTCCCAAGACCACCACCAATGCGCACTGCAGAAGAAAAGCGCCTAGGTAGTGGATACTGCGAATACCACGGCCAAAAAGGCCATACCACTAACGAGTGCGTCCAACTAAAACAACTAATTGAAAAGTTAGTCAGAGAAGGTAGGATGGACCACCTCGTAAAGAACATCAAGGAGGGAAAGGATAAACAGAGAAACGGGGGCAAGAAAGAACCCCCAAAGGAAAAAGCTGATACTATATACATGATACAATCATGGCAACGCAGGATAAAGCAAAAAGTCAGCCAAAAATTCTCTCCAGAAAAAGAAATATCCTTCCCTACCATAGCTGCGGACAACGCAGTTGTGGAGCCCCTAACCATTGAAATACATACAGGGGGACACGATATCCACCGCATGTATATTGATGGAGGAGCATCCGCGGACATCCTGTATGATCACTGTTTCAAAAGACTGCGACCTGAACTTCAAAGTCAATTGATACCAGCTACGACATCATTGACAGGATTTACAGGAGAAAAAATCTGGCCCATGGGGCAGCTACGCTTGTTGGTGGTCGTAGGAGATGAACAACACTCAACCGCAGCATGGATAAACTTTATGGTAATAAAATCTCCCTCACCATACAATGGTATCATAGGAAGACCAGGAATATCATCCATGCGCGCAGTACCATCCACAGCGCACGGAATGCTTAAATTCCCTGTGGAAGGGGGAATTGTTACCCTCTATAACACCACAGTACCACCAAGAGAATACATCGCAGCCACAACTGAAGCAGAGACCATTCCAGAACAGCGCACGGAAAATATGCCAAATTTAAAAGTCGCCATTCATCCAGATTATCCGGAACAACAAGTCTCGATTGGAGGATCTTTATCCGACAAAGGTAAAGCAGCTGTATGCGCACTCTTGCAAAAGAACCTAGACATCTTTGCATGGAAGCCCAAGCATATGACAGGAGTACCGCGCTCTATTACAGAGCATAAACTACAAATCCGACAAGGATACCCTCCAATACGGCAAAAGAAACGTGGCCAGGCCCCAGATCGTGCAAAAGCTATTCTGGAAGAAGTACATAAGCTCGTAGACGCAGGCATCATGCGCGAAGTATACTATCATGACTGGCTTTCTAACCCAGTTATGGTAAAGAAGAGCGATGGGAGTTGGAGGATGTGTGTGGACTTCACGGACCTCAACAAAGCATGTCCACAGGACTGCTATCCACTGCCAGAGATAGACTGGAAGGTCGAATCCTTGTGCGGATACCCTTTCAAATGCTTCCTAGATGCATATAAGGGGTATCATCAGATCCAGATGGCAGTGGAAGATGAAGAAAAAACAGCTTTCCACACCAGTCAGGGAGTATACTGCTACACAAAAATGCCTTTTGGCCTGAAGAATGCAGGCGCGACATACCAATGACTGGTGGACACAGCCTTAGAAAAACAAGTAGGCCGCAACTTGGAAGTCTATGTTGATGACCTTGTGATCAAGAGCCATACAGAGGACGAGTTGGTGCGCGACATTGAGGAAACATTTCGGACGTTGGGGCGGATCAACATGAAGTTAAATCCAAAAAAGTGTACCTTCGGCGCGACCGAAGGGATGTTCCTTGGATACTTGATAGAACCAGATGGAATCAAGCCTTGCCCAGAAAAAACAAAAGCTGTTATTGATCTCCCCTCACCGCGCACACTCAAAGAAGTCCAATCATTGAATGGAAAGTTAGCAGGACTAAACCGTTTCTTATCTAAGTCAGCGGACAAATCTCTCCCCCTCTTTAAAACACTCACGAAGTGTACAAAAAAGGGAGACTTTCGATGGACAATCGAAGCGGAAGAAGCTTTCCAACAACTTAAAAACAATCTGGCATCTCTTCCCAAACTCGTTGCACCGCGACCAGGGGAAGAACTAATCATGTACTTATCGGCTACCCATGGAGCAGTCAGCGCCGTATTATTGACAGACAGAAACTCCGTTCAGACACCCATATACTTCGTAAGCAAAGCCCTTAAGAAAACAGAGACTAACTACAGCGCTATGGAAAAGCTGGTCTTGGCTCTAGTGTTCGCAGCCAAAAGGTTGCGCAGATACTTCCAGGCGCATCCGATAGTTGTAATCACTGATCAGCCAATCAAACAAGTTATCTCTAAGCCTGACGCATCAGGACGCTTACAAAAATGGAGTGTACTACTAAGTGAGTATAATATCTCATACAGGCCGCGCACTGCAATCAAAGGACAAGTCTTAGCCGATTTTATCGTGGAGAAGCCAGATAGCGACAGCCCGACATCTGCATCCAAAGCAGATTTACAAGAACCCTGGATCCTGTTCACAGATGGGTCTTCATGTGTAGATGGATCAGGCGCAGGCCTTATCCTCACAAATCCAGAAGGTATGGAATTCACCTATGCACTACGATTTGAATTCACAACCACAAACAATGAGGCAGAATATGAAGCCCTACTAGCCGGACTACGCATTGCAATCCAAATGGGTGTACGCAACCTAGAAGCAAACGTAGATTCGCGCCTAGTCGCTAACCACGTGTTAGGTGAATACGAAGCCAAGGATGAACACATGGCCCAATATCTGGAAAAGACAAAATCCTTGATCAAGAACTTTGACAAGTTCACAATCAAACAAGTACCTAGAGGCGACAACAGGAAGGCGGACGCACTCAGCAAGATCGCATCCACAAGCTTCGCACACCTCTCAAAACAGGTATTAGTGGAAACCCTTAAAAACAAGTCAATCTTGGATATGGAGATATCAACGGTGATAGAGGAACAAGATCCTATGTGGATGACACCTATCATCGAATTTATTAGCAAGGGAATCCTACCCCAAGATCATAAGGATGCTCGAAGAATACGGCGCACAGCGCAACGATTCGAGTTACGCGATAACGTACTCTATCGACGATCTTTCTTACAGCCATGGCTCAGATGTGTTGGACCCCTCCAAGCAAACTACGTCCTCCGCGAAATTCATGCAGGATCGTGTAGTATGCACTCAGGGCCACGATCCGTGGTAGCAAGCGCTCTGAGGTCAGGATACTATTGGCCAACAATGCATCGCGACGCACGCGACCTGATAAGAAAATGCAGCAATTGTCAAGTACATAGACCAATTCCGCGCCGACCACAACAAGAGCTAACACCAATTACCTCACCATGGCCATTCTACAAATGGGGTATTGACATAGCAGGACCCTTCCCTGTCGCAGCTGGAGGAGTAAAATTCCTCATCGTAGCCATAGACTACTTCACAAAGTGGATCGAAGCAAAGGCGGTGGTGAACATCACGGGAAACCAAGTCAAGCGCTTTGTTTGGGACAACATCGTCTGTCGCTTCGGCCTACCGGGCGAAATCATATCAGACAACGGAAAACAATTCTGTGACAACCCATTCAAAGATTGGTGCGCACAATTGAACATCACACAACACTTTGCTTCAGTCAAACACCCACAAACCAATGGCCTAGTTGAGCGCGCGAATCGCAGTTTAGGCGAAGGTTTAAAAGCGCGCCTTGACAGACACAAAGGAAAGTGGGTAGATGAACTCTCGCACGTCTTGTGGGCGCATCGCACGACGATCAAAACCAGTACTGGCGACACGCCATTTTCTCTAGTCTATGGAACAGAAGCCGTCATACCCGCCGAAATAGGAATGCCAACTATACGCACAGTAGAGGTCAATGTCACGACAAATGACGAGGAACAGCGCATAGATTTAGACATACTGGAAGAAAGACGCGAACGCGCAGCCATACGCGAGGCAAAGGCTAAGGCAAAAATGAAGAAGTATTATGATGCAAAGGTCAAACACACTTCATTCAGACCGGGGGACTTTGTCTACCGCGCCAACGATGCGAGCCACGCAGAGGACACAGGCAAGCTCGGCCCTAAATGGGAAGGACCTTACGAGGTCACAGACGCGCTCGGTAAAGGCGCATACAGACTGCGCGACACGGAAGGTCACGACCTCGCGCGCACTTGGAACATTTGCAATCTCAAAAGATGTTACTTTTAGGCTACGGCCCTCACACAAACACCTTTGCACCCTACGTGGTGCCCAATAAGTGTTTATTTTTCTTTTCTTTTCTAGGAATTGTACTCTCTATCTTTTCAAATAACTTGCAAGTATTAATAAAATGTTATGGTTTCTAGCTAACTCCATAGCGCATTTTTACTTTATTGCATATATGTCAATATTGTTTATCTTATATTTCTGCCTACATGGCGTGCATGCACCACTTAAAGACCCACGAAGGCATAAAGGATAAGTTAACCTACTAATTTACTTGTTGAGTAAGAGGGTTGCAAACCCATCAACATTGGATCACGCATCCTTGCTAAGCGCCTTACTCTCGAGACGTCAAAGTAAGTTTCGCATGCGCACCCCACGACGGATGCGCATATACTAAGTACACCGTACGAGCTTAGCAATATAACGAGCCAAGACACTTGGTCAAATAATAAAACTTCGCAAACAATGCAAGTGTAATTTTTCAAAGTCACGTACTTAAAAGACTTAGTTAAAAAAAAAATTCAAACCTAGCAAACAATGCATATATATAAGTCATGAACTTAAAAACAAAAGTATATCTCATTCAACAATTATTCATTACAAAAGAAGGATACACAACTATACAGAGCCTATATACTATGGCGATACTCGGAATCCTCCTCCAGAGCGGCGGAACTCCCCGCTTCTTTGAGCTTACTCAAGGTTATAGCATCCTTGAGAGATACGGTCGGAACGCTCACAGGCACACCATCTGATCGGGGAAGATGTGCAGCACCGATGCCGCACATCACAGCCTTGCCTTTGATCCCCTTCTTTATGGCAACCCTTTGCTCGTGACGCTCTAGAACCTCCTTCAAGGGGACTTCCTTTTCCAGAGCAAAAGGTTTGAGGATGTCGCGGGGCCGCGCGAAGACTGGGACTTGAAGCTGCGAGACATTAGGTTTTAGATAATAATCTAATTCCTCTTCTGCATTCTCCCCAAGATGACGCTGCAAAGTCAGACCTGCCATGAGCACATCTATGGGGTCGTCTTGGTCACGCTCCAACTTCCCTATATGCGGCAATTCAAGGACCTTTAGCTCCGCCATCGCCTGCAGCAGCTCGTCGTAAGCCGTAGAGCTGTAACCAGGGATCTCCGCCAAGTCCTTCTCCAGCAACTTGGCCTCACGAAGTGTAACACCCCCAATTCATGGATGCAGCGGAATTCGAACTGGGTGTTACTTGATAGCACAATAGTCACAATAATAGAAAACGAACTCCAATTGATTCGTTTTAAAAGATTTATCATTCAAATTGTATAAATATCAGAGATTTACAAAATGAGGTCCCAATTGGTTCCATGTTTACAATGTAAAATAAATGTGTTTTTGAATGATAATGAAATTTATAGCCCTCTTGAGTATCCGTGTCCTTCCGTGCCATCCTTGATCGTCATGAACCTGAAATACATGCTTGAGAGGTCAACACAAAGGTTGAGTGATATTCGTAGAGTTTAGTTAAATCGTTTGAACACAATATATCGTAGTGTGAGCTATAGACTCACACCAATGTTTAGAAAACAAAATCGTTATTTATTTCACTAAGCTCATGCAACCAAAACATTAACATCGAACCAACAAAATTGGCATTATAGAAGCCCTATCAAGGTACTTTTGCCGTTATACCGCTAAATCTCAAATATAGTGCATTTGTGTGAACTCATCGTTGCTCAACACAAATGGGATTCGTCAATCCCAATAGATCTATTCACAATATTCGCGCTCACTAAAGGTAGTGACTAATGGTTCATGATATAGGGACTTCGAACATGGCAATCGTTACTTAGTGATAATAAAACATCGTCGTGAAGCATACATTAGAAAGCATCGTGTTCGAGTAGAAAAATAATAGCATGTATTTCCCCCATGGGTTTGTAAAGTAGTTAAACAGTAGAAAGTGGGGCTACGAACTCACCTTAAGTTATGTAGTGAGTAGTGAATGTGATGGTCGAATCGCGAAGGTTTCTACGAGCAACCTATAATAGAATGTTGCGACTTAGGATCGGAGTAGAGAATATGAAGTAGTGCCTATATATATATCTTGCATTAGTCCATGATGTGGTATGATGTATATTGTAAGTCTTTGAAAGAAAGATTCATGAAACATGTATGTTTTGGTATATCGTTCACTACCGTTCGGGCCGACATAATTCAGAAGTCATGTTAGTAAGCGTTCGAGGAGCCAGGACACTTTAACTCGTAAATCCACAACTCAACTCGACGGCTTACATAATGAACTCCTCACATGAGGCTCCCTACTATTGTAGTAGTTGATGAAATATATAGATATAAGTTTTGATCCGAAAAGTTACATGTCCGATATTTGAATAAACTTAGGAAAGTTTATTAGTACAGGAAGATTGTTATTAGGGGTAGTTTCATAAGTCTTGAATGACCATTTTCTCTTGGTAATATCTCATGGTTTCCTTTTAGTGAAGTAGATCCAAATTGTTTGTTCAAGTTATCGCCTAATTCATTGTTTCATGTTTACGCCTATGTAAGTTGTTATGGTCATTTCGTCATGGCCTAGCCATGACCTTTGGTCCTTGTTCCAAGGTCATGAGACACAACCTTGGCTCTAGCCATGGTTGTGGTCTTGATTATAGGTCATAAGACCTCTTGTTCCTTTCAAAGTATAACCATAATCTAGTGACTTTCGCCTAAAAATGGGCTGTTTAGAATTTGAAGAATTTTATCACTCGGAAAGCATTTTTAGGTCTCGAGCTTCTTTGTTCCTGAACGAAAACGTCGTTTCGGACAACTTTCGTGTTTTAACTTTTTGATGAATCGGACCAGAAGTGGGACTTTCAAAACTTAAATTTGATCAGGAAGCTATTTGGCAGTTTTGCCGGAAATCTTTGGTAATTTCAAATCGCCATAACTTTTGACTCGTATACTCGTTTTGGGTGGTTCAAATTGCTATGGTTTCCTTGTTAAGTCCTCTACTGTAATATGTAATAATCAAATATCATATTTTTACCATTTTGATCAGGTCTTACCAAGAAATTCATTAGTTTGCTTGTTTTAGTAACTTGTTTCAATAATTCATTACAACAACATCTTTTACTCATCATGATACATCATGGACATAATTACAACACATAATATAGCAAAGATAACATGTAAATGATATGAACATGAAATTTTAACAAGAAACATGTTAGGTTTAGTCTTACAACTTTTGGCTTTCTAATTAAAGAAAGGAGTAACAAGTAAGGAAATGGACTTTGATAGACTAGCTTCAACCCCTTTTTCACTTCAAGCAACCTTTCTACCCTTGGTATTCTTGAAAGATATGTAATGAAAGTTGAGGTGTATTGAGTGGATTTAAACTCAAGAGAAAACACCAAGTATATTAGGGTTTGGAAGAGTTTTGGTGAATAATAAGCTAACTAGGGTTTCTATCTTGAACTTGCACTTGATCCTTGCAACAAATTAGAAGAAATAAGCTAAGTGTGAGATGGTTTAGGTGTGTTGGGATGGCCGGCCATATGGAGAGGGGAGGGGGTATTTATATGCCCTTGAGGAGGTTACAAATTAGGACTAGTCAACACCTTGGAGACCAAGGTGAACACATGTAACCATCTCAAGACCACTTAGCCTAGGATCAAGCCACACAAGGGATGACTCCCCCCCCTTTGGCGGTTCACAAGGGATAAGGGGGGGAGGTGGCTTGGCTTGGTATTATCCTTGGTTATTAGATGCATTTTGACTCCGGGAAATGCCAACCGTAAATGATTAGGCCTCAAAACGTAAAACCGGGTGTCGTAAAATTATGAAACTTCAAAGTATTGTTAGACATGTCCATATGTCCCATAATAAAATATAAAATGAGTGGTAGGTTCCGTTTAGGTGGTAAACCCTGCTAAAAACTGGAAACACGGGTCTAAAACGCGTAATACGTAAAATGTACGAATTTTGCGTAAAACTGAGAAAAGTAAAATGTTACTTTTCTAATATGATATAAATGATTTAAAATGACTTATAATGTCTAGACTGGGCTCAGTCTAGTGTCGGTTGGTGTTAAATGTCTTTTAGACATCAAACCGTAAGCCTAAAAATCAAAGAATGACTTTTGGTCAAAGGAGGAGGGAAAAATTATGTTGACTTTTTCTAATAAGTTTGAAAACTCAAAACGTCTTAGAAACTCGTTTCGTGGTCTAACGGTTAATCGCCCATTCGGTTAAGCGTGCTCATGTGAGAATAGTACCGACATGGGTGACCTGCTGGGAAGTCTTTGGTCATGTTTTTCTCAGTCACGATTAATTCTCAAATAAATCATGAGTGTATCAAACATTTTTCTGATGCGGGGTCACTTAACGAAGTCGAGTTTCGTTGTACGTAGAATTTCTGAATGACGTTTTACCCTAAAACGTGTAATTCCTTAATAACTTTCACGAAAATGATCTGACGAATGTCAAACATTTAATTTGCCATGGAAATGATTTATCACTCAAGAATATCAGATAAAAATCAACTTTCGGGAAAGTTTCGGGAAAAATGAATAGTAAAAGTGAATAGTGGAATTTTCCGGAAATGGTAATTAACCTGAAATTGCGAGTTGTTACAGTCTCCACCCCTTACGGGGAACTTCGTCCCGAAGTTCTGTGTGTGTCATATGTTGGAGTGGTGTCGATAAAGTTGTGTGGTTACTTATGAGGATTAGAGTGATGTAGTTTGATTTGTCGTTTCAGTGTATGGCGTAGTATGAGTTTACTTATGAGAAGTTTGTTCCTAAGAAAACATACAGGTGACTGCTCCCAGCATAACATGATCCCTCCTGAATTAGACATAGGTGATCAGGCTATGTATAATTTAGGACCGATAATGTGATGTTCGGTTTAGTCATGTATGGTATTTAATCTTGTAAGGCTGATGAGTTTGCTTGTGGTGTAACTAAGGATGATTTGAGCTTTAAAAGTGCATCAATATCAGAAAGTGAGCTTGTGGGATTTAAGGGTTGTGAAGATGATGATGGTGAGAAGGTTAAGAAAGTTTGTGTTCTTCATTTTGGTATGTTGAGATTTAGTGGTTTGTGATGAAAGTTGGAAATGAAGGCATGATATTGATTTATAGGGTGGTATCATCGAAATGATTTCTCTAGGATGGTGGTAGAATATCTTGGAGTAAAATGATGTGAAACAATAAAGTGATAACAAATTAGCTTGAAGTAAAATTTGTTGAATGGTTTATAAGATAACTGATTAAGTCACAAAGAATGGTAATAGTCTGCTAAACAATCAATTTGGTTTGGAGATAGAAAGTACAATAGATGAGAATTATCACAAAGAGTCGTTTATTGAACATTAAGTATTCTTAAGTCATAAAAACTCCCATTACTAGGGATACACGTAGTACAACATAGTGCGTAAATAAACATGACTGCTAATTTCTAAACTTCATTGTTCTGCAGTGTTGTTGAGATTCTGATAAGCTCCTTCTCCTCTTATCATATATGCTCACCCTTGGTTGTCTTCAACTTGTTGACCTTGGTTTTGGGGACATTGGTTCTTGTAATGTCCACTTTCTCCACACCCGAAGCATATAACTATCGGTTGTGTGTTGCTACCGGTAGCTATATCCTTGACCCTACAATCTCTGGCAAGGTGTCCAGTGTTCTGACAGTTGCGACACTTAGCCGGGCAAGGACCTGAGTGGTGGAAGTTACACTTATTGCATAGTGGAGCATTCCCGGTATATCCTGAGCCTCTAGTTGGTGCAGCCACATAAGCCTTTGCGGTCTCTTGTCTTTTGTTTTGCTGGTTGTTGTTTTGAGTTTGGTTGTTGTTGTTATTGTTGTTACTTCCATGGTTACCATCCCATGGTCGCTTGTTGTTGTTCCTATTGTTACTGTAGTTGGAGTTGTTGAGGTTATTGGTATTGTTGGTGTTGTTGGTGTTGTTGTTGGTTTGCTTTCGGGTTTCTGTCATTCGTACCACTTGGTCCATGAGGCTGCGGGACATCCGCATAGCTTCATCAAGTTCCTTTGGATTTGCCGAAGTTACATGCCCTTGTATGCTGGATGGAAGCCCCCAGATATATCTTTCCAACAATTTTTCCTTTGGGGAAACCATTGTTGGACAAAGTATCCTTAATTCTTGAAATCGACGATTGTAGGTTATGATATCATTTCCCTTAACCGTATGATCCCAGAATTCAACCTCCAACTTCTGTATTTCACTGCGAGGACAGTATTCCTTGATCATCATTTGTTTCAAATTAGCCCAAGTAATTTTGTAGGCATTCTCAATGCCCATGGGTTGAGCAATTGAGTTCCACCAAGACAATGCCTCATTCAACAGAGTACTCGTGGCATACTGAACTTTATCGTCCTCGGTACATTTACTAACCAAGAACACCGACTCCGCCTTTTCGAACCAACGGGTCAAACCTACAACCCCTTCAGTACCCTTGAATTTGAGGGGTTCACATTTCAGGTAGGAAATGAACGAGCAACCCATTGGTACTGTAGTAACATTGGTCACAGGAGGGGTAGTTCCTCCAAGGTTAAGACTGGCAATTCTGGCAGTCTCTGCAGCTATAGCAGCTTCCGCAGCAATGGCGGCTTCCGCGGCTGCTGCAGCATCAGCGGCTGCTGCAGCCTCAGCGGCTGCTGCAGCATCAGCAGCACCAGCAGCTGTGGCGGCTTGGGCAGCTGCTGCAGCTACGGCTGCTCGTTCCGTGACAAGTGCTGCATTGACACTGTCCTTTACCAGTTTGCGGATGGCAGCTTGCGTCATCGTTTGTGGTGTCTTTTTCTTTGGCGCCATGATTCTATTGTTCAAAAGATACATCGTAATTAGAGAGTTGTGAGATAAGCATGATTTTTGATAGGAAATGATAGAATAATTGTGTTGAAGATTTAAAGGCATAACACATGATAGTATAAAACAAGAGTTTTATTCGTACAACGTTGGTTGATTTACAAAATCGAAACTTATTACAAGCTTCTTCAAAATTTACTAACTGATACTTTCAGTTTAGTAGTACAAAAGTTAACTAGTATCATCATACTAGTCTATTGTGGATTTAGAAGGTCCGAGCAGCTCTGATTGATCGGCAACTTCTTGGTTTAGAGGTACGAGTCGATGAAATTTGAAAAGCTGTAGTTTTCATGTTGACTTTCTTGTTCGATCGATGGTGGTCGAGGTACAATCCATAGTGAGTGATCTAATTCATCACATGTAGGGATATCAAAGGGAAGTGATAGTGGTGGTGGTAATGGCTCTAGTACATATTCGTATTCGTTAATGGCTCTAGTACATATTCGTATTCGTTAACCTTTAGAGATCTTCATATTTCTTGTTTGGAAATCGATAGATCATATGAAATGATGTTGATGAGGTGGTGGAATAATTCCAGAGACCATTGCACAAATCACAATGTCTCGGAAGTAGATTAGACCATTGTGTGACTCAAAACATTTGAGAAATGATTTAGACCATTGTGTCATACAATGTCCCGGAAATAGAAAAGACCATTGTAATTAGTTACAATGTCTTGGATATAAAATGTTGGAGTAGGAACATGGTTGGGAGAATGTGGTTGTGTCGAAATGCCATAGAATAGGCATGTGTAGATATGTTTAGATAAAATGATTGAAAATAACTCGAATGTATATATAAATATACTAGTATTTGTTCGTGTAGTGTAAAATGCCTAGTGTGTATATATGAATATACATATATGTTCATGTAGCATAAAATGCTTAATAAGTCCATAATCGTCTGGAGGATGGAAGACACGAAGATCGGAAGGCTATAAAATGTTTTTGCTTGTAGTGTGGTTATAGTTTAGGTCTCAATTAGACCCGTTTCTCTATAACCATGGCTCTGGTACCAATCTGTAACACCCCCAATTCATGGATGCAGCGGAATTCGAACTGGGTGTTACTTGATAGCACAATAGTCACAATAATAGAAAACGAACTCCAATTGATTCGTTTTAAAAGATTTATCATTCAAATTGTATAAATATCAGAGATTTACAAAATGAGGTCCCAATTGGTTCCATGTTTACAATGTAAAATAAATGTGTTTTTGAATGATAATGAAATTTATAGCCCTCTTGAGTATCCGTGTCCTTCCGTGCCATCCTTGATCGTCATGAACCTGAAATACATGCTTGAGAGGTCAACACAAAGGTTGAGTGATATTCGTAGAGTTTAGTTAAATCGTTTGAACACAATATATCGTAGTGTGAGCTATAGACTCACACCAATGTTTAGAAAACAAAATCGTTATTTATTTCACTAAGCTCATGCAACCAAAACATTAACATCGAACCAACAAAATTGGCATTATAGAAGCCCTATCAAGGTACTTTTGCCGTTATACCGCTAAATCTCAAATATAGTGCATTTGTGTGAACTCATCGTTGCTCAACACAAATGGGATTCGTCAATCCCAATAGATCTATTCACAATATTCGCGCTCACTAAAGGTAGTGACTAATGGTTCATGATATAGGGACTTCGAACATGGCAATCGTTACTTAGTGATAATAAAACATCGTCGTGAAGCATACATTAGAAAGCATCGTGTTCGAGTAGAAAAATAATAGCATGTATTTCCCCCATGGGTTTGTAAAGTAGTTAAACAGTAGAAAGTGGGGCTACGAACTCACCTTAAGTTATGTAGTGAGTAGTGAATGTGATGGTCGAATCGCGAAGGTTTCTACGAGCAACCTATAATAGAATGTTGCGACTTAGGATCGGAGTAGAGAATATGAAGTAGTGCCTATATATATATCTTGCATTAGTCCATGATGTGGTATGATGTATATTGTAAGTCTTTGAAAGAAAGATTCATGAAACATGTATGTTTTGGTATATCGTTCACTACCGTTCGGGCCGACATAATTCAGAAGTCATGTTAGTAAGCGTTCGAGGAGCCAGGACACTTTAACTCGTAAATCCACAACTCAACTCGACGGCTTACATAATGAACTCCTCACATGAGGCTCCCTACTATTGTAGTAGTTGATGAAATATATAGATATAAGTTTTGATCCGAAAAGTTACATGTCCGATATTTGAATAAACTTAGGAAAGTTTATTAGTACAGGAAGATTGTTATTAGGGGTAGTTTCATAAGTCTTGAATGACCATTTTCTCTTGGTAATATCTCATGGTTTCCTTTTAGTGAAGTAGATCCAAATTGTTTGTTCAAGTTATCGCCTAATTCATTGTTTCATGTTTACGCCTATGTAAGTTGTTATGGTCATTTCGTCATGGCCTAGCCATGACCTTTGGTCCTTGTTCCAAGGTCATGAGACACAACCTTGGCTCTAGCCATGGTTGTGGTCTTGATTATAGGTCATAAGACCTCTTGTTCCTTTCAAAGTATAACCATAATCTAGTGACTTTCGCCTAAAAATGGGCTGTTTAGAATTTGAAGAATTTTATCACTCGGAAAGCATTTTTAGGTCTCGAGCTTCTTTGTTCCTGAACGAAAACGTCGTTTCGGACAACTTTCGTGTTTTAACTTTTTGATGAATCGGACCAGAAGTGGGACTTTCAAAACTTAAATTTGATCAGGAAGCTATTTGGCAGTTTTGCCGGAAATCTTTGGTAATTTCAAATCGCCATAACTTTTGACTCGTATACTCGTTTTGGGTGGTTCAAATTGCTATGGTTTCCTTGTTAAGTCCTCTACTGTAATATGTAATAATCAAATATCATATTTTTACCATTTTGATCAGGTCTTACCAAGAAATTCATTAGTTTGCTTGTTTTAGTAACTTGTTTCAATAATTCATTACAACAACATCTTTTACTCATCATGATACATCATGGACATAATTACAACACATAATATAGCAAAGATAACATGTAAATGATATGAACATGAAATTTTAACAAGAAACATGTTAGGTTTAGTCTTACAACTTTTGGCTTTCTAATTAAAGAAAGGAGTAACAAGTAAGGAAATGGACTTTGATAGACTAGCTTCAACCCCTTTTTCACTTCAAGCAACCTTTCTACCCTTGGTATTCTTGAAAGATATGTAATGAAAGTTGAGGTGTATTGAGTGGATTTAAACTCAAGAGAAAACACCAAGTATATTAGGGTTTGGAAGAGTTTTGGTGAATAATAAGCTAACTAGGGTTTCTATCTTGAACTTGCACTTGATCCTTGCAACAAATTAGAAGAAATAAGCTAAGTGTGAGATGGTTTAGGTGTGTTGGGATGGCCGGCCATATGGAGAGGGGAGGGGGTATTTATATGCCCTTGAGGAGGTTACAAATTAGGACTAGTCAACACCTTGGAGACCAAGGTGAACACATGTAACCATCTCAAGACCACTTAGCCTAGGATCAAGCCACACAAGGGATGACTCCCCCCCCCTTTGGCGGTTCACAAGGGATAAGGGGGGGAGGTGGCTTGGCTTGGTATTATCCTTGGTTATTAGATGCATTTTGACTCCGGGAAATGCCAACCGTAAATGATTAGGCCTCAAAACGTAAAACCGGGTGTCGTAAAATTATGAAACTTCAAAGTATTGTTAGACATGTCCATATGTCCCATAATAAAATATAAAATGAGTGGTAGGTTCCGTTTAGGTGGTAAACCCTGCTAAAAACTGGAAACACGGGTCTAAAACGCGTAATACGTAAAATGTACGAATTTTGCGTAAAACTGAGAAAAGTAAAATGTTACTTTTCTAATATGATATAAATGATTTAAAATGACTTATAATGTCTAGACTGGGCTCAGTCTAGTGTCGGTTGGTGTTAAATGTCTTTTAGACATCAAACCGTAAGCCTAAAAATCAAAGAATGACTTTTGGTCAAAGGAGGAGGGAAAAATTATGTTGACTTTTTCTAATAAGTTTGAAAACTCAAAACGTCTTAGAAACTCGTTTCGTGGTCTAACGGTTAATCGCCCATTCGGTTAAGCGTGCTCATGTGAGAATAGTACCGACATGGGTGACCTGCTGGGAAGTCTTTGGTCATGTTTTTCTCAGTCACGATTAATTCTCAAATAAATCATGAGTGTATCAAACATTTTTCTGATGCGGGGTCACTTAACGAAGTCGAGTTTCGTTGTACGTAGAATTTCTGAATGACGTTTTACCCTAAAACGTGTAATTCCTTAATAACTTTCACGAAAATGATCTGACGAATGTCAAACATTTAATTTGCCATGGAAATGATTTATCACTCAAGAATATCAGATAAAAATCAACTTTCGGGAAAGTTTCGGGAAAAATGAATAGTAAAAGTGAATAGTGGAATTTTCCGGAAATGGTAATTAACCTGAAATTGCGAGTTGTTACACGAAGCTCCTCCATGGCCTGCGAACGGCCACGCGCCATTGCGCAGTGCACAACCTTCCCAAAGGCTTCCACCACCTCCGCAGACTCTAATGTGCTCAGGGCTGCCAGGCGCAGCCCATGGCTGATCAACCATCTGCATTCACAAAGAAACAATTGTGTAAGATAAACAAGCAAGCGATGAAGTAATTTTAAAGATAAAGAAGCAATATTACCTGCGCTCGGCTATAGTAGACATCAGATGGGGGTACAGCTCCTCGTCATACTCTATGCTGAGGGCGCGCAGCTTCTCCTCCTGCATCGCGACCAATTTCTCGATGCGCCCCTTAAACTCTTGAAGGCTAGCATAATGCTCTGCTCTCTTCTCTTCAAGATACGACACCGACCAGGTCGTCTTAGCCTTCATTTGCTCGAGCTTGGACCTCGCGTACTTAAGGTCAGCTAACATGCTCACCTTATCTTGAGCTATCTTTTCAGCATACAACTTTGAGGCCCCCAGCTCCACTTGCGCATCAGCCAACTGCGCACGGAGGGTCGCCAACTCCTCCTCCTTTTGGGCAAGAGCACGGCTCTCCCCAGCATACTTCCCTTTCAGCTGAGCCACGAGCTCAGCTTGGCGTGCAGCGGTCGCAGCCAACTCTTCCATTAGTTGCTGCGCCCCACCACCATCAGCAGCCTTGGTATCACCCTCCTTGTCTTCATTCTGCGGAGAGGAAACCTCATCATCCTTCGCGCCGTCATCCCTACGCAACAAAGGCAGTAAACAAAAATTACAACAAGTAATTAAAAAAAAAAAAAAAAAAAAAAAAAAAAAAAAAAAAGAGAAGAGATCACACTTACAGGAACGGAGAAGCATCATCCACCTTCAACCGAGCGCCAGAGGTAGAAGTCTCTTCCGCGTTCGACTCTGCGTCTCTGATGACGTGTCGACGCCTCTTCCTATTACCACCGCCACCACTACCTCCGGCGCCACACTCTGGACAGGCGTCACCACCAGTGGTGGCGTATCCTCGCGGACCGTCGCGGGCTAAACAGTCAAATGCCCAGCGGTCGCATCAAGCAGGGGCTGCTCCCCTTTCTTCAGAGGACGCACCCCTATGGTCACCTGCTTTGGCTTATCTAGCTTCACCACTGCGAACAGGTCCATCTCTGCACACACCAAGTAAAGCAAGGAAAGACAAAGAAGGATTAGTTAGTAAATGCGCGAAGACAAAAAATAAGAAACTTACAAACAAGTACAAGGGATGAACACCCACCCCGGCCATCCTCACTCAGGAAAGTGGGAACCTCATCTGCAGCGCCAAAATAAGCGCGACTCAATCCCACATGTACCAAAAACTCCTCCGGATAGGGGTTAATGGCCAGTCGATTGGCATCTAAAGTCTGCGCGTCAGCAAGCCTGTAGGAACCGGGTGCGGGGCGCCCATCCCTTGGTAAGGACGCCTGAGTATAAAACTCAAAAGGGGAGGGAAAGACTACGTCGTCTACCCAAAAGAAATACTCCCTCCAATTCTTAAGGGCGTCAACCTTTTCCGTATAACATTGAAGCGCCCACTGGCGCTTCGCAAAGGAAACCCAACCGTTTGACCACGTTGAGTGGTAAAAGGAGCGGAACAAGTCCACGGTTGGTTCTATCGCAAGTAAACGGCAGTTCACCTCAAAATTCGACACCTTCGCCGCACCTATACAGTGCAGCTGAGAGATGTGAAGGCGATAGTGATTGAGCACATTGCTCAGAAACACAGATATAGGTACGCGGTAATTCGCGTACTCAAAAAATTTCGTGTATAGACCTATCTTCCCTTCGGGGAAGTCAGCTATACACGCATCGACATCTGGTGCCTCTGGATGTACATCCAAAGGCACAAAATAGTCGGAAGAAAAGTGCATCACGTCCTCAATAGACATCGCGGAGCGAAAATCCTCTAATTGAGCAACCATTTTCATCTTAAAACTAAGTGGGACGCATACAAAGATTACCTACGAGAGTTAAAAGATTTTCTTGCAAAAAACGCTCTCAAAAAGAAGAAGAAGATGAATAGTAGTTGTGTGTGTTTTTACTGTGTGATTGTAAAAATGGGGGCGGCACTCTTATATAGGGTGGTAAAAACCCTAATTTCCATTCACGTGGAACCCACTCACAGTAAATGTATGGCTAAAACTGAACCGGTACATGCACTTTTTCCCGATTCACGAGGGCCACGTGGACACCACCCCCATTTTTCGAGGTATCCGTTTGAAATACCTAAGACTAGGTGCATTGCACTTAAAAACGGGCGGTAATATTCACTTGTTCTCCCGCCACGCTTACCGCTGTTAATATTAGTCTAGTATCCGCGGCTACGAGCCACGCACACTAGACTGGGGGGACATGATGACGTATAGTCTATATTTGGGCCATGAGCCCAAATGATAAACATTACTCGGCCCAAGCCCACCACGAGTGAGTTATCATAGCGAATGACGGGCCATAATAATAACGGCTTGGGCTCACGAAGCCCAAAGCCCAACCAAACTAATCGGGCATGCGATAAGGATCTTCTATTCATGGAATAGATATCCTTACCCCGATAAGCACCACGAGTGCGAAGAGTAAGGAGCAAGAAACCTACGCGGTTTCAGCCCCTATAAAAGGAATGACATCTCTCATTCAAAGGTACGATATACAACCCTAACTCTTTAAGAGAACCTCAAATCGATTACTTACTCTCACGCCGGAGTCTAATCGGGGGAGACAATCCCTCGGTAAGCCTAACGGTGTTGTTTATTTTCTTAGTGCGCAGGTAACGAAGTGCTAAGAAACGAATTGATATAAGAGCAAAGCCCAATAACCAGGTACGCCCAACTTTTGTATCAACAGTTGACATTGAATAAAGACATTGGGCATATATATTTATAGAGATATTGTAGACCTCTTACGTGACTTTTTTATATTAGTGATGATGAGCTCATAAGATATAAATATTAATAAGAAAAGATAATGAGATTATACCTTTATTTCCGAGACCACCTATTTCAACAAGATAAGCGTTGGTTTTGCTCTTGTATCATATAATAAAAGTACTGGTTTTGATCAGCAGTTGGAGAAGACATTAATTAACTGATGGTGGGTTTGCTGAGGTAACACCGTTGTCGTTGGTAGGAACGTGGTGCTCGCTCACTGCTGCAAAAAAAATAGCAAAGTGTTTAAGAAAACTAGCAAAGAGTATAAATAAACTTTAATTAAATATTGGTAGATAGAATTGAATAGCCTTAAATATTGGTAGATAAAATTAAATATTGGTAGATGGAAGTAAATATAGGTAGTTGGAATGCTTTTAATGTTGGTCAAATGGCACACACTATACAAAAAAGAATAAACATAATATAACATGAAAACATACATTATCATGAAAAAAAAAAAAAAAAAAACAAACAAAACAAAACAAAAAAAAGTATTTTTCTAAAAAAAACACTACATGCTTCAAAAAAAAGATTAATCAGCCTAAAACATGCATATTTGTAGATAAATCCACGAAAACCTTACACACACACAAAGATTTATTTAACCCAAAACAAACATTGAAAAAGCAAAGCATACTAGATTCTTTTAAGAATAAAAAACATAGAAAAACCATTAATCAAGCTAATAATACATAAACTCATAAATAATCGTCTTACATATATCAACAAAAAAATTTAACACATATTTTTATGATCACCGGTCACGGATCTAGGGGGTCCCAAATTTTGCACAGTGGTGTTAAGTTTTCTACAAAACCTCCATTTTGTCTAAATGCACCTGTTCCCAAAAACTTATGTCTACTATTATGGTTTGTGTTTAGCTATAAACCATACATTTACTCCCTGATGACCACATTTAACTTTTAGCTACATATTTATCAGCAATTGTTTAAAAAAAAAAAAAAAAAAAACATTTAGAGTGATATCAACAAATTCTTGCGACGTGCAAATCTACAAAAAAAAGTTGGTAAAAAAAGTTATAACATTCCAGAAGTGTAAAAAAGTTATACCTTGGTTTCCGGCCAACGTTTTGCTGCAATCGTTGCTTTAAACCACTGTTAGCTTGTTTTATAAAGTCTTAGATCTATCATTTTACACAATATATAAAAAGATTTGAGTCATTGAAAGGGTAGGGTGAACTGGTGAAGAATATGGATGTTAGTTCGAGAGAGAGAGAGAGAGAGAAAAAAAAATAAAAAAAAATAGAAACTTTGGTAGGGGTAAGAAAGGAGTATTAATACGTAGTATGTATTTGTTTTTGTATGTAGTAGTGCTTCTTGTCATATTACATATGAGAAAACCATATTTTATTGTTAGCTTTCTATTGTTTATTTTTTACTACTATTATTTAAGTTTGGATTCTATTTAGTTGTTTTCCTTTGTTTACATAGTATCTTGTTAATTTGATAGCATGTTAACATTTTGGTCATGATTTATGGTCATATATTATCCAAATTTTGTCCGCTCGCCCTCTTAACACAAATTTGTGGCTCCGCATTCTTCAAAATATGAAGAGAAAAGAAATACTAATTAACAAGTTTTAAATAATTAAACGTCTATTCAGAGTTCGAGATTCAAGGGTATTTTGGGTATTTACATGTTTTAAAATTTCAGGGTTTTACACTTGGATTTCGTGCCGAAGAATGCCCCACAGTGGGAATTGGAGGCCACTTTAGTGGAGGGGGTTCGGCATTTTGGCAAGAAAATATGGTTTGTCTGCTGATAATGTAATCGATGCAGTTGAGTGGTGGTGGTAGAGGGTGCTGATAAAGCAATCGATGCACCTTGCTAGTTTAACTAACTAACTAAAATAAATAAATAAATAAATAAAAAGATTGATCATATGAGCATTTAACCAATTGCTGAACATCTATCCATACTAATTTTCGTCAAATTCAAGAATAAGTTTATATAGTACGGAGTATTACGTTTAGTTAAATTTATGTTTGTTTGGTGGTTGTTTTAATTGAACGATTACTGAACTCATGCTTTAACCCATTTAATATAGTACAGAGCATTACATTTAGTTTATATAGTACGAAGTATTAAATTTAGTTAAATTTAAGAAATGCTGTTGGCTGTCCTAATTCCAATGCTTTAACCCATTTAATATATGCATTTTGCTTAGCAAAAAACACGATAACGAGATCAAACAAAATAAACATATGTATTAGAGCAGAGTTAACCATTTGTACACATAAAATCCATGTAAAGCCAATACCAAACAACAGCTACTCTTACTACTTACGACAATGTATATATGTGTACATTGTGACAATTCTATAGATAAGAAAATATAATTTTCACTGTTCCCACAAATCCCTATTAACAAATGACAATAAGTTTAATACTTTAACAAACTAATCAATGATGAGATACATAACCACAAAGAAATAAATTTGCTACACCCATTCTTAGGCTATGTTTGGCAAAAGTAGCTGTGAGCAGTAGCAGTGAGCAGTAGCTGTGAGCTGTGAGCAGTAGCCAAAAAAGCTCACAGCTTCATAAAGAAGCATTGGGAAAATGAGCTTTCCTAAAAAATAGCAAAGCCCACAGCTCTCATGCCAAACAAACATCAAAAATAAAAAAGCTCATTCTCACCGCTCATTACCCCAAAAAAACTCAAAAAATGCTTCGCGCCAAACATAGCCTTAGCCTAACTAAAAGATCATAGTATTGAATATGCAGATAATTTATTTAAAAAAGGAAGAGGGTATTTTAGTAACTTTACAATACCAATATGAGGGTATTTCAGCAATTTCATATTATCTAACTAACAGTTAACGAAAATTTGGACCAAACCCGAAACAAAAGTTTCATTTTGGACAGAATCCAAAGCTCGAGTAAACAACAATCTCGAGGTCGATATGATCACTTTTACCAAAGTCGGATATAAAAAATTAAAAGAAGGGAAAAGAGCAAGTCCAAAGTTACTTCCATAGAAAAAGTTGTACCTTTACGCATCAAAACCTGTACTCCAACGGAAGCTCACATTGAAAACTGCGAAAAGCTAATTAAAATTTAATATCATCGTCTCGTGAAGTCAACTATCTGAAACTATCAAAACTCTGTTATTGCTTGATGCACTTCTCTTAATTTGAGAGTTTCAGATAGTTGACTTCATACATAGCACAACCACAGTTAACTTAATATATAACATAAAAACAGATTAAGTCATTACTCCCACTACTTCAATACATACGGTGGACATCTTCATTCCAATAGTTTCAAACTGCAAAAAGAAAAGAACGAGGAATGTTAAAGTTTCCCGTCAACAAAAATGCCACAAGAGATGGCTGGTTATATCTATACTACCTATAATGTAAAAATGGTCAAAGGTGAACAGTGGAATAGTCAAGCTTTGTGAAAAGTTGAAATGTTGAAAACTTAATTTCGGTAACTATTTAATGCATTTTGAGGGCTGTAAGGATTTCTTCGTGAAAAGTTGACTTGTGGAAACTATTTAATTTCGATGGGCTGTAAGGATTTCTTCCTGGCAAAGGTGAAACAATGGGCCGTAACTGTCACCCACGATTTGGTAACAAGGAATATCATCCACGATTATAAACAAGAAATATCACCCACGATTTGGTAAAAAAGGAAAGGATTTTTTTGGTTCATCATTGAGGGCGGGAAAACTCAAATTCGAAACAAACCTAATGTATAACTTCTTGCCTATATAAACAACACAATGTTTAAACAAACCATTTGTACTCAATTCGATTCAACAGAAATGGACGTGACAAATCAAAGGAATTTCGATGATGATTTGGAGGTTAATTCTAACATTTCATTTGATTTTGAGGTTTCTTCGATAATGTACTCAATTTTGAGGTTTCATGTACAAAGTGAGGCTCGATAATCTGCCATGCTTTAATGCATTTGAGGTTTCTTCTAATGTATTGTTTTTTCTTTACAGCTTCTTCCCAATCTTAACCCTCTTGCACATCCTAATCTTTTTTTGTTTCCATACGTTTGATTAGTAGATAAGAACCAAGCTAAACATTGTGAATATCTGGGCCAAATAAAAGATTGTTTTGCCTATCCCTATCCTCCAACATTCACGACAACCTCTCATAAACAATATTCGGTATTTATTTGTTTCCCCACGTACTTAGCACATGTTTTTCCTCCCTATATCACATATGTTTTCTTTTCATTCCCTCTTTACCAAAACTCCTACAGTATACAAAGGTTCCTGGTGATTTATCTTTCTCTTAAGATTCAAAGGGGCGAAGCTTGTTACTATGTTGATCATTCGTTGGTGTTAGGAAGAACAGTACCTGAATACTTGTGTTTTTTTATGTGTGCGTGTGTATATTTCTACACATGCTGATATATGTACAACAATGGAGTGATGGACCACCCTTATTAATATGCAATCAGACTTGTACATACTTGTTTTTATAATATGCAATCAGACCAGCGTGTGTGTATATACACATACAGATATACGTACAACAATGGACCACCATTTGTTTTTGCAACCCAATGGTCAGGACCACTGTTCTTATTTTTGTTACAAGTATGTGCTCTAAAATTCTCCTATTATTGTTTTTTATACAGCTTCATCCCCCTAACCTAGCATGCTCCACATCCTAATCCGTTTTTCAAACGAAGATGATGAAGAGAAGAAATTCCAATGCTAACATTTCATAGTCGAGTAGTTGTGATTAGTCGGAAAAGAGTTTATAGTTTAATTGATGAAAGTGACAGTGGTGAAGTATAGAGTTTATGTTGTTTGCTTTTTGTTAAAACATCTTGTATAACAACAAATATAAACGATGTCTTGGTTTCTTTAGTTTATCTTTTTATAAATAAAATTGTCATTTGCAATTGTTTGCTCCTAATGTGGTTCTGTTCATTGATTATCAAAACTGTCTTGATAGTTCAAACAATGGTGGAACTTCCTTTTCTTTTATCAAAATTTGTTCTTAATGTGGTTCTGTTCATTGATTACGTCTTTTAATTTATAGCATGTTTTTAGTTCTGAAAGTACAAGGCTTTAAGCCATGGAGAGATGTGTGAAAAACAAATAATAATAAAAATAATATTTTAAGCAATGGATAAAATTATATGAAGAATATTATCTTTTTTCTTTATTTACTAGTTATAATACTCGCGCACGCGTGGGTTTTTTTAAAAATTTTTGAAATAATTATTTAAAAATTTTAATCCTATTATTAATTGCATCTTATCTATATTTTTTTTATTTATCTTTTACTTGTGTTGTGGATAAATATAAAATAAATAATCTTTTTTTTTAAATATCTTATCTATATTTTTTGTATTTATCTTCTACTTGTGTTATGGATAAATATAAAATATTACCTAATAAGAAAATAATCTTTTTTTTAATAAAATTATTACTAAGGTATGAATTGATTTTTTTGAAATGCAAAATTCTCAATAAGGGTTTTATTTTATTATATAAAAGATATGTTGATTTTGTTATATCTTTAAAAGTTATGATGATGTTTCGTTTTTTTAAAGTATGACTATTATAGTATTGCTTTAATGTACTTAAGGTTATGATATGATACTGATAGATTGAGGTTTCAAAGTCAAACAATGTCCAATTATGTTGCCTAATATACGAATAAACTTGCCAAATATATTAAGTCAACCGTGTTATAGAATATAGATAGTTGATATATCAAGTCTATATGATTCTTTTTACTTTTAAAATGTAGATAATGGTGAAAAATGTATACGATTAGGCCCTATTATATATTTAATATATACACTAGACGACGAGTACCCATGTATAGCAACAAGATTTTATAGCAAGAGATCATTTTGTATTAAAAAACAGTTTGTGAGTTATAAACGAAAAATAA
Organism: Artemisia argyi; assembly: GCA_030686995.1. NCBI lineage: Eukaryota > Viridiplantae > Streptophyta > Magnoliopsida > Asterales > Asteraceae > Artemisia > Artemisia argyi. The sequence continues at coordinate 332,353,540 of CM060709.1, forward strand.
TAAAAGTTTGAAGATTTCGGGATTAAACATAATGTTTTGAAACCCGGTTCGACCCAGGTGGTTCAACCAGTTGAATGTCTAAAAGAGAAAAAGAGGCACTAAGTGCACATAAGATCAATTAAACACAAATATCACAATTCCCTGTTCGCCTTAGCTTTGCGATGATTATCAATAAAGCTCAAGGC